>JAPDNY010000004.1:79789476-81039476 GCA_029375565.1 Gekko gecko
GGTACACAGGCAATTAAGATAGTCAGGGCTCTACTGGCATTACTTTTTACCCCTTAGGGATGCATATTAAGAGCCCGCTGCATAGCTAGGACCAAGCTACCCATTATGGTGTCCACAGGTTGTACCTGTGGATCCCACTGCCATCTTAGAGCTGAACAGGACATTTAAAAATACTGCGGCCCACATCATGACAGGACCAGGAGCTTTTGTGCCCCCCCCAATGCCTTTTCAGCTCCCTCATGTGGATATTTTGGCACCTGAATAGGCACAGAGTGGCTGCAATCTCAATGAAAAACTGGTGCACAGGTTGCATCAGTTAGCTAAGTCTGAAATGTCTGATCTCCTTCAAATTAAAGGCAGGGTAAGATTATGCAGAAGTGAAAAAAGACAAGGAAGAATGATAAAAAAGAAGAGGAGAGTAATAGGACTGGACAAGCCTGCAGCCACATTAAAATCAGTGAGTTCTTTAGACTAGACTAGCCTGAGAAAGCCTAACCAGTCTTTTAGGCCTGTTGCCATTAAGATTCTTTGAGTGGTTGTCCAATTGTCTTTGCATTGGCTAGAGCAGGGTGATGATGCAGAGAATTCAGACATGCTGTGAGCTTGTCCTAACAAATGTCTTGTGATGCTGTTTGTGTTACCACCAGGTCTGCTCTCCTCATGCTCCATGGCTGTGATGGAAACCTGTATTGCATAAACACTGCAATACCCTGGCTTGACTTGTGATGACAGCAGATTGCCACAGCATTTCACATTATGGTGCTGCAGCAATTAGTGTTGCATGAACGCCTTCCCTCCTCATGTTAATTTGGAAATAATTCAATATTTTCCAGTCCTGTCAGAGAAATCATAAAAACTTTACATATCTTTCTGAGTCTTTTACACAAAATCTCAAAAAATAGCTTTAGGAGGGATCACCCCAGTTCTGCCTACTACTTCTTCCCCTTAAAAGCAAATGTTATGAAGGGGTGGGGAGAATGAATGGTAGAGATAACTTATTAATAGAGTCAGTACAGGCATTGTAAGCCTACTTTTACTAAGATGGGTCCTGATCTCTGGGTTGTGTGCTCCAGTGCTAGACTGAGAAAGCCTGGAAACCTCTAGTCCTGTCATTTGTCCCTTCTCATAAATGCTAAATTTTAGGAATCGGTTCTAAATTCTTGGTTACATCAGATCTCCCCTCATGGTCCAGAATTGTATTTTCTGCTGGGATTTGTGGAGTTTTTCAATTCTTTCCATCGCTATGCAAGAATAAGTTGGCTGGGAGAGTTGGCTGGAAAGTAAATCTCATTGCAAATTGGACTCCGCTTTAGAAGCACTTGGGCTTGATTTTTAATAAATTCAGATTTCCAAACCCTCCTGTTGTAGTCGCTATGTATCACATTCTAAACCCTTGGTTGCAAAATATAGCAATTCTTAAACATTAGCTGGACAAAGAAAGGAAACTATTTTTTTTCAAGACATACCCTTCTTTGTACATCATGGAAAGAATTAGGAAAAAGTGTGAAATGAACACACTTCCAAATTGTAATGAAGAAGAGGTTATTTTTTTAAAATCCTGTTTTATAACTGGTTTGATAAACAAGAGAGCAGGAAAGCAAGAATAACATAAAATGAAACTATGAAATATTCATGCAATTAAATCAAAATACAGACAGCACAATGTAATGTTGAGCATTTAGAGAAACAACTGACAGTTAAAATAAAACTTTGGTAATCAGAATTATGCTGTGCAATGCAATGATTTGTCACCTTCTTTTCCATTTCTCTATCAACTTCTGGACAGAATAAGAACTGGATCGATTTAAAGCCATCCTTTAATCCCTGGGGTGCAATAACTAGCATTGCTATCGGTTATTGCTTTCCAAATGGAACCCCACTATATATTTTTCGGTCGCAAAGTGTCTGTTTTATGAGTATAATAAATAGCAATGGTCCTTTAATGACAACTTTATCTTTGGTCGTTATGGTACATTTTAAGTGCTTAAAAATACTAATGGGAGCTGTACAGTGTTAATTATACTTAAGATATGAGTGCTGTACACATAAACTACTGGAAAATTAAGCAAAACTCTTAGACTAATTATAATTACAGTCTGGATTGAAAAGATAAAAGAAACCACAAGAAAACTCTTAAGGGAAATAAGCCAAGCATAGATGGCCAAGATTTCTGAAATATTCTTATAAGCATAGGAATTGTTCCATAAATAGTGTTCATAAGATATGCATTGATATTCATGCCATTTCCTTTCAAAGAATGAAAATTAATCTCCATATTTGAATTGTGATTTAGGTAAACATCAGCATTCAGATTTCCAAGGTTCTGATAGAGCACATGAATCCTTATAGCCACGCTGTCCTCTGCAAAGTGAAACCTTCAATTATCTCTTGTTCTACCAGAGGAACCTATTGAAGGTAATGGGTTTGTCAGAGAATGCCAACAGAAATTAAATTTTAAGATGCCTCCTAAAATCTATTTATTCACAGTAGGGGACAGTGCGGGCTCAATAAATACCAAGATGGTTCCTGATCTCTGGATTGTGTGCTCCAGTGTTAGACTGGAAGAGCCTGGAAACCTCTAGTCCTGGCATTTGTCCCTTCTCATAAATGCTAAATTTTAGGAATCAGTTCTAAATTCTTGGTTACATCAGATCTCCCTTCATCTGTGCATCTTCATTTCTCCTTAATTGCTGAAAGATACAAAGTTACAAAGATACAAAGTCAGACCAAGCGTGATCCCCTGGAGAAGGAAATAGCAACCCACTCCAGTATCTTTGCCAAGAAAACCCCATGGACAGTAACAAAAGGCTAAAAGACATGACACCGGAAGATGAGCCCCTCAGGTCGGAAGGTGTCCAATATGCTACTGGGGAAAAGCAGAGGGCAAGTACGAGTAACCCCAGAAAGAGTGAAGCGGCTGGGCCAAAGCCGAAAGGACGCTCAGTTGTGGATGTGTCTGACGGTGAAAGGAAAGTCCGATGCTGCAAAGAACAATACTGCATAGGAACCTGGAATGTAAGATCTATGAATCAAGGTAAGCTGGACGTGGTCAAAAATGAGATGGCAAGAATGAACATCGACATCTTGGGAATCAGTGAACTAAAGTGGACAGGAATGGGCGAATTTAACTCAGAAGACCATTATATCTACTACTGTGGCCAGGAATCCCGTAGAAAAAATGGTGTGGCCTTTATAGTCAACAAGAGAGTGAGAAAGGCAGTATTGGGATACAGTCTCAAAAATGACAGAATGATCTCGGTCCGAATCCAAGGCAAACCATTCAATATCACAGTAATCCAAGTCTATGCCCCAACCACTGCTGCAGAAGAGGCTGAAGTGGACCAGTTCTATGAAGACCTACAACAGCTCATAGAACTAACACCAAAAAATGATGTCCTCATCATTATAGGGGACTGGAATGCTAAAGTAGGAAATCAAAAGGTAACCGGAATAACAGACAAGTTTGGCCTTGGAGAACAAAATGAAGCAGGGCAAAGGCTAACAGAGTTTTGTCAAGAGAACATGCTGGTCATAGCGAACACCCTTTTCCAACAACCTAAGAGGCGTCTCTACACATGGACATCACCAGATGGGCAACACCGAAATCAGATTGATTATATAATTTGCAGTCAAAGATGGAGAAGCTCTATCCAGTCAGTAAAAACAAGACCTGGAGCTGACTGTGGCTCAGATCATGAGCTACTCATTGCAAAATTCAGACTTAAATTGAAGAAAGTTGGGAAAAACACAAGGCCATTCAGATTTGACCTAGATCGCATCCCCGATGAATATACAGTAGAGGTGAAGAATAGGTTTAAGGGACTAGATTTGATAGACAGAGTGCCTGAAGAACTATGGACAGAGGTCCGTGACATTGTAAAGGAGGCAGCAATCACCGCCATCCCAAAGAAAAAGAAATGCAAGAAAGCAAAGTGGCTGTCTGATGAGTCTTTACACATAGCAGAGGAAAGAAGGAAAGCTAAAGGCAACGGTGAAAAGGAAAGATTTGCCCAACTGAATGCAGATTTCCAGAGAACAGCAAGGAGAGACAAGGAGGCTTTCCTGAATGAACAATGCAAAGTAATAGAGGAAAACAATAGATTGGGAAGGACTAGAGATCGCTTCAAGAAAATTGGAGAAATCAAGGGAACGTTCCATGCAAAGCTGGCCATGATAAAGGACAAAAACGGTAGGGACCTAACAGAAGCAGAAGAGATTAGGAAAAGATGGCAAGAATACACAGAAGAACTATACAAGAAGGACCTCAATTTCCTTGACAACCACGATGGTATAATCACTGACCTCGAGCCAGACATCCTGGAAAGCGAAGTTAATGGGCCTTAGAAAGCATTACTAACAACAAAGCTAGTGGAGGTGATGGTATCCCAGCTGAGTTATTCAAAGTCTTAAAAGAAGGTGCTGTTAAAGTGCTGCACTCAATTTGCCAACAAATTTGGAAAACACAACAGTGGCCACAGGATTGGAAAAGGTCAGTGTACATTCCAATCCCAAAGAAGGGCAATGTCAAGGAGTGTTCAAACTATCGCACAATTGCACTCATTTCACACGCTAGCAAGGTCATGCTCAAAATCCTACAAGCTAGGCTCCAACAGTACGTGGATAGAGAACTGCCAGAAGTACAAGCTGGGTTTCGAAGAGGTAGAGGAACTAGAGATCAAATTGCCAACATTCGCTGGATTATGGAGAAAGCAAGAGAGTACCAGAAAAACATCTACTTCTGCTTCATTGACTATGCTAAAGCCTTTGATTGTGTGGATCACAATAAATTATGGCAGGTTCTTAAAGAGATGGGAGTACCGGACCACCTCACATGTCTCCTGAGAAACCTGTATAAGGGTCAAGAAGCAACAGTTAGAACCGGCTATGGAACAACTGATTGGTTTAGCATAGGGAAAGGAGTACGACAAGGATGTATATTGTCACCTTGCTTATTTAACTTATATGCAGAGTACATCATGCGAAATGCTGGCCTGGATGAATCACAAGCCGGAGTTAAGATTGCTGGGGAAAAGATCAATAACCTCAGATATGCAGACGATACCACTCTGATGGCAGAAAGTGAGGAGGACCTCAAGAGCCTCTTCCTCAGGGTGAAAGAGGAGAGCGCAAAAGTGGGCTTGAAGCTCAACATCAAAAAAACTAAGATCATGGCATCCGGCCCCATCACTCCTTGGCAAATAGAAGGGGAAGTTGTAGAAGTAGTGACAGACTTCACGTTCCTAGGATCCCAGATCACTGCAGATGGTGACTGCAGCCAAGAAATTAAAAGACGCCTGCTCCTTGGGAGGAAAGCGATGGCAAACCTAAACAGCATGATAAAAAGCAGAGACATCACCTTGCCAACAAAAGTCCACATGGTCAAAGCAATGGTATTCCCCGTAGTAATGTATGGCTGCGAGAGTTGGACTATAAGGAAGGCCGAGCGCCGAAGAATAGATTCTTTTGAACTATGGTGCCGGAGAAGACTCTTGAGAGTCCCTTGGACTGCAAGGAGATCAAATCAGTCAATCCTAAAAGAAATCAACCCTGATTGTTCCCTGGAAGGCCAGATCCTGAAGCTGAAGCTCAAATACTTTGGCCACCAAATGAGAAGGGAGCATTCACTGGAGAAGACCCTGATGTTGGGAAAGATTGAAGGTCAAAGAAGAAGGGGACGGCAAAGGATGAGATGGTTAGACAGTGTCATCGATGCAACGAACATGAAATTGAGCAAACTTCAGCGGACAGCAGAAGACAGGAGGGCCTGGCGTAAACTGGTCCATGGGGTCGCGAAGAGTCGGACTCGACTGTGCGACTGAACAACAACAACAACAAAGTTACTGTGCAATTGTGGTATTGTCTGTACTGAAACCCAAACATATACATATATTTAATGTGATTCATGGAATGTTCAGTGCAAAGCATGGAATAGTATTCAAATGTCTCATCTCTTTTGTTTGACCCCCAAATCTTTTCAATTTTGCTTCACCCCAGTGTTCTTTATTTTTGCTGTATATTATGCATTTTTCAGTGAGACTTGTGTGTCAATACATCAGCATTTTACCGCATATACAAATATTGTATTAATTTGAAATTTAAAACTCTGTAACACATATTAAAATGTATATACAAATCTATAAAACCAACAGTGAAAAGTGGAGAAACTGGTAGCAAAAATATAAAAGATTATCGGTCCTTTCACACATACTAAATAATACACTTATCCTCTTTCAGTGCACTTTGCAACTGGATTTTACTGTGTGAAATGGCAAAATCCACATGCAAATAGTCACTGAAGTGGATTGAAACTGCATTATTTGGCATGTGTGAAAGCACCCAATGAAAAAAAAAGAAAACATTAATTCATTTCTATATAGACCTCTGAGAATTAAGGCTGTGGGACAGGGCAATGCACTGCTTAATTTGCATGTTGGGAGGAGCATTTGAAGCCAGTTTGCTCACTGTAACATAGGTGGGCCATAGAGCTGGCCATTCCTGAGAAGGAGGGGGGAGTTTTTTGAAGGCCTAGCATTTGCTCCAAGTGACTCCTCACTCCTGAGAGGCCTGAGCGAAGAGGCGATAGGTGGGAACTATGAAGAAAATTAGTTTCATTGCATTGTCTGTCTGCCAAAATCACTTCCAGAGAGCCAGTTTGGTGTAGTGCTTAAGTGCGTGGACTCTTATCTGGGAGAACCGGGTTTGATTCCCCACTCCTCCACTTGCACCTGCTGATGTGGCCTTGGGTCAGTCACAAGCTCTGGCACAGCTGTTCTCTCAAGGACAGTTTGTGTTAGGGTTCTCTCAGCCCCACCTACCTCACAGGGTGTCTGTTGTGGGGAGGGGAAGGGAAAGGAGTTTGTAAGCCGCTCTGAGACGCCTTTGGGCAGTGAAGGGCGGGGTATAAATCCAAACTCCTCTTCTTCTTCTTCCTGGAGAGGAGGTTGACCCTAGACCCTCTCTTTGTATTGCAACTTGTTTCTTGTGACCTGGGCCCTCTCAGCTTCTGGTGGCTGAAATCACTGCCTGGGCAGGAGGCTGGGCCTCAAAACTTCATTTCACATTGGTTGCCTGATTCTGAGGAACTGTGATAGTTAGCGCTGGCTGTGCCATATTCTGTAAGAAAACCTGCTTCTAAGTCTTTGAATACAGGACCACAGGAGGAACTATTTGCCAAACCAAATTTTGCCAGAACACATTACATTTAAACGCCCAGGCTATTAACTGAGAGCTGCACACTTAATGAACTATAAGGCTATGGTTGCTAGGCCTGGCCAGGCTGGGTGGGGAGATGGGGACAGCCATAAGTGACACAGTATGATGTTACACCTCTCTAGGAATTGCCAGAAAATGCCAGTGATTCCTAGAGAAGACTGACATCACTTCTGGGATTTTCCTCAGTAGTGCCACCAGTCCTCTTTAGGAACTGCCAAAAATTGTATTTCCCTTTGTAACAGTAAGTACTGTTGTGTGTGTTGGGGGTGGGGCTTTAAGAAAGCAGACTGTAGACTTTGAAGTTGCCCTTGATTCCAATACCTGGTTACATCTATGTTATGCTAATACAGAGAGGGAAAATCCAGCATTTTGAATGTTGCTGAAGCACACAGAAATTAGAATAATGAAAATCTCCAAATACTAATCTGCACCACCACCAACAACAACAACAATAACAACAACAATTCCTTGCTCAATCTTAGCTATGTGGTCTTCTCTTTATAGGAATTCTCTGTTTCTTTTTGGTTGACATCTGCTTTTTTTCCCCTGGTTTTCTTGTTCTTCTCTACCGATGACAGAGATGTAATAGCTTCAGCAGTCTATTTCCTTGAAAACTTTAGAACTGAATACTCTATCTCATGTTCTATAGTAGCTATCAGAATTGTTAATCAACTGTACGGCCAGCCCTTCTGAGTTATATAAATTCTACCTGAATTTAAATTAAACAGGAGGCAAGATGTTTAATTGCAGAGTCATGATTTTCACAATTAGAAAACAACAGGGGCATGATGGCCTAATGGTTGCTTGGTTACACTGTAGATTCTTGAGTCATTTAGCTATTAACATTTTAACACTGAGACACATTACTTAAGACTGAAGAAGGTGTGAAAGTTTCAACTAAAACTCATCAGCACAGATCATGAACCATCCACACTCATGTGGTAAATAACAACATTAAAGTAAAGCAATAAACAGAACCAGACCAATTAGGAGTAACATTCTGTAATAACATCCTAGATTTATACAAGACCAGTGAAATATGGTGAAAAGATAAGCATCACATATACTACTGTCACTAGTACAGTTCCCAATGTGTTGCAAACTTACAGTGCAATCCTAAAAACACTTTCCTGGGAGTAAACCCCACCAAATAGTCCTGGGTAGAATTCAGACTTGACCTGTTTATGATTATTCCATTATTCTCATAACAATTTTTTTAACCTGCATTAGATGGTTTAAAAGCAATATATACCATAACACTTATGGAGCTCCCGGTCTCCCGCCAACGGCGATGGAGGCCGGGGGCTATTTTGCCGCCGCGGAGGAGGACGAGGCAGCGGCAGCGTCGGGGCGCAATGCGCTATGACGAGGGCGGGGCGGAGCCAGCCCAATATAGCCGTGGCTCCGCTCCCGCCTAAAGCAGTTGCAGCCTCGTGCTCAGTTGGAGGCTGTGTTGCCTGCAGACCTTCGGTTCTGCAGGACAGGCCCGACGTCAGGAAGCTGATTCCAGTGCGGGGGTTGTCTGTTCGGCGGAGGAGGGGACGTGCTGCGAGGCTTTCTAGTCGACGATATCGTTGCTAGTGGAGGCTTCTCGGCGTGGGACGTTTACCGGTTTGGTGTTGTTGGGCGGGGGGGGGTGTTATCCTCTCCCTTGCCCTTGGCTATTGACTGTGTTACTGGGGAGGGCTGTGGCTCAGGGAAGAGCACTTGCCTTGATTTTTGAAAGCCCCAGGTTCAATCCCCTTCAGTGCTGGATCGGTAGCAGGCGCGGCGTCTGGGACAACTGCTGCCAGTTGTCACAGACAATAAAATTTGGCGGGACAGCTGCATGCGGGGGAGCCTGGCCACGGCGGTCGCCTGCTAGGTGTTTTTAAGGGGGGGGGTAATTTTGCCTGTGCTTGGGTCTGTTGGTTGAGGGGCCATTGTCTCCTGGTGGGGAAGCTAACATTTCTTTTCCCCTTGTTGCTGGGGTAAGTTTGACTGGCAGTTGTACAAACTGCAATTTCTGGTTGTTGCCAGGGGGTGGCAGTTAGGCAGCAGCCATCTTAGGAAGGGCTTTGCTGATAGGCAGCTGAGGAGCGGCCATTTTGTGGAGTGCATTCATAGGAGCCATTTGAATTGTTTGTGGTTTGGGGTTGTTCTTGTTACAGCTCCCCCCCCCTTTTTTTCCATATTCCCCTTTAAAAATATTTCTAAGTTTATTCGGGAAGCATGGCTCCTAAGAAAGGTCAGGGCAAGCCTAAGGGTAAGCAGCCTGCACCTAAAGCTCCTCCTGCTAACCCTGCACCACCAACATCTGATGAGGAGGATTCTGATCCCATTAATGCCGCTATACTTGCCAGGCTTGAGGCTTTGGAGCGACAGAGGACTAGGCCTCAACAGGAGGAACCCGCTCAGTTGGCTGCTAAAAGGGTGAAAAAATCTAATCTTTCTTCGTTTCAAGCGCAGATATTATCTCGCCTGGCGCTGCTGGAGGACGGTCAATCATCCACTTCAGGGATGGATGCCACGAGGAGCGGATCTGCACAGGAGAGTGAGGGGAATCAACAGCTGGAGCTGTATAAGGGTACAGCACGTCCTTCACAGCAGGAGGGTAAGACTAGTGCGGCTAGTCACGATGACACATTGTGGCCATGGGGCTCGAGCACTCAGGATACACCAGTGGCTTCTTCCTCAGGCAAGGGTTCATCACCTAGGGCTGGGGCTTCTGCATTGCCCAGCGGTTGGCACTTTGTGCCACCGGCTGGGGATGGTGGAGCCAAGCAGTATTCTGGGCAAGGTGGGTGGTACTCACCTAATCCAGTTGGTTATTCATATGAGCAAGTTCCAGCTAAGGCTTTGCCAGAGGGTGATATCGCTTTACCATTAGGTGACCACCTTTCCTTGGCTACTAGGGAAAAAATTCTTAAGGGGAGTTATGTGGACGTTTTCACTCTTTTATTCAGAGAACTGGACAAGAAAGACAGGGAGGACTTGGATGAGAGGGACAAAGAACGCATTAAGCGGCGTAAGGTGGACAGGACCTGGGGCAATTGGTTCCTGGGTTTCCTCATTTATTCAGGTGTGATAGTGCGCCACCAGCCTTGGAGGGCATCTGCGCTTTTACAATACATGGACATCATTTATAAAGCCTTCACGGGTTTTACGGGGCATGCATGGTTGGAATACGATGAAGGTTTCCGCACAAGGGCGGCGATGAATCCGGCCTTGCGTTGGGACCTTATTCATCCCCATCTGTGGCTGCAGGTTGTATCCACACCTAAATCATCACATGCTGAGCATTCCGACAGTGGTCATGTTGTACAGCGACTGCAAAGTCAGTACTCTCCCCGAGTACAGGTGGGAAATGCGATGCAGAGACGTCCTCTGTGTTGGGAATTTACTTCCCACGGAACATGTGGCAGAAAGTCTTGCTCCTTTCGGCATGAGTGCCCCCTGTGTGCGGGGCCTCACTCACTTGCAAATTGTCCCAAGCCAAAAGGGCGTTTTGGAGCATGGGGAGGTAAGCGCCCCGGTGGGGGTGGAAGTCAGGCAGCCTTTAATGACAAAGGGACCCAGCCCAATTAAGGTGGAGGTATTGGAAAAAATTTTGGAAAATTATCCAAATAAGAAGGCTAGCAGGTATTTACTTGATGGGTTTTTGTTGGGGTTTAGGATTCCTTATCAGGGTGAGCGTACCCCATTTTGGGCTCCCAATTTGAAGTCAGTCAAAGGGATGGAGGATATTGTGCGGACAAAAATTGGAAAGGAATGTAAGGAAGGGAGAGTGTTGGGGCCTTTTCTTCCCCCCCCAGTGCCTAATTTGCGGGTGTCTCCTTTGGGCGTTGTACCAAAGAAGGCGCCTGGTGAGTATCGCCTCATTCATCATTTATCGTACCCTCGGGGCGGATCTGTGAATGACGCTATACCCGATGAGCTTTGTTCAGTCAGATATACGTCCTTTGACCAGGCCATGAAGGTGGTTCGTGGTTGCGGCCAGGGCGCCCTCTTAGCTAAATGTGACATTACGTCGGCTTTTCGGCTTTTGCCTGTCCACCCTGCTGATTTTGATTTATTAGGTTTTGCCTTTGAAGGTTATTTATATATGGACAGGGCCCTTCCTATGGGTTGTTCCGTGTCCTGTGCAGCATTTGAGAGGTTTAGTTCCTTTTTGGAATGGGCCTTGCGGTTCAGGACAGGATTGGGCTCTACAGCTCATTATTTAGATGATTTTCTGTTTGTAGGGCAGGTAGGGACTGGGCAGTGTGAATTTTTACTGTCCAGCTTCATTGAGATGACGGCTGACTTAGGGGTTCCCCTGGCGGAAGAAAAGACCATAGGTCCATCGCCTATTTTGACCTTTTTAGGTATTGAGATAGACACTGTTCATCAGTGTTCTAGGCTCCCTTTGGACAAGTTGGAGGGTCTTCAGGTTCTTGTGGAAAAATTTAGGGCACTTAAGAAAATATCTCTGCGGGAATTACAACAGCTAGTGGGCCATCTCAACTTTGCATGCAAAGTTGTGGCTCCTGGCAGGGCTTTTGTCAGACGACTCTGTGATGCTATGCGGGGCCTTCGCCTCCCGCATCACAGGACCAGGGTGACTAATGGGATGCGGCAGGATCTCTTGATTTGGAAGGAGTTTCTAAGTTCTTTTAATGGGGTGTCATTCTGGAGAGAGGAGTTACTTTTAGAAGCTGAGTTGCAGGTGACATCAGATGCAGCCGGCTCATCAGGTTTCGGGGTGTACTTTAGACGACATTGGTGTGCCGAAGATTGGCCACAGGACTGGTTCCAGGCGGGCTGGGTCAAGGACCTAACCTTTCTGGAGTTTTTCCCGATTGTTGTAGCAGTAGGGATTTGGACGGCGGATTTTGCTGGCCGTTCCGTCCACTTCTGGTGTGACAATCGGGCAACGGTGCATGTAATAAACTCTTTGACATCTAAGTCAGCTAGGGTCATGAAGTTAGTTAGGGCATTCACATTGTTATGTTTACGGAATAATATATTGTTTCGTGCACGGCATGTCCCGGGCGTAAGTAATGGGGTCGCTGACGCTCTCTCTCGGAAACAGATGGGGAGATTCCATCAGCTGGCCCCGGAAGCGGACGTGCGCCCGGTAAGGATGCCTCCCAGTTTTTGGCAGATTGGAGGTTTGAAGCTGAACGTGCGATAGGAATGGCCCTGGCCCCTTCAACACGGAAAGCATATATGAGGGCGGTGCATCAATTTGTTAGCTTCAGGAATGAGGTCGGATTACGCAACATATGGCCCATCCCGGTCCCTCAATTGATGCAGTTCTGCGTCTACTTGAAGGGCACGGGCTTATCAGTTCGCTCTATAAGGGGCAGGCTGTCCTCCCTGGCCTATGCAGGTAAGGCTGCGGGGCATGAAGATAGGACAAGTGACTTCCGGATCAAAAAGATGTTGGAAGGCTGGTCCCGTGAAGTGGGACAGTCTCAGGATTCCAGGGAACCACTTACTCCTTCAGTTCTAATGGGTATTCGAGCGCTGTGGCCTAGCCTTTGTGCTGATGAATACGAGGCTGCTCTCTTTCATTCAGCTTCATTGATAGCATTCTTCGGGGCGCTGCGTATAAGTGAGCTTGTCCCAGCTTCAAAGCGCGATACATCTGATCGGGCTCTTAAATTCAGTGACATCAGGATTCAAGATGACTGTGTGATTATTCACATTAGGAAGTCAAAGACTGATCAGTTAGGCAAAGGCTCAAGGATAGAATTGGGAAGCTGTTCTGAGGCTGAACTATGCCCAGTAGCAGGTTTGCACCATTACCTGGGTTTTCGGGGAACAGGCAGTGGGGTATTATTTCTGCACAGAGATGGTTCACCTCTTACGAAGTTCCAGTTTTGGGCATTGACGCAGAAGGCACTTCATGCGCTAGGCTTGGGTGGTTTTCGCTTCGGGACCCACTCTTTTCGAATTGGAGCTGCTTCTACGGCAGCTGCCATGGGTTACTCGCGGGAGGAGATACAGGGTATAGGGCGTTGGAGATCCCGCAGTTTTAAAAGTTATGTTCGTCAATGTAAGTTTTGAATGGAATACATTACTAAAATAGTTCTTTTTCAGGTGCTGTGGGCCGGCAGGTGCGGAGGAGAGTGGTAATATGCGGCCACAGTATGGTTTTTTGGGCCGCTCATCAGGCCCAGCTGACATACAGCAACATGTCTACATCCAAGACATCAGGGCAATGTTCTGGTATTTGGACAAAAACACTATGGTAAATTTGGCTTCTACCATAGAGTTTTTGCCCAAATACCAGAGTGTCACCCTGACATCCCGAATGTGATTGGTGGTGGGGAGATGGGGTCTGGCAACAGGGGACCCCCGTCTCCACTGGGGGGTCTGACAAACCTAATTACACCTGCTCTTACCCACTTTCTGCTTTGCATAGCACACTATAATTTTGGGCTGCTAGATGATATCCACTTTTGGTAACTGGAATTTTGTACAATAACTGTCAGTAGTACATGGAATAATCACCAGCTGGAGTTGGCATAAAAGATTATGGTGTTGTGCTCTATGAAGAATTTATTAGGTGGAATCCTGGAAGACCTCCCACAGGTTTATGTATTTATTTATTTATTTATTGAATTTATATCCCACCTTCCCTGCCATAGCAGGCTTAGGGTGGCTTACAAAGATTAAAACACATAGATAATAGTGAAAACAAACATAAAACCTTCTAAAACAATCCAAATATCATATCAAAAAGTGCTAGCACATATTAGATCCAGCAATAATAATGCAGTTGTATGACAATAGCAACAGCAAGTTGATGACCTATCCTATTGATCCGCTCCTTGTTCTATTTCTTATGTAGCCAGCACAGGCTGTTGTTGGTGACTCCGAAGGGCAGGGCTTACAATTATTGGGGGCAGCTCCTTAGTTAAAGGCCTGGTGGAAGAGCTCCATTTTGCAGGCCCTGCAGAACTACATAAGATCCCACAGGGCCCTGATCTCTTCTAGGAGCTCTTAGGAGGGAAAGCACTGAAGGGAAAAAATCCTATCCATTTTCTGCAAAAAAACCCAAAGTAGGTGCCACACTTTAGTTCTCATATCTAACTTCAAGTCCTTCTCCAGGAATCCTGTTTAAGTATATGAAAAGTATAGTCTTCTGTACAGCAGTGGTGAAAGTGAGTGGTTTAGTCAGATGAATACCAGCATTTGGTTCACTGGTGATCTTGGAATACAACCAGACTATAAGCTTTCAATCTTCTTTTTTTAAATATGGATTGTTTTCCACATAATGCTTTCAAGGGAAGCAGGGAATGCTTAATTAAAAAAAAAAAAGATGCACCAGGCATAAGACCTGCATGGGGATACTGTTAACTCACCTAACAGAAGATCTGTTGTAGAGTATGGGAAAGAGCAGAGGGTCGGGGGTGAGGGCTAAGTATGTATCTTTCTTTGTGCTGTATACTGTTATTTTCTATCTGTTTCTTTAAATAAAGGGCATGTAAAGGAGTATTACTAAGTATGCTTAGTTAAAGACAGGTGAAATGGGCTAAAAGATCAAAACCAATAGTGCCTGAAACATCCCCCCACACACACTACTGCCTAGGGACACAGCCAGTCTAAATGTACCTCTTCTTCATAATGACAGTTTAGACTAATATACCACTTTCAGGTGCCTTGTATATTAGATTAGTTTAATTCATGAAGCATTCTAAAGATAGAAAGCACTCTAGGGTGATGCTGCTTGGAAGGCAAGAAAATACTTGAACACACAATGCCTAGCCTTTATTGCCTTGCTCTTGATTTAAGTCCTTTTAAAAAACACAAAACTTTTCCAGCAATGGTTCAAATCAACCACTGAGAATTTCAGCCAATATTGTGTGTTGTACTTTCCTTGAATTCCAGTAGGGTGCTAGATTATGAATTTGAACATTTAAAAAACTAATCAGTGCTGTCTTCAAAGGTATTTTAAGACATTAATATAAAATTAGACTCATCTGCTTCCTTTTCAGACCCAACTAGCACTGCAGCAAGGGCCATGCTGGGCAACAAATCAGGATCCCTGCATCCATACATCATGCAACACTATAGTTAAGACTAATTGGGGTTAATAAGTCTGCATCAAACTATGGTTTCAAATCCTGGTTTGATGTACTAACCATAGTTTACAGAGTGGCCCATGTTCAGACAACCACTCCGACCAGTGTTAGTGTTGTTAAACATGCAAACTGAGCTTTTATGTGAAATCCAGCCCTTCAGCCTCTTCCTTAGTATCATACCTGTCTTTGCTCCCTAGCCTCCAAGACTCATCTGGCTGCCCATTCCATCCTCCCAACATCATCTAGCATCTCCTGTCCCTGTCTCTAGTACTCAAACAGGATGGTAACCTCAGGATATCTCACAGGGAAATAGATTCCTTTTTTATGTGCTTTTGTGATAATGTCCAAAGAAGGGACCTACATTTCTCTTGGTCACTGAGGTCCATGCTAGGTGAGATACAGAGGGATCTGTAACTAGTTCTCCTCCATATTTTTATTGGTAAGTAACAGCCACGAGGACTCCCAATTTCACTTTGGTCTGCTGAAAGAGTAGGCGGCGTTAACTCTGTCCCCCATTTGTTCATCTCATTTCCCCAGCTTCAAATAACATCTCTGCAGAAGGAGAAGATTTGGGGTTTTTTTGAAACCCAGCTTTTCTCTATGCCAAGGAGTCTCAAAGCAGCTTACAATTGCCCTCCCTTCCTCTCCCCGCCACAGACACCTTGTGAGGTAGGTGGGGCTGAGAGAGTTCTGAGGTAGCTGTGACTGGTCCAAGGTCACCCAGCAGGCTTCATATGAAGGAGTGGGAAGTCAAACTTGGTTCTCTAGATTAGAGTCCACTACTCTTAATCACTACACCATGCTGGCTCTGCAGTTGTTTACCTCAGGAAATATACCAATTGCCAGTATATTGCCAATACATTTCTCCTAACAGGGAAAAATAGACACTTAGGAAGTATGGTCATGAAAATATCACAAGGGGAAGAAGTAAATTCCTGCAACTGTCTTGATCCAAGCCATAGCTGTGATTTACCAGTTTTAAAAGCTCATGAAATTCATTCACAGATCTTTTCTATTTTGGCTCATAGTCTGGAGGCAGCTTTTTGTCTATTATCACAGAGTTACAGGTAATCTGAAATAGGAATCACTGCTCATAATGCACAGATCCCATTGCAGATTTGGTAAACAGGTTTTGCAGGTTGTGTATATGAATAACACAAATCTCTTTCACTTTCAATTAAAACTTGTTGTCTGTTTTTGGTCTGATATGCACATGCTGCAGAGATTAAGCCTACTGAGGGAGATGCATACATTCCCCTTTTTTCATTGGGCAAGCAGAACATAGAGAACAGCACAAGTCCTTCACAACCCCTCTCATCTTGCTTGTATCTAATGTCCACCTGTGGGATAAAGTGGCAGGCTAACATAGTACCTTCAGGTGGAAATATATTGGTGATTGTCCTCTTATGGTTCTGCTAAGTCTTGATAACAAAAGTGGTTTTAGTTTTGGGGGTTTGTATTAATCAGTTTAAAAAACTGCCCTATGCCTAATTTTCTCCAGACTCTTGTGATTATTCACAGAACTCCAAAAATAGTGCTCTCTGTCACATAGTTATTTTCCAGAGCAGTAGTTTACTTCCACAAATTGTCACTATCATCATTGTTACCATCATCATTTTCCACAGCAAGTTTACTGGGGATTTCATATTTCTTGAATTTCAAAGGCAGTAGTCATACAATTTGTACAGTATTTTTGACAGACAGCAATACAGTTAAAGTAGGGAGAGATGAAAGCAAAAAGGCCAAAAAGGCACTTTTATGACTTTTCTCATCTCTGTGAAAAGCAAAAACACTTAGATAAATTGCCCATAATGCCAGACGCTATTTCAAAGATTTGAAGACTTTGCGAATATAAAAAGTTCTGTCATCATGTTGTACAAGAACAACATTTTCAAATATAGAGGCTAGCACTTAAGCACATAAATACAGAACTAGACACAAAACGACTGCCTTCTTTTCCAGAGGCACTGAGTGTACCAGCTCCAACTGACTTTTAGACAGATCTTCAGTGGAAATTAGAGCTTTTCACCCACCCGAGAACCTTGCCCTCATTTCATATCCATATGGACAGAGAAAGGGATAGTAGATTAAGGTCTGTATTTTTCTTACAAACCTTATCACATTTTCAAAGCAATGATACTTGGCCTTACATATGGCAGTCATTTCCCCCCCTCATAAGTCATTCCTGCAAATTTGTTTCCTACTTTTATCTGTAGGCTTTTTGGACATAAGAAATACTCTGCAAATAGACAGGCATGTGCGGTGTTACATGTCATCCTTTACTCATTTATTATTTTGTCAATGTTCTCTTTCTCTTCATGTTTGATTCTAGTAAGGGTTTTCTTTTTCATTATTTATAATTTTTCTACTTAAAACGCTACTGTAACATTTTATACATTAGCTATTCTTGTTTGGAAAAATGCATATACAGTTGTAAGAAATCATGACACCTTATGTAAAAAAAATAAACTTGCATATTTCCCGATGATAAATATTTGAAAGTGAGAAAACATGTGTTTTAGCATGTTTGTTCCAGTTTAGTGCAATGTTTTGTTCCACTAAAGTGCAATGTTGCACTAATAGTGCAAAAGAGGTATTCAATATCAAATCACAACCAGTGAGAAATACTAAAGCATCCCTATTTGCAGACACAACAAATTGTGAACATACTGCTGAAAAGCAGACTGGGAATGCTTGAGATGCCCCACTTAGTTGAAAATAAAAGATCTATGAGGTAGCACATCCAGCTTAGCTACACTACAATGCACTCTGCCTCTCAGAGCATAGCCAGGAGCTGTAGTTTCAAGCATGCCAATTTGCTGTGTTGCTTGCTTGGGAGAAAAGAACCTTTCTGCCAAGGCCTGGCTTAGTCAGATATTTAAGATGTTGGCTTGGATCCTGCACTTGTGTTCCACTTGGACCTTTTACAGATTTAAACCTAATGTATATACACAACTGAATGCAGGATCAGGCCTCCAGCAGCTTTGCAGAACTGCAGGTTGATAAGATATTTATACAGCTTTTTTAATGCACATTTCCTTGATAAAGTTGCTTTATTTTGGAGTGATAGGCTCTATGTTACACAGAGACTGTTAAATGAATCAGGTTTACTTCACAAAAACACACCTCTCTTTTCAAAGAAATTATATTGTGTTGGACAAAAATCTTGTACTCTCTGGCTCCCTTACATATCTTTTCCTCTTCTGGCATTACCTGTTTTACCAGATGAAATTTATTTTGCATTATAGCAACAGGTGCATGTGTGGATAAGAGAGGAGATGGCAGGACAAAAGGAAACAGTTCAGTGAAGTGGTTCGAGTGTTGAACTAGCATCTGTGAGACCCAGCATATAAACCCCCATCTGCCACAAAACTCTCTGAATGACCTTGAAGCAGTTGCTCTGTCTCTTATTATGGATTAGGAATAAGGCCTGTTGTGGAAATAAATACAATGAGCTCTAGAAAGAGGCTCCGGGCAGGTGCCCTGACCCTAGGCACTCAGCATCAATCTGCTGTGGCAACCTCAGCAGAGTACAATGGCATAGAGTCCACCGTTTTCTCCAGGGGAACTGATCTCTGCCATCTGAAGAGCAGTTGTAATTCTGAGTGATCTCCAGCCCTCACCTGGAGGTGGCAACAATGGTTCCCTTGGAGGAAAAGTACAGTCTTTCTCCACAGTAGGGACCAAAGCAGCTCACATCGTTCTCCTTTGGATTTGCACAACAACCCTGTGAGGTAGGTTAGACTGAAAGTTTGTGACTGGTCCAAAATCACCCATTCAGTTTCCACAGCAAGAACATAGGTCTCCCTCTGGAGAAAATAACTGCTTTGGAGTGTGGGCTCTATGGCATTCTATTCAGTTGAGGTCTCCTTCCCAAACTCTGGCTTCTGTAGACTCCACCACAAAATCTCCAGGAATTTCATAACCTGGAGCTGGCAACACTAGTCACCACAAAGGCCAAAGTAGGCATGGAAAGGACCTCCTACCCACCTTTTTATTGACAGAACCAAGCTTGATTCCCTAGCAACAGCCACTGAGGGGAAAGTGAGCCATAACAGTTTGGACAGCTTAGTTAGACAAGGAATAGCCAAGCCGGCAGTGGGCAGGGTAAAGAAGCAGACTCAGCACCCAGCCAATGGCATGCAAGTACTCTTGAGTGGCAGCTGATGGGCCAATGGCTGATGGAGTGCACAGCACAGAAAAGGGAGCTGGAGAGGGGAGAAGAAGCATTGCGAAGACCGCCACACCCAGCCTTGGGCGTCTGCAACTAAGAAGGAATGCAGGGCCACAAGGGGAGGAGGGAAGAGGAAGCGCGGAAGGAAGTGGGCAGAGGGGAGTGGAAGTAAAAGGAGGAACTTAGACAAGGGCCGAGGAGGATAACCTGGCTGTGGATAGTGAGAGAGAGCCGGAAAACTACCCAGCCAGAGGGAGTGTGGGTGAGGGCGGTGCTGTAACCCCCTTCCCCACTCAGGTGTCTGAGGCCCTTAGTGTTCCCCTGGGGGGGTTCCAAGGTGGCGGAGCATTCACCCAGTACAGGGTCCAGTGACAGTGAAGAGGGGTCATTCAACTTTTGCAACAGCATGGTAGAGGATGCAGGCATAGCCCCACCCCTGGCTTACTCCCCGCTGTACATCCCAGCCCCTCTGGGGTGGACGGCACGTTGGACTTCTCCCTGGGCCTCAACTGCTAGTGGTCAAATGCTGGAAGCCGACAAGACCACAGGAGCCACCACTGCCATTGCAGGCCAACCCACTGCCATGGACCTGACACAATTTGGACAATGGCTCACTGAGCACCAAGTGCAACTTGTGCATGACCTTGCCCAGCAACAGCAGGCAACACAGGCCTTCCTGATCTGGGACCTGTAGCAAGCTCTGGCAGCTCACGGCAGTGATGGGATGAACAACCCCCCACCCAGAAGTTTTAGTCGGGGCCTCTGGGCAACTTTGACTAAACTGGGCCCAGATGACGAAATAGAGACCTTAGAGGCCTTCGAGCACCTCGCAGAGGCAGCTCAGAGGCCGCGTGTGCAGTGGGTGTTTGCCCTTGGTCCCTACCTTATGGGGGAGGTGCAGGCGGCTAGGCAATCTCTCACGAAGGCAGAAGCAGCAGACTATGACAAGCTGAAGGCCATCTTAGATAGGTATGGAGTAACACCTGAGACCTACTGCCAGCTCTTCCACTCCTTGGTGGTGGTGCCCTCTGGCTGCCCATGTGCTACTCTGGCAGCCCTCAGAAATGCCGCCACCTGATGGCTGCAACCGACCTTGGATGATGGGCACCGGATCATGGAGCTGGTGGTAGTTGAACAACTATTTCAAATCCTACCTCCTCAGGCACTCGTCCATTTCTTTGCCCACATCGGGTTACCAGCCGAGATCCTCATGGACCGCAGTTCCCCATTTACAGCCCGCCTGTTACAACAGGTGTTTGAGACCTTACAGATAAAGTCCCTCTTGACAGCTGTGCACCACCCCCAAACGGACGGGCTCATAGAAAGACTCAATCAGATATTGAAGGGCATGCTGTGGAAAGTCTCGAGAGAAAAAACAACCTCATGGGATCTCTATGTGGATCCATTGGTGTTCACTCTCCAAGAGATCCCACAAGCATCCACTGGGTATTCTCTGAGTTGCTGTATGACAGGACCCCTAGAGGCATCCCGAGTCTAGTGGAGGGTACATGGGCTGAACCTGAGTCAGCCTGGGACCACACCCAGCCCTGGGCGTCTGCAACTAAGAAGGAAGGTGGGGCCACAAGGGGAGGAGGGAAGAGGAAGTATGGAGGGAAGTGGGCAGAGGGGAGTGGAAATAAAAGGAGGAATGCAGACAAAGGCTGAGGAGGATAACCTGGCCGTGGATAGTGAGACAAGCCCAGAGAGAGACCAGAAGGAGTGTGGGTGAGGGCGGTGCTGTAACCCCCTTCCCCACTCAGGTGTCTGAGGCCCTTGCTGTTCCCTGGGAGGGGTCCACAGTGGCGGAGCGCCCACCCAGTACAGGGTCCAGTGACAGTGAGGACAGGTCATCAGACTCTTGCGACACATCCTAACAGAGACAATTTGGTTGCTCTGTCCATCCAGCAAGATTGCTTCCAGAACATTATTGAGGGGTGTGTTTATGAATATTTATTTATTTACAAAAAATATCCCCCCCAGCTTTCGGCCCTCATCAGGGCTAACAAGCCAGCTAACAGATTAAAACATACATAATAAAAACACATTGTAAAAAAAAAAATTAAAACCAAGTAAGAGCCCACAAGCCCCACTAGCCCCAGCTTTCTGGCTACAGGGCTTGTGGGCCCAGGTCTAGGAGCACCTCTAAACTATGGATATTTTCCTTCAAGGGGAGGCAATTCTTTAAGACTCAAGTCAAGCTTCAGTTTTCTAGCTCACATCCATTCCAAAACTGCCCCCAGATACCAGCTTAGGATTTTTACAGCCTGCCTTGAATCAACCAGAGGTACAAGACAGAACTGAATGTCATCTGTACATTGGTGACAACCCAGCTCAGAAACTAAAGTAGTGGGCACATCACAGCACTTTTCAAAGTTGGAGTGACCACTCCATTTTTCATAGAGGCACTAACTACCTCTTGGATTCTGCCCCCTCCCCGAAAATTTAAGTAGCCAGGAAGGGCAAGGGTCATACAAGCAGGTCTCAAACCTCCAAGGACTTTGTCCACACCCTTAAGCCTAATAAACTAAACATTATCCTGGACTGTTGAACAAGTTGGCACCCTAGCTCCATCTGACACTTTCATCTCTAATGTATGGATGCAAGAGATTTTATTTGCAAAGTGTTGGGCATAACGGTCACAGTAGGCTACTGAGCAGACCACCTCCTCCTCTAGCTCAGTTCGCAACAGGCCTCTGACCAGCCAGAACAGCTTTGCTGGCCTACATTAGGCAGATTCACTAGTGGTAAATAAGATTTTTTTCTTTACTAGCATCACCGCCACAAGTTACATTTAAAAATAAGCTTTACCCCATGTCTTCGTAGTGGATTAATCCCAAGTCTTTTGCCACTGTAACTCTAGCTATCTACCTTGTCATTTCATTGCCTGGCAGCTACCTGGGGTCTAATACCTGAGAGGGGGCAATTGGGAGTGATTATTTCAATTGCCCATGGAAACTGCAGGGAAATATGCCAGACATACAGTGATGAAATTTTATATCAGCCACTAGAAAGAGCAAAACATGTGTGGAAAAGGAAAACAAAGACACACAAGCAACGAAAATGAGAGTGCAGAAGAGTTCCTTGACTAGGTATTATCTGAGATAGGCCCATGATTGTCATGGAGGCCATGAAATCCTGAGCTGCGCCTGACAAGACAGCCTTGGCATGAATGCTGAAGCTCCCCAGGACAACCAGCCCAGGAGCCTTCAATCTCACTTGAAGACCACCTCTGTCACCAGCGGCACGAAGGCTTTTAGGCAGTGGGGAAGGTGGTACATCAACAGAATCCCAGTCCTGTCTCTCAGTCCCAACATTAGGTACACAGCTTCAAAACCAGAAGTGTTTTGGATGGGGCACCATGCTAGGGGAATAGAGTCCTCATAGACCAAACCTATGCTGATGTATCACTGAGTATCCTGGGGGCTGCATTTGGGATAACTAAATCTCTACCCTCTTCCCCAGCCAAGTCTTAGTGACAGTGATAGATGCCAGATTAAATCCTGGATAGCTCCTGTTTTTCCTGTGAGTACCTGGCATTTAGTAGTAGGATTTTATAGCCTGGTGGGGTACTGATATGGTTACCAACATCATCTCAGCTGGAATAAGAGCTAGAAAGAGCAGATGCCTGTTGTTCCTTCCTCTTACCTGGCCAGCTCTTCTCCCATTACATTTTCCCATAACCCATACACTATGAACCATGATACCATCTCTCACCCCATTTTGGCCCCCAAGCACATCTCTCCCACCAGCAGGTGAATAAACAATAGAACAAACATCCACTCACAGCCAATACACACTGAAGAGAAGCCCAGATCCATATATCATTGGGGTCAAAGTAGGGAAAAAATACACACAACCCAGCTGTCACCTGGTGAACACAATCAAAGTGGTACAACCTAGCCTTCTTTCATCCCAGAGCAACTACCCAGAGATCCCAATTTTCTCTCTGGGTGGTACTTCTAACCTTGGTACAGCAGATGTTGAAGTAGCATGGCTTGCCCACCACTATTTAATGCGGCACCAGCCATGGTCTAAATAACTGTACTCAGCAGCAGTTGGATATGAGAGTTGAATATGCCCAGCAACCAATGTAGAATATACTGGTGATCACAAACAGAAGTCTCAATGAGCTACCTGAAATCTGAATAGAAAACAGATCTTGACTATAGCATCTTCATAGTTCAAGCAAGTTAAGCAAGTCAAGCAAGAAAAGACGATTACTGCACATAGCAAAAACTTATACCATAGTCCATTCTCTCTCAATAGACAAAAGAAATAAGTCATTAACATTACACGTACAGTGGCCCAATTTAAACAAAGTAAGGTAAATTCTCAGGTAAATTAGTTTTGCCACCACATGTTATGTTTCACTTGAGTCTAAACTCCTACATAAAGAAGAACAATGAGTAGAAAGTATTAAATCACAGTTAAATTATGATCAATCCCAAAAACAGGGATGCGGTTGAAATTTACTTCAATGAGATTCAAACTGCTCAATGGGGTTATAGCAACTGATGGCAAATTCTCACCCTAAAGGAATTCATACTGATACAGAACTATTGTTGAGATTTATATTTATTAGAAAATGAAGTCTTGGATTCCTGAAAAATGCATTGCTGAATTTAAGGAATATAAAATCACTAAATTCTAAGAAAAATCCTGATAGCTTCCAGTTTATTACTTTAAATTGTTAAATACCTGGTGCAAACCTGGTGTACCACATGTTTTCTTATTTATATTATAATGTGCAACTACCTCTGGCCTCCGGAATGTTATATCTGTAACATGGTTACCATAGTAATATCAGATGTTTGAGACTGAGTCAGTGCAATATATTTACAGTGCAAACTGAAGAACATAAGAACATAAGAGAAGCCAATGTTGGATCAGGCCAATGGCCCATCCAGTCCAACACTCTGTCACACAGTGGCCAAAAATACCAGGTGTCATCAGGAGATCCATCAGTGGGTCCAGGACACCTCCCACTGTTGCCCACCCTAAGCACCAAGAATACAGAGCGTCACTTGCCCCAGACCGAGAGTTCTTATCTATACTTTGTGGCTAATAGCCACTGATGGACCTCTGTTTCATATGTTTACAATTCCCTCTTGAAGTCATCCATGCTTGTAGCCACTACCACCTCCTGTGGCAGTGAATTCCATGTGTTAATGACTCTTTGGGTGAAGAAGTACTTCCTTTTATCCGTTCTAATGCAACTGCTGAGCAATTTCATTGAGTGCCCATGAATTCTTGTATTATGAGAAAGGGCGAGTACTTCTTTCTACCTGCTCTATCCCATGCATAATCTTGTAAACCTCTATCGTGTAACCCCTCAGTTGTTGTTTCTTCAAGCTAAAGAGCCCCAAGCACTTTAACCTTTCTGCATAAGGAAAGTGTTCCAACTCTTTTATCATTCTAGTTGCCCTTTTCTATGCTTTTTCCAATGCTATAATATCCCTTCTGAGGTGTGGTGACCAGAATGACTCCATTTTTTAAAAGCCCATTAAAATCAATAGGCTTAGAGTAGAGTAACTATGCATTGGATTGCCCTGCTGGTAAACTAACTTGTTTACTTCCCCATAACTTAATAACTAGGAAGACTGGTGCTTATTGCCCTGTTTAATCCAAGTCAAACACCCTGGCTGCAGTTGTATTTGGCATTATTTTATATGTTTACCTGTATATCATATAGAAAATATTGTCATGTTCCAAGAGTGGATAATGTTTATGGGTCCCTTTTGCTCTGATGGCCTTACAGGATTGACAAACAAAACAACTATCATGGGCTAAACCCTGCCCTCTTGTGCTCTTTAGTGCTTCTGTCATAACCCCAGCAGGTTGCCACCTTCAGCTGCCACCACTCTGGACTTCGGGTTTCTTGAGAAGGCCCAGAGTACCCTCCCAAGCCCATCCAAAATGCCTCCTTTTAAGCCAAGAACTATAGGCGTGATGACCAGGCAGAGAACAATTAAACAAATGGTTTATTAATACAGTACTGGGGCAAGGAAAACCAGACAAGGTGCTTCAAAATATATAACAGTGTTTAAATGCAAAATAAATCTAACAACTACCTATTTCTCTTGATTACTATTTCAAGGCCCACAGCCTTTTATACCAGTACTCACTCTGTCCCAAGTGAGGGATCTTTCTTTCAGACCAGTCCCCTCAGTTTTACTCTGTGTGAAGCAAGATCACAGAAGAGAAAAGAACACAATTTCACAATTCAGAAAGCTTAAGTTACATTTCCTCACACAATCCCTGAACTCCCATTGGTTAAGCATTATGGGGATTGTAGGCTGTCTGCTTTCCACTCCCACACAGGTCTCTAGAGGCTTAGGCCTCTAGGCCTGGTCTCCTAGTCATACACAGATCATGACAGCTTCAAACACCGTTTCTCTCAATCCAGATCTGGTACCAGAAGTGTGCCTAGCTAGAAACTAAACAATGCCAACAAAATGAAGTCCAATGAGTTAAGATGTAGAAGTGGAAACGGTTTAGTAACTTTGACCACTGCATTTTTAATTTAAAATAGATCCACCCATTACCCATTTTCTTTACATGTGGATAGGTAGTGTTATGTCTGCTGACCGCCACTAGGCGCCAGCAACCTTTACCACAGTTTGACTCTCAGAGACAATAAGGACTAGGATCCTGAAACCTCAAGAGGGCACCAATAGGAACCTTGGCAAGAAGTTTAAACCCACCAATGGTACCTGGGGGTGGTCCACGGGGACTGTATATAGTTGGCCATCTGGCCGGTATTCTCTGTTCTGTTGTGTGTATTAGTAAACTATGAGCTAACAAGCACGCTGTGTCCTGGTTCTTCATGCGTCGAATCCACTACACAACAGGTAGACTCAGATAAATATATAAGGATCCCCAGGAGGCATCTAGTTTGCTCCTTCATTTAACAAAAAAGGTTGCTGGTCTTTGTTCCCTTTTAAGCTAAGAACAGCTTGGAAGAGGACTGCCATGGAGACAGCACAGAGGAAACAGCAACAAATTGTCCCCCTCCCCAGTTGCTTTTAAGAGAACTGAAGATTTAATGAAATTTCAGATCCTCAACATGAAATCTCCCTATGCCAAGGAATACCAAGGTTGTGACACAGAGGCAGGCAATGGCAAACCACCTCTGAAATGTCTCTTGCCTCAAAAACAAGTCTAGCTTGCCACCTAGTGGTGCATAATGCCAAAGAGCTAGAACTGCTGACTGCCAGACAACCTTAGGATCTCCTGGCTATGCTACACACACTACCATATGATAATTATAATTGATTATTACTACCTGATCCCTTTCAACTGGAGATATCGAGGACTGAATCTGGGACCTTCTGCATGCAAAACATCCACTGAGCTACAGTTCCACCTGAGAAAAGACTCCTGTCAGTCATACATCTTCTGACTCACATGTTGTCTCCTCTGCCATCTTATACTAAACCAGACAGCCCTTCATTATAAAAATGGCTAGATCCAAAAGACTCCAAATATCACTGTATTCTCTAAAATGTCAGATTAGGTATAATAATTATATTAACAAATGAACATGTTTTTGTTTTGATAATAGCTAAATGTAAATTAGTAATGTAAAGAGATCTAAGCTGCAGACCTGCCCTGAGCTAAACATGTGTAGACAATAGGGTTGCTTCAGTCCAAAATGAGGCACCACTGTCTGATACATGCCTTGTGCTTATCTGCTGATTGATGAATTTTTACAAGTCTGGAAACAGGAAGTAAGCCAATTCCCTGAACAGAAGTAAGCAAAATGATACATTGTTAAACTGAGAAAGTAAATGGGTAGCTTTGAAACCAGGACCTGAAAAGGTGCTCTGTGCCTGAGTTAAGAAAATGTATGTTAAATATGTAATGGTTTCTCTTAGTGGCTTACGATGATTATATGGTTTGGCTGCTGCTGATTAAATATGTTGAATGGGCTTAAGTCAGCTTTGTCAAATATAAAGAAGCTTGATAGTAAAAAAAGAAAGGACATACACCAAAATAAAGATGAATCATAAATTTGATAGAGAGAAAAGACAATAACATTGTATTGTCACAAATCAGTTGGGGTGGAACAGAATTGGACAATATAACTATCAAGCACCAGGAACAGCATGACAGGTCTCAGACAGATGATAAAATGGAAGCTTGAAAGGAAAGAGGCAGCATAGCTTGCAATTAAAGCTGTTAGGTAAAGGCAAATCCATTCTTTTTGACTCCACGGTGAGAAAAGCACCTCTCTTTGTGCTGATAAAACGTGTCCTAAATTTCATCATGCCAAAACACAATTGATGTCATAAATGGTTGGAAATTATTGTTTCTATAAAGGATGCTTTTAGAAGAAGTGCATTTATTGTAAAACTTGTGAAGCCTCTATTAAAGTTCGGTGAAAAGTATCTGAGAAAGAACTGGCCATTGGTAGATCCAGTCATTTCAAAGATTTTAACTTCCCAAGTTAATTTCATTCCACTTTCTTTTTGTTTCTTCTAAGAGCAATTTAACATCTGTTAGATGATTTCTTCAGGGGGAGGGGAAGATTTGTATGTTTGTAAAAATGAAAGATAATAGTGCCAATAAGAGTCCCATTTTTATGTAAAATGCATTTCTGAATTCAGTTTAATGCCATTTGATTATGATCACTTTTGAAAGAGTATGAAATTTACCCACCCACCTATTTCTGCCACAGCCACAGCCATAAGTAAATTATGAGTTCAGCTGACTTGATAAACCTCAATGGGCATATTATCAGCAAAATCACCTGACAAATTGATAGGAGGAGACACTTGAACTGGTCTTTAATAGCCAAAGAGTTATGCTCCAGCACTGAGGATTTAACACCTATAAAATTTGGGAGAGGGGAAGACAGCAAGAAGGAGTTGCAGTATAAACTTGAATAGATTCAGAGAGTGCAGTGCAGAGACAGAGAGGTCTTAGCTGCTTTCTAAGAATCTGAATTATAATCAGTGGTTGTACACCCAGTTTATAGGAGCCTTCTTTATATTATTAGGAAGCACCATAAGTCTCCAGCACTCTCTCATATAAATAAAGCTGAAATCTGTGCATATGCCCATGAGATAGTTATCACTTGGGAATTTAGGAGGCCCTAATATCTGTCCATGTTGCTAGACATTCTTCATAATTACATATTAATATTCAGAATTATTAGTTGGATCCAGTGAAGGAGAAAAAAAGAATAACAGGAATGTTTATGCGCAGGGTGTGTGGTAGACATCTTCCTTAATACTGCAGATTCTTGTTCCCTTTAAATGACTCATAAATCATTTTAAATTATCTGTATAATTTTTTTCTCCTTTTTCCTTTGCTAGAAAAAGCTTGCATGGTGATATCATTTTCTCAGCTTCATAGATGCAAAATACATCTGCATCTACTTATGATGCCCTTGGCCATACCTAGACAAAACAGTTTCAGGTGGGTAACCATGTTGGTCTGAAGCAACAGAACAAAATCTGAGCTCAATGGCACCTTTAAAGCCAACAAACTTTTATTCAAGGTATAAGCTTTCGTGTGCAGGCATACTTCTTTAGATACATTGAAATGGAAGTTAACAGTCCACATAGTTTGAGGCATTTCTAAACTGGATGGTATTTGTTATTGGTCTGTCATCTCGAAAAGCGATACAGGACAGGGGTTCCACATAGCAGTTCTTCTTGTTAATGAGCCATCCCTGGAGTGTTATGGCAATTTCAAACTGCACCACTTTTTTCTGTGCAATCTTCCTTGGAGGGTTTTTTAAAACATTCTATTGGGAGCTCTATGGTGCTGAAACAGGACCACATATCAGCACAATAGCAACTCCATTGAGATGTCTGGACTTCACTGAGGTCGGATGTGATACATGCAATCGCGACTGCTGTCACCTAGAAACAAAGAAGACAGAAGTAGCTCATTGGACAGTGAGTTTGAGCAGGAGCTTTGGGCTTCAGTGACTGGAGTGACAGATGTTTCCAGGTGACAAGTCATGATCACATGTATCTCAGTGTGTCTCAATGGAGTCCAGGCATCTCAATGGTGCCGCTATGGAACCAATTTGAGGTCCACTTTCAGCACCACAGCACTCCCAACAGAATATTAAAAAAAAACACTCGGAAAAAGATCACACACGGGGCAAAAAAGGGTGGTAAAAAAGTGACAAAACAGGAAACACTAGCAGGCAACAACACACCTTTATTGGCATTATGCACTAAAAAGAATACAAGACATAAGAATTCTCAATAGAGTTAACACAAATCTCACTTTTTAGAAGCCAGATACAAAAAAGTTGCCACTATTTCAACAGTTACAGCATTTTTTGAGGAAAGACGAAAAAAGGACTTATAATTATCAGATTGGCCTGTTAAATCCTTTAACAACCGGTCTAAATAATTAGAATGAATGTCAGCATAATAATCACAGTACAGAAGGACATGCTCAATACTTTCTAATTCCATTCTTCCACTGTGCATAAGGAGTCTTGGAAAATCTCCCCTGAAGTACTGCAGAGGGCAACACATTAAAACATGCTAACATAGCTTCTGGTTTAAGCATTTTGCTGCTCAATCACATCCCTATCTTACTCCAATGGAGTTATGCCAAGACTCGGCTGACAGGAAGGGTCCGAGAGTGTCCCGGACCCTCCCGGGGTTTCTGTAGGAGGCCCTCAGCTTGGAGAGCTGAGGAGAGCCTCTTCTAAAGTGACAGCTAAGGAACTGAGGCTCACCTTTATCTCCAAAAGGTCCCATTGCAGCAGAGCCAGCATGGCACTGAGAGATGACTGCTGGACCAGTGGACACGATCAAAAGTTTTGAAAGGCTTCTAAAAGACTTCCAAGGCTTCTAAAAGACTTCCAAGGCTTCAAAGCTTGAGTCAAGCAATGTTCAGGTGATTTAAGCAAACAAAAGAGCCTTGGCAGCAATTAGAAGTGCCTAAGGACAAAGCAGCAGGGGGGAGGGAGAAGCTCAAGAATTCACCCCCTCATCTAAAGCAAGGCGGTTATAAAATGGAATTAAAAAAAACTTTGAATTAAGCTAAACGCATTAGAGGATTAGCGAAAACAAAAGCTGCATAATAACAAAAAGTGGATTAAGTTCTGCTAACTTTTACTTTGTTTTGGGAAACTTACTTCTTGTTGATATTATGGCTGGGAGAGGGTGGAAGCTGGGTCTGGAGGAAAAAACATTAACCGGAAATAACCTACCAACGACTACCTCCCACAACCAGGAAATAACTGTAGATATGTCTACACTGTTGGTGAATGCATTGCACCCCCTAATGGAGCAGATGACTAACATCATCATTAAAATGGATAATATGCAAAAGCAGATGACTCAAATGGACAGAAGGACTTCAGGAACTGAAAAGACATTTTAAAAAATGGAAAAACAGACTGAGAATATCAATAAAAGAGCAGATGAAGCAGAAAAAGAGAGAAAGAGAGATCCTCCAATAAAACTCAACTAATAGAGCTCAAGCTGTAAAGATCCATGTACATCCTACATTTCCAAGGGATCCCAGAAGAAAAGAACGAAGACTTAAAGGCTCTCTTAGCAGAGACTTTAGCTGCAATAATGGATTACAAACAGGAAGATTTACTGAAGGAGATGGACTGGGCTTACAGGACTCATCCAGACTTTATTTAAAAAAAAAATAAACTCCCGGGAGAAATATGTTTGAAATTCATGAGAAGGTCTACCAGAGATCTGGTGCTGAAATCTACACAGGGGAACCCCTTAAAAATCAAGAATGAAGAGATAAAAATTCTGAAGGATATCTCCTTTGAAGTTAGAAAGCGGAGGAGACTCCTCAGGGAGCTTACTCTCTCTCTACAGAAGAAAGGGATCCCTTACAGGAGGTTATTTTACAAAGGATTGAGTTTCAAATATGAAGACAGAAAGTATAATATTGACACTGTTCCTAAGGCCAAAAAGTTTGTGGATCAATATTGTAATTTAAAGCAACACAACAGAGATAAGAAACCTAAAAAGGATGAGGAGGAAGAAGAGGAAGAAGAAGAATCCTACTCACAGGATTCAGCAAGCAGTAGTCCAAAACTCTTTAGCTCTTCAGATACATCGGAGTCAGAGAAAGGAGGAGCCGCTCCCAAACCCCGAGGAAAAAAGAAACGCAAGAAGAAAAGAACCTAAGATTAAGATAATAATTGATAATGCAGTTTTTGCTAACCAGTCAGTTTATGCAGGTCTTTATTATTTTTTGTTAAATTTTTATAAGCAATAATAACTTTGTAACATTAGGTGAAAATGACATAGATGTAACCAGATTGTGTCACCGTGTTAGTCTTCCCTTCCCTCTATCCAGTAGTTTGTTTAGAGTTAGGGTTTAGTTTCTTTTCCCCATCCTTGTAGAGTATGTTGTATTAGTTTTCCTTCCCTATTTCCCATAGGTTTTAGAATTAGGGATTTAGTAACCTTTCCCCATATCCTGTAGTAATGCAAAATCAATAAAATACTTATATAAAAAAACATGCTAACATATAAGCTCTGCGAGTACATGGATCATTGAGGGAGAAAAAATATGATGCTATCATCCCCACGGGAGGAATCCCTAATGTCAGGGGCGAACATCTACCAGAGGCATGACTATGTAGTTCTTGCAACTCAGTATCCAACAGTCTTTGTTTAAGTAAGACAAAAGCATCTTTTTCTGACAGGGAAAGCAGCTCATCAAAACTTATCCCTATAACAGCAATCTTCTCTGTAAATGTCAACCAAGAGGACTGATGAAACTCTGTTAAAACTAAAGAAATAAGACAGTTGGAATAAGAAGTGGTTTTAAAATGTAATTTTACCTAGAATTTAAATGTTATTAACCACACTCTAGTCTCTAGCAACCTTTGATTAGTTTCAAGACACATTGCAGCATAGGAAGCACACATAAGAAGACCTAGGATTTTCCAAAGGAAGCTAGACTGAATTTTTTCTGTCTCCTTCTATCACCAATCCAAATTGGAATCCTGTAGAGCAATTTAGCACACAGTTTATTATTAAAAACTTGTAAGGCCACTGGGACATAGTGGCTACCCTTGGAATAGTAAAAATGGGTAATTGCTAGCATGTCATTATTCCTGGATTTCATTGCTTCTTTTTTGTGAGCAGCCCATCTGGAGTTACAGTGGAAGAGCATTCCTAGGTATCTGAAGGTTTTAACTTGCTCAATGTGATACCCCCTTATAATCCACTTAGACAGTTCCCATGTTTTCCCAAAAACAATAATTTTGGACTTCTGGAAATTTAGAGTCAATGAGTTTCACAGTATTCCATAAAACGATACAGCAACCTTTTCAGACCTATAGACGTGAGAGAAAGTAACACAGCATCATCAGCGTACAGCAAGAAAGGGACATGTAATGCACCAAGTTTGGGGCTATGCCCATCAATGGTGTTCAAAAAGGTAGCCAGATCATTAATAAAAAGGCTAGATAATGAAGGTGCTCAGATACACCATTGTTTAATTCCTAAGCTAATTGGAATCTTATGAGTCAAGTCACCCTCCTTTGAACATCGAATTTGGCAGGCTGTATTAGTATGCAATTTTTTAATTAGAAGGAGGAGTCTCACATCAATCCCTTGATCCCTCAGTTTCTTCCAAAGAAGGTCTCTTGGTACAGAATCAAAGGTGCCCCTAAGATCCAAGAAAGCTGCAAACAACATAGGGCCCTTCCCTTCCCTATATTTCTCCACTAAGTGACTTAACACTACACAATGTTCAAGGGTTGATTTTCCTCTACAAAAAACAATTTGCTCTATACCTAAAATTTGCTGTTCAGACACCCATAAATTGAGTTTATTGGCCTGATATCTCGCATACAGTTTCCCAACAGTAGAAAGCAAGTTAATAGGCCTATAGTTACAAGGGAGATGGCAATCACCTTTTTTATATACAGGAACCACTATTGCATTTGTCCAAGCTTCAGTTATTTGTTGTTGTTGTTCAGTCGCACAGTCGACTCCGACTCTTCGCGACCCCATGGACCAGATTACGCCAGGCCCTCCTGTCTTCCGCTGTCCGTTGAAGTTTGCTCAATTTCATGTTCGTTGCATCAATGACACTGTCTAACCATCTCATCCTTTGCCGTCCCCTTCTTCTTTGACCTTCAATATTTCCCAGCATCAGGGTCTTCTCCAGTGAATGCTCCCTTCTCATTTGGTGGCCAAAGTATTTGAGCTTCAGCTTCAGGATCTTGCCTTCCAGGGAACAGTCAGGGTTGATTTCTTTTAGGATTGACTGATTTGATCTCCTTGCAGTCCAAGGGACTCTCAAGAGTCTTCTCCAGCACCATAGTTCAAAAGAATCTATTCTTCGGCGCTCGGCCTTCCTTATAGTCCAACTCTCACAGCCATACATTACTACGGGGAATACCATTGCTTTGACCATGCGGACTTTTGTTGGCAAGGTGATGTCTCTGCTTTGTATCATGCTGTTTAGGTTTGCCATCGCTTTCCTCCCAAGGAGCAGGCGTCTTTTAATTTCATGGCTGCAGTCACCATCTGCAGTGATCTGGGATCCTAGGAACGTGAAGTCTGTCACTACTTCTACGACTTCCCCTTCTATTTGCCAAGGAGTGATGGGCCCAGATGCCATGATCTTAGTTTTTTTGATGTTGAGCTTCAAGCCCACTTTTGCACTCTCCTCTTTCACCCTGAGCAAGAGGCTCTTTAGATCCTCTTCACTTTCTGCCATCAGAGTGGTATCGTCTGCATATCTGAGGTTATTGATCTTTTCCCCAGCAATCTTAACTCCAGCTTGTGATTCATCCAGGCCAGCATTTCGCATGATGTACTCTGCATATAAATTAAATAAGCAAGGTGACAGTATACATCCTTGTCGTATTCCTTTTCCTATGCTAAACCAATCAGTTGTTCCATATCCGGTTATAACTGTTGCTTCTTGACCCTTATACAGGTTTCTCAGGAGACATATGAGGTGGTCTGGTACTCCCATCTCTTTAAGAACCTGCCATAATTTATTGTGATCCACACAATCAAAGGCTTTAGCATAGTCAATGAAGCAGAAGTAGATGTTTTTCTGGTATTCTCTTGCTTTCTCCATAATCCAGCGAATGTTGGCAATTTGATCTCTAGTTCCTCTACCTCTTCTAAACCCAGCTTGTACTTCTGGCAGTTCTCTATCCACGTATCAGTTATTACACCTGTCATATTTATAGTTGTAAACAGGGCAGCAAGGAAGGAGGCCCACCACTCAGGCAACACTTTAATCTGATCAGGAGGAATAACATCAGGCCCAGGGGCTTTCCCTGGTTTAATGCACTTAATTAATAGTTCAACCTCCTCTGGCTGGACAGGTGACCACTCTGGACAATTGGCCAAATTAAGGTCAAAATCCTCTAAAGGGCAAATTCTGGTCTCCCTGAAAACTTATAAGAAATGATCAAACCAGTCATGAGGTGAAATTGTGAGTTACATGTCCCTCTCTTGCTATATACTGATGATGCTGTGTTACTTTCTCTCATGCGTATAGGTCTGAAAAGGTTGCTGTTGGAAATATGCTTACAGCCCAAGGACTCAGATACTACTGCCCTAAAATTTTCTGGTGTTATTATTCAATGTTGCCTGGCTAAGAGCTTCCCAACATTTTTGTGTAAAAGCCTGTTGCTTAGATTTATAAAGTTGATGCAGTTGAATTTTTAACTAGAAAAATTCCATCAGCAGCCTATCTGACCCAGATGCCCAATACTGATGATAGATAGCATGAATATGAGACTTCATTTGGTGGCATTCATTATCAAACCAACTACTCCTACCAGCAAGTTCAATTCACTGTTGTTGCACCACTTGCAACCTAAAAACATCAAACAGTTGCATTACAACATTGTCATATTCTCGAAACAATTCAGACGGTTGATTTAGATTCCTAAAAATTGATAAAAACCTATCTAAGGCAGCTTCATTATGAACCCCAGCTACTTTTGGGCCAACCTATTAGACCAAGAGATTATAGGCAGTCTAATTGTCAGATTGGAGGGCACAGTTCTTGGCTGGTCTAAACTCTCAACAGGAAGAGGAGACTCAATAACTAAGGGAAGGGGGAAATAGTCACTGTCTATACAATCCCCAACTGAGAATACTCTCACCTGTTCCCATAATGCTGGTGAAATTAAAAAATAATCCATCACACTACTTCCTTGCTTTGAGGCAGAGGTGAATTCACCAGGAATATCATAGGGAGGAACACCATTCAAGATGGACAGATTAAACCTAAGACAAAGCTAAGCAAGATGAATCCCTGCCTTATTGATATAAAAGTCCTTTGAAAATCTAAGATTAAACATACTGTCAAGCAGTGAATTATCAGACTGAAAACCTAGCTTCTTGGCAATGGCAGGACCATCCTGTCCTAGTCTGGCGTTAAAATCACCAGCTATAATTATACCTCTTAAAGGGAATTTTAGTTCAAGGTCCTCAAGTAGTAGTTCTACTCTCCCCCAGTGGAAAGATAATCAATCTTTATTCAAACATGGAGGGATATAGACATTTATCAATATAAAAGACCATCCTGCACCTTCCACCAGACAGGGTTGGACATTAATATTAGTCCCCTCAAGAGGGCTAACAACTAGATTGGATTTTCTGGACCATAAAACAGTTAGACCAACTTGACCACACCCATAATGACTAGCATCAGAGCAGATGCAGCCATTCCTCATACTCTTGTTGCTAGACTCAGCAGCCAACTCTAAAACCAAGTTAGGGGAGTGACTAGTAATCAGTGGCTGGACATGATCAATTTCAGGTGAGCCCTCAGTTGGAAATTGTTTAGAAGGTGTAGGGGTTAAGCAGTTACACTCCAGCCTCTCATAAACCACTACATCCACTCAATTCAGCAGCTTTTTTTTCTGTCCCGGAGGGCGTGGCAGCTAATGCTGAATTAATTAGAAGTCATCCTGAATTGCTTAATGGGACTTAAGATCTAGAAGCAAGCAAAGAAAGTGACTGCTCACAATTAATACTTCTAGTTGCAAAAACAGTGGAGCACATATGTAAAATACTTGAATGTCTGCACTCTAAAATAGACAATTTGAATAATTGGTTAAATAAAGACAAGAGGGAGGCAACTAATGTTCTCAGGAGTAGAGAACTTATTGAGATTAGACAATCTCAGGACTTCTGGTTAATGGCATAGCGAGGGCAGTTGCTCTCTTCGAGGCTCGGGGGAGCGATTTGCACACCAGCAGTTTGGAGGGGAGCTACTGATGTGGCTCTCCCACGTGGGTTCCAAGCCTTAGGGCTTTCTGAGGGGTGGCCTCTTTGACGACATAATGCCGGAGAATTGAGGCGCTCCTCCACCCTGATGGTCCTACCGCTGTGTGGCCACATGGCACAAGCGGGGCTGGCCAGAACAAGCGTCGGAGATCCAGGGATTGGCAGATGCAAGCAATGCATCAGAGTGACCAGCAATGAACGTGAGTTGGATTCAGCAAATGTGAAGATAACTGACTGATCCCTTACCCCCACACACACACACCGGGAACCGGAGAATGGAGGGACACCCCCCATTCGTGAGTGAAAGAAGTTACAGAAAAAGAGTGGGGGGAAGGAAAAATCAAACTATTTGGCTTGTTTGGTGAGACTTACCAGAGCTGATTTAAAGCATAAGCGATTTTCAGAGGAGGTGGAAAGTCGGTTGGCTTTTGTAAACAATCAAACAAAATGTCGGGCGTAGGGAAGAAAGGATTGAAACTGAAACCTCCGGGTGGGCAAAGTCTGAGACCGGAAGAGGAGGGGGTGGATGTCGCGAGACTTCTACCGGAGACCCTCAAGCCGGTGATGGAGAAGCTTGCTGGTATTAACCAGCAGTTGACCATCTTAAACCAGACGATCACAACTCAACAGCTCCAGCTGGCAGAAAATGTTAAACAGACGGAGCAATCGATAGAGATGGTGAAAGAGATGCACACCGAAAACAAGACTTTGAAGAAAAAGGTGGAACAAATAATAAACAAGCAAAATCAACAAGAAAATAGACTCCTGTTTCTTCAAATGGAGAAAGCAAACATGGTTCTCAGGTTCCAGGGAGTTCCTGAATCATCGAAAGAAGATTTGAAGAAGCTCCTTAGCGATCACATCGCACCAGCTGTAGGCTTAAAAGCGGAAGAAATACTGCATGATATAGAATCAGCGTATAGGGTGTATTCAAACTACACCCAAAAGAATAGCCTACCTGGGAAAATTTCAGTTAAATTTTCAAGAAGGCAAACTAGAGATGCAATTTTAAAAGCTACATCAGCAACTCCATTGAAGCTTGGGAATGCTACAATCAAGGTTCTAAAAGACATTCCCTTTGAAATTTGACAAAAACGGATCTAACCCTTTTTCTCCAAACCAACCAAATCACATACAAATAGGCATTTCCAGAAGGGGTCATCTTTAAGTTACACAACAAGAGAGAGAAGATTGACTCTGTACACAAGGCTAAAGAATTTTTGAAACACCAATTGGGAGCCAAAGAGGATGGTGAAACTGGTTCGAGCAGCTCCACACCCTCGGAGACGGACAAAGACTTGGCCACGGAAGAAGGCGCTGCAGCCCACAGACCAACTTATGCTTTTAGAGATAGAAAGCCTAAGTAAAGGCAGAAGGACTCTGAAAATAGCCTTTATGAAGCGAGCTTGGGTGATGCTCGGAAAGTCTCTCATAACAAGTAACTAACTAATTATTTAGCAGAGAGAGATTGTAACTCACAATATACATTGCTTACTAACAATTTAGTATTAACAGATTTTAACTGGGGTAAAGATCTCCCTCTCTTGGGGTTTTAGTTTAATGTGGGTTTTCTTTACTTTCTCCCTAGATGTCTTCCCCTTCCTTTTTTTTGTTGTAGTTATTAGTTGTCAATTATAAAAAAGCAATAAAAAATCCCCTTCGCCCCCCCCCAAAGAGATTAGACAATCTCAGTCCATCAATGATGTACATTCATTGGCGATGCCCAGCTTTGATGTTATTAATAGGAAGTACCAACTAGTGTTGCAGCCCACTAAGATCAGCTTGACTGTGTGTAAATATAATGGCCTTAAGCCTTCCGGGTATACAAAATCAGCAGTGAAGAGACATTTAATGACTTTGATGGGGAACCAAATAAGAGTGATTAACTTAAAAGATTTAGAAATTTTAAGCAGTGTTAATAAGGCTCAGTGAGTTATACTGACTTTTGGCTCCCCTGAGATTCCATCAATTTTGCTCTGGAACAAGGATTTCCTAAAGTCAAAAGCAGTATTCCCTACCCGTGTGTATAGGAATATTATTCTATCGCTGTTAAGCTTGGTCTCTAGGGAAGCAACAACTAGCTGTTTACATGAGTCCCAGACAAGATGTAATGGCTCAAGGGAAACTGTCAGGAGCAACACTTACGAAGACCCAGCTATCCAAGAATCATCTCCACTAGCAGGCAATTCATACAGTGCACCATAGTGATTCAGAAACGCAAGAAGGGGTTGAAAAGAGAAAGAAAGCAGTTTTTGTCAACAACACCTCAGGCACGCTTCACCAGTGGGAGACAGCTGGTATTTTATGAAAAGATAAATAAAACTTTTACTAAAACAAGTCTGTCTGGAATAAGGGGTGGGGGGGAGAACCAATAAGTAACCAGTTACTGAAACGGAATACATAGGCAGTCTGAAAAGTCTCATAGGGAGAGTGTGAGTGGCACATTAGCATACAACATAATGAAGATGTTTAACAAATGCAAGGACCAAACAGGAATAACAAGCTTAGTTTATATGGTCACCATTTGTTTGGATTTGATTCTGGGGAAAACATAGTGAAGCAAATAAATATTTACACATGTCCAGAAGAGGGCAACCAGGATGGTGAGAGGGTTGGAATCCAAGTCTTATGAGGAAAGGCTGAAAGAGTTGGATATGTTTAGCCTGGGAAAGAGAAGATTTAGAGGGGACATGATTGCAGTCTTCAAGTATTTGAAGGGCTGTCATGTAGAAGATGGAGCAGATCTATTCTGTCTTGCTCCGGATTGCAAGACTAGATCTAATGGGTGGAAATTACAAGGGAGTCGTTACTGGCTAGATATCAGGAGAAACTTCCTAACTGTAAGAGTGGTTGAGCAGTGGAACAGTCTTCCTCGGGAGGTGGTGGATGCTCCTTCCCTGGACGTTTTCAAGCGGAGGCTGGATGACCATCTTTTGGGTATGTTGTAGGTATGTAGGGCTATCTTTTCACTATGCTCCTGCAGAGTGCAGGGGGTTGAACTAGATGACCTTCAAAGGTCCTTTCCAACTCTAACATTCTATGATTCTATGATTCTGTATCAAAATTGGAAATTGATGTGTAAATGTACCCTTCTTAATTGTGGAATGCTGACAGTAATTAACTGAGACCTTGTTGTTATGCTCCATCCGTCTCCTCTTAAACATGGAAGTAACTAACAGTAGCCTTTTCTTTAAGATGGGGTGATTAGTTGTGCATTGTTATGTCTCATCTGTCACCAGACCAGACCAGAGAAATACCGTATTTTTCGCTCCATAAGACGCACCTGACCATAAGACGCACCTAGTTTTTAGAGGAGGAAAACAGGAAAAAAAATATTCTGAACCAAATAATGTAATAAAATATTTAGTAAACTATAACAGTATAACATTTTAACCATGTAAAGTGAACAGCAGTCAAATTTGGCCCCATTATATCCTATGGGCCATTGAAGTCAATGGTGAAAACATAGGGTATATTCTGGGGGCTGGAGGGGATAGGGTTTGAGGGAGGGGCTCCAAACTCACAGGGTAGCTTATGGAGCCTCTCCCCAAGATATCCACCAAGTTTCAAGAACATTGGACCAGGGGGTCCAATTCTGTGGGCCCCAAAACAGGTTGCCCCTGTTCCCTCCATTGTTCTCTATGGTGGGAAAAAATTAACTGTTTGGGGCAACCTGTTTGGGGGCCCATAGAATTGGACCCCCTGGTCCAATGTTCTTGAAACTTGGTGGGTATCTTGGGGAGAGGCTCTATCTGCTACCTGGTGAGTTTGGAGCCTCTCCCTTGAACCCCTCCCTCCAGCCCCCAGAATATACCCTATGTTTTCACCATTGACTTCAATGGCCCATAGGATATAATGGAGCTGAAATTGACATGCGGCTGCCTGAAAGACTCAGGGGACACAGCAGCGGGGCTTGGCTCCTGAGCTCCAGCTCCGGTGCCAGCTTGCTTAGGAAAGCCAGCACTCCACCCCCACCCCCCACCCAGTATTCGCTCCATAAGATGCACACACTCCCCCCCACACTTTTTTTGGGGGGGGAAGTGCGTCTTATGGAGCAAAAAATACGGTACATTCCAATCTACCATTCCATATTACATTATATCCTGCTATTCATTTTATTACATTACAATCACTATTCCAATTTACTATTTCAAATACGAAAAACAATAAAATACAATAAAATAAAAAGGATGTATGGCCCTTCTTGGTGAGAATACAGATGTAAGAACCGAATGAGATTAGCATATGTAGTAAGATAAGAAACCAATATCCCTGTTAAGTTCTGGAGGGGTTATTCTGAGTATTATAATAACTTGTAATTCAGCAATTTCCATTTCCAATCTGTTCCTGAAGTTCCTTTGCAACATAAACTAGTTTGATGTCACCCACTGACAATGCCTTTCCATTCTCTACATAGGGCAAACAGATCAAGCTGTACACCAAAGGATAAATGGATACAAATCTGACATGCCTTGACATGTAGGAGAACACTTCAACCATCCAGGACATTCGGTGGGTGACCTCAAAGTGTTCTCCTACAGGTTTCTCAGTCTTGTGATTCTTAACATCAGATTTGTGTTTGATTGATTCTTAGTAAATAAATGTTAACAGAACTTCATTTTGCCCCCTCACAAGCTTGTTGATCTGGCTTTGCTGCTGAAGAACCATAACACAGGAGTTCCAAGTAAAGTGGTCTTGTTCTGGAAGGCCCAGATGACTGTAAACCTACCAAATTAATTCACACACACACACAATCTTGAAAACACCCTTACAAACTGTAATAGGTTTACAGTGAAAATATAACAAGTAACTGCTTGACAGATGTGTGAAAATGTCACTCTAATTTACCACCACTATGGACCATTTTAGATATGTGCTGCATATGGCAACATCACCTTAGCCATAGTACTTATATGACTAATACCTACAGAAGTTTGTACTGTATATGAGAGACAGAAAAAAGCCAAACATTTTTAAGTACTTAAACCATTGGATTATTATGCAAACTGCATTTTGAGCCAGCTGTGCAACAAAGAAAGAACAGGTGGTCACCTATACCAGTAGCATTTTAAAGACACAACAATACTTTAGGACTGTCTTTGAGGATGGCTCTGGGCATTGCTGGCATGTGTCTTGATTGCATCATTGTGAGAACATTTCACCTGCCAATTCCCCTTAATTTCACTTCTTGGGATGGGTGGGGGCACAACTCTTTGCTATGTGTGCATTTCTGGAGAACATACAGAAGATTTCATATACTAAACATATTTGTTTCACAGCACAGGGTTTTCTATCAACAACACTGCTTTCCAGTTGAAAAGCTGCTAATATTATCTAAATTTAGCAATAAACAGCTTGACCAAAGTCATTGATGTCATCAGTTTCTCAAGGTGAGAACAATGGTAGCTTATTCTTAACTCTTTGTAGCATGGGATTTTTAAAAACTCAGACACATTCTAACAGCTAGATTTTGTGCAGGCTCATTGGGAGAGTCTGCTTATCCCCCTCTAGGCAGGCTGAAGTGTTATTTATGCCAGCTGTACCAGCCTAGATCTAAGAACCATAAAATATTTTGGAGATTTACTTATCAAATTCTACATAAACAGTGTGATTTCCATGCATAGAAACACCACTGTATAATAATGCTGCAAGTGGCGCAGGTGGAACCGAAACAGAATTGTATTTCAGCATTAAAGCCCCATTTCATACTAATTTCAATTAATATTCACATTTGAGGACTCTAATTAGACAACTCCTTGGCATGCTTTATAATAGAAATGGACCACACAGAGAAATAAATCCATGCCTCTGTCCCAAAGGCACTTGCAATCAGCACAGGTTTGCCAAGCCCCTCAAGCAGCCAGAGAGAGATGGGAGTACAACTTACCGAGAGTGGAGAGGAACGCCAGAAATCAACAAGACGTGCCTACATGACCTGGAAGTGACATAGGCACATCAGGGGGTAATACTGTGTTTTTTGGGCAAAACTTCTTATATCTCCTATTCCTTGAGAACTCAGAAGTTCAGCTGCTTTCACATAGGGGTGGGAAATGGCACTTCCACTCTCAAAGCAGCAGTAAGTGGAGAAATCGCAGCCACAGACATACCTGTGGCAGTTTTGTGGCCACAGGGCAGGGCAATAAGAGAGGACAAAGCAGTTCCTTTGGCTGCGGCAGTGGGTGGAAGCCCTGCCATGGCAGTTGGGAGGCCTCCTGGATGGAGGGTTTGGCAGCCTTCTCAGTGCATCAGCCAGTCACTGGCCACCTGGAATGCTCTTTGGGGGGGCCAGGCCTGGAATGGACCTGAGAAGTGCAGGCTTCATTCTGGTCCACTCCTCTCCCTTTTAAGAACTCACTGCCCAGGCCCAGCCACTCAGTCGTCCTCAGTCTCCCTTCCCCTCCTCCCTCCCCCTTTGGTATGCTAGCACAGTTATTTACTTATTGCTCTGATCCTTGTCACAGTTTTATGGCAGTTTCAGGCATTGGGATGGATCCATTTGGGAGGAGGCTGTGCCTGCATGTCCACCTCCCACAGGTGAGGACCCTCTTAAGAGGTTTTGGGAGTCAAGACCTGCAGCAGCATGCCCGGCTCAGGGGTGGTCACCCGGCTGCACTCCCAGGTAGCAAGGGTTTGCACTCATGTGGGACTGCTGACTTGCCACTCCAGGTTACACCCAGCATATGAGTTGGGGAAGGGTTCCATCGGCTAGCAGGCGGGTGCCCTGATGCCTGGATCCATGCCCTATGCTGCACCAATGCTCCATCTGCTGTAATCAATAAAGCTGTGGCCTGTTTCAATCCATATGGTATTTCCCCCCCTCACTCTCCCCTTCCTGTCCTTATGTCTGCAACATCCTCACACTGCATCCCTGTGCTGCTCACTGCTCCCCCCACCCTTGAATGCCAGTTTGGTGTAGTGGTTAAATGCACAGACTCTAATCTGGGAGAACCGGGTTTGATTCCCCACTCCTCCACTTGCACCTGCTGGATGACCTTGGGCAAGCCATAGTTCTGGCACAGCTATTCATTTTTTTTTAAAAAACAACAAATTTTATTAGGATACACAATACTTCACAACTTGGTCCAAATAATATACATCATATCCTTTTTCCAAAAACTCCTCTTCCCCCCCTGTTGGCTCCCAGCATTGTTTCCACCATTTAAACAAAACATAATACATGTTAAATTCTTGTTATCATGCAAATTCTACAGGTAACTCAATTTACTTAACTACTATAAACACTTATTAACTGTATACAATTGTTACATCTTTAGTAGTTTCCCAAACTAAAAATACTATCCTTCATTTCCCAGTACTTCTGTATATATTTTTTAAAGTCGCTCCAATCTGCCAAAAAGGTTTCTGCTTCTAGGTTGTTAAGCTTTCTTGTCCATTTGTCCATTTCTGCCATAAAGAGTAGTTTTCTCAGCCAGTCCCAGAGATCAGGAATCTTTTCATTTTTCCAATTTTGAGCATAAATCATTCTAGCAGTTGTTACCATGTACCATAACAATGTTCTTTTACTCACATTTATTTCTTCTAATTTAAGACATAAAAGGAACATTTCAGGTTCTTTCTTAAAGGTACATTTCATTTTTTTCCCCATCTCTGTATGTATTGCAGTCCAGAATGTTTTTGCTTTTTCACAAGTCCACCACATATGGTAAAAGGAACCTTCAGCATGTTTACATTTCCAACATTCGTTAGATAAGTTTTTACCTATATTAGCTATCTTTTTTGGTGTCATATACCATCTATACATCATTTTAAAACAATTTTCTTTAGGGTTGGTACATGTAGATATTTTCAAAGCATTTTTCCATAAAAATTCCCAAGATGACATAGGTATTTCCTTATTCATATTAATTGCCCATTTAATCATTTGCACTTTAACCACTTCATCTTCTGTATACCATTTTAACAAAATTTTATACATTTTCGATATCAGCTGTTCTTGAAGAAGAGCAGTTTCTGTCAGAGCTCTCTCAGAGCTCTCTCAGCCCCACCTACCTCACAAGGGTGTCTGTTGCGGGGAGGGAAAGGGAAAGGAGTTTGTAACCCGCTCTGAGACTCCCTTGAGTAGTGAAGGGTGCAGTATAAATCCAATCTCTTCTCTTCTTCCACTTCTTCTTTCTCCCATTCTCAGCTGAGTTACAGTTAAAGGGACATGACAGTTTAGCTGAAAGCAGAGAAAAAAGCCTGCTAAAGGGCTGAAAAGTGGCTCAGGAATCCAAAGCCTCTGGTGGATCTTAGCTTTGCCCCCTTCCCATATAGGCTGTGTGTGGAGCATCCTCACAGACTCTCCACCAATGACCATGTACAGGTTTTTGAACCCTCTCACCCCCACTCCAAGGGATAAGAGGGCACAAGTCCTGATACTCTGCCAGCATATACAGGATCTTACTTCTCTCTCACACCCCTCCAGGAATGAGGGATCCCAAAACCCCATATGCTTAAACAAACCCAAGAGTATGTCTGCATACACTCCTGGCTTATCAGTAGTCACTGCCACCAAGATCTCTTATATTAAGGCCCTCACCAAGGTTCAGAAGCAGAGATCTCAGCTCCTGCCTGGTCTAGAGGTCTAAACCAGTTTACCAGCTCTGTGCCAGAACTGCAAATGACTATTAATTATCACAGTGGTAGCCACATCAGCTGAGTCTGGCTCAGGCAATAGTATTTAGACTTAGAGGTCAGTTGCAACACAATAACCAGCCCAGATAATATTAATCTATTATCTTTATTCAGTATAAAGCATGCATATTACAAGAGGCTAGCAAGGTAGAAAACAAATAATGCCTATACCACAGATAGCTCTAACTATATTAGGAGGTATTCATAGTTACCAGTCCTCCAGTTGTGGAACCAGGGAATCTTCAGGATGAGACACATGTTTGCTGTGGGCAATTAAGTCCAGCTTCACTGCCCACTAGTAAAATTCCATGTTGCAGGTTGGTCCCCCCCCAAAAGGGAACTAACTCTCAGAAAGGGGCCCTCTTTCCAAGAGAACTCTGTCCCATTTTCCATAGGGTGAGCACAATCCCCTCCTTCTCCTGTCCTAATTGAATATGGCCAATCAGAAAGAATGGAGAGGTGTGTCCAACTATGTGGGTGGAGACATTGCTAACATGACTAAAGGCACATCTGCTTGAGCTTTGATGTGTTGATGTCCTGGGCCTAGCTTTTTCCATGTGTGAGAAGGCGCCTGAATGTCTCCTTGCTCTAGCAAAAGGTGTCAAACAGGCTTGTATATGGATATCAAGCTTGGTATCTGGCATGCCATCTGTTGCAGGTGACAAAAGTCACAGGGAGATGTCAGCAGCTAGGCCATTTGGTATAGCAGGAATGAATCAGGAAAGTCTTTTCCTATACAGATCTCTCCTTTGAGTTGGATCAAGCAAAGTTTTCCTCTGATCTAGCTCAAATGAGAAAGCCCCAGGGGGCCTCATGAGTCCTGTTTGGAAAGAGCACAACATGACAAGGAAGCTTCCAAACTGGAAAAAAGTGGAAGCAGCCATTGCCTTGTGCAAACCACTGTCACTTGCTTTCAAAACATAGGAGGGTGGGTGGGACAAAATAGATGACCTGAACTTAAGATCACATGGCTGTAGCCTATGCATAATGCCAAGCAGGTTTGCATTGACTGAGTGGCTCTGGATGGAGCTGGTATCAAGTTGAATACATATAAATAGGACAATGGGCTCTTAAAACTATTTACAAAACCCATTTGTTCTGTGAAGAAGAAGAAGAAGAGTAAGAAGAAGAGTTAGTTTTTATACCTTCTTTTCTCTACCTGAAGGAGTCTCAAAGTGGCTGACGATCGCTTTACCTTCCTCTCCCCACAACAGATACCCTGTGAGGTAGGTGGGACTGAAAGAGCTCTGAGAGAACTGCCCTTAAGAGAACAGCTCTGAGAGAACTGTGACTGACCCAAGGTCACCCAGCTGGCTCCATGTGGAGAAGTGGGGAATCAAACCTGGTTCTCCTAATTAGAGTCTGCCACTCTTAACCCACCACACCACAACAGCTGCGTAGAAGAGACATATTTTCCAATAGCTCCTTAGGTAAACATTTTAAGTGTACCATTTCATAAAGTCAATGTGGCTTTGATTGTCATCAGAACAAGTGTGTGTTAAAACAAAAGTTCTTCTCGATGATAAATGTAGTGAGGTGCTAGTTAGCCCTGACATGTCTTAGTCTTTGTTAAAACGATCCCTATTTCATGATAACTTGTGATGGGCTATCTTTGTTTTCACAAGCCCATTAATAAAAAGTGATGCCTCTTTAGATCTAATTAGACCACTTTCATGGAAGGGATTAATAATTCAACACCACCCATATCCAATATTTTCTTCTCCTTCAGAGCTCTTCAATCAGGTTTATGCAGCAGCTTAAATTCATTCTGAAAAATCCATTAGGGCCTCTCTCCATTCTGCTTGCTTTCTGTCAAACATGTAGGATTGGAGGGGTGCTTGCTCCCCCCACCCCGCCCTTTCAACTAGAGCTAAAAGGCATGGAGAAGGGCTTGGGAAGTTGCTTTGGAGCATGTAATAGAGCCTGTCGTTCTCCAGCAGGCATTCTCTTACAGCATTGTTTGTCATCCTGTTTTTCCCCCACATGCAATGTTCTGACAGCATTGATCACCTGAATCTGTTAAACAATTTTTGTGTGGTTGAGACAGTGCCCCAGTGCTTACATCCATCAACACATTTCTGATTTATTGGCTTAATAATGGGAAATAATTTGGTAGCTTGTCTCTACTTTCCCTGAATACTGACCTGTGACCTTAATTTGCTGTCTGTCTAGGTTCTTTGTTCTTCTATATTACAACAGGTAACTTGCTAATCATTAGCAGCAATGTTACAAAGTTAACTGCATATTACAATGACAGCTAAAGACGGTAGCTTTAAAATGAGTTTCCTTTTGATAGGCACTTAAAAACTCAGAATAACCAGAGCATCTCAGATTGGCTATGCAAGTGCTAACCTCTGATTCACATGGAACACTTGTCCATCTTTACTTTGTTTAGTCACAGTGGAAGAGGTTATGATACTGTAAATTGGGAAAGCACATTTTACATCTTATAAGCCATTCCACAGAATATCAGATATTGCCATCCAGTTTCCAGATGTTTCAATGCACTGTTCATAATATGCACTGTCACCAGCTCTGCAGCAAAATTTAAAAGACATAAAGTTACAGAACAAATTCTTCATGATCTGTCTCTTAAAAAATACATGATGTACATGATTTCTCTCTTTAAAAATACACGGCAACCAGATACATGGACAGTCTTAAAAACTGATGTACACACTTCTGGTAGAAGGAATTTTTTATTAGGTTTACAAATAGAAAAAAAATAAGAATCACAAATCCAAATTTTTGAAATTTCAGGCATCGCTCACCTGCTGTTTCCATATTATGTTAAAATTATGTGTACACTGATAAAAAGTCATTGTTTCTTTAAAAGGCTGTACTTTTAAAACTTTTTTATTCCAGCATATTACTTCCTCTCTAGAAATCTCAGACATTCAAACTGATTAGAAATAAAACAGGAATTTTCTCCCAGTGGATTGGGATTATCCAGTTTTTATCTGAAGGACAAAAAAAAATCTTTTGGAAGTCACCATTCCTTTTACACTAAAGCATTCTTTATCTTTGTAATATCTAGTACACAGAGCACACATTCTTCCATTGCTTAAATTAATATTTAATTGAGCCTACAAAAGAATTATAGGAGAAAGGCAAGCCTTTCCTATGGTTTCTTCTATACAAACAATGAACATATTGGGAGAGAGTTAGTATTACTCTGAGGTTTTATGGAAATGCCAGTTTATTCCAACAAAGGCTAATACATAGGTTAATGTCAGAATATAAGTGCATATTTATTGGGGGAACTGAAACCGTTAACATCATGTGCCAACATTGTCACTTAAAAAAAACCCCTCAAGGATATTTCTGTAATTTGCAAGAACAGCAGTGTTCTGTATTTGTCAGTCAAATTAAAAGCACCTTAATTAATGCATATAGGCAAATAATAACAACAAATCCTTGAAAATGCCTTGATTTGATTTTTCCCCCTTGTATGTCAGTTGTATGCATAATATTTGAAGGTTAATAGTGTGACAGTGATGTACCAAGTCATGCAAACAGTATCTTTCTAACAATGGACAATTTCCTTGTGAAATGGATTGGAAAGAATGTGATAGCATACAGAAGACTATATTAAAATGATGGTCCTTCAGTCTGATGAGCAGTGGAAGTGTTCCTTGCTAAGAGGCACTGTTAAAATTAGACACATCCATCTATACAGTTTCTTGAGAGATAACATACACCTCTGCACATCGTCAAGCACACATTATTCAATGGGATTTTCATCACCTTGCTTCTTTGGTCCTCTAATCCCCCCCCCCCGCAATGCAACAGTATCAAAAACAATCTTCAAAACACAGTATTAACTCTGTTACACGCAACTTGCAAACAGACAGAAAGTCAGTGCACTTGACTTTCAATGCCAGCTTTTCATGGAGTGGAAAAATTCTACTAGAAATGTGAAACACAATAAATCTATAGGACAAAAGATGTCATCAATTTAGTTTCCAAGGTGAAAACTGCTCCTCTAGTTTGCTCCACTTAACCAAAAATGTTCTGCTCTGGAAAACTCTATGCATTTTTAACTAGCACATCCCCCTTCGCTTTAGGCTAAAATTTTCACACCCATAAAATAGTATTTTGAGAAATATTAACAGACTCTACACTGGGTTTACAAACTTTCTTTAGACTTAAAGCACTAAATCCTACATTACATTCCATGAGGACTCAATATACTGCCAGAACTATATACAGGAGACCTGAAACTAGGGTTGCCAGGTCCCATCTTATCCAACATGGGGGAATTTGGGAGCAGTCTGGAAGGGGGAGGAGCTGTCCCAACATGATGATATCATGCAGAGTGACATCACTGTGTCAGGAATGCAGCACCATAAGCGCACGACCCCCACTTTCTCCCAACCTTTTAAAGAGAACCTTCCTTTAAAAATAAATGGTTGGGGGGAAAGTAGGCATTACACACAACTGCCCTACAAGCCACAAATTCACTACTTGCAGGACAGGAGCAGGTGGCCCCCTCTTGAAAAGAGCGGGCATTGTGTGTGCCTGCCCTGCAAAACTCTAATTCATGGCTTGCAGGGAAGGCATACATGGTGCCTGCTCCTTTCAAGCGGAGCTGTGGATGACTGTTGGGGGTGGGGCTTCCCTGCCAGCCAGCTGGCTGGCATTTAGGGGAGCCCCAAAAATCAGGGGATTCCCCATCCCCACCTGAGGACATCCCTACCTGAAACACTAATATCTGATGCATATGGAAAGGTACAGATAAGCTTGAAAAATAACATGAAGGCATTCTCCATGTAATGTTTTCTCCTAACACCTCTTCTCAAACCAGGGCTGTCAGCCCCTCAGATCTGAGCAAGAGTGGGAGAAAAATAAATTAAAATCATGGCCCTCAGCTTTCCCTGGAAGTGAAAATTATAGCCATTGGCTATTGGTTGAGGCAATGGATGTCCCTCCCCCCCAGTTGATCTGCCATCAGTGGCCTGGATCTGAATAGCCATTTAGGAACCCACGCTTCTGTTACATCTAAATTATGGAGGCATCTGACTAAATTTTCACAGGATATTTTATGATCTATGTTGTTTTAACTTGTTGTTTTAAAGTTGTTTTTAATTGTACTATATTGTATTAATACTGATGGAACCCACCCCGAGCCTGCTCAAGGGGTAGGGTGGAATACAAGACCAATAAAATAAATTGGTATATCCCCTGCATAACTATAACATCTGAACTGCCAAGCTTTGTCAGTTCTAGCCCCACGCTGGTGTGAGCAACCAAGCCTTGTCCCTAGCTCATCGTCCACCCAGCAATTCAAAAGCTTTGGCAAGTAGATGAATTGGGGACCACCTGCTAAGGGTAGGCACACCATTCCCTTCGGGGATGTTGGCTGCCATGGGAAGGCGTCTGCTGTGCTGCGAGATCGAAAGGTGGAAAAATCTGTGTCGGCATTCCCTGCAGTGGAGCAAATTGGCCAGGCGGTGGCAGTGTGACAATGCAACATCATGAGTCCTGACGTCATCAGCCAGCCGACGAAGATATGCCGTTGGATCACGTCTGACACAGCCTGCAAGATGAATCCTCCCAAGCAGCTACAATGTGTGATTAAATAATTGTATGTGTGTCTCCCCATCCCCCCATGAATATTGTTAGTCCAATTGTCAAAATGAGTAACTGTAAATCACTCTGAGCCCACAGGTGTGTGGGAAAAAGCAATCAATAAATCAAAAGTATTATTATTATATTATTATTAAAAATAAATAAAAATGTCAGTTCTCTCTAAAAATCATTATTTCTTAACTATTGACTTTTGACCCATTCTTAGGCTGTAGTCCAACATGCAGTTAAATCTGCTGTTGCCCCACCTCTAACTGATCCAGGTTATTTTATAACAGATTCATGATCAGACTCACCCCTTTTAGCACTCTTGAAAGTGCTTTTACCCTGTCCTTGATTGGTCAGATGTAGCAGCAAGGGTGTTTTGCCTTCGGCCATTTTTTAAAAAAAGTTTGTCCTCTGAGCATGCGTACAAGTGCTGATGAGACTGCTGGAATATGTAGTTCACTGCCACCCTCCCTTTCTAAACTTTTCAATTTACCCCTTCCCCAGAGCACAGAAAGAAGCTGAAGTACAAAGGAGGCTTTCTTTGAAAGTTTTTCTAAAGTTTTGAGCAGCCCCTGTGAGAGACAGAGAGAGAGAGAGAGGTGCGAATATGCAGTTATGTGCACATTGCTAACTAGAAAAAAAATGACGTCTGGAAAACAAGAGACCATTCAGACCTGCCTGATGGCTTGGGTGTGCAACAGAGTGATCAGGCAACAGGAAATCTGTTTTGGAACCAGCTCAGACCAACAGGATCAGACTTTCACAGGTATCAAAGAAACACACAGTAAAGGGTTAGGGGATGGGACTCAGACAACTGGGGCACAACAGACAGATGTTGCTGTCTGTTCGTGCATTTTAAATCCATAAGGGAGCAGCAATGGCAGCAGATCAACCTACACATCTAATCACAGCCTTAGTGAGGCTGGACATCACTTCTGGGGCCACACACCCATATCCCTGTCACCTCAGTGCCTATCCTGAACAGACCACTTGGGAAAGCTTGGAAACAAATCCTTGTTGCAAAGAAAGAAGTTGCAAGTCACCAAGGAACCTAACATTCATAGAGGCCAGCAACATTGGTTCCATCCACTTATTCCCTCACACAAGCTGAGATACACTCAAAGGGCTCTTAAATCACTTTTCATCAAAGTGAACAATACAAACCCTTTGTTTATTATACCCCTCAATTACTGTCCACCATTTTTTCTGTCTTAATTTGTGAATGGGAACTGGCAACTGAAGTCTATAATAAAGACCTTTTTTCTGAAGTGTTGTGTGTGACTAGGAGGGGCCTTGGACTTGGGGACAGTGTAGAGGCTGGTTTCTGAAAAGCCAGTAGGAGCTGGATTTGGTTTCTCATTGTCTGTCCCTAATATAAATATAATTAGCATAGTAGGAGATAGATAGATATAATATTTAGTAATTGTAAAAATAATGGAATCTTCATAAGAAATTCAACCTTTCATTAGTATTGATTAATGCAGACTTTCACACGTGAGGGATGAATGAGACAAATACTGAGGTAAGGCGTTAATCAGCATCGCCTGTGCAGTCTATTGTGTCTTATTGCTTAAATAATTTATGTGCTACCTGCAGCGAGGAGCAATGACAAAGTAGAGCTGTTCTTTGCAATGCTCCATTGAGAAACTATGCAAATAATTCAGTGGTTGTTCTGTTATACAACAATCTGAGAACACAGGAGCATGGTATGTGGGTCCCCCCCAAATTTTTTTGACAAATTTTCAGCCTCTGTAAATATACTTCCAAACTAGAAATGCAAAAGACCTTTGGAAATGAAACCCTCTAGTTCTGAAACTTCAAGCCATTATAAATCAAAATGAATCCAAGTCTTTTGAAATCCTGTCTCAGTCTTTAATGACTCAGAATGCCAAAGTAGTGTAGTAGTTAGAGTGCCAATTTGAATCTTAAAAGCCCAGGTTCAAATCTACCCCAGAACCTTGGGCCAGTCATTCAGTCTCAGTCTAGCCTAACCTAACTATGTTCGTTATTGTGAAAATGACACAGGGTAAGGGAAGATAGTGTTGGAAGTAGCTTTGGTCCCCAGTTGGATGTAACATGGGGTATAAATAGCTAAATCAATCAATGCCAGTTCTGTTTTCTTCCAGTTTAACTCCTGCCTGCTTCATAAAAATACCAAGTTGCAAGGGAAAAGGAGAGGAAACTGCACTCAAAATTGCTTATACATTGTTGCCCCTAGAACTCTGGAACATGTCATTTTCATATTTCATCTGCAGGAGTCCTTCATATTTTTGAAATGGAGAAAATTTATAGGACAAGAAACTATGAAAACAGAGCAACCCACTGTTCAAACAGCCAACTGGGCACCCACATATCTTGGGCTTTCAAGGATCCCTTGTTGTGGTATGGATTGTACCATCTCGTAGTACTTCCATCTGGTATAGCAGTTTCTGTCAGTCCAATCAACTGATGTAATTATTCCACTGGGTAAAAGATCCAATTCAGTTTCACATTTAAAAAATATATTGATATATTTCATTTTCATATTTATGTTTCGCATTTTGTACATGTATAAATCAAAGATATATATTTACAAAGAAAAAATAAATATATTCCTTCTGGAGAAGAATGATGATTCTCAAGAAAAAAGAAATAGTTAATCAAAACCCAATTCTGTGGAGTTGTGCAGTGTATGAAAATGCACTCTACAATACAGTTTGGCACACATTTAAATTGCTATCATTAGGGTAATGATTCACAAGCAACAGTCTTAAAGCTACAGTCCCTTGGGGACAGTCAGTCACTAAGAGGATTTGAAGTCAAATGGCGTTTTGTTCTCTATTGTTATATGCTCATTTTCTCTTCAAGGTGGTTATATATTTCCATCATTCAAAAGCATGCTATTGTCACACAACCATATAAAAAGATTAAAAGAGCACAAACTTTCACCAGCAGCTGTCATACATATAAATTGTATTAAGGGATATCATCAGTAGTGACATGAATGGTAACAAGAATACATAGTCCCATCTTCCTGTCATTGGTCAATAGAAATAAATCTATCAAATCTCAAAAAAGGAGAAGCGGATTTGCACAAGGTGCTGAAATCTGACTCAGGCTTTCATGTGGTCAGGCTGGAAAAGCCATCATGAGCCCCCAACATCAGTTTCCTCTGGCCTCAACACATTAGAAGAAACTCAAAACTAAGAAGAAAAGGAAGGGGAAAGTGCAAATGGTGAAGAAAATGAAATAAGACCCACTTAACTCATTGTATTTACTTCACATGCATAACTTCTTCTTAGATTGGAGAACCAGGGGGGGAGAGATAATGAGATCAGTTCAATAGAACATCAATCTGTTTGTTGATGTTCAACAGGTTGCTTCACTTTATTCCTTCCTACTTGTATAGCACAATTGGCTTTTCACTCATACATGTTCTTACAATGTGAAACCTGCTAAACAGGCTTCAAATCTCTAACTCTGCTGTGTTTCAGCCTTCCCCAAACACAGCCACTGGAATGATAGTGGATTAGAAATTTGCTCTAGGATTTCCAGCAGGAAAATATCAAGCCCACACACAGTCTTTAAGTTTTCAACAGCAATTTTACCAAGCAGTCAAAGGCAGTCACACCTTGAAGGAACATAAGCGAAAGAATGCAAAGATGCTCGAATGCTGAAAAAATCCAAGGATAAACAAAGGTGGGGGGAGGGGGAAGAGAAAGAGACCATACACACTGATGGAATTTGCAGAGTTTCCAAAATAAAGAAATCCTAGAAAATCCTAATTAAAATTTTCCTAGCTTTGATTACACTAGTCTAATTCCCCAGAAGTCCATTTGACCAGAGCTATCTGGGAAGACACTCCATGTTCAAGTTTCAAGGGAAATGTGTCTTTTTCTGTTTGATGGTTTTTTTAAGTTAAGGTACCATTTCTGCCCTGAAGGTTAGTTAAGGTATCATTTCTGCCTTGGAGACTGGATTTCTCCTTTGATGAACAGTTTCTGATTCCTGCTTCTGGAGACATTGGCCAATGGTGAAGAATTAAGGTGGAAGAAAAAGGTGTTTTTTTCACACCCTGACCAAAGAAAGAAGCTTTTGTTGTTGTTGTTGTTGTTCAGTCGCACAGTCGAGTCCGACTCTTTGCAACCCCATGGACCAGATCATGCCAGGCCCTCCTGTCTTCCACTGTCCTCTGAAGTTTGCTCAATTTCATGTTCGTTGCATCGATGACACTGTCTAACCATCTCATCCTTTGCTGTCCCCTTCTTCTTTGACCTTCAATCCTTCCCAGCATCAGAGTCTTCTCCAGTGAGTGCTCCCTTCTCATTTGGTGGCCAAAGTATTTGAGCTTCAACTTCAGGATCTGACCTTCCAGGGAACAGTCAGGGTTGATTTCTTTTAGGATTGAATGATTTGATCTCCTTGCAGTCCAAGGGACTCTCAAGAGTCTTTTCCAGCACCATAGTTCAAAAGAATCTATTCTTCAGCACTTGGCCTTCCTTATAGTCCAACTCTCGCAGCCGTACATTACTACGGAGAATACCATTGCTTTGACCATGTGGACTTTTGTTGGCAGGGTGATGTCTCTGCTTTTTATCATGCTGTTTAGGTTTGCCATTGCTTTCCTCCCAAGGAGCAGGTGTACAGTTCTGGTCACCACATCTCAAAAAGGATATTATAGCATTGGAAAAAGTGCAGAGAAGGGCAACTAGAATGATAAAAGGGTTGGAACACCTTCCCTATGAAGAAAGGTTAAAATGCTTGGGGCTCTTTAGCTTGGAGAAATGACGGCTGAGAGGTGACATGATCGAGGTTTATAAGATTATGAATGGGATTGAGCAGGTTGAGAAAGAAGTACTTTTCTCCCTTTCTCACAATACAAGAACTCATGGGCACTCTATGAAATTGCTGAGCAGTCGGGTTAGAACAGATAAAAGGAAATACTTCTTCACCCAAAGAGTGATTAACATATGGAATTCACTGCCACAGGAGGTCGTGGCAGCTGCAAGCATGGACAGTTTCAAGAGGGAATTAGATAAACATATGGAGCAGAAGTCCACCAGTGGCTATTAGCCACAGGGTATAGATGGGAACTCTCAGTCTGGGGCAGGTGATGCACTCTATTCTTGGTGCTGGAGGGGGCAGCAGTGGGAGGGCTTCTGGTGCCCTGGCCCCACTGCTGGACCTCCTGATGGCACCTGGTATATTTTGGCCACTGTGTGACAGAGTGTTGGACTAGATGGGCCATTGGCCTGATTCAACATTGGCTTCTCTTATGTTCTTATGTTTAATTTCATGGCTTGCAGTCACGATCTGCAGTGATCTGGGATCCCAGAAACGTGAAGTCTGTCACTACTTCTACGACTTCCCCTTCTATTTGCCAAGAAGTGATGGGGCCGGATGCCATGATCTTAGTTTTTTTGATGTTGAGCTTCAAGCCCACTTTTGCGCTCTCCTCTTTCATGCTGAGCAAGAGGCTCTTTAGGTCCTCTTCACTTTCTGCCATCAGAGTGGTATCGCATGCATAGCTGAGGTTATTGATCTTTTCCCCAGCAATCTTAGCTCCAGCTTGTGATTCATCCAGACCAGCATTTTGCATGATGTACTCTGCATATAAATTAAATAAGCAAGGTGACAATATACATCCTTGTTGTACTCCTTTTCCTATGCTAAACCAATCAGTTGTTCCATATCCGGTTCTAACTGTTGCTTTTTGACCCTTATACAGGTTTCTCAGGAGACATGTGAGGTGGTCCAGTACTCCCATCTCTTTAAGAACCTGCCATAGTTTATTGTGATCCACACAATCAAAGGCTTTAGCATAGTCAATGAAGCAGAAGTAGATGTTTTTCTGGTACTCTCTTGCTTTCTCCATAATCCAGCGAATGTTGGCAATTTGATCTCTAGTTCCTCTACCTCCTTGAAACCCAGCTTGTACTTCTGGCAGCTCTCTATCCATGTACTGTTGGAGCCTAGCTTGTAGGATCTTTAGCATGACCTTGCTAGTGTGTGAAATAAGTGCAATTGTGCAATAGTTTGAACATTCCTTGGCATTGCCCTTCTTTGGGATTGAAATGTATACTGACCTTTTCCAATCCTGTGGCCACTGTTGTGTTTTCCAAATTTGCTGGCAAATTGAGTGCAGCACTTTAACAGCATCTTCTTTTAAGACTTTGAATAGTTCAGCTGGGATACCATCACCTCCACTAGCTTTGTTGTTAGTAATGCTTTCTAAGGCCCCTTTAACTTTGCATTCCAGGATGTCTGGCTCGAGGTCAGTGATTATACCATCGTGGTTGTCAAGGACATTGAGGTCCTTCTTGTATAGTTCTTCTGTGTATTCTTGCCATCTTTTCCTTGTATAGTTCTTCTGTGTATTCTTGCCCATCCACAAAGGAACAATCTCGTACCTGCATGGGTCTTTCATAATGGACTCATCCATCTGGGTAAACATCAGGGGTTCTGAGAGTTTTACCACTTTCGCCCCGAGCCCTTTTTTTTTTTTTAATATGCACTTGTGTCTTCATATATTGATTTAAATACAATAGAGACCCTAGTGCATACTCATTATAATACAAAATCCTAAAGAACATTATATATTGTCAGGTTCCTCAGTCAGCTCACACCACACAGGGCTTCTTCAGAAGACAATGTTTAATGATGAAACAGAACTAAAGACACGTGTACAGCTTGTGTCTGTAATGGCCATGTACAATAGGGCTGGTTAAGATATACTACATCCCCCCATACAGCAGAAGCCAATGAATAATGTACGCGGGCGCGGGCAATAGCAGCAGCAAGCAAGCAAAATAATCTAGAAACCATTAGGTTCCAGCCAAACTCCAGCAGCTGGAGAAGCAAGGTCGAAGATCTGATAAGATACAGTGAATGAAAGTTCAAAGGATGGGGGACCAGAGTACTCCCTCTGCATACCATACACATGACAGGACTACCTGACAGTTGGGTTGCTAGTCTTTCTAATAATTCAAGTCGTTTTCCCCAACATTACTAATCCCTCTTATGCCATTAGAAGGCAGGTAGACATCCTGTCCTTACATATAATTGAATTTTGGTTCCATCACGTTCTATGCGCGCCAACAGTGTTTGGCGACTCATGGTGCTACTCAATGTCTGACTACAAATCAGGAGAAGCCTGAGTCCAGCTCACACCATCACTGGATGTGAAAATTTGGAGGCGGGACGTAAAGGCCGGCAGCAGCGCTGAGCCGGCCGCAGTGAGCCATTTACGCCACTCCCTCCCACCCGCCCTTCAGAGGCATTGGGGGAGAGATGAAGGCAGCCGGTGGCGCAGAGCCAGCCACCGCGGCTGGTTTTTGCCACTCTCCCCCCCACACCCTTCACACACAATCGCGGGAGGCTGGAAAGGTGGCGGCAGAGCTGAGCCAGCCGCCACGGCCCCATTTACGCCACTCCCCCCCGCCCTTCAGAGGCAATCGTGGATGGGGGAATGCCAGTGGTGGCACTGAGCTATCTGCCGTGGGACCATCTTCGCCATTCCCCCCATTCAGAGGCAATCGTAGAGAGGGGGAGGTGAAGGCCGCTGCCACCGCTGCTCAACTGCCCACCACAGCCCCGTTCTCGCCACTCCCCCTCAGCTTTCACAGGCAATTGGGGGGAAGGTAAAGGCTGGCAGCGGCACTGAGCTGGCCACCGCAGCCCCATTCTCACCACTCCCCCCCTTCAGAGGCAACCACGGGGGGGAAGGTGAAGGCTGGCGGTGGCACTGAGCTGGCCATTGCGGGCCCCTTTTGCCACCCCCCCTTAAGAGGCAATCGTGAGGGGAGCAGGTGAAGGCCAGCGCCGCTGCAGCCCCACCTGCCATGGCCCCGTTTCCTCCGCTCCCCCCGTCTTTCTCTCTTTGGGTGATTTCCCACTAAAGCTGCCGTGGGGTTGCGCCGCCGTTTGCCCCGAGATTTTTAGTCAATTTCACACCCGAAGCCGCGGGGCTGCATTTTGACCCGCAGCTTCGCCCGATTTCCCCGCAGTTTCGTAATCCTGTTTTTTGAGGATTACGAAACTGCGGGGAAATCGGCGAAGCCGCGGGTCAAAATGCAGCCCCGCGGCTTCGGGTGTGAAATTGAATAAAAATCTCGGGGCAAACGGCGGCGCAACCCCGCGGCAGCTTTAGTGGGAAATCACCCCCTCTGTCTCTCTCCCCCGTCTTTCATTCTCTCACTCTCCCCCTCTACCTTCCTTCCTACCTTCCATTCTCTCCCCACCCTTCCTGTCTTCCTTCCTTCCATTCTTTCTCTGTCTCTCACACACTCCCCCTCTTTCTTTCACTTCCCCCCCACCCACCTACCTTCCTTCCTTTCTTTCTCTCTCTCTCTCTCTCCCTCTTTCTCTCTCCCCCTCTTTCTCTCTCTCTCTCTCTCTCTCTCTCTCTCTCTCTTTCTTTCTTTCTTTCTTTCTTTCTTTCTTTCTTTCTTTCTTTCTTTCTTTCTTTCTTTCTTTCTCTCTCTCTCTCTCTCTCTCTCTCTTTCTTTCCTTCCTTCCTTCCTTTCTTCTTTCTCTCTCTCTCTCTCTCTCTCTCTTTCTTTCTTTCTTTCTCTGCCTGCCCTCCCTACCTTCTACCCATCCATCCTCTCACCCTTCCGACCTTTCTAGGGCCTGTTGTCTTCCAACACAATGGGCTTGACACCCTAGTTTAAACATAAAAGACCTCTGATCAAAAGAGCCAGCACAAAATTCTCACAATCATGAGAAATAAACTCCACCTCCATCTGTAAGGTTCTCTTACAAGCCCCTCTCTTTATTATGGAACTTGATGGCAAAGACATTATACACTCTATAGCCTTCCAGGCTAGGGGTGGTTGGGGCCTTGGCCCAGATCTCCTGAAGCAGTATAATCTCTGAGTGGCCCATTTTTTTTTAAAGTCTGGATCCCATTGTTTATTCCAACCCCCCCCCCCAAAATTCCATGATAGGAGCCTTAAATGTCATAAGTCAGTACTAATCTGATCCAATTCCTCTACTGTGTCTACAAATACACATCCATTACCAATAGATGTGTTAGATTGACTCTGCAACTCCCCAATGACTCTTTCAAATTACAGGAGGATGACAGCAGTGTACATACATTAGCTGACCCAGATGTGGTGGCATTAGGTTCCTCTTGTACTTCTGCTCCTTCTTAGCCCGCAAACTCAGTCTGCCTAGCTGTTTCCACCCCCAATTCTCCCTCCCCAATAAGGTTCCTCAATTTCCCTATTGTTGCAGTCAACCTTTCATATACTGTCAGTTGTTCACTTAGTGACAGATCCCCACTTGAGTCCAGAAAGTCCTCTTCAGCAAAATTTGGTAGGTGACATTCTGTTGATTGTTCTTCCATTTGTTCTGGGTTGCAGTCACTTCCCTTTATCTCCTGTTGCGAGGATGGGCATTCCATAGGGGATTGAGGTACCTCTTGAGTTGCAGTCTCTTTAAGAAATTGTTGTCTCCATCAACCCCTCCACCATAGGACCCTGGGGTGGCATTATCAGGCTCTCATGTTTTTTTCACCAAGGGCCTTACCACCAAGTTCTCAAAAACTCTCACAGGGTATGTTCCCCAGGTATTGAATCTGTTTTTCTTCCTATGCATTAGGGCAGGAATTCTTGGGGAGTCAAAAGTGAGTAGAACTTTTAAAAGGAAGTACTTCTTCAACCAAAGAGTGATTAACACATGGAATTCACGACCACAGGAGGTGGTGGTAACTACAAACATGGACAGCTTCAAGAGGGAATTAGATAAGCATATGGAGCAGAAGTCCATCAGTAGCTATTAGCCACAAGGTATAGATAGGAATTCTCAGTCTGGGGCAAGTGATGCTCTGTATTCTTGGTTCTTTGGGGGGGGGGGGAACAACAGTGGGAGGGCTTCTAGTGTCCTGGCCCCACTGCTGGACCTCCTGATGGCACCTGATATTTTTGGCCACTGCATGACAGAGTGTTGGACTGGATGGGCCATTGGCCTGATCCAACATTGGCTTCTCTTATGTTCTTAACCTTTTGCAACTGATTGGATGAATTAAGTTGAGAAACCTGAGTGAGGTCAATTGCAGATTTGTCCTTCCCCAGTAGCCTTGACAGATGCACTGTCAAGTCCACTCCTTCTCCATGTGGAATATACTCTGAGTTACTGGAAGTTCCTCCCTAAAATCAAATTGGTTCCTCCTGTACCAAATTGAGATCTAGGTTTCCTGTCTCCTTACCAATGCTGCTATCTCAACAACTCTGTATATCATACCAATGCTGATATCTCCACCCCACTGCATATCACACCTAATCCAATCATACCTGCTATTGCCATTTGGCATCTGAAATCATCTTTATAAAGTTTATATCTGCAGTACCTTGTGTTACATTTTATGGCACACATGGCCTAGCTTAACAAAGTGACATTTATGTCTGATCCAGCCCTCATAACAAATGAGTTTGACACCTCTGCTCTTACCGCTAAATTACATACACTCTGGACACCCTGTTCTGTGTAGGTAGTGAATCTTGATTCCTTGAAATGCTGTTCTCTCTATTGGCTTCTTAGGCACAGGAGCAAAAATTTTGCCTGTATATAGAAATATGGTGTGCAGCCTGGATGGTGGAGTATAAGGCAGATGATACACTTGCCCCCACTAGATGTCAGGCAGTATCTGCCATACTAACCCAATAATGCCCAGTAATGTATTTATATTGCAATCAGTAAGCACAACACAAGAGAGGGAGACAGACTAAAAGCCAGACTAGATAAAATAAAAGATTATTTTATAAGCAATGAAGATCTGAGATCTCTAAATACGTTCAATTTTCTTTAAAAGCAGCCATAGGAAGGAAAAAGGGGCTAATCCTCCTACAATCATTCTCTTAAAAACATATCACTCTCCAGCTGCTATTATCCCAATAGGTATAAAAGTATGTATTATAGTATATTACTAAACAGTCACATCTTCCTAAAACAATAGAAGTCAATAGGCTTCGAGGGGTTTAACTGCCTGAGGTTCCACTGTTAACTAGACAGCTGGGATACTTTTAACTTATTCAGTCTTATGATGTGGACAGAATTCTTGGAAGTTTAAGACCTACCACCTTGCCCTTTCTGGCTGCTGGAGACAGTAAATGCCTTCCTAAGAGAAGCAGTGGTATTTCTTGCCTTGAAGAGAGCCTCTGCTACTAAAGAGAACCACTTGTGGACCCAAAAGAATTGTATAACTACCGACCAGTCTCAAAGGTACCATTCCTGAGCAAGGTGACTGAACAGCTTCAGGATTCCTGATTGAAGTGGATTGTTTTGATCCATTCCCGTCTGGTTTCAGGCCTGGTTATGGGAATAAAATGGCCTTGGTTGCCCTGGTCAATGACTTGAACTGGGAGGTGTAAAGATTATGACCCTTGTAATTCTCCTGGACCTTTTCAGCAGCTTTTGATACTATTAATCATGAGAGCAGAAAGCACTGTTTTGTGGTGGATTCAATTGTACCTTTAAGGTGTCAGAGACTTGAGGCTTGGGTTATTTTACACTGAGTTCATTGTGTCTACTATCTTGTCTTTTGCTTGTGCGCTTGCGTAGCATTGCCAGCTGCAACGTGGGAGAATGGATTCAGCCGCTCCGGCTTATCACGGTGGCCTTGGAAGAAGGCTATGGAGTGTTCTTTGTTTAAGGGAATTTTCCAGTCCTGTGAGACCGAGGGGTGGGGGCAACTCATTCTCCCGATCATCAAGTAATCTCCCTCTGGGAGTTTCCCGCATGCGCGCGCTAAAAGTTCATTTGCTAGTCGCACTTTTGCATCATACTATAATAATGCCTGCGCAGCTTGGGCCACCATTCCTGACAATAACCGTACTACTGTGGGTTACAGCATTGTATTCCAATAATTTATTTTTATTTATTTATTTATTTATTTATTTATTTGGATTTGTATCCCACCCTCCCTGAAGGCTCAGGGCGGCTCACAACAAGGCACACATGCCAACTTTAAAACAAGTTCAACAGTATAAAACCCAAAACATATAAACAACATCCAGGCAATGAAACAAGATGGGGCAGATTATAGCCCCCGGCAAACGTTAGCCCCCAGTAGCCAAACAGCAGGCAAACAGTAGCTCATCACCCCCTCTCCTGCCAGGGCCGCCCCGCATTCAATGGTGACAATAGTGCGATGGCAGATGGCTAACCATGGCGGTGGCTCCTAATCATAGGCCCGGCGGAATAGCTCCGTCTTACAGGCCCTGTGGAACTGAGCAAGGTTCCACAGGGCCTGGATCTCCTCCGGGAGCTCCCTCCACCAGGTAGGAGCCACCACCGAGAAAGCCCTGGCTCTGGTGGCAGCAAATTTTACTTCCCTGGGGCCTGGAATTTCCAGGAGCTGTTGACTCCCCGACTGAAGTGCCCTTGGGAGAACATATGGGGAAAGGTGGTCCCTCAAGTAGGCTGGACCCTGGCCATACAGGGCTTTAAAGGTCAAGACCAGCACTTTGAAGTGAATCCGGTACGCTATTGGCAGCCAGTGCAGCGCTTTCAGCACAGGCTGAATATGATCCCTCCTAGAGAGACCCATCAGCAGCCTGGCTGCAGCATTCTGCACCAGCTGCAGCTTCCGGGTTTGCGACAAAGGCAGCCCCAAGTAAAGAGCGTTACAGTAGTCTAGCCTTGAGGTGACCGTCGCATGGATCACAGTGGCCAGGTCATCACGGTCAAGGAAGGGGACCAGCTGCTGAGCCTGCCGAAGGTGGTAAAAGGCTGACTTGGCAGTGGCTGCTACCTGGGCCTCCATCGTTAAAGAGGAATCCAGGAGCACACCCAGACTCCTAACCTCCAACGCCGGCACCAGCAGCAACCCGTCGAAGGTCAGGAGAGGGAACCCCAACCCTCAACCGATCCGACTCAGGCCCAGGACCTCCATCTTTGCTGGGTTTAGTTTCAGCCGAATCAGTCTGAGCCATCCAGCCACAGCCTGTAAAGCCCAATGAAGGTCATCCGGGGTAGAGTTCGACTGGCCGCCCAGCATCAGATAGAGCTGGGTGTCATCTGCATATTGATGACACCCAAGCCTGCAACTCCGGGCAATCTGGGCGAGGGGGCGCATGTAGATGTTAAACAACATCGGGGACAACACGGCCCCTTGGGGTACCCCACACTCAATGGGGTGTCTCCGGGACCACTGATCCCCTATCACCACCCTCTGTCCCCGACCTTGAAGGAAAGAGGCCAGCCATTGAAGTGCGAGCCCCTGAATCCCCACGTCGGCGAGGCGGTGGGCCAGCAACTGGTGGTCGACCATGTCAAACGCCGCTGACAGGTCTAACAACACCAGAGCGGCCACACCACCCCGATCCAGATGCCTACGGAGATCGTCAGTCAAGGCGACCAGCACTGTCTCCGTCCTGTGACCCAGGCGGAAGCCGGACTGGAAGGGATCAAGGACAGAAGCGTCATCCAGAAAACCCTGCAGCTGTGACGCCACCACCCTCTCAATAAGTTTGCCCAAATAGGGCAAATTGGATACTGGCCGATAGTTGGCCAATTCGGCCGGGTCCAGAGATGGCTTTTGCAAGAGGGGGCAGACCATCGCTTCCTTGAGTGCCCTGGGGAACCATCCCTCGGAAAGGGACATGTTGATAATCTCCCGCAGGGCACCTCGAAACCCTTCATGGCATGCTTTAATAAGCCAGGAGGGGCACGGATCCAGGTTGCACGTGGTTGGACGCACAGAAACAAGGAGTCTGTCAACTTCTTCCAGGCTGAGTGGGACAAAACGTTCTAAACCCGGCCCCAAAGCTGAGCAAGGGGCCTCAAGTTCACTCACTGTGTCAATTGTGGTGGGGAGGTCACGGCGGAGCGCCAAAACTTTATCTGCAAAATAGCTCGCAAATGCCTCACAGTCAATATCCAATTCCCTAGCATTTTGCCTGCCCTGTGGCAGAGCTGTCAAGGACCGAATTGTACTAAATAATTGGGCCGGGCGTGAGCTAGCAGATGCAATCGTGGCCGCATAGAAATCTCTCTTAGCGGCTTTGACTGCCATCTCATAGGCCCTCATAAGCGTCCTATAAGATGTTCTTGATGCCTCGTCACGAGCTCGACGCCACCGTCTTTCCAGTCATCTCAGTTCTCGCTTCAGCTCATGCTACTCCTGGGTATATCAAGGTGCTCGCCTTACACGAGTGCGGAGAGGGCATCTGGGAGCGATCTCATCAATGGCTGAGGAGAGCCGGGCATGCCAGTCTTCCACCAGCTCATCCAACGAGCCGCCAGGGGGCCTTGGATCCCGCAGGGCCATTTGGAGCTGCACTGGGTCCATCTGGCACCGTGGGCGAGCAAAAATCTGCTCGCTGCCCAAACAGGGTCGGGGTGGAACATTCAGTCGGGTCCTCAGGGCCAGGTGGTCTGACCATGGCACTGCCTCAGTGGCAATCCGGTCCACCATCACCCCCGCTGCGAAGATCAAATCGAGCGTGTGACCGGCCCGATGCGTGGGGGCTGAAACAAGTTGAGAGAGTCCCAGTGCCACCATGGATGACACCAGATCCGTTGCCCGGCTGGAGGCCGCGTCCTCAGCATGGACGTTGAAGTCACCCAAGACAATCAGCCTAGGGTGCTCCAACGCCCAGCCTGCTACGGCCTCCAGCAGGGACAGCAGGCTACTGGCCCATGCGTTAGGCGGTCGGTACACCAGCCAGATTGCCAAACCCTCACCAGCCTCCAGCACCAGGCTGACACATTCCACACCCGCAATCTCCGCCGGCAGAAGCACCCTGAAGGAGTAAGCCTCCCAAATGAAGATAGCCACTCCTCCCCCCTGCCCCCTAGTCCGTGACTGGTGGAGGACCGAGAAACCAAGCAGGGCAAGCTGGGCGAGGGCTACCGTTTTGCCCTCCCGCACCCAGGTCTCGGTCACACATGCCAGGTCCACTTGTTGATCTGTTACAAAACCCCGAAGGATTGTTGCTTTGTTGTTAATAGACCTGGCATTACACAGCACCAGTGACGGAAGGGGGTTCTCTATCCCGGCCCCACTGCTAGCCACCATCAGGATGGGCCATAGGCTGGAAGGGTGCCAAGCCGCTCTATTTCTCAGCGCCCTTCCCTTACAGCCCCGCCTAGGCCCACCGCACTTCCCCCATCCCAAGAGCACCGGGATTTGCTGCACAGCCATTAACTACCCTGGAGTTCTCTGCAACGCCTCAGACCCCCAATGGAGGTCTCCGCAACGCCTCAGACCCCCAATGGAGGGAATGATGAGCAATAAAGCTTTTCTTTACTTGAAGAATGCTTGGATCTACTTGCTATTGAGCCTGACATAAGGTAGGATTCAGACCATGGTGCTGGGGTTTCTAGACTATGTGTTAGGTAAATTTGGGTCTGAGTGTTCATTGGAGTTGTTGTACCTTTCAGGGAGGTCCTGCAGTGGGTGGACCCACCAGTTAAAACTGCTACCCAAGGGGTCAAATTGTCCAACACCTCTGTCAGGCCACACTTGGAGCGCTAGCAGGATCATGCAGTTTTAGGAAATGCCCACTCATCCACTCCACGTAGAGATTCACAGAGGCAAGTAAACAGTCAAAGCACAGTTTATTCAGCAAGAAAAAGACAGAGTACTGTTTCCAAGTCCCCTTCCATACAATAGACTCCCACATATGTAGAGAGAAGGTATATTTGACTGTGTGCTTAAGATGCCCCGAGGTCTTTATGGCAGGCTGGCCAGGGGAGGATTGACCCTGTACTGCTGTAATGGCTCAAACTATCAAGCCTGCATTACATCACCCTGAACATAAATAACCATGTGCATGTCTACATGTTCTGTACATGTTGCAGGTATTTTGCCAGATAGAATAGGTCTTATCTGGACCTTGGTATTCTATGTTCCCTAGGACAGGCCTCTGGTGGGTCTGTAACAAACAACTGAACTTCCAGAGTGATAAGCCAGTCTTCTGGCTATCTCTTGCTGACACAATGAGATAGGGTTGCCAGCCTCCAGGTGGGGTCTTGGGATCTCCCGCTCTTACAACTGATCTCCAGCTGACAGAGATCAGCTCCCCTGGAGAAAGTGGCTGCTTTGAAGGGTGGACTCCATGGGATTGTACCATGCTTAGGCCCCTCCCCTCCCCTCCCCACACCCCACCCTCTCCTAGATCCACCCCCAAAGTCTCCAGGTATTTTCCAACCCAGACCTGGCAACCCTACAGTGAGATATACTTCTTTTGGGAAAGACAGGCTATCTCTGTGTTTATAGGGAAGGCAGAAAAGCCTGAATAATTCTAAGATGGCTGTGCTCTGGAAAATAATAAGGCCTAACTAAAGCTTAGAATATGTTTCAGAAACTGCAGGAAAATGGAATGAGTTTTTTAAAAGAAATCTAAAACAGCAGCAGAATTGTGCACATCCCATTGCACCTGTTGAATTATACAACTTGGCATAGGATTTATCATGCCACATCCTTAATTTTCCCATCCACAAATAAGGTTACTTTTAGTAAAACATCCAGTCACTTAAATTAAACCACATCAAATAGGCAAAGACCGAAAACAGAATCTGGGGGGGGACGGGACACACACATACCACATATGGTCCCTTATTTGTTCCACCTATTTTTTAAGCTGGTGTTCATTCTTTACACTATTCACAACTGAGACACAAAATAACTATGAAAAAATAATTTATGGGAAATATTTCATACAAAGAAAAAGAAAATGTTGCAGGATCCAGACTCAAGGCTCAATTTGCACAAGGGAGAAGCAAAAGCAAAATGAGATTTTTTGAGTCAAATCAGTGGCTATTAGTAATTCAATAGGAACCTTAACAAAACAAAAGAATAAATAGAAAATATAATCCAAGGGACATTCCTTTTCATATGACTTAATTTGCACCCCCTCCCATTTCAGAGGACAGTGGAAGACAGGAGGGCCTGGCGTGATCTAGTCCTTGGGGTTGTGAAGAGTCAGACTCGACTGTGCAACTGAACAACAACAACCCATTTCCTGCTTCCTTTCTGGGAATGTCTGGTACTGCAAGAAATGGGAACCAAACATCTCACCAACAAAAATGTAGGGTGCCAGACCTCTGACTAATAGGGTTCCAAGGTCTGAGTTGGGAAATTCCTGGAGATTTTGGGAGTGGAGCCTGAAGATGGTAGGGTTTGGAGGGATGGACTTTAATGGGGTATAATGCCATAGAGTCCACCTCCCAAAGCGGCCATTTTCTCCAGGTAAAATGATTTCTGCCACCTGGAGATTAATTCTAAAAGTAGGGTTGCCAGGTTCTGCACCTGCTGGTGGGGGACTTTGGTGGACATCCTTAGAGGGGGAGGGGGACATCCCCAACATGATGATGTCACACAGAAGTGACGTAATCATGTTAGGGAGGCAGTCTGAACTGCAAGTGGCCAATTCGCTGCTTGGGGTTCAGGCGCCAGCAGCCCCTTCTTGTAAAAAGCATTTAAAGGGACCTTTTAAATGCTTTTTACAAGTGGGGGCCACCAGCGCCTGAACTCCAAGTGGTGAATCTGCCTCCATTCCTGAGAACTGGAAGGTAGCTAATGTCACTCCCATCTTTTAAAAGGGTTCCAGAGGAGATCCGGGAAATTACAGGCCAGTCAGTCTGACGTCAATACCGGGTAAGTTGGTGGAAACTGTTATTAAGGAAGGAATTAGTAGGCACATTGCTGAACAAAAACTATTGAGGCAGACTCAGCATGGGTTTGGTAAGTGAAGATCTTGTCTCACTAACCTATTAATGTTTTTTGAGAGAGTGAACAAACATGTGGACAAGGGGGACCCAATAGATGTTGTTTACCTTGACTTCCAGAAAGCTTTTGATAAGGTTCCTCATCAAAGGCTCCTAAGTAAGCTCAATAGTCATGGGATAAAAGGACAAGTCCTCTTGTGGATCAAAAACTGGCTGATTAATAGGAAACAGAGAGTGAGTATAAATGGGCAATTTTCTCAGTGGAGGGTGGTAAGCAGTGGGGTACCACAGGGATCAGTATCCGGTCCGATGTTTGTTAAGTTGTTAATTAATGATTTGGAGTTGGGAGTAAGCAGTGAAGTGGCTAAATTTGTGGATGACATGAAGTTGTTCAGGGTGGTGAGAACCAGGGAGGGTTGTGAGGCACTCCAAAGGGATCTGTCGAGAATGTGCAAATGGGCCTCAACATGGCAAATCGGGTTCAGTGTGGCCAAGTGCAAAGTGATGCACATTGGAGCCAAAAATCCTAACTATAAATAGATGTTGATGGGGTCCAAACTGGCAGAGACTGACCAAGAGAGAGATCTTGGAGTTGTAGTGGATAACTCACAGAAAATGTCGAGACAGTGTGCGACTGCTATAAAAAAGGCCAGTGCTGTGCTGGAGATTATTAGGAAGGGAATTGAAAACAAATCAGCCAGTATCATAATGCCCCTGTATAAATCAATGGTGTGACCTCATTTGGAATACTGTGTACAGTTCTGGTCGCCACACCTCAAAAAGGATATTATAGCATTGGAAAAAGTGCAGAAAAGGGCAACTAGAATGATAAAATGGCTGGAACACTTTCCCTATGAAGAAAGGTTAACGTGCTTGGGGCTCTTTAGCTTGGAGAAATGATGGCTGAGGTTTGATCGAGGTTTATAAGTTTATGCATGGGATAGAGCAGGTAGAGAAAGAAGTATGTTTCTCCCTTTCTCACAATATAAGAACCCACGGGCACTCCATGAAATTGCTGAGCAGTTGGGTTAGAACAGATAAAAGGAAGTACTTCTTTACCCAAACAGTGATTAACACATGGAATTCACTGCCACAGGAGGTAGCGGCAGCTACAAGCATGGATGGCTTCAAGAGGGAATTAGATAAACATATGGAGCAGAGATCCATCAGTGGCTACTAGCCACAAGGTATAGATAGGAAGTCTTGGGCAAGTGATGCTCTGTATTCTTGGTGCTTGGGAGGGAGGCAACAGTGGGAGGGCTTCTAGTGCCCTGGCCCCACTGTTGGACCTCCTGATGGCACCTGATATTTTTGGCCACTGTGTGACAGAGTTTTGGATTGGACAGGCCATTGGCCTGACCCAACATTGGCTTCTCTTATTTTCTTATGTTCTTAAGCTGCGAATCCTCTGCTTGTCATTCAGATGTGTGGCCAGTGGCCACCCCTCTCCCTCATGCAAGTTTTAAAAGGCCCTCCAGCTGATCAGCAGGTCATGTGCTCTAGCCAATCAGCTGGAGGGCCCTTTAAATCTTGCAGGAGGGGAGGGAGAGGGGTGGCTCTTGAAGGTGGGGCTTGGGGTGGGACTTCATCCTGCTGGCCAGCCAGCCAGTGGTGAGGAGGAGCCCTCAAAATCAGGGGATCCCCCACCGCCCCCTGGAGACTGGCATCCCAATCTTAGTGCAATATCTGCAGCTACCACCTGGAGAATGGCAACTATATAACAGGAATATTTCTTAAATTAACATTCAAATCTATTGCTCTGTTGATTCGTACTATAGCATAGTTGATTTATCCATTATATATAATTAGAACACATGCTTTTGTTACCATGATTCTGTATCTTACATAGCATTAACAATTTCACTGAACAATTGATCATTGTTTTAATACTAAATTTTTGTTTCTTCTGTACTAGGCAGAGGCCTTCTCTTCCACCACTCAGTGCAATAGGAGACAACAATGTTGGGGGTGGGGGGGAGAGACCAAAGAATTCATTACCTAAGCAGCAATATTTCAAATTCTTCTTTTTAAAAAGAAGTTTAAAATGTATTGTTAAAATTGTTTGGCAACATAAAACATCTTCTGAAGACTGTTAATGAGTTCATTTCAGAGTTTACAAAAGCTCTGCCATGGTTTGGCAACCTCATTATAAACAAGATAGGCTGCCAGGCTCTTAACCCTTAATCGCTCTTTAATGTATCACTGAATGTGGAACATATTTGGAAAGCTGGATAACATTAGTTCAAGTTATAATTAGGGCCACATGCTTTAAGTCAGTAAAATTGATAGAGTAGTCAACTGAAACTTTGGTAGCTTAATCTGAGGTTCTGTGAATGAATGATATATGTGTTTATTCTTAATGTGATTTTGGTTCCTGTAAAAGGAACAACAAGAACATTCAAAATGGTTTTTCTCCAAATCCCCCTTATAACAATAACAAGCAACTTCTGTTTATTACAGTATGAATTTGTCTGTACTATCCTGAGTATCTTCAAAAGGCACTTATATTAAAGCTTGGTGGTATATAAAGGCATTTAGATTTAGCCAACTGATGCATTAAAACACACGATTAATCAACAAAAAACAAAAACAAAAATGACTATATTCAAAACAATTTTCTCTGTGCAATCTTCTCTACATGTACAGTAAGATAACAAGTGTCTGAAGCACCAAATACTGTGTACTAAACTACATATTTATTTATTATTCAGATTTTTACTCTGCTCTCCCAGCTAAAGCCAGCTCAGGGCAGCTTCCATAAAAACCGGCAGTTAAAATTGAGACATAAGTTACAGTTAAAACAAATTCTAAAATCATACTAAAGTGCTAGTTGTTAATATTCATACAATAGTAGCAGCCAATAACAACTGTGCAAGGTTCTTATCTCTCAGTCAGCTCTTAGTGTTTGTTTGCAGAACTTGCTGTTCTTTAGGCTGTTGATGGCAATTCCAGAGTCCAGGGCCAGCTGATGTTCTTCAATGGTGGTGGTGGCAGCTCTCAAAAGCCTGGTGGAAGAGCTCTGTTTTACAGGCCCTGGGGAACTGTAAAAGGTTCCGCAGGACCCTGATCTCCTCTGGGAGCTCATTCCACCAGGCCGAGGCCACCACTGAGAAGGCCCTGGCCCTGGTCATCAACAGCCTAGCCTTCTTAAGACCTGGGAGGGCCAGCCGATTCTGGACCCCTGACCACAGTGCTCTCTGGGGAACATGTGGGGAAAGGCGGTCCCCTAGGTATGTAGGCCCCTGACCATATAGGGCTTTAAACGTAAGAACCAGCACCTTGAAATGAATCTGGTATGCTATCAGCAGCCAGTGCAATGCCTTCAGCACAGGCTGTATATGCTTCCGCTGTGGGAACCCCATCAGAAACCTGGCCATGGCATTTTGCACCAGCTGCAGATTCCGAATTTGAGACAAGGGCAGCCCCATGTAGAGAGCATTACAGTAGTCCAGTCTCGAGCTGACCATTGTATGAATCACTGTCACCAGGTCATTGCGTTCGAAGAAGGGAACCAGCTGCCTGATCACCCGGAGATGGTAAAAGGCTGATTTGGTAGTGGCTGCTACCTGGGCCTCCATGGTTAAGGTGGCATCCAGGAGCACTCCCAAGCTCCTAACCTCCAGCGTTGGCACCAATGGTGCCCCGTCGAAGATCAGGAGTGGGATCCCTAAACCCAGCCCACTCCAACTCAGGCACAGGACCACCATCTCCATCGGATTCAGTTTCAGTCGGCTCAGTCTAAGCCAACCAGCCACGGCTTGTAATGCCCGGTCCAGATCTTCCAGTTTGGAGTTGGACTGACTGCCCAACAGCAGATAGAGCTGGGTGTCATCCGCATACTGGTGACAACCCAGCCCATGCCTCCGGGCAATTTGGGGAAGGGGGCGCATATAGATGTTGAAGAGCATCGGGGACAACACCGCCCCTTGAGGCACACCACAATTCAGTGGGTGTTTCTGGGATAGCTGTTCCTCTTGCGCCACCCTTTGTCCCAAACTTTGGAGAAAGGAGGCAAACCATTGCAAGCCTAGCCCCTGTATTCCCACGTCAGTGAGGTGGTGGATCAGTAGCTGATGGTCAACCACGTTGAACGCAGCCAACAGGTCCAACAATAACAGCACTGCCGATCTGCCTCGATCGAGGTGCCTCCAGAGGTCATCAGTGAGGATGACCAGTGCTGTCTCCGTCCCATGGCCTGGGAGAAAGCTGGGCTGGAATGGCAGGTGGTAGGGTGGACAGGTAGGAGCAATTTGATGACTTCCTCTAGGCTGAGCAAGCTGAAATGATCCAGAACTTGACCAGATGTGCATGGAGTTTCGAGTTCAGTCACTGTATCAGCTGTAGTGGGGAGGTTGCAGTGGAGTGACAAGACTGTATCTGCAAAATAGCTCACAAAGGCCTTGCAGCCAATGGCCAATTCCCTAGGGTTTGGTTTGCCTTGCGGCAAAGTAGTAGTAGACTGAATTGTTCTAAACAATTGGGCCAGGCGTGAGCTTGTAGATGCAATTGCAGCCATATAGTACTCTCTTTTTACGGCTTGGACTGCCATCTAATAGGATCTCATAAAAGTCCTATAGGATGTTCTTGTAGCTTTGATGCAAGTATGCCGCCACTGTCTCTCTAACCATCTGAGCCCTCGCTTCATCAGCCACAGCTCCTGGGTATACATAGTGTCATTTAGACAGGTGACATATTCTGGAGTGCACCATCTTCATTCAGCAAACATTATAACCATGGGTAAATCTTTTTCATCTGATAATGATTTAAATATTTCTATTACTAATACTCTTTTCCATGTGTACTGTACTACAACAGGTCTTTTAACACCCTCCTTCATATCCATTAATAATGAATGAGACCATTACGATCAGTGGCACCACAATGAATATCAAATGAATGCACCATTATTTAGATCCTTGCAGGACATAAGGAATAACCATTAACTACAATTCAAAATGCTCTAAGATGTGAGATTCTGTAACTAAATCACACTGAATATCTACCCCTAAGGACTTAATACTTCTAACTTCCAATAGCAAAATAATTTTGAGGGCAATTGTAAGATAATATATATTTCATTATCCCTCTTTGTAATTTATTATCATCAGGGTTCTGTTAGCATGAGAAAAAGAGTAGGCACTATCACACCTGTGACACATTTTGGTAATCTTGGGTGTAACACTCAGAGTTGTGAAAATAACACAAATAGCTTGTACTGCTCTTTTTAAAAAGTCTTTTTTGGTTATCTTTCCCATCTGCTTTGAAATTCTGATGCTTAACAGTCCTGTACGCACAACAGTCTACACTAACACTGTGTTATATAAATAATAGTAGTGCTATTGCAAGCAAATGATTTAACATGGACACCCCATTGTTAACTGGCTTATGACAAAAGTTCAGATGAAAAGAGAGTTAACAAGATACATAAGGAAAATAGGCACCCAGTCTTCTGTTTCCACATCTACCATCACTGAATGTATAATATAATCAATGATACTGTTGGTTCATCATCTGTGACCCACAACAGAAAGAGAGATACACCAAGGAAGCTTCTGTACAGTGTGCCAATGTGTGAATGATAATCTTCCTGATGACACCAGTAGAATCTATAAATTCTAATCTGTGGACTGTTCTATTTGTAGAAGATATATTGGTGTTTTCAACAGAGACCTCTAGTCTATTTTATTACTGTTATCAATTTGTTTATTTTGCTTTACAAGAATGAAAATATGTGTATTATATGCATATATACACCTATTTGTGTATTACTCTTTAGAGTTTCTCCTTCTAAGGCATCCTATCCCAGGTTCTACACAGTGTACTCACACTATGTGGTTGTTAAGAGCAAGCATTTTTATAGTTAAGGAAGGTTATGTTGTATCACGCTCCATAAAAAGGCACCTTGCATTGTGCAATAAAAGCAGAATATTCAAGACGAGTTAGAGAAAGTGAAAAGAAGATCCCATAGAAGGTTCCCTTAGAATACAATCCCAGTGACACTTTTCTGGGAATAAGCCCCACTGAATGAATAACATGGGATTACTTCTGAGTATGATTGTTTAGAATTGCTCCCTTTGACAGCTAAATGTGAAAGCTTGTGGCCAACAATAAGATGAGCCACAGGCAAAAAGTTGTTGCAGGCACTGGTGCAATAGGCCATCCTGAGCAAACTGTACTTCCTCAAACTACCTCTCAATTTCTTTGCAACGGATCTTCTCTTCATCATTAACATGGAAAGGAAAAAAGAGAAAAAATAACTGAAAATACTATTTAACACCCATCTAGTCTTTCTGGGTGACCATAAATGGTTAAAGAAAAAGTATGAGTGGATCAGAAATATGGGATGCGCTGAACACTTGGACCCTCAAGTTGGGGTGTGTATAAATTCCTGTGCTCTAACTGTTAAAAATCTTTTCAGCATTTTTCATTGTTTTGAAGCAATAAAACATAGCACTTCAGAAAGTTAATAACTGCTGAAAGACCAAAATGGATTTTTTTACAGACAGAGCATCTAGAATTTATGCTCCTGAACAGGGCTATCAGAAAGATTCTCCAAAAATATTGGCACAAGGTATTTTCTGGGTTCTGCTTAGCCTGTTTACCTGTTGTTCTTATAGATAAACCAAGAATATCAGGGTCACTTTTAGACATTCATACCTGGCAGACAGCAGAAATAAGAGACTGGCTACCATTTAGACAATTTCCTTTGTGGACATGACATGTCTTGTCTGAAGTGTTTCAAATACAAAAGAAAAAGCAAGCTGTATGCAAGCGCTATACAGAATCAATGCTCAAAAAACATGGAAAAAAGCATTATAGTGCTGATATCAAACCATGTATAAATGACAATGATACAAAGAAGAAGGAACGGAGGTCCAAAAAAATGCAGGTTGACGAAGTTTTCTAGAATACAACTTCATTTCAACTGACTTAATCCAAACAGGACCTTTTGGAACCCTATAATATTACAAAATATTTTTACATTACTTTTAAATTTCAGAAACTAAGGGAGCAATCCTAAGCAGGCATACTCAGAAGTCCCATTTTATTCTCTTTTCTTCAGATGTAGCCTATTTTACCATATCTGGAGGGCCTGCCCCTGATCCATTCAGATCACTCCTAGACCCTTACCTTGAGTTCAAGCCAGATCAATCCAAAATTGATCCATTTCAGTCTCATCTACAGATAGTCTTTACCACAATCTTTTTCATACTTAAACAGAAGATGGTACAGCTAGGCATGCTAGTTTCTCATTGCTGGCAGGCAACCACCCATTTCCCATTGCCAATGCTTGGTCTATTGAGGCACTGAGAAAAATAAGAAGGGGAACAATGTCACAAACACTCTGATATCACTTCTGGGTTATCACCAAGAAATGACATCACTGGGTCTGTGACACTCTAGGCATTTCCCCAAACACTATGGTAGATAGTGTAGGGGAATTCCTAGATGCTGTGATGTCACTTCAGGGTGATACTCTAGAAGTGATGTCTCAGCATCTTCCCCAGGCTTAACCCTCAAAAGCTTTCAAAGGTTGCAGCCACAGGGCTGGCAACACTAGATATGGCAGAAATTGCTGATTGTAACCGTAGGGCCTCAAGTTGCTTTAAAAATAAGTGACAGCAGGCTGGGCTTTACACTAACTTTTATTTTCTATTAGTTATCTGCAAAGTCCAATCCTACCACAATATTATCTGTAACAATTATCCCTAGACTAATCAGGTCTTATACTGTGTTGATAAAAAAGAAAGCAATTATTTAAACTTCAGATAAACTATCTTCAGCACTTGCTATCTTTTGTATTATCTAAATTGATTAATAAAGAAAATTATACTTACTTTTAAGCAGCAATTAATTTTGTAACTTTGAACACTTTGCCTTTTCAAATTATTGCTAATTTTTTGTCAGCAAATACATACTTCTATACAAGCTCAAATGTATCTATATTTTCTGGTGATGAAAATTTCATTCACAAAATATGAGAGAAACTTAGCCAATCCACAATTTCTTTACATTTGGACTTTGTTTATACATACATACATATATATTTGTGTGTATCTGAATTTATTTTAAACTCAGTATACACAGTTAAAATGGCAATACAATTGTTAGCTTAAATTCCTGTCAAAAACACTTTATTATAAAAATGAAGAGATCTTATGAGTTTTGCAATAATACGTTTTATGGCAACTTAAAAGATTAATACATCTTTGCTAGAAAGCCAAGAATACATTTCCACTTCTTAAAGTAACTTTTTTTATAGATCAGGAGCTGGCCCATACATTAGTCTACAGCACATCCTTTCATTTTCGAAAGGTCCCCAGATCCAAATGCTGGCATTTTTAGGTAAAAGGATGTCTGGGAGGAGGGCACAGAACAATCTGTAGATAATACCATCAGATCTACCGTTTCCCCCAAGTAGGCAATGTTGGGCTGACTTGACCAATTGTTTGATTCAGAATAAGTCGAGTTCACCATGTTGAAGGCAGTGAGAAGTAAGCAGTGACTCACAAAAGCTCATACCCTGCCACAAATTTTGTTAGTCTTTAAGGTGCTACTGGACTCTTGGTCGTTTCTTCTGTAGACTCCTGTACAGGTGAATCTGAAACAGACAAAGGTAATTTGGTCTCTTGTGTACATTTCTTGAATGTTACAAGGTACAAAATATGTATGGTGGGGGAATATTTGGAATATTAGCTATTCAAGTGTAGAGCATTGTTGCTGTATGCTTGATATTATGGTGACAGCTTGAGTTTTGCTAATTAACCCACCCAATAAATTTATCTCTTGTTTCATACTTCCCAGCAGTCTCAGTACTTCTTCCAAACTAGTGCAAGGAGCTTTGTCAGTAATCCCTTAGCGTAAGTTTGTTTGTACCATTGCACACATTGGGTGAATTTCCATAAAAATGGGTATGAAACCTTAAGCCAGCACATTTGATGTGAAATTTGTGGCATCCCTAAATCCCATGGAGGTCTTGCTTCATGCTGGAGGCTATTGATGTGGTGGTTGATGGACATGAACTAGTGTTTAGAATTAGAGGAGTCTTGTGCTTTTACTCTCTTCCCTGATATGTTTCCCAAAAGTTTTTCAAACAACACAATTGGTTTTAGAAGGATTTTCTTACTATGTTAACATTACATAATGCTGTATGTTTTTTCAAAAGCTACTGAACTATAGCCAGTGGGTTAGTCATATCTTGCCAGTCCTTTTGAACAGCAAAGTAAAAGTTCTAAGAATCAGGTCATTTATTATTTTGTTTGGGGAAAAACGTTCATGGATCAGCTCCTGTGCTCTGTTTGTATGAGCGTTTCCTACATTTTGCATTGCTAAATAATTGAAAACATTAGCTCCCAAACCATGAAAAATTCATTACAGCATGATGTATTATTAATCAATTTAATTTAAAGTGATCTGGAAAGTTCCATTCTCAGTTATGATGCTTCAATATACCCTCAGTCAATGGATGGTCTTTGTGTCATAGAGTGTTGTAACTCTTTCCAGTCTGACAGTTCTTTTAAAAGTGGGTCATGTTGCCAAACACAGTACATTCTCTCTCTGTTTAATCTGAAAAACAAAGATGATCAATACTTTGAAATCCTTCTTCAGAGATGTTCAAGCCATTGATGTTACAGTCTCTTCAAACATACAACCACTGCCTCAACATCCATTACAACGATCGAGAAACATCCATTACACTTATAAGAAGAAGCACCCACCTGACTTTTGTTCTCACATATGCATTATTTTTAATTCTACAGGGGTTTTTTGGTATCTAGAGAAGCTTAGGCCATTGCATCTGTAGATGTAAGGTTTTCCATAGGTAGAAGATTTTTCAAATGCTATCTTTTTAATCAAATACTTAAATATTCCCTATATATGATCTCAAAACCAATTATCAGGCAAACATACATATAAATAAAAGACAGGTAGCACAAAACATATGCTGAAAATATTTTAGCGATTGGTGAATTTTTCCAGTTTTGACAATACTGACAATTTTTATGGAGCCTGACAATATTGGAGAACTTTTGGATTTTGGGATGGTGGTGGTGGAAATTTTTAGGTCCAGCCTCCTTCCCAGGAGCTTTTGAACTCTTCTACTACTAACAGTTGGTGATGACAATGGTCCATTCTGAGCCTCTCTTCTGCTTTCCTTTTTGTTGTTCAAAATAGCCTCCTTTTCCATTGCAACAATTATTTCAACAGTAAGCCAAATTTTATTTGTTGCTTGGTAACAACAGTGTTACTAAGAAAGAGACTTCTTTTCAAACAAACAAGAAAATGGCACTACAGTTGTAGCTGATCAGGGCTGTGACAAGCAGTGAACTGGCACAAAAGCTAAGCTTTCAGGAATCTTTTGGGAAACATTAACCTTTTTCTTCCAAAAATATTCTACAGAGAACTTTCTTCTTAGTCCTAGTAATAACATTTATATTACATTTATACTAGCATTAAAAATGGCAGAAAGGTGAAAAATTGGCAAAGTGGTAACTATACTTTTTGCATTGGCAGGTTTAATTTTTACATTAAAATATACTATGCTTGCTTAAGACCTTTTTTTCCCCCAAACTGCAGATTTAAAGCTTAAAGAAATAAGCTTTATTTAAATCACTGCTAGTCAGCACATTACTGTGTAAGTACAAGTTAACTTCCAGCTACTTCCCAGAGTAGCACAGTCACGTAGTGAAACACTAAAAATTCAGTGAGAAATGGAATGGATATGGACATGGTGGTGAAAAGTACCATCAAGTTGCAACCAACTTATGGTGATCCTGTAGGGTTTTCAAGGTGAGAGACAAACAGAGGGTGGTTTGCTATTGCCTGTCTCTGCATAGCAACCCTGGTCTTCTCTGGTAGTCTCCCATCCAAGCAGTAATCAAGGCTGACCCTGCTTAGCTACTGAGATCTGATTTAATTTTATATTGATCAAAGGATCTACAACTCCAGTGTGTGTCAGCCTCTTCTGTACCTAGTCACAGTGCAGAAGTAGAACAGTCAAGCCTCTTTGTCTGCTGCCAACTTCTGGGTAGTGGCTGGAGATCTTCTGGGATTACAACTGATCTCTAGGCGACAGTTCACTTGGAGAAAATGGCTGCTTTGGATTCTATAGCATTATACCCCATTGAAGTCCCTCCCTTCCCTTCCCTTCCCCAAACCCCATCCTCCTCAGGCTCCACCCCCAAAATCTCCAGGTATTTCCTAACTCAGAACTGGCAACTCTATTGTCTGCACATCCCAGACTTTTTGAGTAAGGCCGCACTGGCTTCAGGCTTTAAGCCATCAACTCTGTATGGCTCGGTCTCCTCCTTTGCCAAGCATTTTATTGCTCAAGGGAAGTGTGCTATGTCTTTTCCCCTTAGCTGAGAACTCTATGGGCCAAGGGTAATGGCATATGTCAATGGGTCCTGTTTCATGAAGGCTCAGAGGGCCCAGGCCTCTGATCTGAGTACTGCCCATCTACCTTATTAACTGATGCCTCAGGGTGCTCACCAAGGCTTTACCGCATACCAATATTACTCAATAAACTTTATCTACACTGCCACCACCAAAGGTGGGGACCAGCTCCGTGCCTGATCCCCCCCACCTGTCAAAGACAGCTTCCCCAAGCCTTGCTGCAGATCCCTAAATAGGTCAAGTTGGGCCAGGTGAACCCTTGTTCCACGCCTCTGTTCATTTTATTTATTTATTTATTTTATTTTATTTTGAGATTTATACCCCACCCTATCCAGTAGCTCAGCTTGAATTTAACTACAACAGCTTGAATTTAAACTACAACAGCTTGAATCAAATGAACCATGAGTGGACAAAGTTCATGGAATGGATTTCTCCTTCTTCTGAAAAGCTGTTTTTGAGGATCAGAGAGCCTTTAGGATGGGGATACAATGGGGGGGGTTGCAGTTCAAGGGGAAATGCAAATAATTCATTTCCCTCTTGGCAAGCTCTTCCTCAAATACAGCAACAGTGTATGGCAGATTTGTATCTCTTTCTCCTTTTTGCTGCATGCCTGTACCACCTTCTACACTGATAATTTTACCCTAATTCTTCAAAGCAGCTTTTCAAAGGTGCAGGAGCTGAAACAGAAGAAAATCATTCCAAGAAATGCCCACCTGTCGCAGTTCACAGCATCCAGTGTGGTAGAGCCAGTGTGGTGTAATGGTTAGAGTACTGGACTAGGATCTGAGAGGCCCAGGTTTGAATCCCCACTCTACCACAGAAACCTGCTGGACCAGTCACACACCCTCTGCCTAAGCTACCTCACAAGGCTGTTGTATGGATAAAATGGAGGAAAAAAGCATGATGTGAGCTGCTTTGGGTCCCCATAGGGACACAAATGAATTACTGTTGTTGCTATTAATCCAACCTATTAAGAATACATCCAAGATAACCCATAATAATTATGTACTTTAAAAAACTGTGTAATTTGAAGCATTCACATTCTTAAATTGTTGGGGTTTTTTTATTTGGCCATGGCCAGGGTTTTATACTTCCGGAGGGCATTTAAATAAGTTGGGGGGCACTGTGTCAGGAGCAATGAGAGAGGAAAAGTTTTTTAAAAGTAATGAGAGAGGGAGGGCTGGAGTAGGGAGCAGATGTGCCCTGTGGCATGCCTCACTCACAGCCAGCCAGAGGACCACTGCTGGCAGGCGGGTCAGGGTGATGGTTCGGCTTGGCATGGCCATGGCATGCGTGAAAAATAAAATAAAATAAAACTGGCTGGATGGGAAGTTGGAGGCATGGGCAGTAAGTCAGGGGACAGCCCTGAGATACCCCACTGTAGCTATGGGCCTGCTTGAAGAGAAGACTTGCTCTTTCAAAATTATAGAATGCAGCAACTCCATTCCTCCACACCCCGCAAAATTTTTTGATCACTGGATTATCATTTATAGATAGTGAATGTTGTTCTATATGTAAGCATAAATTTTAAAAGTGTAGGAAAACATAGCAGAGCACATGCTTTGCACACAAACAATTCCAGTTTCCTTCCCTGGCATTTCCACTGAAAGGATCGGAGGTGCTAGGAAAGACTGGCTGAGACATCACAGAGCTGCTCCCAGTCAGAGGATAGTACTGACTTAGATGAATTAATGTTCTTACTCAGTACGAGACAGCTCCATTAACAAACATACAGACTTAATCCTATGGGTTGAATTTAAAGGTTTCATTCCAATGGAGACATCTTTAACACAAGGAGATTTTCAATGGTACAAGGGACCCTGCTCTGGTGGAAGAGACATGTTCCACCTTTCAAGTACTTTTTGTACCCTAGTCTGCAGTATTAGCAGAATGGAATCTATGGATCCAGCCCTATATGTGTAATTTTATTTATTTATTTAAAACCATACTCTGTTCTATAACAATGTCAAAGCAGCTTGCAACAAACACAATATAGGCCGAGGACAGACTGGCAGTTTGCCCCGGTAGCCAGTCGTAGCAAAAAAAACCCGGATTAAACTATACTGGGTTTTCCCGTCCACACAGCGGGGGCCGCTGCTGGAAGATACGGGACGGAGGCGCGCGTGAGCGTTCAGACTGCCACGCCGGAGGCATGCTATATTCGCCGTTTCCCCATTACTTCGGCTGTGGGTGTATGGGTGTATGTGCGCATGAGCAGTCATGCGCTCATGCGCATAAGCGCATTTTGCTGATTTTTTTTTTTTTGCCCTGCAATGCCGGCACCGCATTGGGCAGTGGAGTGGAGCGCAGCCAATCACACCGCTGCTGCCTCGTGCCCAACGAGGGTTGCTCCCGGCTTTTCGCCTGCACGTTCAGACTCCCCGGAAGCGGAGAAATGCGCGACGAACGCGGGCTTTCGGATTTGCGATGGCTTTTATCAGGTGTTTTTTTAATCCAGCAGTGAAGCGCAAGAGCACCGGTAGGCTACGGGTGGGGGACACCAGGGAGATGTGCCTGTGTGAATGTTCCATTTACTCCGGTATTGAATCATTGTCATCCTGGGTCCCCTCCCGGGGCAAATTGCCAGTCTGTCCTCGGCCACAGTCACACAATATAACACACAATCTCTCCTTATAATAATTATCTTTTGGTTTTGCAAAATTCCATGCGCTCCCATTGGCTGTAAAATGCCCTCCCTCAGCCGTTGGCCCATCAGCCACCACTCAAGAGTACTCGCGTGCCATTGGCCGGGTGCTGGGTCTGCTCCTCTTCCCCACCCACTCCCCCTTTTGCTTGTCAGATTTACTGGCAGACAGCTCTCTCTCCTGAGGAAGACAGTTCTCTTGACTCCTGTGAGGGACTGTCCCCTCAGTGGCTGTTGGTTGGCACCCAAGCTTGGTTCTGTGAGTAAAAAAACAAAGGACTTTCAGCATAACCCCCTCCCCAGTGGCCACTTTCCTGTCAGAATAAATGGAAAAAGGCTCTGCTTAGCGTCAGCATGGCTGGCTGGCTAACGAGTTGGGCCAGCGATCATCAAACCATTTTCTTCAACTCCCCGCTGTGCAGCTGTCTTTCCCCTAGGGTTGCCAATTTCCAGGTGGGACCTGGAGATCTCCCACTGTTACAATTGACCTCCAGATGACAGAGATCAGTTCCCCGGGCGAAAATGGTTGCTGTGGAGGGTAGACTCTACGGCATTATACCCTGCTGAGTCCTTCCACACATACCCCAAATGCTGCCCTCCACAGGATCCACCCCCCCAAATCTCCAGGTATTTCCCTAATCAGAGTTGGCACCTGTACTTTCTCCTCTGTCAGTAAAAGGCCCTTTCCACGCCTATGTTGGCCTTTGGGAGAAAACTCATTGGGCCCAGTCCTGATCAGGTTGCCAACTCCAGGTGGGCAATTCCTGGAGATTTGAGAGACGGAGCCTGGAGAGGGTGAGGTTTGAGGAGGGGTGGCACCTCAGACAGGTACGATGCCATAGACTCCACCCTCCAATCCAGCCATTCCCTGATGGGGAACCATTGTTGCCAATCTCCAGGTGGGAGCTGGAGATCACTCAAAATTACAACTGCTCTCTAGGAGGGAGGGGGAGGAGATGGAAAACTAAAGGTAGGTTGATGGTTGGCTGGGAGGGAGAATGGGTTGTCAACTCCAGGTTGGGAAATTCCTGGAGATTTGAGGGGTCGAACCTGGAGAGGGTGAGTGTTGAGGAGGGGTGGGACCTCAGACAGGTACAATGCCATAGACTCCACCCTCCAAACCAGCCACTCCCTCCTGGGGAACCACTGTTACCAATCTTGGGGGTGGGCTGGAGATCACTCAAAATTACTACTGCTCTTCAGGTAGCAAAGATCAGTTCCTCTGGAGAAAATGGTGGACTCTGTCATTATACCCTGCTGAGATTGCCACAGCAAATTGTCACTGAGTGCCCAAAGCCGGGGCACTCTCCCAGAGCCTCTTTCTAGAGCCCATTGTATTTATTTCCACAACGGGCTTTATTCCTAGTATAAAATAAAGTACAAAAAAGCAATACTATCAACATACCAAACAGCAGATGGTGCCAGCATAAATGAGTAAGCCACAATAAATCAATAACCTTTATTATCAAAACCCAAAATCAACAGAAGCAGAAAGATGTAGTCAGATAATTCGCAGTTGCTTGTTGTTCTGTTAGTACCACATGCACAAAAAAACCAGTACTTCTGAAGGACATGTGGCAGGCATTGAAAACTTGTTGAAAGTAAAAGGAGTATAAGAGAATTATTAGTGTAATACTTCAACTTCTGCACTAGTCACAACAAATGTGAATGCATGTCACATTCTATAGCCCCAGGGTTGCAGTCACTTATACCCTACCAAATTATGCACAAACCCATTGGAGCATTTCATGTGGACTCCTGTTGTTCCTGTAGCAAATATACAGCATCACTTCTGAAATACTCCTCAATAGGTACACATTTATTCATTGGAACAAAATATTTTTTAAGATGAAGTGCATTTATTACAAAGGTATATTTGTTCACTTCAACAATATACCAACACAATTCTTTATCCACCAGCCATTTACCTTACAAGCATGTAGTGAAGTGGCTTAAATACTTTTACCTCCTTTCTGATATTTATAAGTTTTTCAAGCTAGTGGTAACCAATGTGAAGAACACATACGGCTGCTCAGGTACCCCATTACATATAACTGCACATATCTCTTAAGTTCAAGACACTGCACAGCAATTACTGGAGCCACCAAATTAAAATATGTTACACCTGAAATGAATATAAGATCCTCTTAAAGCAGCACATAGTGTATTGTTAAAAGTATTTACTGATCATATAAAGATAAGAAATTCCATGAAATCAAGATTTAAAATTTACAGTCAAGAACACCTAAGCTGATTAGAGAACAGCTGTCAAGAACTGAACAGAATTATGCAGGAAACTTTTAATAATATGCACAACCTCTAATAGTTTAAACATGGTGAAGAATAAACACCATATTCCCCCAAGACTGAATGTAGAAAAATTGATTTTTCTTATACAAGAAACTTAGAGTATACTTCACCAGTCAAAGCAACCTGCCAGGAGCAACATTTCTGTACTGTAACCCACATTCACTGTTTCATTTACACAAAAGAAAAATAAACTTTCCTTTCCCAACAATAAAAATTATGGCCTACTTGCAAGTTCTCTAATTAACCAACCAGAGCCTTGGAGTTGGTAGACATTGCAAGGTTACTCAGATCCAGGTCGGTAGCCAGGATTTTTCAGTTTGGGGGCCTATTAAAAAGTTGCGGGCACTAAAATGAAAATAATTTTCAAAAAAACTCCGGTAGGCTGGCCGGTCCCTGCCCCAGCTGGTGGTTCACACGTGGAGGGAAGGGCAAGCCAGGATACAGTGGGACGAAGCAGTTCTCACCTTTCCTTCCCCCACCATGATCACTGCACCTCCCCACCCAATGAAGCAAAAAGCCATGGAAGAGGGCAGTGAGTGCCCTCCTGAAAGCACAGGGGCCACTAGGGTTGGGGAATTGTCTCCTCTGACCTATCTGCAGCCTGACCATGGAGGCGCCCCCCCCACAGGACTCACGAGGCCTCTCTCCTCCTGCCTCCCAGCCAGGATAGGACAGGTGCAGGCGGGCAGTGCGTTCCCCAGTGGTGGTGGTGGAAGTGTGCGAATGGCACAGTCTGGATGCCCTGCTCAGTCCTTGGATCCTTGGAGCCAACCCGCCACAGCCTGGCTCTTGCTGCCTCTGTGGCAGCGCTGCCCCCAGCTTCCTTTCTACTCTCTGAGAGTAGTGGCAGCACACAAGAGACACATGGGTTCAGGTGCCTACAAACACACACACACCACTGCAAAGGGACCAGCTGTTGGGCCGGGTGTTTGGTGAAGGATCCCTACCAAACTGGAGGAGGCCTTGGGCAGACAGGGCAGGGAGTCTAACCTTGAGGGATGGGGAATCAGGCATGGCTGCTTACTTCCCAGGGGGCTGGCCTTTCCCCGCCAGGCCGGGGTCCCTCTTCTTTCTCTGAACCCCCCCCGGACTCCTCCATGGAGAAAGCAAAGCATCTGTGGAGGAGAAGGAGCTTTCTGACTGGTGCCAGAGGGGCACCTACGGGAAGAGTCCCAGTCCTCCTGGCTCCCCTGTGGGGCCTTCCCAAGAGGAGGCCACTCAGCCCCGGCCGAAAGAAGCCAAAAGGCTGAAAAAGGTTTGCATGGCGGATGGTACTTAGAACTAGCAGAAGTTTGCAAAGTCCTGCACGGCACATGCACAGTTCTCAGCAGACTCCTGGTTGCTGCAGTGGGGAGAGGAGCATCTTGCATCCGATGCAAAGGCAAGGGAAGGGGGGGGCACTTTGGAGAGGAGCAGCAGGTCACTCCGCTGGCTGGTAGCCCTGGATCGATCTGTTGCCCTCAGCACATGCTCAGGGACACTTGCTTGTTTGAGTAGAGCCCCAGCCTTCCCCAATAGGTGTCCTGAACTTCGGCATGTGCCCCCTGGCACAAATCCAGCTGGGGGCAATAGAAAGTCGGGGGGGCTTGACAGGAAGTCAGGGGGCCAGGCCCCGGGGGGCCCACCATAGCTATGGGCCTGCTCAGATCCCAGGTACACTGGAGGTATGCTGCTACATCAGTGTTGTAAATATCATGCCCTTATCTAGGCAACAATGCCCATGAAATGTCAAAAGTGCTATACATCTTGGTGCACTTGTGGTGGACCAGTTGCAACAGTATCAACATAGCTACATTTTTGGAATTTACTATGCAATGAATGCCCAGTTATAACTGGAGCCCTGATGGATAAATAGTTGCTGTATTTTCAGAGATATTTCCCTGATTAAAAATTGGCACATGTAGTTTCTATTTTAATTCACCATACCTAGTCGCAAGAGGGTAGACCTGATAGCTGGAAGCAAATCAGAAATTGTTTTGAAATAAGAATGGAAAATCTAAGAGCAGAATAAAACAGAACCACAATGTTTGACAATGTTTGACAATATTCCTATATAGGAATGCAAGCAGTTAGAATTTAAAATCGACAGATTTTTCAGGGTTAGCCTGTTATCTGGTCTTTATTGAAATAATTCCAAAAGCTTTCCCATGGAAGGAAATGTTATATAAAAGTTATTCGTAGGCTGAACCTATGGGGCAACATTTTTTTATGTTTTTGTGTTCTCCTTTGGAGAAGGAAGTCTTTCATACTATCCTACTGAAGTATGAGGTACTCTTACTCATGAAGAGACTACTGGTGGACTAACTTTCCTTTGAAAACAGCTAGTTCTATTGGGTTTTGGCACTGCCACAGTGGCACTGGTTCTGCTGGGCACATTGCACTGGTTCTGCTGCTGGCTTTGAAAAAATGCCCTCCAACACTTCACTTTCAACATTTTGGGACATTCTGCTAGGCTTGTATTGCCTGGCTATTTCCCCTCCCCACTGGAAACAATGGAGGATGAGGGCATCTTTTTTGGATGCCCTAGTCCAATCTCTTTGAAACTCAGGTGGTTCTTTTGAGAAGAGGCTCCAGCAACTATGCTACAAATTTGGTACCTCTATCTCCCCCACCCCCCAACCACTGAATATAACCCAGGATAGATTTGCCATTGATTTCAATGGTCCCCATAGGGTATAATGCACCAAAATATATTCAGAATTCCTGAATATTTACTGAATAGAATATCATACTGATATAGCAATTCGGGAATATTGGGAAATAGGATATTATTTGGATCCAATATATCTGAATTCAAAAATCCCCAGATTTTTTTTCCTTGCATACCCCTAGGCACAAAGCACAGACATAATCTAGTTGTAGACCTTTGTGGGTTTTGGTGGCTCTGGGGGAAGACCCTAGTGCTTGGTCCAGGTTCAGAGGCCAGTGAATTTTGATGGCCCTAGGAGGTGTTGTTAGCAGTCAGCTCTCTCCTGAAGATGGGTATTTGGCAGCCAGAGAGGAAGTAAGCCCAAACTTCTCTTTTAATATCACTCCAAATAAATATTAACTCTATTAGTTGCCTGGCCCAGAAATGACCTCAAAAGGAATGCCAGATCTGGAATTAGGGGAAGTGACTTCATGGTAGAGTTTCAGAAACATTAGTTTAAAAATTAAACAATGACTGTATGAAAATGTCATCAACCAAAAGGGACACTGCAGCTAAGAAATTAGAAAAAGAATGAGACTGGGAAGTGCAGCCATGAAGGAGCTAGAAAAGATTCCTAAATGTAAGGATGTGTTGCTGGTGACCAAGATCAAGTTAATTCATGCCATAGTATTCCCTGTTATGATGCATGGGTATAAAAGTTGGACATAGAAGAAAGCTGACAGAAAGAAAGTAGATTAATTTGGAATGTAGTGTTGGAGTTTTACGGATATAGTGGACCACCAAAAAGACAAATAAGTGGCTTAGAGATCAAATTACTGAACTCTTCCAAAAGCTAAAATTACTCAACTGAGGCTATCATACTTTGGTCACATTATGAGAAGACAGAAGTCATTGGAAAAGGCAATAATGCTAGAAAAAGTTGAAGGCAGCAGGGAAAGAGGAAAAACATGGCCCTCAGCTTGCAAGACCTCAGCAAGGCTGTTAACAATAAGACATTTTGGAGGACTTCATAGGGTCACAGTAAGTTAGAACTGACTTGATGGCAGTTAACACATACAAATGAACATGGAATGTACCATGAATACAGAAGAAAAATGAACTGTAGGAATAACAAAGTGAGCAGGGAGAACTTGGGGGGGGGTCAGCATGAAGCCCAAGAAAAGTACTTGAAGAAGACAAATATTAATGGAAGTAGTAACTGGAGTAAGAAGGGAAAGGGCCCAGTCCCCCTGGCATTATCCATGAGTAGTGATAGGGTATACACTACTTTTAATTCAGAGACCGGAAAACGTTTGACAGCTGCCCCCCCCCATCCCCCTGCGGAAGCCACACTTCCGCTAAGGGGGGGCCATGATTCAAAAACAGGGATGGGCAAGATGGCCGCCAATGTCAGCCCCAGAAGGGAATGGAGGAGGCTGTGCTATGGGGCTGTTAGCAGTGGTTTGCTGGGGAGAAAGAGTCTGGTACAATGGCAGCCATTTGTGTTGTTGTGCTTGGTGCAAAAACTTCAGGCTGTGGGGACAGTAAAGCAGAGAGAATATCCAAGGGGGAGCAAGTGTACAAGTTTGTTTTTAACAAAGTGTTGTTGAAAAAGTGTGTTTGGTGTAAGTTCAAGTGCCTGGTGTTTTTCAAAACATCCCCCCAGTTCTCTCTCACTGGAAACTCAGACAGGCAAGAAAGGGGGAGTTTTCTACCCCCTGCTTGAAAAAAAGGGAGAGCTGAAATCACTATGCTCCCCCCAGTCATTCCCCCCCCGTGAGAAAAAAGGAATGACTATTGTGTGTCTAGTAACAGAAATGAACACATTTTGCTAAGACCTAATCAGGTATTTTAGAAGTGGGAAAAAATGGGCATGGCAACACTCTTTTTCCTTGGGTTGTGACTATTTGTGCTTGTGTGCGTATTATGTCTTTGAAATTTCCAAGTCTTTTTTTTTGTTAGGAAGAACTTTTTTGGAAGAAAAACACAACTATTTTAAAATCTGGTTTGGTAAGGAACTATTATAACATCTCAAGACTCTAATTTACATTTTACAGGTTCCTCTGCCTGACTTCTAGAAAAGTACCCTGCATAACTACACACAGTGCAGAAAACAAAAAGATGACATGGCTTACTGTATATTAGTTTTTCTTGAGAGAGAGGCTCCCCTATGCAGCTTAGGCATGGGGGGTGAAATGCAGCCTTTTCCTAGAGGCTGCAAAGAACTTTTTTAAAATTTCCAAGTCTTTTTTTTGTTAGGAAGAACTTTTTTGGAAGAAAAAACACAACTATTTTAAAATCTGGTTTGGTAAGGAACTATTGTAACATCTCAAGACTCTAATTTACATTTTACAGGTTCCTCTGCCTAACTTCTAGAAAGTATCCTCTTCTAGAAAAGTACCCTGCATAACTACACACACAGTACAGAAAGCAAAAAAGATGACATGACTTACTGAATATTAGTCTTTCCAGACCCTGCAAAAAGCCCAAAACAAAAACTTTTTCCAAAAAGGCTTGCCCCCCCCCCCGTCAACAGCCACACAACATTTAAAAAATAAAAAATAAACAAGGCAGAGTTTTTCAGTATAAAATATTCAGCTTCATGATGGTGCACCGGTAACATTCCTACGATGCATGATCAGCAGAATTTCTGGGTTCATCACACAGTGTAAGGAGAAGGCAATATTCCGTCTTTGTTCAGGGATTACAGTTAACAATAAGAGATTTTTCTAAAAGTGTGGTGTCCGGTTTAAGATGGTTATTGACTATTGTTCAGAGCTATCTATGATGTCCATTTGGTATTAGAACCAATGGAAAAACAGGAGATGATGTCACTGCTGCTCCAAGTTAATGGAAAAACAGGATATGCGGACACAGGTGTTCGAAGCGAAATGGAAAAAAACAGGAAAATTACATCATTTTAAAAGATTGGAGGAGTGGTGGATGATTTTTATATCTCCACTGATTTCACTCAAAATGTGTGTCACAGTTTAAAAAACCTGTTTTATTTGAGAATGTTTAAGCACACTGATCATTTATAGCAATATTCCGTGTCTCTGGTGAAAAAAGGTTAATCACATATGATTGTGGCATAATAGCACGAGGCATTTTAGGGTCCCTATTGGTCAGAACCCACCTACAATGTGTGAAGGAGAGAATGACATTGATACTGCACACACACCCCAAATACCAGCACATGTATTTTGAGACAGGGACAATATAAGGAGAAAGCGTGGCTTTCCCTTGAAACTAAAAGGCTACTATTGTGTTCGTGCCCACCCTCTTTCCCTTCTGTGTGAAGTGAAATAAATCCTAGGGAAATTGCAATAAACAATACACCGGTCCTGCAGTGTGCGCCGTGGGTATAGAGGACCCCAGCCTTCTAGGAGAGATCAGGGGGAGTGTCCCGAGGCGGCACGTGCGATTTGGGGGCTGTAGGAGCTGTTTTGGCGATTTTAGCCTACGACGACCCTGCGAGGTAGAACACCCAAGCGGCACCTGGTTTCATTTTGGGGTATCGAGTGACCCCTCAGTGGTCTCATCTCGAAAAGGGGGACCTCCGGGTGCCATTTTGGGGGCGACAGGGGGTACCCCCAAAATTTCGATTTTGGGGCGCCCTCTTCCATCACATGTCTGGCGACATTTAAATGCACCAATGAGCAGCAGAAGGGGGTGGTTCCAGGGTAACAGAGATAAAAGGGGCAGGCCACGCTGCACACCTGTCCACGCTATCTTTAAAAAGCTACCAGCTTTCACATTCCTCTCTGCCAGAAGCAAAGAATGGATTATTAGGACCTGCACACACACCCGCAGCATTCCAGCTTCCTAAAAGGCACACTGATTAAAACTACAATCATTTTAAAGAGAATCCCCTGCCAAGCCCGCGGGCGCTCATTGGTGCGTTTGAACAGCAACAATTCTCTTATTGGCCGTGGCACGTCGAGATGAATTCGTACAGGGGTCGGCTTTGGAGAACGGTATAAAATAAGTAAAATACTGTGCTATTTTTATACGCTCAAATTAAAAAGTCAGTATAAAATAACTCCGTGGACCCAGGTCGGAGTTACAAACATACCGGCGTGCCGGCAGTACTTATATCCAGTTATAATTTTTAAACCGTGGATATAGATCATTAAAGTAAAAAAACTACCCATTGCGTTAAACAGAAACACATCTGATGCTCCCACCTGCACATTTGTAGAGCAAACGACGACACCCTAACTGAAAACAAACCAAAACTATGTAATTGCAGGAATAGATTGTATTATTTAGCACCTCCGCAATGCATTCTGTTGTTAACCCATTAAGCATACTACCGATTGGCAAATCATAGAGTAACAAGGCTATCTAGTTTTCTACAGTGTGACTACATATTATATTTTCTTTCAGTGATGAGTACTGTGACTGGGCGAGACGCTTGCTCAGAAGGCAAAATCAAAACAATCGGGGTCCGTTGCAAAACACGGATTTGCAATGATGCTTTAGAGACTACCTAAGGAACCATTTGAACACCTGTGTATTAAAACTGGAACTTCAAACAAGCTATTTTCTAGAACTGCTTCCATTTATTCATGGTATGTGTAACATACATTGTTTACGAACGCTATTATGTTCTAGAACGTCGGTACCTCAAAGGAAATAGCCTTAAAACCATTTATTTTATCACTAATCGGTTATGGTCCACCCAAACTCCGCTATAAAATTATATTTTTTATGCTACAGAGTCTGTTTCTGGTGTTATACATGTGGCTATTGTCTCATAAATTGTGATGCGTGATGGCTAGGCTCGGTCCCTTGTTTTGATTCAGATGGAGGATGTTTGTGCCGGAAGAAAAATGGATTCTCTAGCAGATTGTGCAGCTGAGATCATTCTGTTGGAAGTCTATGGCAGAAAAAGTGTTTACAAATCTGTATGGGAGAGCCCTATTGGGTAGGAAAGGAAAGAGGCTGTACAATAAAGACACCCATTCCATAGGCTTTAGCACAATGTGATCTTGTGAGCAACCTGATGGAACTGTGGGTGACACGCTCGTTAGCAAAAAGTGTTGGGCCTATATCGGGCATCGGTATTGCATTAGATCACAGCCTTAGCAATTAACACCAATAGTTATAATACAACAATCACAATAACAATAAAAAGCTCTTTATAACATTGTAATGTATATCAATTACTATGGCAGATAGCAATGCCCCGTTGGAAATTTATTAGCAAAGATCTGATCCGTACTATCTCTTTTTCAGAAAGGCATGGGTAATGTGTTCCCAATTTGAATTCTCTCCTAGCTGGGAATAGCGAGTCATCTTAGGAAGTCCTACAACACAAGGCACTATATTGTACCGCTTCTTCCCCGTGTTTTGTATTCCCAACCATCCGACGTGGTTTCCTGTTTTTGTAAAGAACGTATGCGTCCCATAGATTACAGGCCCCATGCAAAAGATTAGAAATATTAGTAAATCATAATATATCTTGCAACAAGTTACTTTCCCACCTGATCCAAACGGTAATGCCTAGATTCTTACTGAAGATCTGCTGCGGTTCTTTTTTAAACTATTCCACTAGTAGAAAATAAAAATGCAAACGCTAAATGATTGCTCTTAGATAATTGATTCATACTATAAGTAAAGTGGGGTGGGCCTAAATTTATGTGTGTGCGTGTGTAGAACTTCAGTTTAAGGAAATAGTAATCTAGAGAGCTATGCAAAAAGAAACTGGACTATCTCTTTTTTGTCTTATACATAATATGAATTTTATACAATTATTTCTTTCTATATCCTATCACTCTTTTAAAACAAAAATATATTATTGATTATTTGTGTGAAATTTTGTATATAATAACGCAGGCCAAAACCACACAGACTATCATGGGTTTGTATGGAATACATCTATGTCTAGAAGAATGCCATTTCTAGATATTAAATCAGTCTGATAGGCATAAGCTGAAGGGGCCACGGTTCAACTTTTAAAAACCCCGCTAATTTCAGGATAAGTCATTTGAATGTATTCTTTGACCAAATGCTAGGATCTGGGTTACCCTACATGTATTTGCTCCATGAACATCTGTAGCAAGGTGTATTGATAACTACTATACTGTTAAGTTTAGCTTTGGTGATATGATTTTGCTGTTTCTTTCCTCAAATCTGTGTAGCTAGTAGACACAACTGCCCTTTCCCTTTATGTTGTGCTCTAGTTTAATAATTTGTAGCAGATAAAGTTTTCCTGTTTAAGAGAGATGCCTGTGTTTCAAACTCCTCCCTGCGCATCAGGGTCTTCGCTCATGCTAACATGCACGCATGGGGCGGGGGGGTGGGGCGGGGGGGGTGAAGTACTCGGGAAACTCAGCCCCGTGTACACGCTCAGAGGCAACCTATATTGGCGTTCCCCAAACCATGACACAGAATCATAGAATCATAGGATCCTCCAGGGTCGTCTAGTCCAATCCCCTGCACAATGCAGGAAATTCACAAATACCTCCCCCATACCACCCTGATGACCCCTGTTCCACACCCAGAAGATGATACAAAACCTCCAGGAATCTCCAGTCATACTGGAGGCAACAGAACATGGGAATGGTCATGATGGTAGAGGACTACAAGCAAACTGTTGGAGCTGTTTCTTTTTAGAATTAGCATGAGAGTATAAGCATGTTGCTGTGATATAAAACTTAACATGAGCTGTCGGGAGCTACAGCAGATAAAATACATTTTCATAAAACCAACGTTCATGTGCCGCAAAGCAATATGTCTTCTTTTATTTTTTGGGGGTGGGGGGCAGCTGTATTAACTTTGTCAGAAGGAATGTACAGATCACATTCATTCCCCTGCATAATGACAACGCCTGTGTTATAGATACTTGTTTTAAAGTGATTGTAGTTTTAATCAGCGTGCCTTTTAGGAAGCTGGAATGCTGCGGGTGTGTGTGCAGGTCCTAATAATCCATTCTTTGCTTCTGGCAGAGAGGAATGTGAAAGCTGGTAGCTTTTTAAAGATAGCGTGGACAGGTGTGCAGCGTGGCCTGCCCCTTTTATCTCTGTTACCCTGGAACCACCCCCTTCTGCTGCTCATTGGTGCATTTAAATGTCGCCAGACATGTGATGGAAGAGGGCGCCCCAAAATCGAAATTTTGGGGGTACCCCCTGTCGCCCCCAAAATGGCACCCGGAGGTCCCCCTTTTCGAGATGAGACCGCTGAGGGGTCACTCGATACCCCAAAATGAAACCAGGTGCCGCTTGGGTGTTCTACCTCGCAGGGTCGTCGTAGGCTAAAATCGCCAAAACAGCTCCTACAGCCCCCAAATCGCACGTGCCGCCTCGGGACACTCCCCCTGGTCTCTCCTAGAAGGCTGGGGTCCTCTATACCCACGGCGCACACTGCAGGACCGGTGTATTGTTTATTGCAATTTCCCTAGGATTTATTTCACTTCACACAGAAGGGAAAGAGGGTGGGCACGAACACAATAGTAGCCTTTTAGTTTCAAGGGAAAGCCACGCTTTCTCCTTATATTGTCCCTGTCTCAAAATACATGTGCTGGTATTTGGGGTGTGTGTGCAGTATCAATGTCATTCTCTCCTTCACACATTGTAGGTGGGTTCTGGCCAATGGGGACCCTAAAATGCCTCGTGCTATTATGCCACAATCATATGTGATTAACCTTTTTTCACCAGAGACACGGAATATTGCTATAAATGATCAGTGTGCTTAAACATTCTCAAATAAAACAGGTTTTTTAAACTGTGACACACATTTTGAGTGAAATCAGTGGAGATATAAAAATCATCCACCACTCCTCCAATCTTTTAAAATGATGTAATTTTCCTGTTTTTTTCCACTTCGCTTCGGACACCTGTGTCCGCATATCCTGTTTTTCCATTAACTTGGAGCAGCAGTGACATCATCTCCTGTTTTTCCATTGGTTCTAATACCAAATGGACATCATAGATAGCTCTGAACAATAGTCAATAACCATCTTAAACTGGACACCACGCTTTTAGAAAAATCTCTTATTGTTAACTGTAATCCCTGAACAAAGACGGAATATTGCCTTCTCCTTACACTGTGTGATGAACCCAGAAATTCTGCTGATCATGCATCGTAGGAATGTTACCGGTGCACCATCATGAAGCTGAATATTTTATACTGAAAAACTCTGCCTTGTTTATTTTTTATTTTTTATATGTTGTGTGGCTGTTGACGGGGGGGGCAAGCCTTTTTGGAAAAAGTTTTTGTTTTGGGCTTTTTGCAGGGTCTGGAAAGACTAATATTCAGTAAGTCATGTCATCTTTTTTGCTTTCTGTACTGTGTGTGTAGTTATGCAGGGTACTTTTCTAGAAGAGGATACTTTCTAGAAGTTAGGCAGAGGAACCTGTAAAATGTAAATTAGAGTCTTGAGATGTTACAATAGTTCCTTACCAAACCAGATTTTAAAATAGTTGTGTTTTTTCTTCCAAAAAAGTTCTTCCTAACAAAAAAAAGACTTGGAAATTTTAAAAAAGTTCTTTGCAGCCTCTAGGAAAAGGCTGCATTTCACCCCCCATGCCTAAGCTGCATAGGGGAGCCTCTCTCTCAAGAAAAACTAATATACAGTAAGCCATGTCATCTTTTTGTTTTCTGCACTGTGTGTAGTTATGCAGGGTACTTTTCTAGAAGTCAGGCAGAGGAACCTGTAAAATGTAAATTAGAGTCTTGAGATTCCAAAAAAGTTCTTCCTAACAAAAAAAAAGACTTGGAAATTTCAAAGACATAATACGCACACAAGCACAAATAGTCACAACCCAAGGAAAAAGAGTGTTGCCATGCCCATTTTTTCCCACTTCTAAAATACCTGGTTAGGTCTTAGCAAAATGTGTTCATTTCTGTTACTAGACACACATTAGAACCAATAGTCATTCCTTTTTTCTCACGGGGAGGGGGGAATGACTGGGGGGGAGCATAGTGATTTCAGCTCTCCCTTTTTTTCAAGCAGGGGGTAGAAAACTCCCCCCTTTCTTGCCTGTCTGAGTTTCCAGTGAGAGAGAACTGGGGGGGATGTTTTGAAAAACACCAGGCACTTGAACTTACACCAAGCACAATTTTTCAACAACACTTTGTTAAAAACAAACTTGTACACTTGCTCCCCCTTGGATATTCTCTCTGCTATACTGTCCCCACAGCCTGAAGTTTTTGCACCAAGCACAACAACACAAATGGCTGCCATTGTACCAGACTCTTTCTCCCCAGCAAACCACTGCTAACAGCCCCATAGCACAGCCTCCTCCATTCCCTTCTGGGGCTGACACTGGCGGCCATCTTGCCCATCCCTGTTTTTGAAGCATGGCCTCCCCTTAGCGGAAGCGTGGCTTCCGCAGGGGATGGGGGGGCAGCTGTCAAACGTTTTCCGGTCTCTGAATTAAAAGTAGTGTATACCCTATCACTACTTCCATGCTGCAACATTTGTACAGAAAGAAGAAAAACCTCACACAGGGCCTATGTCAGAAAGTGCTATTTGTGGTGTATGAGACGGAATCTGGAGAGGCAGGTTGCTGATTTCCAAATATACCTTCTGGATTTCTTTTCATTACATTTCCTTGCAGTTAACTCATCAGGAGGAAACCAATTACATTCAATGTGGGATACTAGTAGGAGAGAGTTGAAATGACAGGAGAAGGGATACACAAATCTTTCCACAAAGGGATGCACCCTTTCACCTGTAAATAAAATAAATGCTATCCTGAATATTTACATATGCTCAGTCTGATAACTGGCTTTCTTTTCAGAAAAGAAATGGAAATGCCACAAGCTTGAAATGTCTCTATTACTGCTAAACCACTGCAATCCACTGCACTCACTAGAGAGTTATGGGGCATTAAATCTGTAATCCAAGGCTCCTTGACTAGTAAGAGGTGATGCCATTAACCATTATTTTATTTGAAGTATGTGGCCCACAGAACAAAATATGTTCCTGTATCTACATTGTTGAGGTTCACCAGCCATGAAAGCTGTTATTTAAATTTCCCTTATGTAACCTGGATTAAATCACCATTTCTTGTGACCATGCTTTTAAATGCTACATAAACACAATAGGAAGAAAGGGCATAAAGCATCAGGAAAACTATATTACATGAAGTCCATGTTTTCAGATAAATTAAGCTATCCTTTTTATTGCTGCAAAATATTTTGATCACATACCAGGTCATCATATTTAAAAAGTCATTTAAAATTAATTACTGTTTTCTTGAGTAAGATACTCTTTAGATATCTTCTTTTACATATTTCAATCATTCACTTTAAAAGAGGATTGCCTTCGTTTACCAATATTATTAAACCACCAATTAAAAAGAACACTTTGACATCTTTGGTACATTTTATATATGCTTAATATGGGCCTATCCATTTGATAGCAGCTTTACTAGGGCATATAAGTGGTTCATGACAGGACAAATCTTAAGTTTGCTTTCTTAGGCATAAGTCCCATTAATTAGACTTGAGTAGGATTCTGAATTGACTTGCTTAGGACTGCTCTCTTAATTTGTCAAATACTGTTTACTGTTTTTACAGCCTCACCTAAGAAGAATGAACCCTTCTATTGACTTGGAAGGATAACTCTGCTTAGTATAACACTGTTAATGGTATTTCCCCCTCTGGCTTTGAAGTAAAATGGTAACACATATTTTTGCATTTTAAAATATGAAGGATGAATTTTAAAAAAGCAACAGAGCTCACCAGTCTGTCAGATGGACTTTGTCTGAAAGTCCTGGCTCAGTGTGACCACTTTTGGCAGCAGAGACTGGATCTGCTTTGTAGTGGAACTGCATTCATGGAATATCCAAATGCTATCTGCCTGTTGCTTAGCCATTCAAGTTTCAAATGATAGGGTAAAACCAGTATTTTGGTTTGGGTTGAGATTTCATTTTGATTGCCCTTTTTTGTTTATTTGCACTTTTTAGCCTCTGTGGATTCCAGTCTCCCCACATAACTGGACTCTTTATGGTCATTTCATAGATTTATGGCAGGCTGTTATTTTGCTACTATAATTTGTGTTGCCAGTTGATGCTGAAAGCTACTTCAAACTCCTTTGGACTGAAAGATGGGGTATTTAAAAAATAAATACATTAAACAAAAGATAGTGAAATGAATTCTTGCACTTGGAGACAGAAGAAAGGAGGATGCTACAACATTCTTGAGGACTGTAACACAGAACATATGCAAGGCTTTTTACCAGTGAGGAATATTTACTAAATAACTGTTATGAAATGGTGTATTTACTTCTTTCTGGTTGTCCACTTTCAAGAGTGATGTCAGCATAAAGTCAATTTAGAAGCACAATTGTTTGGAATCTCCCAAGTGAACACGTTTAGACAATCACATCCATCTTTAGCATTGGCTTTCACAAATCATTAGCTTGCACACAATCACAGTACTTCCCCATGATACTTCAAACGGGAAGAGGGGGCGGCTTGAGAGCTGCATCACTCTTCTGTCACTTATCTTGAATACTAATACAGCAGAGGTAAATATATATGTATGAGATCTTACCTCTCAATCAACCATCTTTCCAGTTAGCAAAACACATCTGAGTAAAGCAATAGTTCCTATGATCCTAGCTATTCAGATTCAGCACGTGTAGATGATGGATTCCTACAGCCTATTCCCCTTCTGCTCTCTCTGGTAAATGTATGAATTGTATCGAGAGGCAGAAAGGAGGTTCTCTTCTGGATCAGCTGGCTGCAGGCTGTAGGAAAGCCTGATGTTGCACCTCCAATAGTGTCATTTGCTGTATAAGAGGGTCTCGGAGCTTGCCAGTCCTCTGACAACATGGACTGAGTCCACACTCTCCTCCTTATAGCCCCCCCCAGTCACACAATGGACCAATCTGTGAAATGCAGAATACTCCAAAGCAAGTAAGCCTCAGTGAAGTGCACTCCTGATGGTAACACCAAGAGTACAACAGGGTCTAAAAGTCCATCTGAACTTTCTGTCCTTAAATCAGAGTCTACTATCTTATTTATGCAAAATATAAATACAATAAAACCATATCAATCACAGAATTAAAAAGTAAACATCAAAACAATAAATGGCCATTCCTGACAATAACCCCCACCCCCTATAAGTAATGGTTGAGGAGATTCTGTTCCACTGTATCTGAGGAAGTGTGCTTGCACACAAAAGCTTATACTGTGAATAAAACTTTGTTGGTCTTAAAGGTGCCACTGGACTCAAACTTAGTTCTGCTGCTTCAGACCAACATGGCTACGCCACCTGAATCTAAGAAATATATTAAAAACATTAACATCTAAAAATACTAAAAATAGCTGGAAAGTCATTAACTTTTGCCTGGATTCAGGCTGTCCCCAAAGCTCTCATGAGTAACTCAGTTTCACAGTCTCACTGAAAATCCAGAAGGGTAGAGTCACCTTTTCCAGGTGACGATGCCACAAGCATGGGACAGCCATTGAAAAGCATAAGCCCAGAGTGTTGCAGAGAGTTCCTTAGACAAAAGAAGCACTAAAAAGAAATATGGGAAATACGAAGCTGCCATGGGAATATGCAGAAAGAGACAGCCCTTCAAGTTTGTGGCCTCAAGATATGAAAATCTTTACAGGCAAGCACCAGCATTGTGCACTAGACCCAAAAATGAACAGGCAGCTGTTGAAATAATCAGAAGAGAAGAAGAAGAAGAGATTGGATTTATATCCTGCCCTTCATTCAGAGTCTCAGTGAGGTTTACAAATTCCTTTCCCTTCCCCTCCGCACAATAGACACCCTGTGAGGTGGGTGGGGCTCAGAAAGCTCTGTCAGAAACTGCTCTTTAAATAACAGCTCTGACAGATCTATGGCTTGCCCAAGGTCATCCAGCAGCTGCAAGCAGAGGAGTGGGGAATCAAACCTGGTTCTCCCAGATTAGAGTCCATGCACTTAACCACTACACCAAACTGGCTCTCTGTCTCCCAGATTCTGTCTCCCAGATTCTGAACAAAAATCAGCCGACATATTTTGCATTAGCTGGAACTTCTGATTTGTCTTTAAAACCACTCCCATGTAGAGCATGTTACAGCAATCTAGCCTCAAGTTTATTGAAGCATGGACCATCATGGCTGTAAATAGGGGACCAACTTCCTAAATAAACCTGGGGAAAGGCAGTTTTTGTTTGTCATGTGTTTGTTCAACAGGAAACCAGAATCTAACAAGATACTGAAGCACTTAACATATTCATGCATAGTCCAAAATGGGGCCTCTTCAAATCCAGTAGGTGGATCCAGACCCAACCAGCATAATAACCTAGAGTCCTTTACACTGGAACTAGAGTGGTATGGAAGCAGATGATGCACCTGAGGATCACAGGGAATTAGGACCCCAAAAGCCCCAAATCAGGAATTAGCTGTTTCCAGGAAGCCAGTGAAAGCTTAGACACAGAAGTCATCCCTCCACAACTGCACCCATCTTCACGCCCAGAACCCCAAGAATATAGAGGGTGATGAGTCAAAATGTAAGTCCACTCTAGAAGACTTGGATGTGCAGTCAGGGCATTCCACCACATATTACTACTCAGCGGAAGGAAGCTAAACTCTTTGTTTGCCAGTCAACAGGAAAGGTGAGACAACCAGGTCTTATCGTTTTCAGCCAGACTTGCTGGCAGAAAAATTCTATCAGGCTGATACAAAATTTTTATGAAGATAGCTCTTGTTCTTTACTTAGGCAACTCTATTGCTGGACAGCTCCAGTCCTCATATTCACATGACTGCCAGTGAGTATGCCTGCACTTGATGGGGTATACAATAATTGTACTAGTTTAATCCCACCGCACTTCTACCTAACCTCACTAAGAACTACAGAAGTTTAGTACCTTATTGTACTCATCTGGTGCAATTATCAGACTAATGGCTGCAATCAGTTCATCAGCTTAGTCTGATTATTCTTGTGCTTTTATCCTATTTAAACCGGGCTATATTGATAGATTGATTTTGGCACTAACTTTGTGTGTAATAGCACTCTGAAATTGCTTACATTTATTCCAGTGCCAGAGATAAGTCAAACACCTAGTTATTTATACTTTATATTTGTGTTTGTCTGTTGCTTGGTTGTATAATCATCCAATAGGGGAAGAAAATCTCAGTGCAGGAAAAGGACATAGTACTGTGCCAGAACTTGAAATATTACAAAGAAGACTGTAACATTTTAATCTATAATCAAATAAAATTCATAACCAAATAGAACTTCCATGGCTTTTTCCACTCACTTTAATTTATACACAGACATGCTTCTAATTTTTCTAATGAACAAAGGAAGGGGAGAATGAAATATTTGTCCAAGAAAGCTTGGTAAGGAATGTACATTTAGATTAATTGAAGTGTATATACTTCATCACTGTTCCAAAAAACTGGCAATGATATAGAAGTGCATGTATTAATCAGCCAGTCATGGTGGTTATTTTCACTCATGGCATATAAAATGAATGTGTAAGCCATACAACTAGGAAGAATTTAAACAACAAAATTTGAATAGGCTATTGTTCAAATAATCCTGCTGATGAAATTAAACATTTTATGTGGAATATTTTTCCATTTTCAAAATGCATTTAATATTTGCATGTCATGTACATATTTGCTAACTTTGTGAATGATCCCATTCTTACACTGATAGTATAGATCTATGTGCAAGATAGGGAGGTCCTGTGTTCCCTTCTTATTAACTTTTGGATCAAACCACATGTAAGTTATTTTGTTAGACTTTGAAAGTTTTCTTCTCTGCTGCAAGGTTCATTGGGAGGAATATATTCGTATTTCAATCATTCCATGAAAGTGCTTATCAGCTTCCATCAGGTTACCGCTAGTCTTCAATTAATAAAGTCTGACATTTTCCTGGAATCATAACATAAAAGAACATGCCACCAGCATTCTAATAAGAGTAAATGTTGTGCAAGCAATCATATATTTTGTTCCTGTCTGCTTGCTATATGTCATATTTCTATTTTACCAGTTTATGATCTGTGGATGAAATCAGCGTGTTGGAACTGAATGTGCAGAAATTGCTTACTACCCACAAACTGGAAGGTTGCAAGTTTTATACTGAAAACTAAACTTGTTCTGCTGCAATGAAAGAAATCTGGTTGCATTTTGTTAATGTTCCTGTACACCAAATTCTTCTTTCCTCCTTCCCCCAAAATTCATGTTAGTCTCGTGCAATGAATTATACTCAACTGTAGTAAGTTTGGTTTATGCCTGCCTTTTGCTTGTGATTTTGGAATTACATTTTGGCAATGAACTTCTTGAGCCATTGCCAGTCTGCTGTGGTTAAATGGTTAAGACTGAACAAACTGAAACTAAATGTTGACAAGATGGAGCTAATGCTGGTTGAGAAAACCGAGGTGCTCCTCACTTTTGAGGGGGTTTCAGTTGACCCTTGCTGACTCAGATAAGAGCCTAGGGGTTAGACTGGTTCCAGCACTACTCCTGGGAAAGCAAGGTAATTCAGCTGTGAAAAAGTGCTTCCAATTTTGTGAAGCCTGGAAGACAGCCGCTAACCCTCATATGGCCATCTGGAACCATGACATGGTAACATTGAAACTACTCAGTTTTAATGCTGTCTATATGGGTCTGCCCTTGAAATCAGCTTGGAGACTTGGGTTGTTACAGGGTGCCATAGCTCAATTATTATAAGGAGCTTGCTGGAGCTTTTATTTTTTATTTATGCATTTATAACTTGGCTTTCTTGCTGAGATTCAAGGTGGGTTACACAATGTAAGCCAAAACAATCAACAGGATGAGACGTCTGATAAGCAATATGGTCAGTCTAGGATTACAGCAATCTGAAAAAAAGCATAAAGTGCACTTTGACTAGAAAGACATGTTCAGGATGCTTTAGTGGAGATTGGAAAGTGGGCCTTACTCATAAAGACTCGAGTCTAATCTCTTCCACCATGGTAACAGAAATCAGACTAGACGTACCTTTTGTAAAGGGTCAAACCCAAGTTCCTTGGACCTGATTCTCTCCCAGCAGTCACAGAGCAGCTGTGGGGACTGATTGTTTAAAAATAAAGGCGAGTCTGATAGAATTGGGAACAGCAATGTGAGGGGAGGAGGAGCTGTTGCCTTTCCTCCATGCCTTCTTTGACCTGAAACAACACTGGGGAACACTGCATATGGAGCAATAAAAAAAGGGGAAATAACCCACCTGTTTCTCATTGGGAAAGGGTATGGAGGTGAAGGGTATGGAGGTTCATCCTCCCCCCACATTACAGTTCCCAGGTCAGTCAGACTCCCTTTTATTTTTAAACAGACCATCCCTGCAGCTTTTGTAGACTTGATATTTTGAAAAATGTAGTACTTTATTTGGCTCAGAGTTGCAGGTTAGCCACATATTTAATCCCTAAACCCTGGACAGACATCAGCACTGATGCTAATTTTTCTGGTCAAAGTTTGTCCACCAGGTCAAACATGTTTGATAGTCATTGTTTTGTCCTTCTGCTTAAAAGAACCTTCTCAAACCATCAAAGTTCAAACTGAACCAATAAACATGCAAAATTCTTCTGCACCCCTACCACTGAGACAGGTATACGACCAAATCATGTTGGGCAATCAAGAGGGGATGGAAAAGTGCATCCTTAGCAGCTGTGGTGATAGGGCAGCTCAGTCAATTGGCAAACTGTATCAAACACAATCATAAACCTCTGATATAAACAGGGATTGCAAGCCATTCACTTGTATGGTGCTGTTGTTCCTGCCTTTACCAGTGTCACCCAAAGTACGCCAGTAAGGGTATGCTTTCCATCCTTCCTCAATCACCCCACAAGTTAACCAGCTCACTGGCTGCTGCTGTGTTTTAACAGAGCCATTTCCTGACCCCGGCCGTAAGTGTATCTACAAATAATTCCATTCTAGGTTGTATTTTGGAGTATCAATGATTTTGTATGAAGTGAAAGCATCAGTAACATCCAACTTAATTGTGAGGACAATTTTACCGTACTGAAAACGCAGGGATGCAGGAATATGGTAAAATATATGTGGAGTACATCTGTTCTTACTGAAATAGGTTCAGTAAATATTTCTAAGTCTGGGCAGCAGATGCCATAGGTAAAGAAGCCCTCCTTCTTCTGGAGCATTTTTTAATATCTAGTATACATAGTCAATGACTTATATAAACAAGTTTCACACATCATGAATAAAGGTGTGAATGAAGAAATTATTTCAATCCACTCAGCCTAGAAGAAGTTGACAGATTGATCTCAATGGTACGCCCAACCACTTGCAGCCTTGATCCGTGCCCCTCTTGGCTAATTAAAGCAGGCCGTGAGGGGTTCCAAGGCACCCTTAGGGACATTATCAACAAGTCCCTCTCTGAGGGGCTGTTCCCAGGCTCTCAAGGAAGTGATGGTCTACCCTCTTCTAAAAAAACCATCTCTGGATCCGGCCAAATTGGCCAACTATCGGCCAGTTTCCAATTTGCCCTATTTGGGCAAATTAATAGAGAGGACAGTGGTGATACAGTTGCAGAGCTTTCTGGATGACACTTCCACAATTGATTCCTTCCAGTCTGGCTTCTGCCCAGGCCACAGGATGGAGACAGTGCTGGTTGTCATCACAGATGACCTCCAGAGGAATCTGGATTGGGGCGAGGTGGTGGTGCTGCTGTTTTTGGACCTGTTGGCAGCATTCGACAGGGCTGATCATCAGCTGCTTGCCCACTGCCTTGTCGACGTGGGGATTCAGGGGCTTGCCTTGCAATGGCTTGTCCCCTTTCTCCAGGGTTGGGGACAAAGGGTGGCACTCGGGGAGCAGCTGTCCCCAATGCATCCACTAATCTGTGGGCTCCCTCAAGGGGCGGTACTCTCCCTGATGCTATTTAACATCTACATGCGCGCCCTTGCCCAGATTGCCTGGAGGCATGGACTGGGGTGTCACCAATATGCAGATGACACCCAGTTCTATCTGTTGTTGGGTGGTCAGTCTGCCTCTACCCCGGAAGACCTGGACCAGGCGCTGCAGGACATGGCAGGATGGCTTAGACTGAGCCGATTGAAATTGAATCTGTGCCTGAATCAGAGTGGTCCAGGAGTAGGGATCCCATTACCGGCCTTCGGTGGGGCGCTGTTGGTGCCAGCACCAAGGGTGAGGAGTCTGGGAGTGCTCCTGGATGCTTCCCTGACAATGGAGGCCCAGGTAGCAGCTGCTGCCAAGACAGCCTTTTACCATCTTCGGCTGATTAGGCAATTGATTCCCTTCCTTGAATGCAAAGATCTGGCTTCAGTGATCCATGCAATGGTCACCTCAAGGTTGGACTACTGTAATGCTCTCTACTGTAATGCCGCCCTTGGGGCAACTCCGGAAGCTGCAGCTAGTGCAAAATGCAGCAGGCAGTCTGTTGATGCGCCTCCCTATGCGGGAGCACATCCAGCCTGTACTAAAGTTGCTGCACTGGCTGCCAATAGCATTCCTGATCTGCTTCAAGGTGCTGATTTTGACCTTTAAAGCCCTTTATGGTCAGGGGCCTGTCTACCTGAGGGACCGCTTTTCCCTGCATGTTTCCCAGAGAGCACTGCAATCAGGAACACAAAACTACCTGGCCTCCCTGGTCCTAAGGATGCCAGGCTGGCGTCGACCAGGATCAGGGCATTCTCCCTGTTAGTGCCAACACCCTGTGGGACCTCAAGCAGTTCCACAGGGCCATGAAAATTGAGCTTTTTCACCGAGCGCTCCAGTAGAAGCAGCATTACATGCTGCTCTGCCAGCCACAGTCTGCACTTTGTTATCGACATACATAAATGGTTTTAAACTGTATTTATATGAATTGTATTTATGTATTTTATTGTATTTCATGTGAATTTTATGATTTTATGTAAGCCACCCTGAGCCGCCTCGGCGGGAGGGTGGGGTAGAAGTCAAATAAATAAATGAATTATCCAAATAATTGAGGCGAATGGAGAACAAGTCTTATTCAGGTCTTAGAAGTCATTCTCATAGTCTCAGTTACAAATACCACCTCTCTGGGATTCTGTAGTTATTGCTGGAAGAAAACAAACTGAGTCAGATAAGAAAAATAACATACACTTTCCCCAATTCATGGAAATTAAGGGCTTACCAAATATGATTGCCACTGCCTGGAGAAAAATGTCCTGTCACTTTAATAAGGGCTTAATAGGATACTGTTTACCTCCATGCCATGAATAGCATCAGTGCTTTATTTCCACATGTTAAGTCTCCATTAAAAGGACAAGACATTTTTCTCCAGGTCTGTTGGTACCCCTGTCTACAGACCTGTATGAATTAAGGTCCGGTCACACTGCCGTTTTGATCGGGGTTCGCTGCTGTTCCCTTGCGCATGTCAGTTTCATGTTCACATGCGCCAATCCGCCTCCCACCCCAAAGCAGGCTCACTTTCTCAATGATGCCAGGTTTTCTTGACCCCTGGAAAATCAAGTGTTTTCCTGGCACTTCCGCTTTGAATACGTGATTTCACCTATCTGGACAGCCCATCTTTCGCAATGATTGCGATTAGGGCCGTCTGAACGCTCTTTGTGCTTTTTTTTAAAAAAAAAGCTTCCGGTTTGAGCGCTTGAGCAAACATGCGCTTAATAAATCCATTTAACTTTTAATAATGGATTTATTAAGCGTATGTTTAGTTAAGCACTCAAATCGGAAGCTTTAAAAAAAACCCCACAAAGACAGCCCTGGAGGCGGGAATGAGAGGCGGGGACTCCAGCAGCCTGGACGGGGCCGGCAAGGAGGATGGCGGAGACGACAGAGCCTGTTTTCATGGGGCAATGGCAGCAGCAGCAGCAGGGGACCCCCACACACAGTCGCAGCAGGAGCAGCAGCCGCCTGAGCCTCCCCGTGGCTGGCAGGATCGCCTGGAGGGACGGCGCAGCAGCAGGCAAGCGGGTGCTGGAAAAGAGGGGCCGGCTGCATCTAGTCAGCCCAATGCGAAGAAAAATGTTCCCGATTAAATTACAGCAGGAACAGAGCGCAATTATGTTGCCGTGTGACCAGGGCCTTATATAGCTACCAAGCAAATAATGAGAATTCTTCATTCTTCCAGGCTGGGAAATTCCTGGAGACTGGGGGTGAAGGCTTGGGAGATTAGGGTTTGCAAGAGCCAGCAGGGTACAATGTCACCATCCCAAGCAGGCATTTTCTCTAGGAGTAGTGATCTCTGTGGTCCAGAGATTGCAACTCTGGAAGATATCCAGATCGCATTGGAGGCTGGCCCCTATAAAGCCTGATCAGGAGTAGCCTCTGACTCTGAGGAGAGTAAAAGTCAAAATGTGAGGAAGAATACTTTTTAGAGGAATCCTGAACAGGCCTACTCAGTATCCTACTTAAGTCTATTCAATGGGTTTGACTTGCAGGGCAGTGTTCTGAGGATTGCACTGTATGTCACACACTTCTGACCACCTTGCTCATACAACATCTGTTTTGTACTATATCTACTCTATTCTTGCCTTGCCCTTTCCAAAACCAACCAGAGTTAAGTGAGAGTTTGACAAGAAAACTTGTCTAAAACTAATCTACAAGTATAACTAAGCTGTGTAATGACAAGGATCAGCTTGAAGTAGAGGAGACATTTTCTCATAGCCTCTGATCCCATTCAAAATGAAAGTAAATCTTGCATGCAGTTTCTTATTCTCCAGATAGCATCTAAGATCATCTATTTTAATATAAATGTGTAGTGACAGAAGGGAAAGAAAAGAGTAGATTAATGAAAAGGCTCTGCTTTAAAAGGTTGCTCAGCCATTCCTATTTGTACATGTCTCGAGAACCTTCTGAACAGAAAATATCCTTGCTTTATGAAATAATTTATTACTTTTATAAATAAGATAAATAGAAAGAAAAACAAAGTGATATTGGATTATGTTTTATCTACAGTAATATGAACCTAACACTGGAAAGCAAGCACACAGCATGCATGGCACACACAGTCAGTGGCAGAATAGGAGAATGATGGTTCTTAATAAATGGTCAGTCATTGTCCATGATATAATCTTTCTATGGTTTATTAATATCCTACTTGCCAGCCAATGAATCTCCTCAATTTTATCACATCATGGAAGAAGTTGCAGTAAATAAGCACAGCTCAGTAGCCTAATACTTAGTAATAATTGCCTATGGTTAGTAAATGTCCAGTTTTAGTTTGTGTTATTTATTTTAACAAAATATGGAACAACAACTTTGAAAATTTCACTCTTGGAAGTGGTTTCTTTCACTTACAAATAGAGAAGCCAAATAAAAGCATGAACTCCAAGATTGCACTGTATGTCACACACTTCTGACCATCTTGCTCATTATATACTCTACAAGAAGAGGGACCAGCGATACCTGCGGGGGAGGAGTATTTCCCCTGGTTCCCAGCCTGTGGAAGCAGGAGGACCTCAGGGCATAAGGGGGAAGTGGCCACAGGTAAACTTCCCCCCCGCTCCAGTAGCGAGGCCTGAGTGGCTTCCAGCTGCTGGGCCCGCTGATCTCCTCCCCCCCAGCTCCGGTGGTGAGGCCTGAGTAGCTTCCAGCCACTGGGCCCGTTGATCTGCCCCTGGGCTCCAGCGGTGGGGCCTGAGTGGCTTCCAGCCACCGGGCCTGCTAATCTCCCCCTGAGCTTCAGCGGCAAGGCCTGAGCAGCTTCCAGACACCGGGCCCGCCAATCTCCCCCCAGGCTCCGGCAGTGAGTCCTGAGTGGCTTCCAGCTGCCAGGCCTGCCGCAGATTTCCCAGAGTGTTCTCTGCGCATGTGTAGGGAATGCTTTTACTTTTGGGGGGATTGAAGTATCCCCCGTATAGTTTTTAAAACTTTTCAGATTTTTCTGCACACCTGGAGAGTTCCCCAAATGTGCAGGAAAATCTCTTTGCCCCCAAGTGCCCCCCATGTGCAGATTTAGATATCCACTTGGCAATTAGTATATAGATTTCAGAAATGGTAGAAACGTTCATTTTCTAGCCATTGATTTCAACATAAACATAACTTACTATCATATTCAAAAATAGGTTATGAATAGCTTCAGTCTAATGTAATGGTGCATAACTAATGACGGAAAAAAACAGGCCCTGAGAGTCAGAACAAGTTCAAAGAAAACATAGGTATAAGTCTCAAAGGATGTCCTCCAGTTTGCAATGACTAACTTGTGATTTTAATAAAGGTGTAATGAGAAGGAAGTACCCATTATTATATTATTTACATTCTAAGCAATTGGTTGAACCCAGTGGTAGATTTATGCTAATGGAAGGGGGAAATTATGCCAATTCTCCTTTATCACTGTAGACCACCAATTTGTCCCTTTTGTTATTCTTTAAGGTTCCTTCTTTCCCAGGAGCCTCATTTTACCAGGGTGGGACTCCTCTTTTGCTGATGGACCTTTCTTCTGTCAGTGGAAATTACTGCTGGATCTATGCTGTTTTGGCTCATTGATATGGTTGTGAGCTCCACACTAGGAAATACCTGGAGCTTTGGGGGCTGGAGCATAAGGAGGATAGGGTTTGGGAAGGAGAGGGACTTCAATGGGGCATAATACTCTAGAGTTCATCTTCCAAAGCGGCCATTTTCTCCAGGTGAACTGATCTCTGTCACCTGGAGATCAGTTATAATTCCAGGAGATATCCAGCCACCATCTGGAGGTTGGCAATCCTACATATCAATAGGATGACAGTTAATCTCCCACACATACATATATGGAACAAATTAATGTAGACTTAACATAGTAGACCTTTTTAATCAAACACTGGACTTTTGCTTAAAACAGAGACAACTGGATTTTTGCTTAAAACAGAGGCCATAACAAAACATGATGCCAAATCAGAGAGACTTGCTGAAAACAGCAAGCCTGTGTACTGACCCCATAATATGTACAGAAGAAAATGCAAGATGAGACATGATCACACTGTGCATTTCTCCACCTTCACATGCTGAATCTGATGATAATGTAGAATGAGGACAGGGAAATGAACTACTTATGTCAGTTTTTCTAGACTACACATTACAGAGAAATGAGAAAGAAGAAAAGACATGGTTACTAGTTTTGATGAGAACTCCATAACTCCCATCATATCTCATTCCAACCTGAATGATTAACAGTGTAATCCTGAATAGAACGAACTTTCTAAACCCAATCAAGTCAATGGGTTTAGAAGGGGGTAACTGTGCTCAGGACGGCACTATAAAAAAACTGCAACTCAACATGTTTCCATGGCATCAGTATGTCAAAGTTTTTAAGCTTTATCCCTCAGAATGTCCATCTTTACCTCTTGGGGAACCCAGTAATAATACTGCTTAATACAGAAGTTCTCTCTGAAACCTTCATTGTGGTCCTGTTTCCAGTGAATTTGCTCCACCAGCTCAATGCAAAGAGAGAGAGAGACAGAGACAGAGACAGAGAGAGACAGAGAGAGACAGAGAGAGACAGACAGAAAAAGAAAGAGAGAGAGAGAGAGAGAGAGAGAAAGAGAGAAAGAGAGAAAGAGAGAAAGAGAGAGAGAGAGAGAGAGAGAGAGAGAGAGAGAGAGAGAGAAAGAAAGAAAGAAAGAAAGAAAGAAAGAAAGAAAGAAAGAAAGAAAGAAAGAAAGAAAGAAAGAAAGAAAGAAAGAAAGAAAGAAAGAAAGAAAGAAAGAAAGAAAGAAAGGCAGGCTTTGTGTATCTTGAAAAATCCATATCTTTCTATTAACTAAGCCATGGAATTGATTACTTATGCAGATGGTGCTGCTATTTGTCAAACAAACAGGATTACTCAAATCCAAAATAATAGATTCAGAACACTCTTGAGTCAATGCCACTGAAAATAAGGTAAACAAAAGGCAAGTAAATATAATGGACCCTGGAGGATACAGAGAAGAGCTGCAGCCTTCTGCTTATGAAAGAAATTCCAACAGTTTTAATGCTGGATTTAAATAGAGCTGGGTGTTGGCAGGCTTTACTCCTTATGGGACTCCAAATCCCAGTAGGACCAGTGTACTCTTTATTAAATCAATAATGAAATAAATAGAATCAATTGTACAAACAGACCACAGCTCTAATAGTAGCTGCACTCCACAAACTACATACAGCAAAATAATTTTAGCAAGTTCCATCCAAAACATTTTTATTAGTCATTGAGTTGTTTCTAGTCATCAAACATAATACATAAAAACAACATTTTAAAAACAAACTTATGTTTAAAGATGAAGAAGTGGCCACTGGGGCATGGATTCTGAGCCTTGTTTCCACTTGTGTGTATATTTTCCCACTGTGTGGTCATCCTCTGCAGCAGAGCACTTCTCTTGAGTCTCCAGAACTTTTACTAACACAAATGAGAAAAAGAAAATTCTAGCACCCCAGAAAAGTGCTGTACAGTAAACCCAGCTATCTGAGGGACTTTGGTTATGTCTGAGGGACTTTGATTATGAGAATACATTGATTAGAGCCCACAGAGTGTGTTCATCTTTCTCAGTAACCCCCAACAAAAATGCCAAGCTATCTATCTGATCTAATTCTTCCAAAGTATAGAAGGGCATCCGTACTTGTGTGCCTGAATGCCCTACCTTCAGGAGTGATGTTAGGAAGATTCAATAGAATTCCACGTTCAGATAGACTCTGTAATTCGCGGCAACAAAATCAATTCTATGGATCACACGCACATGCGCATGCACACACACATATTCTGCCCCAAATTTTTAGATCTAAGAGCTGACCTGATCTCTCCATTATTTAATCAGGACTTTGTCTCTTCACAAGTGAAATCATCCTGTTACTCAGAGATAGAGCTAAAGAAACTACTTTGTGTTCGGCAAACTTTCTGGCAGCTGTTGTTAAGTTACATGACAAATTTCACAGCAGCTTTTAGATTTTCCTTTTGTGGGATGAGGGTTTGCTGTTTATGACTCTGGGGCTGCGATCATAGACACCATTAAAACCAAAAATAGGTGTGAATGCTGGGTGGATTTAAAGGGCACGATCAGACAACAACATCTGGGAAGTGCCCCACTCCCATCGGCAACCCATCCTGCTCTGCCGCAGAAGCGGAGTTAAAAGACACCAGGGAAAATCCAGTTGTTAATGGGTTGCGACCGGCCACGGATGGACCTTCCCGTGTCTGATCGCCCCAGTGCATTCTCATGGCATTGGGATGGTCTGATCAAGCCATCCCGACTCCGTACTGTTGTTCCCCCCCTTTACAGTATGCGCATCATTGCAAACTCCATAGGAAGCCCTCAGTGCGGAGGTGCAATTCATCAATCCCTCAGTTAAGTGCATTGGGGGGAAATGGCACAACCCCCCCCCCAACTCACCCGCAGTTGCATCCGATCACACACTAACGGACTGCGCCTGCAGCTTCAAAGGGAGGTGTGATTGTGCAACTGTGGGTCCAATTCCTCTGGAGGAAATAGCCTCGCTTCCCCCTGCCCCCCTTTTTTCTGGCTTGTGTGACCGCAACCTGGTTGTGAAAACAATAAGTAAGAAGTAAGTAAAAAGAATCTCAAACTATGTAAAGTGAGAGAATTCATAAAAAAACAGGACCCTGACACAAACCAGCAAAGAATGAACTTTTAAAAAACAACAAAACACTTGAAACTGACAGAATCTTATCTAAAGCAGCCTGGAAAGTTGATACCAAGCTCTGGAGATACAGAAACACAGTTAAAGGGGGGGGCAGTCCTGGGAGCCTGCAAACACTGGATCCTGATATTCCTAGTTAATCCCAAATATTTCCAGGATTTTTGGGGACCCATTTTTCAGTATCCCAAAAATCCTGGGTATATTTTGGAGACTCAAATATATCAAGAAAATACCAATAAGGTATTTTTTTGGATTGGGAATATCTGAATGCACATCCATAGTCTCTCTCAGCCTCCTAGTAAATGCTGCAGAAAGACCCGCCAGCAGAGTCAGAGCACTTTTTCTTTACTGTGCTCTGCCTTCGCTGTGCCTCTAGTGGCTGCAGTGTAAAACCACATTAGTTCAAAAAGGTACATGTGACTGCAGCATGACACTGAAACTGATTTCCCACAAGCAGCCGCACCGCCCTCACTCTTCCCTTCCCCCGATTGTATTCCTCAATTTCCCACTACTTGCTGCACAGCCGCATTTTGATCCACAGCACCCCCTGATTTTCTCCGCATCTTCTTGATCTCAAAAAACAAGGCAGCACAGCTGCTTGTGGGAAATCGGTCTGACTTGAGCCCTGGAATTTTGTCCCCAATCTCAGTAGCCCTGCTTCCTAGTGAGTGCTTGTGGATCCCCAGCTTGCTTTATATATATTTTTAAATGCTTCTATTTCCAGTTATTTTTGATTTGGTGTTCCATGTGCCTTTATCATGACCCTGGGTTTTTTTTATTTTTTAACTTGGTTTAAGTTAAATTATTTCTAGTAATTGTATATTTATAAGTTGTTGTCACCTGCTCTGAGCCGGGCTCAGGGAGAGTGGAATACAAATTTAAGAAAATAAATAAATAAATTGTTCCTTATATTCTGCCATTTAGCAGATGTGACTCAACACTACTGAAAACAAAGCTATGGACAAGGAAATGAATAGAAATCAAAACAAGGAAATGTGTGTTCAGTTGGACTTTTTCTGTTCAGCTGATATTCATTTAGCAAGCAGTCCCTTATTAAAGTGTGCATATAGATTTTAATAGTGAGAGAACCATTTCACATCTGTAAACAGACAGTCTCCTTCTGCACTTCTTATAACCTCTGCTTTCCTACAGTTCTGCTTGGCCTGACTTGTCACATGTTCTGACATCTGCCAGTTCTGCCGCAGTCAGTACCATTATGAAGTCTAAGTTTAAACCACTACCTCCACTGGGAATACCCTGAAAAGAAAATTCCCTGACACTTCGAAAAACCCATATTCTCTAGTGAAATCTTATACACAGTACACAAAGTATGGTCTTCAACTTAGGTTTTCAGGTCACTTATTCTCATTTAGCTCATGTAGACAGACTTTTATTGTAGCAATTTCTCTGCATGCAGAGATGCTTGCTTACTTTCTGACCTGTGTCAAACATCATGTTCCTGATAAGAATAAGCTAAAAAGGGCTACAGCCAACTCTCAGAATTATTTACCCTATTTACATTTTCACTGGTCATTTCTTTCTAAGCAAGCCCCTGAGAGACCAGCAGAAATCTATTGGCAATTGCTCCAGTCACCAAATGTAAAGTTTCTCATATTTTAACTACATATCTGTTTATTGTATCTTCAAGCTGTCACATTCACATAAGAGCAACTGATACTTCATATGGTTTGCAGTTATTTTTTATGAAGTGAGATATTCTAGCAGCCAGAGGCCCAAGACTGCAAAACCTGAGGAAAGTCATGACAGTAGTACCAAATGAAAGCATTTTCAACCACAACTAGTGTTCAGGCTATATATATTGCTTCAAGCACATATGAAGTGTTTAATATGTTTGTTTCCATATTTTAAATACAAGGTTTATTGTGATCATATTGAAAGACAGGGGCAACAGAAGACAAAGATAAAGCTTTTCTAATCCTTAGCGAATTGTTCTAGTGATAAGCATTTTGGGCCTCAAATCTACACAAAATATAATGGAAGTATGGAGTATCACTAAGTTTATTTAAACTAGATGTGTTTACCTGTAGAAAATATACACTGCAGTAGTATTGATGAGAAAATCCTTTTATTTTTGAATAGAATTATGCTGCTTGGTTCAATCTGACAATTCTAAAGAGATTAATATTGTTGTGAGAAAAATGAAACAGTTGGTTCAGAAAATTTAAAACCCATTTTATATAGTTAATTCTATAAAGAAATCATAGTGTTTTCTCCATTTCTGTAACTTTCCAAACAGCAAGCAGCATCCCAACATGCTTTGCAAGTCCTTTGTATCAAGAGGTATCTGTCACCTGTCACATACACAAGAATAGGAGTCTACATTCCATTCCCCAGAATATAAATTCTCCTCCATTGTTTATAGATGTAAAGAATTCCAAACCATCTCTCCTTATAATATTTATCTTTTGGTTTCGTAAGATTCCATGTGCTCCTATTGGCTGTAAAATGCCCTCCCTCAGCCATTGGCCCATCAGCCGCCACTCAAGAGTACTCACGTGCCATTGGCCAGGTGCTGGGTCTGTCCTCTTCCCCACCCACTCCCCCTGGCAGACCAGCTCTCTCTCCTGAGGAAGACAGTTCTCTTGACTCCTGTGAGGGACTGTCCCCTCAGTGGCTGTTGGTAGGCAGCCAAGCTTGGTTCTGTGAGTAAAAAAACAAAGGACTTTCAGCATAACCCCCTCCCCTGTCCATAACCCCCTCCCCAATGGCCATTTTCCTGTCAGAATAAATGGAAAAAGGCTCTTTCTGCTGCTTAGCTTCAGCATGGCTGGCTGGCTAACAAGGTGGGCCAGCGACCATCAGACCATTTTCTTCAACTCCCCGCGGTGCAGCTGACCTTCCCCTAGAGTTGCCAATTTCCAGGTGGGACCTGGAGATCTCCCACTGTTACAATTGACCTCCAGATGACAGAGATCAGTTCCCCGGGAGAAAATGGTTGCTGTGGAGGGTAGACTCTATGGCATTAGAGTCCTTCCGCACACACCCCAAATGCTGCCCTCCACAGGATCCACCCCCCAAATCTCCAGATATTTCCCTAATCAGTGTTGGCACCTGTACTTTCTCCTCTGTCAGTAAAAGGCCCTTTCCACACCTATGTTGACCTTTGGGAGAAAACTCATTGGGCCCAGTCCTGATCAGGTTGCCAACTCCAGGTGGGCAATTCCTGTAGATTTGAGGGATGGAGCCTGGAGAGGGTGAGGTTTGAAGAGGGGTGGCACCTCAGACAGGTATGATGCCATAGACTCCACCCTCCAATCCAGCCATTCCCTGATGGGGAACCATTGTTGCCAATCTCCAGGTGGGGGCTGGAAATCACTCAAAATTACAACTGCTCTCTAGGAGGGAGGGGGGAGGAGATGGAAAACTAAAGGGAGGTTGATGGTTGGCTGGGAGGGAGATAGGGTTACCAATTCCAGGTTGGGAAATTCCTGGAGATTTGAGGGATGGAGCCTGGAGAGGGTGAGGTTTGAAGAGGGGTGGCACCTCAGACAGGTACAATGCCATAGACTCCACCCTCCACACCAGCCACTCCCTTCTGGGGAACCACTGTTACTAATCTTGGGGGTGGGCTGGAGATCACTCAAAATTGCTACTGCTCTTTAGGTAGCAAAGATCAGTTCCTCTGGAGAAAATGGTGGACTCTGTCATTATACCCTGCTGAGATTGCCACAGCAAATTGTCACTGAGTGCCCAAAGCCAGGGCACTCTCCCAGAGCCTCTTTCTAGAGCCCGTTGTATTTATTTCCAGAACGGGCCTTATTCCTTGTTGTTGTTCAGTCGCACAGTCGACTCCGACTCTTCGCGACCCCATGGACCAGATTACGCCAGGCCCTCCTGTCTTCCGCTGTCCGTTGAAGTTTGCTCAATTTCATGTTCGTTGCATCAATGACACTGTCTAACCATCTCATCCTTTGCCGTCCCCTTCTTCTTTGACCTTCAATCTTTCCCAGGATCAGGGTCTTCTCCAGTGAATGCTCCCTTCTCATTTGGTGGCCAAAGTATTTGAGCTTCAGCTTCAGGATCTGGCCTTCCAAGGAACAGTCAGGGTTGATTTCTTTTAGGATTGACTGATTTGATCTCTTTGCAGTCCAAGGGACTCTCAAGAGTCTTCTCCAGCACCATAGTTCAAAAGAATCTATTCTTCGGCGATCGGCCTTCCTTATAGTCCAACTCTCGCAGCCATACATTACTACGGGGAATACCATTGCTTTGACCATGCGGACTTTTGTTGGCAAGGTGATGTCTCTGCTTTTTATCATACTGTTTAGGTTTGCCATCGCTTTCCTCCCAAGGAGCAGGCGTCTTTTAATTTCATGGCTGCAGTCACCATCTGCAGTGATCTGGGATCCTAGGAACGTGAAGTCTGTCACTACTTCTATGACTTCCCCTTCTATTTGCCAAGGAGTGATGGGCCCAGATGCCATGATCTTAGTTTTTTTGATGTTGAGCTTCAAGCCCACTTTTGCGCTCTCCTCTTTCACCCTGAGCAAAAGGCTCTTTAGGTCTTCTTCACTTTCTGCCATCAGAGTGGTATCGTCTGCATATCTGAGGTTATTGATCTTTTCCCCAGCAATCTTAACTCCAGCTTGTGATTCATCCAGGCCAGCATTTCGCATGATGTACTCTGCATATAAATTAAATAAGCAAGGTGACAATATACATCCTTGTTGTACTCCTTTTCCTATGCTAAACCAATCAGTTGTTCCATATCCGGTTCTAACTGTTGCTTCTTGACCCTTATACAGGTTTCTCAGGAGACATGTGAGGTGGTCCGGTACTCCCATCTCTTTAAGAACCTGCCATAATTTATTGTGATCCACACAATCAAAGGCTTTAGCATAGTCAATGAAGCAGAAGTAGATGTTTTTCTGGTACTCTCTTGCTTTCTCCATAATCCAGCGAATGTTGGCAATTTGATCTCTAGTTCCTCTACCTCTTCGAAACCCAGCTTGTACTTCTGGCAATTCTCTATCCACATACTGTTGAAGCCTAGCTTGTAGGATTTTGAGCATGACCTTGCTAGCGTGTGAAATGAGTGCAATTGTGCGATAGTTTGAACATTCCTTGACATTGCCCTTCTTTGGGATTGGAATGTAAACTGACCTTTTCCAATCCTGTGGCCACTGTTGTGTTTTCCAAATTTGTTGGCAAATTGAGTGCAGCACTTTAACAGCATCACCTTATTCCTAGTTTAGAAATAAAGCATTTCTATGAGCCAGCCATTAAGTCGAGGGAGCCAGAATATTTGCAATACTAAAGGTTTGCCTACATGCCAAAACTCACATCCCACCGCCAGCCAAAAAAAAAAAATTGGTGCCTAGCTGGCTACCGCGCCCCAAGAACACAAAGGACATCCTGAAATGAACATATTCTTGTGTTTGTCATTTAGAAATCCAGGTGTTATCTTGTATTGTTTTGCTAAAGCATTATGGTAAATGGACTGCTGCTGTAATGTGGGAACATCTCCTATGCCATGATGGTCCACATTATCAAAAATAGTTATTGTCAATTGATGCAGTTTATAATTTCAATAGCTCTATCGAAATGTATGTGACCAAGATTGTAGAAAAGGGGACCAGTAGCTCCATCCCAGCACTGACTCTTGGAGACCCAAGGGAGATTCTGTCCTTGTGGGGTCTCTGGAGGCCAGTCCAGAAGCTTCTGTTGCATGGGGAAATATTTGTTGTATTTAATCTCTGCCTATCTCTTTCTTAGGACATAAGTATTGTGCTTGTGTATTTTGTTTCAGTGCTAGACGGCTGCCCAGTGCCTGGCTGGGCAACTGTCTTGCCTTCTTTTAACTTTGATAAGTATTAATAAAGAAAGTTTTGTTGTTTAAGTAACCTTGTGTTGCATTCCAGCTTACTGTTAACATTTATATCCTTGCCTTGGTAAGGGGCACACACCATAGACCATTCAGAACCCAGGGGTGGGAAAAGATTCAGGTAAACATTTCACACAGGGTTAGTTTACACCTAACACGTGTTTGCAGTAGCCACCTTGCCTGGTAAACCTTTGTTAATAAAGATAAGTTTTATTTTAAGAAGAGACCTTTTGCTTGAGGGTCTCTGCTAGCGTTTAGTGGTTTCCAAGCTTGCACCTTTTCCACCCCTCTTTTCCCCCCAAAGCAGCAACCATGTCTGTCTGTCTGTCTGTCTGTCTGTCTGTCTATCTATCTATCATTTCTTGGAATCCAGAGAAGATAGATCCTTAAACTATTTATCTTCCTCCCCCTAAAAATCTAGCTCAAAAGTAGCCCAAAGTACAGCCAAGTGATAACACTGCTTTCATTTGACAGAAGTTTTATTCTGGCTCAGTATAATAATGATTCACTTTTCAATTGGGTAGACCCAGAGCTTTTCATCTGCTTGTACACACCAGTACAGCATACTGGCACCTCTTTTGGCTGGTGGAGATCAGGGCTGCCATCTTGACACCAGCAGTGAAGGTGCATGTTGGCTGGTAGTGGTAGGGCAGCCAATATACACTATTGCACCCACTGAAGTAATCAGGGGATATGACTCTGGGAGGAATGAGGGGCTCAGAAAAGGAAGGTGCATGCCATGCCATGGCAGAAAGGACCAGTCCAGCCTAGCCCCCAGAAGTCCTCAGCCTTGGGTGACAGGTGTCTTGATGAGTGGTTCCTGCCAGGTGGGGGGAGGTCTCTGGAGAAGAGGGGTAGAGGGAGGGGCCCATAATCCACTGGAGAGGAAGTTGCTAGCTTGTGGAGAAGATATAGAAAATGAGGGAGTCATAAGAGAGAAGGAAGAATAACATGGTACAACTCACTTCCCTTGCTATTTCTGATAGAATGATATATACACTTGTTTCACTGAGTTGTGTTGAATCATATCTTTGTTTATTGTCTACCCATCTCACTGAAAATGGAATATGAACAATTTACTTTTTAACTTGGTTTATAGAACTCTAGCATTGTAAAAAGAATATTTATACAAGTGTGTTTACAGTATAAAAATACAAAAAGGTATGTATTTGTGTGTGTATACCAGTTTGTGTATAACCAGTTTAGTGTAGTGCTTAAGTGTGCAGACTCTAATCTGGGAGAACCGGATTTGATTCCCCACTCCTCCACTTGCACCTGCTGATGTGACCTTGGGTTAGTCACTAGCTCTGGCACAGCTGTTCCTGAAAGAGCAGTTTCTGTCAGAGCTCTCTCAGCCCCACCTACCTCACAGGGTGTCTGTTGTGGGGAGGGGAAGGGAAAGGAGTTTGTAAGCCGCTCTGAGACTCCTTTGGGTAGTGAAGGGCGGGGTATAAATCCAATCTCCTCTTCTTCTTCTTCTTCTATCTTCTTCTTCTTCTTCTTCGTTCTTCTTCTTCTTCTTCTTCTTCTTCTTCTTCTTCTTCTTCTTCTTCTTCTTCTTCTTCTTCTTCTATACAGGGCAGGAGCTGGCAGCTCCCACTTGAAAGGAGCAGGCACCACAGACACCTGCCCTGCAAGCCACAAGTTAGTGAATTGCAGGGCAAGGGCCAGTGGCCCCCACTTGGAAAGAGCTGACATCTGGGGGGAGCCCCAAAAATTGGGGGATCCCCTGCCCCCACCTGAGAAAAGGACAAAGACAAACAGAACTGGAAAAAGGTAAAAGATCTAAGTCTTTATCTTTTAAAGTCCCATTGATTTGAGTGGGAGAAATCTAAGTAAATACTTAACCTCCACTGAAACCAATAGCATTTAACACTGTTTAGAACATAGTAAGAAGTTTGAATTTTAACAGGGTTAAGGACTGTGGAAGGAGAGAGCCTCAAGGAGTAAAACAGAAATTTGCAAAGTAATTTTGTCATGTTTTGAGTCCTGTAGCAGTTTGATCCAATGCTATATCTCTTTTGCTTTCTGTATTTTAAACAACAATATTATCTTAGCCTTTTTTCCTTACATTTCTTAGCATGATTGCAAACATTTTTATACCATTTTTTGAGGGTATTTTTTTTGCTTTCTGTGTGTGTGTGTGTGCCTGCGCACACATGCCCATGCCTGGAAGTCATGGCAGCGTCTGGCAACTCCTACTGGGGCATGGAGGATGTTCAGAGAAGTGGCTTGATAGCCTTCTGGCCTTGGTATTCTTTGGAGGTTTCCCATCCAAATACTTGCCAGAGTTGGCCCTCCTTCACTTCTGAGATCTGATGAGATCAGGCTTGCCTGGGCTACAGATTTTAAAGAACACAATGGTAATACCAGACGACACTAACAGTCTGATCTCTGTTTACTTTTTCATTATGTCTATTTTACCTGCTTTGGGGGGAAAAGACCTTAAAGAATAAATCTCCAAGACGTGATCTAATTGCAGGAAGACATCTTGCTTCTAGTTTTAACCATAAACTGTGATGCTCCTAAAATGCCATTTATAACATTCCATCCACCAAATATTCTTCCCACTATGTATCAACTAAAGATGATTGGCACACTCATTTTCCATTACTTTGAAATATTTCAGTAATATTCCAGTAAATATACCAATATTTTAAAACATTCATTTGCTCTATTTCAGTATGACATTTCATGGATACAAACAAGAAAGATAGAGCTCATTCACAATCTGAAAAATGATCTAATTATAAAGTTATCCAGTACTCCTGCAAAATAATGTATAAGAACTGTTGTAAAGTAACAAGTTGTCTGTACAGTCCAAACTGTGCAAGAAGAAAGTCCTTCATGGGAAATGGTTATAATTTAATGGAATTAAGAAAAAGGCTAAAACCACATGATGTAAAATGGTCATGAGAATGATGCCAAGCAGAGAAAATTGAAATGAACTCGAGGTCTATGTATTAAAACTGGTTTCAGGGGATTCCATTCATCTCACTATTTGCTTTTGCCAAAACAAGTCCCTGCATCATCTCCGTTGATCCAAATGCTGTTGATTTTGGGGAAACTTATTTGTGTCTTTTTTATGAACTAGCTTTTCTTTTTTATTAAAAATAAAGACTTTCCAAATAAAACCTTCAAATATGTTACACCATTGGTCTGACATATCAAACTATAATGTAAAAAATTCTACAATCCCAAATCTTCCGGTTTCAGAAAAAGGTTCAAGGTTTTACAAATCCATTCATGCTCATAAAACCTAGGTAGTGTAAGTTAAGGCTCTTGCCTTATGTGCCACGTAAGCAGTAAAGATGTTATACAGCCTCACATATTGCTTCTACTTACAATATAACAGGCTCCATGTCCTAGGATGATAGAGAATTTCTCATGCCTGCTGTTTCAACACCAAATGTACTCTGCATATAAATTAAATAAGCAAGGTGACAATATACACCCTTGTCGTACTCCTTTTTCTATGCTAAACCAATCAGTTGTTCCATATCCGGTTCTAACTGTTGCTTCTTGACTCTTATACAGGTTTCTCAGGAGACATGTGAGGTGGTCTGGTACTCCCATCTCTTTAAAAACCTGCCACAGTTTATTGTGATCCACACAATCAAAGGCTTTAGCATAGTCAATGAAGCAGAAGTAGATGTTTTTCTGGTACTCTCTTGCTTTCTCCATAATCCAGCGAATGTTGGCAATTTGATCTCTAGTTCCTCTACCTCTTCAAAACCCAGCTTGTACTTCTGGCAGTTCTCTATCCACATACTGTTGGAGCCTAGCTTGTAGGATCTTGAGCATGACCTTGCTAGCGTGTGAAATGAGTGCAATTGTGTGATAGTTTGAACATTCCTTGACATTGCCCTTCTTTGGGATTGGAATGTATACTGACCTTTTCCAAACCTGTGGCCACTGTTGTGTTTTCCAAATTTGTTGGCAAATGGAGTGCAGCACTTTAACAGCATCTTCTTTTAAGACTTTGAATAGTTCAGCTGGGATACCATCACCTCCACTAGCTTTGTTGTTAGTAATGCTTTCTAAGGCCCATTTAACTTCGCATTCCAGGATGTCTGGCTCAAGGTCAGTGATTATATCATCGTGGTTGTCAAGGACATTGAGGTCCTTCTTATGTAGTTCTTCTGTGTATTCTTGCCATCTTTTCCTAATCTCTTCTGCTTCTGTTAGGTCTCTACCATTTTTGTCCTTTATCATGGCCAGCTCTGCATGGAACATTCCCTTGATTTCTCCAGTTTTCTTGAAGAGATCTCTAGTCCTTCCCAATCTATTGTTTTCCTCTATTACTTTGCATTGTTCACTCAGGAAAGCCTCCTTATCTCTCCTTGCTGTTCTCTGGAAATCTGCATTCAGTTGGGTAAATCTTTCCTTTTCACCTTTGCCTTTTGCTTTCCTTCTTTCCTCTGCTATTTGTAAAGCCTCATCAGACAGCCACTTTGCTTTCTTGCATTTCTTTTTCTTTGGAATAGCGGTGATTGCTGCCTCCTGTACAATGTCATGAACCTCTGTCCATAGTTCTTCAGGCACTCTGTCTATCAAATCTAGTCCCTTAAACCTATTCTTCACCTCTAAACATATATGAATATATTAACGAATATTCTCACATCCCTACCATGTACCTAGATTTTGTCTTGGTCTTTCAGCTCCAATCCACTTATGCTTAAACCAGAAAGAAAGGTGGGATATAAGTAAATAAATGGTGTCTGGGGACCACAATGAAGTCAAGGACAGCATACCATTCAACTCCCTGCTTTCTTTATTTGCTTTCAATGTGAGTGGAAAGAATGACTCAGAATATATACATATGCAGGATATAGTAAGAAATATGATACTGATGGTAGTCATGAATTGGAGCAAGGCACTTCTTTCATCACAAGGACCTAGCAATATGTGATATGTATTCAGGATAGGGATGCCAGAACCACTGGTGGGGTGGGGATCCCCTGCTCCCAGGCCCCACCTCTCCACTGCCGATCAGCTGGCTATGGCAGACTTACTGCAAAAAGGAGGGAGTCCCACCCAAAGTTTTTGGAACATCCCTGACATGACTTCAACGTGACCTGGAAGTGATGTAGGCATGTCAGGGATGTCGGCGCAATGCTCTGGTTTTTGGGCAAAAGCTCTATGGTAGAAGCTCATTCTATCAGAATTTTTGCCCAAAAACCAGAGTATTGCCCCAATGTGCCTATGTCACTTCTATATCATGTTGGAAGCCACATTGGAGACATTGCTGAAACTTCAGGTGAGACTCCCTGCTCCTGGTAAGCGCACTCTCCATCCCCTGCCAGCTGCTTGGAGGGACCTGGCTACCCTAATTCAGGAATAACACTGCCAGGGAAAAGTAAGGGTATAGATTAGTTTCAGTTTTGCCATAGAACACAGGTGTTGTGGGACAAGGTTGATAGATATGTTGTGTATATTCAGCTATGAAATCTTCAAGACAGCTATCAATGGAAGCTTTCTTTGCATGAGAATGGGTACTAAGATGCCACAGAGGTATATGTTGTGGGAGAGATGGTTGAAATGTAATAATTCACAAGAACTGAGGGAAAGCCAGAGAGGCAGAAAACTATGTTTGCTATTTATATATGGTTTCTATTAGGTAGAAGACAACAGGATTAACAAGAACTGAGGAGGTGTATGTAGAGGAATTAAGGCTTGTGGATACAGACTTTAGAATGAGATGGACAGGCTTGGAGGGGTGAGGAACACATTGTGTAGAATATACAACAGCCCAACACTAGGATAGTCTATGTGGGTTATGCAATGTGCTTCTGGAAAGGGATACTTGTGGGATATAAAGGAAGATGGGTGTGAAGGACAGTTTTAAATTACACACACACACACCAAAGAACCTTAGCCAATAACTTTCAAACAGTCAACTGGAATGTTGAATTCCAAAAAAGGAGGAGTTTGACAATTTAACTGCTGGCCAACTGAAAGAGTTGGGGCTTGTTGGATTTTGGTGGGAGACAGGTTAGGAGGTCTGCTGGTTAGCTGATGAGTCCATTAAGGACTTTACGTACTTTGAAGATAGATAGGGTTTCAGTGCTGTTCCTCTCAAAAACAGTTGAAAAAGGGGAAGGCTATCTGTTTTGTGTTATAAAGGCTTGAGTGCTGTTCCTGTCCAAAAGAATGAAAAGTTAGAATTTTTTCTGTTCCAACTTATAGCTCTGAATCAGTTAAACAACAAATCTGCTTGGTAACTGTTATGCATTCTCAGGCCCCAAATCTCCAGTAACTTTGTTACTATAATACTGAAAGGGCTGTAGAAAAGGAAAATAATAATAACAATTAACAACAATAACTACCAAACCATGCATACCACTGAAATAAACTTGTTTCTTAGTTTTTTTTATCAAGCTGACTGAGTGGTTCTTTCTCACCAATAATCATCTTATAATAGGCCAAGTGAATGCCAGGTAGCATTTCAGTCCAGACATTGCCCTGTGAATAGAAGACTAAGCAGTCCTAAAAGCCTCAATTAGAAAAATAAAGGTATTAAAATAACCTGAAGAAGGTTGTACACTATGAAATTTAAGCCCCAAGTTTCTAGGACTGGAGATGGGGTATTGTCACAAAGGGTCACAGGAGGTGATGTTTATTTGGGATATGATGTCAACAGCAAATGCTGCCTGATATGATAGGGAAGGGAGAAATTATCCTCACATTAAATTTAGCTTTAACAAGGTGATTTAATAGGTGGTGGCTGGACCACTTCAAGCCTTCATGGATGAAGCTAATTGTTTGGTAGTTTTTCTCATTTTCTCCCAGTTCTTTTAAGGCCTCTCTTACACCTATGTTTTTCCAGAATCTAATTTTGAGTCAGCTTTTTCCTCGTGCAAAATATTCCTATCAGTTTTCTTTGTCCCACCTGCTTCTACCCACCTCCAGCCCATTGTTCGATGATTGGACTGTCATGGTTAAACCACTCCCTCTCCTCCCCCCAAACTGAAGATGAGATCTCTTTACCTTTTGTAAGACACTAAAATAGCTATATATCTCAGGAGTATTGTAAAAATAGGCTTAGCAGGTTCTCTGAATTCCCAACTTTCATTCTTTTTTTCCTTTTTTTTTTTTTAGAAACGTAAGTCTGTAGCCCTTTTCTTCATGGAGATATGCATTTTAACTCTGTGAGGGAAGAAGCTAGAGTCTTTTTAAAAAATGAAAGCTAGGAATTCAGAGAACCCACTAAGCCTATAGTTACAATGCTTCAGTGTCATCATACTATTTTAGTATTTTTTTTAAAGGGGCAGTGCTGTGATGCCACCGATGACACCACCAATGATGACAGCACCCTCCCTTGGAAATCCTCATCACTGAAAACATGTGTCAAATAAAATAAACTGACTCCACAACTGTGAAAATGCACAGGGAGAACAGAGTGTGGATGAACCATGCCCAAACTGATTCCAATGCATGTGGAATGACTCCCAAGAAAACCAGGAGTAAGTTAAGTGTGTGGAAAAGTTCTAGAGTGGATGAGAGCTAACAGATTGAAGCTTACTCCCAACAGTATGGAAGTGCTACTGGTGAGCAGAAGGTCTGGTCTGGGAATTAAAATGTTACCCACTGTGGATGGTGTTCCACTCCCCTTGATAGAATGGGTCAGTAGTTTGGGGGTGCTCTTGGACCTGGGCCTATTGCTGGATAAGCAAGGTGGCAGCTGTGGACAGAAGTGTGTTCTACCAGCTTCTGTGTTAGCCAGCTGTGACCTTTCCAGGGTAAAAATGATCTGGTCACCATGGAACATGTCCTGGTTACCTCCAGATGCAGAGCAATGCACTCTACGTGGGGCTGTCCTTGTAGAGTGTAAACTCCAATCGGTGCAAAATACTGCAGCCAGGATGTTGACTGGAGTGTATTGTAGGACCATATCATTCCAGTTCTGACCCATCTGCACTGACTCCCAATCTGTTTTTAGGTATAATTCATGGTGCTGGTGTTGACTGTTAAGAACATAAGAACATAAGAGAAGCCAATGTTGAATCAGGCCAATGGCCCATCTAGTCCAACACTCTGTCACACAGCGGCCAAAATATACCAGGTGCCATCAGGAGGTCCAGCAGTGGGGCCAGGGCACCAGAAGCCCTCCCACTGCTGCCCCCTCCAGCACCAAGAATAGAGTGCATCACCTGCCCCAGACTGAGAGTTCCCATCTATACCCTGTGGCTAATAGCCACTGATGGACTTCTGCTATGTCTTGAACTTGATGTAAACCCCATATATATGCTGGTATCCTGAATGGCAATACATGATTGGCTACTCTGTGTAGCAGGCCAGTCACGAGACAAGGATTGTGCTGGAGGGAAGCAAACTGATTGGATGTTATCTCTGTAATACTATTAGTTGTTAATAGGAATATGGGCGTGGCTATGCTGGCCTGCACTGTTTAAATAAGAGCCCGTTGCTCTATGTTGTGTTGTCTGTTCTGAGTTGTTCTGAGCTGTTGAATCACTACATTAAAAGCTGAATCACTTGTTGGAATGCTGCCTTTAAGTGTCATACTTATCATTGACCTTTAAACAAAACAGTGCATGCCTCAAGAGGCACTTAAGGTTGCCAAACTCCAGGTGGTGGCTGGATATCTCCTGGGATTATAACTAATTTCTAGGCAACAAACATCAGTTTACCTGGAGAAAACAGCCACTTTGGAAGGTGGACTCTATGGCATTATACACTATTGTAGTCCCGCCCCTCACCAAACCTCACCCTCCCCAGCCTCCACCCTCCCAAATCTCCCGGTATTTCCCAACCTGGACCTGGCAACACTAGAGGCACTCCTTTGGTTAACTACAACTCCTGACCAACAAATCCTATAGTATAAAGATTATACAATATATTGTTTGCATAGCACCAGCATAAAATTCTATTTTACATTCAGGGAAGTCCTATAAATTAAAGCAAAAAAATGCATCCCATCTACAGCAAAAGAGAGGAGCCAGTAATACCTGCAAAACTCATACCTAAGGTTGTGAGTAAAAGACAAAATATTGCCAGGCTATTAAAAGATTGGGGGGGGGAGAAATTGGGATACACAGTCAATAGACACACTCTGGCTATAACTTCCAAATTAGGAAAGGTTTTTCTGGTTGTATCATACTTTTGCTAAATGTGCTATTCTTTCATCCAGAAAGATGACAATACTTTCCTTTTCCTGCAATATATATTTTGCATTAGTATTTAAAATATATGTGCTGTAATGATTCAGTAGTTCCATGCTGTAAAGAATCAATCAAAAGTTCACATACAGCAATACTTTTATTCTGCATTTTAAACACTAAGGGTGTGTTCAGACGGATCTTTTGATCTGCCATAGGAACGACTCCCTTCCGGATCAAAAATGCACGACCAGACAGAAACATCTGCGAAATATTCCGGTCCCATAGGCATCCCGTTCTGCTGCGCCTCCAATCCTGATTTAAAAAGTAGCAGTTTCAATGTAGGGTTTTCGCTTACCCGCGCAACAACTGCAGACTTTCTTCCGTCTGGTCACTCCATTACGCGCGATGCTCCCGTCGGCTTGGTCTGACGTCAGACCGAGCCGACGGGAGCGCAATTTTTAAAAATTGAAACCCCATGTGCGCTTTAACGAGGAAATGCATTCAGCGATAAGCGCAACGAGGAATGTAATATTCATGCTTATTTCTTTTAGGGACAAGATGTTACCGCGAAGGGAGATGGAGGGGGGGAAGGACTGTTCTAACTTGCAAAATAGTCCCTCCATTGATCATGATGGCAAGGGGGAGGACCGGGACTTTGCTGAAAACCCTCCGCGATCGCCTCAGTTCTCCAAGGAGGCGCAGCCTTGCCTATGCGAATGTACAAAACTTTTTTAAAAAAAAATCCTCGGTGGATGCCGTGTAGACAAATCACGGTGGGAACAACGCGCGGTGAGGCTATTTCATGGGGGGGCGTCTGGTCGTGCTAGGCTGGATTAAAAAAATCGGGATAAAATTTTAGGAGGGCTCATGGCGCGATTGACTGGCCGTCTGAACGCAGCCTAAAAGTCACAAGTAAAATATGCACATAAGACTAATAACGCAAATAATATTATCATGAACTAATTATTCTTGAAATCCATTTCCTAGTTTCCCTGTTTCAGAAGGATGCTGAAACAGAGTATCTTGGGGAGGAAGTAATCACAAAGAGGCACTCATATCAAGCAATGTCAGGCATTCAAGGAAAATATAACAAAATTCTGAAGGGAACTAATGGACAATTAGTGCACATATGTACCAACACTAGAAGGACAGTAACTGTAAAGACCCCAGTGAGAAATCTGTTACTAAAACAGTAATCCTGAAATTTGGAAATTCAGGTCCTTTTTATTTAACCCATTCTGCTAATTGTTTCTGCATTTTCTGCTAATTTTCTCTCTTCCTGTGCAGCATTTTTGTGCTGTACTACTGTGGTCACCTTATTGTTTTCATCTCTCCAGACAGCAACTAAATCTAAATTTGTCAGAAACAAGAGAAATCCCAGTTATAGTCAAAGCCTTTCATAGAGTTTTTGGCTATTGCAAATCTGACAGTAGATATTTCACAACTGTTCATGTTCTGTTTTAGAGACCAACACATTTAACAATGTTCATTTCCTGATACGATGTTGTAACACTTATTCTACAGTATTTTTTTGGGGAAAGAAAGCAGAAACGATGTTCACACAAGGGTCCTGATCAGATGACTCTTTAGATCCATGACATGCACGATTTCCTGGAAATGTCCCTGTACCGTAGACATCCCATTTTGCCGTGCCTCGTAACTGGACTTAAAAGATAGCACTTTAAATCTGGAGTTTTCCGGGTCCGATGGGACAACAGCGAACTTTCACCCATCTGATCATGCCACTAATGCACAATCCTCCTGTCCGGGTGGTCTGACATCAGACCATCCCTAGAGGGTGTGATTTTTTAAAAATCACTACCCAATATGCACTTACATGCATTTAAAAATGAGGCTACGGAACCCCAATTCAGCGCCACAAAGAATTTAATGTTTATGAATAACCTGTCACTTTAAGGATGATCAGTTAATGGGATGGGACCTGGAGGGAGGATGAGTCTTCTAACATGTAAAATACTCCCTTCATTGAGCATGATCTCAATGGCAAGGGGGATGGCCAGGACTCCTTTAGTCCATCCCTGCAAGCACCTAGGACCTACAAGGACGCACAGTCACGCCTATACACAAGTGCAAAAAGGGTTTCTTTTTTTTAAAAAACCCACCGTATGTACCTCCTTCAGTGGATGCTGTCTAGACAATCCACAGCGGAAGCGGCACGCGGTAAGGCAATTCCCATGGGGGATGTCTGATCATGCAAGGACGGATTTAAAAGATCTGGATCAAATTTGAGCCGGCATAATGGCAGGATTAGCTGCCCGTAGGAACACACCCAATGAAGTAAGGTTAATGTGTGTCAAAACATTCATCTTCTTGTCAACAGCATAACAACTCCAGAGTTCAGCTGACCTACAGATGACACACATTGTGAACATTTCATGACTATTTTCCTTCAGCAGTTATAAAGTGCCTAAAAAAAATTCTAAACATACTTTGCCATTAGCTAACTTGTAGTCCAACTAAAGCTCAGTATGTTCTATTTGGGATTGGATCAACTGATTAATTTGACCTCAAATTGATAGTTTTCTTCAGCTTCTGCCAGTTCTATGGAATACCAGCAGAGTGCTAATAACAGCTGAAGATGGGAGCAGGCAGGATGACTTGCACTCTTCTTTGCCCCCTCCTCCCAGTGTGAAGAAAGAGACATACTCCAGATTGGGTTTAACTAAGGGCCACTTTATTAACTATTTACAACCTTATGTGGCAAGAGTACAAATGAGTGTGGAATGAGGCCACCTGGTGATGCCCCCTGACCACTTCCTTGCCAAACAATGGGTGAGCCACCATTGCCCCAGCTTTAAGCCATAGTTCCAGCTCGCCACCAGCCAGCCTAGCAAATTGGGAGCCACCATTAAGCACACCACCCCCAAGCCACTAAACTCTAAGGGTAGGAACCCAATCCAGGCAATCCTGCAGGTGGTACTTGTTCCCGGACCTGGGCTGTAAAACCCAAAGACTGAGTCTAGGAACCCCTTTTCTCCCTCAAACGGGGCAGTACTCTATGGTGCTCATCATATCCACCCTCCCTCTTTCCACAGTAATGTGCCAAGTGACCAGGCCTAACCAACAGCACCACCCTATCCAATCATCCCATTCCACTGCCTGCAATGCAAGGTAGGCAAAAAACACCTCTTCACTTGTGCCAATCCAGGAAGGGGTGAAAAAAATCCTAGGTTTCCCTCGCTCGAAAGCCAGTCAAATCCAACTCTAGGGTGCGGTGCTCATCTCTGTTTCCAAGCCAAATAGCCAGCGCTGTCTGAAGACATTTCTGTGGTCATGTGGCCGGCATGACTAGATGCCAAGGTGCATAAAACACTGTTACCTTCCTACTGAAGCAGTACCTGTTTATCGGCTTGCAATTTCTTGCTTTTGAACTGCTAGTTTGGCAGGAGCTGGGACCGGAGACAGGAGCTCACTCTGTCATGTGGCACTCGTGTCTCAAACTGCTGAACTACCTGACCCCAAATGGCAACCAGCATAAACCTGCACTGCTCACAGGGTGGGAGGGTGGGCCGCACATGAGAATGAAGAGGAAGGTGTGGGGTGGAGGCCATCCTTAAGTAGACACTGGCTCTGCCATCCCCCTGCATGGTGTTGTGATGCTGTGTGTCCAACGTCACTTCCGCCCCTCCTCCGGGGAGGCAAAGGTGGCCCCTGCTTACAGCCGACGTATACCTCTGCAGGCGGAGGAGCCAGATTAGCCTAATCTAAAGTCCTGAAGAAAGAGGAGGAGAAAGAGAGGCAAAGGATGGGCTACCAGTGCTGGAAATCTACTTGGCACAATGCTTTACCATAAGGACTTTCAACAGCATCTATCAAGATATCATACTTCCATTCAGAAAATCTGACATCATTATCCTTTATCCAGGGAGATACCTGAATGAATAAGTTTGGAAAAGCAGTAGCAATGATGCAGCAGTGACACCTGGAGTTGGCTTGTGGACTCTGGTTGGTGAAACTCTTCTCTTTCCACTACTCCTCCACCCATTGTGAATAATTTGATAGGGATCTTATCTCATTTTATAAGATAAATGAAACAAAATTTACTATCAGTACTCTGTATTGAGCTACTTGCCCACAATGCACTAGGTCAAGGATTGCCTTCTCCCATACTGTCCAACCCACTAGTGGAGATCCTTAACTGGCTTTTTTAGTGGTGGCACCTTGCTATTGGAATGCACTCCCCTCAGAATTCAAAGATCTGGCAGTATAACGGGAAACCTCGTGTACTGGGCCTCTGAGTTTCTATTGCTGCCTTCTGCAGCAACAGGAGCAAAAGGAGAGGGGGGATATTGTGGTGATATTGCAATGTCACTCTGCTTGCATAAGCAGAAGTGATATCATGACCTCACCACAGGGATTAGGAAGATTGCCAGAGCATGGCAGCACACAAGCCACCACTATCTGAAACCTATTTTGCTGTCTGTCAGACTCCAGAACAAAACATTTATTTTTATCTGTCTTTTAACAGAAGGGTTTCTCTTTTTCCTGGTTTTGTTTAGTCTGCTTCTAGCCTGAGTATTGTTTCTTGAAGTTCTTTTACACGGAAGATTGTTATGCCCCTGGATTGTTTTTATGTTGCCAATTCTTACAGTGCTGTTTTTATGACTTTATGTTGTTTTTATGATTTTTTGGTTCATGAACCATCGTGACAGCTGACATATAAATTTTCTAACTGAATAAATAAAGCAAATGTTGCAACTATAAAAAGATCTCCTAGAGTATGATTTAGTTGCTGTAGTGCTCATGACAAGAAACCTGCCTATTCTAACTGGAGACAGTTTAACAGTCAGGTGTACTTTTAACACAGTAATGAAACTTTCCATCGATAACTGTGTATGTAGAGTCATCCATTCTGAAATTGAGGAGATCTGATCTGTGCTAGCAACTTTCCACAAATAAAACACCTATGGTTCACTGCACTTTCCTTCAAATCCAGTGGCTGCATACAGCCAAGAACTACTTCACATGAGAGGAGGTAAAGGAAGCAAGTTTCTAACTCCTGTTGAACACCTTGGTTTCCTGTACTCTTGACAAGTTTTCTCTCTAGATCAGAGGCCTGTTTCTCAAATGCTGAATATTCAGTTACTGTGATTAAATTTTAATCTTCTTTTTTCCAGGGATTTTGTTTCAATTCCAAAACCTGTAAACAGTAATTTAAAACAAAAATATTTACATTTCTTTGCTCCTAGTTCCATAAATATTCAAAGATCTGAGTAATTAGAAGATGTTTTGATGACATTGATATTCTTCCTTGACACTGCCAGTTGCTCATACTATAGGTGCAGCTTTTCATATATGTTGCACATTAATTGATGTAATTTAATTCTGCAATGCTAAAGCTCCTGCACAATGCATTGGGATGCTAACTTCATCTTGGGAAATTCCTGGAGCTCTGCCTGGGGAGGGGAAGGAGTTCAGCAGCGGTATGATATCACAGAGTTGGCCCTCCATAGCAGCCATATCCTCCAAGGAACTGATATCTATAGTCTGGGAATCAGTTACAATTCCAGGACGACTCTGGGCTCCACTTCGAGGTTAGTAACCCTAAATGTGCAAGTAACGCCATCAGAAACTCTGAGAAACATATAGAACTTAGTCTCAGCAAAGTATATGTGCATGTGCAGACTGTCTCTACCATATAAGTGAATGGAGAAATTTGCTTGCATGGGAGCAAGGGGTCTCTCAATCAATAGCACTGAACACTGGCTGTTCTAGACACACAAGATGACTAATTGGGGGAAATAACTGTGTTAGTATGGGGAGCAACCATGACTCAGTTTGAGAGGACATTTTGTTGTAAAAGACATTTTTCTCCAAGACCTTTGAAAGCTTCTGCTTGCCAGATAGAGTTGCCAACCTCCAGGTGGTAGCTGGAGATCTCCTGCTAATACAACTGATCTCCAAATAACAGAGATTTTCTTCACCTGGAGAAAATGGCCACTTTGGAAGGAGAGCTCTTGGCATTATACCCCATTGAACTTCCTTCCCTTCTCAAACCCTGTGCTCCTCAGGAACCACCCCCAAAATCTCCAGGTATTTCCCAACCTGGACCTGGCAACCCTACTGCCAGAAGAGCAGAGATAAGTTCTCTCACATAGACCAATTTTCTATGTTCATGTGAGGAAATGGGGATGAAAAATCAAAACTAGTCAAAAACATTGTTAGGCTTAGAATTATGTTTACACTTCGACATTTTATAGTAGCAGGGGCAGCCTTAGTGAGTCTGGAGCCCTGGACAAACTCCAGGATATGGCCCTAGAATCACTGCCACTCCCACCCTTGGCCCTCTGCTTTTCCAACCCCGTCACAGGGTTCCAAGCAAGGGTGGCTGCTCTATCTCCTGTCCTTCTTACAGCTTCTAACTGCTTCTGCAACTTTGGATGGCTTATTACTTTCTTTAACATATGTCCATTCCCAGTGTTACAGGCACGACATGTTCAAATAACTGAGGCCTGTGTTTCATTAGGTCCACGGTCCATTGAGGAGCGTAATATTCAAAATCACAGCTTTTAATGTGGACTACCTGACAGAAGCATCTGTTGATCTGGGTGGAAAGATTCTACCTGAATCAATGGGCAGTGTGACCTAACACTAACACTGAGCTTCCAGTCTCTGACAGGATCTTAAAAGAACATTTGTGAGTGCCATTCTCTTTCTCATAGAAACATTCATCTCGTTGCTGGAAGTTATAATTTTCACAAACAAAACCCAAAGTTCCATACTGCACACACCCTTCCAAACTGATAGTCTCCCACCTGTTTTCTCTTTGATATGCCCAAGCATGATGCTCAACAGCATACATAAATAGATCATCAGACACTTGTATACCTAATGGTGCAATAGGATATACATCATAATGTTCATTTTGATACACAGTAGGTACAAATGCACTGACTTCCGATTGTGCAGGTATGTAAGAGAAACTGTCAGGTAGTCCTGACATGAGATGGATGGAAGGGAAGGAGGGAGGGATAGTCTGCAGCTTTTCATGTTCTGGAATGTAGGGAGGTGTACAGGTTGCCTAGGAGACCCAGATTTACAGTGCCTGGACAATCTGTTATCTCACCAAATGTCCTTGGGTCCCACAGACTCTTTCCTCTGTTTGGGACAGCTCTGGCCGTTTGGTTATTTACTGCTTTCGCACCTTTGCCACGCCCGCGCTTTGGAACTATTGGTAGATAGATGGGGGGGCATTTCAAAGCTGGTATAACTGTGGATGCCTTTAAGCTTTGGTTATCACTGACAATGTATTGCTAACGTATCTCTTAGAACTGCTTTCAATAAACGCTATCTTCTTTATGAAGCCTGGTGTTTGACTTTCTGGAGAACTTGACAGATTGTCAGTGATCCTTTATTCGGGACTTGGCTCTACACCGCACCTCTCTCACCAGAGATGAGTGACGAGGAAGATACCATGATCCCAATCCCAACGACCTCGTCGGATGACGGGGTCCCTGTCACCACAGCACCCATGACTACGGCGCCTGTCTCTGGAGAGAACCCGGTCTCAACTGCCCCTGTGCCATGGGGGATGGAATACAACCTAGGGGGGTTCTATGGAGAGATGTACGGGGGAGCGTTTCCAGGAGTGACGACCCGGCCATGGAAGAGGCGAGACTGGGCCAAGCCACTAGTCAAAATGCATGAGATGTGGTTCCTCACCCCTTGGGCTTTGGTCCAAGAGGGCCGATTTGAGAGATTGGTCTACCGTTTGAGCACAGCAGAGGGCAGAGAAGACACCTGCCCGGGGCCCAGAGACACTGAGGGAGCTGTGGGAGGACGAAGATGGAGCGGAGATTGAAGCCAAGAACGCATACTCCGCCTGATAGACGAATCCTTGCAACACATCCCAAAGATGATCTCCGACGGGATCAGGGAAGAAATGGACCGGAGGCAACTCCAGGTACAGCCAGGGTCGCAAGGCCAACCCCCGAAGGGGCCTCCTGTGCTCCCGCCTGGACTGCCGCCTGGGGGTGTGCTGGGGCAACCTGGGGCACCTCCGGACCAACCCGCGGGGCCACCCGCAGGGCTGTCGGTGCCAGGACCGCTGGGAGTACTGCGGGGTTCGGGACGGATACTATCCAACCTGGCAGAACTACTAGATGCCACCTTCGACGGAACCCTGAGAAATTCTCATTCTTCTTGGTGAGAGCCGAGAAGTTCGTAGACAACTGGGGCCACTTGTTCCTGAATGAGGAACGCATAGTCAATGCGATTGCCTCCCACCTAAGAGACGCCGCCGTGGATTGGTATGTGGCCCTGCACCAAGAAGACGGGCGTGAGCTGCGGGAGGTTGACGCGTTCATGTGGGCCATGAAAGACCACTTTGAAGACTCCAATGCGAACAAGACGGCGTGCGCCTTCCTCTGCACCTTCCAACAAGGGACAAAATCGGTGTGTGAGTACACCGAAGAATTCCGGAAGCAAGCAGCCAAGATCCAGGGCTGGCCGGATGGATGAGAGAAGCAGCAGACATCAAGACCCGCCTGCGCACCCTCTGGCTGGACGATGCCACCGCCCTAGGGAAGGCAACCCAGCCGAGCAGTGCCCCACCAAAGGTAAAGCCGGCTGCCACCCCACTCAGACAGAAAGATGGAACCCGCGAGCTGAGAATGAAGCAAGGGCTGTGCCTGAAATGTGGGGAGCCCAGCCACTTCACGGCTGGTTGCCCGGGGGGGAACCCCATCCCCGGGAGTTCCGAAAGGAGGGAAGAAGAAGTTCGAGACTTCAACTGTAAAACCAATAGCAAGACCCAAGGGAATGAGAGCCCTACAGGCAACCCCGTTGGGAGATGAAACAGAGTCGTCAGAAGAGGAGCCAGCCCCGGTGGCGGGAAACGGAAAGGACCTGCTGTGAACAGCGCTGAACAGCAGGTCCCCGACTTCCTGGTGCTAAAACCGGTGAGCAAATCCCCTTCCCTTTTTTTTGTGACTGTGACTTTAATGGACCCCGATCTCCAGACGCACGTAAGAGTGCGTGGTTTGGTAGACTCGGGATGCGGGAGAGACATTATAAATCCTTCCCTGGTGACGGGGTTGGGGACTAAAGTAATAAAGTTGACTGAGCCTTGATCTTTACCCAAATGGACAGTTCAACAATGAAAGAACCATGCAAGTACGAGACTGTGCCTTTACACATGGGAATAGGGAGGCATTGGGAAGTGAGGTCTTTTGTAGTTACCTCAGCAGCCAGATTCCCACTGGTCCTCGGTAGCCCTTGGTTTTATGACCACAACCCACATATACTTTGGGAGGACGGGGTGATCAACTTCATATCCCCTTGCTGAGAGGCCCACCTCTGGAAAGACACTTGGGGCTCCCCCCCCGAGGGAGCCCAGACAGTACCAGTTGGGCTGGCGGAGGCGGAGCGGGACACTATCCCTCAGGGGTATTGGGATCTGACGGCTGTATTTGATGAAGAGGAGGCGGATGAACTACCCCCCCATAGGAACTCCGACTGTGCCATAGAGCTACTGCCCAACCAAAAGCTGCCTAAAGGGAAATTGTATTCTATGAGTCCAGCAGAGAAAGCAGAGTTAAGGAAAATCATTGATAAAAATTTGGCCAGGGAGTTCATCAGACCGGCGTCTTCACCCTGTGCTGCCCCCGTGTTGTTCCGGGGAAAAAAGGATGGGGGGTTGAGACTGTGCACGGATTATCAAGGGCTCAATGCAGTCTCCGCAATGAATGCTTACCCGTTACCCCTTATCGAAGACTTGCTTGCCGCCGTGGCGGGGGGGGATCTTTTCTAAGCTAGACTTGAGAGATGCATACTTCAGGGTGCGCATAAGGGAGGGGGATGAGTACAAAACAGCATTCAACACTCCATTAGGGCAATTTGAATACTTGGTGATGCCGTTTGGCTTACAAGGGGCCCCTGGGGTCTTCACGAACTTGATCAAAGAAGTGCTGCATAAACATTTGTTTAAGGGGGTCCTTGTTTACCTTGATGATATCTTGCTGTACTCCCCCGATAAACAGTCCCATGTCAAATTGGTGTGTGAGGTACTCCAGACGTTACACAAGCACAAGCTGTTTGCCAAACTATCTAAATGTGAATTTCATCGGTCAGAAATCTCCTTCCTTGGCTACCGTATTTCACAAAAGGGGATTGAAATGGACCCAGCCAAGGTACAAGACGTGGTGGGGTGGGAGGCCCCCCAAACCCAGAGACAATTACAAGAATTCCTTGGATTTGCCAATTTTTACAGATCCTTCTTGGCGAATTTTGCGCAAGTGGCCCTTCCCCTCACTGATCTCCTAAAGACTAAAGGGAAGGGCCTGGAGGGCGCCAAACTGGGGGCTAAGCTGGAGTGGACTCTCAAGTGTCAAAACACTTTTGACCAGCTTAAAAAACTGTTTACATTGGAGCCCATCTTAGCCCACCCAAACGAACTGAAAAAAATTGTGGTGCACGTTGATGCCTCGGATGTCACTATGGGAGGGGCCATTTTGCAGGAGGGGGACGATGGGAAACTCCACCCGCTAGCTTATGTGTCGAAAAAATTTAATGACACTGAGAGACTGGGCTGTGTGGGATAAAGAAGCAGGATCGATAAAATTGGCCCTCTCAACATGGCGGCACTGGTTGGAGGGAGCCAGGGTGCTGTTTGAGGTGTGGACTGATCACAAAAACCTGGAGTTGTTATGGTCCCCCAGGAACCTTAACGCAAAACAACTCTGGTGGGCTGATTTTTTCTCTAAGTTTACCTTCACGTTGCACCACTTCCCAGGAAAGGCAAACTCCCTGGCTGACGCGCTGTCCCGCCTACCCCAACATGACAGCAAGAGGGAGGAGGTACAGGACTCCATATTCACACCTTCCCAGCTGGGTGGGGTGATGACCACATGTAGCCAAACCAAACATCAGCCCGCCTCCCCCCCGACTCCTTTGTGGGACCAGAAACTCGCCTCCGCCTTCTCTGATGCTGACTGTGCCTCTTTGGAGAAGGAGGAGGGGGTGGTGCAAGATGAGCATGGCTGTTGATGGAAAAACGGGAAACTGTTCGTTCCGCTCTCCCTGAGGGGGGAAGTAATGGAGTGGGTGCATGGAACTAAACTCACAGGACACACAGGTTTTGTAAAGTCATTGCAATTGCTGCAAAGGCAGTTTTGGTGGCCAGGGATGAGAAAGGATCTGTCATTATTTGTACAAGCCTGTCAAACTTGCCTCATGAGCAAGCCCCACCCTGGGAAGCCACCAGGCTTGCTCCAACCTCTGCCGACCCCCACCCGGCCTTGGGAAGTCATTTCTATGGATTTTATAATGGACCTGCCGCCAAGTGGGGGGAAAACTGTAATATGGGTGGTAGTGGATCTGTTTTCCAAACAAGCACATTTTGTCCCATTTAAGTCAGTTCCATCGGCCAAAAAGCTCGCTATGGCTTTCTTACAGCACATCGTGAGATTCCATACTCTGCCCATTAAGGTGGTCTCCAATAGGGGGTCTCAATTTGTTTCTCACTTCTGGGGAGAACTGATGGCACTGTTAGGGGTGGAGAGGGGGTTCAGTAGTGCATATCACCCAGAAATGGATGGACAGACTGAACGAGTCAACCAGACTCTAGAGCAATATCTGAGGTGTTTCACCAATTTTCAACAAGACGACTGGGAGTCGTTCCTGCCTTTAGCAGAATTCTGTTACAATAACATGTGCCATGCTTCTACAGGGGTCTCTCCATTCATGGCAGTGCATGGCCTCCCCTCCCACTCCTGTCGCAGCCTACATTGTCGGCTGGGGAAGCGGGGGACTGGTGCAAACAACTCCAAGCCGCTTGGCCTCTTTTAGCACGAACCTTGGAGGACACCAAATCTGTGTATAAGGCTCAAGCTGACAAAAAGAGACACAAAGGGTGGGACCCCAAACCGGGGGACTTTGTGTATGTGTCCACCCAAAACATCAAGGGCCTTCAACCTAGTACGAAACTGAGGTGGAAATATGTGGGACCTTATGAAATTAAACGTGTGCTCAATGCTGTAACTGTTGAACTGATTTTACCCAAATCGTTGAAAGCAATTCACCCAGTGTTTCACCTCAGGTTATTAAGACGTTCACCTGGGAGGAATCAATGGAGGCCACAGCAACCAACGCCTCCCCCCCGATGGTTGGGGGGGAACCACACTACGAGGTTGCTGAAATCCTAGATTCGAAAATATTGCGGAATCGATTGTATTATCTTATTGAATGGGTAGATTTTGGCCCTGAGCAGAGGGAATGGGTGAGGGAGGAACATGTCAACGCCCCACGTTTGATCCACCGGTTCCACAAATTGTATCCTCACAACCCTGGGAGGGGTCAAGAATCAGAGGGGCAGAATGTCAGGTAGTCCTGACATGAGATTGATGGAAGGAAAGGAGGGAGGGATGGTCTGCAGCTTTCATGTTCTGGAATGTAGGGAGGTGTACAGGTTGCCTAGGAGACCCAGATTTACAGTGCCTGGACAATCTGTTATCTCACCAAATGTCCTTGGGTCCCACAGACTCTTTCCTCTGTTTGAGACAGCTCTGGCCGTTTGGTTATTTACTGCTTTTGCACCTTTGCCGCGTGCGCGCTTGGCAACTATTGGTAGATAGATGGGGGGCATTTCAAAGCTGGTATAACTGTGGGTGCCTTTAAGCTTTGGTTATCACTGACAATGTATTGCTAACGTATCTCTTAGAACTGCTTTCAATAAACGCTATCTTCTTTATGAAGCCTGGTGTTTGACTGACTTTCTGGAGAACATGACAGAAACTCAACAATCGCCACCATTCCATAAACTGACTTTCCTCTTGAGTTACATTACTCCAGATTAAATACTTAATTTCTAAAGGTAAATTCCCTGTCAAACCTTCCCAAATAATCTGCATCATAACCTGTTGACTGAGGTCCTGGGCTTGCATACAAGCTAGGGCAAGTGCACTACTAACCTGTAACGTGCCTATCCCCACCACAATGGCTTCCTCAGCCCCATGTTCTGTGCTCTGCCAAAATGGCAAAATACTAGCCATCATTTTCTGTCCAGCTCCCAACTGTGCCAAAGAAGATGTAATTAGGGTCCCCATTTTTCGCACATCTGATGTTGCATAGCGTATTTTATTAGACAGAACCTCTACAATCATTGCATCCAGGACTCTGGTCGCCAGCCCTGATGCCCCCCAAATAGTATCTAACCCTCTAGTCTGCTGGCTTTTTGCTAGCTGCTTCATAAACCACAAATCCAGCCATTTCTTCCAGCCCTCGTGACTGGTAGTAACATATGGGGCACATTCAGGTACAGCTTGTGATATGTTCAGGTCTGTTAAGTCCAATCTGACCTCCTTTAGAGAGCAGATTGGAGTCAACATCACTGTTCCTTGTGGTCTCACTTTACCATGTGTGGTCCAATCAGAGGATGTTTCCAAGGTCTCATCAAGTCATTTTCTCCAGCCAAAACTTCAAAATAAAGGATCTTTCCTGGTTGGTGGAGTTGATATACCCCAGCTTCTGCAGGTACAGATTGGAACTTGTGATGACATTGGTAACGAAAGACTGTATTTCATGATTTCAGATCACACTCACTGCTGTCCAGCTGCACCACCCACTCAGGAGGCCCCCATTCTCTGATCTGGTCTGTTTCCACCATCCATTTTTTCTGTACGCAACTTTCCGCAACAACAAATTGTGCACCCAAAGGTGTCAACAAGGTGCTGTTATGGGAACACAGACTATGGCAAATAAAATGCAAGACTGTGATCAGGCAAGCAAAAAGGGAATATGAGGAGCATATCACAAAAAACATAAAGGCCAACAATAAAACTTTCTTCAAATACATTAGAAGTAGGAAGCCAGCCAGGGAGGCAGTGGGGCCCTTGGATGACCAAGGGGTAAAAGGAGTAGTGAAGGATGATAGGGAAATGGCTGAGAAGCTGAATGCATATTTTGTCTCTGTCTGCACTGTGGAAGAGGAGAAGTGCTTGCCCACTCCGGAAGCACCGATTTCGGGAGGGGGTTTGAAAGACCTGAATCAGATTGTGGTGACAAGAGAGGAAGTCCTCCGACTGATGGACAATTTAAAAACTAATAAATCACCAGGCCCGGATGGCATTCATCCGAGAGTTCTGAAAGAACTCAAATGTGAACTTGTGGATCTCCTGACAAAAATATGTAACCTTTCTTTAAAATCTGCCTCCATTCCTGAGGACTGGAAGGTAGCTAATGTCAGTCCCATCTTTAAAAAGGGCTCCAGGGGAGATCCAGGAAATTACAGGCCAGTCAGTCTGACATCGATACCGGGTAAGTTGGTGGAAACTGTTATTAAAGAAAGAATTAGTAGGCACATTGATGAACAAAAACTATTGAGGCAGACTCAGCATGGGTTCTGTAAGGGAAGATCTTGTCTCACTAACCTGTTAGTGTTTTTTGAGGGAGTGAACAAACATGTGGACAAGGGGGACCCAATAGATATTATTTACCTTGACTTCCGGAAATCTTTTGATACAGTTCCTCATCAAAGGCTCCTAAGTAAGCTCAATAGTCATGGGATAAAAGGACAAGTCCTCTTGTGGATCAAAAACTGGCTTATAAATAGGAAACAGATAGTGAGTATAAATGGGAAACTTTCTCAGTGGAGGGTGGTAAGCAGTGGAGTACCACAGGGATCAGTACTTGGTCCGATGCTTTTTAACTTGTTTATTAATGATTTGGATTTGGGAGTAAGCAGTGAAGTGGCTAAGTTTGCAGATGAGACGAAGTTGTTCAGGGTGCTGAAAACCAGGGAGGATTGTGAGGCACTCCAAAGGGATCTGTTGAGGATGGGTGAGTGGGCGGCAACGTGGCAAATGGGGTTCAATGTGGCCAAGTGCAAAGTGATGCACATTGGAGCCAAAAATCCTAAATATAAATACACGTTGATGGGGTCTGAACTGGCAGAGATGGACCAAGAGAGAGATCTTGGAGTCGTAGTGGATAACTCAATGAAAATGTCTAGACAGTGTGTAGCTGCAATAAAGAAGGCCAACGCTATGCTGGGGATTATTAGCAAGGGAATTGAAAACAAATCAGCCAGTATCATCATGCCCTTGTATAAATCATTGGTGCGACCTCATTTGGAATACTGTGTACAGTTCTGGTTGCAACATCTCAAAAAGGATATTACAGCATTGGAAAAAGTGCAGAGAAGGGCAACTAGAATGATAAAAGGGTTGGAACACCTTCCCTATGAAGAAAGGTTAAAACACTTGGGGCTCTTTAGCTTGGAGAAACGACGGCTGAGGGGTGACATGATTGAGGTTTATAAGATTATGAATGGGATTGAGCAGGTTGAGAAAGAAGTACTTTTCTCCCTTTCTCACAATACAAGAACTCGTGGGCACTCCATGAAATTGCTGAGCAGTCGGGTTAGAACAGATAAAAGGAAATACTTCTTCACCCAAAGAGTGATTAACATATGGAATTCACTGCCACAGGAGGTGGTGGCAGCTACAAGCATGGACAGTTTCAAGAGGGAATTAGATAAACATATGGAGCCGAAGTCCATCAGTGGCTATTAGCCACAGGGTATAGATAGGAATTCTCAGTCTGGGGCAGGTGATGCACTCTATTCTTGGTGCTGGAGGGGGCAGCAGTGGGAGGGCTTCTAGTGTCCTGGCCCCGGTGCTGGACCTCCTGATGGCACCTGGTATATTTTGGCCACTGTGTGACAGAGTGTTGGACTAGATGGGCCATTGGCCTGATTCAACATTGGCTTCTCTTATGTTTTTATGTTCTTATGATTGACATTCCTCTGCCATTCGAGACCCACTGAACCCCGTGAGGGTGAAAATTGGAATGTATCCTGCAGCCACAAATGTAAAACCATTAACTTTCAAAACAGCACAGTTAATTTTATTTCTGAGAGTGGTGTAGGTTCCAAATTTTTCTCTTATCATGACTCCCCTGTAATAATACTGCAGGGAGCAATCTCCTGATGTGGATTCGGTGGGTGATGGTACATCCCACATGCAAACACTGTAGGCATATCTAGCCATGTCTTCCAGTACTCGCATCTCGAGGCGTCTCTCCTCATCTGTAATTACTGCTAGGGGTCCAAACAGATCATCCCCCTCAAGGACACAATCTGCAACATCATCATCACCCTGTTCAAATCTCCAGGTGACGTTCCCACTGATGGGGTCCCACTTCACAATTGTTTGATCACACCAGGCTAACCGTGTTGGGCATAAAGCTCGTGTACCTATCAATGTGCACCACTTCATTTCTGCAGCTGGGAACATAAGTAATCTCCCCACAGGCGAACCCTCTCCTGTCAGAAGCTTTCCTCCATTCCTGGGGACTTCCACAGGAGGATCCTCCAGTGAGACCTTTCCCATTTCCCCTGTAGCTTCCACTAGGGGAACCTCTATTGGGGGAATCACCATTGTCTCTGAATTAGAGACTCTTACTTCGTTATTGGATCTAGAAACAATTGGTACCGCTTCCTGAGGAGTTTCCAACAATGAAGGAGGGACGATCGTTGGCCCTGCAAACATTCGCCTCAGGGGTATTGCGGCACCCACACTGGGATGCAGCATTTCTTGTCCTGTACATTGTTAAACCAACTTACCATCTCTGATCAATTTCATGACACAATGTGGCCCACTCTGACATGTCATGGATTCCTTCTTGCCAACCCAAATACAAATGTGCTTGTCATTGGTGTGAGTGGTATCAAAATTAATTCCATCAAACAACGGTCCTGATTCATCATCAAGGGTGAAATCGTTCCCTTCGTATGGGCATCGCTTTCCTGATTCACTCACCAGAAATACCTGAGATCTGGTAGGAATCCAGGAAATCTGATATTCCATACAAGTATCTGAAAGGAGTCCAGACTCACATGCCTCAGTTATGCTGGAAGGGCATTTCTCTGGAGTCTGAGCTTCCTTTTGCCCTATTTGTGATACTTTAGTAGCCAAATCATGCACATCTTGCAAGGCCTGGTGAACTGCTGATGCCAGTGGATTATTCATAGGACTGCTCCTGGGACTGTTTGGACCTTCTCCTAATGGTATATCTCCTCTTATTCCTCTCAACCATCTCTGTGTTAGTTCCTTACTGGGGATTTCACTGTCGCACCTCCCAACTACAAAATGACTCTCCCATTTGCACTCCTTCTAAATAGGGACCATCTGCTTCCCCTTCTAGGAAGGTATGAAATGTTTTGTATTTTGGCATGGTTATCTCACAAACTGCCTCTCCAAAACGTACCGTCAGTATGCAAACTTTGTTATGAGTAAGGATAAAACCTACTTCCTAGGGAGAGTCTAATTTTGGTTCAGGACACACAAATTTATCAGCTCTCACCACGTTTTGCTCTCTCCACCATAGACCTGTCCCATGTACACCTCCACCCTTTTGGTAGATCTGTATAATACACCTTAATTCACCAATGTCCCCTTGATATAGCCTCTAATCTCGGTGGGGACTCTCCTTCCCTCACAGATTGAACTACAGGAGGTAAAGGTATAGCATCCTCCTGGGGTGGATAGAGCTGTGGATCTCCCTCGGTGCCTCCACTGTCTCTATTTCTTCCTCTTTAGGAACACATGTTACTAGGGATGTTTCCCATTCACATGCTTGTTCCTCCCACAACACTGTTCCCATTATCACTGGATCTTGGTCTTTGACTCCCAAGAACACATATTCCTGTTCTCCTACTGGGATTAGAAGTCTACAATCTTTTGCTCCCTGTCTAATCCTAACAGAACATATTCCTCTGTGGTATTTGAAAGTTACCTGTACCTTACCCTCCAAGAACTTCCATGGGTCAGATGTGGTGTTTCCACATTCCAATTTACTCACTTGATCCTCAGAAGAGATTCAGTTTACACTCTCAGTGTTCCAGGTACACTCCCAGACATCGAGTATATCTGACCATCGAACTTGATAAGATTTAATGAGGTCATGCCTCTCATTATCTGAATTATGCGAGTGATCACCTGCAACACCTGTGCCGACACTATCCAAAAGAAGTACAGGACAAACAGCACAACAAAACAAAATATACAGCACCTACATTTCAGACACATTATCCCTCATTGGGTATTACCGAATTCAGTTATTCCAGGAGGGTTCTCCTGAAAATAAATCGCAAAAGACTACTTGGCACCTATCTCAAGTGCATGTCATTGCTTACATATATGTATTGACATTCTTATTATACGTATATTACGTTTATAAACATATATATGATTACTCGAAATCCAGCATGTTTATTCCATGTTTATCCATCCTAATGCTGCCTCCGCCAACCATTCCCATAGGCCGGGGCATATGGATGATATGCTGACCTCTCTGTCTGCCAACTCTCTTCCACATTGGTGTAAGCATCAACTAGTCTTATGAATTCCTCCTGCCACTCCCTGCACCCATGTACCTATTTCCTCACATACACTTTCCGGGTATCCTCCACTCTAGTTTCCTATATTACTGACCCCATGATGTTTCCAAACCTGAATGGTGGAGCTCTCCTGGGCCCATTAGGAGCATCCCCCATTCTGAGGTTCCAAACACAATCTGGTGGTAGATATTCCAGAAGACCTTCTGGGGGGGTGTCGGTATTTGAACCATTCCCTGGATCTCTTGGGCAGGTGGGGGTGTATAGTACGTCATTTGAATTGTCACTTACGGCAACATATTCAATGTTGATCCCCTTCATCTCCATTCCAATTTTTTGTAATTTATTTTTTCCCCTTGAATCATGTGTGTGTCTATATCTATATCTATATCTATATCTGTACCTATAATTAAATTACACATATATCCCTATAAGTTTCTACCAATCAGCCTACTTATATACACTGTTCCTTGAACATAAAAGCTCCATCCTTACTTCCCTTTCCATGCTGTCAGCTGGGAAGAATGGAACCACTTCTTTTTCACATCTTCTGTCCCCTTTTTAATTTCCACTAAATACACTGTGGGTGAGGCTTGGTCTATGATGTAGCATGATCCCTGCCAGTTTGGGGTTAAAGGATGCTTCTTATTAGAAAAATCCCGATACATCACCTGACCATTCTATGGGGTTCTTTACCAACCTAGGTATTTATCCATCCTTTTTATATTCAAACCTAATTGATTGGCAATATGTCTGTGTACCTCTGCTAGCTTTTCACTTAACTGTTGGATCCATTGATCTGTCAGCACTTTAGGCTGCCACTCATCAGGGATTTCAGTGTCCAATCACCATTACTGTGGTGTATTCATCAGTCTCTCTGTCATTGCTTCGAACGGTGTGTACCCATGAGAGGCAGTAGATGCTCTGAGCCATTAAAATTAAAGGTAGTTTCTGATCCCAGTCTTTCCTATCTACCTTTACTACCTTTTTCAATGCCTCTTTAATAACCCTATTATTTCTCTCAACCAGTCCTGATGCCACCGAATGGTAGCTGATATGAAACCTTTGCTTTACACCTAAAAATTGGCACAGTTACTGCATTACCTAGCCAATAAAGTGGCTACTGCAATCTGAGTTTAACCTCTTGGGAATTCCAAAGCAACTGAGGACATGGTTTAGTAATTGCTTGGCAGTGGTCTTAGCTGTATTATCTTTGGTGGGAAGAGCTTCCACCCATTTTGAAAAGCTATCCACTAGAACCAAGAAGTACTGATTTCCATTCTTAGTTTTTGGTAGTGGACCTATGAAATCTATTTGAACATCTGACCACACCCCACTTGACCTTTGGTGTCTCATATCTCCTTTCTTAATTTTTGTATCTGCATTCACCATAGCACAGCATAAGAAATTATAACACCACTGTTTCACCTCTTGTTTCATGAGGGGCCACCAACCTACCCCTCTCACCTGTTCTAGGGTCCTTTCCCATCCAAAATGCCCTTGATCATGAACGAACTGGATCAAATCACTCCTCACTATCTTAGGTACAACCCATAAATTGGAGTCTTTTCTTACAGCCCATACTGTCTCCTCTGTTTTCTGAATTACATATTTTCCACAAGGACTTTTCCCTTTCTCAAGTAGACCCTGGATTTCTGCATCATCTTTTTGTAGGGTTCCTAAATCTAGGATGGATGGGGGTATCTTTTTCCCTTAAGACCTGGTGACCACTTTTGTCACCTTTTCTTCTTCTTCTTCGGGGCTTTCAATTCTTGTGCAGACAGTTTGGCTAATGAATCGGCCCTATTGTTCCAATAGGTTTCTCTGGTTTTTGTTTTCTGGTGTGCTTTTACATGCATCACCCTGATGTCTCCTTGCCACTGCTCTATATAGTCAGCAATCTCACTCCACAGCTGTGCATGAGTTACAGCTGTGCACATGCCATGGGATTTCCAGATTGGGAGCCAAGCCAGAAGAGCTTGCTTAGTCCACTCAGAATCTGTAAATATTGAAATTAGCTTCCGTTGCTAGCACTTCTTTAACAGCAGTGACCTCTGCTGCCTGTGCTGAGTGAGGACACATGGCCCCTCCTTTTTCTAACCCATCATTAACCCTGATGATTCCATAACCTGTTTTAGTCTTCCCAACCTTATAGGGGTTTTCCAGGTAGCGGGCATTCATGTTTCTCCCCTTGCACCACTAACCCATAGAGAACTGGTGACAGCGCCTTCCCCTTATCTATTTGGATCCCTCTATTTACCAAAGCTAGGGTCCACTGTGCTATTCTAGGGTTACTAACACGACCATCCTGAATTTTTCCACTAACTATATATTATAGGGGACTGTGAGTAGTCTGAACAATCACTTTACTCTCCCCCACAATGTTCTCCCACTGCTGAAGACATCAAAACAGTGCCAAACGCTCCCTTTCACATGGAGTGAAATTCTGTTCCACTCCACTAAGGGCTCTAGATGCATACGCTATTACTCTCTGTTTCCTATCCTGTTTTTGAATCAAAGTAGCTCCTAATGCTATATCTGTGGATGCTAGCTGGATGATAAATGGCTCCCCTACTTGAGGGTAGGCCAAAGCAGGTGCTTGAGCTAGGTCCTGTTTTAATTGGGCACATGCTTCAGACTGGTCAGGGCACCATTCCCATTTTTGATTCTTCTTCAAAAGAGCTCACAGAGGGCGAACTTTCTCATCAAACCCTTCTATGAACTCTTGAGAAAAATTCAATGTTCCTAAAATTGCTCTTAAGGAATAGGCATCAGTAGGGGCTGGTAGTTTCCCTATCGCTTCCACCCTTTGTATGTCAGGGGTTCTACCTTCTTGGCCTAGGCACACTCCTAGATACTTTACTTCTCTATGCACCAACTGGGCTTTGTCCCAATTAATTTTAAACCCTGTTTCTTGCATAAGTTTCAGGACTGCTCTAGTCACATTAAGCACAAACTCTGGGTTTCCCCCATATATAAGGATATCATCAACATATGCATTTGTTGCCTCCCTGTCCCCTGGGGGGAGCTTATCTAACATCTGAACCACATGTTTATGACATATGGTGGGTGAGAGATGTAAACCCTGTGGCAATCTTTTATAACAATATTGTCTTCCACAAAATGCAAAGGCAAACTTGTACCAGCAGGGCAGCACTAGAGGAATAGAGAAGAAACAGTTGGCCACATCAGTCACACTGAACTACTTGGTGCCCCCTACGATGGCAGTGATAACTTCTGAGTAACTAGCCACTACTGGGGCCGTGTTTGGGATTGCAATGTTTAGAGCTCAAAAATTCACTACTAATCTGTAAGTGTTGTCCTTCTTAACTGGCCAGATGGGGGCATTGTTAATGCTCTCCATCTGTACCAGTACATCTTATTCTACCAAAGAATCAATTATTTCTGCTATTGCTTTTTCAGCCTCAGTTGGGTATTTGTACTGCTTCTGTGGTTTGGGGCCTGGTCCAGTGATCAGAACTTCTGCATCTATCTTCCCACACTCATTTCTACTTTTAATACCAATAAGAGGAAACTCTTTAATCTACTCCTCCTTCCCTTGAGGTTTAACCTCATTGGGTCCCCTTGAGGAGTGACATTTCTGCACAGAGTATATAGGAAGAGTGAGGTTTCCCTCAGCAGGCATCTGCCATAAACAATCATTTGACAAATCAATCACTAATTGAAGCTCTTTAAGGAATGGGCTGCCTATAACCCCTGACTCTTGATTTCGCTCAGACACACAAAAATGTATTTCTGTTTTCAAAACCCCAACTTGGCTGGTGAATCGTCCCCAGCAAATCCTACCAGCTTGATCTGCTCTGCTGCCTTTGTTGGCTTAAGGCCTCTAGGCACCCATTCTTGGCTTAAAATATTCACAGATGCCCCGGAGTCCACTAGAAGTAGAGGTCTTTTATCCCCTTTTCCCAAGTGTGCCTCAACCACAGGTCTTCCCCAAGTATCATAACTTAGATCTGCAATTCTCCTGGGGAATCCTTGGGAGGGGCTTCCCTACTCAGAGGTCTCCAGCCCAGGTGCATCCCACCTAGACTCTCCAGTTGCACCTTCCTGTGTTTCAGGCATTTGTATGTGTGCCACAGGATGAGCAATTTGCTCTTGTCATCTCAATATCTCTGCCAAGCCTTTAATTAGCTCACTGATGGGTTTTCTATCCTATCTCTCTCTTGGCTCCCCCAAATCCATTAACTTTTCCCAGATGCTTTGTCTAACTCCCTCAGAATACTCTCTCCTGTTTGGTCTACTTGGGTGATCTCTATTTGCCATTGGAGGGTTCTGAATCCTTCTGGTTTGTCCATTCCCACCCCCCGCTCTATTAAAGCCATTTTGTGGTGGGTCTGGCCTGACACTATTCCAGGACTGGGTAGGCCTGGAATTACATGGTCTCATGTCTGGGGGACCTTTGTTCCAGTTCCAAAGTCCATTATTAGAAAAGGTCACATTGCGTACAGCCCCTTCTTTTTCCTTTCCTTTCTTTGCTTGGCTTTTCCTGCTTTCCCTAAACAACTGTCCTGCCTGAAAAATTCTCTCTTGGAGCTGAGGGACCTACAGTTACGGGGCCTAAAATAATCTTAGTTTGGACATTTAAACCATCAACCAATTCCCGCTTAAACTCCATGGTGTCATAGTCTGGCCTTCCTTGGATTAAATGTACTACATCTGATGCAATCCCCAATAATTCTTTCGTCCTCATATATATTTCTGGGAATTCATCTGATTTCTGTTCTTCCTCATAGAAAGCCTTTGAAAGGCTCCTATAGAGCAGCAGGGCTTTCATACACCCAGCCCTGATCCCACTACCTCTCATATAGTAGGGTCTAACTTTTAAATCTCCCCTGCCATAGTAGGGTTCAAAGTAAAGCTTATTCTGACAAGTTCCACTGAGTTCTGTTGAACTTAATCCTAAGTATGTCCTCACAGGATTGCAGATTTACAATTGGATCCCTCTAGCTTTTCTCCTGGCACAATAACAATGCATTAAGCTGGGAATTATGAGACCTATATGGGCAAAAAGCCATGTGGGACAGGGGTACAATGATGAGGGACATCAGTCATAATACCACTCCATCTTGTGTCAGCTGTGAAGCTGATAACACTTAACCTTTTCATTAAAGTTCATAATATGATACTGTAAAGGTTATAGGTAAGACTATGATCATTATCATATATAATTAACCCAGAAACTGTATCATGTAGATGTTGATATCGACACCTTGACATCTTGATATTAATAGCAATGATATTTTCCAGTAGATGGGAGAAAATGTTCAGCGCAACACCAGTACAGTTCTGAAAGACAGAGGTAGATACAACCTAGGCACTATGATAAATGCATGGTTTTGGATATGGAAGTAAGAGATAGGACTGAATTAAAGGAATGATCAAAAGATCCATCTGACAAAATGTAAAAAATGGTCATGCTCAGTTACAGATTTATTTCCAGCAGTAGCAGCATATTTGAAAATAAAAGTTCACTTTCTTTTTCAGCTTTTCCTCAGTTACACAGAATCCTTTTCAGTTAGCTAATAAAATGGAGTTCCATGAAGACTGAATAGGGCACATAGGCTAATAGCTTCATGTGCTCAAATATGTGTTGCAGTTCCCAAGTGGACGTAAATGGTTCACAAATATGCATATTATAATCTAAACTTTATTACAACCATATGCCAGATGCTCATGGTTCTTGAACTTTATAACACTGCATCTCCCCCCCAACTTACTTGATCTTCTGCATTCAACTCCAGCAATTTAAAATATTTTATGGGTATACCTCATACAGCTTTTACATGCATCTTACCTGTTCTATCACCTAATTTCTGCACATACATATGCAGCTCTTCCATGATTCCAACAGACTGCTTTCTTTCATACCACTTCATACTATAATGTGACACTGTTAGGAGCAGAGACATTATTAGGAGCTGAGACAGAGTTTATACATTGAGAAGTCTTACATGCTTGCTTTTCATTGCCAATAAGACATAACATTGTTTGATTCCCTTTGTCCACATATAACATCCCTGCTTGGGGGGAAAAAACACCATAACATCCATGTGCCATGCCAAAAACTGTGCCATATAGGGAATATACCAACCCATTTACCGTGTATGGTTCGGAAATAATTAGCTATATTTAAGTAGTCATGATAAAACCAAACATACAGCAACATTTCTCCAACACTAGAATGGCCACACTAAAATCTAGTCTTCTAGATGCCCATAAACACAGTGCAACATGTATCTCTTAAGAAGGGCAATTAATAGATCAGTAAAATAGAACCAGTGGGTAAAGCAGCAGTGATGGCTCCATGCTGTTCCATGAAGGTTCTAGTCAAAGCTCCTTATTCTAAGGCAAGGACAGAAAAAATCTGGGCAGCCAATAGATTCCCACATGTAAAAGGCAAAATATAATCCACACATCATCACTGCAGATGAACACTTTGCTGCTTCACAAACATGGATGGTTTGGAACAGATGAAGAAGTAGTAGTAGAAGAAGAAGAGATTGGATTTAGACCCCGCCCTTCATTTTTTAGTCTCAGAGCAACTTACAAACTCCTTTCCCTTCCCCTCCCCACAACAGAAACTCTGTGGGGTAGGTGGGGCTGAGAGAACTCTAACACAAACTGCTCTTTCAGGAACAGCTGTGCCAGAGCTTGTGACTGACCCAAGGTCACATCAGCAGGTGCAAGTGGAGGAGTGGGGAATCAAACCCGGTTCTCCCAGATTAGAGTCCGCACACTTAACCACTACACCAAACTGGATCAAAAGTACACATTGTCTGGTCCAAGACAGTAACCCAGATAGCACTCTAGGCAAGAATCCTGAGGGGAAGAGAAGTGGAGAAGTATGTAACATGTTAGGGATAAGACTTTCTTTGCACAAGACAGTGATAGTCCAGGAAACTAAAAGCTCAATTTTAGGTCCGATTCGTCCTCCAGATAATGTGCCAGAGGCTTGAATTAAAAGGAAAAAAAAAAGTTCTGTTCTCTTCCAGCATGGAAAGTGGGGAGGGATACAGGTGAGTAAATAAGTAGGCCATCATAATGATTGATGGTAATAAGGATGGAGAGCCAGGGTCTGAGACATTTATTTATTCATTCATTCATTCATTCATTCATTCATTCATTTTATTATACTTCTATCATGCCCTCTCCTGTGAGTGGACTCAGGGCAGGTTACAACCAATTAAAATAGTTAAACTACAGCTCCAATAAATTAAATAAAATCACAACACAATACCAAAATAACAAACATTTTCAAGATGGCAATTTCCAGAAAGTCCCAGTTGAGCCCGTATGTATGCTAGATGGATAAAGGATTAGGCAGTAGATACTGACCACCTATAACTTATCTCCATACGGGGGGAAAGTAAGGTGGTGTGGGGGCTGGGGGAGGCCATTATGCATGGACATCCACCACTTCAACCAAAGGCCTGCTGGAACAGCTCAGTTTTGCAGGCCCTGCAGAATCATAACAAATCTCACAGGGCCCAGATCTCACCTGCAAGAGCATTCCACCAGGCTGGGGCCAGGGTCAAAAAGGCCCTGGCCACTGTCAAGGCTAATAGACATCTTTGGGGCCAGGGACCACCAGAAAATGCTGTTGAGAGGAGTGCAGGGCTCTCTGGGGAACATACGCATACGCATATGCACATACGCATGTGCGAAAGACCCTAGTGAGCCTTAGGCAAAGGCTCCGAACCGGGGGCGCTTGGGGAGTAGCCTCTTTGCCGGCACATAGCCGGGAAATTGAGGCTTTCTCCCCGCCCCAATCAGCCCCGCTGCGTAGTGCCCGTATGGGACGTAGCAGCGCCACCGACTTCCAGGAGTGAGGAACAGCGATATGAACTAAGCAAAAAGAAGAAATGGCATCGAACCGTGAGTTGGAGGTCTAAATTCGAAGCAAAAACCCGAGCCCTTCCCCCGTAAGCGAATAAGCGTTTGGGAGGAGGGGAAACCCCCCCCCCACTGAGAAGCGGGACTTATAAAAGAAAGCTAAGGGGGACGAAAGGGAAAAAGGGTTGGTGAAACTACCTTTGGGGTGTCACTGAAGCTAAAGAGTTAGCGGGTCTCCTGAGGGACGCGACACGAACTTTGATAAAGTAAACAAATAAAAGAAATGTCGGCAATGAAGAAGGTCCCTTTGAAACCGGAAAAGAAGGGAGGCAGGACTTCCAGTCCGGGTAATCCCCCTCCAGAGCCTGCTGTCAATCAACAGACAAGCGAGTTACTGCACCCTCTGCTGGTCCAAATACAGAAAATTAGCGAAACCTTAACTAACATGGAAGGTGTTCTCAACAGTCAACAAAAACAACTAACAGAAACGTCAAAGAAGATGGAGGAGATCGCACAGAAATGTTTGGTCTCGACGGAAGACATCGGAAAAGTGAAGAAAAGGGTCAATAAATTAGAAAAGCACCAGGATTAGCAAGAAAAAAGAATCTTGATGTTGCAAATGGAGAAATCGAATCTGACTCTCCGTTTTCAGGGCATTAAAGAAGAAGAGAAAGAAGATCTCAGATCTATACTAGCGAATGCCTTGGCACCCGTAACTGGCAGAGAACAGCGAGAGTTGAAAGAAGAGATGGATAAGGTCTATAGAGCCTATTCCACCTTTACAAAGAAAAATAATCTGCCAGCAGAAGTGGTTGTCAAGTTTATTAAGCAGAGTACTAGAGATCAAATCTTGCGTGCAGTCTCAGCAGTGCCCTTGAAGATCGGGGAGCAGACTATCAGAATATTGAAAGATGTGCCTTATGAAGTCCGTATGAAAAGGAAAGCATACAAAGGATTGACCGCTTTTCTACAAAGACATCAGACTATTTACAGATGGACTTTCCCTGAAGGCCTGGTGTTCAAGTATAAGGATAAAAGAGAAAAGATTGACTCCATCTTCAAAGCACAAGAATTTCTGAAGAGACACGCCAGTTCAGAGGAAGAGGCAGCACTCGCAACTTGGACGGATTTGACCAGTGAAGATGACAGCGGCCCAGAAGAGGGAGGTGCTGGAGCGGGAGACATGAAAGCCAAAGAGGGCCCATCCTATAACCTGAGGGATACCAAAAGAAGACAACCCAAGAAATAATTGTTCGAGAAGCGTCAGAAAGGAGTTGATTAATAACTAACCCCAAAGGACATTACTAACCTTGTTAACAGACTCAATTTTGGACTTTTGCTAGATGAAAAGAAGACTCTCTAATCACGGTGATTGCCAAAAACTGTATCTATACTGACCAAAACTAACTTTTTTTAACAGAATACTCACTCTACTCTTTTCTTAATCCCTCTATATACCCTTCCTCTTTCCATTTATAAAAAGAATAAATTCCTCTCCTTTTTAGGAGGGTTTTGTCAAAAAAAAAAAAAAAAGTTAGCACTTAAGATCTTGAATCTGATTTGGTATGCAACTGTTAGCCAATGCAGTAGGTGCCGCACCAACTGTATGTGTGCCTGCATAGGTGCTCCAGACAGGAGATGTGCCACTGCATTTTGCATCAGCTGAAGCTTCCAGATCAGGGTCAAGGGTAGCCCTGCATAGAGTGAGTTGCAGTAGTCTAGTCTAGAGGTGACCATTGTGTGGATCACTGTGATTAGGTCATGGGGGAGAGATAAGGACCAGTTGCCTGACCAGCTGAAGGTGGTAGAAGGCTGGCGGGGCAACAGATGTGACTTGGGCCTCCATAAAAAGTGAGGCATCCAATGTCACACCTAAACTCCTCATCATTGGTGCTGGCATCAATGGATTGAGAGGTGGATTCTCAGACCCCTTTCCTCCACAACTTAGTCTTCAATGGATTTAGTTTAAGTCAACTTTGACACAAACATCCAGCCACAGCTTCCAATGCTTCAATCAGTATCTCTGGGGCAGAGCCAGGTCATTCATGTATCAACAGATACAGCTGGCTGTCATCAGCATGCTGGTGACCACCCAGCTCAAATGCCCAGATCAGCTGGGAGAGGGGAAACATATTGATGTTAAATAACATTCGGGAGATAACTGCCCCTTGAGGGATGCTGCAGACCAATGGGTACCATGACAAGACCCTCTCCCAAGTACCACACTCTGTCTCTGACCATGGAGAAAGGAGACTAACCACTGCAAAGTGGTCCCTCTTATTCCCGCATGGGCTAGGTGGTGGGTCATAAGTTCATAATCGACCATGTCAAATGCTGCCATCAGGTCATAATAACAGCAGCACTGACCCACCCCAATCCAGGTGTCTCCAGAGGTCATCTGTGAGGGTGACCAGCATGGTCTCTATCCCATAGCCAGGGTGGAAGCCAGAATGGAATGGGTCCAGGACCGAGGAGTCATCCAGGAAAACATGGAGCTGCTTGGTTACTGCTCTTTCAACTACCTTACCCAGGAATGGAAGATTTGAAACTGGGCGGTAGTTGGCTGAGTCCAAGAGGTTCAGCGAATTTTTTTTTTCTGGAGTGGCCTCACTACTGTCTCCTTCAAAAGCCCTGGGAAGGTCCCTGAAGTCAAGGACAAGTTAATAGTCTCTCCCAGGGGGACCTGTATTCCATCCCCACCAGCCTTCACTAGCCATGACGGGCACAGGTCAAGGAGGCAAGTAGTGGATTTCACGGCTGCCAAGATCCTGTCAACCTCAGCCAGGGAAAGTTGATTTAACTAGTCCAATATTGGACCTGAAGATGGTCAAGGAGCCTCTATCTCATGTACTATACCAACAGTGGCTGGCAAGTCTTAGTGAAGCAATGGGATTTTATCTGCAAAATAGCTTACAAATGCCTCACAGCTAATAGCCAATTCAATAACCTTTTGATTTCCCTGTGGTAGGGAAGTTAATGACTGAATTACTCTAAATAATTGCACTGGGCAAGAGCTTGCAGGCACAATGGAAGACACAAAGAAATTCTTAGTGGCTTTCACTGCCATCTCATAGGTTTTCATAAGCAACCTATAGGATGTTCTTGATGCTTCAGCATGAGTGCACTGCCATGCTCATTCTAACCATTTTAGCTCCTGTTTCATCCTCCATATTATCAAATAAAAAAATTAAAAAGTATCTGGGTAGAAGACGAAGAGTAAGTGTTTATACCTCACTTTTCTCTACCTCAAGGAGTCTCAAAGGAGCTTACAATCACATTGCCTTCCTTCCATACAACAGGCACATTGTGAGGTCGGTGAGGCTGAGAGAGTTCTGAGAGAACTATGACTGGCCCAGGGTCACCCAGCAAGCTTCATGTGGAGGAGTGGGGAATCAAATCCAGTTCTCCAGATGAGAGTCCACCTTGCTTAATCATCACACCATGCTGGTAGAAAGGAGACAAGTTGGAGATTATTTTGGGCTGCGATCACACACACTAAATAATCCACTTTCAATCCACTTTTGAATTGGATTTTGCCAGTTCACACAGTAAAAATCCAGTTGGAAAGTGCATTGAAAGTGGATTATTTAGTGTGTGTGACTGCAGCCTTAGTAACCTCATTGAACAGAACTTTACATAGGAGATTCCAACTTCGCAGCTCTGGACTGAGAAACTCTTAGTTGTAAATGCTAAAATGGATTTATGTTTGAGTGCTAAGATGGTAGAATATTTTATGGTTCAGTTCCTTTATTCATTGCTGAGTGGTTCTGATTAATAGTCTGACAGTCAGGGAAAGGGAAAGGCTTGTTTTCTCTCCAGGCTTCTACTGTGTTCAGGGAGTATGAGATTTAGGCCCGATCTGCATCTAGCATTTGCTCTGTGAAACCAGCATGCAGTCTGGACACAGCCATAAAATCCGACAATCAGTCAAAGTGAAAGTGGCATGCAATGTAGAGGGGAATTTCTGTTCCAGCGTAGGTTTGGTAAAACAGCAGAGCAAATGCTTGATGCAGAGTGGGCCTAAATTAGGTTTAGTTAGAGTTATTCCTAATCCTGCTCCTCTTACTAGCTCTCAGCAACATCAATTACCAGAGTAGTATTGTAGATCTATATAGCTTTTAAATTATTTTTTCATCCTATTTTTGTAACATTTTCTTTTAACAGCTGGATTATAAACAGGAATTTGCTGACATCCAAAGAAATAACCATTCAAGTTCATGCAGCAAAATCATCTGGGTTATGAGTCTCTCATGTGTGCATGTGTAAAATGCTGTTATTCTGCAGCTGATTTATGGTGACCCTAGAGAGGTTTCAAGGCAAGTGAGAAGCAAAGGTGGTTTGCCTCTGCCTCTGCAGAGTCTTCTTTAGTAGTCCCCCATCCAAGCACCAACCCTGCTTAGCTTCTAAGATCTGACAAGCGGTATACTATACCATTCCACATCCCATGAATCTCTTATACAGATGTTAAAAAACTCAGCCCATGTTCTTCATTCAAACAGTGAATTTAGGAATGCACTATCACAAGATGTAGTGATGACCTCTGTCTCAGCTGGCTTTAAAAGGGAATTAGACAAATGTTATGAAGGATAGTTCTATTGAATAATGAATAAATGGATCTTCCATGTTCAAGGGCAGTACCCTCTGAATACCAGTCTTCAGACCTTGGCTCCTATGAGCTCCTAACTAGCCTCTCAAAGGCATTGATTGGTCTCTGTGTAAAGCAAAATGCTCGACTAGTTGAGTTATTGGTCTCAGGGCTGCTCTTGTGTTCTCTCGCAGCATTCCATTTCTAGGAAAAGAAAGTTTTTGTGGGGGAAGAATCTGTGATGTCAGCCCAGGGTTGATGGTGAAGACATGATGGCTGTCCAGTGATGTTGTGTCGTAAGATCAGGAGTATGAGCTGGCGAAATACAGCCGAGTTCCGCTCTCTGAGAACAATAGGGACTAGGCTCCTGAGCTCGCCGGTAAAGAACCAATGGCAGCACTGGCGGGCGATTCAAACCCGCCAACAGGAATGTGGGGGCATCCCCCCCCTTACTGTATATAGTTGGCCTCCGGCCGTTACTGCATGTCTTTGTCTTGTGTGAAGTACGAATAAACGCGTCTTCTCTTATGTCGTCGTCCGAGTCATGAGGCACGAAACCCAGTACTTTACAGTGGTGATGAGGATAGGATTTCAATGCCTTCCCTGACTCCATGAGCGACGAAGAGGACAATAAGGCCACCCCCAAGCACCGCATCGCTGACCCCGAGAGCAGCACCGCACCGCTCGCACGCCTTCCCTGACAGAGCTATGGCCGCCACACATGTAATACTCGAGCGCTTCGATCCGTCACAGCCAGAAACCTGGGACGCATGGGTCGACCAGCTCATAAGCTACATGGAACTCAACGAGATTCACGACCCTGAGAAAAAACAGTCGCTCCTGCTGAGCTCGTGTGGCACCCAAACAGTCCGCCTTGTCAAGAGCCTCTTGGTGCCCTGCACGGCCCTGGAAAGCTCATTCGCGGAGATCCTGAACATCCTCAATGCGTACTTCAGCCCCTGGCCTACCTTCCTGGCCAAGAGGATGGAGTTCCAGATGGAGTTCCAGAGATGCATCCAGGCCCAAGGGGAATCCGCTGCCGCCTTCCTGGTCGCGCTGAGGGTGCTCGCAGTGGACTGTGGGTTCCCGAAGGTGGAAGACAACTTGCTGACGCAGCTCGTGTGGGGCCTGGCGGACTCCAAGCTGCGGCATAGGTTGATTGGCAACCGGCGGCTCACCCTGGACGAGGCCATCGACACCGCAACCGCACACGAAGCCGTCGAAGGGGAACGCCCGGCCGCGGTTGCCCATGCGGTCGGGAGGGGTCCCAGCCCCGGGAACTCAGACACCGAAGAGGTCTACTCCCTCAGAACCCAACACCGCCAGCCGGCGCAGGCCCAGCAGGCCGACAGAGAACCAGCCAAGCCTTCCGGCAACCGGACCGTGTGCACCAGCTGCGGGGAAGGCCATGGGAGGAAGACCTGTAAGTTCCGGGACGCTGTCTGTCATGGGTGTGGAAAGCAGGGACACCTCGCACGGGTCTGCTGGTCCAAGGGGCCCCGGAACTCGAGGTCGTCGGCCCCACCACACCATGCACCATCCACCGCCCATGAGAGACAACGGAAGAGGTCGCCGAGCTGTATCATCTTACGGATCAACCACTACAGGTACTTCACCTCCCCAACCCCAACCTCTCCTCCACCCCAAAGATCCAAGTAAACGTGCGGATCGAGGGGTCCCCCTGCTGCATGGAGGTGGACTCAGGATCAGCTGCATCCATAATTTCCGTGGACACTCTTAAAAAACTTTGCCCGTCCAGGGGACCCCCTCTAAGCCCATCGCCACTTAGCTTGGTGGACTTTCAAAAGAACCCTGTCCCCATTCGGGGAGTCGGCACTTTCCGAGTGCAATACCGAGACTTTGAGGGGAACTTGGACTTGGTGGTGGTAGAGGGAAACCTTGTGTGTCTCCTGGGGCGTGCATGGTTTGAGGCCCTAGGCATTACGATCGGGGGAGTGAATAAGTGCGGGACGCAGGACTGGGGGACAGTGTGCAAGGAATTCCCTGAGGTCTTTGATGGGGAGCTGGGGTGTTATAAAGGGGCCCCGGTGTTGCTTCACTTAGACCCGACGGTGATGCCCATCCGGCGGCGCTTCCGCACCGTGCCCCTGGCCCTCCGCCCTAAAATAGAGGCAGAACTGGACCGGTTGGTGGCCCAGGGAGTCCTAGAGCCCGTCCCTAATGCACAATGGGAGACCCCGATTGTGACACCCGTGAAGCCGAACGGGGAAATCCGCATCTGCACGGATTACAAGTGCACTATTAACCAGGCACTTCAGGCGCACGCATACCCCGTACCCATAGTCAGTCACGTATTGGCCACACTGGCAGGGGCGCGCATATTTGGAAAGCTGGATCTCGCACAGGTGTACCAGCAACTCCCTGTGGATGAGGCCACTGCCAAGGCACAAACCATAGTAACCCACCGGGGGGCCTTCAGGGTGAAGCGGCTGCAGTTCGGGGTCAGTATGGCCCCAGGGATCTTCCAGAACCTAATGGACGATTTGTTAAAAGGGATCCCTGGCGTGACGCCGTTCTTCGACGACGTCCTCATCGCCGTGGCCACCCCGGAGAGTTTTGCCACCCACCTCCGAGCGGTCCTGGGTCGCTTCCAAGCCGCGGGCCTAAAGGTGAAATGGGAAAAGTGCCTCCTCGGGGTGCCGGAGGTGGAGTTCTTGGGGTACCGGGTCGACGCAAAAGGCCTGCATCCGGCGAAGGACAAGGTGAAGGCCATCGTGGAGGCCCCCACCCCGAAGTCCAAGGCAGAGCTCCAGGCGTTCTTAGGCTTCCTGAACTTTTATCACGCCTTTCTCCCACACAAGGCCGCCGTGGCGGAACCCCTACACAGACTGCTGGATAAGACGACGCCTTGGGCATGGGGAGCGAGGGAGGAGGCGGCATTCCGGGGGGTTAAGACAATATTGATCTCGAATGCTGTACTCGCCCACTTTGACGAAAAGCTCCCGGTAATCCTTGCATGCAATGCATCACCATATGGGGTCGGGGCGGTCTTGGCCCACAAACTACCGGACGGGAGGGAAGTTCCGGTGGCTTACTACTCCCGCATGCTGTCCCCCACGGAGCGTAACTATGCACAAATAGACGGGGAGGGCTTGGCCCTGGTGGTGGGGGTAAAAAAATTCCATAACTTCGTGTATGGGCGGCCCTTCACGCTAGTAACCAATCACAAGCCGCTCCTGGGACTGTTCGCGGCAGACAAACAAACGCCGCAGGTACTGTCGCCCTGGGTGTTGCGCTGGTCCTTGTTCTTAGCGGGCTATCAGTACTGGTTGGGCATCGGCCAGGCAAGGCGCTGGGTCATGCCAATGCCCTTAGCCGCCTGCTGCTGCCGCAAACAGGAGAGAACCCGGCCCCAGATCCCACGGTATTGTTGATGGAGGAGCTTCCCAACCCCCCCCCTGCAGGCTGCAGACATGGCCGCCCGCTCGTCCCGAGATCCTATTATCTCCCGAGTCCTAAACTGGGTGGTGAGGGGATGGCCAGCGGAACCGGCCGGGCCAGAGTTCACGGCATACAAAGCCAGGAGGGAAGAGTTATCCGCCTTGAAAGGGTGCTTACTATGGGGGGACAGGGTGGTCATCCCGGGGCCCATGAGACAAGGGGTTCTAGAAACGCTTCACGAGGCACACCCTGGCATTGTACGAATGAAAGCTCTGGCAAGGAGCTATGTGTGGTGGCCCGGGATAGACTTGGAAATTGAGACCTGGGTCCGGGGGTGCACACGGTGTCAGGAGGTCTGTCTCAATCCCCCAAGCGCGCCAACCCAAAGCTGGGAGTCCACCCACAAGCCGTGGTCACGCTTACACGTAGACTTTGCCGGGCCGTTCCAGGGCCTCCAGTTCTTGGTGACGGTAGACTCCTACTCTAAGTGGGTAGAAATAAGTCCAGTGTCTACCACCTCTGCTAAAGCAGCAATAAGGGCCCTGCGAAAAATATTCGCTACGCACGGCTTGCCAGACACGATTGTGTCGGACAACAGGGCCGCGTTCACATCTGCTGAGTTCCAAGCGTTTCTCGCAAGGAACTTAATCAGGCATATACGGTCTGCGCCCTTCCACCTGGCAACAAATGGACAGGCGGAGAGAACAGTTCGCACCGCCAAAGAAGCCCTGAGCCACATAACTGAGGGGGAGTGGGAGTTCCGGCTGGCCCGCTTCCTCCTCACACAGCGCACCACCCCGAACCCCATCTCTGGGCATTACCCAGCAGAACTATTGATGGGCCGCCGCCCCACGACCCTGTTAGACAGGCTCCACCCGGACCGAGCCCCAGAGAGAAAGCTGGTCGAAACCCGGGAGGCGCCCAGGAGCTTCCTCCCGGGGGAACCTGTCTACTTTAGGAATTACGGGGCAGGGCCTCAGTGGCTGGCCGGTCGTATTCTCAAACCCACCGGGCCAGTTTCATATGAAGTCCTGGCAGATGGGGACCGGGTCCTCCATAAGCACGTGGACCAACTCCGGAGGCGGCAAGACCCTGGCGCAGGGATCCAGGCCCCGCTACCGGAATACACCGGGGCTGCCCCAGCACCCAATCGGCTGCAGGCACCACAAGCGGAGCAAGTGCCAGAAAGACCACGGAGCACGGAGGGGGTCCCGGAGCAAGCCGAGCCGCCGCCGCCGCTGTCACCGCCGCCGCTGTCACCGCCGCCGCCGCTGTCACTGCCGCCGCCGCTGTCACCGCCGCCACCGGAAATCCAAGCTCCTAGTGCGGGAGGACCACCCGAAGGGGGCCCCGCCAGTCCGGTGCCAGCCCCCCAAAGATCATTAAGAGAACAGAGGCCACCAGCCTACCTAAAAGACTACGTCACCTGATAGGAGACAAACTATGGGGGGAGGGGTGTTGTGTCCTAAGATCAGGAGTATGAGCTGGCGAAATACAGCCGAGCTCCGCTCTCTGAGAACAATAGGGACTAGGCTCCTGAACTCGCTGGTAAAGAACCAATGGCAGCATTGGCGGGCGATTCAAACCCGCCAATAGGAATGTGGGGGCGTCCCCCCCCCTTACTGTATATAGTTGGCCTTCGGCCGTTACTGTATGTCTTTGTCTTGTGTGAAGTACGAATAAACACGTCTTCTCTTATGTCGTCGTCCGAGTCATGAGGCACGGAACCCAGTACTTTACAAGTGATACCACTGAAATGTCTGCCATTCATTTATAAGAAGCTTTAATGAATTTGTCGGGAATTTTTCAGTAGACATTGCAAATTTGAGATACCAAACTAAATAACTGCAGATCCATGTGGAAAACTGAGTAGTGATTATCTATTATACACTATGAAATGTTTAAGAAAGGATAAACTCAGTAAGAACTGCACAAGTTTAGTGGAGTCTAGAGGCACCCAGCTGCCAACATGTCATTTGTCTTCAAAATAGCTATGATTTTCTCTACCTAGTTTTCCAATTCACTGCTATATATTGTCTATGGGAAAAAAATCTGAATGATATTGAAAAGCAGAAAATAGGCAGAATTCTAAACAGAAGAAAAGCAGCAGCAATACCTTTGGGGGTTGCTGAAAAGAAGCTCTTACCTATGACAAAACATCAACATTCATATAAAGAATATCAACCAGCTCACATTGAAGACAATGGCAAAAAAATTCCCTGATTTTAATGCTACTGGGTTGTTCTTACAAATCAAAAAAGAAATGAGATGAAAGTTTAAATGGGCAAGAAAAAGCTGAGCACAGAGAGATGATCTAAGGTAAAAGAATGTGGAGGAAAATGCAAGGGACTTTAACAGACAGAAAATGTTAGAATAAGTGGATTGCGGTTCTTCTAGGCAAATTTAAGAAGAAAATATGAACTGTGAAAGAGGATATAAAATGTAGAGATTAACTGAAATAAAACATAGAAGTGAGGTTATGGCAGCAGCGATAGCAGCTTAGTTCTCATTTTGCTATGCCCTCATCAGGAGGGGAGTTAAACATCTGCTCTCTTTTTTCCTGGCCTGCAAAATAGGGGGGAAGAATAATGGAGCATTTTCCTTTTGCTGTTGTATTTAAATTCTTAGCAGAATAACTAGATCCTTGGTTCCTCTTTCTTCATCAGAACCCCACCCCCCAGCTTTAAGTATGTGTTGATAGTCTGAGATGAAAAGGGAATCATAGTAGATAGGTCAATGAAAAGGCAAAGGGTGAAAAAGGCAAAGAAAAATTATTTGGAAAGTCACTGAAAATAAAACTGCCAATACTATAATGCCCCAGTATACCTCTATACATTTCATTTGGAATACTGAGGCTGTAGTCACACGCACTAAATAATCCACTTTCAATCCACTTTCAAACTGGATTTTTACTGTGTGAACTGGCAAAATCCAGTTGGAAAGTGGATTGAAAGTGGATTATTTAGTGTGTGTGACTGCAGCCTACATGTAGTTTTCATCACTATATCTCAGAAAGGATATTACAGAACTGGAGAAAGTACAGAAGAGGGCAACTAAAGAGATTAAGGGGTTGGAGCACCTTTCCTATGAAGAAAGGCTAAAGATACTGGGATTTTTCAGTTTTGGAAGAAAAAAAACTTGAGGGGACTGTGCTAGGCAGACCGGCAATGGCAGACCCACACTGACTCCTCCTGAAATTGGCAGTTCTGGAATAGGCAAGCACCGCCCATCTTTCACAGTGAAAACAGAGGGCAAAAAAGCATTTCGGTTCTTTGCTATTTCCCCGTCATCCTTTGGTAATCCTTTCACCCCTTGGTCATCCAACGGCCCCACTACCTCCCTAGAGATTATATTTTTTTGCCAAATGTTCCTCATAGTCCCTTTTTGCCTGTTTGATCATCAACTTGCATTTTATTTGCCAATACCTGTGCTCCTTTTTATTTACTTTACTCAGACTAGCCTTCCACTGCTTAAGAGAATCCTTCTTTCCTTTAGTGCTTCTATTACTGTGTTTGATAACCATGCCGGCCTTTTTCTATACTTCTTTGCACCATTCCTAACTTGCAGTATACATTTTATCTGAGTATTGTAGTTTAAAATAGTATTCAAGCATTCCAAAGAGATTTGATCTTCCTTTCCTTTCCTTTCCTTTCAGTTTCTTCTTCACAATCCCCCTCATTTGAGAGAAGTTACCCCTTCTAAAGTTACATGTGGTTGTTTTGATCTTTTGGGGCAACTCCCTATTTACATAAATGCTAAATTTAATAGCACTGTGGTCACTGTTCCCAACTGGTGCTCTCATCTCTCACTGGGTCTTGAGCATTACTTAAGACCTAGTCCAGGATTGGATCCCTCTTCATATGTTCTGTGACCATCTGCTCCATAGCACAGTTATTGAGAGTATCTAGAAACCAAGTCTCTTTCTCCTGACTTCAACACCTATTGACCTAATCAATATGTGGGTAGTTAAAATCACTTATTATGACAGTTACTTGTCTAGCAACCAACATAAAAGCCTGCCCAGAGAAGACAAGGCCAAAATATATGTGGGAACACTGCACCACATCATCTCCAAAGGGCAGCTGAAGCAAACCAATCCCTGACATTAACTCACTGAGGCACATGCATCCGACATCACAATGAAATGGAGCTTGATCATGCTAGAAAGTGTTCAGTCAAGCACTGAGTGTTAGAGAAGGAGGGAGGTGGAAGGAGTGATGAGCATATGCCAGCAAATCTTGACACTATGGCCATTTCCACATGGGTTTGCTGCCCCTGATGCAATGCAGTTGGGAAGTGGTTTGTTGTTGTTTTTAAATTCCACACAGCATTGTGGTACATTTCTGCTACTCCTAGGTTTTCCCTGACTTTTCTCCAATTTTTCTCAAATCTGCTTTACTCCAAAGGAGAAAGAACACAGAAAAGCTTGGATGGCTGCAGTATGTAGAGAAATTAAAATTGACTCTTTTCCCCTGATCTTGTCTCTCAGGCAGACATTTCCTCCCCCTACCACCAGGGGGGGATTTTAATTTTTTTTTTTAAAAAATAAATCATCACTAGTATATCATATATATCAATATACCATTGTAATAATAGCTATAAGAGCTTCTCTGAATTCTCAGGTTTCATTTTTTTTAATCTCAAGGCCCATCCCTTGTAACTTTATAAGGGACAAAGCATATCTTTACAATGAAAAAGGCTAGAGACTTCACAGAAGCTGTGAATTCACAGAACCTGGTATACCTGTTCTTACAACAGTATGTGGTATAATGATGTTCTAGTGGCTCCTAAGACTGAACTTGTGGGCTGGGATCCCACAACACATGGACTAAAAGATCATGGATCTTTCCTATGTTCCGCTGTCCGCAGCAGTCCTTTCTGACACTATTTTCTTTCCCGGAGTCTTGACTTGACATGACCATTTATGTCAAGAGGCTGCACTGGGCAGAGAGGAGAGAGCACAAAATCACACCCTTCTTCTATCATTAGAACTTCAGTAGAACAAAAGAGGCAGAAATGGCCTTCCTCACTGCAGCCTATTCACCCACATGGTTATTAGGTCTCATGATCCTGGAATAAACTTTCCCATTACAGGAAAGGACTGCTGGAAGAGGGAAGGGAATACAGGAGAGATCCATAGCCCTCAGAGCCTTCTGCAATAGATCATGGGATCCAACCCATTGATTTTCTAACTACTGCTCTGAGGTGATCTAGAAGCTAACTGTGTAGAAAGTGCTGAGAGCTCTTGCCCTTCAAACTATGAGGAAGCTCATTCTGTGCCCTTCTCTTATTTATTTATTTCATTAGGATTCTATACCGCCCTCCCCACAAGCATGCTCCTTACCCCCATCCCTTGAAAACTGAGTACACTCTGTTTTCATATAGCCAGATAGGAGTAGAAAAACTTCCTCTCAGTCCTTACAAAGGACCTTCATAAAGACTCCCAGAGGTCCATGGAACCCAGTTTGAAAAAAGCTGGTTAGAACAAAGAAAAGACATATTTTTGGAACTATTATTTTAGCATATTTACATTTATACAGGATAATCAGTTAACTGCTCAGAACTCATATAATTAATTGATTCAGATTTCTTTAATTAGGTGACTGCTTTAATCAGAAAGCATGATTACATTATACACTCCTCTATGCTAACCAGTCATACCAGATTACCCATCTTTGTTCAACCATGATGTAAGCATGCTTTTGAAATTAAAAATTTTGCATGACAGCTGATGAGAACACACGCTGGTGAGAGACAGTAAGATACAAAATAATCTAATATGGTATGTTTCCAAGATAAATTGGGTGTTATTTTTCCTTAGTGAACAGCATAATTTTTGCAGGCATTGTAGCCTCATTATCCTATTTTAGTGTGCTAGACTGGAATTTCTTTTACCTTTTAGCTGTCCACAGGTTTCTGTATAATTTAGTTTCCATCCTATAAGGTGGAGGAATAGCTTTGTGCCTTAAGGCATGAGAGCACTATTGGCTCTTATTGAGACATTTCCCGTCTGGAAGGGTAGGTAGGCCAACTCTCAGCAAAAGTCTGCTCACTCTTCTGATTGGTTGTTTCACATGAGGTGGCAAATGGTTCATCAAGAGCCAATAGTGCTCCCAAGCATAATTTTATATATGGTTTTACTATTGAGTTTTTGAAGATCCTAGAGTGTTCAGTGACATCACTTCCAGGTTTTACTGAAAGTGACATCAACACACCCCAGGTCATGTCCCGTTTTTGCTCCCAAGTGTTGCTGGCTGTGGTGTGGCAAAGCTACTTGCTATAAGATAGAGAGGGAATTCATCACTTGCTTCAGCAAACTAGTGGGCTAGGGAGGGAATGCCCTTGATGGTTAAACAGCATTAACCGAACCATTTGCTGCAGGTAAGGTACGTAGAGGATGAGGCTTAATACCTCTTGGCACTGTTTTAGATGTAGGTAGGGATAAATGAAGCTGCTAAGTTTGAAGCCAGTCTGGGTTTGCCCCAAAAGTTGATAGCTGCAGGTAGGTTACTTGATAGCAGCAACTTGCACTAATTCAGGGATGTTTAATTGATGTAGATCAGCCATTCATAAACTAGTTAAACCACATACTTATGTCTCATGTCCTTATTTTAGGGGTGTTTGTATAAAACCACTTCAGTCCAGCTTTGATTTTGTCTCCTTAATAGCAGCAACCAAGAAAAAATCTGGAATAGCATAGGAAGACTGTGTGGCCCAGTGGTGAGGGTGTCAGATTAGGAACTTGGACAAATGGGCAACCCCCTGCTCAATGCAGGATCAGCCTAGAGCATCCCTGACTAGTGTTTGTCCAGATGCTGCTTAAAGACTGCCAGTGAGACTATCACCATCTCTCAGCCTAACCTGCTTCACAAGATTGCTGTTGTCTGGACAGAGTGGAGAAGGGAAGAATGGTGTGATAAGCTGTTTTGGATCCCACAAGAAGGAAAACGGGATATAAATGTATTTATTTATAAAATTTATACAACATGAACATATGATGCTGCATTACACAGAATCAGACCATTGGTCCATCAAGGCCAGTACAAGACTGGCAGCAGCTGTTCTCCAGCATCTCAGGTGGAGGTCTTTCATATTACCTATGACCTGATCTTTTTAGCTGGAGATGCTGGAGGTGTGGGGGATTGAACTTGGGAACTTCTGCATGCCAAGCAGATGCTCTACTGCTGAGTCACAGACCCTACCCTGCTTTTCTGCCCTCATCAAGGCCATCAAAGCAGCTATTAAAAATAAAACAAGATTCCATTTCCATGATCAGGAGGAAATTACTTTCACAGACACTCCTGCAAATAAAAATATGTTGCTGTTTGCTCTGAGAGCAAATGATGCCAGCAGAGCTGGATGCTGATAAAGTCTTTCCTGATTTCTCCCAGCCAGGGCCAAATGGCTGTAGCTGGTAACATGTCCATATGACTTTTGTCACCTGAGCAGATGGCAAGCTTCATATTCATATACAAGACACTTTGACAGCTTTTGCTAGAGCAAGGAGACATTCACACATGGGAAGAGCTAGGCCCAAGGCATCAGCACATCAAAGGATTCTCTAATGTGATACAGAACACGTAGGCAATGGCTAGTAACTGGAGATTTGGACACACCTCTCCACTCCCTCATGACTGGATAATGGCCATATCTGATAGTGACGAAGGATGGAGTTTAATTGGAAGAACCCTATGGGAAAAGTTATCCTCTTTTTGAGTGCTGACTTGGTGTTCTTGTTCCTCTCTGGAAACAGAGAGTTCATTTTTGGATTGTATACTTGCAACATGGAATTTTACTGCTAGGCAGCCAAGCTGGTCTTGGTTGCCATCATCAACCATGTGGTTCATCCTCAAGATCCCCTGGTTACACACTGGACATTGAATCATCTGATACCTTGGAAAGACTGGTAACTATGAATACCTCTATTGTGTAGTTAGAGCTAAAGAAGCTATAGCTGTCTTTTGTTTTATCACCTTTTGCTAGTCTCATTATATATGCATGCTTTTGCACTGAATAAAGATACTATATAACCAATATTATCTGGACTTGTTTTCCTCTGTTGCAACTTGACCTCTAAGACTAAATCTTGTGCTTTAGCCATTCGCCTAGGAAGGCTACCACTGTGTGTTAATTAATTGTTTGCAGCCCTGGTACAGAGCTGATAAGTTGTTAATTCCCAGAGACTAGACAGGAGTTGGGACCTCTGCTCCTGAGCTCTGGTGGGGAACCTTTTTGTCAAGAGGTCCTGGTGGTACTACTACTGATACCCTAGAGTGTGTACACACATACTCTTGGGGTTGTTTAATTGTTCCTGAAGTCCTGGAGTTTCTAGCTCTCATCCCTGGACTGGGGTGGGAGAGTAGAAATACATGACAGATATAAGCTAGGTACTTTAGGGCCTTACAATATAAGAAAATCCTAAATAAGAAAAAAGTAAATTATATTTTTTTCTTTGTACCTTAACCTTGCATATATGGAAAAAAAAATAAATTTTATAATTATACTGTCAGTCTCCTTTCTGAGAGAATAAAAGTGAACCTTTACCATATGACACAATTTAAAGCCTCAGCAGGCACTGGAGGCCAGGAATATATGATGTCAAACACAGCCATCACACATGCAAGAGGTAAAAGTAATAAACTACATTTTGCAACACAAGCACAGCCAAGACTTATTTCCACTGTTGTGTGCAGGTCAGGAGGGAGTGAGGCCAGAAGTCATGTTCCTGCCTTGTGGTGCCCTCAGGCTAGACAGGGACAGGACTTGCTGCTTCCCTATCAGCTTGAAAGCCACCCTGTAGGCATCGGCTGGGAAGCTTGGCAGCTACTTAAACAGCCCGGGTGGGGCAGTTCAGCCTCTGCTTTGCCTGCTGACTGCTTCTTGTTGGATCCTGGAAGTTCAGTCCATCAACATGTTTTCCCACAGAGGCCAACAAGCTCCTTTCTTCTCCACTTCAGCTGTGCTTCACCTAAGAGTTAAAGGGCCATCAGTCCATCCGGAGCCCTTTCTTTTCTTTTCTTTGTATTTTTCATATGTGCATGTGTGTGTTTGTGTGTGTACGCGCATGCATCTGATTGTGTGTGCACCTGGAAGTCATGGCAACCTCTGGTGACTGGCCCCTACAGGAGGCCTGGAGGATATTATATACAGGAGGCCTGGAGGTGGCTGAATAAAGCCTGTCCCTGCTGGTATTCCAAGGAGGTCTCCCATCCAAGTACTTGCCAGAGTCAACCCTGCTTAGCTTCCAAGATTTGATGAGATTGGGTTTGCCTGGGCTATCCAGGTCAGGGCTTCCACAGCCCTTTCAGCTGGTTTTCAGCAAGTTTTCTAAAGAAGTGGACCAGTTTGCTTGGCTTGCAATCAGACACTCAATTTTTGCTCAAGAATCTTCATGCTTGTTTCCTGTGCTGGAAGAGCACCCAGGTCCATAGCCATAAAATTTTTATTGGGGGGAATGAGTATAGTGGTGGTGAACCCATCTTTATTTATTATCTACAAGGGATAATTCTATAAAGAAGGGACTATCATTCCAGTCCCAGAGCACTGTTTCTATTCCTACGGACCATCATTCCACTCTGGGGGCTGTCATTCCAGACCCAGAGTAGCCTATCTGGGCCTAGAGACCTTAATGGAAAATCAGTTCTGCATTTTCTTTGCAACTCTTTTTGTGCAGCAATATATTTCAATGGAGCCCATACAAGTCAATTGGTATTCCTGTCTCCAATGATCTCCAATGAGCCTTCAGGCCTCTCTCATTGTTTCCAATGGGCAATCCTAGCATACTCTTGGGGTTCCTGTAGCCAGATGCTTTCCCCTCCACTCAACTTTGTTCCTGGGAACACCCACCTCCGGCCCGGAAAGGCACACCACCCCTGCTTCTCCTCCTGAGCTCACAAGGTTCCAGCATGGCTTGTGCCTCGCTGGGAAGCAAAGGCGGGGAGAAACAAAAACCAAAAAGATGAAGCTGTTTGGTGAGGGAAGGCAGGGTAAATTCAGAGTGGGGCATTGCCCATTGTCAGCCTCCCCCCCATGGCTACGGGCCTGCTTGAAACTTGGGGGACTCTCTAGGTTAGAGGAAGGAGTATGTTCTGTGTAAATTCGATACCATTATCTTTATAAACAACTGCCCCAGGCATTATATACATTCCCCATCAGAAATACATTCCACATTGAGTCCCCATCTCTGAAACACAGGTTCAAGCTCCTCTGTGGTTTTGTGGCAGCAGCTTCTTATTGTAAGTGGACTGAGAAAGCAAGGGGTTTGTATCAAAATGACCTTTAATGTACAGGGGTTGCTTAGGCAGGTAGAAACCAGTTTTTTTTCCTTCTACCTCTTCTTTGGTGATAGTTTGGGGGATTTACACTGAGGTGTCTATTTGTGGCTGGCAATGACATTATAAGACACCAGGTATTTAATCTCATGGTATTTCAACCACCCCTTATTTTGTTTTTTTAACTCTGGTGGGTGCTTCTGGGGTCAGTGCACTGTTTTTGCCTGTTGTTATGTTGCCAAAGGCACTGCCTTTTACTCTTGAGTAGCCCCAAAGCAGGGGTGCCCTACTTTCTAACCTGAACCAAAGTCCCCAAAAGTCAAGCACAGAGCTTGAACCATAGAGTCAGGCTGCATGTGCTCTGCAAAAAGGGATTTCATATTCAGGTTTCATAAGGTGACCTCAGAGCAAGTCTCCAGTCTTCCCCCTCCACCTAGCAGAGATTATGCTTATGGAATAACAATGAGTTCCAGAGGTAAAGTATTTAGAAGCCACCTGGCACTCTCTAGTACCTCACCCACCCCTTTTGTGTCCTATGTGTAAATTCTTTGTCTTTCCTGCCTCTGTCCCTCAAGATACTGGCATAAACCAATCAGTCATTCAAATGTTTAGCAATGCTTCCTGATGCTAATCAGGGATGTCTCCCACCTTTTGTCTACCCTAGCCAGGACCATTAGTAAGTCAGATAACCCATTTAACTAGCTACCCAACACCTGGCTTCTATTGTTAAATCCAGACCCTGCCTCTCTGGAAGCTCATTGGTCATACCTAAGGTCTGCCCCTACTGGCATCACACACCCCTGGGACTCATCATTGGTCCAGGTAATCTATTGTTCTCACCTGTGACCAGCCCCCAGGGCCACCCATTGGTCTGCATTCTTTGCCAATGCCTATTGCATGCACATAGCCTTAGACCGTGTGTTTTCTGCCATGATCCAAGATGGCAGGCCACCCCTGAACATCTGAACAGGTTGTATCACCCCTCTATAAGCCATCAATCACCTCTGTTTCCTTAGTTCTATATTGCGTGAATATTGTTTGTATGCTTGAGAATATTTAGTAAAGAAATCATTATTTTAGCCACCCAGTTTCTGAGTCTGTTCCTGGGTTCTTGGGAATTCTAACTCTGGTATACACAGGTCAGATCCTATAGATAAGCCAATTGCATATTAATAATTATAATTCCCCATCTTTATTAAATAATAGAGCAATCTGGCTAACAGTTAAACATTTGCCATGGGTGGTCAGTTAGTGATTTTTGATTGCCAGTTGTTAGGTTCCCCTGTATTTTAAAGTGCTCTAGTGCTTTCATATCCATAATTATTTGACTTGCAGTCATCTTGATTTATTTCATTTTCATATACAGCCTAATACTATGTGTATGTGTGTGTATATGTACACACACACACCAGCCATAAAATAGCTGCACATACTTAATATAGTTATATGCAATAAATTGAACAATAAATAATTAAATAAGTCTAGTCCAGTCGATTTTGGGTTGTGTTTCAAGTTATTGGATCGGCTTTGCCTGCAATTAAGGTGCAATAAAGATATGTTGCACAATCATTTACTGTAGTTATTCTGTAGAAAATTCTCTTCTATTATCGCTCACATGCTAACGAATGCTGTGCAATGTAAACAATTCGTTTTACAATATTTGCTTTATCTGAGCATGTAGCCATCACAATTCTTATCAATTACTAATCAACTCTTGAAGGAAACATTCCATGTTGACTCTCTAATAACAGAATACCATGAAGAATACCACTGACTGTGAATGCACAAAGGCAGAATCTGCACTCTCCACTGTTGATTTAAATGGTACATGATCTGCCCATGATGATCCTAGGCCATATGAAATCTGAGTAAGTCAGTATATCATGATGAGTGTGTGTTAGCAGTAGCTCTCTTGCCAGCTGTCATGCTGAATGATTGTTCCAGGCACTTGGCTCTGTACAAAATAAGGTAAGTGTAGTGTCTCCTTTTGGCTGTGGGTTCCCAGATTAGAGTACTCAGACTCCCATTCTCAGGTCTACTCAGCAGAGACAAGCTGGGTCAAAATATCAGCTGTTTATTAGAAAGAAGACAACTCAAACAACCAACAACTTCAGCTAACATACAAAACTGGAAACAAGAGCTCCAATAGGACTAAACTAAATCACACAGATATTAGGGGAGGAGCAGACTGTTCCATTACATACATACATGTATACAATAAATATCCCATAGTATGTTTACTTTTTCCAAAGTTAACAGGTATCCCTGGCACTAGTTCAATAAGATTTAATGCAAATTAGGCACACTGGTTCTACTATTTACTTTCTCATGGATCTGAGGAGTGGTAAGAAAGTGCAAACAGTAGGATAGATAAAATATTGAGGAAAGAGTAATAGCTGAAGGAAATATAATTTTATTTCCTTTAAATGCTCTATAAGAAGTCAGCCTGACCCCTTCTTTCCCGCCTGTGGCCTTTTTTTTGGTAAGCAAGTGATTATTTACAATACAAGACAGTAACTACATAGAATGATGAATTTTAGGAACCTAACTGATCATGTAGACGAATGAGCAAGAGACCCTGACCTGCAGGAAAATCCATCAATTCAGAATCATTTTTTACTCTTAATTTCACTTCCATTTCTACCTCAAATATCCTTGGTATATCTTAAACTTTACAGCATTTCAGTTTTTCATGAATATCTTATACTTCATGTCACCAAGTGTTAAAAACGGAAGTTTGGCACCAATAAATAAAGATTATGTTTTACCTACTTTCATGGTTGCCATCTAATCTGGAAGCAAGATGAATATGGGATGTGCTGTGCATTTTGCTAAGCTGGAGGAAGGCCATGGCTTTTAGACAGAAGTCTTCTTTGGCTGCTATATGCACTGATATGGGGAGCACACATAATAAGGAGATACAGGTTTTATGACGTTCAGACATTTACTAACGCAGTACTGCTGTCTCCTCTGGTTTGATTTTTTGCATTGTGATTTCACTTCCCCCTGCCCAATTGTAAGACTTCAAGAATTTTCACTAAGCCTAGAAATGTACAGGAATGTGAAAAGTGAAACCCTATACTGTATCTGTTGGAAGAAGGCTTGGGAAATTCCTGGAGATTTGGGGGTCAGGAGGGCAGTTTGGGGTGGGAAGGTACCTCAGCAGGTATACATCAGTAGGGTGCACCCTTCAAAACTGCCATTTTCTCTAGATAAAATGTTCTGTTTAGTCTGGTGATGAGTTGTAATTCCAGGATATCTCCAGGCCCCATCTTCTGTTTGGCAACCCTAGCTGGAAGTGAGGGACTATGCAATGTCTCTTTGTACAGAGTGTAACAGTACTGGGGGGCGGCAGCAGAGCTAGCAAGCTAGATACGCCAGTTTCCTCTATATCTTTCCTCTTGTCTGCTCTGCTGCTGTCTCTTTGTTTGCCCAGATTTATACTCTCAAGGATTCCCCTTCCTGCTGGCTAACTCCTTCTCTTCCTGCTTTCGTATAACTGGCCATGATGGCAAGATGTGGTCTCAGCAATCTCTCTCCATCCTAACCTAGACAGATCGCTAGAATGTTCCATTTTTTCATATACTAGTAAGTAGTTCCTTAACAATAAAAGACTTTCATTTCTTTCCTAAAGCAATCAGCCTCATATGGACTTTATTCCTACCCACACTTTTTGCTGTGCACAAATAATCTCTATGCCAACAATATTTTCATAAAGAAGATATTTTCAGCAATTCTACATTTTAATCTAATACAAGAATTTGGCATTATTCACTCACATTGTGGAAACAGCGTATTCTAGCTACTCAGAGCATGTTGTTACACAGAATAACCTAGTATATATTGTGTTATTTATCACTGCTGTCATCAACCTATAGTGCAATACTGCTACTAAATAAATATTTGATGCAGCAGGTTGTACAAGTATAAACCAACTGAGATGCAAGAACATCTTTCCTCCTTTCTCATGTTTGCTGTTCTTTGACTTCATGTCCAGGTGTAACTGTTCACCAGAACTGAGAAGGCCCTGAACTGTAGCATTCAAAGTACACTAATTGTAAGAATAACTGACCACCCTGCAGAGGTGATGTTTTCATTAGATCCTCCTGTGTTTTGTTCTTAAGGCTGCCCTTTTCTCTTCTTGATGCATGCCTTAAAGATAGTTGCTGTCTGCAGTGCACATTTGGTATGCTTCACATGAAAGGTTCCAAATGCCACCTTTTAAGATGGAGTTTGAGAGACTTTGACTTATGATGACATGTAATGTACCCTTTGCACAACTACTGCTGAACAGATAAAAGCTGACCAAATGGAAATTCTAACACGTCGTCTTTAAAATGGACAGCCAAACTTAACTTGACAGGCTTGACACCTTATGCATTCTATGCCTTGATGGAAAAGAGGGTAAGTTCACAAAAAGTGCTCAAGTTGCCATAAAAATGCAAGCTGTTCAGGTTGACAACTCAAAACAAGTTTCACAATAAAAGATATATTCATTTCACTGCATGCCAGCACAGCTTTACCCCTGTCTTGGATGTGGGTTTTGAACAGTGATGGCCTGTTTTACTACTTATCCGCAAAGCTGAGTTTGTTGTGAGGACATTAAAGGGACAGGTAATAAGAGCCAAGATAGTTCATTCTTTTTTTGAAAGACCCGCTTAATCAAAATTCCCCAACAGTTTAATGACTCTAAAGTTATCATGACACATCACCATTGTTCCTGTACCTAACAGCTCATCCTCTACATTGGGAGTCAGTATGATCCGTAGAAAACTATGGTGGTTACAGTCTACCTCCTGGAGGAGATAGCTCCACATTCTAAATAAACACAACATGATACAGTTCACCTGTATGACACTTCTAATTCTATAGAACAAATATGTCCTTAACACTACAAACACTGGAATATTCTCAGAAGTATATAGCAAAATGAGCTTCAGTGAAATCCACATTTTCCACATCCATTTCATTTTCTTTGTAACCTGGCATGAGTCAATGAAGCATGAGAGGGTATATTTTCAGGTAAATGTATGGATACCTTATGGTATTAGATTGATTTTCAGTTACCAAAGAAAGACCTTTGTGACCCACCATTGCTACGGTGATATAGAATGGTAATCATTCTTGCCCTCAGAAGGCAGTTTTTAACCCAGCAACTAACACTTTGCAAACAGTGATTCTCAAATTGTTGATCATGAATTCTTCTAATTTTCTACCTAACTAGGAAATCTATCCCAATTGCTAGCACCTTACTCTTTCAATACACAAATGCCCATCTGATGTTCCTGGCATTCCTTTCAAAGGCATCTTTATGGTGTGCCATAGACTAAACTACCTGACAGCTGGTGGATAGCTCACAGGATTTTTGTGCCCCATATTGCCTGTACTAAAGGAAGTAGCAATAACTGTTGTTATGTGTGTGCTTCCAAGAGATTCATGGCTACTTTACAATATTCTACATCCACCTTTAAGAAAGTGTTAAAAATAAAACATGCTTATGTCAAAAAAGAAATGTGTACAAATCTTCCCCAAGGTTATGGTAAATGAAAAAAAAAGAAGTATAAACTTGTAGTCTGTGGGAAGGCAGAAGAACAGCAGGCCAAATCATACGCTGTTATTCATACGATATTCCTAGTATTTTCTCCATCTTTCCATTTTCACCTTCTGTCCTTGTCCTACCTAGCAAAAATAACTGGCTGTCTTGCTGTATGTTTTCTTAACTGTGAAATGTGTAATTATAGTTCAACACATGTCCACAGTCCTTTTAATTGTTCCCCCCCTAATTTGATAATAGAACCTGAATCTAAGGGATAATAAGAATAAACATTTGCTAGAGCAGATAAGGAAGGTGAGGGCATTAATAATACCAGGAAAGATAGACGCTTCTGCATGGTATTCTTGTATACTTTAAAATGTATAGCTCAAAAAATATTGATTTGCTTCATTTTTAAGACAATTGCCTTCATTTTTAAAGACAGTTTTAACACAATAATATTTTCTACATAGAATCACATTCTAAAGAATAAAAGTGTAGCTCAATGTAAGAGCTTACATTTCCCCCCCTGAAGTATTACAGATTAGTTTTAATGATATGGAGATTCTTGTAATTTTACAGTAAAAATATGCCCATCTCTTTCAACTTCTTATTATCCTTGCAGGACTCCAGCAAATACTTCTGGATATGTGATTTCCAGCTGATAATATGGATCCTTTATCAGGTACAGCTTCGAATAAAATGTCAGTTATAGGTGTGCATGTCCTTACTGATAGTAATGTCAATTAAACTGTTCAAATTTGGTTTGTGTGCATGTGACTGCACGTGTAAGAAATTAAAACATTCATTCAAGTGGATAGCAGTTGACTTTGAAAGCCAAATTACTCCTTTTGGAACCATTACAATCTATTGTGCAAATACCTATTTATGGACTTTTTAATTGGTGCATTATATTCACATACACACTGGAGTATATTGTGAACAAAAGATTTATTGACTGTAGAATGGAATGTTTTTTCAGAGTAAATATGTACATAATAGAGGGAAGGGTTTCACAATTCAAACTACTGACTACATAAATTACATTAATTATTTTAAAATACCCTTAGAATTCTTGAATGCTCTTAAATGTTTTTTACTAGAGATAAAAGAATGCCATGGTTTCCTTGCAGTAATATGGATATAGGGTCATACTGTTTTATTATTTATATTCTCAATTTAGAAGTTTTGTGCATTCAATTTTTTTAACGTGGACTAACAAACACTTCTGTCAATCATGTTACTTACTATGCTACTATTCTGCTTACTTTTTCAAAGATAGTTCAGTGGCCTATATCATATCAGCTCTGCAGCAAGCAAAAGGCCCATTCCCATCGACAGATGGATAATCAATCCTTGGCACTTGCCTAACCCATCTAATTGAATTAATAAAACCAGAGTCTAATCTGTGCTCGGAGGCTTTGTAACTGTGAAGTCCTGGGATGTGTAAGTATATGTACACACATACACACACCACACATGCAGCTATTTAATGTTTGTATATAAGGCCTATCCAGATACATCGGCTGAATACTTTCAATACCAAAGTTTATATTTAGAAGCAATGAGCAGTATAAACAAGGTGTTATAATTACAAGAAATATCATTTTCTTCAAACTCCTCCTGTGTCAGTGAAGATTAACACTACATTTTGCATAACAGCAGGAATAACAATGCAATCTGAAACATAGTCTTCAATTGATTTAGAAATCTGTAAGTCTGCTTAGAATTGCACAGTCATCTTATTTTCCTTCTAATAAACACCAATGACTCCCTCCATGCAATAGCTGTTCATGCTTTTAGAGACATGAATAGCTACTGTTTCATTTTCTATGGTTGTTGCAGATGTCAGAGTAATGCAGGCAATCAAAAAACAGAAACCATTCCCAAAGTATTACACTTTTATAGGAACCCCGGCTATGGAAAAAGCTGAAGAAATATGGCACTGAACCACATCTCCTTTACTTAACTCAACAGCTGTACAACCATCCCTCTGCTCAGATTAAATGTCGGGAATTAGAACAGCTATTGGAGCTTTTCATCCCAGACAAAGGGGTCAAGCAGGGATGTTTACTTGTGCCCCTGTTGTTCAATTTATATATAAATGACCTCAGACCCTGTATCCTGAAGGAAGCATGTCATCTTTCACATTAACCAAGCACAAAGTTCCAGTCTTTCTATATGCTGATGATGCAGTAATAATATCTAGATCAATAATGGGCCTCCGCAAGCTGATAAAAAAATTCAAGTTTTACTGTTATCTTGTCCATCAATGTGACAAAATCCAAGGTCATAGTATTCACCAAAAGGAAAAAGGGGAAAATCTTCAAATGGGACAGCAGGCCAACCTGTGGAACAGGTCAATCAATTTAAATATCTGGGAATCCATTTTGAAGCATCTCTTACACGGAAAACACACTTGGATCTAGCAAGGAATACAGCCTTGAGAGTACGGAGGACAATTGTAAAATACTTCTACTCATTAGGAGGTGAATTTGTCCCCTTGGCCTTAAAGGTAAATCAATTTCTGTATGGTGCGGAAATTTGGATTCAGGCCGCTTCTGAAGAAATGGATTCTATCCAGTATGACACTTATTGGCTACTCCTAGATGTGATTTACCTTTAAGGCCAAGGGGGCAAATTCACCTCCTAGATGTGTCACCTCCTGCCAACCTAGCAGTTCGAAAGCAAGAAATTGCAAGTAGATAAATAGGTACCACTTCAGTGGGAAGGTAACAGTGTTCCGTGAGCCTCGGCGTCTAGTCATGCCGGCCACATGACCACGGAAATGTCTTTAGACAGTGCTGGCTTTTTGACTTGGGAATGGAGATGAGCATCGCATCCCTAGAGTCGGATTCGACTGGTTTTCGAGCAAGGGAAACCTTTACCTTTACCTTAGATGCGTCATGGGCATAGCACCGCATCCCTAGAGTTGGATTCGACTGGTTTTCAAGCAAGGGAAACCTTTACCTTTACCTTAGATGTGTCATGGGCGTAGCACTGAGAGCAGAACTAGGCAAATTATCAATGAAAACTAGGGCTTTCAATGGATTAAAGCATTTCTCTTTAAAATAAAGGTTTTAAAATCTGAGGGAGGATCTACTCTACTTGGGCTTATCCAGGCAGATAAACATTACAGCCAATGGGGTCAACTATTGGAAAAGAAAATGAAATGCCTTGGAATAACAAATGATATGATTAAAAATACAGAAACTAAAGACATTAGAAGACAAATTAAAAAATCTGTAAGGAAATTGGATGTTACAAGTACAACTATTAGGGCATGCAGGATATGTTTGACACTCCACTTGGAAATTGCCCTCCCGATTCAACTGCTGAAATATTTTTATCAATTGACAGTCCCAAAACTAAGAAGAGCTTTTACTTTGGCAAGACTGAACATTCTTCCCTCAATGGTTTTGGAGGGCAGTTATAATAAGGTATCATACCCTAACATGCAGATGCTCATATGATAGGATCGCAACCATTGAACATAGGATTATGGAGTGCCCTATATTCAATGAGCTGAGGGCTAATTTAGTCACCCCTTTACTAAAAGATATGGAACTGCTAAATGTGCGAACCCAGTTGTCACTGCTACTATCAGATACCAATGATCATGTCATCCTCTCAGTGGCAAAATTCACAGGTGCAATGATCAAATATAAGAGAAACAATATTGATCAAGGTCTTTTTTTTTAAATGGGCTTTTAATTTCTGCTTAAGGTGATAGCCATATGAGCAGTACTATAGATAGGTTATACTTTCATAGGATAAATTCTTTTTTTCACATAAGTTTTTGGTCCTGAAAATTTAGGACATCCTTAAAAACATACAGATGATTCAATATGTACCACTATATAGTTTTGTACACTATTGTCTATGGCAAGGATCTTGGTACAGGAAGACTATCCCACAGCCATCACTCTGATGTTGTGTGGTGACACTATTTTGATGGTTTCACTGTATTCTCTCCTGAGCATTTGTTGTGCAGCACCCAAGTTTAGGCACCAAATAAAAAATGCAAAAAAGCAATCTGTTCCATGGGTACATATAAACCAAAGAACACAGGGTTTAGTAAAAGAAGACCATGGCTTAAAAAATAGAGATGTTACCAAATGTTACAAGCATACACATGCAATTCAAAAATCCTGGTTTCTAATCTGGTCTCCATTCATGTCAATACTGTAGTTATCTGACCATGTATGAAAATCAATATGATTATAAAATAAAAAAAATATTTTTGTTTAGTTTTGTCTAAATAGCATACAACTGCATAAAGAGGAACAAAAAACAACATTAGCAATGTAAGGGCAAAATGAAAAGGCTCGCAGCAACAATATGTGAAAACAAAACAAAACAAAATAAAAAATTTAGCAACAGAAACTTTGCACATCCCTAGATTTTAAACAGTGGTAATATACAAGCAGAAATGACTTGTAACAAATGCCAGCATAAACCAACAGAAAAGAATGTCATAAAACAAATTCTTTAAGCAAAAGAAAAAAGACAACTTGTCTCTGTTTTTCCCTATACTAGAGCAAGTTCTTTGCAGTGCAGTGCTAAGCAATTACCCCCTTCTAAACCCACTGATTTTAAGGGATTTAGAAAGGAGTAATTCTGTTTTGGATTGCTCTGTTAAATACCTGATAACTTTCCAGGGTCTCATCCCCATTGTGATTATGATATGCTTTGCTAGAATTGTTGTATCACGGGGTCATTGTGCATTCTAATTAATTCAGGGGAAAATGCAAAGCTCTTAGTTATTTCCTGGATGAAAAATAAGATGATAATCATAATATTGTGATGCTTATCAGCAAAAAGAACAGGCTTCTGAAGAAATAATTTTTAAAAAGAACTTCACACTTGAATTATAAAAACAAAGGCTTTGAGACACATTTGGCCCATTCCAGACCGCTATAAACTTCAGGCCAAAACTTTTCTGTTTGCCTAGGTTTTAATCGAGAGATTGATCTTTTAAAACAATTTTTATAGTGTACTTTAGTCAAATTTTTAAATTACTTTTATTTGCTCAGCATTTTAATGCTCACTGGGGCTGAGTTCAGACTGGCAATTTGCCCTGGCAGAGCTCCGTTTCAGCGATGCTTTAAAACCGCATTAAAGGGGGCAGCACGTAGGCAACCCAGGCTGTTCCGCTTTCTTCCCGCGTTTAATAGATACCTCATAAAAGCGGTAGCAAACCCCTGAAGAGTGCCTGTGTGCCGCGTTTGTCCGCTTCCTGGAGTATGAACGCTCCACCAATAAGCTGGGAGCAACCTGCGTTGGGCAGAAGGCAGCAGCGGTATGATTGGCCGTGCTCCATGCTACTGCCCAATGCGGTGCCAGTGCTGCATGGTCCTCCCCCAATTGGCAAAATGCGCTTATGCACATGAGCACTCATGTGCACATACACCCATACACCCAATTTAATGGGGAAACAGTTTGTTCTGGGGCTTTTTTGCGGTGACTGGCTCCCGGAGCAAATTGCCAGTCTGAACTCAGCCTGGGTTTTTAATTATGAGTTTTAATTAATAACTTTTAACGTTTAATTATTTTATGTACTTTATTTTTAAGTCACCTTTGGCAGCTTCCTTGGGGAGGTGACATAAAAGTTTTCTGAGTAAATAAATACAACAAATCATGGATTGGGAAGCTTAACTACGGTCTGTTGCAATATTTAAAGTGAACCTTAGTAGAAGGAGTATTTATGTTTTGAATCCAAGCTGTACATAAACAACTCAGGAACCCCAAAGTGCCCATTGACAATCACAAGGGTATAAAAGTTAAGAGGCCTGAATCAAACAAGGGTTGCTCTTGTAGTAAAGGGGAACAAAATCACATAGAAGGCAGACTTTATGTGCTGTCTTACAAAACACCTTAAATGTTGTTTTTCATTGTCAAGCATAGTGAAGAGGAGGTCCAATATTGTTAGTATAGATTTTTCTCCCTCTCTAAATACTATGAAACGCTCTGTGGTAGGAACATTGGCAGCTGAAAGAAAGATGGGTTTGCACACTGGAACACCAGCTCTATTAACCTGTTTGAAAAATGACAAGGCACAAGCAAAAGGAGAACCATCTGCACTGTGCAATTGTGCATGAAACTGCAGAAATAAAGACAGTAACCCAGACAACTCAGTAGCTCACAGATAGAACACCTGTAATTGGGGAGAAGCAGTATATTTAGTTAAGAGGTAAGTGGTGGTCACCTGAACCTAGAAGGGGTCTAACTAGGCAAACAAATGGGAAAGGGAGAAAGTTCTCTTAGTTTGCTCATGGTTGGCAGCTTTGTCAACACGAAGTCACTCACTATGATGTAGAGTTAGGAATAACAATTGGTCTTCCAGCATATTTGTGGGCTGACTGATCTCATATACAAGAGGCCAGAAAAACTATAGGGTTGGATCCCATGATTTGTGGACATAAGGATTTCAGGTTCTTCCCTGCCCCCTTGGAGCCATTTCCAGTTCCTGGAAAGTTATTGTTGGGGTCAGAGGTCTTTTGGGGGGGGAGCGCACCGGAGCGCAGCTCTCCGGGAGCTCAGGAGCCAAGCCCCACCCCCAGCCGGCATCCCGGAGAGTCTTTCAGGCAGCCGAATGTCAATTTCAGCTCCATTATATCCTATGGGCCATTGAAGTCAATGGTGAAAACATAGGGTATATTCTGGGGGCTGGAGGGGAGGGGATTTGAGGGAGAGGCTCCAAACTCACAGGATAGCTGTTGGAGCTTCTTCTCAAGATACCCACCAAGTTTCAAGAACATTGGACCAGGGGGTCCAATTCTATGGGCCCCTAAACAGGTTGCCCCTATTCCCTCCATTGTTCTCTATGGTGGGAAAAAAATAACTGTGGAATTGATGCAGCCAGGTTGTTGAGTTAGGGGTGGCAAGCGGGTGCTCAGGTCGACTTGGCAAATTTTGTTAGTCTTTAAGGTGTGCTGCCGGACTCTTACGGGGTGTGTGTGACTTGGCTCCTTGCTTCAGTGGGGTGTGTGTGTGTGCAGCAGTCATGATGGGGGGGAAAAGGACGAGTACTGCTTTGTCCCACTGGAGCCTGGCACACCCTTCCCTTCCAGCCACCACATAGGCAGGAGCCAGGCAACATGAGTTTTTTAATTTTATTTTTATTTCAGGGCCCCCTGACTTTTTACAAGGCCCCCCGATTTAAGAAATCCTGGCTACAGGCCTGGGCTTCCCCCACTGGCCAACTGGCCACTGGTGGACTGTAGCCCGCTCCCACCTGGGTGCTGGCAGTCCTGTATCTCTGTAATATGGAGATACATTGTAATTCTAGGAGATCTCCAGGGCCTACCTGAAGGATGGCATCCCCAGTCCTCTTTCTGTCAGCCATATACCCCCTGGGGTGATATGAAGTCATCTAGCAGAGGCCTCCAGTTTAAGAAGACTTAATTAACAGACACAATAGGAAAGCTGCTGTCATACGGTTGAGGCCATGTGATACGGAAGGCAAGGATGAGAATTTCTGGTTTTCTTTAGCTAATGAGATAGGAAAACACAAAGCTTTAGAATGGCAAAGTTTTGAAGAGGATGATGGGAGAAAGAAAGAGTTTCAGTTTGAAAAATTTTATTATGGCTTTGACTGTATGAATTGCCTCTTAAGAAATCAGGTATTTGGATACTTCGTGAGTATGCCAGCTGTACACTAGCTGAGTAATTGGCATAGATATCAGATGAAAACATTTGTACACTGGTTTTTGTAAGGTGAACTATAACACTGTGAACCCATTATACTCCTAATGACTATACCTGAATTTTCATTTGAAAGGGGTATTGAAATCCTGCAAGCTTTCAATAGTACATGCTATCAACTGTGCAACATGCAAAGCTCTCAAAAATCTTCCCTAGAAACATTTTGTAAAATGATATTTCCAACAGAACAAATTGGTGTTTTTGTGTTCTATAGACCTAGTCTTGTTTGTTTAGCCTTAAAAATGATATTATATATGTTTATTTGTGACATATTATTACACTCCATAATGTCTTGATTACATGAGTGATTCAGGAAGAACCAACATAAATTGGTTTTAAATATATAAATAAATTACTGAACTTTTAATTGCTGAACTCTAACCTAACTCTAACTGTGCCTCAGTTACCCCATCTGAAATGATAGAGCTGCTTCAAATGATGAATTAATCTGCAGGCAAGTATAAACAACCTTTGATTCATATACACTGAAACGTGTTATAAGTAACGAATGATTTAGATGGAACACATTTAGCACTGTCTAGCTACGAACATTTATTACAGAAATTCCACAGCAGATGAAGCCGTGGCAGATAGCATGCCATCAATCAGAGCAGACCACCAAAACAAATTGTGCCTCATAAACTACTTTAATATGTCATGAGGCTTCCAAATATACATCACAGTTCCATTTGTTAAGAAGCTGGAGGCACTTTTTCACTGACAACTCAAAGACACTTGGTATTTTCATTTATGTGTAATATCTCAATGAATCTAAGAACTCTATTCAACCAAAATTAGATTTCTGTGCATCTCAGCCTTTGATGTATCTCAGAATTGTCCTACTCAGCACATATGGATATCGGTCACAGGTGATGGCAGTGAAAGACATGTACCGCATCACAAAACTTTCTCAACAGTAGCCAGCTGACTGCTCCAAAGGCTAAAGCAATTTTTTTTAATCATCTGTGCAAAATGCATAATTATCAAGATAAAAGCAGGCAGTAACAGTACTGCAAACACCATAAGGGGCATTAAATGAGAACAGAGTTAACAAAATCAAGAAAAAATATCTGTGTTCAGTCTGCATGGTTTTCAATAACATTAGGAACGGAAATGCATTTTAATCATAGAAAAAAAAAACTTTTAAAGATATAAGAATGGGCTATGAAGAACTTGCTTGCTCCAAGCTTGCGCCTATGCTGCTCCTTCATAAATCTTCATGACAGATTAGAAAAGGCCAAGACCCTTAGCAATGGAGAAGCACATGTAAAAACTTTTGCAACATAACATTTTACAGAAGGTTCTTTTTGGTTGCTGCACCCTACAGTCCCAATTCTGTTCTTACACTAAATGACAGGTTACTGAAAAGTACAATGAAACCAAGACCATGCACAGTCCCCATTCACCAAAAAAAGAAATCAGAGAAACAACGTAAAGCAAGTCTGAACAATACTCCTAAAGATCTACAACTATTTCCCGGTTCTATATTTATTAGAACATATTCTTTTTGTTGTTCAGTCGCACAGTCGAGTCTGACTCTTCGCGACCCCATGGACCAGACCACGCCAGGCCCTCCTGTCCTCCGCTGTCCGCCGAAGTTTGCTCAATTTCATGTTCGTTGCATCGATGACACTGTCTAACCATCTCATCCTTTGCCGTCCCCTTCTTCTTTGACCTTCAATTTTTCCCAGCATCAGGGTCTTCTCCAGTGAATGCTCCCTTCTCATTTGGTGGCCAAAGTATTTGAGCTTCAGCTTCAGGATCTGGCCTTCCAGGGCACAGTCAGGGTTGATTTCTTTTAGGATTGACTGATTTGATCTCCTTGCAGTCCAAGGGACTCTCAAGAGTCTTCTCCAGCACCATAGTTCAAAAGAATCTATTCTTCGGTGCTCGGCCTTCCTTATAGTCCAGCTCTCGCAGCCATACATTACTACGGGGAATACCATTGCTTTGACCATGCGGACTTTTGTTGGCAAGGTGATGTCTCTGCTTTTTATCATGCTGTTTAGGTTTGCCATCGCTTTCCTCCCAAGGAGCAGGCGTCTTTTAATTTCATGGCTGCAGTCACCATCTGCAGTGATCTGGGATCCTAGGAACGTGAAGTCTGTCACTACTTCTACGACTTCCCCTTCTATTTGCCAAGGAGTGATGGAGCCGGATGCCATGATCTTAGTTTTTTTTATGTTGAGCTTCAAGCCCACTTTTGCGCTCTCCTCTTTGACCCTGAGCAAGAGGCTCTAGCATATCCCATATTCTAGCATATCCCAATACATATTTTTACCAGCAGCATCTTCTTCCAATAGGATGGAAGTCAATCTATCTTGTTTTGGGAGAAAGATATTTCTTCTATTAATTTAAAGGACAGGAACATATGAAGCTGCCTTACACCGACACATACAACAGGTCCATCAGTACTGTCTACTCTGGCTGACAGAAGCTGTACAAAGCATTCCGGCAGAGAAAGGTGTTTGCCTACACCTGATACATGACACTGTTTATGTGGAGTTGCCAGGGATTGAACTTGGGGCATTTTGTATGCCAAAGTGTGCATTCTACTTCTACCATAGCCCCTCAAGGAAATGTGATTTGTCATCTCCTAGGATGAATGGTATTTCATTCATTTGATAGCAACATGATATGATAAGAACTAGGGAAATTTCACTTCCACTGGGATCTACACTAGAATTTTAGCTTGTGTAACAGGTCAGGAGCCCACTGCTTTTTGGTATGTTCTAGACTAAATTCAGAAATAAAAGATTTCTGAGCTATCTGTGTGATTCTGTACTGCAAATCTTTTGTGCTGAAATAGGCAGTGGCATAATAGAAGTGCTCTGCATCCCAGTACAAAAGGTTTGTGATGTAGCAGGTATGTGTTAGAGTTCAGTCATGAAAAGTCACTTTATGCATGGCAGGTTTTTATAGTCAGGTTTTTATAATCATTCTGGTATTTTGCAAAGTGCAATCATCATATTGTGATTTCTGCTAAAGTTCCACAGAAAAAGTGGGAAAAGGAGATTGCACCCATTCTGAGTAAGAAGTAGTCACCCGTGGTAACTGTTCTGCTAAGTAGTCCATACTTTGGCAACTATGGCTGAAAGGTAGAGAATAAATATTTTAAGCATTATAAGTAAACTGTAATCATCATATAATCAAACTATGCAAACTTGCCTAAATGAGGGAATATCTTCCATGAATACCACTTTTGCCTTTAATAATCGCAATAGCACAGTGTTGCTCTTCTCATATATCAAGTTCTTACCATCCTTCAGGCATTATACTATGTCATTGATAGGAAAGCAGAGGCCCTTGTTAAAATCAATCCAGCATTTAGAATGAAAAGAGGATTGCAGAATATATTTCTAACAAAAAAATCTACCAATATTTCTTTGGCACTGTGTGATTTTTCTTTTTATATGGTAGCATCTCAGGAAAAAAATTATAATAAAAGGATCAGGAAATGCTTCTACAGTATTTGTTTTTTCTAGATGTATAAGGAATAGCAGACAACTGAAGTTCTGATTAGGCATTTTTTTCTAGGTTTCATATCAGAAAAATCAGCATTTTATTCAATTGGTACTGACTTTCCAGTAACATTCTTATGAAGTAGATATAGAAATCGTTGTCCCTTTCTGCTTAAAAGGACAAATTGGAACACCTGCCCACAAGTAATCTTCTTGTAAGCAAGCTGTCTAGCCTGCTGTTTCGAGTAGTGTGCTGACTCACTTGTCCACGGGCCTTACTACACATTACAAAGTCATGTCTGCTGGCAAAAGGACACAAAACAGCCATTGCAAAAAACCCCATAAAGACCAACAATAAAAATACAATAGAAGCAGAAATACAATACAATACAATACAATAGAAGCAGAAAATCAGCTAGGAAGGCAGTAGGGTCCTTGGATGAACAAGGGGTAAACGATTACTAAAGGATAATCCGGAAATGGCAGAAAAGCTGAATGCATTTTTTGCTTCTGTCTTCACTGTGGAAGATAGGAGGTACTTGCCCACTCCAGAACTGTTGATTTCAGGAGAGGTGTTGAAAGAATTGAGTCAGAGTGATGTGACCAGAGAGGAGGTCCTACAGCTGATGAACAAATTAAAAGTGACAAATCACCAGACCCAGATGGCATATATCCAAGAGTTCTGATAGAACTCAGATGTGAACTTGTGGATCTCCTGACAAAATTAGCCATCTATCACTAAAATCTGCCTCCAATTCTGAGGACTGGGAGGTAGCTAATATAACTCCCATCTTTAAAAAAGATTCCAGAGGAAATCTGGGAAATTACTAGCCAGTCTAATATTGATACTGGGTAACTTGGTGGAATCTGTTATTAAAGATAGAATTAGTAGGCACATTGATAAACAAAAGCTATTGAGGAAGAATCAGTATGGATTCTGTAAGGGAAGATCATGTCTCACTAACCTTTGAGTTCTTTGAGGGGGTGAACAAGCATGTGGACAAGGGTAACTCAGCTGATGTTGTTTACCTAAACTTCCAGAAACTTTTGATAAAGTTCCTCATCAAGGCTCCTAAGTAAATTCAACTATCATGGGATAAGAGGACAAATCATCCTGTAGATTAAAAATGGGCAGTTTTCACAGTGGAACGTGATAAACAGTGGGGTACCGAAGGGCCTGGTACTAGGTCCTGTGCTTTTCAACTTGTTCATTAATGATTCAGAGTTGGGAGTAAGCAGTGAAGTGGCTAAGTTTGTGGATGATGCTAAGTTGTTCAGGTGGTGAGACCCAGGGAGGACTGTGAGGTGTTCCAGTGGGATCTGTCGAGGCTGGGTGAGTGGGCATCAACATGGTAAATGAGCTTCAGCGTGGACAAGTGCAAACTAATGCACATTGGAGCCAAAAATCCTAACTATAAATTGATGGGGCCCAAACTGACAGTAACTGACCAGGAGAGAAACCTTGGAGTCATGGTAGATAACTCACTGAAAATGTTGACGCAGTGTGAGACTGAAATAAAAAAGGCAAATGCTATGCTGGGGACTATAAGAAAACAAATTGAAAACAAATCAGCCAGTATCATAATGGCCCTGCATAAATCTATGGTGTGGCCTCATATGGAATATTGTGTACAGTTCTGGTCACTGCACCTCAAAAAAGATATTATAGCATTGGAAAAAGGGCAGACAAGGGCAACTAAAATAATTAAGGGGATGGAACACTTTCCTTGAAGAAAGATTAAAGTGGCGAGTATCTTGCAACTTGTGTCTGACTGAAAGTCCTCATGGTGGACCTGAGTACTTTGTAACATATAGTTAGGCCCTGTGCTGATCTTGCACACTCATGAAGTGCAAAGTGAAGAGGAGCATCACTGGGAGAAGAAATTAGAAAATAAAGATTAAAAAAGCCTAACAATTAAAAAGAAATCTGAAAGAGAACTGACAAATATATAATGACAGATACATACAGTGCATTAATCAACTTAAATAGCACCTCAGAGATACAACACTTTTGGATGACAATTGAGACAAATTCTGTGGTATTATTTAAATGGAGTTACTACCTTCTACATGCATTAGCTTTTATGGACTGAGATGGGTGCAACTCTATTAGGATTGTACTGGAACAAAGGGACAGGTCAGACATTTGAAATGGAGCAATACTACTTCCACTCCCTTCAGGTGGATATTCCCAGAAGGACTTATATTCAATAGTAAGAAGGAGAATATTGACTCTGTCCAAAAAGCAAAGATATTTCTGGAACATCAGCAAACAACGTCTAAGATAAAGGGAAAGCAGAGGACAATATACAAGCAGAAGAAAAGAGCGATCATGAGTTGAAAGTATAAATATTCCTGACACTTCCTCAGAAAGTTCTGACACTGAAAAGGGAGCAGCTGCTCCTAAAACTCTTAAAGTCCAATTGAGATATGATAAAAAGAAACAGGAGATAATTAATTAATGTAATGAAACTCTGAAAGACTATATTGTGTGTGTGAAACTATGATGAACCCCATTTGGCTTAATAGGCTTGATTTAGCTTTATTGAGTTTGAAATAAGGTATCCACTATTATTCATTTTTCCTTCATATTACATATCAATATTACATATCAATAATTGTAGAAATGACATAGAAGTATAGCAAGGAACATAGTACATATAGTTATCTTAACTATATGTACTATGATCCTTGCTATACCTCTATGTTTTACTTGTTCAGTGTTATAGTACCCCCTTATTTCCCTTCCCATATGTAGTTTGTAGTAAAAAACACTTAAAAAAAATTCAGCAATACTTTGACATACCTTACCGCAAACTGTATTTTGCCTTTCAAGTCATGGCCATGTCTCCAACATACTGAACATGATAAGCAGACAAAGCATAGTGTATGGTGCATTTCACATATGAATTCCCAGACTGTACCCACAAAAAGGCCTAGTGCCATCTCAGACTAAGGATTGTAATGCCAATCCTCCATTTCTTCAATCTGGAAACCAATATCAAAGTACTGTTTAAGATTTTGATTTGGTATGTTCTCACAACTCATAGTTTGATTATTCAGACTAACAGCCAATTACAACTGAACCATGCTCACAGACATAGGCGTCATCTTCAGGGGGGCTGGGGAGCTCAAGCCTCCCCCGAAAGTACTGAGCCCCCCCTGGAGGCAACTGGTGTCAGCCAGAGCCTTGCTACCCCACCTCCCGTTCTCCACCCCATTTTGAAAGCGGAGGGTTTTCCCCTCCACTTTCTGAGACTGTTCGGCTGGGCTGGGAGGGAAGTCAAGGGGGTGGGGGCTTGCTTCCTCCTGGAAGCTAAGCTCCACCCACAGTTCCCAGCAGCCCCGCTCAGTTCAACGTGGAGAGCTGCACGTGGAGACTAGCTTCGAGGCAGCACATGCTGCCTCTGCTTGCTGCTGCCACCAGCCTGAAGGGTAAGTAGGTGGGGGTGTAAGGAGTGGGGGATTGTTTCAGGTGGGGTGAGGTGGGTGGGAGCCCAGGGCTGCAGCCACCCAGCCATCCTGCAAGTCCAAGCAGGGGAGGTGGGAGAGGATTGGAGGATTGGGGAGGGGAGCTGGGCAAGAATGGAGGGAGGGGGAAGGTGGGGGGCCCTTCTGTGGCCTCTGGTTGCCCCTGCCATCGGTGAGTGGCTTGCTTTCTCCTGCAGTCCAGTTTAAACTGGGCTGCAGGAGAAAACAAAACCCAGGAACCCTTGTGCTGCACGGAGCACATTGCTCCAGGATACAGAAAATCCTGGGCTCACTTTCTCCTGTAATCGGGAGGGGGGAGCTGCGCTTTCTGTCCCTCTCTCTCTTTCTGTTTCTCTTTCCCTTTCCCTTGAGATGTGTGAGAGCTGGAAACGCTGGGCAGCTGCCCCACCCCCACTCCAGGCTGCTTCCCTTCCAGTCTGACTTTCTTCCCTTCCCTTCCCTCTGTCTTTCATTTCTCTCTCCCAATCTATGTTTTTTCCCCCAGCTTCCCCCCTCTCCCTTGCTAAAATAGCCCCAGTTAGGATTGCCAGGTACCCCCTGGCCACCTCTGGGGGATGGGGAGGGTGGCCCAATCCAGGTTGGGAAACTTCTGGAGATTTGGGAATGGAGTCTGGGGAGGACGGGGACCTCAGTGGGGCACAATGCCATAGAGTCCACCCTCCAGAACATCATTTCCCCCCAGGAAAACTGATCTCTTTAGACTGGCAATGAGCTGTAATTCCAGGGGATCCCCAGGTCCCACCTGGAGGCTGGCATCCCTAGCTCCAGTGCTGAAATTGGAAGCTCTGGTTCTGCTGTGTGACTTGGTGCATGCAAACCTCTGGCATTGGCTTACATTTGCCAAACCACCCAGGTGGAGGAGGGGAGGGGTGTCATTCTACCAAAAATGAGAGTGTTTGGGTTTCTCTGTGAGTTTGAGGACTGGAACTGGCACTGAAGTGAGATTGGAAAAGTTTGTGTGGCTTTCTTGTGTTACAGTAATAATTATGCTACAATACAGTTTGTTAGTCCTAAAGGTGCTACTGAGTGTTTTACTATTTTGTATGCTATGGCAGTGATATGAGAGCCAATTGAGCTGTGGGTCCATCTCATGCTACTGACAGTAGTTATACATTACACCTTGCCCAAATGGTTCTGGGCATTAAAGCGCACTTGCCCTGGTGTGATGTAAAATGCTAGCAAGTCATAGCCAACTCATGGTAACCCTGTAGGATTTTCAAGGCAACAGACATTCAAAGATGATTTGCCATTGCCTGACTGTGCATCATGTCCCTGGTATTCCTTGGAGATCTCCCATCCAAATACTAGTCAGAGCTGACTCTGCTTAGCTTCCAAAATCTGATGACATCAGGCTAACCTGAGCCATCTGGGTCCATGGCATGGTGCTGTGTGGGTGCTTCCCAGGCAATCATCTTCAACCTATTCTTGGAAGCCACAATCATTAGGAAAGAGCCATGTGATAGAAGTGTAATAATAATTTACTCATAGTTGCAAGAGCCAATAAGATTTGAGTTTGATGGGGGATTGGGCAAATTGATCTAAGGAACTGAAAGAAGAGAAAGTATTAGCAAGCTCAGTGGTTAAGGATTTGAATAGAGCTCTTTATAGTCCAATCCTGAGGACACTGAGAAAGAATGTCTGAAAATGTCATACAGGTTTCTGTGGACCTTGCAATAGCATTGTAGCTAACCCCAACTAAGAAACTTCCATGCTGTTTCTATAATTTCTCAAATGTACTTCACACCAACTGTGCATCTCCATTCCTTTCTAATTCCTCTCAACTATGTACAGCTTTCTATGTTGTGCTTCATTTGGACTGCTTTGCTTTCTCAGTTCCTAGCCCCCTTCTTTTCTATAACCATGGATCTACATCCCCTTCCTCAAGCCTTGCTGCTTGTCCCAACTCTCTAAAGTCAGACCAGTTTGGCCAGTGGCAACCAAAAATACATCTGTCTGTCCAGGAAGTTCAACTAAATGCCACTAGAGGTTTTGTTACCACTGCTACATCACTTAATGCATTACAATATAGGTTCATGTTCAGGCTATAATTTATGATGTTTTAGTTTGGGAAGATCTGTGTTCTTGGTCACATCAGTTGGTGCTATTTTTTTCCTGTAAAATCCTCTTCCATCCCAATGGACTCTGCTGCTCACATGTTGTCTGTCAATCCCCTCTTTATTCCACCCTTCCTCCAGTCTCCCTTCCCTTATATTGACCTCACAACAATGGCAATATCACCCAGCCTGATGAAGGGGGCTTTGACTCTTGGAAGCTTATTCCCTGAAACTCTTGTTGGTCTCTAATCTGCTCCTGGACTCAAATCTAACTGTCCCAGTATCACCGAGTAAGTGTCATGCAAAATGTAGATCTGAACATGGGTCTCCTCAGTCCACACCGGTCTTCATGCCATTGGTCCATCTACTTCAGCATGGTCTGCTCTGATGCAGGTGAGCTCTACAGGCTCAGACAGAGAAAGATCCTTTCCAACAGCTGTTCTCTTAGACCTCCTCGGTTTAAACCTTTATCCTTTGGCACGTAAAGCATGGTCTCTCTACCATCAGTCCATCAGTGTAATCATTGTCTGCTCAGACTGGCAGTGGTTCTCCAGGGTTCTTTGCAGAGGATTTTGCCCATGCCGTGCTTTGTTTCTGAGCCACTGGGGCTGGGGGGGCGGGAGGATGCAGGCAGGCTGCTTTTATTTGTAATGCAAAAGTATATTACCTCTTTCTAACAACATATGTCCATGCAAGATGTACATATGTTCACTGTAATATGTAAACAGGGCTTTTGTTTCTCCGAGTGGTGAGCAGGAAGAGAGGGAAATGGCAACAGATATGTTCTTGGTATGTACACCATCCAGGGAGAACACTTAACACTTAACTCATGTTTATGCCACACATCATTATCCTTGATTGGCATGCAGATCAGAGGCCTTTTAAAATTTCCTTTTGCCCTGTGTGCAGTCCAGAAGGAACATTGGCAAGGAATGTACACTCTATACGTGTGGTACAGTTTCAAAGGGACAACTAACTGGGATGTATAAAAGAAATGACAGGATTGCCCATTACAAACAATGGGAGAGACTTGAAGGCCCACTGGAGATAATAGGAGCCAGGAATGCCACATGGCTCCACCTCCATAAATAGTGACAATGGCCTGTGATGTCACTGGCTCCTCCCTATGATGTCACTGGGCCTCGGTTCTTTTAAGGACCTAGCACAGCAATGCCTCTGGCCCAGCCCCAGCCCCAGCCCCCCCTGGGAAATTGGAAAGTCTACGCCCTTGCTCACAGATAGAGAATGTTTTTTCCTACCTCACAAAACTCAGTTACACTGTCTTTTCTTGAGACCTCAGACATGGACCTTTCCTCTCCTTTCATCTGGGAGGGGACATCTCACCCTAGTGCCCATGGATATTTAACGGAAAACCATCATGCTCATTGAAAGCATCAACTGACTATTCTGAACTATAACACTAACAAAGAGAAGGACTTGGAATGCAGGAAGCCCCTGATTTAAATGGGAGCAGCCACATGATGTCATTTCATTCTGAGGCAATGGGCCTCCTGTAGCTCTGCCCTTTGAGCTGGATCAAAGGAAAATCTCTTTCAATGTGTATACTCCACCAGCAGCCGTATTTTCATGGTTTCCATGGTCTGAGTTGAGTAAGCGAACATGATAATTTCTTTTAGTACCTATCTATCTATCTATCTATCTATCTATCTATCTATCTATCTATCATCTATCTAATTACACAGACTTCTTGCCCCAAATACAACAAATATTTACAAAGTTTCATCAACGCTATTCTGAATTTAATCCAAAATGAGAGAACCAAACATGATACATTACAGAGTAATAACATACATTAAAGATGTATGAATAATACGTCAGGCTATAAGTTCTGTTTAATTTATATGACCACATCAGGTGGTTTGTGGAGCTGAGAAAGATGGCTAACTACTCATAGGCCCCGATTGCACAGAGGATTTGCTGTGTGGAAGGCACAAATGCCAGGCGGAGTTTCAGGGCACGATCACAGCGCAACATCTGCGAAGCGTAGCACTCCTGTGGCCAACCCATGGTGTGCCGTGAAAGCTGCGCAGTTAAAAAGTATCTCAACAAATGTACTAGCAAATGGTTTGCCATGGGCTGTCAATGGAATCGTTCCGTGTGATTGCGCTGGCGCGCAGCTTTCCCCCTGGCTGTCCTCCTTGACGCGCATATGCTGACGGACGAAATCATGGTGTGCTGCCGTCATGTCCGATCGCGCGTGGTGGGTCTAATTGCACCGGTGCAAAGAGCCACGACCCCCCCCTCCGCATTATCTGGCCCATATGACCAGGGCCATAGTAAGTGATTTATATGGCCAGGTCCATTACAAATACAGGTAATCCCAAGTGCAGTAGTTATGTGAATTGTCACATTTTTCTTAATTTTAGTTAACTAATCAAAAACAGTTGAATAAGCATTCCTGGGTCATTCTGGATAAAAGCAATTTGGGGGGAAATTATACAGGGAAAAATAAGTTTGGTTTAATAAGGAGGTTGCTTGCTTGATAAGTGTATTGCTTCGCTAAGATAGAATGCACTGCTCCAGTTCATTAAGAACACAGTATGTCATGACTTAGTCATGTTTGCTTTCTCTCTTGCATTTTATTTTGTTAGCAGAGAGTTGAATTTTCCCCCCTTAGTTCTTGACTGTTGACAAATCAACTGCCTTGTAATAAACCATGCTCTGTCCTACACATTTCTGAGACTAATTTTTTCACTAGGTTTTTTGTTTTGTTTTTTGCTTTTGCTAAAAGAGTTATTGGTTGCTTTGAAATAAAGAATTAGACAAGACAGCTACACAGAACATTTAGTGAGATATGAGGCTAAAATCCCACATCAGTCTTTGCAGCTGCGATAATGATGTATAATTTAATTGAAGCTATACTGTGATCCTCAGTAGTACTTCAAACCTTTCCCCTTGTTTATGCATTATTCAGACTAATGGCAATCCTGAAATAGAAAAAGCTTCTTATCTCTTAAAACTTTTATTGCACAGAGTTCAAAATGCACAGTGCTGAGTGCTGAATTCAATGCTTTAATGCAAAGTGAGGGGATGTTGTTTTAAGGCCATTTTAGCAACATCGTCTTGACAGAAAGACAGACATTATATATACTCAGTTCTAGGAAAACATTATTTCTGAATTTAGGCTCCTGCATTATCATGCCATAAATATGCTTTCATATGATATGCAGTACACAGGCACTACAGTGAATGGTCCTTCTCTACCTGAAAAACTGAGGCCCACTGAACACTTATCTGGAGCACCTTCATAATGGCTCCCATGTCATTTTATCTTCTACTTATGTTAGGACACTGTGCTATTGAGCAATGGCAGGCATAGCTATAGAGCTGCCAACACTGGGTTGAGAAATTTCCAGAGATTTGAAGGTGAAGCTTGGAGAGGATGAGATTTGGGGAAGGCAAGGATGGGGTATAATTCCACTGCATCCACCCACCAAAGCAGGCATTTTTTCCCCAGGGGAAGTGATCTCTAGTCTGGGGATCAGTTGTAAGTCAGAGAGATCTACAGGCTCTAGCTGGAGGTTGGCAACCCTTCAGGTAGCATGCCACATAACTATGACATCTGCTGTAAGTTGATGGAAGAGGTAGCATTTGCACAGAAAGGTGTGGGAGAAACACCTATGCTGTTTCAGGCAATGTATAAGCCAGTTCTATAACTGACAATTATAGCTAACAAGCCACTTCCTCTGTATTCTGAAGTTACCTCAACCACCATCTTTAATATCAGACTTGAACTAGTGTATTAATATTGAGAACTTGCATGAATATTGTAAACTCATGGCTAACATTTGTAGATGCACCCAGGTACATTAAAAACTAATACAGGCTTCAGTATCTAGAAGAAAAATCTTACTGCTAAATGGACTATGCGATTTATACTACCTTATATGCCAGTTCTGTGCTTATTGTTTGGGAAAAGGGATGGAAAAGAGCAATACAGTTCCAGTAAAGCTACTTGCGTTATACATGATATTAACCCATATTCTCAGTATGTCTAGCTTATTCTGCAAGAGGTTCTGTTTTCATAGCTCAGGTAAGCATTTCCAATTGAGACAATTTAGGCTTGGCTGTGAAAGCAAATTTATAAACTGGATGTAAACACCAATTTTTTTTTACGTAAAGGAAACATCACATATTTGGTAATTTAAAGGCAGGTTTTATAAAATGTTAATTTTAGATTGCAGGTTTATAATCCATTTCCTCTTACATATCATAACTAAGTAAATATATAAAGCGTGATAGCCCACCTCTTCTCAAATCCAAGATGGAAAGGACTAGAACAAGCTCAACACACTGTCCTGTGCTGTAAATCCCCATTAATCCCATAAACCATTAGTATTGTTTGAACTAATTCACCAGGACAATCAAAGAAGTTCAAGGGCCCAAAATAGAAAATTAACAAAAAAAGATCAAGGAAAATACAGTTCTTACAGGAATGCTTGAAACTGAGTGAGGGCCACACATTCAACTACCCTGCATGACTAAAACATTTCAAATTGGCTGGTAATTCCCTGATCAGAGTCCAGTGGGGGTTTCCTAATGACTGCTTCCATAACTGAACATGGCATATTTCCCACTTGGAAGAAAACACTGACAATCAGTCCCAAAGCACATTTTAATAACCAGAGCTGGCAAAGAGGAAGAATGCATATGGTTACTTACAAATCTCTACAACTATGTATTGCCATAAAAGCATGCTGAAATGAAGCCAAGTAGTACTTCTGACCTACATTGATTCTACTGCAAATGTGGAATCATCCACAAAATTCTTCTCAAAAAGTAAATATATATATATATATATATATATATCTGCCCAGTGGAAGTGTGCACTTCAAAAGTTTTTGTGTCCATTTTGGATATGGATTTCAGGTAGGGCACAGTTTTTGTTATCAGTTTTTCAGAAGAAGAGTTATTCATGTCAACAGCAGACAGTGATCTAAACATACTTCATCTCAACAACATGCTTCAGTGTCATATCACCATATATTGTAATAGTAAAGTGTGCCCTGATCTGTGGATATTTGTATCTCTGGATCAGTGCTGTGTTGAGACAAAAAACGTTCTGCAAAGGTGGGGACTGCTCCCCCGCCCCGGTTTGCAGGATAATCTGGAAACTTTTTAAAAAATGCACTGAGGGAGGAAAATCCCCTAAAAAACAAGAGCACAAAATGCAGACAATGTAGCCACAGCCATGCTGTGAGCTGGGGAGCTGGCAGGACTATGAAGAGGAGGAACTGCTTCCAGAAGAGGAATTGACCCCAGCTCACCCTGCCCTGCCTGTGAGCTACTGTGCTGACGATGGGTGTGGAGGCAGGCAAGCACCATGTCATGCCAACCAGGTGGCTGAGCACCATACCAACAAGGTGGATGAGCACCACACCTATGATGGGTGGAGGGAGAGTCAGCTGAGCACCACATTGACGATTGGGGCAAGGAAGCAAAGTGCTGCACCGACAATGGGGGAGAGGAAAAGCTGCTGGATGGGCAGCCAGAGGAATTGATGAGCAGAAAATTGTTGCTGGCAGCCTGGCCTGCATTTGCTACCTCTCCAGTGGAGGTGCCCTACATGGGGGGCAGGAACAATTGTAGTCAGCAGCAGCAGGCAGGGAAGCAAAGAGGGAAACGAAAAGAGAGTGAAAGAATGATAGGAGGGAGCATGGAGAAATAACAAGGCAAGGGTATGTGTGCAACAGAGTGTAATGGTAGGAACTAAGGAAGGAGAAAGACAGAGCTAGAGAGAGAGAGAATCAATGGCAGTGGTTTTTGGGAGAGGAAGAATGAGAGAAAGACTGACAGGTGATGGGGAGGAGGACAGAGAGGAAAAGTGACAGGTGTTGTGGGAAGAAAGAGTGAAAAAAATAGAAATGGGCGGAAGAGAGAATGTGAGAAAGAGACAGGAGACACTGGAGGAAACGGGGGAGAGGGGTACTTGAATGGCTGCTCCTGCAAGTTTCTTGTGGGTCCTCACTTGTATATGCTAATTCTCAACCTAGCCAAATCTGAGGGTACTTAAAGCTGTTGCCATGAACAGTCAAGACAGTTCTACAAAAGGCGAAAAGCATGCCAGGTTTGCATAAAAACTGAAAATAGTAAAAAAAAAATATTATTAGGGAGTCTTAAAAACCCAAAATGACAAAGAAGTGCTTGTAGCTTTAAGAAACAGATGCCCTCAGTGGCAGTTGCTAGGCAACCACAGCATTCCAGGCTTGGTTTCTATCAGCAAAAGCAAGGGAAGACAGCAGGGCCCTTCCAGGGCTATTGTGGCTTTTGAGGGAGGACTCATTGAAGCCAGGCCTGGTGGCAATCATTGGGCAACTTGTCACCACCTGATTTGCATGACTAACCTGGGCCTGGCTATTCAACAGCAGCCACTCTATCAAGGCTGTGGTGGTGTAATGTTCCCTCTAAGTTGAGTTAGTGTGAGCTAGCTCACAGTTTTTTAGCCTCCGGCTCACACATTTTTGTCTTAGCTCAGGAAGGATGGCTCCAGAGCAAACTAATTTATTCTGTAGCCAAATCACTTGCTCACAACTTTAATGCCAGTAGCTCACAAAGTAGAATTTTTGCTCACAAGACTCCACAGCTTAGAGGGAGCATTGGTAGTCACTAGAACTTCAGACTAGGGTCTGAGAGACCCAGGTTCAGTCTGCCAGGGAAGCTAGCTAGGTAACCTTGGGCCAGTCACATACTTTCAGCCTACCACAACACAGGGTTGTTGTGAGGATAAAAAGGAGGAGAGGATAATGATGGAATCTGCTTTGGTCTCCACTGTGGAGAAAGGTGTGATATAAATGAAGTAAATAAAAAATAATACAGCTGAAGATGGGAGGCAGAAAAAAGGGAGGTCGGTAAAAGGCAGAGAAGGAGAGAATGAGGCAGGAAAGGAGAAGATATGGGGCTTTCCAGGAGGATGGAGAGAGGAATTAGTGCTGGGAGGGGGATACAGGGGAAAGTGAGGTGCCCCCCACAAGTCCTTGCAGATTTTCTACCATGCAAGTAGGCCTGGTCCAGTAACTGGCACCACACAATCAGGCCAGAGTTTTCCCAGGTAGAGGCTGCTTTGGAGGAGCTGGAGATGGGGGGCAGATAAAGGTAGGCTGGCTATTGGGTGAGAAGGCAAAAAGAAGTAAGAAAAGGGGAAAGGCTATGGAGGCTTTCAGAAAAGGGAAAAGTAAAATAGTGCATAAGGAGAAAATGAGATATCCCCTCTGCAAGAAAACTGTCAGCCAGGACAGCTGTTTCAACACAAGTATAATGTTTTTATAACACCTAGTACCTGAAACGCAGTAAGCCACTGTACTTTGCATTAGTTGAAAAGGGCTTCTTCACCACATAATGTGTGTTACAGTATTCTAAGAGATTATGGCAGCATGGATTAGCATGACCAGATCAGCTGAGTTTAGAATAGCTTCTATATACAATGAACAGAAAAGGGCATTCTTTGCTGCTATCACCACATGCTTCTCAAAATACAGCCATCTAAAAGGATCCCAATACATTTTCCCATAATCGGACTCAAGATTTTTGGTAATGAAAGATTAAGAATATTGTAATGACTGGTTTATTCAAGAAAATTTATAAAATTCACTTTTGTATACATGGAGAAAATTAATCTGCAAAGAAAAACTGTTCAAAAAACAAAATTGTTGCTTAAACTGATACAGAGCTACACACATTTAGAATATGAAGTTAATCCTCTGCCATGCTTAGAGTAATATTTCATTGTTTATGCTGACTAGCATGTTACTCCATATGGGGCATTAATGACAAAAGTAGCAAAGCAGCATAAATTAAGGTGTTACAGCCCACAGCTGTTGTGAACTAAGCATCCCTGCTGAACACTGAAAATGCAGACATGAGTCTGTGAATCCTGAGATCTTGCAGTTCCCTGGGAGGCAGAATGCAACAGCAGGCGGAGAATTCAGTTCCAAGATTAGAGTAGGATCCAGTAGCATCTCTTCTGTCAGCCAGAACCAATCATGATACTTTTAGGAAAAGAACTGGGCAATATGCTTCAAGTTTGAGGAGATTTTTTGTGATCTTGCCAGATGTACTTCCCAAGGCAGGAGAAGGAGGGTCAGAAAAAGGCACTGGTTCTCCCTCCTGTTGCCAGCAGTCTGGGGGAAGTCACTGCCCCAGAACTTTTCGCGGAACCTCAAGCTTCACTGCCCCCAAAGCTTATGTCTATACATTGGCTAGATGGTCCTCTTGCACACACACACAAACAATTCCTTTAATGGCATTACACAAGAGTAAAGACATCACATCTGAGAATTCTTTTTAAAAAATCAGATTCTGCATAAAATAGAATTCCGTTAAAAATTACCCTATATTGAGCACCTACAAAATTTTGCTATGTATACAGGCAGCAGCCAGTAAAAACTTTGCCACAAGTTTGGTTATGTCTTTCTCTGTGCTATTCAACAGAAATAGTAGTTTGTTAGAAATAGTAGGCCTGGAACAATCTAATACTCTACCCAAATTATCACCTCTTGCACACATTCATCACAAAAATACATGCTTTAGATTAAATACAGAAGGTTTCTCTTCTTTCTCAAGTTATGAATTCCATGACAGTAATATATTCTGAATAATAACTTTACTGGAAATATATGTAGGTAGTCGAGTCCTTATCTCTGATACCTTACTTAATTTGGAGTCTGTTTTTAAAAATCTGGTTATTCAAGAAGAACTTTGATATCATGGTAAAACTAAAATCATATCCCGCTTGGTGAAATGAATTAGAATTCCCAGGTTTCAATTTAAAAATTCATACAATGTTAGGGGCTTATTTATATCAGCTTATTCTCTCTTTGTATTGATATGTGAAACTATTATTGTTTTAAACTGTTTGCTGTGAGCTTACTGACTTTCAGGTACAATCCATAACAGGATGAGGCCAAATAGAACAAACTGTATTTACTTTTGATTTTATGATAAAGATGTCTGCAGTTCCTGAGTCTTTTGCTAGTAAATTTTTCATTCACTGGAACCTGGGCCATCCTCAATCCCTGCCTGCATATACACTTCATAATCAATAACATTTTTTCGGAACAATAAACCACATAACTGGATAAGTCCCCATGAACACTGCAAGACAATGTGTTAAATGCAGAGGAAAGATGTTGCACTTCATTTATAGCTTCAGAGGCTCAGTGTTGACAGCTGGTTGTAATCATATACTTTATGGACGCTTTCACACATGCTAAATAATGCAGTTTCAATCTACTTCAGCAACCATTTGCAAGTAGATTTTGCCATTTCACACAGCAAAATTCAGTTGTAAAGCAGACTGAAAGTGGATTGAAAGTATGTTATTTAGTCTATGTGAAAGCAAACTATGAAATGATTTTTGGAAGCAAGTCTCTACTGAGCATGAAAAACATGAAACAGCCACCCAAACAAAACAACTTCAACTCATCATGTAAACCAGAATCTATTAGTGCTCATACACCTATAGCCTTAAGCAGAAAATAAAATAGTAAAATAAAATTAATGCTTTATTTGATATTCTGCTGCTGCTGTTTGATTATTGTCCCTACAAATTTTGCCATAGAAAGAGTAACAGAATCATTTGTATCAGATAATAACCAAGTCACCTGTGCTCCTTGTACTATCAGGTGCCTCGTTAGACCTTTCCATCATTTGGAATAAAGAAGTAATTAAACCAGCAATCAGCTCATTAAATATAGGACACTCCATAATCATATGCTCAATACTTTCAACTTTATCAAGTGAACATCCATATATTCTATTTGCATATGGAACTTCTTAATATCTGCCCTCCAAGAGTGGTTGAAACAGAGTAGGCTGAAATTGAATCCAACAAAGATGGAGGTTCCGTGGCTGGGGCGGGGGAGGGGAGATTACCAGCTCTTGATGGAGTGTCATTGACACCAGCACAACCTGTCAGGAGCTTGGAAGTGATTTTGGATCCCTCCTTAAGTATGGAGGCCCAGGTTGCTCAGACTGCCAAGTTAGCATTTTTTTCATCTTTGCCATGCTTGGCAACTGGCCCCTTTCCTGTCTCACCCTGATCTGGTCACGGTAATCCATGCAACAGTCACCTCCAGATTGGACCCTCGAGACTGATCTGGAAACTCCAAATGATCCAGAATGTGGCAGCGCAAGTCCTGAAGGGGACATCACACACAGCACATATACATCCAGTGCTGTGCCAGCTACACTGGCTCGCACTGGAATACTGAATCAATTTTAAGGTTTTGGTATTGACCAATAGGGCCTTGAGTGGTCAGGGACTGACGTATCTACAGGACTCTCTCCTCCATTATGTCTCCAGGAGAGCCTTGCGCTCCTTAGACAGCAATTTGCTGGTGATCCCTGGCCCTAAAGATACCTGGCTGTCTTGAACAAGGGTCAGGGCCTTCTCTGTCCTGGTCCCAACCTGGTGGAACTCTCTGCCAAATTCCATTAGGGCTCTGTGGGATCTGATGCATTTCCACAGGGCCCTCAAGGCAGAGATGTTCCACCAGGCTTTTAATTAAGGACACTGATGGTTCCATCACGCTTCCTATTCTCTGTTGTTTACATCTATTTTGCCCTCTTCCTCCCATCCATAAAGTAGCCAGCAGTGGGAGTTGTAACGGGGATTGGTTATTTACTATCTGATTGTCTTTAATGTTTTACTAATGTTTTAACTGATTTTATCTTGTTTTATCTGTGGTTGTACATCCCCCAGAGACCTGCAGAAGCAGGGGTTGGGAGATTCATAAATAAATTAACAACAACCACCACTGAAGAAAGAGAATTCATTCTAACTAAAGTAAAAGCTCTTCTGAGCTTTGACACAGTCAACTGATAAAAGTACTTTGGCAGTCACATCAGATGGACAATGCCCAAATAAGACACCAAGCATACCCTTGTGAGCCCTAATAGATGTGTTGTTGATACCCAATTTCTTAATGCATATTTTAATTAGCCTAATAATTTCTTTGGTGTCCATGATCTTCACCATATCATTTGTTATATCTAGACATTTCATTTTCTTTTCCAGTAGTTGTTCCCATTGACTATTATATGTGTCTGCTTGTAAAAGTCCAAGGAGGGTAGAGCCTCTCTCAGATTTTAAGGTCTTAACATTCAAAAGGAATGCTTTAATCCATGCTTTAGCCTCCATTAATGATTCACCCAATTCAGCTCCCAGCACTGTACCCGAAACACATCTGGGAATAGCCAATATGTGCCGGAAAAAGTCATCTTGAATTGAGTCCATTCTCTCAGAGACAGCATCTATCCAAATTTCCGCACCATATAAGTACTGATTTATTACTTTGGCGTTATATACCTTTATAGGTATATATAATAATACATACCTTTATATCTTAAACCTCATGGATCAGGTACTTAAATGATGCTGGAGTATTGGTGAACTCTGATTCTCACATGGGGGCTGTAAAGGAACATGAATGTGTGGATTCCTGTGGATCCAGACAGACAGGGAGCCGTGGACATAGATAAGACAAACACAGAACAACAACAAATGGGAAGACTTTTCAATATTTACTTAATTTAATTTAATTACTGTTTCTTTCTACAGGGATATTTTTGTTCATTTAAACAACTCATGGTAGAGCACAGAAAGATCATGGCAATTGATGGGATGAAGATTTGCAGGTACTGCTTAGGTCTGTATGAACAAAAAGCAACCTGGGGAAAGCTTTGAGCTGATTGGGAGAAACCCAAAACAATAGACCCCCTACTCATGAGTGGCAAGCAGGATATGGCAACCAAACCCGCAGCTGCTTGAACATATCTAATTCTAGATAGAATTAAATACACATTATGTCATAAATGTCCCATATCTTAATTGGATGCAAAGGTTTTTACAGACGGCGTATATACTGATGTTTCTGCAAACAAAACCAAAGCACCTTGCCAAATTATAAAATTTAAATCCAAAGCTGATGGGGCAAAAGCTAATTTCCAGTAAGCTGCAAGAATTAGCCTCTTGGTCACATCTTCCACAGGTTTGCTTGCAGGAGGATTCAAAGTCTAATCAGGTAATCAGAAAAGGCAGCATCTTCAAACACAAAGCTAATAATAAACTAAGATATTTAAAAATAGCCAATTAGTGGAATATTATTTTGAGAGATGCTTAGAAAATTAATCTCTTCATAAAGTCAATACAATTGGCAGGAGTTCTGTGTCTCAGATATTCAAACTGAAATAATTTCCAAGTGAGGCTGGCTTCAAATACTTTTCACACTGAGCTCAGTGGATTTAAGAATACCTGGTGATTTCTACAAAATACAAGTTTTTAAACACACAATGCAAAGCAATACAGTGGCAGTTTTGGGGATACATGACTTTAAATATCTCACCAGAAAACTATATTTCACATATGTACCTTTACACAGGGACAGCGGTGGCTCAAAGGTTAAGACGTGGAAGCTGCATACTGGAAGATCTGTAGCTCAGCAGTTCAGGACCTGAGTGCCGCATGACGGAATGCGCTCCCGCCTCTGGCCCCAGCTTCCTGACAACCTAGCAGTTCAAAAGCAAGAAACTGCAAGTGGATAAATAGGTACCACTTCGGTGGGAAGGTAATAGCATTCCATGCACTTTGGCATTTAGTCATGCCAGCCACATGACCACAGAAACGTTTTCCGACAATGCTGGCTCTTCAGCTTGGAAACAGAGATGAGCACCACCCCCTAGAGTCAGATTCAATTAGCTTTTGAGCAAGGAAAACCTTTACTTTTTACCTTTACACAGGGTGGGGTAAGAACATAAGAGAAGCCAATGTTGAATCAGGCCAACGACCCATCTAGTCCAACACTCTGTCACACAGCGGCCAAAAATACCACGTGCTATCAGGAGGTCCAGCAGTGGGGCCAGGACACTAGAAGCCCTCCCACTGCTGCCCCCTCCAGCACCAAGAATAGAGTGCATCACCTGCCCCAGACTGAGAATTCCCATCTATACCCTGTGACTAATAGCAATTGATGGACTTCTGCTCCATATGTTTATCTAATTCCCTCTTGAAACTGTCCATGCTTGTAGCTGCCACCACCTCCTGTGGCAGTGAATTCCATATGTTAATCACTCTTTGGGTGAAGAAGTACTTCCTTTTATCTGTTCTAACCCGACTGCTCAGCAATTTCATGGAGTGCCCACGAGTTCTTGTATTGTGAGAAAGGGAGAAAATTCTTTCTCAACCTATTCAATCCCATTCATAATCTTATAAACCTCGATCATGTCACCCCTCAGCCGTCGTTTCTCCAAGCTGAAGAGCTCCAAGCGTTTTAACCTTTCTTCATAGGGAAGGTGTTCCAACCCTTTTATCATTCTAGTTGCCCTTTTCTGCACTTTTCCCAATGCTATAATATCCTTTTTGATATGTGGTGACCAGAACTGTACACAGTATTCCAAATGAGGTCGCACCAATGATTTATACAGGGGCATTATGTACCACGTATGCTAAAAAAAATAATTAAAATCGTGAAGGGTTCATGCTCCATACATTTTCTCTTATTCAAAGCAGTAGGAGTCCTTTTTGGTATCCCACTGTTCATTATAAAAAATTACACAAATAAGCTCTAGGACCAAGTAATCAGCTCTACCATAAATTTTTGTATATACTTTCAAAGCACCCTGATTTCCTCCAGTGGTTAATGTGAATATTAGCAGGCCTGTTTCAGCTTGCAGGTGTCTGTAACTGGGCCTCCCTGCCTAGACCACCCTTATCTCCTCCAAGGCCAGATTCAAGAATGTGGTAATTGGTTAATCATGAGAACCTGTGTTCAGTTCTGTAACTAGATGGAAGGTGGGAAGCAGTTGTCACCCTCTGGAGGGTTCCATCAAGTGAGTTCCCTGATTGGGTTGAAGAGACCACCTGGTGCCAGATGGCAAAATCCTACAATTAAGCCATAGACTCTGGCTCTTTAGGTGCCAGAAATACCTGCAACACAAAGCAGAGATGGACTGAAGTAATCAGCAGAAAGCAATGCTAACTTCATGATTCGACTATGCAGTGGCTCTAACTATGCCAAGTCCCATCATAATGGACTGCTATGTAGACAACACTTAAGCCTCTAGTTTGGATGCTGATATTCTAAAAGGTGTGCTATCTAATACCAGGTATTGGATAGCTTTTCTTATTTTCTTGCTGCAGGATTGTAGAGATTGTGTTGCCTAGTGATATCTTATTTCTTAAAGTATTTAAGAAATCTTAATATATTTTACCAAGGTCTGGTTTCTTGTGGACCCACAGGTCTGAGTGCTGCTTGCATGCCCAAGCATTAGTGACTTGGTGGAACCCAAGCTTGTGTCCTTGACAGTACTGAAATGTACAGCTGAGTAGACATATCTGCTTCATTATCTCCTTTTCACCAATCTACCTTTTATTTGCCTCCCATCTTCAGCTCTATTTATTATTTATTTACTTCATTTATTTATTTCATTTATACCCCACCTTTCTTCACAGTGAGGACCAAAGCTGGTCACATTATTCTCCTCTCTTCCTTTTTGTCTACATAACAACTCTATGGGGTAGGTTAGGTTGAAAGCATGTGACTGGTCCATAATCATCCAGTGAGCTTCCACAGTAAGATGGGGATTTGAACCTGAGTCTCCCAGGCTCTACTCCGAAGCTCTAACCAGTACATCACACTAACTTTCATAGGGTGGCTGCAGTTGAACAATGCAGGTTGGGTGGTATCAAGTCACCCAGAGGTTGCTTCCTTAGGATTGTCAATCCCCAGGTGGGACCTGGAGATCTCCAAGAATTACAAGTAAACTCCAGACTACACAGATCTGTCCCCTGAAGAAAATGGCTGCTTTGCAGGGTGGACTCCATGGCATACTATCCAGCTGGGAGGCCTCTCCCTCCCCAGACCCTGGCCTCCTCGGACTTCACCACAAAATCTCTAGAAATTCCCCAACCTGGAGCTGGGAACCCTAGCAGGCCTGGCCCCAATGAGTCCTGTCTCAAAGGCCAAAAGAGGCCTGGAAAGGGACCTGCCCCCCTCCCCTTGCCATTTACTGACAGAACCAAGCCTGGAATGCTGTGGTAGCCTAGCAACAACCACTCAGGGAATCTGTTTGTTAAAGCTACTGGCATTCCTTTTATCATTTTGGTTTTTTTAAACACTCACAATGTTTCCCCCCCAAGATTTCATGTTTTTCTCCAAACCTAGGGCATTTTTTAGGTTTGTAAAAAGATCTGTCTTGCCTATTCATAGTTCCAATTACTGGATTTAAGTATCCTCAAATTTAGCCGACTTGGCTATTAATATATATATTACATTGTTTTTCTCTTTTTTTAACTTGCTTTTTTACACACACACACACACACACAGAGGGAGAGGGAGAGGGAGAGGGAGAGGGAGAGGGAGAGAGAGAGAGAGAGAGAGAGAGAGAGAGAGAGAGAGAGAGAGAAGCTTTTCCTGAAGGTGTTTGCAAATGGCTTTTAAAAGATATAAGGTGTTCTGTAAGTAGTTACTAGATAATTCTCTGAAGTGTTACAGGGTCAAGTCAGCTAACATAACTGCCTTTGAAAAATTACTATAAACGAGGAAACCAAAATATCTATGTATCTTTTTCAGCTACTTCAGTATGCATATAAGGGGGAATCTGTGGTCTCTTACAGCATTTACCAGACAATTGCCATGTGTTCATTTTTTTATTTGTAGTACCAATTAAGAAAGGTTGGTTTTGCCTGCTGATTCTTTAATGTTGACAATCCTTCACAGCAGTGTCAAAGCACCTTTATTTCCATGTTTATTTCTCCCATTACAAATTTACTTGAGAAATGAGAAATAACATCAGAAATATATTGAATGTATTAGAATTTTTTGAAACACATCCAGAAAAGCAAATGAAACTTTTATTTTTAGACGCGGAAAAGGCGTTTGATAATTTAAACTGGACTTTTATCCTGGAACAACTGTTGGCATGGAAATGTGAAGATTATTTTTATACTATGGTCAAAGCAATTTACACAACACAAATGGCAAAAATCATAATAAATGGTGATTTGACACAAAATATTAAAATTAATAAAGGAACAAGACAAGGATGTCCCCTATTGCCACTACTATTTATCTTTGCATTGGAAACATTAAATAATATGATTAGACAAGATGAACTAATTAAGGATTTAAAAGTTAAAGGAGAAGAATATAAACTTCAAGCTTTTGTGAATGATCTGGTGTTTATATTAGAAGAACCTCAAAGCTCGATAGTACAACTTTTGCAAGTAATACAGAAGTATGGACAGCACGCGTGACTAAGAATAAAATTTAAAAACTAAAATAATGGTAAAGAACTGCACACAAGAGCAACATTAACTAACAGATATAGCTCATTGTACAAGGATAATTATATGAAACTTTTAAAGGAAATACAAAAGGATATCACCAACTGGAAACGTCTACAACTATCATTTATGGGAAGAATAGCATCAGTGAAGATGAACATCTTACCAAGACTGGTTTTCTTTTTCAGACAATCCCTATGATTAAAAACCAGGACTTTTTAAAAGATTTAGAAAAAATATTAAGTCAATTTATAAGGGAAGGCAAGAAACCAAGGATCAAATTAAAATTACTACAGGATGTTAAAGAGAGAGGAGGATTTAAATTGTCAGACTGGAGATTGTATTATAAAGCAGCTGTCCTTACGTGGATGAAAGAATGGATCATTTTAGAAGATATGAGACTTTTGAAATTAGGACATGATTTACAAATGGGTTGGCATGCATTTGTATGGTATGAGAAAAGTAAAAACCATAAGTATTTTAAACGACATATACTTAGAGCGGAATTTCTCAAGGTGTGGGAACAAATCCAAAAACTGTATTACAACAAGATGCTGAAGTGGGTTTCCCCATTAGAAGCTTTCATTAATCCAATGACTTTTTCTAAGGATTTATTATGGAGGTACCAAGATTTGTTAGATGACAAAGACAATTTACTTTGACAAGAACAACTAAAAGAGAAAGGCATTAATCTAAACTGGTGGGAAAGAACATAACTAGATTCTAGATTTCTGAAAGATAAGAAGGCGGGATTCTATAATACACAGCCGGAACTAGATAAAATTGTATGGTCTGCAGAAGGGAAGCATATCAAACTATTCTATGGGTTTCTGCTAGAAATGAAAATGCAAGATGAGGTTGTAAAAGATGTGATGATTAAATGGGCACAAAATATAGGGCATAATATACAGACAGAGAAATGGGAAAAGATTTGGAAGGTTAACGTGAAACTTACTAGAGCGGTTTCTTATAAGGAAAACTTGTATTAAATGTTTTATAGATGGCACATGACACCAGAAAATTTAGCTAAATGGTACCCAAATATGTCAAAGGTATGTTGGAAATGCAAATGTAAAACTGGCACATTTTTCCATATGTGGTGGACATGTGGTGTTGTGAAAAAATATCGGATCTGGATACATGAAATGTTACAAACATGCTTAATATAACTGTACCATTTATACCAGAATTGTTTTTATTGAATATTATACCAACAAATGTGAATGTGCCAGAGGTATACGTGATTTTATATGTAGTAACTACAGCACGAATTTTATATGCAAAATACTGGATAAAGGAAAAAATGCCTACCAGAGAAGAATTAATTCTTAGACTTACAGATGCAGCAGAGGTGGACTATCTGTCACAACAACTGAATGAAAAAAACAGAGAGTGACTTTAAAAAGAAATGGGCGAATGTTTACAAGTGGTTACAAATATATTTGGAAGAGCGCTAATTAGAAGATATAAAAGATATAAAAATGGTTGAGGAGTATAGTTTTGTTTCTGTATTTCTGTCTTTTCTCTTTACTTTCTTTCTGTTTTTCATAATGAAACTAATAAAAAATATATTAAAAAAACAAATTTACTTGGTTTCCATTGCAAGAGTCTTTCTCAGATTTTCAAATGTAATTTTTGACAAGTCTTTTTTTAAACAAACAAACATGAACTGCGAGAAAATTGAAGGAGAAACCCAACAGAAGTTTTCTTCTGAACGGTGATGGCAACAGAGCTTATGGATCTTAGCTTTAAAAGTTTTTAAATGAAGAGGCAGGTGACTGACTGCAGTAAACAAACTTTCAGGAATTCTTCAAGAATAAGTAAAACAAGAGCTGAGCCAAAGTGGGGGCATATGAGGGAGGCATAATTTGCAAAAAACTTGAAATTCTGTAAATGTCCCTTTCTGTCCATCCTCTGTGAGAACTTCAAAGGGGGCAAAACTGTTTGCATTCAGACCTCAACACATTCAGGTAGACATGTTCCAACCATCACCAATATCAGTTCAATCCAAAAGAAAAGAGCCTTTCTTTGGTAATACTAGGCAGTAGCCTCGCTGGTAGTACCATTCACACAGAAGATGAAACCATCTTTGCATTTCTGATCAACCACCACTTTTTTTCCAAGTTGATTTCATCTTCTTCAAAATGGTGAAGATGTCACATAGCCCATGATATTTGGCCACGTGATGATGGCAAAAGTAAGCAAATTGCTCTCACACCAAATTAACGTTATTTGCCCTCAGTGACATAATCACATAGCCAAATATCATTGGCTACTTGCTAATTTCATTATTTACAGGAAATAGAGACTGATGTGAAAAAGAAAAATGTCACTAATGCTACTGCATTGATCAGGCCTGAGAACACACCATTAAACCTGCATAAAATAAGGAAATACTGTGAGAGAGTGTGGGGTACCTTTTGATCCCTCAGCTCCTTCTTACACATAAAAATGTTATTGAACATTTGGCTTATCCTAAGGAAGGCCGAGTGCCGAAGAATAGATTTCTTTTGAATTATGGTGCTGGAGAAGACTCTCGAGAGTCCCTTGGACTGCAAGGAGATCGAATCAGTCAGTCCTAAAAGAAATCAACCCTGACTGTTCCCTGGAAGGCCAGATACTGAAGCTAAAATACTTTGGCCACCAAATGAGAAGGGAGCACTCACTGGAGAAGACCTTAATGCTGCGAAAGATTGAAGGTCAAAGAAGAAGGGGACAGCAAAGGATGAGATGGTTAAACAGTGTTATTGATGCAACAAACATGAAATTAAGCAAACTTCAGAGCAGGACGGAAGACAGGAGGGCCTGGTGTGATGTGGTCCATGGGGTCACGAAGAGTCGGACTCGACTGTGTGACTGAACAACAACAACAGTAAAATGGTAGTATGCATAGTTCTTTCTGATAAACAACAGTGCTGCTTCCAGCTAAGAAAGTATGTGAAAAACAGGGTGCTGACTAAACACAAATCTAGTTATGAGCAATATTGGCATATTTGCAGAAATAAATCCTCTGGCAATATTTTTCACTCATTCCATGGCATATTTCAGATATAGTACAGAACAACTGATTGCACAACAATAAGACTCTCTGTCACGAAATGCAGAACTGCCACTCCTAATCCCAACATAACCTACTAACAGATTATTCAAAGTCAATTGGAGGCTTTCATACAGAAAACAAGATGGCAAGTATACTTATTCTTTGTGAACACCATAAAAGCAAGTATAAGGATCAAGCAGAGAGTATGAACACGCTTGGGTGTCACAGCTCTGGAGATGCCACTCTGCTTCTACTTTGGTAGTACTTGCCATCATGCCCAGATTTTTGTATTAGCACAGATGCTGAAGTCAGCTCCACCCAAGGCTAGTGAAATGAATGGGGATATTTGTGTTAGGGAGTATTTATTTATTATTTTCAATTTATAACCCGCCTTTCCTGCACAGGCAGGCTCAAGGCGGCGTAGGACGTGGGACAAGACTCCTCTATACCACTTGGTACTGGTGCATGGTAAGCATATAAACTAAGATGCCTTGGTATCTAGGGAGTCTGCTTCAGGACTGAGAGACATCTTTTATGTGAGGAGTGGAACCTGGGCCACTTACACTGCAAACCAATGTAGAGTTATTTCAGTCTAAGTCTGTTGAAATCAGTAGGCTTAGATTGGAATAACTGCATAGATTGGAATAAGTGCATAGGCTGTATGTCACTAGTTCTAAACAAAATTGCAATATTAAAACACACACACACAAAAGGGGACAGTACTTCATTGCAGAAGGCTGATACAAATATCTGAGGAGTTTCCAAAGCAGTATATCTTCTTCCAAAAGGTAAAGAGGTGTTTTGTTTTGGTAACGTATGGCTTACTGACTTGGACAGCCCAAGCTAGCCTGGTCTTGTCAGATCTCAGAAGCTAAGCAAGGACAGTCCTGGTTAGTATTTGGATGGGAGACCACCAAGGAAGTCCAGGGTTACTATGCAGAAGCAGGGAACTGCCAATACCCACTAGAGGCCTCTGGACAAAGATTCCATTTGCCCCCCACATGACCTGATCCAAACCAAATATCTTAACAAAACAAATCACTTGGCCAGCTGTTACCACTCATCTATAATAATAAAAGGATCCACAGGGCCATCTGTTATTGTTATTGCTATGTGTTGGGCTGGAATCTCCCAGGTCTATCCATAAGAGACGGGTTGAGCTTAGAGCTCTGGAACAATAGACCACCAGGATTCTAGAGGTAACCAATGAAAAGGCAATGTTATGCAAACAGGGTAACCAATGAGGAGACAATGTTATGTAAATAGCCTATCGTTGGGAGAAGGGTGTGTCTGGGTGTGGTTTTTGCATGCTACTTAAACAGAGCAGTTGCCCTGGAGTCTTCAGTCTTGTTCCTGAAATCTCTCCTTATATATAATTGTACTAGGAGTAAGGCCCGTTGTGGAAATAAATACAACGGGCTCTAGAAAGAGGCTCTGGGAGAGTGCCCTGGCTTTGGGCACACAGTGTGAATTAGCTGTGGCAACCTCAGCAGGGTATAAAGACAGAGACCACCATTTTCTCCAGAGGAACCGATCTCTGCTACCTGAAGAGCAGTTGTAGTTTTGAGTGATCTCCAGCCCTCACCTAGAGATTGGCAACAATTGCTACCCAGGAGGAAATGGCTGGTTTGGAGGGTGGAGTCTATGGCATTCTACTTGCCTGAGGTCCAACCCCTCCTCAAACCCCATGTTCTCCAGGTTCCATCCCTCAAATCCCCAGGAATTTGCCAACCTGGAGTTGGCAACCCCATCTCCTTCCCAGCTAACCATCAACCTACTGTTATCTGCCCCTCTGACTTCAGCTGACTTTTGTGCTCTCTCCTGCAGAGCATTTGTAATTCTGAGTGGTCTCCAGCCCTCACCTGGAGATTGGCAACAATGGTTCCCCATAAGGGACTGGCTGGTTTGGAGGGTGGAGTCTATGGCACTGTACCTGTCTGAGACCCCACTCTTCCTCAAACCTCACCATCTCCAGGCTCTACCCCTCAAATCTCCAGAAATTTCCCAGCCTGCAGTTGGCAACCCTATCTCCCTCTCAGCCAATTGTCAACCTACTGTTATCTGCCGCCTACTTCAGCTTTCCATCTCCTCCCCCTCCCTCCTGGAGAGCAGTTGTAATTCTGATTGATCTCCAGCCCCCACCTGGAGATTGGCAACAATGGTTCCCCAGGATGGAATGGCTAGTTTGATGGGTGGAGTCTACGGCATTGTACCTGTCTGAGCTCCCACCCCTCCTGAAACCTCACCCTCTTCAGGCTCCATCCCTCAAATCTCCAGGAATTTTCCATCTGGAGCTGGCAACCCTATCAGGACTGGCCCCAATGAGTTTTTTCTCAAAGGCCAAAACAGGTGACAGGACCAAGCTTGGTTGCCTACCAATAGGCACTGAGGGGAAAGTAGGGTTGCCAGCTCTAACTAGAGAAATACCTGGAGATTTGGGGGGTGGATCCTGTGGATGGCAGCATGGGGGGGGGCGGAAGGACTCAGCAGGATATAATGCCATAGGGTCTACCTTCCAAAGCAGCCATTTTCTCCAGGGGAACTGATCTCAGTCATCTGGAGATCAATTGTAACAGCAGGAGATCTCCAGGTCCCACCTGGAGATTAGCAACCCTAGGGGAAAGACAGCTGCACAGCAGGGGGTGGAAGAGAATGGTTTGATGGCCACTGGGCCAAGATTGGCAACAATAGTTCCCCAGGAGAAAATGGCTGCTTTGGAGGGTGGAGTCTATGGCACTGTACCTGTCTGAGGTCCCACCCCTCCTCAAACCTCACCCTCTCTGGGCTCCACCCCTCAAATCTCCAGGAATTTCCATACCTATAGTTGGCAACTTTATCTCATCCCCTCTCAGCAGCCTTTTCCTAGGCAAAATTCTGTCTTTCTCATTAGTGGGGAGCAAAGCAGTTTACTTCATTCTTTTCGGCTTTGTGATCTGTACAGCAACCCTGTAAGGCAGGTTAGGCAGAAAGTCTCCGGCTGGTCCAAAATCACCCAGGCAGTTTCCATAGGGATGCTCCTGCCAAGACAAATTGATGCAAAGGAGGATGGAAAAGTCTCCATATTTCTATTTTGCCTTCAATTGGTTTTGATGCCAGCAGAGTGAGAAAATGCCAGAGGCTCTGGGTGGGTGACCCATGGTAAATGCACCAAACAATTCCTAAAGGTTTTCCACTGTGTCGATAAATCATTTTCTACACTCACAGTGTCCCCTGCCAGAATTAGTACCAGAGCTCTTTTTTGCCTTGTGGTATTCTGCTTGTGGTATGACTTTGTCTTTTTTGTGTTGTAGCATGGTTGTGTTATTGGGTTTGTTTCTTTTGAGTGTTGTGAGTGAGGACATATTTCACCTCAGAATACAACAGGTTGCATAAACAACTGACAATTCCAACTGTCTTGCGGGGGGGGGGAGTTTGAGGTGCGAAATGGAGTAAAGTCCAATCAGCAAATGAGCTTGAAATGCTGGCCCAATCAGAGAAGAGTGGCCTAGGCTGCAGTGGATGGGAGAGAACTCAGGCAATGCAGCTACTGGATAGGGACAGATTCTGAGCGACATACCAGGGAGCGAACTGATTTTGCTAAGCATAGAATCTTGCCAGACCACTACCCTTTTACATAATAGGACAGGATTTTGGTCATGGACTCTCCTGAACATTCTACACACTTCCAAATCAGTTGGCTCCCTGATCTGTCACTCAGAAGCTGTCCCTATCTATTGCCTGAGTCTCGCCTCCAATATTCTAAACAGTTTGCTGTTCCTCTCCCCCCAATAGCCAGTCAGAACACAGAGGTCATTTGCATATGTGGCCTGATTGGACTTTGTCCATTCTAAACAGTTTGCTGTTGCTGTTGGGAATCATTGAATGTGTCCTGAAGTAAAATGCATATCCCAATCTTCCCTTAAACAGTCACTGGAGTTGCCAATCTCCCTGTGGGGCCTGGAGATCTCCCAGAAATCACCATGTTCCCCAGCCACAGCACATCATTTCCTCTACAGAAAATTTCCCAGCTATTACAATGGTTGCTTTGGCATTTCCCAACCCGGAGTTGGCATAGGAGGAGGTGCTTTTCTACCTTAGCTGCCACTGCATAACTCCAAATCAACATAAGTCAGGGGTGGAGGGAACCATACCTGTTACCATGAGGCTGTCCTCCCATACTACCCACTTGGGACAGCAAAATGACTTGAGACAGCCCTGTGTCAGGTAGCCCTGCCATGATGGATGGAGAAGGGAGGGCGGATGGGCTTTTGTTTTGTGAAGGGAGGGTGGATGGGACCGTGGGGTGTTGATTTATGCACCTGGAGTGTTAGAATGGAATGCGGGGAGCTGCCTCGACTGCCTGGCCGTGCAGGCCGTATCTTACCAAGACTTAACACACTGACCTTGGAGGAGACAGGCTGTTAGCTTGCTATCGCTTTCAAAAGCAACAGCTAGGCTGGGAAAATGGGGGCGGCGGGAACTACATTAATTATCATTGTCTCCAGTTCCCCCGCGCGCTATGCTTCTATTGGTGGAGGGGGGGGTCCCCATTCTCCCCCCTTATGGTATAACTGCTTGCTTCATGTAACCACGTTATTCTTAACAATGCTTCTGTTCCAGTAACCTACTATTGCAGCTTAAAATAAATACTATTCTTGCTTCAATGAACAAGGCCTGATATTTTGCTGACTAAGTTAAGGACTCTGACAGTTTGTTAAGAATCCTCATTTTCGGGGCTGGTCGGAAACCCGCGACTCCAACATGAGTGGCGGTGACGAAGACACTCTCCCGATCAAAGACGAAAAGAAGGAGGACAAGAAACCTCCTGTGACGACGGTACCCATGGAAGCCCCTGGCCTATATGTGCCGGTGACATGGGGGCAGGAGTACGACTTTGGGGGGCCCTACGGGGACCCTTATGGAGCGGCCTACGGAGGGGTGACCACCCGACCTAAGCAAAGACGAGATTGGGTGAAACCCCTGGCCGAAACCCATGAGACGTGGTTCACGACTCCGCGAGCCTCGGTGCGAGTGAGTCAAACCGAGAGGTCAGTCCGCCGACTGATCACCGCAGAAGGGCTGGAAGACACCTACCGAGACTCCGGTGACCTGGAAGGGGCCGTGGTGAGCCAGAGGTGGAGTGGCGACCTGAGCCAAGACCGCCTGTTTCGCATCCTAGATGAATCCCTCGCCCGCATCCCCCAGATGATCACGGAGGGCATCCAAGAGGAGAGGGAATGACAACGGCGGGAGGTGCCCCCCGACCAGCAACCTCAAGACCAGCAACAGGTGCCGGTCCCGGACCAGCAGAACGTGCCTGTCCAGCCCCTCGACCAACCAGCAGGGCCAGGACCGCAGGGGCCGCAGGGACCGCCGGTACCGCAACCCCAACGACCATGGGGTTTCCTGCCACCGAAACCATCTGAACTACTCGATGCAGACTTCGATGGGACCCCGGAGAAGTTCCCCTTTTTCCTGGTGAGAGCTGAAAAATTCATTGAAACCTGGGGCCACCTGTTCCAGCGCGAAGACCGGATGGTGGATGCTATAGCCTCGCACCTGAAAGATGTAGCGGCCGACTGGTATGTAGCTCTGCACCAGGCTGACGGGCGGGAACTGAGGGAAATCGATGCTTTCATGTGGGCCATGAAAGAGCACTTTGAAGATGTCAACGCCAACAAGACAGCAAGAGCGGCTCTACGTGCCCTGAAGCAAAGGTCCCAAGTCGGTGAGAGAATACACCGCCGAATTCCGCAGATGTGCCGCCAAGATCCGAGGCTGGCAAGACGGAGTCTTGGCCGACCACTACAAGTTAGGGCTTAACGCGGAGATCCGCCGTTCCGTCACGAGAACCCAGGATCCGGACACGCTGACGGGCTGGATACAAGCGGCTGTCACCATGGAAAACCGCCTAAAAACCATCCGTCTGGACGACGCGGCGGCAATGAGCAAAGGGGGCCAATCGGGCCCTACCCCAGCTCCGCGCGGGAAGACCCAGCCACCGAACCCCAGACCCAAAGATGGCACGAGAGAGACCCGGATGAAGCAAGGGCTCTGCCTGAAATGCGGGGAGGGGGGCCACTTTGCCGCGAATTGCCCAGGCTCCCCCGCACCGACCGGGATCCCGAAAGGGACCAAAAAGAAGTTTGACACCTCCACTCCGAAACCAGTGGCGAAACCGAGAGGGGTAAGGGCCCTGCAAGCCAAACCCCTCAGCGAGGCGTCGGATTCATCGGATGGCGAGACCGCGTAGACGGGAAACGAGATGGACCTGCTGTAAATAGCGCTGAACAGCAGGTCCCGGACTCTCAAGCGCAAATCCCGGTGAGCCGACCCCCCTCTCTTTTCTTTCTCACAGTGACTTTAATGGACCCGGGTCTACTGACCCATGTGAGAGTGCGAGCTCTCATCGACTCTGGGTGTGGGAAAGACCTCATTAACCCCACCCTGGTGACGGGACTGGGGGCGAAGGTGGTGAAATTGACTGAACCCCTGATTTTCACGCAGATGGACGGCTCTACAATGAAAGAGCCGTGCAAATATGAAACTGTGCCCTTACGGGTGGGGATCGGGAACCACTGGGAAGAGAGGCCCTTTGTTGTCACCCCTTCTGCTCGATTTCCCCTGGTGTTAGGTAGCACGTGGTTCTTCGACCATGATCCACAAGTCCTATGGGGAGAAGGGAAGGTTAATTTCATCTCTGAGAAATGTCAACCCCATCTTTGGAAATGGGATTGGGGTGCCCCGATGGCGGGGGGGACCTTATGATGGCAGGGGTGGCTGAAACGGAATTGGAGGCGATTCCCCACGAGTACCGAGACTTAGCCGCCGTATTTGGGGAAGAGGAAGCGGATGAACTGCCCCCCCACAGAAACTCTGACTGTGCTATAGAAATTTTACCAAATCAAAAGTTGCCCAAGGGGAAATTATACTCCATGAGCCCCTCGGAGAAGGTGGAGTTAAGAAAGTTTATCGACAAAAACTTAGCCAGAGGGTTTATACGACCTGCATCGTCCCCGTTTGCTGCCCCTGTTCTTTTCCGGAAAAAAAAGGACGGGGGGCTGCGGCTGTGCACAGACTATCGAGGGCTGAATGCAGTTTCTAACACGAATGCTTACCCGATGCCCCTGATCAAAGACCTCTTGGCTGCAGTAGCAGGGGGAAGGTATTCTCTAAACTGGACTTGAGGGATGCCTACTTCAGGGTGCGAATAAGGGAGGGGGATGAGTTCAAAACTGCATTTAACACCCTGTTGGGACAATTTGAATACTTGGTGATGCCGTTCGGGCTCCAGGGGCCCCTGGGAGTTTTCATGAACTTGATCAATGAAGTGCTCCACAAGTATTTATTCAAGGGGGTCCTTGTTTACCTTGATGACATACTTTTGTACTCCCCCGACCTAAAATCACACGTTAAACTGGTGAGGGAAGTCCTCCAAACATTACACAAGCACAAACTTTTTGCCAAGTTGTCAAAATGTGAGTTTCACAAATCAGATTCCCTTTCTAGGCTACCGCATCTCACAGCGGGGAATTGAGATGGACCCCGACAACGTAAAGGATGTAGTCGGGTGGGAAATCCCTAAAACACGGAAGCAACTCCAGGGATTCCTCGGATTCGCGAACTTTTACAGATCATTCCTGTCGAACTTTGCTCAGGTGGCTCTCCCCCTAACTGACTTGCTCAAAACAAAAGGGAAGCCCCCTGATTGCACGCGGCCGGGAGCGAAGTTAGACTGGTCCCCTGACTGCCAACGCGCCTTTGACCAGTTGAAAGCTCTCTTTACATCAGAGCCTGTCTTGGCGCACCCGAATGAACTTAAAAAATTCATTGTGCAAGTCGACGCATCGGACGTTGCGATGGGGGGGGGGCGATCCTCCAAGAGGGGGACGATGGCAAATTGCACCCCCTCGCCTATGTTTCCAGAAAATTTAATGATACCGAACGGAATTGGTCGGTGTGGGAGAAGGAAGCTGGGTCGATCCTCTTAGCGCTGGCGACCTGGCGTCATTGGCTTGAGGGGGCGAGAGTGCCATTTGAGGTTTGGACTGACCATAAAAACCTCGAGCTCCTCCGCTCCCCCCGCTCCTTGAACGCCAAACAGCTACGCTGGGCTGATTTCTTCTCTAAGTTCAACTTCACTCTGCACCATTTTCCCGGGAAATCTAACTCGCTAGCTGACGCCCTTTCACGCCTCCCACAACACGACAGTAAGAGGGAGGAGATTCGTGACTCGGTCTTCACGCCCTCCCAATTGGGAGGAGCGATAACCACCCGCAAGCAAGCGAAGCTTTCCCCCCCTTCCCTTACCCCTCCCGCAGAGGGCTGGGCCAAGAAATTCTCCACGGCTATGTCCGACGCCGACAGGGAGGAGGTGGGGGGGAGGACGGAGTTACACAAGATGCACAGGGCTGCTGGCTGAAAAATAGCAAACTGTTTGTTCCCCATTCCCTCCGGGGGGAGGTGATGGGTTGGGCACACGGATCGAAACTGGCGGGGCACACGGGGTTCGTTAAATCACTCCAACTATTGCAAAGACAATTTTGGTGGCCTGGGCTACGCAAAGACATTTCCTTGTTCACTTCTGCGTGCCAAACGTGTTTGATGAGTAAACCCAGGCCAGGTAAACCTCCCGGAGCGTTGCAACCCCTCCCCACGCCGACTCGACCATGGGAAGTGATTTCAATGGACTTTATTACAGATCTTCCCCCTAGCGGGGGGAATACCGTTATCTGGGTTGTTGTGGATCTCTTCACTAAACAAGCCCACTTTGTCCCGTTTGCATCAATCCCCTCGGCCAAGAAGTTAGCCTCAGCATTCCTCCAACACGTGGTGAGGCTCCACACTTTGCCAGCTAAAGTGATCTCAGACAGGGGGGTGCAATTCGTTTCTCACTTCTGGAGTGAACTTATGTCACTGCTTGGGGTGGAGCGGGGGGTTGGCAGTGCGTACCACCCAGAGACTGATGGACAAACCGAACATGTCAATCAAACCCTTGAACAATATTTAAGGTGTTTTACAAACTTTCAACAAGACAATTGGCACTCCCTTTTACCTTTGGCTGAGTTCTGTTACAATAACACTCAGCACTCTTCTACGGGCATGTCTCCATTTAAGGCGGTCCATGGATATGAAGCTCCGCCTTTCCCGTTTTTGACTTCTCCCGATCTCCCGGCGGGAGATGCCGGTGACTGGTGCAAAAAGTTGCAAGCGGCTTGGCCGTTGTTATCTAAGACTCTTGACGATGCAAAGGAGGCATATAAGACCCAGGCGGATAAAAAACGCAACCTCTCCTGGGTCCCAAAGTGCAGGGAGTTTGCCTACCTTTCCACTCAAAACTTGCGTGGAATACAGCCAAGCCGTAAACTTGGCTGGAAATTTGTTGGACCTTTTGAAATTGTGCGAATGATTAACAATGTGACTGTGGAACTTGCTTTGCCTAAATCACTAAAATCTGTTCATCCTGTCTTTCATGTAAGGCTCCTACGCTGCGCGCCTGAGGAGAACAAATGGAGACCGCGACAACCCACCCCGCCTCCGCTGCTGGTGGGGGGGGGAACCACACTATGAAGTTTCACAGATCTTGGACTCTAAAATCTCTCGCAATCGCTTGTTTTATCTGGTTGAATGGACGGACTTTGGGCCTGAACAGAGGGAGTGGGTGAGGGCGGAACATGTTCTGGCCCCCAAGATGGTCCGTGCTTTTCATAAATTGTATCCCCACAAACCAAAGGGATAGATTTGTTATCAGGAGGGCAGAATGTCAGGTAGCCCTGCCATGATGGATGGAGAAGGGAGGGCGGATGGGCTTTTGTTTTGTGAAGGGAGGGTGGATGGGACCGTGGGGTGTTGATTTATGCACCTGGAGTGTTAGAATGGAATGCGGGGAGCTGCCTTGACTGCCTGGCCATGCAGGCCGTATCTTACCAAGACTTAACACACTGACCTTGGAGGAGACAGGCTGTTAGCTTGCTATCGCTTTCAAAAGCAACAGCTAGGCTGGGAAAATGGGGGCGGCGGGAACTACATTAATTATCATTGTCTCCAGTTCCCGCGCGCGCGCTATGCTTCTATTGGTGGAGGGGGGTCCCCATTCTCCCCCCTTATGGTATAACTGCTTGCTTCATGTAACCACGTTATTCTTAACAATGCTTCTGTTCCAGTAACCTACTATTGCAGCTTAAAATAAATACTATTCTTGCTTCAATGAACAAGGCCTGGTATTTTGCTGACTAAGTTAAGGACTCTGACACCCTGCCTTATAGCTAAGCAGAAGGAAATAAACATGGCTTGCCTTCCTCTGTTTTCCCCTTCCCTCTGCTGCCCCACCAGCCACAGCCGGGACACTCACCTGGAGCTTCCTTCTAGAGTCCATTGTATTTCTTCCCACAACAGGCCTTACTCCTAATCACTAAATAAAGTAAAGCTGTTCATTGCAATGCGTCTTGAACCCAGAATTTAACAGTTGTCAATTTCCAGGTGTTAGCTGGGATTATAAGCGATCTCCAGGTGCCAGAGATCAGTTCATCTGGAGAAAATGGTCACTTCGGAAAGTAAACTCTATGGTATTATACCCAGTTGAAGTCCCTTGCCTCCCCAAACCTTGCTCTAATCCCAGAATTTCCAGGTATTTCCCAACCCTACCTGCTGCCTGCCCATTTGTGGCAGACATAACTCATCAGGAAATAAAACTAGCAATCTCAAAATTGGCCACAAGCCTCAGGATAATCATGAGAGTGCCAGGGTCAAAAATGAAAGGAATTGGAATATCTTGGGCCAGGTTGTCTCGAAACCCCCACATACACACTATTTGCAATGGAAACTAAAGTTATGTAGTGGTTAAAGTGGTGGACTAGGTTCTGGGAAACCCAGGTTCGAATTCCTGCTCTGCCATGAAAGCTTGCTGGGTGACCTTGGGCCCATCATACACTCTCTGTCTAACGTACCTCACATATTGGATAAAGTGGAGGAGAGGGGAACAATGTAAGCCAATTTGTGGGGGAGAGAAATTAGAAGTGGGACTAGACGAATGGCAGATCATGAAATGGAGCAAAATGGAGGGGAAAAGTGTGGGAAAGAATAAAGAAATTTAGGGAAAGACAATGAAAGGGTTTTTTTTTAAAAAAAAAATGCTACCATATACAAACAGGTCTGCCCCTTTGCCAGATCTAGCTGTGCAGGAGCTGGGTGAAACTAAAGGAAAAAGCAAACCATAGACCTTGTTAGGAGGCTGTATCTTTGCAAGAGCTGTAGCTTGTCCTAGCTAGTGTTGCCTTGTGCTGATGAGTGTAATAGGATCTGATCAATAAATGCTTTTCCTAAGCCTCCTAGTAAACTTTGCTAAAAGTCCCAACCAGCAGACTCTGAGAGCTTTTTACTATGCTATACCTTCTCTGTGCCCCAATGGCTGCAATCAGAACTGCATTGGAATTTGTATTAATGTAGAGCTGTCAAGAGCCATTTTGGTGTAGTGGTTAAGTGCGCGGCCTCTAATCTGGGAGGATCAGGTTTGATTCCCCCACTCCTCCATTTCCACCTGCTTGGTGACCTTGGGAAAGCCATAGTTCTGGCACAGCTGTTCTTGAAAAAGAGCAGTTTCTGTCAGCGCTCTCTCAGCCCCACCTACCTCACAGGGTTTCTGTTGTGGGGAGGGGAAGGGGAAGGAGTTTGTAAGCCGCTCTGAGACTCCTTTGGGTAGTGAATGTTGGGGTGTAAATACAGTATTTTATTATTATTATTTCCTATGAAGGCCAGATCTGACATAAATGTGACTTTGTTGGGCCAGGCCATGTGTGCCATAAAACATAATGTCAGGTACTGGAGATACAAACTTTATAAAGAACAGCAGGTGGTATGCTCTGAGTTGGTGTGTCCTTGCTGCAAGGCCCCATGGGCTGGGGGAGGTGCATAGAAAAACCCGCATGGGCAGACTGGACAGCCAGGAGTGCTGCACTGGGCAGATGCTCTTGCACTGCCTGGGGGGGAGCAAACCCTTTCCCCAGCCTGCTCCAATGCTGTGAGCCCAGGCCTCAGGGTAAAAACATGAAGTGGCTGATCATTGTGAGTTCCCCCCTGCCCCAAGTCACCATGGAAGGGAACTGGGAAGACAAGTTGAACTAATGAACTAACCCCCCCACCTGCAGAAGTGGGGGGTGGTAGTCCAGGTCCACGGCCATGTGCTCAGCAGGACCCAGGCCAAGGAAAGCCCAATAAGCTGGAGATGCCGATGCAGTAGTGACTGCCTCTGGCCAGGGGCTCCAGGGGATCCATGGTTAGGTGATGCCAGGGGTTCAATACAGAGATCATCAGCAAGCTGTACCATGCAGCAACAACTGCCCAGGCTGAAGGCCACTGGATCATCTGATGGGAGAGAGGGCACTGCACACACAAGACCATGTGTGTGGCAGAGGCCCCAGGCCACCCAGTGACCAGTATAACCAGAGATCACTGGCACTGTCCCCCCTGGTGGTCCATGGGGAAGGGAGGCCTGGCCATCAAGTCATGTGTTCAGAGGCATGACTAGGCCCCCAGTGTGTGCAATAAACAGCCAAAGGATGCCCCCCCCATGGGCCAAAGCACAGCTGCCATATGGGGGGTCTGGCTGTCAGCAGGCCTCAGCAGAGGATCATTTGCACACACCCCACATGAAAGCACTGATCCCCACATCCGCAACCCTGGAGCTGCGGTCGGAGCAGAGAGGTCTGTGACCCTGGCATGAATGCTGCGGCAGTGGTTCCCAACTTACCAATGAGGCTGCCACTGAAGTGAATGGGTTCTGCTTGACTGCTGTTCTGCCATGCTGAAGCCACAGTCAGAGGGCTCCGCTCACCCCCCCCCCCAAGCAGCCTCTTGTTCCGTCCCTCATACCAGTTGCTTGTGGGTCATATAGGAGCCCCGGACTGGCCCATTTTGGCCTCCAGACTTTATGTTTGACACCCTTGTATAATTAATGCATTTCACGAATGCAGCACGCTGCTGGTTTCAGGGGCCCTCCAGATGACTTGGGCCTCCAAAATTTCATCCCCTCAATCCCCCTCCCATTAACAGCCCTGGAGGCAGGCAATGGCAAACCAACTCTTGGCTGTGGGGTCACCTTAAGTCAGCTGTGACTGGATGGCGAAAAAGTATGCCAGGTACCCAAAATACTATTTAAATATAAAGAAGTCACAAGCAGATTGGTATTAGGAAAGTCTGAAGACTGCTTTCTGGGTTAAACTAAACCAAAGAGGAAGTTTTAATCTCCTTTTTTCTAGTTCTTTGTTCACTGTTATAAAGCTCTTAAAAACTTTATCATAGTGTGTTATTTTGACTCGAAGGAAAAAGAAAATCCAGCTGACTATAATTCCAGGTTTTACTTTCAGGTACCATTTTATCTCCAATACTAGATTCTAAATCTCCAGGTATCAAAGTTAAATACTCCCAGGCACCTTTCTGCAGTGAACTGAAAGTTGTTTTGTGGAACGGAAAAACATAAGCAACTGGATGGGTAGAATTACAGAGATCCAAAGGGCTGCATGTAGTTTGCTGTATTCCATTTTTGTCCTATTACATCATCTCTTATCCTCTATTAAGCTCCATCTACATATTACTAAGTCCTCATGGGGAACAACACAAGAATTTTGTACCACATGTGCAATGGGAGACTTGTGCCTTCTAGATAGCACTGGCTCTTTTCTGTTTGAGATCACAACACAAGGAGAAACAGCTTTAGCCTCCCTCCCTGGCTGTTTTGGGGCCCTCAAACTGCTCTATGGATCCCCTATTGTTGTGAAACCTACATGAAGTCCCATCTGTGATCTGACTTTTACAATGAAGCCCATGGGAGCAAAGATGCAAAAACATCCATGGGGAGGCTAAAGCCATTTCTTCCTGAATGCTGTGGTTACTAACAGAAAATACTTGATCAGAGTGTCGCACCCCCCATCTAGCCTGGGGGGCGTGGGAGCGACCTGGGTCAGGCCGGCCGAAGGGGAACGCCGAGGGGTCTTGCCAGGAGCCTCAGATATTGGAAGGGCCTGGAGTTGCTTCACCTCCAGCAGCCTACTTCCCTGGAGCTCTTACAGAGGAAAGCCTCCTTCAATCTCCCTAGGGTGGCAGACTCTTCCTTCAAGCTCCTTCTCTCCTCCCCAGCTCTGGCTTCCACCACTCTTTTATTCCCTTCCACCAACACCTGACCCCTCCCTCCCCCCTTGACCGTTGCTCCATTGGCTCCAAGCCCTGCTTGTCTCTTTGCCTCGTCTCTTCCATTGGCCGGGGTGTTCCTTCTTTTAGGACTGGTTGGAGACTCCGCCCCTTCCAGTTCTCAGGGCTGAGGGCTAGCTGCATCCATGCTTTCTCTTCTGGTGGGTCCTGGCGTCGTTGAATCCAAGGTAGGGATTTCTCTAAGGGACCAAGCCCTGGGGGGGAGTAGCGGAGGCTTTGGGGTTGCCTCCGTGTGGGTCCCTGCCAAACAATGCCAGGGTTTTGCTGGCCTGCCACTCCTCCAGGAGGTTGGAGACTCCCGGCATCCGTTGTCACCCCAGACGCCTCCCCTCGTGGCCCTCCCACCCTGGCTTGTGCCCCACCCTCGAGCCCCAGGTGGTTGAGCCTGCATGGGTGGGTGGTCGCTGGGTAGCTCGGCCTTCGGAGCTTCTTCGGCTGGCGTTCTGTGCCGCCTGCTGCCGCCGCCTGCACTTTCCTTCCTGGGCGGGGCTTCTGACGGGGCCGTCTGCCGCTCTCTTTGGGAGAGTCGGCGTGCCCCTGCTCCCTCTCCCTGCTGGTGCCCGGTCGCCTCTGGGTCGGGGCAACTGGGCGAGCCTGGTGTCGCCGGTCCTGAGCGGAGGGCCAGGAGGCTGGGGGCTGCCCCCGCCACCTCAGCATGTCTGTGGGGCAACGTGGCTCTGGCCACAGCTGCCCCTGGCCGCCCAAGTCCCGGCCGGCACGCTCACCGCGGCTCCAGGCTGCGGGGCGCCAGCCACGAGCCGGGACACAGAGATACAAACACCCTATTGCACATGTAATACAAAGTCCTTGTGTTGTTCCCTAACAAACATGAGAACCTTGCAATGTGTAGACGAAGCTAAAGAAATGAAGTAGAAATCTGGTAAACCATCTACACTAGGTGTGTGCACACCCCCCCCCAACAACCCAGTATTTTTCAGGTTTGAGTAAACCAAGCCTGAAAAATATTTATATATATCAATATTCCAAAATCCGAATATTTGTATGATATTGGGGTTCAGGGAAAAATCAGTATTGCCAAATACATCCAGCACCATTATACCTTATGAGGAAAGTCCCCATAGAGTATGAAATGGGAGCCTTTCCTTCCCCAGCTGCTCTACCTCTGGCCAGTTTACCTCCCCACTGATCAGCTGGGGAGTTAAATGGACCAGTGGAAGCAGCTTGGTGGCAAAGCCAATTGCACACCCCTAGTTTGCACATAGAACACTGTAGAGGCACTTCTCAAACACAGCTTCTCCTTATCTATCCATAGTCAAAATCAGCCTTTGTTCTGCCTTGACTGAACTGGAAGAATGATGGACTATTTTGCAATGTAATTCTATGCATTTTTATACAAAATTAAATTTCAATGTTTTTCACGTTAATCCATTGTTCTTAGTCAGGCTTATCCAAAGAGATACAAGTATTTAGGGATAGGACTGCAAACTCTGGGTGGGGAAATTCCTGGAGATTTGGAAGTGGAGCCTGCAAAACAGGGGTTGAAGGGGGGATCAACCTCAATAATGCCACAGAGTGCATCCCCCAGGTAGGGTTGCTTAGCTCCAACTGGTGGCTAGAAAGCTCGTGCTGTTACAAGTGATCTCCAAGTGACAGATATCAATTCACCAGGAGAAAATGGAAGGTGTTTAGGAAGGTCGACTCTATGACAATGTACCCCATTGAAGTCCCTTCCCTCTGCAAACCCTGCCCCCTTCAGGCTCCACTCCCCCAAAATCTCCAGGTATTTCCCAACCTGGAGCTGGCAACGCTACCTCCAAAACTGTGATCTTTCTGTAGCCTGGTGATCAGTTGTAATTCTGAGAGATCTCCAGGCCCCACCTGGAAGTTGAAGCCAAAAATGAGAGCTCATGGGAGAAAGTGGAAATCCAAAAACAACATCTGTGACAAAAGTAACAAAAAGTCAATAAAGATACGTTGCAAAATCATTTACTGTAGTAATTCTGTAGAAAATTCTCTTCTATTATCGCTGATACGCTAATGAATGCTGAGCAATGTAAACAATTCATTTCACAATATTTGCTTTATCTGAGGATGCAGCAATCACAATTCTTATCAATTACTACGTATCAACTCTTGAAGGAATAACAGAACCCAAGGTCAGAACCCTGGATTTTACAGAAACAGGATGAAGGAGAAAAATCACTGCTTAAACACATTTTTTGTTTTATGGCACACCAGCAAAGATTGTCTTGTTGACTTCCTCCTTATCATTAGAAACCCCTGTCCCTGCTCTGCATAAATTTCCTTTTTCATATATCCTTCAACCCATCAAGATGAAGGTACCATTTGCACCTTCAGTTAAGACACTGAGCTGCAGACCAGAAAGTCTGTAGTTTGGCAGTTTGAGACCCTAGTACCGCACGACTGAGTGAGCTCCCATCTCTGGCCCCAGTTCCTGCCAACCCAGCAGTCTGAAAGCAAGAAATTGCAAGTAGATAAATAGGTACCACTTCGGTAGGAAGGTAACAGTGTTCTGTGCACCTCGGTGTTTAGTCATGCTGGCCTCATGTCCACGGAAATGTCTTGGAAATGGAGATGAGCACCACACCCTATAGTCGGATTTGGCTAGCTCTCGAGTAAGGGAAACCTTTACCTTTACTTTACTCTAGAGGCACAGAGCTATGATGCATCCATAACCTAAACCCCGGTGAGGCTGTCAAAAGCTAGGTGTGGACTGCAGAAGGGAAACAGCAGTCTGCCAAAAGTATAAGTTGTTTCCAGTGCTTTTTTTCTGGGGGAATGCACTGGAATGAAGTTCCGGAACTTCTTCAACAAAATTCTTTTAAAAAATGTTTAAAAGTTCATGAGTTTTCAGTATACAGACTGAAAACTTCATTTCCTTCTTGAGAGCTCCAGCACCACTTAAAATGGGCGGGGGAGGGGAAGCCCTGGTTGTTTCATTTTGTGTAAATGTAATGTAGAAGTAATTGGCTGCATTTACATATTTCAAAATTATGTATTTGTTTTATATGTGCACAAAGGATAGTTGGGGTGGAGCCGGGATTCCCAACAATATACTTTGCTCCCAAATCCAAATCCTAGCTATGATACTGGAAAATACTCTTGTATATCATTAAGGTACCCTCATACAACTATGGATACCATGCCATTTATTTAGAATGTACAACATCCTAAAATTAAACCCAAAGCAGAATAAAGGTGAAAAACACAGAGAAGAGAACCAAATCTTGTATAGAACTTGTTCAGGCAACATTTCTGGTGGTACAGGGCTATAGTACATCCTACTGTACCTCTCATAGATTTGATTCAAAGACATTTGATCCACAAATAATCCGGCAATTTGACACAGCTGATATCCAGACTATTCTCCCTAAGGGACTGAGACAACTCTGGCACTGTTGAATAGTACTGGGCATGATTCAGAAATGCTTTTCCACTGTCACCACCATCGCATAGGCCTAGGGATGCTGTGAACTTTGCCATGAATAAGGTCACCAGATGAACTTATCATAATCAAAGGTAGAAAATCTGGTGAGCTGTTGCTTAGTTCAGCAAACTGCCCCATCTCCTTGCAGATTTGCTGCTGGTAAGCAGCACTTGATGCTGCAGAACTGACTTGCCCCTCTGTTGCAAAAGTATAAGTAAAACATGGAATAGATCACAAAAAACAAGGGAATAGTCAAACATAGTGCCTGAATGCAGAAGGAGCTGCAATCCTCTTTCTTAAAAATAAGCCTCGTTGACTAAAATAGGACTTATTTCTGAGTCAACCAGTTTAGGACTAAACTCTCAGTCTGTAAATTCTGGAATGAGAGCCCCCAGACTAGAATGATAGTCCCTGGGGTTGGAATGCGGGCTTTTCCAGACCTTTCCTAAGAAGGGCTTACTCATTTGCCAGTTCATATTTATGCAAAGAGATTGCTCTCAGGAAGGACAGCATCTTCATTCTCATTGCAGGGACCATATTTGACTCATTTCCGTTTTTCTTGAAAAGTAAAAGCATGTGTAGATTTGGAATGTGCACCTCTTATTAGCAAAGTTTGTTAGTACTATGTGTAAAAGATAAAAGTACACAATTGAGAGAAAAGGCTAACTGGGTGGTATGACGTAGTGTCCTGTCACCTTCTTCCAATAAAGGACAATGGGATGGTGGTGGTATCTTTTCCAGGGATGTTTTGGCTTTCTAGTCCATTTTTAAGGAGGTGTTCTAGGCAAAGGGCTCAGCTTCATTCTACTTGCAGAGACCATATTAAACCCATTCCCCTGTAACTGTAACTGCTATGGTGAGCTCCTTTGCAAAACAGCTAAATTATAAGCAATAAAATCATGCTAACCAGATATACTCAGAACTCATTAATGAGAACAAAAAAGGGAGAATCTACTTTAAAACTAATTCATTTTGGAAGATAGTTTTAATTTGATTGCAGGGAAAATAATTATGTCTGTGCAGTAGTGACACTGGGATGTAAGAGACAACATGCATGCCTGAAAACTGAGTGTACAAAAGTGTTGTTGTGCAGCCACTGCCCAACCCCAGCAACTATCTCTGGTGAAGCTGGCCAATCAGTTTATTTATTTTATTTATTTATTTGTCTCATTTATACCCTGCCCTCCCTGCAAAGTAGGGGACATATTCACACACAGTGATTACGAGGCAATAGAACTCACAGGAGTTTGAGAATCCCTAATGATTATTGCAGACCCAAAATCAAATCTGAGATAAATGTCAATAGTTTGACACTACTAGGCCTCTTTCTTATTTAGTTATTATTCCAATTTATATATCACTCCTCTCCCACAAAGTGAGGCTCATTGCGGTTCACAGTAGTATAAAAACTGGGGTGATAAACATAGTTAAAACAGTATAAAATACAGAATATAAAAAGCAAACAATTTACAACTGATAGCAATGGATCCAGCATTAAGCCCCCAAAATACACTTAACCAGGAAAGGCCTGACAGAAAAGCTCAGCCTTACAGCCCCTGTGTAACCTAGGGAGGTCCCAGGTCTCATCAGAGAGGGCATTTCACCAGGACAGGGCTACAATTAAAAAAGCCCTCACCCTGGTAGATGCCAAATGTGCGACCCGAGGGCCTGGCATCACCAGTAGGCCATGAGATGATGACTGCAGCCACCAAGGGGGATTTTTTTTAAAAAAAAATCACTCTCTAAACCAATTTAGAAACATCACTCAGAAAAACTCAGTTCAGGCATTTGAAATTATTTTTGGGGGGGTCATAGTCACACCAGCTACAGTGTACAGACAATGTTAAGTCTTTTAAAACGAAGTACTGCACAGATCCTGCATTCTTCACAATTCCTTAAAAAGAGCTCACCTACTGCCAGGTAACACTATTGAGATATAAGATCAATATATGCTATATTAAAGGGCCCATTCTAAGTGATAAGTTCCTTCTCACACTATTTCTGTAATATGGGAAGATCCACCTCTGAATCTCCATACCCATACCAATATTGCCTTTCCTAGAAATAAGGGCAATGCTGACATGGGAAAGAACTGCTTTGTGGGGGAACACCCATACATCCTGAAGTTTCTAACACTGCCTGTGTTGTGCCTACCACATTCATACTACAGCATTCCCTGGCTTGCTCAGGAGCCATTAGACCCCAAATTGTCAGTGGTACTATGACTATTGAAGAAAATTAATATCATGCACTGTTGTGTAGCTTTTTTAGTATCCCTTTGAAGGCAGAGGATGCACCTCTTTTTCAACAACAGTAATCATGATTGTTTTACCAAGAAGACTTTGAGGACCCCAAATAGTTGCCATTTAACATGTCTACTTGATTTATTTGATTCTAAACAAAAGAAAAGGCCAAAACCCCCACAACTTTTCAGCAATGAATAACCTGCCCACAACACTACTGGAAGCCTCAATAACTTCTGGAATTATACAAAGCCAGGAAAACCAGTGTTTACATATGATGTGAGCCCTTACCAGTTAAAGCTCCATGAAAGGTTGTCTTGTCACCTGTGGAAATGCAAAGTTCTGAATATGTCTCTTGTGTGCACAGTGTTCATTCATTCACTTGTGTGCATGTGTGAGGTCAGTAGTAAGCTCCCTGAACAGGGATATACAACATTTGAAGCCATTACAGTATTCCAAAGCACATTTTTGCTGCCAAATACAACAGTACAATGGTGAAAGAAAGACATTTTGTTCCTACACTTCAGGTACACATAACCAACCCATTACAGCAGCCTCTTCTTCCCCTAGGCCTATGGCAGTTGTACCTGCTTATGGGAAGCAGCCTTCCCAAGTTGTTTACCCCAAGCAATTTTGCACACTATCATAAACTTCCATTTTGATAGCAGAGACTACTGGATACCCAATTATATGTTATGTTCCTAGTGAAGGTCTCAAATGACTTATTCAATACAAACAATGAGCAGGAATGCAAGTTTTGTGTGCCACGCAAGGACGTCTGCTGTGCTTCTCATCTACCTACAACATTCTGACAGTAACCAAGGAGGGCCTATGAATTTCTCAACCACACCAGCAAATGGTCACTGTGATGCTACAACTGTGTAGGTGGCTGCATAGGCAGGAAGTCCATATGTTCAGCAATAAGGTGTATGAAATCTCTGCCTTGCATAATCACTAGAAGCCAGTGCCCAGTTCAGCGCTACATAACCTGCAATGCACAAACCACATATCCCTTCCCTGTTGCTTGACAGTGGAAGGCCAGAAGTTCAGCACACATTCCCACATGAGGCTTAAAAAGCATAAAAGAATGGGTAGCATCTGTCACAAACAGGGCTGACGTACACACATGCCATAACTTTCTGTGAAATAAAACAAGGGAAAAGTAAATATCCATAATCTGCTCGCTACTTTTTGCTCAACACATTTCAAGCAAATTTCCTTGAAGGTACAGCATGTGGATGGTTTGTAAAGTCTTCCAGCAATGTGCAGGAGAGGGAGGGCTGGAATGGGACTCCTGCTGACATGCTATGATGAATTATTAAAACTTCTTCTTAATGTTGATGTTACTCTTTAACCTCAGATCACAACACTGACAGCGGAGGAAAACGGAAAGTGCTATTAAAGCTGAGATCAACTTGAGAAGAACATGCGTCCTGGGGTGTATCTCATCAACAATATTAAGAAACGACTGGGGACCAATGCTCTCCAGTATCACTGCAACCACTTTGTCCACACAATCTATACGTTAACATTTAACACTCATTAGGCTATTTGATCATCAACAATTCATGTTTTTTCCATTTTAATGAAAGAAACCAACTTCAAGAAGAGAAATGAAGTGAACTTTAACAAAAGGAATATTTAGTGAAAAGCAGAGGTCCCATAAATCTCATCCTCAGTTTATGGGCATGAAAATAAATAGACTGCACCCTTCAAAAGCCATAAGTGTTTTTTCCAAGCACAGCAAAAAAAATTCAATAAAGTTAATGTGATTTATCTTTATTAACACATCAACATTAATATAATCAGTCAGCCCATTAGGGGTGCCAGCACTGCATTTCTGTAATCATCATGTTCTCAAAAATGTCCAATACTTTCTTAAAATACACTAAAATGCTGCATGCAGAACAAGTTGAGTCATTTGAGGTTTTTGTTTTGTTTTGTTTTGTTTTCTTGCAAAATAGGTCAGCCTCACAAACCTAGAGCACCTTTGAAGACAACAAAGCTACAAGCATCTCCTTATCCCCTCCCTCTCCCCTTCACCATTCTGAAATTGTCAATCAATGTTCTTACCATCTCAAGCACACTAATTTCTAAATCATCTGTTATAAATGTATATAGAAACCTTTCCCATATATTCCAGAAGACCCTCATATTTTTTTGCTACTATTTAAATCAATAGCACCATATTCAAAACCACACAGGGAAAATATATAGAAACACGACATACTTTACATTCTGCCTTCCATTCAGAATTTCTTTCAAATTCAGAAAGCAAATAAAACCTTAACCATTTCAAACAAGCAGATTTATTACCCAGAGGTCAAATATGAATCCTGCTTGCTTTCTGGGATTTCCAACAGACATTCCTTATAAAACTTTTATCACTTACCACCCTTCCAGTGTTTGCCTTTGGTCCTACTTAGCTTGCTGAGAGTTGGTCCAGATAACAGCAGCGTCAAAATAAAAAGAAGTTCAAGCATAGTAATTTCCCTCCGACACACTGAAGATACCATTTCCACAAGTTATTTTCCATAAATTTTTCTTACATCGTCTCCCTCACTTTCTCTCCTTCTCTGTTTGCTTAGGAAGGAGTAATTAATCATTGAAAAATCAGCCCAAAGAGCAGCTTTGCCATTCTGAAGTAATATCTCAATGATGTAGCCCTGAGGAACGCCACATTTCTCACTGATCCAGCTTCTCCCACACACAACATGCAGCCAGCACTGCTGCTACTATAGGAGCTATAAAAGAATTTCTTGCTCCTCACTTTGGCTTCAGTGGGAATATATTCCTCAGCTTTCACCGTGAGCGTGATTGAAAATGATAAAAACAGTAATGCCTGTGTCCAGCAGAAAAGAGGAAAGATGTCAGGATTGTGGGGGGTGGGAAAAAAAAGAGAAGCGATGAGAAGCAGTTGTACTGACAGCTTTAAGCCTGACTGTCTGATCCTAATAGCCGTGCAACCAGCCAAATTGCTCTTTTAAGAGTAATAAGGCTCTGGTGAAAGCTGGTGTCACCGCCACTTGGGTAGGTAACACAGGCTTGAAAATCACCAGGCAAAAAAACCTGCTCAAGATAACAACTGCCACAGTCCCAGTTCAGAATGCTGAGGGCTGCACAGAATACTATATGCACACAGTGTATTTAATCTCTATTGTGTGCAGGAAATTTCCTGCTTCAGACAGTATACTGCTCAAGACTTAACTGCACGTTAGCAGTGCTTTACCTCATTCACTGTGCGCCTTGAGAAGAAGATTTAATCTTTGTTGCACTAATTATTCATAGATTTATTTGAAATATTTATGAGAGGGGAGAAGTACAAGCTTCTGGATTCTTTAAGAAAGTAAAGAATACACCACATACAACATATGCATGCATACTTAGACACAGAAACACACAGGGGGTAAAATCTGACTTGTTCCGTAATGCCCACACAACTCCAAAGACTCTGCTTTGTTTGATGTGCTTTCATTGCTTGTCCCATGTTCTTATAAAAGTAAAAATTATTACAGTAAAAGAAAATCACAAAAAGACCCCCCACCACCACTAATTGCTGAATAAATCTTCCAGACAACCAGTCTCTTAAGTTTGTCAGCACAAAAAGTTCATATAGCTAACTTTTCATCTGTTTATTTACAACACTGTTCTGCTTTCCTCCATTTTATTCTCAAAACAACAACCCTGTGAGGTATGTTAGGCTGATGCTCAGTGACTGGCCCAAGGTCACCCAATGAGCTTTCATGGCAGAGTGGGTATTTGAACCAAGACCTCCCAGATTCTAGTCCAGCATTCTAACCACCCTATCACAGTAGCTTTCAAGAAATAGTTCTTTTTCCCAAATCCATGTATTTACAGTAGATGATCTTGAGATTTAAATTCACATAATCTGCCACATATTCTGCATGAATTAATTCAGTACTAGTATTTAGTACTATTATTTAGCCTTATAAACCTTATGGCTTTTCATCCTCTTTAAGACAATGATGGCCATTAAAGGTACCCTTGTAAAGGCTGCAAGGAACAATTAGAAGTGTACATTATGAAATTCCCAAACTGAAGGTACACATGGAAATTTCTGGTTTGGGTCACAACTCCCGGATTCCTAGGTACTAGGCAATGCCTCTCCTTGAATAATCTATGTTGTTCTTCATATCTGGGTGCTTACCATCATTAGCAGAAGTTGTCTTGTTTTTCTTTATTCTCAGTGACGTATCTCATTTTCAATTGAATCCAATCAGATGAGTGTCACCCAGCTTAGGAAGGGAGGCTCATGATCTCATGATCATGTGGTCCTTCCAGACCACAGAAGGAGGCTTCCGGCCAGCACAGCTCCTGGCTGGTGTAAACCAGGCACAGGATGTGACAGAGCAGTAGACTGGCTGTCTTGTTCTCTTTCTCTTTCTTCTTTGTAGGGGCAAGCTGCCACTTGACCACCAATTCCCACCCCTAGGAATCAGTAAATAGAGCTTAGTGTGCCTGCACCAAGAGGCACCTATTTCTGGGGCCAGTAAAATTGAACCCCTTTGTTCAACCTACTTGATAAGGGGTGTCAAACTCATTACTTATGAGAGCTGGATCTAACATAAATGGGACATTGTCAGGCCAGGCCATGTCATAAAATGTAATGCCAAGTAGCGGAGATATAAACTTTATAAAGGACACAGACAAACACAATTAAAGTTTTTTTAAAACTTAAAATAAAACATGCTTAAAACATTAGCATTCTTGCAATATTTTGCTTATTTAACAGTCTCTGATAACTGACACCTCTTGCTCTGAATTATTCCATCAAAATCTGGAGACAATATCTGTGCTGTAGCAATCTTGAGTATGGTGTTCAGTTGTTGTTCAGGTTTGTATCCGTAAGTTGCAAACCTAATTTTGATTTGTTGACATTCATTACAGAAATCTCATGGTCAATGCTCTGAGCCTAAGACCCAGGGGAAAACATGAAATGGATGGGCACTGCAAGCTTTTGTATATAAGTTGCTTCATGTGCTGGTCAATATATGTGAAGGCACCATGACACAGACTGAAGGCTATATGTTTGTCTATAAAACTATAGTCTTCCCCAGAGAAATAACTACAACTCTCATGAGGCAGTGCAAGAACAGAGAGAGAGCTATGTATAGTGGTCAGTATCAGCCTACTATCTTGGAAGTCTAAGTTCAAAATGCCCAGTCTACAAAGGAAATGTCCTGGGTGAACTTGGCCTGGACACACACTCTCAGCCTAATCCACCCCACTGACTTGTTGCCATTCTTCATCTAAACAGTTCACATTGCTTTCCTACTGAGAAAGACTAGATCATGAGGGCATGAATACAGTGAAAAAGAGGAGGGGAAACCAGTTGCACCCAGGAGAACCCTGGCATAATGAGTTTAACAAAACACACACAAGCTGTGGTCAGGCGTGGCTTTAGATCCAACTTAGCTGCAAATGCCTGATGGATCTAAAGTGCATGGTCAGACTGCAAAATCTGGAAAAGGTCCTGCAGTTGTCGGCAACCTGTGCTGCCCTGCCACAGAAATGGAGTTAAAAGACACCAGGGAATGTCCAGCCCTAACACTTGCCGATGGGCCACGGACGGATTTTCCCTAGTCTGATCATTCAAGCGTGCACTCGGACCATCATGATGGACTGCTCAGTCCATCCTGATTCAGTGCCATTTTTTTCCCACTTAGCGATATGTGCATAACCACATAATCGGTCCATGGAGAACTCTTTGTGTGGTGGTTCGGTTCCTCATTTATGTGTGCACAAAAAGGCAAAAAACAACAACCAACTCACTTGAATGTGCCGTCTGATCATGCAGAGTTGGGCTATGCCCACAGTGAAATGGATTATACTGGGACGTGTGATCAAGCAACTCCATGCCAAATACCAATGGACAGAATAGGAACACTTCCTGACTGCGCCAAATGGCACATCTGACAGCAGCCTCTCTCTCTCTCTCTGTATGTAAGTGTATAAAGGCAAAAGGCTCACACCTTGAATAAAACTTTGTTGGTCTTAAAGGTGCTTTGTATCTCTCCTGTACAATTGAAGGAACTGGGCAAAGTAAGCTCTCGCTCTTTCCCTCCCTCCACCTCTCTTCCTCCCCAGGAGATGAGGAGGGGGAGGAGCCTCAGCCAATGGAGGCAAGAGAGGCTTGGCTCAGTAGCTCTTCTGTGTGAATGATAGAGCATGGCAAAGAAAGTTCTCACTCTTTTCCTTCCTCCATCCCCTCTTTTCCTACTCAAGGAAGGAGGCGAGGGGAGGAGCCTCAGCCAATGCAGAGAAGAAAGGCTTTGCTCTGTAGCTCCTGTGTGATTGAGAGAGTCTGGCAAAGCAAGCTGTGACACAGAAGGAAGCAGAAAAAAGGGAGAAGGAAGAAGAGAGCAGCTGCTGGCGGCCTGGATACAAGCTTTGTGAGGTGCAGATCTGGCCCACAGGCCACATGTTTGAAATCCCTGTACTAGATACTCAGGATATCTCCTTCTTTGGAAATTTTTCAAACAGAGGCTAGAGGCCACCTGACAGCAATGCTGATTCTGTGAACTTAGGCAGATCATGAAAGGAAGGGCAGGAAGGGTTACATCAGTGCTTAGTTCTTGTGGCCCTTTCTTACATGCACAGGGAAATGCTGATGACCACTTTGGCATCAGGAAGTAATTTTTCTTCAGGCCAATTTGGCTGGAGATCCTGGAGGTTTTTTTGTCATCTTCTGGGTGTGGAACAGCAGTCACTGGGTGTGTGTAGGGGGGGAGGTATTTGTGAATTTCCTGCATTGCGCAGGGGGTTGGACTAGATGACCCGGGAGATCCCTTCAAATTCTATGATTCTATGTATCTTTAGATTAAAGGTAGGTCTATGTTCTGTGCAAATTTGTTGCTGCGATCTTTAAAAATGGCTGCCACAGACCCTCCAATAGATTCTCCTTTGAAAATAGTGGTCCCAAACCTGCAAAATCGAAAAAAACCACCTGCAAAATCCAAACAAACTGGAATCCTGGTATTGCCCTACATGAACTTAAACAATTATGGTAAGCCCCCCCCCCCATCCATGGATATGATACAGTGATTGGGGGGGGGTGCACATCCCTAGAAACACTCTGTTAACTTATTGTAAAATTCACTATGGGTAAAAGGGTTCCAGGTTGTCCAATAAATAAGTAATTTTTTGCATATTTGCACAGACAGAAACATTATCAGAATGAGATATGTAGTTAAGAACCTTATATACCAGTAGCAGAAGATAGTGGAAAAGGCAGAACTCCCCAGCCTTCTAGACTGACCTTGAGAGCAGGCAAAGCTACCCATCTGTTTCTTTTACTCCAGCAAAATTAATAAACAGGGAAATCTCACCCATCCCCTGTTCCACATTGTAACCCCCAGTGCTGCATGGATGTTCCCCCAGTCACTGATGTTGCCTTTCTGTGCTCACAGGGGGCTACTTGGTAAAGAGGAAGGTGATAAAAATCCATTTTCTCAGTATTCAACTCTTTTCAGGGTGTTTTCTTTTTTCTTTTGCTATCGAGTCACAGCTGACTTATGACAACCCCACAGTATTTTCAAGGCAAGAGACTTCAGAGTCAGTTTGCCATTATCTGCTTCTGTGTACCGACCCTGGTATTCCTTGCTAGTCTCCCATCCATATACTAATCAAGGCTGACCCTACTTAGCTTTTGAGATCTGATGAGATTGTGCTAGCCACCCATGTCAGGGGACCTTAGAAATTATGAGGGATAATTTCTATGTTATTAAAAAAAAAACACTTGTAGAGATGAAAGCTTCTGAATTCCAGAATTTTTTAAAAAACCTTTAGACTGTCATCATGAGCAGTGCCAGCCCGTCATTGACAAATTTTAGACTACTGCCTAGGGTGCCAGCTTGATGAGGGCACCACTCTGGCCTGCCTGCTGCCCCACCTTTCCCACCCCAGGGCGCGCCTTCCTTGCTGGCTGGAGCGCCTCCACCCCCACAATTCAGAGCACTGTTCAGGGAGGTGAAGAAACACACACCCTGCCATCTGCAGCACGGCCTCTTCGGCCCACTGAAAGGCATGCTGAGGCAGAGAACACCAGATGGGTGTTGGCAGCGGAAGCCAGAGGCCTGCTGCAGCCAGCGGAAGACGTCACCCTAACCCCGGGCCCCTGGGGAGCCTCCAGCTGGCTTTGACTCCTCTCTGGAGAATGTGAAAGGGAGGGGGAGGTTTCCCACAAGGTCTGAAGCGGCTTTTCCTCCCTGAAGGCAGAAGAGCCAGAGAGGTTTCCTGATGGGGTGGTGGGTGCACCATGCAGCTTTCCCAAAGCCTCGAGAGAGCCATCCTCACCACGGTCTCCTCCTCCTTGCATCCTGCCCACCCTGCACCCTACCCTAAGGTGCTGACGACATCACCTTGCAAGACCCTGACAGGGCTGTGATTGGCACCAGGGGGAGGGGACTGGAAACTGGCCGGCTGCTGCTTGCACATCCGAGTGCTGTCCTGGAGGCCCGGAGTGGCCCAAGCGGAAAGCCTGTGGGGGGGATAAGGAAAAGTGACCCTTGGGGTGCAGGAGCCAGCCTGGATCTACGTGGGTGTGCCTTGGTGGCTTGCTGCAGAGAGACACCAGAAGGTAGCCTCACCTACTGTACAAAAATACCCGGAGCCGGCCCTGATCATGAGCACACACTTAAAGGTAGGTTAGGATTCCTTTCAGGAGGGAAGCAACATAGTGTAGTCTGATCTTTTCAGATCTCAGAAGCTAAGCAGGGTCAGTACTGGTTGGGTATAAACTTCAGAATTAGTGTCATATTTTGTAGAGGTTTTACCCACAATTGTATTTTATAATTATATTCCACTTTTCTCCCCAATACAGACCCAATTCAGCTTACATTGTTTTCCACTACTCTATTTATCCTCACAACAATCCTATAGGGCAAGTTAGGCTGAGGTATGCAATCTAGAGTGCTTCCATGGTAAAACAGCTAAGAAGAGAAAACATTTAGGTTTCAGAATGTATGTACTGGTTGGGCAGAGACTTGCCTGGTTTTGCTTAAATTACTTTGTACTACACAAACTGATAGCAGTCAGGATTATAATTATAGGATTTTACATTTTAACATACCTGCCATCAGCCACTGTGGCTGCTGAAATTTTGATGGACAAACTTTCCACAGTTTGAATTGTAATAGGAATGCCCATTAGAAATGGCATTGGCAAATACTAAGAATTCTAAATTTTTAAATATGATGTCTTCTGGATTGTTGTGTCAGTGTGGTGGAAAAATGCAGGTTGCTTAACCAACCTATATGATGCTCCCTTTTCCTCTCTGTATATTGTATGTCAACTACAATGCCTTCAGCCATGGAGGATGAGGTACTAACAGTTCTGTTTACAATTATAGCTATGGGGAAAAATATGAGTCAGTTTTTAAAAATCAGAACAGTTTAATCAGGAACAAATAGAAAATCAACTTCTGCAGATGTGCTAACAGTCGCTACAAGTTTCAAAAGCCTAATGTGATAGATGTCAACTGTTCAAGCATTAAAAAAAAGCCAATCTGGGTTAGAAACAGAATTAGAAATAGTTCTCATTTTTATTTTTTTAATATACACACCCTTCTTTTTTACTTTTCTGTCCCTTTACAAAATTTCATCATAACTACCAGTTACTCTAAGAATGCAAGACCATGAGGAATAGCTTGGATCATTACATGAGCCTTAAGACCGATAATCAATAGCTGTAACTTGTTTTCTGTTTCTCCCAGAAAAGAGCTGCTGTTTTGGTGTTGCCAGAAGCTGATTTTGAGCTATCTGTGGAATGTGTTGGTAAAACTTCTACTGCTTGTGTTGGTAAAACGTCTGCTGCTTGTGTATATTTTAAGTTAAAATATAATGGATTGGATCCCATGGTTCTTTTAGCAGAGTAAAAGGCACTTCTCATGAAAGAAGGGATTTTTGTGGCTTTTCCACTTTTACTGCAGTTTTCATTATTTCAAAACCCCCACAATCCACAGAAGCAGCTTAGAGAACTTTAGAAGAGGAGGGGGAAAAGGATCAGTTCCACCAGAAGAGATCCACTGGCAGTTCTTTGGATCCAACCCTATGTATCTACTAGACTAAAGAACTGAGTCATTTTGGAGGTGGGGATTCTGCACTTGCATGAAAATATCAACTGCATTTGGAAAAATATTTCCTACTATCCAATACATACTGTAATTAAAATCTCACGTTGGGGAGGGGGGACTTTCAACCATTCAAACTTCTACAAATGATTGTCAACATATATTCCACACATCCCTAACATATATTGCATGAAAGGGATAAACTAAACCTGTTAGTGCCTGTAATTGTTATGTGCCCAAATATTTTGGTAGGTAAATACCATAGCAATAATCCATTATCTTGCTTTTTGAATGGTTGTTTTGAAATGAACTTCAGTAATATGCAAAGTAGCTTCACACTACTCCTTGGCATCTTGTCTGTCTTCTGATCACAATGGTATAGAGACAACCACCTGTATTTTACCTAATATGGCAATAGTCAATAAGAAACTAGAATGCAACAATCATTTTTGACAAAGTTGGCTGCATTTTGATTTAAGGCTACCTGTGGCTATAGCCTCAATTAAAATAAAGAGTCTGCAGTTTGAATAATAGGTAATGTAAGATGTCTTTTCCCACAAATAGATTTTGGCCCAAAACCAGAGTCCACTTATGAGTAAAGTAAAACCAGTAGGATTTCTAAGCCCACAAAATATGTTTGTGTATAAGCTTTGAATCCTGATTCTCCGAAGAGAACTGAGCTGAACTAAATCAACATTGGCATTTGAGGTTGATACTTCTCATTACTTGGCCATTATCGTTGCTGCAAAGTGGTGTCCTGAAGAAGCAATTTGCAAAAGAGAAGCAACGGATAGGAAGAGGATGTTTTCTCTTTTCCTTAACCACTGCTTATTATTTTATTCCACTTTTCAGTGCTGATCCAGTGGCTCTGAAAAACATCTGGAATACTAGCTAAGAAAAAAGTTCCTGGAATCTGAAAATGTAAACAGGCAGGAAACATTGTTCTAGACTGAGGTCCTGATCCTCAAGGCACACTACCAGGACCAGCTCCACTGGTTATTGATTAGTGATTTTTAGAGGTGAAAAGATACAAATCTTACAGTTTTAATGGTTACAGACTTTAATTCATTAAATACAAGCTCTGAAATTTAAGAAGACTTGCCTCTGAAATTGTACATGACCTTCTCCTACACTTTCTGTCTTTGTTTATCTTGCATGTTTGAACATGGACTTAAACTCTGCTACATTCAACTATCCCACATGTCTTACTCTTTGGACAGCACTGCCCATTCCTCCTTGCTGCATCAGATGCCTGGAACTCTCTCCCAAAACAGCCGACTCATTTGTTTTCACTCCATCCAAACTCACCATAAATCCACTGGTTTCACCCCTAATCCCTACCCAGAGCTGAAACTAAGGCTCTCATATGGCCTCTGGGGGTGGGATATCTTCTGGTTCAGGAGGGCATTGCCCACTAGCACTCCAAAATTGCTATTGGCAATGTCATGATGTCACTTCTGGGAAACACTCAGAAGTGATGTCAGAACTTCCGGTTTTTGGCTCAACGATGGTGGTCACTCTCCCCTTCTCTCAGGGGAATGACACGCACCCCAGTGGTATGGAGGGAGACTGCTGATGCAGTTTTCCCACGGAACCCTACGGTAGGGCTCCTAGCCATAGGGCTTTTGAGGGGTAGCCTCTTTGATGGCGTAATGCCAGAGAATTGAGGCACCCCTCTGCCCTGACAGTTCTGCCGCTGTGTGGCCTTCGGGCACTAGCTGGGCTGGCCGGAATAAGCCCTGGAGATTGAGCGGAATTGCGATAACAAAACTGAGGTTGAATGGGACCGACAATGAATGTGAGTTAGACTTAAACAGACTATAAATCAAGCAGAAACCCTTATACCCCCCCCATCTTAAGGACGGGAGAGAGGAGGGATGCCTCCTGCTTACATAAACTGATAAGCCAAAAAGAAGGGGGTGGAAGGGGATTACAAGTGACTGACTTGTTTTGAGAGGCTTACCAGAGCAGATTCATTCCAAAAGTGATTTTCAGAGGTGGTGAAACAGTGATTGGCTTTTGTAAACAATTAGCCATAATGGCGGGCACGGGGAAGACTGAAACCAGCAGGTGGCCAAAGTCCTAGGCTAGAAGAGGGGGTCGATGTCGTAAAGCTCCTAGTGGATACTCTCAAGCCTGTGATGGAACAAATTGCTGGTATTAACCAGCAGTTGGCCACACTCAATCAAAACTTTGCATCACAGCAACTCCAGCTGGCGGAGACAGTTAAAAAGACAGAGCAAACAGAGGAAATAGTTAAAGAAATGTACTCCGTAAACAAGAACATGAAGAAAAAGATGGGAGAATTAGTGAATAAGCAGAACTACCAGGAAAAACGTTTACTGCAACTACAAATGGAAAAGGCAAATATGGTTCTCAGATTTCAAGGGGTTCCTGAAGTATCAAATGAGGACCTGAAAAAAGTGCTCAGCAAAATTATCTCACCAGTAACAGGCTTGAAAGCGGAAGAAATCATTCATGATATGGAAGCAGCGTATAGGGTGTACTCTAACTATACCAAAAAAATAGCCTGCCTGGGGAAATAATGGTCAGGTTCTCAAGAAGACAGACCAGAGATGTAATTTTGAAAGCAATGTCAGCAACTCCACTGAAACTGGGAAACACAATCATTAAAACTCTAAAGGACATTCCATTTGAAATTTGTCAAAAAAGAAAGAACTACAAGGGCTTGATTCTTTTTCTTCAAACTAATCAAATCTCATACAAATGGGTGGTGCCAGAAGGGGTCATTCTTAAATTTAACGATAAAAGAGAGAAGATTGACTCCATCTTTAAAGCTAAAGACTTTCTAAAATGCCACCTGGGAACAAAAGAAGAAGGAGAAACTGGGTCGAGTGGCTCTACTCCCTCAGAGATGGACGAAGACCTGGCCGAGGAAGAGGCCGCTGCAGCCATTAAAGCATCTTATGATTTAAGAGATAGAAAGCCTAGATAAAAGCAGAAGGACTCTGATTGCCTTTATGAAGCGAGCTGATGGGGATGCTCTGGAATTCCCTCATAACAAGTAACAAATTAATACAGTAGCTGAGCTAGATAGGAACTTACAGTTTGCATTGTTTACTAACACTAGAGTACTAACATTCAGATTAACAGGGATAAGATCTCCTTCTCTTGGGTTTTTAGTTTAGTGTGGGTTTCTTCTCTTTATCCTTAGTTGTAGTCCCCCTCCCCCTATTTTTCTTTTGTAGTTTGTAGTGTATAAGCAAAAAATCAATAAAAACTCCCCTTCAGGAGGCCAAAAAAAAAAAAGTGATGTCAAGCCTCTCTAGGAATTCCATAAGCTCTATGGTTTTCCTGAGAATTCTGGGGAAAACCTAGAAGAAATATCCTTCCAGTTTTCCACTGGCTGCCAGGTCAGACCTGAGAACCCTAGCTGAAACCAAACCTTCAGTAAGTGAACTTGCTTACAATCACACTTTGTTGTTGGTATTTCTTCCATTCCTTTTTCTATTCTATGGTCAACATTTTAGATCACAGTGTAAGGGATTGCCATAAAACTCTGATGGTGGCATATATAAATATTAATACTTATATTACCCTTGCATTCAACAGAGCCTCATGGGGTACCCATTACGCGGTGTTCTGCTTTGCGCCCACTCTCATCATCAGCTGCCCTGAGCCCATTATTCAATTTGTCTTAACATACAGTTAAGGAGTACAGTTCCTTTAATTCAAGTCCTCTGTCTCTTCCCTAGGTTTGGAGCCTGCCTGCCAGCATCACCTCACCTAGAGAGAGACTGTGGTCTGTGTGAGTCTCTGTTGTCAGGTCTTCTTTGCCTTCAGTCCCAGGGCTTTGTTCTTTGCTAAGAATGATCTCTGCTTCTCCCTTGAGAAAGCCATCTGCAGGTAAGTCTCTCCCGTGCCTGCCCTCTGGAGCCTCCCCCCCTTGCCTGGCCTATCTCTTTAGTAGGTTCTGAACTGAGGGAGAGGAAGCCATGCTGCCTATTGCAGTCCCACCCCTACCTTGGCTGTTTTTATACTCAGGCTGCTAGAGGTGGTTCAAGGTCGACAGGTGCCTTTCATGGCTTTCCTCCCTCAATTAAAAATAGTAGTCATAGTTCTAACTTGGGTCATTTTTTAAAAAAAAAATCACAACCATGTAGGTCTTAAAGGGGAACTTCCCTATTGCAGCCACAGAAGCAAGCTAGGAATACTTGAAAGCTGGATGAAAACCTAGGTCTTTCCAGAGCTTCTGCCAACAATTAAGGAACCAGGAACTATAAAGCTGTATTTATAGCTGCCCATTGATCCACACAGGGGTGAAGCAACAACCGGAGTGTGTTTTCCTGCTCAGACAGTCAAGCTTCCCTGTACAGTGCCATCTAGTGTCTTCTGGTTATGCATCTATTTTCACACTCTTGTTTCTGAGGAGGAAGAATGATTTCAAAATACAAGTTAAACCAAATAAATAAATAAATATTTTAATAATAAATATATTAAAACCTTGTGAAGATCAGGGCTTTCAGTGTCATGTGGAATTTATCTGGAAATGATGACGTCCTGCTATTTACCCTTTTCATCCTCATGGACTTCATTTAATGTTTTTATATGTGTTGTTTTTAATGATTGTTTTCTAAAACTGTTTATACATTACTTTTGCCCACTGTAACATTTTTCTCTTTCTCGTGTGACCCCATTATGTGTAATCCCTGTAAAGGCACCTCTCCGTAATGTTCTGAGGTGACACGTGTTCTGTTGCCTTCTTGCCTTTGTTGCTTTTGCTGACACCAAAGGCTCTCACTTTAGAATTCTTAGCTGGACCCAAAGAACAGGATGATTTAGTTGTATGTGGTATATTGACAGAATGGTCAGTGCATAGGGGTGTCTCTGAGGTAAAAGGGGATCTTTTCCCCTAAAATAGTTTTTTCTTAAACATAGAGTTTATTTGTAAGTAAAACAATATAATGGTTTCTGTATGGTTAATAAGTTTCAGATAGGTACATAAGCATAATGATTCCTTAAACAGACCTAGCCACACAAACTTATTTTCCCATAACTTCCACAAAGCTTAACTTTTCAACTTGCTTCCCAGACTAATAACCTCCAAACAGATTTCTCTCACAGCACTCTACAACACTGCACTCAGACTCCTTCCTCCACCCACACACACATTGCTCAGCACTAACTCTGACACAAAGTCTCTCTCTGAATGAAACAGTCAACTCCACCCCCTAGGGTACAGCTACCATTTAATCATAACACACTCCACTCCAGGGCCATAGCCAGGATTTTTTAAGTAAGGAGGCATTTAAATTTCTTAGGGGGCACTAGCTAATCGAATTAAAGGAATACCCAACTCCTTCCCCGCACCTGCCACCACTCGGGGCCCCTGGACTGGATGGGAAATCGTGGGGCCTTGCCATTAAGTCAGGGGGCCTAGCCCTGAGATGCCCCACTGTAGCTACAGACCTGCCTCCACTCACCCATCCAGCCCTCCAGTTTTTTACTCTACAGTCCTACATTTTAGATTACAGCAACATACATGTAAAATTCCTCATTACAACAACAAAATAAAACACCCAGACACTATTTCCATAGCAAAACATCACACCCACCTTAGGTTCTGAGATGTTCAGGAGAATGGTGGGCAGGCATATAAATATTTTAAATAAATAGATAAGGGAAGTAGTGTACACAGTCTTGTAGTTCCTGAAGCCCTTAATTAACTTTTCAACACCTGCAGCCCTTTAAGAGACATTGCAGATCCACTGTGGGCTGACTCTTTCCCAGGTACTTTGCTGTTATTAAACTGACTGACTGGGCTGTGGCATGAGCTAAAGAACTCTTGGCCCTTGGCTTTTAGCCTGCCATTTTGTCAGCAGAGGTTCACAACCAAACTGCCAACTACCTGGCACGTAAGGGTAGTGACTTGTGCCATCTGGCTTTTTCTCTTTGGCCTCTGGGGCTGCCTGCCATGGATTGCTTTGGCTGTGAGAAGGATTTCTCCAAGGGCAGTGATTGGCCTACATCTGCAGCTGAACAGAATGCAGTTAACTTGCACCTCTTTAAAGAGAGTGGCTCCTAACGGAGACAGTGTAGGTTTGTGGTGATATATGTGTACAGGGTAACCCTTACCTTGGATACAGTAGTGGGAAGCAGTGTTCCCTCTAAGCTGAGTTAGTGTGAGCTAGCTCACAGTTTTTTAGCCTCTGGCTCACACATTTTTGTCTTAGCTCAGGAAGGATGGGTCCAGAGCAAACTAATTTATGCAGTAGCTAAATCACTCACTCAAAACTTTAATGCCAGTATCTCACAAAGAAGAATTTTTGCTCACAAGACTCCACAGCTTAGAGGTAGCATTGGTGGGAAGTTACAGCAGTGGGAGGAGTGTTAGTGATGAAAGACAAAGGAGATGTGATTTTGCTCACCCTTTGTACAATCATCCCATCTGCAGGCTCAAAGAGATCTCAGTTCCCGCCACTTTGACCTTGATGATGTTTAATGCCAAGTCTGTAAATAATAAGATCTCTCTGATGGATGATTTGATCAAATGTTGACCTAGCATATGTGACAAAACCCGACTAGAGGAATCAGATATCTCAAATATCATTTTATCGCAACTGAATATCCATCAGTCCTAAACTGGAGTCAGGGACGGGGTAGTTATTGGCCTTCAATTTTTTTTTTCTTCTCACGGGTTCCCAGGACTGTCAAGGACTGATTTTGATTGCCCTTTGATAAGAAAAAACATGGAGGGGAAAAAACAGCTAAATAACCCGATTCTTTCTTCTTTTTTGTTTTACTAAGATGCACACACTACAGCTAACTTTGTTTGTACTGTTTAAGGTAGAAATATTAACTTTTACTCTCCAGTTATGTAAAAGCTAAATAACGAGGAAACACTTGAAAATTGAATTTTAGAACATTATTTGATCCCTGCTTACTCTGTACTGTAGTTTAGAGTATTCCTTTCCCCTTTACCCTGTAGTGTGTAGAGATAAAAAGCAATAAAAAATGTTATATAAAAAAAGGACTGATTTTGATTGTATGAACCTTGTGCTAGGTTCCAGGTACAAATTAGGGATACTATTGGTATACCACCCATGTAGTTTGCTGTAGTAGCCCTGACTGAGCTAAAAGTGTTGGTTGTAGAGCAGACCCAAATCTTATAGTGCTAGGGGACTTTAGCATTCACATTGTGTCTTCCTTGAATGGTTTGACTCAAGATTTCATGGCTGCTAAGTTGTATTGGGTAGAGAGGTCATAATACATTGGATCTTCTTTTTTGCACTGGGGATGATCTAGTAGGAGGGCCTGTACAATGGTCAGATCTACCTGCTGAGGGGAAAGATTATGATGCCTAATTCCACATGCAAGGGTGGAGACCCATTAAGATGGTCTAGCCTCAGAAACTGATGGATCCAATGTTTACAGACAGCTCTGGGAACTAGTGAGAGCCTAGATGGTGATACTGTAGAAGCCCTAGTATCTGCCTTGGATGCCAGTTTGCAGGATGCTATTGACAGAATTGCTCCTTGATACACTCTTCCCCCTCTCTCATGGAGTATATCAGCCCTTTGGTTTACCAGGGTGCCGGGTTAGAACACTATATGAATCAGACACACATAGTATAGAGCCTATTTCAGGGCCTATGAGGTACCAGTGACAAAGAGGCATTCTTTTCTACTCTGACTGCATAGCTCAATCTCATACAAGAAAACTATTTAGGGTCTTTGAAGATATGAATAAGCTAACATCTAATTTTATTTGGTGATGGGGGAGAAAGCCAAGAATCAAATTGAAAGCACTGCAAGATTTCAAAGAAAATGCTTGCTTTGCTCCACCAGTTTGGAGGACATACTATAGAGCATCCTGCTTGGTCTGGATGAGAGATTGGATATTGCTTGAAAACCAAAGACTTTTAGCTCTAGAAGAGCATGATTTAAAGATAGGGTGGCATGCTTTTATTTGGTATGGGAAAGCAGCTGGGCATAAATACTTTAAAATCATTTGATAATCAATTTGGGAAAAGATTTTACCACTGGTGTATTCTAAAATTCCAAAATGGGTCTCATCCCTTGAAGCCTTTTCATAACCAAGCCTAATTTCACTAGACAAAATTCTTAGATATGAGGATCTTTTAGATGATAAAGGATCCCTAAAAACAAAGGAAGAACTAACAAGGCAAGGCATTAATCTACATTGGTGGGCAAGGATTCAAATTGAATCTAGATATGTTAAAGATGGAAAATCTGGCTTTTATTTAGAACAATGTGCATTTGAAAAATTGTTATATACATCTAATGATAAATTGCTTAAGAAAGGCCAGGGCTCTTTTTGTAGCAGGAACTCCTTTGCATATTAGGCTACACACCCCTAATGTAGCCAATCTTCTAAGAGCTTACAGCGCTCTTCTTACAGGGGCTAATGTAAACTCTTGGAGGATTGGCTACATTAGGGGTGTGCTAATGTAATATTGTGTATTGTAATATTGCTAATGTGATGCCTTTTATAGATGTAATTTAGTTACAGGTATGTAAAATGGGCCATACCAATGCCAATATGTATTCTGGTATTCAGGGTATCTTGCATGGATGGAGAGACACACATTCATACCTTAGATCACATCTGGTTTTTATACAAAGGGTTTTTAAGAATTTGTATATTAGTGTATGAATGTGTGTCTGGACAAGATTGTATTTGTGACCACTGAAGAAGGCCTTTTATGGCCAAAACGTGTCTGGTCTTTAGTATTATATGTATTGTCCCATCATGTGTATAAATGTGTGAAAGTCCTGTTTACATGTGGATTTTAAACGTATTTTAATTTGTGTACACCTTATTAAATTTTGAACTGTTTAATATTACATTAGCTCAACCCTCTTTGTTTCTAGCATTTTCCTGGGTTGAGTTAGTTCTTTTGCCCCCCCTTTCCCTATTGTGCAGTCTACATTAGGGGTGTGTCGCCTAATATGCAAAGGAGTTCCTGCTACAAAAAGAGCCCTGAGAAAGTGTATGTATTTTTAATGCAAATGAAAATGGAAGATGAAGTAGTTAGAGATTGCATGATTAAATGGATGCAAAATCTAAGGTATAATATTGATCTTGCAAAGTGGAGTAAACTGTGGAAAGTGAATGTGAAACTGACTAAATCAGTTGCATTTAAAGAGAATCTGTATAAGATGTTTTATAGATGGTATTTTAACACCAGATTAGCTAAAATGTACAAAAATATGTCTAATAGTTTCTGGAAGTGTAGAAAACATGTAGGTACCCTTTACCATTTGGTGGAAATGTGAAACTGTATGTAAGTTCTGGGTTATGGTACATACATTTATACAGACAGTCTTGCAGACTTCATTACCTTTTCAACCAGAATTGTTTTTACTGAATTGCATACCAGATGTTTTGATAAAAATCAAAGATATTTTATAATTCAGGTAATAAAAGCAGCTAGAATCTTATTTGCAACTTTTCTGGAAACTTCCAACAATACCTTCTGAACAAGACCTAATAGTGAAGAGTATAGAAATTGTGGAAATGGATAAACCAACTTTGATCTTAAAAAGAAACATAAATATATGAACTTTTTGATAATATAATGTAAAGAACCCTTTATGGACTATCAAAATTTCACAGTCTATCTTTTTGTAAAGTGAAATGATATGTGGAGAAGATTTATATGTAGAAGACTTATTACTTTTGTTTCCCTTTCTTCCCCTTCCCCTGTATACCCCAACATTTAATAAAATGTATTACAAAGAAAAAAGAAAGTTATTTAGAGTAGTTCAGAAACGAATTCCAGGTGACCCTCATCCTCTTATCTGCAGCTTAGCTGTGATGATTTTGCTCAATTCTTTGCGAATAAAATCTCTCTCATCCAGTCCAACATAGATGTCAGTTTGGGAGCAGATCCTGTGCTGCAGGTATCAATGGTGACCTCTTCTCAGAGTTCTACAGCTTTTTAAAATCTGAGCAAATGGCTGTTCTTCAAGAATGAGTGCTGCTTGTGATTATTGGCAACTATAGCTTAGGCTGTCAAAAAGACAGAGTCTGTTCCTGGAGAGGGACTGCTGTATGATAAGGAATCTGCTCAAATTCTGATACCTTCAGATAATACAGGCATTAAACTGGAATTTTCTTTTGGCTTATGTAACAAAACTGGCAAAATCGCACATATTTTTCTGAGCATGAATTAGAGAGAGAAAGCCTGACCTGGCTTCTTTACCTTCATGAACACACATGAAGCTGCCTTATACTGAATCAGACCCTTGGTCCATCAAAGTCAGTATTGTCTATTCAGAATGGCAGCGGCTCTCCAGGGCAGGCCTGTAGCCAGGATTTTATAATTCAGGGGGCCTTTGAGTAAGTTAGGGGGCACTGATGTCACAAAATAAGAAATAAAATAAAAATAAGATTTTAAAAACTCACTTTTGCAGCATTCACACTCTGCTTGCCTACATGGGGAAGCAAGCCACGCTTGGGGAAGGGGTGGCAGGGGGAATCCTCCAGGTGGCCCAGAGAATTGGGAGTTCTCTGGGTGACCCAGAGAGCCAGGGGACCTGGGGGCTGGATGGAAGTCAGGGGGCCTTGGCAGGAATTCAGGGGGCCAGGCCCTGAAATGCCCCACTGTAGCTACGGGCCTGCGCCAGGGTCTTAGGCAGAGGTCTTTCACATCACCTTCTGTGAGATCCTTTAACTGGAGTTATCTGGGATTGAACCTATGACCTTCTTCATGACAAGCAGATGTTCTAGTACTGAGCCATAGTTCCTCCTCCTTCTTCCTCACTGTTTCATGGTTGTGTAGTGACTGCTGTTACAGCTGATAGCACCTATTATCCTTCATGATAATAGCACAATAGAAAACAGACAGTAATAAATGATAATTTCCATCTGCATCCCCACTCCTCTTTACTGTCTCACCTCAACATTGTTTGGGCAACATCTAATTCAGATGCTAGGCTGGTTGACAGGGGCCATGTAAGCAGTCAAAGTACTAGTAGATTGTTACAACATAAGAACAACCTTGCTTGATAAGATCAATGGTCAATCGAGCCCAGCAAACTGTTTCACAAAGTGGCCAACCTTGGAAGATCAAAAACACAGCATACAGGCCAACACCTTACCCTGATGTCACCTCCTAGCACTGGTTTTCAGAGTTTTGCTGCCTCTGAATATGGCTGTTTCCTTTAGTCAACATGGTTAATAGCCACTGATGGATCTATCCACCAAGAATCTGTCTAACCACCTTTTAAATATATCCATGCTTGTGGCCATCACTACATCCTCTGGTAGTGAATTCCACAATGTAATGATTCCTCAAGTAGTAATTCCTGAATCAATTGCCTATGAATTCCTTTGGGTGCCCATGAGTGTTAGTATTTATGGGAGAGGAAGAATTTTTCCTAAACCTTTTCCCCTAGCTTTTCCACATAGGAAGGGTGTTCTGATTAATCATCCTGGTTGATGTACTTTTTCTGGCTCTGTAATATCCTTTTTGAGATACAGTGACTGGAGTTTCACACAGCACTTCAAATGAGGCCTCACTGGATTGACAATACTGGTCATTTTATTTTCAGCTCCTTTGCTATTAATCCCCAGCACTGAGCTTGCCTTTTTCTCTTGCTGCACACTGAGTTAACTTTTTTTGAGCTGTCTACTGTAACTCCAATACCTCTTTTCTTCTCAGTTTCAATCCGTTCAGACACTATCAACCTATATTTAAAGTTAGGAGTTTTTGTTCCAAAGGTGCAGCACCTTCTTATTTCCACTAAACTTCATTTGCCTTGTTGTTGCTCACTCACCCAGTTTACAGTGATTCTCCAGGAGCTCTTCAATCTGCCTTTGTTTTCACCATTCCAAACAATTTGGTATCATCTGCAGACTTGGAAACTATACTGCTCATCTACAAATAAAATAACACTGGTCCTAATACTGACCTTTTCTGGGACCCCACTGCTCACTCCTCACCATTGTGAGAATTATTCCTACTCTCTTTCCTTTCATTTATCCAATTTCTAATCCATAAAAGTACCCATCCTTTTATTCCATGATTGCTACAGTTGATGAGACAAGGCCCCCTATTCTCCCCAGGTCTACACTATTATTATTGTTGTTGTTGTTATTATTATATTTATACCCCGCCCTTCCAGCCAAGGTCAGCTCAGGGCGGCTTACAGAAGGAATAAAAACAACAATAAGTAATTTAAATAATCCTAAAACCATATAACAATTTCAACATTAAAAAGTGCTAACAGGTGGTGATCCTAATAAGTTATTAGAAGATTAAAAAGTTAAAAATAAATTTAAGATGGCGATAGACCTTCATTATACCATCCTAGTGGTCGACCCAGATCTCACATTGTGCAGCTGGCACAGGCTGTTTTGATGACTTCAGGGAACATGGTTCTCCCTCAGGGCAGCTCTTAATTGAAAGCCTGGTAGAAGAGCTCCATCTTGCAGGCCCTACAGAACTGCATAAGGTCCTGCAGGGCCCTGATCTCCTCCAGGAGCTCATTCCACCAGAGAGGAGCTGCCGCCAAGAAAACCCTAGCCCTGGTTATAGCCAGCCTGGCATCCTTTGGTCCAGGAAGGGTCAGTCAATGTTGGGAACCTGATTGCAATGCTAATACCATATCAGTGAAGCAGTGCTAATACCATATAAGTGAAGTACAAAACCACACACCTCTATGAGATGTTGCAGGAAAAAGAAAATGACTTCATTGTATAAAGGATACACAGTTGGAAGAAAACGATGTGGTGTGCCTATCTCAATTAATGCATAGAATCGAGTTTCGGTTTCGGTGGAGCGAATGGCGGCCACCTCTCGGGACGCTCCCGGAGATGGTTAGCCCACACATGGTTGGGGGGGTCTTCGCTCATGCGAAAGACCCTAGTGAGCCTTAGGCAAAGGCTCTGAACCGGGGGCGCTTGGGGAGTAGCCTCTTTGCTGGCAGATAGCCGGGAAATTGAGGCTTTCTCCCCGTCCCAGTCAGCCCCGCTGTGTTGTGCCCGTATGGGAAGTAGCAACGCCACCGACTTCAAGGAGTGAAGAAGCAGCGGAATGAATTAATAAAAGAAAAATTGGCAGCGAACTGTGAGTTGGAGATCTGTTTTGAAGTGGCATAAATGCGCTCCCCCCCGTAAATGTATAAGCGCATGGGAGGAGGGAGGAATCCCCACCCCCTTTAAAAAATGGGACTGTTAAAGGAAGAGTGAAGGGGGGGCAAAGCAAAAAAGCGGTTTGGTAAAAGTACCTTTGGGGTTTTACTGAAGATTAAGAAGCCAGCTTGTCTCCTGGGTGTTGCGGCACGAACTTTGTTAAAGTAAACAATAAAAAATGTCAGGGCAGAAAAAGGTCCCAGAGAAGCCGGTAAAGAAGGGGGGAGGGACTTCCAGTCCAGGCAACCTCCCCCTAAAGCCAGCTGTCAATCAACAGAAAAGCGAGCCACTGCGTCCTCTGCTGGATCAAATGCAGAAAATCAGCGAAACCCTTTGTAACATGGAAAGTGTTCAACAGTCAACAAAAACAACTAACAGAAACAGCAAAGAAAATGGAGGAGATCGCACAGAAGTGTCTGGTCTCGACGGAAGATACCAAGAAAATTAAGAAAAGGGTCAACAAATTAGAAAAACATCAAGATATGCAAGAAAAAAGAATCTTAATGCTTCAGATGGAAAAAGCAAATCTGACTCTTCGCTTTCAGGGCATAAAGGAAGAAGAGAAAGAAGATCTTAGAGCTATACTGGCGAATGCCTTGGCACCACCAACTGGCAGAGAAATGCAAGAATTAAAGGATGAGATGGATGTGGCCTATAGCTTTACAAAGAAAAATAATTTGCCAGCAGAAGTGGTTGTCAAGTTTACTAAGCAGCGTACTCGAGATCAAATTCTGCGTGCAGTTTCAGCGGTGCCCTTGAAGATTGGAGAGCAGACTATCAGAACTTTAAAGGATGTTCCATATGAAATTCGTATGAAAAGGAAAGCATATAAAGGATTGACCATGTTTTTACAAAGACACCAAACCATTTATAAATGGTGCTTTCCCGAGGGACTGGTGTTCAAATTTAAGGACAAAAGAGAGAAGATTGACTCTGTTTTCAAAGCTCAAGAATTTCTGAAGAGACACGCCAGTTCAGAGGAAGATGCAGAACTCGCCAATTGGACAGTGCTAAGCAGCGAAGAGGACAGTGGCCCAGAGGAGGGAGGTGCCAGAGCGGGAGACGAGAAAGCAAAAGAGGGCCCATCATATAATCTGAGAGATTTAAAAAGAAGATACCCCAAGATATAGCAGCTGTTCGTGAGGCGGCAGAAGGGAGTTGATCAACAACTAACCCCAAAGGACTTTACTAACTTAACTAATAGATATATTCTGGACTTTCGGTAGGATGAAAAGAAGATCTTCCAACCACGGTGGACGCCAAAAACTTTATTTGTATTAACTAAAACTAACACTTTAACAGAAAACTCACTCAAACCTTTTCTTAATCCATCTATATACCCTACCTTTTTTCTATAGAAAAAGCAATAAAATTCTCTCCTTTTTAGGAGAGGTTTTTACAAAAAAAAAAAAAATGCATAGAATCATAAAATCATAAGATTTGTAAGGGGCCATACAGACCATCTAGTCCAACCCTCAGCCCAGTGCAGGACCAGGCTAAAGCATCTCTGACAAATATTCATCCAGCCTCTTCTTGAAAGCTGCCAGTGAAGGGGAGCTTACCACCTCCCTATGCAGCTGATTATCAGCATATGGTTGTTGCAAATAAGACATCAGGTGGTGATCTAGATGATCTACCTGACAGCTTCTGACAGTCTCCTTATCTGGACTAAACCGGTTCTGTCCAGTGCTGGCAGACTAAGTCAGAATGACTCAGCACTGATAGCTGATTGGTGGATGGTTGTTGTACATTTGTATATAAGTATTCATGTACTGTATAGTTCTCTCTCTGCGTCTGAATGTGTGTATGGCAGAGCACTTTGACAGTGTGTACCAATATCTTCTTTTGTAAATAAATTGTATATAGCTATTGCACAAGACTGTGTGAATAATTCCCTCCTTGGCTAAATCTCACCATACCAGAATCCACGGCACGCTACAAGAACAGGGTTATGGGCCCAGCTCCCGCCGTGTTCTGGAAGTGCTAGGTGAGAACTAGCTTACTGTGGAATCTTTGCCTGAGTGGCTGTCAGCAACTACTGCTTCTGGAGAAGGAGTAAAGGACGTTCTCAGCGAAGTTTCTGATTACAGCTCAGAGGAATTGTTGGAGTCTGCTACAGACCGCCGGACCGGGGACAGGAAATGGATGCTGCCCTCCTTGAATACCCTTTGTCCTACCTCCCCTTATTTCCACCCATATACTTTCCACAGGGCTATCAACCATATTCTCCAGAACTTCCTGACAATCTAGCCCTCTCTTCACATACAGCACCATGCCACCTCCTCTTCTACCCTTCCGTTTTTTCTTGAACAACTCATACCCATCCACTACCATATTCCAGTCATGAGAATCATCCCACCAAGTCTCAGTGATTCCTATTATATCATAGCCCTCTGTTTGCAAGAGAATCTCAAGCTCTTCCTTCTTATTACCCATACTACGGGCATTGGTATATCGGGACTTGTAGCCTTGTACATTTGTTTGACCTGTCCTACCCAGGTGGGCCCCCACTGTTTTCACTTCTTCACTGAAGTCCCCATGTTGATCATCCCCTTCCCCTTGTGACTTCAGTTTAAAGCTCTCCTTATTAAGCTCTCCAGGTTCTTTCCAAACATTTTCTTCCCTGACCTTGAGAGGTGAAGCCCATCATGTGCTAGAAGACTTTCTCTAAGAAAACTTATCCCGTGGTCCCAGAACCCAAAGCACTCCTGCTGGCACCACCATCTCAGTCAACGATTCACCTCGAGTATGGTCTATTCTCTTCGCATTCATCTTCCTATGGCTGGAAGGATAGAAGAGAATACCACCTGTGCTCCCAATGCCTTCCACTGCCTCCCTACAGCTTCATAGTTCTCTTTAATTTTCATGATGGTATTCGCAACTGTGTCATTCATCCCCACATGAACCAGCACAGATGGGTACTGATCAGTAGGTCTTATCAGTTTCAACAGTCAGTCTGTAATATCCTGTTCCCAGGTAAGCAATACATCTCTTGGAGTAGGGGATCCGGCCTGGACACATTACGTTCCATACCCCTGAGCAGAGAGTCCCCGATGACCACCACTTTCTGTTTCCTTCCACTTCCATGTGGTACCATGCCTTCTTCACTCCCTTTTCCAGGTCTTTGTGGCTCTCCTTCCACTCTCGTCTCCATCACCCTCTCAAGCACCTCAAAACAATTCTTGAGCTCCAGTGGACCAGAGCATTGCCTTAAGTTGGCATCTTTGGGTCTGTACTGCAGAACTGAAAAGAGGCTCAGAAGAGAGATCGACTCTTCCTTCTTCATGTGTTTGCAGAGTTCCCAGGCTCTTGTCAATAAAATCCTCCCTTGCTTGATTTCCTGAAGGGTGGTGATCCTCTCCTGCAGGCTCTAAATATTCTCCTCAAAAGCCTGACCAGCTTACACTTCTGACAAGTGAAGTTCGTCTTCTCTTCCGGAAGGAAAACAAATTGGAAAGGTGACTGGAAAGGGACCTTCAATCAACATCATTGCCATCCAAGTATATTCCAAGATTACTTTGAGCAGGATCCTCAGGCGAAGAGCCACAGGTCAAGAGCCACTGGAGAGGGGGAGCCTTTTGTTTCAAAAGGTCACTTCCTGCCAAGCACAGCAGAGCTCAGCACAATAGGGGGCAAGGCTTATAAGCAACAGCAATCAACAGCAACTCACTCAGCCCCCAGCAGCACCCAACACACAATTAGCCTGAAAAATACTGAGGTCAGAGACTCAGCATAGTGAAATCAGCTCAAGTTTATTTAGTTACATCTGAACAAAGATAAAGATAGCTGGTCCACACCCGGCTTATATTCATATCAGCATACCCCCCCGTGATAGGTTCTATTTATATGGCCACAGAAACTATAGGTTCCCTGCAGGATCCTGGCACTCCCATTGGTCCATGCCCAAGATCCGCAGTGTATATGGTTCTAGGACCGAAAGTCTGTAGGTCCATTGGGCCGCATGGCCAGGCACACGCAGTTGCAACCCTCTTGCTACTTTACACCAAACCCTCTTGATACATTACACCCCTCCCCCCTTAGTTCTGAAGTACTAACATATATAGTCCTGCAAGTATTCTGGGTGCCATCATTCTCTTGTGGAGCAGTGTCGCTCCATCGGGGTGCTGGTAGGTGTGCTTGGCCTGGGTTGTGGCTTAGTGACAGCCGCCAGTGAAGTCCTGGTTGCCAGGGCAATTCCGCTGTTGGGCTCTGGTGTGGAACTTGGGGCAGGAGTTGTGGCCATGCCAGACTCCACTGGTCCCAATGCTGGCTCCTCATCACTGTCCTTGGCATCCCGTACCTCTGGGTCATCTCGGGGCAGTAGGCGACGGAGTAGTTGATTTATTTGCCTCTGGAGGAGCTGACTATCTTCTGTCGAGACCTCGTATGAGAGAGGTCCTGTCACTCTCACCACCCGGGCCGGGATCCAGGATTTGCCATGTGTGTAGTTACAGGCGTCTACTGGGTCCTTGTGCATACCATTCATTCCACCTGTCCATTGGTTGCCGGGTGGAAGGGAGCAGAGCGGATGTGCCAAATCCCATAGTACTGCACAAAGTCCAGGAATTCTGCTGATGTAAATGCAGTCCTGTTGTCCAATACCAGAGTGTTGGGGATGCCATAGGTGCTGAATAGCTTCCACATGGCTCTGATCACTACTCTTGATGACATGGAGGAGATGAGAAGCACCTCTAGCCACTTAGAGTAGGAATCCATGAGAATGAAAAATGTCTTTCCCTGGAACGGGCCCACAAAGTCTAGGTGGAGGCGGGCCATTGGTTTGTGTGCGAATTCCCATTGTCTCACTGGGGTCCCAGGCGGGGCTGGCTGTGTTTCCTGGCATGTCTGGCAGCATTTAACTAAGTCCTCTATCTCCCCATCCATGCCAGGCCACCATACAGAGCTGCGCACTAAGGCTTCCATGCACACGATTCCTGGGTGTGTCTCGTGCAGTGCAGCAAGTATGCATTTGTGTAGGGAGCTAGGGATGACTACCCAGCTACCCCACAAGATAAAACCTTTGTGGGTGGACAGTTCATCCCAGCAGGACAAGAACACTGTAAACTCTGGGCACACACTCCCTGTGGGCCAGCCCCTCCCCACCCAGTCCCGAACACGGCAGGGGACGCAGTCCTTACTGGCGTGTTTGGCAATGTCTGGCACCTGTACCAGACAATCGGGGAGGTCTTCCAGCAACAGGATCTGGTGTGCAGGAGCCGGGTCTGAGCCACAGATGAGTAGTGGAAGGCAGCTGAGGGCGTCAGCATGTCCCATCACCTTGCCAGGCTGGTGTTGCAGGGTGTACTCATAACCTGCGAGAAAGATAGACCACCACAGCACCCATGGAGACAGCATCTGGGGTGTCTGGTGGTCCAGGGCCAATAGACCCAGCAGTGGATTATGGTCCATGAAAATCATGAAAGGGCAGCCATACAGGTTAGTTGTGGAACTTCTGCACACACCCCAAAATTGCTAGTGCCTTCTTGTCGATTTGAGCATAGTTCCGCTCTGCTGAGGACAAGGTGCGCAAGTAATAGGCTACCGGGACCTCATGACCATCAGCTAGCCTATGACCCAGGACCACCCCCACCCCATAGGGCAATTCATCACATGCGAGCACTACAGGGAGGGATTCATCAAAATGGGCTAGGACCGCATTGGAGGTTAGGATGTCTTTTACAGCCCGGAAAGCCACGGCCTGCAGTGGCCCCCACTTCCAATGTGTGTGTTTGTCCAAGAGGTGGTGCAAGGGCTTGGCCATGGCTGCTTTGTGTGGGAGGAATGTGTGATAGAAGTTCAGCAGGCTGAGAAAAGCCTGCAGCTCAGGTTTGGAGGAGGGGGTCGGCACATCAACAATGGCTGCAATCTTGTCTGGTGTGGGGTGGATGCTGCAGGCATCAACTCTGAATCCCAGGAACTCGATGCTGGAGATACCGAGAAGATACTTTTCTTTCTTTACTTTAAGCCCGGCCTCATTGAAGCACTGCAGGATGGCTCACAGACGGTCGGAGAAGGCTTCAGGAGATGCCGCCACAATCAGAACATCATCAAAAAAAGGTTGCACTCCAGGGATCCCTTTAAGTGAACAGTCCATAAGATTCTGGAAGATCCCCGGAACTACATTGATCCAGAACTGTAGATGCTTGACTTTAAATGCCTCCCTGTGAGTTACAGTTGTCTGGGCTTCTGCTGTGGTGTCATCTACTGGCAGTTGCTGGTAGGCCTGTGCCAAGTCCAGTTTACCAAAAATTTTGGCCCTGGCCAGGGACACTAGGACATGGCTCGCCATGGGAACGGGCTATTGTGTGGTCTTGGAGGGCCTTGTTGATTGTGCACTTGTAGTCTGCACAAATCCTGACGTCCCCATTGGGCTTGACTGGGGTTACTATCAGGGTTTCCCCTGGCTCTAGTACCCCCTGGCTGACCAGGCGGTCGAGTTCAGCCTCAATTTTGGGCCAAAGTGCTAACAGGGGCCACCGGGCTTTCAGACGGAGTGGCCATACTGCAGAATCGAGGGTCAGGGCCACCGGAGGACCTGTGTAGCAGCCAAGCGATCCATCAAAAACTGCCAGAAACTCATCACACACTTTACTGAAGTTCCCTGACTGCACCATATGTATCTCGGCGATGGCTAGACCCAAAGCGTCGAACTGGGGTAGCCCGAGTAAGCTGGTGAGACGGCCTTTGACCATGACCAGTTCCAATGGACCTTCGAATTCTTTGTATTTTACATGGAACTGGCCCACCCCTTTAATGGCTACTGGGTTCTTTTGGAAATCCTGTAGTGTGAGGCCGGCATCTACCAGTGGGAGTCCCCCATTAGGGCAGAGCATGCATAAGGTCTCCTCAGAGATTATCAAGAGGGAGGACCCTGAATCTACTTCCATCACACATGGGGCGCCCTCTATGAACACAGTCACTTTTATCTTATTGGTGGACCCCCAGACAAAAAATGTACCTGGTTGAGATGTACTGAGATGCTGTGGAGTTGAGCCGTTTCCTGCTGGGTAGTGTCACAGCGCAGGTGTCCTTTGGATTGGCAGGCTCTGGCGATGTGGCCTTGCTTCCTGCAGGAATGGCAGACAGCGTCTCGGAACAGGCAAGTCCTTCGCTCGTGTGCATTCCCGCAGCTGGCACAGGCGGCTGAGGTGACTTGCTTCTTGGAATGTGATGGTGCTGATGCCATAGATCGCGGATTCCGCCAAGCCGGTTGATGTACCTGTAAGACCTCCTCCTCATCCAATGCATCTGAGGCTGGAGATGTGCTTGTAAGGTTCATTGTGCGACTACGGCGCTCTTGGTGCGATTTCTCATACACTGTGGCTTCCTTCAATGTCTTGTCCAGGGTCAGATCATCGTGGCTCACGAGATTCCGGCATAGCTTGGGTTCCCAGAGGCCCACAACAAACTGGTTCATTAGCGTGTCGCTTAGGCTGGGGAACTCACATCTGGTGGCCGCACGGTGGAGGCCCGCTAAGAAGTCAGTTGCGGTTTTGGTGGAGCCCTGGAGGCATGCAAAGAAACTGATGCGCTCAGCTATTTTTGTAGGTTTTGGCGTGAAGTGGTCTGTGAGTGCCTTCTCAATTTCAGCATAGGTGGCCTCTTTCAGGGATTTTGGGGCTACCAGGTATTTCAGTAGCCTGAGTGCCTCAATCCCACAAGAGCTGAGCAACAGGGATTTCTTCTTACCCTCCTCAGTGATGTCGTGGAAGTCGACGTAGTATTCCAGTCTCTCGATCCAGGCTTCCCAAGACTCAGGGTGTGTGGTATCGAATTCAGGGAGGTTTCCCGGAGCTGCAGCCATGATGACTCTGATAGGAGCATGCGGCTGGGTGCTGTCTGGAGCAGTGTGGGGTGCGGTGACTGGAGACTCAGTGCAGTGCTGGACCCAGAGTCAGCGGTGTGGGGCACAGTATCTTGGTGATCGGTGCACAGTGCGGTACTCAGTTCTGCATCGGAGTCAGGCTTGCTCATCAGGATCCCACCTTCATCGCCAGTGAAAAGTACTGAGGTCGGAGACTCAGCATAGTGAAATCAGCTCAAGTTTATTTAGTTACATCTGAACGAAGATAAAGATAGCCGGTCCACACCCAGTTTATATTTATATCAGCATACAGCCCCAACACACCCCCAACACTTGTGATAGGTTCTATTTACCTGGTCCCAGAAACTATAGGTTCCCTGCAGGATTCTGGCACTCCCACTGGTCCATGCCTAGGATCTGCGGTGTCTATTGTTCTAGGAACAAAGGTCTGTAGGTCCCTTGGACCGCATGGCTAGGCACATGCAGTCGCAACCTTCTTCCTACCTTACACCAAATCCTCTTGATACATTACATAGCCCCAAACCGAACTTACACAGAACCACACTCTAGCAAGCTCTAAAGAACCCACTCATCCTCAGTTTCTCACACAGCAGGTAAGAAAGGAAAAAGGCAGAAAGACAAAATACCCTTACCTTCTAGTAGCACCTCACCACATGCTCTCCACTCCTTGCCTCAGGCCAGCTGTCTCACCTCTGCCTCTGGTGGGGAGGAGCCTTATGTTTCAAAGGTCATTTCCTGCCAAGCACAACAGAGCTCAGCACAGTAGGGGAGATGGCTCGTAAGCAATAGCAATCAACAGCAACTCACTCAGCCCCCAGCAGCCTCCAACACACAATTAGCCCCAAACAGAACTTAAACAGAACCACTCTCTAACAAGCTCCAAAGAACCCACTCACCCTCAGCTTCTCACACAGCAGCTAGGAAAGGCAAAAGGCAGAAAGAGAAAAGCCCCTTACCTGCCTGGTTATATGGTCTTCCACCAACCCTGCACAACTGAGTGGGGAGAAGGTGTTGCTATTATCCTCTGTGAGTCTTTCAGCTTCTACAGAGTCCCAATGCAAACTACCAATGGCATTAATTGTGTGCTTCCTATATTAGAGACTAAGGATAGATTAGGCATTCTTCTTATCCACTGACAATGTTCCCTTCTAAACTGTGGAGTCTTGTGAGAAAAAATTCTACCTTCTGAGCTACTAGCATTAAAGTTGTGAGTGAGCAATTTGGCTACTGCTTAAATTAGTTTGCTCTGGAGCCATCCTTCCTGAGCTAAGATAAAAATGTGTGAGCCAGAGGCTAAAAAACTGTGAGCTAGCTCACACTAACTCAGCTTAGAGGGACCACTGCAACTGACTCTTGCTTACTCAGTTAAAAACCTTGGAATTATAGATTATATAGATTACTATAGTGGAACCAACCTTATTATTGGAGGAGCAAATTAATGCAGTTTCCAAAAAAAAAAAGCTTTCTACCAACTCAGCCTTGCCTGACAGAGGTTTATAAAATCATGAATGGGATGGACAAAGAGAACTTTTTCTCCCTCTCACTAAAAACTAGAACACAAGGGCATCCAATGAAGCTATGAAGCTGATGGGTGGTAGGTTCAGGACAGACAAAAGGAAATACTACTTTACACAGAGAGTGATTAAAATATGGAATTCACTGTCAAAAGATGCAGTGATGGTGACAGGAAGAAACAGTTTTTAAAGGGGATTACATATATTCATGGAGGGTAAGTCTATCAGTGCCTACTAACCATGATGACTGAAGGGAACCTCCACATTCAGAGGCACTAAACCTCTGAATCCCAGGAGGCAACATTTGGGGAAGGCCTCAGCCTCTATGCCCTGTCCAGAGCAACTGGCTGGCCAGTGTGTGAGATAGTATGCTGGACAAGATGGACCATTTGTCTGATCCAGCGGGGCTTGACTTATCTTTACCTTGAGTCCCTAATTCTTTTTACATTGTAGCTGAGCACTCCATTTGGATTTTGCAGAGTGGGCCTAAACAGATCCACAGGCATCTCTCCTTATATATCAAGCTGACTTGGGGTGGCAAGATTCCATGCACTCCCATTGGCTGTAAAATGCCCTCAGCCACTGGCCTGCCAGCCGCCACTCTAGAGTACTCGTGTGCCATTGGCCAGGTGCTGGGTCTGCTCCTCTTCCCCGCCCACTTCCCCTTCAGCCACTCTTCTCTGTCAAAATTCCTAGCAGAATTCCTAGCATTTGCCTCTTGACGAAAACGCTTCCTCTGTTTGCCTCCTGTGTGGGACTTAACTTTTCCCTCAGTGGCTGTTGGTAGGTGTAACGAAATGGCAGTTACCTGTGTTTGTAAGATGGCTGCTGGGCTGTGGTTGTTTAAAATGTTCCGCCATAAAGTTTAATTGAGCTGTAGTTCCACAGAGGGGCCTGTAGAGTATCAGTCACTGGGTTGAATGGGCCTTCCTCATCTGCTGGACTACATTTCCCAGCTGCCCCAAGACATAAAAGGGTGGGAAAACAGGGACTGTCCCAACATGCAGGGCAGCATCAATATAGACTATAGCCCATCCAGGGAGGAGGCCGTCTTCGTCCTACAGGAGGTTAGGAAAGGCTCCTGCTGCCTGTGCCAACCAGGCTGTCCAGGCCACAAGCCAGAGATGTGGGTGAACCCTTGGAGGTAGCAGAAAGTCAGCCACTCGACAGTCGGCTGGACTGGGGAATGAATGGAAGTTTCCCTGCTCTCTTGGGCCAGAGAGAGAGAGGCTAGAGCAGAGAGCCAGAGGCCGGTGTGTAGGGAAAGAGGATGGCATTTAACCCCTGTGGTTTTATGCCCTGCTGGTTCATAGTGTGTGCTTACTCCTACAGTGTGTGTGCACCCCATAACTGTGTAAATAGATAAATTCTTCTATTTGGGCTAATAATCTGACCACCTAGTCTCCCCTGCTCTGCACAATACCAAAGGGAGGGGGTAGCCCAAGGAGGCAAGGAAAAGCCAGACCCTTGGGTTGCCAACTTTCCAGGGATTCCCCCAAAGATTGGGGATTCCATTTCCAAACGCGGAGATTCGGCCACAGGGGTCTCAGTGTCCCTCTAAAAGGACAGTGATAATTCAGTGAGTCATGGCAGTGAATTTAAGGAGTGAAATATGCACACAGGACACGGGTGGGAGGCAAACAGCTGAGTGGTAAACTGGAGCCCATTTTGCCACAGTAGGCAATCAAGCTTGGTTCAGACAAAGGATGGAAGCTCTTTGGAGGCCTTTGTGAGGAACTCATTGGGGCCACTCCTGAGCCTAGGGTTACCAGCTTCAGGTAGGGAGATTCCTGGAGATTTTCTGGAAGAGTCTATGGAAGCCAGGGTTTGGGGAGGGGAGAGGCCTCAGCTGAACAGAATGCCATACAGCCCACCTTCTAAAGGAGTTATTTTCTCGGGGGGGGGGGAGATCTGATCTGGAGTTCAGTTGTGATACCTGGTGATCTTCAGGCTCCACCTGGAGGTTGGCTGCCCTAGGCGTAGCAGTCAGTGCTTCAAAGCAGGTTCTGCTAGATCGAAGTTCTTGCTGTAGAATCTGAGTGGGTGATTTTGGATCAGTCACAGACTTTCAGCCTAACCTACCTCACAGGGTTTTTGTGCAAGTCAAAAGGGGGAGAGGAGAATGATGTAAGCTGCTTTGATCCCCATTGCAGAGAAAGACAACTTTTCCTCCTGGGAAACCATCTCCAAGTGAGGGCTGGAAATCACTCAGAATTACAACTGCTCTCCAGATGGCAAAGATCAGTTCTCTGGAGAAAATGGTTGACTTGTGGCAGTCAGGGCTTCAGAGCATGGGAGAGGCTGCAGGTGTGTGTGGGGGGAAATGGAAAGCTGAAGAGAGAGAGAGAAATAAAGGTAGGTTGATGACTGACCGGGAAGGAGATAGGGTTGCCAACTCCAGGTTGGGAAATTCATGGAGATTGGGGGGTGGAGCCTGGAGAGGGTGAGGTTTGAGGAGGGGTGGGACCTCAGACAGGTACAATGCCATAGACTCCACCCTCCAAACCAGCCATTTCCTCTTGGGTAACAATTGTTGCCAATCTGCAGGTGAGGGCTGGAGATCACTCAAAATTACAACTGTTCTTCAGGTAGCAGAGATCAGTTCCTCTGGAGAAAATGGTGGACTCTGTGTCATTATACCCTGCTGAGGTCACCACAGCACATTGATGCTGAATGCCCAAGGCCTTGGCACCAATGCTCTCTCTAAGCTGTGGAGTCTTGTGAGCAAAAACTCTACTTTATGAGCTACTGGCATTAAAGTTGTGAGCTGATGATTTGGCTACTGCATAAGTTAGTTTGCTCTGGAGCCATCCTTCCTGAGTGAAGACAAAAATGTGTGAGCCAGAGGCTAAAAAACTGTGAGCTAGCTCACATTAACTCAGCTTAGAGGGAACAGTGCTTGGCACTCTCCCAGAGCCTCTTTCGAGAGTTCGTTGTATTTATTTCCACAACGGGCCTTATTCCTAGTATAAAATAAAACACACTTGGATGAGTGGCCCATGTTGCATCTTTAGAATATTCATTCCTACTTACTCCATGGGTGAATACATCTGCATAAGTAAAGTCTTTACTGTATTTGATAATTGTTGGTTTTTAGGTCCATTCTGTATATGATGAGTTTGAAATATATCGATGTTTAACTTATGGAGTGCTCAGCTTGTATTTTACTATTGACAAAGGCTTTTTAGCTGAAGTGCATCTATTTCCTATATTTGGACACATTTTGTACCTTTTATATTCTGGGATTTGTCCTGATATTAGGCATAGATACTTATATACAGAACCATAGATACATGGTTTTTATTGTGATTTTAATATTTCCTATACATAAACAAACTATACTGTATATTTTAAAATTAGCCTGCATGTTTAGCTATTATTGTTTTTGCCTCAACCTCTTTGATTACCTTTTCCCAAGGGATACCATAAAAGGTGGCATACTTCATATTTCCTTACAAATTAGTTACTTTTTGTATATATAGTACTTTTAGGAGATGAGTCATTGTCTTTGCTAGTAAATAAGGTATTTTTTCAGCACATGCCCCCATTTCCCCAGCCTCAGCAGCCAAGCACAGCTTCCCCTGTCCTACCTCTGGGGATCTCGAGGAGGCACACTGGACTCTGCCCTCCACTGCCCCATTCCTACCACCACCAACAATAACCCTGCGAGGTGGGCCAGGCTGAGTGATTGGCCTTGAATCACCCAGACAGCAGGGTCTTGGATCAGGAGGAGAGGGGTTCTGAACCTGGCTCTTCCAGATCCTCCAGAAGACACTTTTTGTCCTCCTGTGACCCATTCCATCATGGGCTGAGAACAGGTGGGGGAAATGGGAGGCTGACATCCCCCACCCACTCTGCCTCCCAGTTCAGCAGCTGTTCAGACATGCAGTGGGGACATTGGAGCATCTTTTCCCTTTGCACCTCCACTTCTTCTCAGGTCAGGAAGTCTTTCCCCTCAGAGTGGCATGCACAAGACAGCCCAGTTGCCTCCAAATCCACACACAGGCCCTCCTCCTCCTCTTTTTCCCACTGGCCTTATCCCTTTGTTGGTAAACCTCCCTTCTGCACACCCACTCTCTGTTGGAAAAATTGGCAAAATAGTTAAATATTCAGAGATTGCAATGGATCTTTGCTTCACTGGAGAGGAGGCATTTTCTTCTATGTAAAAATCTTTATTTCTAAGGGAAGGATTCACAGGAAATCTATAAAACAACAAAGACACCTAAGACTACATCTTTACACTTTGACCACACAATTTACAACAATGGAGATTCTTCTTCTTCTTCTTCTTGACCCCTAGAAGGAAATCACCTGATTCTGAAAACATTAACCAATGATTGTGAGTAAACAGACTTCAGTTTTGCAGGCTTTGTTTCTGTTGGCTCTGTGCCAGGTTTCTTTCCAAATCAGTTTAAACAGTAGCACACAAGGAAAACAGATTAACCCTATAATGACTGAATTTTAGACCTTGCAACACACATATTTCCAACACTCTCATCAACCCCCCCCCCCATGGTCGCCATATATAAAACACAAAGTCTGTTGGTGCGGCAGTGGCAGCACCAGCTGCTCGACTCTGCCCCCTCATGTAGTGGCTTCATGAATCCTTGCTGAGCTGCAGTCAGAGGAGGTGGGAGGGACAAAAACACCACACCCTCCTCTTTCTACACCTTTGCTTCCATTACCCCCATGCTATTTTACCTCAGTCTTTTAGACCCACCCCCTAGTCATTTCCTTTCTATTTCTGTACAGTGTCAATTGCACATACACCTCACCATGTGTGCCTGCTCGCCTGCTCACCCCGCTCAAGCAGTCTCCTGCCTCCCTCTACTCGCACCAGTTGCTCATGGGCTGGTAAGAGCCCCTGGGCCATATATTTAACACTTCTGAATGATGTCTACTGGATCACCTTTATCCACATGTTTGTTAACCTTCTCAAAGAACTCTAGGAGACTGGTGAGGCATGACTTTCCTTTCTAGAAGCCATGTTGATGACCTCTCAGCAGGATTTGTTTTTCAATGTACTTTTTTAATAACATTGGCTGTCTTAATAACAATTTCTACAGTTTTACCTGAGAAAGATATTAGGCTAACTGGCCTATAATTTCATGTATTCCATCTTGTCCACTTTTTAAAATGTAGTGTAACTTGGAGATTTGTTACAGGAAGATTTATTAGTTTTTCAATGTGCCAAGTAGTTTCTAGAACTTCTTGTCTACGCAGCGAAGCTCTTCAAACACCTTTCCCAAAATCAGCAGCTCTGATGTTAGTATGTGCCCAACATTTTCCACAATGAAAACAGACCCAAAGAACTAGTTCAGTTCCTCTGCCATCATATCATTCTTAAGCAATTCTTTTGTTCCTGTGTCATCTAATGGCCCAATTCCCTCCCTGAATGGTTTCCTACTCCTAATTTTTGAAGAAATCATTATTGCTTTTCTTTATGCTTTCATTAACCTGCTCTTCAAATTTTTGCTCACCTCACTGTCCGTCCCTTCTGCCAGAATCTGTGCTCCTCTCTGTTCACTTCATTTGGGAATACCTTCCACTGTTTGAATGAAATCTTTTTGCCTTGTGTGGCTTGACTTGGCTGATTAAAAATGCACACATCCTTTTAGACTTTTTGCAATTTAGGGTATGCATTCCCTTAGGGTTGCAATTAGGGCTTTTCTGTATGATTTTGTTGTTGTAGGCCTCTGGCCTGACGCAGCACTAAAATATTGATATATTTTATTGTGGAGATATAAGGGAAAAGGCATATCTCTGTTTGTTTCTTAAATGCAGCCATGATATCAACATACCAGTATAAGCATGCACAAAAAATAAAGGGGGTGAGTGCTGTGATACCACTGATGACAACAGCACCCTCTCGTGAAAACCCCATTTAAGGCATGTGTGGAACAAAATAAACTGACTCCACAACTGTGATAATGCAGAGGGAAGACAGACGTGCAGAAAAACCGTGCTCAAACCAATTCCAGTGTTTGTTGATTAGCTGCCAAGAAAATCAGGAGTACGCTGAGCATTCAGAAAAGCCTTTAGTGTGGTTTCACCCTCTTAATTCTCCCTTTTAACTTCCTGGCTATTGTTTGGGATCACACTTAAATTTCACTCACAGTAAGATATTTGCATTCGATTTCATATTATTCTTCAGGCTCACCATCTAATACCATTTCACATGAAATGGTGACAGCACATATTGGGAGGGAGGATGGTGGGTAGTGTGTGTACTCCCCATATGCACAGATGTATACCCCTAAACATAACATCTGATAAGGATCCTAGAGTTAGCAGAAAGCCTAGTACATATTGAGATGACCCAATATTTAAAATGACATATGACCCCACTCTGAATCCAAACTTATTTTTCTCTTCAAATAATCAAAACCCCATGACACAGTGCCTATTGGCCTTTTGTGTTTATGGAGCAACCACCACAGTAATCCTTGCCAGTTTTTCAACAGACTGAGAGAGAGAGAAAAATTAAAGTTTTCCATACTTGAATTTTGTATCATAATATTATCTTAGGCCATGTCCACACACACATATGCACCTTCTAGTTGATTGTGAAAAAAACTCTCTTTTGGTGCGCTGAGACTTTGTATGATTGTAATTATATATTCTCATGACAAACTATATTCAGATTAACCTGAGAATTGTGTCTAAAATATACTCTGATGATTGATACAAAAACACATCCCAATTTCATTATCAGAGCTGCTGCCATCCACTTGGTCTTCATTTTTTCATATCTATCTACCAGCTGCTGAATTTCTGGGTAGAAAACAAAAGGAGTCCTTATCTTTACTTGGGGGGGGAATCCTTCGTGTCTGAATAAATAATAACACTACTAATATACAGGCCTCAATAAGAATGCCCCCATGATCAATGGGCTTCTCTGAAACTGCCGACTTTAAGCAGTCTGGTGCTTGGGGAGATGGGGCTTGTTTTGCTGGAGAAATTAGATCTGCTCTTTTTGTCAGCTATCTGATCTACAAAATCATTATTTAGCAATAAAACCAAAATCCCTAAATTATGCTGGCATCATAAAGACTTCACATTCTTATGGAATTAATAAAAGGATTATTGTTAATTTTAATTAACAGTTGTAAAGCAACTGAAGATCCTTTGAAGAAAAAAAAACTTAAATGCCACAAGTAAGAATTGCTACTAGCTTGTACTCCCTGTCCTTTTGTCTTTACATTTCCTGAAATACAGATTATTATGTACATATATTTTTTCATGAGTGAGAGAATGATGCTCTCCGTGCTCTTTCATTTTTAATAGGAAAACCAAGTGCTGGTAATTATTTCTGTACTGACCCTCTGCCTCCAAACATGCTTTTAAGAAGAATCCATACTTGAAGGATGATGGGGAAAAGAATAGAGGCAAATTTCTATCTGTGCTTAGTTTGTTGAACACAGCTTTTGCTTACCCAAACATATTATTTAGATGCTATGAAGCAGCAAGCGTATCATTGTTTATATTTTGTATAATTAAGTGTATGAAAGACCATCCTGTAATGTTGCATATCAGAGGGCATTCCAATGTAAACAGCTACTACCGTTTACCAATGTAAATGGTATACAAGGTATCATCAACACAGCAGGCTTCATGGATGCCAAAATCAGAGATGCTGTTGAATTAATGTCCAAAATGAAATTCAATGGCATCTCTAATTTTGGCTTCCATGAAGCCACCCATTTTGATGCTTCCTTTTATACTACTTGAGTGGTACATCTGTTGGAATAACAATGCCAGCCTATGCTATTATACCAGTACAATGCCTAATTATATAGAGCACCACATTGCACACTTTGTGACAATGAACAGACATGGCCATCATTGTGACTGCTCTAAAGTATTATATCATGTAGGTCCACAATCAAACTATAATGGACTTCTTGGGATGTAGGAATTAATATGTAAAGTGCTAAGAAATCCTGTAAAAGAGTTTTCGGTTTCCGGCGTTGCGAATGGCGGCCACCTTTCGGGAAGCCCCCGGAGGTGGTTAGCCCACACGCAGTTTGGGGGGGTCTTTGCAGGTTTGCAAGACCCTAGTGAGCCTTAGGCAAAGGCTCCAAACCGGGGGCGCTTGGGGAGTAGCCTCTTTGCCGGCAGTCAGCCGGGAAATTGAGGCTTTCTCCCCGCCCCAATCGGCCCCGCTGCGGTGTGCCCGTAATGGGACTTAGCAACGCCACCGATTTCCAACAGGAGTGAGGAACAGTGATGAATTAAAGCAAAAGAAGAAACGGCAGGAACCGTGAGTTGGAGGTCTGAATCTGAAGCGAAACCCGAGCCCTTCCGCCGTAAGCGGATAAGCATCTGGGAGGAGGGGGAATCCCCCCCACTGAGAAGCGGGACTTGCATAAGAAAGCTAAGGGGGATGAAAGGGAAGAAGGGTTGGTGAAATTACCTTTGGGGTGCCATTGAAGCGAATGAGTTAGCGGGACTCCTGAGCGACGCGTCACGAACTTTTATAAAGTAAACAAATACAAGAAATGTCTGCCATGAAGAAGGTCCCTTTGAAAACTGAGAAGAAGGGAGGCGGGACTTCCGGTCCGGGTAATCCCCTCCAGAGCCGACTGTCAGTCAACAGACAAGCGAGCTACTGCACCCTCTGCTGGTCCAAATACAGAAAATCAGCGAAACCTTAACTAATATGGAAGGTGTTCTCAACAGTCAACAGAGGCAACTAACAGAGACGTCAAAGAAGATGGAGGAGATCGCACAGAAATGTTTGGTCTCGTCGGAAGACATCGGAAAAGTGAAGAAAAGGGTCAACAAGTTAGAAAAGCATCAGGATGTGCAAGAAAAAAGAATTTTGATGTTGCAAATGGAAAAATCGAATCTGACTCTTCGATTTCAGGGCATTAAAGAAGAAGAGAAGGAAGATCTCAGATCTATACTTGCGAATGCCTTGGCACCCGTAACTGGCAGAGATCAGCGTGAGTTAAAAGAAGAAATGGATAAGGTCTATAGGGCCTACTCCACATTTACAAAAAAAAATAATCTGCCAGCAGAAGTGGTTGTCAAGTTTGTCAAGCAAAGTACCAGAGATCAAATCTTGCGTGCAGTTGCAGCGGTGCCCTTGAAAATTGGGGAGCAGACCATCAGAATATTGAAAGATGTGCCTTATGAAATCCGGATGAAAAGGAAAGCTTATAAAGGATTGACCACTTTTCTACAAAGAAGACAGGTCATATACAGATGGACCTATCCTGAAGGCCTTTTGTTCAAGTACAAGGATAAAGAGAGAAGATTGACTCCATCTTCAAGGCGCAGGAATTTCTGAAGAGACACGCCAGTCCAGAGGAAGAGGCAGCACTCGCAACGTGGACAGATTTGAGTAGTGAAGATGACAGCGGCCCAGAGGAGGGAGGTGCCGGAGCGGGAGAAGTGAAAACCAAAGGTGGCCCATCCTATAACTTGAGGGATACCAAAGGAAGACAACCTAAGAAATAACTGTTCGGGAAACGTCAAAAAGGAAATGACTAATAATTAACCCCAAAGGACATTACTAACCTCATTAACAGAGTTATTTTGAATTTTTGTTAGATGAAAAGAAGACTCTCAAGTCACGGAGATTGCCAAAAACTGTATCTATATTGATTTAAACTAACCTTTATTAACAGAATACTCACTCCACTCTTTTCTTTATCCCTCTATATACCCTACCTTTTTCTATTTATAAAAAGAATAAATTCCTCTCCTTTTTAGGAGGGTTTTGATAAAAAAAAGAAATCCTGTAAAAGAGAGAGGACAGAGGGAGGAATCGTTTTGAGAAGAGATAGCACACAATGATCACCACTTGAGTTTCCTTTCATCTATGTTTATGTCCCCAGAGGGAAGTCACAACCATAAACTGCTCAAACTTTTTGGTCTTCTCCATCATGAGACCATAAAGGGTAACATTCCACCACTAATGAGAAATCAATAATTACACTACTACAGTATTATACTATGTAATTGGTGACATTGTCTTGCAGAACTGGTGCCTTTATCTTAAAGACTGATACTGAAACAGCTGGTAAGGGAATCTTTGTCCCCCCAATGTCTTCAAAGTGAGTCTTCAACATGCTTTGTCAGACTCTGCAATTTGTGAAACATCTGACCATACAAAGAAACATATTTCAATAAGAATACATCTTTGGAAAACAGAAGCCATGGAATAAGAACATAAGAGAAGCCAATGTTGGATCAGGCCAATGGCCCATCTAGTCCAACACTCTGTCACACACTGGCCAAAAATATCAGGAGTCATCAGGAGGTCCACCAGTGGGACCAGGACACTAGAAGACCTCCCACTGTTGCCCCCCCCCCCCAAGCACCAAGAATACAGTGCATCACTTGCCCCAAACTTAGAGTTCCTGTATATAACTTGTGGCTATTAGCCACTGATGGACCTCTGCTCCAGATATTTATCTGATTCACTCTTGAAGCCGTCCATGCTTGTAGCCACCACCACCTCCTGTGGCAGTGAATTCCATGTGTTAATCACTCTTTGGGGGAAGAAGGACTTCCTTTTATCTGTTCTAACACGACTGCTCAGCAATTTCATTGAGTGCCTACGAGTTCTCATATTGTGAAAAAGGGAGAAAAGTACTTCTTTCTCTACCTGCTCTATCCCATGCATAAGCTTATAAGCCTCGATCATGTCACCCCTCAGCCATCATTTTTCCAAGCTAAAGAGCCCCAAGTACTTTAACCTTTCTTCACAGGGAAAGTGCTCCAACCCTTTTATCATTCCAGTTGCCCTTTTCTGCACTTTTTACAATGCTATAATATCCTTTTTGAGGTGTGGTGACCAGAACTGTACACAATACTTCAAATGAAGTCACACCATCAGTTTATACAGGGGCATTATGATACTGGCTGATTTATTTTCAATTCCCTTCCTAATAATCCCCAGCATAGCATTAGCCTTTTTTATTGCAGTTGCACACTGTCTTGACATTTTCATTGAGTTATCTACTACAACTCCAAGATCTCTGTCTTGGTCAGTCTCTGCCAGTTCGGACCCCATCAATGTGAATTTATAGTTATGATTTTAGCTCCAATGTGCATCACTTTGCACTTGGCCACATTGAACGTCATTTGCCATGTTGATGCCCACTCGCCCATCCTCGACAGATCCCTTTGGAGTGCCTCACAATCCTCCCTGGTTCTCACCACCCTGAACAACTTTGTATCATCTGCAAACTTGGCCACTTCACTACTTACTCCCAACTCCAAATCATTAATAAACAAGTTAAAAAGCATCAGACTGATCCCTGTGGTACCCCACTGCTTACCACCCTCCACTGAAAAAATTGCCCATTTATACTCACTCTGTTTCCTATTAATTAGCCAGTTTTTGATCCCATGACTATTGGGCTTACTTAGGAGCCTCTGATGAAGAACTTTATCAAAAGCTTTCTGGAAGTCAAGGTAAACAATATCTATTGGGTCCCTCTTGTCCACATGTTTGTTCACTCCCTCAAAGAATACTAACAGGTTAGTGAGACAAGATCTTCCCTTACAGAACCCATGCTGAGTCTGCCTCATCATCGTCGACCTTTATTGGCATGGCATGCTGTTATAGAAAGGTAAAAATAAGATAAAACTGAGGGTTTTATACCACAATAGTAGAGGGAGAAAAGGTCATAAACAGTCAGTTCAGAATAACATATCCCAAAATGAAACTATACATTAAAAACTAAGTGTTAAAACTCTTGTCCTTAGGTTCCATACAAATGAAAGGAACTCAGCTACATATGTAGTGATTTCAGGGGATTTAAAGAGTCTGCCTCAATAGTTTTTGTTCATCAATGTGCCTACTAATTCGTTCCTTAATAACAGTTTCCACCAATTTACCCGGTATTGACATCAGACTGACTGGCCTGTAATTTCCAGGATCTCCTCTGGAACCCTTTTTAAAGATGGGAGTGACATTAGCTACCTTCCAGTCCTCAGGAATGGAGGCAGATTTTAATGAAAGATTACATATTTTTGTCAGGAGATCCATAAGTTCACATTTGAGTTCTTTCAGAACTCTCGGTTGTATGCCATCTGGGCCTGGTGATTTATCAGTTTCTAAGCTGTATATCAGTCGTAGGACCTCCTCTCTCGTCACCTCAATCTGACTCAGGTCTTTCAACACCCCTCCCAAAATCTGCGGTTCTGGAGTGGGCAAGCACTTCTCCTCTTCCACAGTGAAGACAGAGGCAAAAAATGCATTCAGCTTCTCAGCCATTTCCCTATCATCCTTCAGTACTCCTTTTACGCCTTGGTCATCCAAGGGCCCCACTGCCTCCCTGACTGGTTTCCTACTTCTAATGTAAATTTAATGTACTTTTAATAAAAATATAAGGTTGGTCAAGAATCTGAGTATTGCAGGGAAGATCAGATTTCTGTGACCTTGTTTATCAGGCAATAGGATTTCATTATTCCAAACAAATTTTGTGGATCTCAATATTTCAATGCCTTTTAGAACAAACCAAATCTAATTTGGGGGCACATATATAAATCGGACATAGGGCTGACAATAATGTATTACAAGAAATAATCAATATACATGCCCTGTTGATATACATGAACACATAAAACTGCCTTATACTGAAACAGACCCTCAGTGGCAGCTCTCCAGGGTCCTGGGTGGAGGATTTTTCACATCATCTACTGCCTGGTCCTTTTAACTGAAGATGTTGGGGATTTAATCTGGGACCTTCTGCATGCTTTTTCACTAAGCCACCACCCTTCCCCTCCCTGCCAGATATCTAAGAATAAACAGTAGCCAATGGACCAAAGGTTGGGAATGAAGTTCACATATCCAGTCTTTTATTCAACAATGTATGTAATATAGTGGTATTCCTTCCATAATTCTGAGGGTGGCATGTATGTCTAGCTAGGTTGCAGTGAGAGTATAACACATGGGCCCTCATGAACCAGTTGTAGGATATTTAAGTGTTAAATGATAATGCTATAAGACAAGTGTTGCCAAGAAAAATACATCCTGGGCTAGCCTTCTAAACTTAACACCTATAACTTAATCTCACATACTTGAAATTCAACAAGACCTCATATTTAGGATGTCCAGATCATCATTTCTGTTCAGAACATATACTTGTTTAAGGGCTTATATTAAATGTGTAAGAGCTTCCCAGCACAGAATCCTCACACTGCAGATGACTGCAGTTATTCTTTCGAGCTCCTTAGGTAGGAGATATTGCCTTTGTACATGCTCAAGGGCAAGCTTCTCTTTCATACTTTCCACCCTCCCTGAACTATGATCTGAAATGCATTTATGCTGCAGCTTGTTTTACACCATCTTTGGCACCAGCAGTACTGAGTATCTTCTGTAGCTACCATCATTCACTTAAGCAGAATACATACCAGCAGTATTGAGTATCTTCTATAGCTACCATAATTCACTTAAGCAGAATATATACTGATAAAACTGAATCGCAACAGTGATTCATTCCTGACCCAAATATAGAACAAGAGTCCAGTAGCACCTTAAAAACTAACAACATTTGTGGTAGGGTATGAGCTTTTGTGAGTCACTGCTCACTTCTTCACTGATCCCAATATAGCTAATTTAGCAGCTATTCAGCCATAGCATATGGTAGCTTTCTTCTAAAAAAATCCCTTGCTATTTTCACTCCTCACCAGGAAATACATCCATCTGTGATAGTAGTGCCAACCCAGCACTACCATAGCTCTGTGCTAGTACACTATCCCGATGTTCTCACTGACTGTGAGCATCCTACAAAACATCATATATCTTACCAAAGAAATAGACTGTCCTTGCCTTCATCAGCATGTTTCACACCTGCCCTTCATAAGAGCAGCCTTTTTAGTTTTGTTTTAGTTTGTTTGGGCTTTTTGATTCATGTCTTCTTTGGTGCCCTTGTGCAACCTTGCTTTTTAGTTTGGAAAGATATTGTAAGTGATGAAACTCTAGTTCTAAAACTCAGTGACCCATACAGGTCCACCATTACTTTCTCATGCATACTTTCGAACACTCTGTCTTACTGCCCTCCTGCAAGGCATACAGCAGATTACATAATGAGTTAGTTGTCTAGCTGTCATCTCTTGTATTTTCTTAATAAAGATTACTACGAGCAATGTGAAATCTCTGTGTTAAATGTAGCTTGATATTCCAGATTCTCAGATTTACGAACTTCAGTGTATGATTATATTATTATTGATGTATGGTATGAAAGGTTAGAAAGATCAGGAATATAAAGTAGTGGATCAGAGATTTGATCAGGAGAATTCCAGCAGTATATGACTAAACTTCAAGGTTTCCATTTACTAGCTAATCCTATTGTTGATAAAAGCATGGCCTATGTGATGAAAATAACCATCAACCTGTAAGGGCAACCACAGAAAGCATTCCAGGTGTCCTGCAGTGTAATCTAAAGCCCAACTGAATTTACTTGTACTACTCAGGAACAAATTGCCTTAGATTGTCAGATACATACATATGATCTGTCTATTATCTAGCATGTTTTCATTTCACAGTATAAAAATCATTTGTGTCCAAGAGCCACTAAGGTCACCTGCAACAGCTATGGACTACAAAATTACTGTTTGGTCATACATATTAAGTTTACAGAAACTCTGTTTTGTTCTAAAACTTTAATAGCTGTCCTTCTGGACAACTTTGTTAATTGTCAAATAATTTGGTTTCATGATATCAAATTAAAAATCTCCATTTTCTCATATAACTACTCATCTATTGTGTAAGGTCATGAAATGACAGGTGCAACCTCTAGATGTTTTTTGGCCAATCTATGACTCATTCTGCATTGCAAGAATCCTCAAGGGCCAAGTACTTCTCCATCAGAGTGATTGACAGTAAGGCGAATACAGCTTTGACAGTCATAATTACATCCCTATCTCCAAGGACTGCCATCAATTTGACTCTCTCATTCATAGTAACTTCTGAAAACATTTTCTGTACTACAGTAGATAATTGTTGGTCTACTTGTAGCATCAGGTATGACAAATTAATCAAAGAACTTTGTAAATACTTAGACCTCCAATATATTTTAAAATATAAATATTCCTTTAAGTGAACACAGTTTTAGGATCCAGTTGCTTTTAAGTATATCAGTGGCAGCTATTTTTTTAGCAGCTACTTTTAAAAGCCTTGCACAACTTGTGATACTTCAAGCACAAGGCAGCCCACCAGCCTTGTATTAAGGTCTACCAGCCCTTCAGTAACTGTTTTTGCTGTCACAGGCAGACACTGGTGGCAAACGCAGGATGTTAATTAGTCTGGTGCACATGGCTGGTGGGGCTGAGTCAAAGGCTGGGTATCAAAGGTTCTGAAAGATGTCCGCCTATAGAACAATGACAAGTTTGCTGTTCCCCAAAAACAATTCTCTGTATTTTAACTGAGCTGGTGTATAACAGTCTTTCGTTAATACACAATTCCCCCACATACACTGTTCAGGATAAGTTCTTTCCTCCTTTACATCTTTTTGTTGTTGTTCAGTTGCACAGTTGAGTCCGACTCTTCACATCACATCAGGCCCTCCTGACTTCCGTTGTGCTCTGAAGTTTGCTTAATTTCATGTTCATTGCATCTAGGAAATACAAATAACAAGCAGCTCTCCCATACACAAGAATTTACATGAGGCATCTCATTTTCCTCTTCCCCTTTCCAGAAAAACTGTTTTCAGTGGGGTTTTATAGTTACTGGTTACCTTTCACACAGGTTATTGCTTTTCTGGCTGTGCAATGGGTTCCAGTTTTGAAACTACTAATAAAAAGGTACAATGTCACATAATATGGGCTGTACAATGACTTTTTCAATATATAGAAATTACAGCTTGCTCAAAGTAGTGCTCCAGAATCAACATCATCATATGCAGAATAAATGTATTTTAATCTGCCTTGCACCTTAACCAATGACAAACTGTATTGTACCTTCAGGACTGAACATCTGCCTCCAAGATTTGACTTCCTGTTAGGAGAATTCTTTACTGAAACCTGTTCAGGGTTTGGACATTTAGCAAAGCAGATGAGGTTAGTATTTACTAGAAAATACTGATTCAGACTGCAGGTGGAGGCCCCTTATGATCGAACGATTCTCCATACAAAACAATAATTGTGACATAGTAAACCAACATATTATGGGAAAGACTAAACCAGAATCCTATATTTTCCATATAGATGCCCTCTACAAGGTCTCTCACTTATAGCTATTTATTGCCATGATCTACGAGATCCTCTGAATTCCCAGCATTGTTTTCCCCACCCAAAAGTAAAGTCTGTAGTCCTTTTCATTGTGGAGGTATAATGGGTGCATCTTTTCCCTTATATCTACGAAACAATATGGACTTGGAAAAAAATTAACCTGAGATTCAGAGGAGATATAGTGTCATCACATTATATAGATCTATCAACTGTTAACTTTTTAAAGCTTGAAACAGGCGTCTGGTGAAAGGCCAGGAGAAAACACAATTTAAACTATTTTTAGTAAGAAGAGCAATGGCACAGCAAGGGACAGGATAAGAGGGACTCAATTGGGCTATAGAACAATGCTTGAGTCCAGTGGCACCTTTAAAACCAACAAAGTTTAATTCTGCGTATAGCTTTTCTATGCATGCACACTTCTTCAGATACATTGAAACAAGACTTCCTCAACCATTACATATAGGTAGGTGGGGGTAGTTGCCAGGAAAGCTAATTAGAATCAAGATGTATAAGTAACTGTAGCAATAAGTAGCAATAAGTATAGCTAAGACTGGATTAAAGCAGTTGAGAAGACCCATAAATAGCAGCAAAATTAGTATACAGATAATAAAAGAGTTAACAACAAATGTGAGAACTAAGTTTGAGTCCAGTGGCACCTTTAAGACCAACAAAATTTAATTCTGGGTATAAGTGAGAACTGGATGACTTTGCATGTGTAGTGAGATAAGAAAACGATATCTCTGTTAAACCCTGGGGTCTTCATTGTCCTGAGTTTTGTAATAATTTGTAATTCAGCAATCTCCCATTCCAGTCTGTTTCCAAAATTCCTTTGCAGTCAAACAGCTACTTTGAGATCCCCCATTTAGTGCCCTGAGGGGTTGAAATGTTCTCCTACAGGTTTCTCAATTATGTGATTCTTGATGTCAGATTTGTATCCATTTATCCTTTGGTGTAAGGTTGGCATCTTATTTATATTCAGTCTCAAATTGATCACCTTTTTAAAAAGTTATTCTATGATTGGGCACTAGGTGGCAGTCCTGAGCAGTGTGCAATTCCAGACCACAGGCGCAAGATGATTGATACCATAATTCAGATTCAGCTGCTTATGGGATGATTAACACAAATAACCACTAGGTGGCAGCATTCATAAATGTACACATAGTTCCTGCGGCCAGGTTGCTACACATAAAAAATCTAGAGGGGGACACTATAGAAGTGTGCTACCTCTTAACTACAGCTACCAGTTCCAGACTGGAAAATTCTGGGACATTTGGGGGTGGTACCTGGGAAGAGTTGAGTTTGGGAAGGAGAAGGAACTTCTCCTGCCCTTCCCCAAGGAATCAGTGCTGTGTGGATGCGCTCCTCAGTCAGAAAGGAATGGATGCACCTGTGCTACTCACCTGTCACAGTCCAACTAGAGGGAAAGTAAATGGCCAGGAGAGTTGGTTGAGTGACACCACCCTTCTTGTACCTAAAGAGTACAATTCAGTTTCAGGCATAGAAAAGGGGAAGGCCAATAAAGGGGGCAGGGTAGCTGATGTCAGATGTAAGAATGGAGGAGGAAAAGGGAGAACTCATCACCTACAGCCCCTAAGCAACCCCTGTCTCCTCCCAGTTGCCTGGTACTCGGCCTGGTTCATTCCAGTTCAGTGCTGCTGGTTGTACAGATTTCCTTTTCTTAGCTAAGCCCAACATGGAAAGATGGAAGTGTGGAGCTTTCTCAGGTTAAATGCCATCAGACTCAGGATGTGCACCTTAATCATGAGAATCAACAGCCCTTCACCACTGGCACTCCTGTTTCCTCCCGCCCCTGTAAAGAAGACACTCAACAGCAATATGGCATACATGAGCTCCACTTCAGGTGGTTTTGTAGATCTGCTCCCAGGGCATCAATGGGGGGACCTCAAACTAACTGTTTTATTGCAATAGAATTTCAGAAATAGACTGGAATGGGAGATTGCTGAACTACACGTTATTACAATACTCAGGACAATGAAGCCCCCAGGGTTTAACAGAGATATTGGGTTCTTATCTCACTACACATGCAAAGTCACTTAGTTCTCGCTTATACCCAGAATTAAACTTTGTTGATCTTGAAGTTGCCACTGGACTCAAAACTTCGTTCTCACATCTGTTTGTTAACTCTGATTTGTATGCTAATTCACTGCCATTCACAGTTCTTAACAAATGCCTTAATCCAATCTCAGCCATAATCATCTAGAATAAAGTTTGAGTCCAGTGGCACCTTTAAGACCAACAAAGTTTTATTTACAGTATAAGCTTTTGTGTGCTTACACCGTGAATAAAACTTTGTTGGTCTTAAGGGAGCCACTGGACACAAACTTTGTTGTGCTGCTTCAGACCAACACGGCTACCCCACCTGAATCTATAATCACCAAGTTACTTATGCATCTTGATTCTAATTAGCCTTTCCTGGCAACTAACCCCCCCCCCTTCTTATATGTAATGGTTGAGGAAATTTTGTTTCACTGTATCTGAAGAAGAGTGCTTGCACATGAAAGCTTGTACCTTGAATAAAACTTTGTTGGTCTTAAAGGTGCCACTGGGCTCAAACTTTGTTCTACTCATGTCTCTATTACTATAAAACTCAAACTGGTATCCAGTCATTCCTTGACATCACTTAGACTTCTAAAGTTTACTTCAACAACCAAAAAAGCTCTAAAACCAGCGATTGGGTTTTTTTTTGGGGGGGGGATGGACCCAAAACATAGTGATCCAAAGCTGAAAAAAAAGTCCTGGATAGGGCACCTCATATGAACATAAGAACAGCCTGCTGGATTGGAACAGTGGTCCATTTAGTCCAGCACATTTTTTAACTCAGTGGCCAACCAGTTTCCCTGAAGGGCCAAACAAACAGGGTATAGATACAAAAGCCCTCCTCTGCTGCTGCCTTCCAGCACTGGCATTCCAAGGGTTGCTGCCTCTGTATATGGAGGCTTCCTGTAGTCACCATGTCTAGTAGCCATTAACAGATCTCTCCTCCATGAATCTACCTTTACCCATGAATCTATCCCCCTTTAAAGCTGTGTGTACTTAATGGCTATCATTACCTCCACTGGCAGTGAATTCTACAGTTCAATTACTTGTTGAGTAAATAATTATTTCCTTTCGTCTATCCTGAATCTCATTTCATTTGGTGTTGAGTTATAGTATTATTGGTGAACTCTAGTATTATTGGAGAGGAAGAAAAAACACCCTCTATCCACTTTCTTCACACTGTGCATAATTTCATAAACTGCAATTGTGTTTCCCCTTAGCTATCTTTTTGTAACCTGAAGAGTCCCATACTTTACAGCCTTTCCTCACAGGAAAGGTGCTCTAACACCTTAATCATATTGTTTGCCATCATTCAGAGTCACTATGACCCTCCACAACTTCTGTCCCATGGGTTCAGGATTACAGATAGGTTAGGCAGTCACCTCCTATCTTGTCTCTTTTAAAATATATTGAGGACCATGACCATTTGACATTCTAGGTCCTCTCTCTCATTCACAGAGACATCACCAGACAGGGTAGCCCGGTCCCCTATAATAATCACCCCTCAGACACTGCACAATGCTTTGGGGGATTGGGACTCAACCACTGCTTCATGCACACACTTTCACCATTTATTCATATCCTAATACATACTTCTATATAGGATGAGTTGTCTTGAAACTCAACATAAAAAAGCCCAAGATCATGGCATCCAGCTCCATCACTCCTTGGCAAATAGAAGGGGAAGCTGTGGAAGCAGTGACAGAATTCACATTCCTTAGATCCAAGACCACTGCAGATGGTGACTGCAGCCATGAAATTAAAAGATGCCTGCTCCTCAGGAGGAAAGCTGTGGCAAACCCAGACAGCATAATAAAAAGTAGAAACATCACCCTGCCAACACAAGTCCGTATGGACAAAGCAATGGTATTCCCAGTAGTAATGTATGGCTGCGAGAGCTGGACCATAAGGAAAGCCGAATGCTGAAGAATAGATGCTTTCGAATTATGGTGCTGGAGAAGACTCTTGAGAGTCCCTTGGACTGCAAGGAGATCAAATCAGTCAATCCTAAAAGAAATCAACCCTGACTGTTCCCTGGAAGGCCAGATACTGAAGCTGAAGCTCAAATACATGGGCCACCAAATGAGAAGAGAGCACTCACTGGAGAAGACCCTGATGCTGGGAAAGATTGAATGTCAAAGAAGAAGGGGACGGCAAAGGATGAGATGGTTAGAAAGTGTTATCAATGCAACGAACATGAAATTAAGGAATCTCTGGAGGACGATGGAAGACAGGAGGGCCTGGAGTGATGTGGTCCATGGGGTCGTGAAGAGTTGGACTTGACTATATGACTGTAGAACAAATACGCTGTCTCCAGATTGTGTTTCCCAGCCCAATTTGAGAAACACACAAACAGTCCTGTGAAGGAGAAAAAAAACTAAGAGGTTTATTAATTAATTACTAGGGAGAGCCCAGATATAACAGGGTTGGGACCCTCCGATACCAACCAGATTCTCTGATATTACAATGGGTGACATAGCATTTTATATTTCACATTACATCAGAGGAATAAAACAGAATTATTGGTTCCATCAAACTTTGTCAAACTTTGTCACCTATTTCTTATTGGGGTAAGACCTGTGGGTTGGGTCTTCCCAGGCAAGGTTTCTTTTTTCTAGCTGAACAATAAACTCTTCTTCTTAAGCCATGAAGCTCTAAATTGTATCTATATAAGTGCTATGGTTACAGGGCACGTATTGTTCTTCATTCTAGCTAGGCTAAATGACACATGCACAGTTAATAGGTTTCCCGAGGCCGCAAGCCTCAGCAAAATAGCTCAGCAAAATAGCAGGTTAGCATTTTATTTATTCTTCCCAGCATGCATTTCCAGCGGTAGTTATAAATGAAACATTAATATCTGAATACATTCATGATTGATTTCTGTCCATGTAGTTAAAATCATAAATGGCACTTAACATACCTGTCATGGAAGTGTACCTGCCAGGCGCAACCTGGTTAGTCAGTGGCAGAATGTAAAATGCTTAACAGTGTTTAATAGTGTTTCATAAACTGTGCGTACAACATGACTGAACAACAAAATCATCACATAGGATGAGAACATCAACATATAGGATGAGGAAGCTTGTGTGTATGTGTGCTTCTTTTCCTGAGACCATACACATCCAGCCCACAGAGTTAAATAAACAAGTAGTTAACTTTTATTTAGGGTTTGCATATAATACTGGAGTAAATCAGGTAGAAGTTACAAAGTTTCTTGTCAGTTCAACTTTTGAACTATTTCTCTATTTGGGCATTTGGGATTCCTTGTTACAAGCTGACCTTTTCCCTGTCATTGTGAAACTGCTCTTCTGCCCCCATGCTTCAGTCAGCCAGTCTTACCCCCTCTCAACTGAAGGGCTGTCTTCAACTGTCCTTCTCACCAACATTCCATCAGCTCCCACTGGTTGCTATTATGGAGAGGTGGAACCTAACCTGTCTGTCACATGATCCTTTGTACTTTTCCCAGCTCTGCAATATTCTTTCTGAGATATGGCAATCAGAACTGGACAAGCATTTCAAATGAGGCACAACATAGTTTTACTCAAGGGCATTACAAGATGGGCCACTTTATTTTCAATCCTTTCCCTAATAATTCCTAGAATGGAGTTTGCCTTTTTCACTGCTGCTACGAACTGGGCCAACATTTTTATTGTGCTTTCCACTACAACCCCAAAATTTCTTTTAATCTCAGACTCAACCTGTTAAAACCCCCAATAGCATATATTTAAAATTAGGAATTTTGTTCTGGTATGGAATTTTGTACGCCACATTGTTACTCATTCAGCCGATTTATAGATACTATCCAGTAGCTACTATTCTAAATAATTTGGTATTATCTGAAAACTTGGCTACTACACTGCTCACTCCCAATTTCAAATAATATTGGAACAAGTTAAGTAGTGCCAATTCCAAAACCACTCCTTGTAGGACCCCACTGTTCACTTCCTTCTATTGTCCTTTTATTCCTAATCTTGGCTTCCTGCCATTTAACCAAAATTTAAGCTGTAAAATAATCTGTCCTCTTATCCAGTTATTGCTTAATTTATGAACGAGTCTTTGGTCGATAGTTCTCGGAATTTCAAGTATATAATGTCTACTGGATTGCCCTTATCCACATGCTTGTTTAACCTGATCAAAGTATTCCAAGAGACTGGTGCCACAGGCCTTCCTTTTGCAGAAGCCATGGTGATTTTCCCTCAGCAGACTTTGATGTGTGCTTCACCTTAAATGCAGTTTCTACCAATTTACCAGAGACAGATTTGCCCGCCCACCCCTTGAATGAAACACAACATAGGTTATGGGTTAAACTGGGAATTTTATTTATCCATAAACTGATCTGCACCATCACATTGAAGCACGGGCCTGCAAAGCAAGCCTACTAATAGGGTAAACCCACCCTGGCTCCGAGCCAGGTCTGGGATCCTTCCAGACCTTACTCATCACAGCCTGCACGCCAGTATGTAGAGGGTAGGGAACAGCACATTCCAACCCATGACTGCAAAGCCTTGAGGCTTGTTCATATGCTCCCCCACCCTGAAGAGGCCTGCAACTGAGTCACCCTGACTGCACAGCCCATAGGCATCAAGTATGAGGACACCCCCCATCGCTGATATATCAAAGTGCTTGCCAATTCAAAATCCCCTCAACCTGTGCTTTTCCCACCATCCCAGTTAGGGCCTAACTAGCTTTACCAGGCCTATTTAAACCTCACCCCCTCTGACCACGTGAAGCAGGTGAAAGAAGGCCCCCTCCTGGCAGGGTATAAATCCAATAAATAAATAAATACATACATAACTAAAATCTGAGAGAGGCCCAAAAAAATCCTGCTCGGCCTTGCAAAACGGCGACCAGCTAATCCCACATGATCCAGAAGAGGGCAGGTAGGTGGGGAGTTTGTGCTGGACTGATCTGAGCATGGAGGGCAGCTGCTACCAGACCTGGCTGGCAAGCTTGCCCTTGGTTGGCCAGTGCTCCTGCACTGAGAATGATTGGCTCGCCCCACCTGTGCTTCATCCAAGAAGATGGTGAGGGGCAGGCAAATGCCACTGCCTGCTCCCTGGGCAGGCACCGGTCTTTAGGCTAACAGGTCTGTAACTTCCTTGATCCCCTCTGGACCCTATTTAAAAAATTGAGGCTGTGATCACATGAGCCTTTAGATCCGACATAGGTACGAATGCCTGATGGATCTAAAGGGATTGATCAGACATCAACATCTGGGAAGCATCCCACAGTCATCGGCAGCCCATGCGGCTCTGCCACAGAAGCAGAGTTAAAAAACACTGGGGAAAGTCCGATAGTAAACGGGTTCCAACAGGCCATGGGTGGACTTTCCCCTGTCTGATCACTCAAGCATGCTCTCAAACTTTCAGTATGGTCTGATCAGGCCATCCCAGCTTGGTGCCATTCCCCCCCTTCACAGTATGCACATCATTGCATACTCCATAGGGAGCCCTCAGTGCAGAGCTGCAATTCCTCAGTACCTTGTTTAAGTGCATGGGAAACAAATGGCAAAAAAAAATATGATCCACCCACAGTTGCATCTGATCACACAGTGACAGGCTGTGCCCGCACCTACAAAGGGAGGTGTGATTGCTGGAGGAAATAGCCTCACTTCCCCTCCACTTCAACTGGCGCATGTGACCGCAGCCTGGGGCTATTTTCCAATCATTCAGTATACTTGTTAGTAGATCAACATTTTATATTTAGATTCTTTAAGAAAACCTGATGTTTTCAGGACCTACAGCCTAGTAGTCCTGGAATTTCAAAATGTCAGGCTGCAGCTTTTGGAGGTGGTGGCAATACAAAGCACTAGGGAGACACACAGAAATCTTTACCCTAAGACCTTTACCCTTTCAGAGTGCTGCTGTGTTTAGAGGCAAAAAAGATCTAGGGTAAGTAGCTAGTCTTAATACAATTATCTCTCCATAGGAGGGGCAACTAGAGTTATGCAGATGAATTTAGAGGAGTTGGCCATACCCAAACCAAACTGGTAATAAAATCTCTCTTCACACTCCCAGACAGCAGACCTTTACACCATCTCTATGCAGATAGTACATCTAGCACACTGCAGGCAGAATTAAGAGCTGACAATCTGCAGGCTGAGGCGGTAAGCAGTCTTGAGCAGCTGTATTGGTTTCAGTGAGACTGGCACTGAAAATGACATTTCAGAATTACATCTTTCTCTACCATTATCTGCAATTAAACTACAGTGGTTAATTTTAAGTACAATCCATAGATTCTATAGAGATGGTATTTTTCCTTTCCCCTTGACTGGTACTTTGCAGACCTTTTAGCATATTTGTGTGCTTTTTATGAGTAAATTGCTAATCTACCCTGAGGATGATTATCTCAGGTTAGCTGCACTTTCTGGAGTTTTGAAGGTATTATGTGAAACAAGCAGGAACTTATAGGAACTTGCAGGAGGTATCTCATTTACCCCTCCCCCACTATTTCCTCTTTCCCTTTCCTGAAAGCTATATAGCCTCTGCCCTTTTCCTGCTTCCTTATCTCCTTCTAGCATTGCCAACCTTCAGGTAGGATCTAAAGATGTTCTAGAATCACAACAGATCTCCCAATTACAGAGATCAGTTCCATCATTAGGATTGCCAGCTGCAGGCTGGGAAATTCCTGGATATTTGAGGGTGGAGCCTTGGGAGGGTGATGTTTGGGAAGGGAAGAGACTTCAGCAGTGGGGACAAAGCAACTCACATTGTTCTCCTCTCCTCCTTTTTACCTGAATGACAACCCAAGGGGACTAAAAGAACTCACAGATGTAATTTCTGAGCCTCTGTTCATTATTTTTGAAAATTCTTGGAGAACAGGTGAGGTGCCAGAAGATTGGAGGCGGGCAAATGTTGTCCCCATCTTCAAGAAGGGGAAAAAGGGGGATCCAAGTAACTACCATCCCATCAGCTTGATGTCTATACCTGGGAAAGTTTCAGAACAAATCATCAAACAGATAGTCCTTGAGCAAGGACAGCTGTGGTTACTAAGAGCCAGCATGGGTTTCTCAAGAACAAGTCATGTCAGACTAACCTTATCTCTTTTTTTGAGAAAGTTACTACCTTGCTGGATCAGGGGAATGCTATGGAAATAGTTTATCTTGATTTCAGGTTCCACATAACATTCTTGTTGACAAGTTGGTAAAATGTGGTTTGGATCCTATGGCTGTTAGGTGGATCTATAACTGGTTGACAGATCACACCCAAAGAATGCTTGTGAATGGTTCTTCATCCTCTTGGACAGGAGTGACAAGTGGAGTACCTCAAGGATCTGTCCTGGGACCTGTTTTGTTCAACATCTTTATCAATGATTTGGATGAAGGAATAGAGGGAATGTTTATTAAATTTGCAGATGATACTAAATTGGGAAGGGAAGCAAATATGGTAGAAGAAAGAGTCAGGATACAGGATGATCTTGACAGGCTGGAAAACTGGGCTAAAACAAATAAAATGAATGTCAATGCGGATAGATGTAAAGTTCTGCATTTAGGTAGGAAAAATCAAACGCATAATTATAGGATGAAGGAGACTTGTCTTGGCAGTAATATGTGCAAAAAGGATCTAGGGGTCTTAGTAGACCATACACTGAACATGAGTCAGCAGTGTGATGCATTAGCAAAAAAGGCAAATGCAATTTTGGGCTGTATCAACAGAAGTATAGTGTCCAGATCATGAGATGTGATGGTACCACTTTAGTCTGCTCTGGTTAGACCTCACCTATACTATTGTGTTCAGCTTTGGGCACCACAATTTAAAAAGGATATAGATAAGACCAGTAAAGATGGAGGCGAGGGAGTTCTCCTGCTCAAGGGATGGGCAGACTCCCCTGGGCTTCAGCCCACCCAAAGCACACACCGCAATACCTGGGGCTGCGGAGGCAGGAGGGGCTAGGAGAGAGTTGAGGGGCCAAGGGGTCACGGGGGGTCACACGTCAGAGCGTGAAATTTGCCCAGCCCACAGTAGCCATCGGAGGGGAGTTTGCCTGGACACCATCGGGGCCCCAGCCAGCAGTCCACGCCAGCAAGCTCCTGCAGGACTGGCCACTGGGGGGGCCAGGGAGAGTCGTGATGCCTCACCTCTCAGGCTCATATTCCGCCTGTAGGAACTACATGTTGTACCGCTGCACTGCTGTCCCATGGCCGTGGCTCCTGCCTGCCTGGGGGCCCTGGGATAGCCCTCCCCCCTGCAGAAAGTTGGGGGGGGAGCAGTCCCTCCTGGAAGCTACACCCCTGGTGCTTGGGGACAAAAGAACAGCCCCGCATTCTTTCCGCTGCTGCTGGCGCCCCTTGTGTTGAGCCACTGCAGCCATGGAACAAGTCGCCACACTGGGTGCCACTCATGAGTGCAGAGCTGTCGCCTCCACCACCCCGTGCTGCCTCACAGCTCCGCACTCTCTTCAGGATGGATGGAGCCGCTCCCGCCTGCTGCCTCTGAGAGGGGAAATGCCTTCACCTGTGGAGTGAAAACCCAGAAAGCCATGCTGGGGGTGGGCAAGTGGCGGTGGCAGCTTAGATCATCGCCCTAGTTGGCCTAGTGGAAGAGCTGGCCCTGGATATGATAACCATCTTCAAGGACTTGAAGGACTGTCATATAGAGGATGGTACAGAGCTGTTTTCTGTTGACCCAGAAGGTTGGACCAGAACCAACTGGTTTAAATTAAATCAGAAGAGTTTTTGGCTAAACATTAGGAAGAACTTCCTGACAGAGAGGTTCCTCAGTGGAACAGGCTTCCTCTGGAGGTGGTGGGCTCTCCTTTCTTGGAGGATTTTAAGCAGAGGCTAGATGGCCGTCTGACAGCAATGCTGATTCTGTGAACTTAAACAGATCGTGAGAGGGAAGGCAGGAAGGGTTGCATCAGTGCTTAGTTCTTGTGGCCCTTTCTTCCATACCCAAGGAAATGCTGATTGCCACTTTGGGGTCAGGAAGAATTTTTCTCCAGGCCAGTTTGGCTGGAGATCCTGGAGGTTTTTTGTCATCTTCTGGGCATAGGTGGTCACTGGGGGTGCGTGTGGGGGGAGGTATTTGTGAATTTCCTACATGGTGCAGGGGTTGAACTAGAGGACCCTGGAGATCTCTTCCAACTATGATTCTATGATTCTGTGAGGTAGGTTAGGTTGCAAGTATGTGACTGGTCCAAAATTACTCACTGAGCTTCCAAAGCAATACAGGAATTTGAGCCTGGATCAAGATCCTACTCTGAGCTGCTATACCACCCTGGCTTTCATAGGGTGAGTTAGGGCTGCCAACCTCCAGGTGGCAGCTGGAGATCTCCTGTTATTAGTTTATATCCAGATGATCAAAATTAGTTCCCCTGGAGAAAATGGCTGCTGAAGAAGAAGAAGAAGAAGATTTTGGATTTATACCCCGCCCTTCACTGCCCAAAGGTGTCTCAGAGCGGCTTACAAACTCCTTTCCCTTCCCCTCCCCACAACAGACACCCTGTGAGGTAGGTGGGGCTGAGAGAACTCTAACACAAACTGTCCTTGAGAGAACAGCTGCGCCAGAGCTTGTGACTGACCCAAGGTCACATCAGCAGGTGCAAGTGGAGGAGTGGGGAATCAAACCAGGTTCTCCCAGATAAGAGTCCGCACATTTAACCACTACACCAAACTGGCCCTGAGGTCCCTCCCCAGGATCTACCCCCCAGATCTCGTTATTTCCCAACCCAGAGCTGGCACCCTAGGGTGGCTGCTGTTGAACAGCAGCAGCCAGCCAGGCCTAGTTGAATCATGTAAGTTGGGTAATATAAAGTCAGCCAGAGGTTTCTTCCAGGCCTAGAGTTTCCAACCTCCAGGTGGGACCTGGAGATCTCCCAGAATTACATCTGAACTCTAGATATAGAAATCTGTCCCAAGAGAAAAAATGGCTGCTTTGGAGGGTGGACTCTATGTAGGGTTGCCAGGTCTGAGCTGGAAAATACCTGGAGACTTTAGGGGTGGATCCAGGGGAGGGCAGGGTTTAGGGAGGGAAGGGGCCTCAGCATGGTATAATGCCATAGAGTCCACCCTTCAAAGCAGCCATTTTCTCCAGGGGAGCTGATCTCTGTCAGCTGGAGATCAGTTGTAAAAGTGGGAGATCTCCAGGCCCCACCCGCAGGCTGGGAACCCTAACTCTATGGCATAATATATAACTGAGGTCTCTCCCCTCCCCAAACCCTGCCCTTTTCAGACTACACCAAAAAAATCTCCACAAATTTCCAATCTGGAGCTGGCAACTCCTGACCTTCGGGGAGGGTGGGATATAAATCCAAATAATAAATAAATAAAATAAATAAACCCTAGCCAGTCCTTGCCTGATGAATCCTCCCTCAAAGGCCAAAATAGGCCTTGAAAGGTCCCTGCCCCCTCCTCCTGCCTTTCTCCTCGCATAAACCCAGCATGGATGTCCACACCCATGACAATGGAATACTGTAGTTGCCTAGCAAAAGCCACTGAGGAGATCTGTTGCTTAAAGCTACAGGTGTTCCTTTTTTCATTTTGGGCTTCTTTAAACCCTCCAATGTTTGGGGTTTTTTTAGATTTCACATTTTTCTGAAAACCTGGGGTGTTTTTCAGGTTTGTAGAAAACTCTATCTTGCCCGTTCACAGCTCCAGTCACTGGATTTAAGTATCCAAAGACTAGCCAATTTCTCTGTTAGAATATAAGATCCTTTATTATATCAAAATAAGTTTGAATTTTGTGTGGCAGTAAAGAAGCTGCCAATGAAATATTCAATATCTCCTCAAGCCAAGTTGCTCTATTCATGCCCTTTTTTAAACGGTCACTGTCAGCCAAAATACCACATTGAGTTCAAGAGCTGCTGTAATTAGCACTGTCAGTCAATGCAAGGAGAAAAAATACTTGCAAATGCAGTAACATGTTGATGTATGAGAAAGCTAAATTCCCTAAGGCAATGGGCTGATAATTGCAAACTAGATCCAATGGCAACAGTGAATTAGGTTTGTTTTATAGCATATAGAGAGAGGGGATCTAGAGATGGGAATGTCCACTCACTAGAGATAATTTTGCCTGAACCCCTGACATTTTCAAATGCCCACTGTATTGGTTCCCATTGTTTGACTGTTCACAGTACTGTGTTTTATCACATTATGAGCAGGTTTACACATGAGGTGCCTTCGCAGGTGTGAATAGGTGCATTGTTCTAATATAGTGTTTTGTGAAGAAGTCCTGGGGTAGTGGCTGGTAGCGGCTCTTTTTTGCATTCCCCTGATGAACTGCTGATGGGTAAAACTGAGTTGGGATCTACATGTTGAAATAAATGTGTCTCCTACATCTGTTTTGAGTCTGGATTTTTTTTTCTTTACATTTTTTTCCATGGAAAATTGTGAAACAAACCTTGTCTAGGGATATTTCTAGACTATAAACAAAAAGTTTTTTTATAAAAAAAATCCAAAACATTTCTAATTCGTTATTATAAATTGTAAGATGACCTTCGTAATAAAATGTGTGAACATAACATTCAGGTATACATCCTTACAGTATGGGTTGCAACCAAATGAAAGTGGCTCTCACATTGCTGGGTGCATGTCAGTTGCCCTGCTGGATCCCACCAGTAGTTCATTTAGCCCAGCTCCCTATTTCACACAATGGCAAACCTGTTGCTGTAGAGGGCAAACAAGCAAGACATAAGAGGCCATGGCTTCCCCCCAATGTTGTGTGCTAGCACTAGTTTTTATAGGTTTACTACTTCTGAATGTAGGGGTTCCCTTTAGTCATCATAGGCTGCAGTCAGATAACAGGCTTAATGCGGTCTGGCCCTGACTTTTTTGTAACTGAGGCTGATTCCACACTAATAGTTGTCCTGGTCTCCCCCCCCCCCCCAGTTATAATCACGGCAAAGCATCATTTCCGCATTTGTTGCCATGGGGTCTGTGCTTGGCCCGAATCCTGTGCGCAGGCAGAGCAGAAGTGCCGCGCAGCCAGTTTGCCTCGGTGGATCTATCCCCCAGAGGAATGTCCCCCAGGACCCAGCAAAGTGTGGGTGTCCCCTGACTAGCCTGGCATGGGCTTGGATGCCAAGCCAACTCTCCTGCTTGTTCCATGGACATTGATTCTCCCCCCCCCAGCCACCTTGGACGGCCTCCACCCAGTGTGGGCTGCCTGTGGCCTCTTCCCCCCCTCCACAAAAGGCAACAGCTGCTCTGGGCCGGCTGGGGCCAGGGAGCACTATGGGTATGGGGGGTGTTGCTTGGCAGATTAGGCTGGACAAGGGGGAGGAGGATTGGATTCCCTTCTCAATTTAAGCACAGGAGCAGAACAGGGTGAGGATGAGATGAAGAAAATAAAACCAAATGAAAACCACGCTTCCTTTTTTTATAAAAAAAAAAAAGGAGGGGGAACAGGAGGCAATGCATGCCCTATGGTTACTCCCCTTGGTAGTGCGTCACAATGCAAACACACATGCATTTTTAACAAGGGGGGAGGGGGAAAACGGGGGGAAACAAGGGGGAAGGGGTAGCAACACGTGGGGAAAGACAGAAAAGTATAGCATATGCGGAAATCGAGATCCGACACAGAACAACCACAAAAGGCGAAGAGTTAACTGCTGTGCAGAACTCGTGCATCACATCCGGACCTTTGGAACGTGCAGGTAAACGAAAGCAAACCATTAATGTGGAATTGGTCTGAGAGTTTTGATCAGACATCTTACCCTTAACCCACTTCACTGTGCAGTCATCCCATGGTTGATTGATCAGATGCAACAGCCATGGAGTGTGGCAGCCAGGCAGCTTTTAAAAATTACTTGTCTTTTGAGCATGTGCATTAGCATGTATTGGAAGCAGCGCTTCAAACTCTTGGCAGGATGGCAGCAGCTGGTGGCCATTTGGATTGCTGGAGGAGGCTGCTGGGATATGTAGTGCAGTGTGGGGGAGTGTTTTTGAAACTGTGCTTTGGAAGTTTTTAAAAATAAAAACACAGTTTTGAGAAGCTGTGTGTGTGTGTGTGTGTGTGAGAGAGAGAGAGAGAGAGAGAGAGATGTATGTAAAATGTCTGTAAAAAATAAACACACTTGTGGCATTTCATAGCCATGGTGCGAATATGCAGTTATGAGCACCTTGCTAACTGCCTAAAAAAAAAAAATGAAAGGGAACATTCAGACTTCCCAAATGGCTTGAGAGTGCACTGAATTGATCAGACTTCCGGAGATGCGGGGTGAGACTGCTGACACCAGGAAGGACTGGACTTTCCCCAGTGTCAAATAACTCTGATTTGACAACTGGAACATAAGAACATAAGAGAAGCCACTGTTGAATCAGGCCAATGGCCCATCTAGTCCAACACTCTGTCACACAGTGGCCAAAAATACCAGGTGCCATCAGGAGGTCCACAGGAGGTCACACAGTGGCCAAAAATACCAGGTGCCATCAGGAAGTCCAACAGTGGGACCAGGACACTAAAAGCCCTCCCACTGCTGCTGGTAAGAATGGGGTGCCGATGACTGGGGAATGGGAGACAGATGTCGCTGTCTGATTGTGTATTTTAAATCTGGAAGGGAACAGCAACAACACTGGACCAAGCAGCTTGTCTGATTGCAGCCATAGTCAGTAGCCCTGATGAATCTGTCTACACCTGTGCTAAAGTTCCTGAGTACATCCACTGGCAGTAAATTCTACAATTTCCACAAGATGGTTTGCTAAGAGAAAAAAGATTGCAATCGGATTACTCCATTGCAAAATATTTGGGAAAGAATTCAGCCGGGGCAAGATTAGTTTTATCTTATGCTGTTGTTCGCCTATTATAGAACAGCTGTTATGTAAGAGACTCCAACTGGGATTTTCTGCACCCCAAAAACTTTTTGGTTTCTAGCTTCCTCTGGTATGGGGAAATAAATATTTGATTTTGCACTCCAAAAGCCTCTGGCCCTCAGATGCCTTTGGTGAGGGGAAATGTATCCCATTTAATATTGAAACACAATCTCTTGATTATGGCTTTCACATTCAAAAGAAGCAGCCAAATGTTTGAATCCTACAGAAAAACAGCAGTCAATAGGGTTGCCAGCTCTGGACTGGGAAATACCTGGAGGTTTTGGGGGTGGAGCCTGAGGAGGGTGGGGTTTGGGGAGGGAAGAGACTTCAATGGGGTATTAATGCCATAGGTTCTTTTCACATTACCGTTCTAAACCGTATGTTATTTGTTGTTGGCTCGATTTCAAGTAATGTGATACAGCAATGGGGGTTTCATACAGCGAATTTCCATCCATGAATGAGTCGTCTCTGAAGTTCTATGATCATTTCAAACAGTGCCACTTCCCCCTATCATTTGTTGTTGCATGGTCTTCCTCAGACTTTTAAAACACATTCTAAGGTGAGTGTTATAGCACTCAGAACTTTTTTTAAAGTTTGAGGAAGATCGCAGGAGGGGAAGTGGCATTTCAGGAAGCACTATGGACATTTTAAACAGCACATTTCAGCAATTCAGAAGCACAATGAGGGGGCTGAAAATTGAAAAAAGAAGTTTCCATCAAAAGCGGCTCAACCATTCTTTGCTAACCTACATAAGCAGGTTTGTATGAACAGGTAAATAAATTCTGCTAACAGCCGGTTACCAAAATGGGTTTGTCTGAAATGACAGGAAAAAAATCCATTAGCAACCAGTTACTAAAATGATTAAATTTTGAAAAGGGCCATAGTGTCCACCTTCCAAAATGGCCATTTTTTCCAGGTGAACTGATCTCTCCAACCTGGAAATCATTTGTAACCCCAGGAGATCTCCAGGCACCACCTGGAGGCTGGCAACCTTAGGAATCAAACTCTTTTGGTTCAGCCACCACAGTACCTCATAGCTCTTTGCATAGAATCATAGAATGTTAGAATTGGAAGGGATCTTGCAGGTCATCTAGTGGCATGCATAGAATCATAGAATGGCATGCATAGAATCATAGAATGCATAGAATCATAGAATGTTAGAATTGGAAGGGATCTTGCAGGTCATCTAGTCCAACCCCCTGCACTCTGCAGGAGCATAGCCAAAAGATAGCCCTACAACATACCCAAAAGATTGTCATCCAGCCTCTGCTTAAAAATGTCCAGCGAAGGAGCATCCACCACCTCCCGAGGCAGGCTGTTCCACTGCTCAACCACTCTTACAGTTAGGAAGTTTCTCCTCATATTTAGCCGGTATCGACTCCCTTGTAATTTCCACCAATTAGATCTAGCCTTGCAATCTGAACCAAGAGAGAATAGATCTGCTCCATCTACATGACAGCCCTTCAATAAATCATGTCCCCTCTAAGCCTTCTCTTTCCCCGGCTAAACATACCCAACTCTTTCAGCCTTTCCTCGTAAGACTTGGATTCCAACCCTCTCACCATCCTAGTTGCCCTCTTCTAGACACACTCGAGCTTGTCAACATCCTTCCTAAAATGTGGTGCCCAAAACTGGACACAGTACTCCAGGTGAGGCCTGACTATAGCAGAATAGAGTGGAACTATCACCTCCCATGATCTGGACACAATGCTTCTGTTAATGCATCCCAAATTTCCACTAGCTTTCTTCACAGCCACATCGCACTTCAGGCTCATGTTTAGCTTGTGATCAACTAGAACACCCAGATCCCTTCCACATGTGCTGCTGTCAAGCCAAGTTCCTTCTATATCTGTGCCTTTGATTTTTTGTACCTAAGTGTAGGACTTTGCACTTATCTCTATTGAAATTCATTTTATTTGTCTCAGCCCACTGTTCCAGCCTATCTAGATCTTTTTGAATCCTGACTCTGTCTTCTCAAGAATTAGCAATCCCACCCAGCTTTGTGTCATCTGCAGATCTGATAAGCATCCCCTCCATGTCTTCCTCCAGGTCATTTATAAAATGTTGAACAACACTGGGCCCAGGACCAAGCTCTATGGCACTCCACTCAAGACTTCCCTCCATGTAGATGCAGAGCCATTTATGAGCACTCATTGGGTATGATTTTTCAACTAACCATGAATCCATCCAACAGTTGCACTTAACCAGCTTATTCTCAAGTATACCATGAGAAACTTTATCAGCTGCTTTACAGAAATCTAGATACACTATATCAACAGCATTGCCAGAGTCAACCATTTTAGTTACTCTGTCAAAAAAGGAGATAAGGTTGGTCTGGCATGGCTTATTCTTGATAAACCCATGCTGGCTACTACCAATTAACTCATTCCATTCAAGGTGCTCATAGACAGAGTGTTTAATAAATCTGCTCTGGAATTTTTCCAGGTATTGATGTCAAAGTGACAGGCCTGTAATTTCCTGGGTCCGTCTTTTTCCCCTTCTTGAAGATGTGGACAACATTCACTCTTCTCCAGTCTTCCGGCACAACATCAGTACTCCAGGACATCTCAAAGATTAGAGCCAGAGGCTCTGAAATAACATCTGCAATTTCTTTTAGCACTCTGGGATGCAAGTCATTTGCTCCTGGAGATTTGAAAGTACTTAAGGCAGCTAGGTGCTCTCTAACCATTTCCTTACTTACTCTGGACTGGCAGTTCCTCCTTCCTTCATATGCCCTGCATTCTTCAGTTTGTATACAGTTTGCCTTATGGTTAAAGACCGACGCAAAGTGAGAGTTGAATAATTTCACTTTGTCTTCATCCCTTGTTAAGACTTGACCATCTTCCCTAGCACTGAGCTTACCCCATACCTGTTCTTCTTTTTGCTCCGAACATAGGTATAGAAACCTTTCTCATTATTTTTAGCATCCCTCGCAAGCCTCAGCTCCATCTGCGCTTTAGCTTTTCTGACACCATCCTTACAGATTCGAGCCTTGGCTTCATTACCTGTTTCCCACCTTTCTTTCTTACTGGAACAGTTTGCGATTGTGCCTTAAGCACTTCATTTTTTCAGCATCACCCATCCTTCCTGTGCAGATTTCCCCCTCAGCATTTCCAGCCACAGGATCCTACCTAATATTTCTCACAGTTTTTTGAAATCAGCTTTCCTGAAGCCCAGGATATGAATCCTACTATGTCCTGGTTTCAAATCCTTCTCTATGTCAAATTCCAAGCTGACATGGACGCTATTCCCCAAGGATCCCACAACGTTCACTTCATCAACCAGTTCTTCCCTGTTAGTCAGGATTAAATCCAGGATAGCAGATCCTCTGGTTCCCACTTCCACCTTCTGAAAGATTAAGTTGTCCGCAAGACTATTCAAGAATCTGCAGGATGCCCCATGTCTAGCAGAATCAGATTTCCAGTAAATATCTGGATAGTTGAAAACTCCCATAACCACAACATCCTGTCTCTGTGAACGTTTAGTGTAGTGGTTAAGTGAGTCAGTTTGGTGTAGTGGTTAAGTGTGTAGACTCTAATCTGGGAGAACCAGGTTTGATTCCCCACTCCTCCACTTGCATCTGGCTGGATGACCTTGGGCAAGCCATAGTTCTGATAAGAGCTGTTCTTGAAAAAGAGCAGTTTCTTTCAAGAGCTCTCTCAGCCCCAGGGTGTCTGTTGTGGGGAGGGGAAGGGAAAGGAGTTTGTAAGCCGCTCTGAGACATCTTTGAGTAGTGAAGGGCAGGATATAAATCCAATCTCCTCCTCCTCCTCCTCCTCCTCCTCCTCCTCCTCCTCCTCCTCCTCCTCCTCTTCTTCTTCTTCTTCTTCTTCTTCTTCTTCTTCTACTATAAGAGAACTGTAAAGACTAGCCCTATTTTTTAAAAAACCTGGGAGTATTTTTTCAAGAGGTCCACATAATAGCCAAGGTAATGGCAAGTCATAGTAAAGCATAGCTCTAAGTGATCTTTAGTCAGAGTAGGACTGATAATTTTGGATGCTTTTGAAAATTCAAGTATGAAAAGCACTGAATAAAATATTCTTTGTATTGCATATTTAGCATAAGGCTAATTTAATACATAAAGGGTAAAGCTTTTTTTTTTTTTTTAACTAACCTGAAAATAGTCCAGAAACCAAAAAAAAGGGGGGAGGTGGAACAAACCCCCAGGAGATATATGGCCTAGTGATGCCTAAGATGAAAAGTGGGCAAACCCTTCCTTTTATTACAATAAAACATGTACATTATCATGAAATATGAACCACTGGCGTTAAACCACCAACTGCAGTAGTTTCAAGAACACCCACTGGTTACAGCTTGGAGATCTCAGCAGAAGTATGCAGCTGAGCACAGAAACCATTAAAGTAAATGCTATCAGTAACTGTACAAGCATAAATGAGTCTATAGCTATAAATGCAGAACGTGTAAATTAATGTCTGTCTGGATCATTACAATGCCACTTTTTAGCAACAAGGCATATTGGGCAACTGTAACACAAATGTATCTAAATAATTATCTTTGTTAAGTCAGACTGTTCTTAAGATATGCAAAAAGTATCATGTTTAAAAATCAAACATGTTAAAATGCCTTTTTTCTTTTTCTAAAATGAACATTCAAGGTACATGAAGGGTTGAAAATAATAAGGTCTGAATGACTTAGTGATGGCTGTCATAAAAATCTGGCAGGCTATTCTATTTACAATATGTAATAAAACTGTCACACATAGAATTTATAAAAGCGTTTGCCCTAGAAAACTAAATCTTTTTGCCAAGGGCAAGTTAATAACCTCTACAGTTCATTTGAATATATGTGCAGAGAGATATTTGGGCTAATAGGGCATTGTGTGAGGTATCTAGCAGTTCTTAAGGGAAAGTTCAACTGCAAAGCAAATTTCTAGATTAGAGATGTATCCAACATCTGGTTTTCCATATTCTAACCACAGACTGCCTGTACTAATTAATGTGTTGGGGAAGACTCATGCACACAAGAAACTGCTGGGCATTACCTAAGAAAGAGCCGCCTGCTTTGTATAAGAAATGCATTCTTAACATTTAAAAGTGATGCTGCCAACCAAATTTAATGCACATCTTTTGTCCTCAAGATTACGAGAAGCTTTCTGGTTTGAGCTATTTAAATGACTAGCACATCGTCTGACACCTAGGATTTGCAATCCCTTTAGAAAAATAAATCCAGGCTCAAAAAATTTGCATTTTTATAAACTGAACTCTCACAGATGTCTTTACATCACATTAAGCTCAAAGTGGAATCCTCCTCAGTCAGCCTGCCTTGGAACCCACTCCAAGTTTTGACAATCAAGGAAGAAATCATGGAAATATAAACTTTGTCTTTTTTTGACAAGGCTCCGGAAAGCAATGAAAACATTTCCTGCTTTACCATCTAAGCATCAGATAACCCAAATCTCAGATCAGTCTCTCAATAGTTCTTTTTACAGAGTCACTCCTTGTCAGGAATCAGCATCACTCTTTAAACCCCTTTCCAACTTGAAGGAATAGGCAGTCCATCACAATACCTCTGTAAGTTCCTAAGAGAGGTATCCTAACAGCAAGTCCATTCAATGGGGCTTACTCTCAGGAAAGGATTCTCGGGATTGCACTGTAAGAATTCCAGGATGGGACTCGTATGAATAGAGTAGGACAGATATCTTACCTTCCTGTATAATTCAGGATGCCACTTCAAGTTGCCACCTCAGGATGGCCACGCATGGAACACCTATTTATAATCCCAGTATTCAATAAACAATTTAGTAATGGTTCAGTCAGAAAGACATACAAAATTGCTTACAAAACAAGAATTCATATGAAGGGTCAATACCACAGAACAGTTTGTGATCATCACTACACCACAGTTTCACGTGGGTGTTTCTTTGGGAAAAGGGAATATGTCAGGGTAGCACAATGTTTGCTCTGAAAGATCCATGCTCTCTAAGTAAATCATCTCTTGCCTGTCACTCTCTTATCTTAGCAGACCAAGACTTGAGGAATCACACTGGACATCACAGTGTAGACTGAGTTCTTTAAAAATCCTATAGCAGAAACTTTAAACAAGATACTATGCAAAGGGGGAGGATTACACTGCACACAATGCTCCAAACTGCCTCTTTTAAATTGGCTGCAATAGCCACTTTAAAATGACAATATGAAATGTGCACCGGAATTTTTTCCCTTCTTATTTGCCAGGAAAGTTAGCATAGTCAGGATGAATATTGACAAGTGCTTTCAAAACCCAATTGGCCAAGTCATTATTTATGTATTTTTAAGATTATTAATGCCAACAGAAAAGGCATGAATATTATGTGGAAATTGGCCTTAGTTGGCCAAGTAATATTAATTGGCGATAACATAAATTATAATAGATTACAGTAATTCGATAATTTTGAGCCCTTGAAGATGGTAAATAACATTTTATAGACAGACTGAAAATTGTCTTATTAATATATCTAATTCTCAAAAAGCCAAATCTGTGGATACTTAAATCTGGAGCCTGGAGCTATGAAAAGACAAAACAGATATTTCTACAAATCGGAAAAAGCTCCAGGTTTGCAGAAAAATCTGGAAAAATGTATATTGGACAGCTATCCCTCCAATAATAGAAACAGTGCCTGTGGCTTTAAAAAATCAGTGGTCATTGCTAGGCTACCACAACAGTATTGCCAGGATTGACGCCTTGGTTTCTGATGGAAAAAGGCAGGATGAGCAGCAGTGCCTTTGAGGGAAGACTCATGGGGTTGCCTGGCAGCAACCATCAGGTGATTTGATACCATGCAATGTTCATGATTCACCCAGGTCTGGCCACTTTCTATTCTTTAACAGCAGCCACCACATGGAAGTCAGGGTGGTGCAGTGATTATTTTATTTATTTATTTATTTATTTGATTTATACTCCACCCTCCCTGCCAGGGTGGCTTACATAAAAGTTCAAACAAATAAAACAGCAATTATAAAACAATCATATGCAATCATAAACAGTCATAAAGTGCTAGTGACAATGGTACTGATAATAGTAGTATTGCATATCGATGGTGGAAACATATCATAATGGAATAGTCATAGTGGGATACAGTCTGTGTAATGTTCAGCTCATCTTAATCTATATATGCCAGCAGGCACAGGCGGCTGGTGATAGTTCAATAGGAAAAGGGCCGTATCACAGTTCAGTTATCAGATGCAGCTCCTTGATTAAAGGCCTGGTGGGAGAATGCTGTCTTGCAGGCCCTGTGGAACTGTAAAAGGTCCCGCAAAGCCCTGATGTCTTCTAGGAGCTCATTCCACCAGCACAGAGCAGCTATTAAGAAGGCCCTGGCCTTGGCTATAGCCAACCTGGCTTTTTTGGGACCCGGAAGGACCAGTCAGTTTTGAGACCCTGAATGCAGTGCTCTCTGGGAAACATGTGGGGAAAGGTGGTCTCTCAGGTATGTAGGCCCCTGACCAGAAAGGGCTTTAAAGGTGAGAACCAGCAGCATGAAGTGAATTTGGTATGCTATCGGAAGCCAGTGCAGTGTTTTCAACACAGGCTGTATGTGCTCCTGCATGGTGAGGCCCACCAGAAACCTGGCTGCAGCATGTTACACCAGCTGTAACTTCTGGATTTGGAACAAGGGCAGCCCTATGTAGAGAGCATTACAGTAGTCAAATCTTGAGGTGACCATTGAATGGATCACTGTTGCCAAGTTATTGCATTCAAGGAAGGGAACCAACTGCCTAATCAGCCGAAGATGGTAAAAGGCTGACTTGGCTGTGGCTACTATTGGGGCCTCCATTGTTAAGGAGGCATTCAAGAGCACTCCCAAGCTCCTAACCTCTGATGCTGGTACAAACTGTGCCTCATCAAAGGTCGGGAATGGGATCCCTAGCCTCGAGCCGCCTTGACTCAGGAACAGGACCTCCATCTTCATTGGATTCAATTTCAATTGGCTCAGTCTAAGCCATACAGCCACGGCTTGTAGCACCAGGTCCAGATCTTCTGGTTTAGAGTCAGACTGACCACCCAACAACAGATAGAACTGGGTGTCATCCACATACTGATGACATCCCAGCCCATGCCTCCAGGCAATCTGGGCAAGGGAACGTATATAGATGTTAAATAACATTGGGTAAAGCACTGCCCCTTGGTGCACTCCACAGATCAATGGGAGCCTTCAGGACAGCTGTTCACCTAATGCTACCCTTTGTCCCTGACCCTGAAGGAAGGAGGCAAGCCATTGTAAGGTAGACCTCTGGACTCCAGTGTCGGTGAGGTGGTGAATCAGTAGCTGATGGTCAACCATGTCGAATGCTGCTGACAGGTCTAACAGCAGCAGCACTGCCAATCTGCCCCAATCCAGATGTCTCTGGAGGTCGTCCGTGGGGGTGACCAGTGCCATCTCTGTCCCATGGCCTGGGCAAAAACCAGACTGGAAGAAATCTAATATGGAAGTGTCATCCAAAAATCTCTGCAACTGAATTGCCACTGTTCTTTCAATTATATTGCCCAAATAGGGCAAATTGGAAACCTGCCTGTAATTTGCCAATTCGGTCAGATCGAGGGATGGATTTTTAAGGAGAGGATGAACCACCACTTCCTTGAATGCCCTAGAGGGAGGGACTTGTTAATAATCTCCCTTAGGGCACCTCTTTAATTAGCCACAATGAGCTCGGGTCAAGGCTGTATGTGATAGGGCATACAGTTGAGAGCAATTTGTCAACTTCTTCTAGGCTGAGTGGACTGAAATAATCTATAACCTGAACAGAAGACATGTGTGGAGTCTCGAGTTCACTCACTGTCTCAACTGTGGTGGGGAGATCACGGCAGAGTGACAAGACTTTATCTTCGAAATAGCTCGCAAAGGCCTCACATGAGTTAGAGTTAGTGATTAGAGTTTCACACCCAGTGATAAGACTTTCAGGCCCAGGTCACCATTCTGCTGTGGGAGTTCACTGAGTGAGCTTGGGTCCATTACACATTCTCAGCCTAACCTACCTCACAGGGTTGCTGTGAGGATAAAATGCAAGAGAGTACAATGATGTAAGCTGCTTTGAGTATTCATTGTGGAGAAAGATAGGGTACACATTAAGTACATAAGAACATAGACGTAGACTACAGGGGGCTCAGGGGCTGGGGCCCCTCCCAAAATTTTCCAGGGGGGCTATTCCTCCCTGGGGCAACCAGTGCCAGCCAATACTGAGTGCAAAACTTTTCCATTTCTAACAGATGGGGGAGGGGAAGAAACTGAACAGTACAGCTTGCATTCCTTATTAGTGAAAGGGAGCAAGAGTCCAGCAGCACCTTAAAGACCAACAAAGCTTCTGTCAGGGTAGAAACTTTCATGAGTCAGTGTTCACTTCTTCAGATACAGCTAGAATGGGAGTCCATCTGTCCTTATGTCTTGGAGAGTGAAGTAATTCCAGATGCCAAATGACAATAGCAGGCATTGTTAATGAGAGAAACAACCTAGGTCTCAATCCAGTCCAAGAGTTTGCATTGTCTTGAGCTTCATTATAAGTTGCAATTCAGCAATCTCTCTTTTTAATTTTCCTTTGAAATTCCTTTGTAAGAGAACTGCTACTCTTAGGTCAGCAACTGAATGTCCTGGAAGGTTAAAACATCCCCCCACTGGTTTTTGAATGTTGTGGTTTGTAATAGCAGTAGAAAAAGTAAGAGTCCAGTAGCACCTTTACAGACTAACAAAATTTGTGGCAGGGTATGTGCTTTTATGAGTCACTGCTCACGTCTTCAGACTTATTTTCATTTATTCTTTGCTTCCTCCTGGACTGAATCCTCTTGTACCAAATTGAGACCTAGGTTTTCTGTCCCATTACCAGTGTTGATATCTCTACTCTACTTCCCCTCTGAATATCACAACCAATCTGATCAAGCTGGCTATTGCCATTCAACATCTGAAATCATCTTTATAAAGTTTATATTTCCAGTATCTTGTGTTACATAGTATGGCACACATGGTCCGAACCAACAAAGTGACATTTATGTTAAATCCAACTCCTCTAAGTTCAACACCTCTGTGCTAGAGAGTCTTTAGGAAGACAGATCTCTGGAGACAGGAAAAGCTGAGCGGGGAAAGAGATCTGATAACATTTCTTGCAACAGGAAGAGAAGGTCTCTTGTGGCTGGATCCATCAGGTTTTTGGTTGTAACTTTGCATGCTCTAGGTTAATAACTAAAGTTTTTGATATCCAGAACATATCAGTCCTTGAATATGTTTGGTGTCTGTCGGAAAAGAAAGTATAGTCCTTAACCCTGGCTGTCTCCACCCACTTTCAATGTCCCAACAGTCAGACTGCAAAGCTTCTGTTGGGCCCAACATACTTGCTGGGCTCCAATTTACATTTTTGGGGAAAGTGTGTCTCTATTTTATTTTACTTGAGTCTATATATCCTTGATTGAGAACACGGTTTTTTCCCATGGTGTCTGTGTGGGGGGCTGCTTCAACCACTCCTAAGCTATTCTTTCAATTTCCATTTCATTTTTAAATGGAAAGCCCATCTGCATGAACAAGATTGGGGGAACATGCAGATCAGAGGCCTTTTAAAATTTCCTTTGCCCTGTGTGCAGCCCAGAAAGAACATTGGCAAGAAATGTGCACTCTGTACATGTTCATGCTCTTCATTTTGCTGTTACTTAAAATGGTGTGGTACAGTTTCAAAGGGACAGCTGGGATGTATAAAAGGAATGACAGGATTGCCCATTGGAAACAATGAGAGAGGCTTGAAGGCCCATTGGAGATAATGGGGGCCAGGAATGCCAATTGACTTGCATGGGCTCCACTGAAATACATTGTAGCACAAAAAAAGTTGCAAAAAAAATGTGGAATGGTTTTTCCATTAAGGTCTTTGGGCCCAGATAAGCTACTCTGGGACTGAAATGACAGCCCCAGAGTGGAATTACGGTCCCTAGGAAGAGAATCTATGCTCTGGTAATGGGATTACAGTCTCCAGAGACGAATGATGACCCTAGCAATAGAGTCTGGGCTGTGGGACTGGAATGACAGGTCACAGAGTGGAATGACAGGACAGCCCCTGGGAATAGGCTCAGAGCTCTGGGACTGGAATGACAGGTTGCAAAATGGAATGGCAGCCCCAGGAATAGGCTCAGTGCTCTGGGACTTGTGCTCAGTTGTAGGATATGAGTTTGAAGTGAGAAGATTGCTGCTACTCTGAACTCTGTACATTGCTCAGAAACTGAGTGCACAGCAACTGTTTGGTATTCTGGCTCAGAGATTCCAGCCCTGCATTTACCAAATGAAGGCATCTGTGATGCCATAATTTAGTAAATTTCAGTACAAAGTAACCCTTATGAATAAGGCAGAAACAAGACTCCTGTAAATTAATGCCCAGGAAAACTTTCAAAATGTTCCCCCACAGGCTTTACAGTGTTGTCTTCCTTACTTTCAATTTTTTTACCATTTGTTTGTCTTATGCACATGGTATGTATATTCGCAAATCTTAAAGTGACTATTCTAAAAGTGAATTTAAATAAAGGACACAGCAGGAGATTGCTGAGATACCACTATAACCACTGGCCAACTCCCACCTTTTCCGAAGTTTAGCCCAGCTCAGGGGCATGGCTAGGTAGGTTCCCAGGGGTCCCCAGGCCCCCCTAAATTTCTGGGGAGCCCCTACCTAAATCCCACTTGGCTCCAACTCCATAGTGACAGTGGCCTGTGATGTCACTGGCTCCTCCCTATCATGTCACTGGGCCTTGGTTCTTTTAAGGACCTGGCATAGCAATGCCTTTGGCCCAGCCCCCCCCCTCCAAAATGGGAAAGTCTATGCCCTTGCATAAGAACATAAGAGAAGCCAATGTTGGATCAGGCCAATGGCCAATCCAGTCCAACACTCTGTCACACACTGGCCAAAAATACCAGGGCCCACCAGGAGGACACTAGAAGCCCTCCCACTGTTGCCCCCCCCAGCACCAAGAATACAGTGCATCACTTGCCCCAGAATGTGAGTTCCTATCTATAATTTGTGGCTAATAGCCACTGATGGACCTCTGCTCCATATGTTTATCTAATTCCCTCTTGAAGCTGTCCATGCTTGTAGCTGCCACCACCTCCTGTGGCAGTGAATTCCATGTGTTAATCACTCTTTGGGTGAAGAAATACTTCCTTTTATCCGTTCTAACTCGGCTGCTCAGCAATTTCATGGAGTGCCCACGAGTTCTTGTATTGTGAGAAAGGGAGAAAAGTACTTTTTTTTCTACCTGCTCTATCCCACGCATAATCTTATAAACCTCGATCATGTCACCCCTCAGCTGTCGTTTCTCCAGGCTAAAGAGCCCCAAGCACTTTAACCTTTTTTCATAGGGAAAGTGTTCCAGCCATTTTATCATTCTAGTTGCCCTTCTCTGCACTTTTTCCAATGCTATAATATCCTTTTTGAGGTGTGGTGACCAGAACCTCCAAATGAGGTTGCACCATCGATTTATACAGGGGCATTATGATACTGGCTGATTTGTTTTCAGTTCCCTTTCTAATAATCCCCAGCATAGTGTTGGCCTTTTCATTGCACTCACACACTGTCTTGACATTTTCAGTGAGTTATCCACTACGACTCCAAGATCTCTCTCTTGGTCCGTCTCTGCCAGTTCAGACCCCATCAATGTGTATTTATATTTAGGATTTTTGGCTCCAATGTGCATCACTTTGCACTTGGCCACATTGAACCCCATTTGCCACGTTGACGCCCACTCACCCATCCTCCACAGATCCCTTTGGAGTGCCTCACACTCCTCCCTGGTTTTCACCACCCAGAACAACTTTGTGTCATCTGCAAATTTAGCCACTTCACTGCTTACTCCGAATTCCAAATTATTAATAAACAAGTTAAAAAGCATCGGACCAAGTACTAATCTCTGTGGTACCCCACTGCTTACCACCCTCCACTGAGAAAGTTTCCCATTTATACTCACTCTCTGATTTCTATTTAGAAGCCAGTTTTTGATCCACAAGAGGACTTGTTCTTTTATCCCATGACTATTGAGCTGACTTAGGAGCCTTTGATGAGGAACTGTATCAAAAGCTTTCCGGAAGTCAAGGTAAATAATATCTATTGGGTCCCCCTTGTCCACATGTTTGTTCACTCCCTCAAAAAACACTAACAGGTTAGTGAGACAAGATCTTCCCTTACAGAACCCATGCTGAGTCTGCCTCAATAGTTTTTGTTCATCAATGTGCCTACTAATTCTCTCCTTAATAACAGTTTCCACCAACTTACCCAGTATTGACGTCAGACTGACTGGCCTGTAATTTCCTGGATCTCCCCTGGAGCCCTTTTTAAAGATGGGAGTGACATTAGCTACCTTCCAGTCCTCAGGAATGTTCTTTTGGATACCAGGCCTAGATAGGAGTGAGATTCAAGTTCTGTTATTCATGTATACCAGATACATAACATCCCTCCCCTCCAAGAGGAGGCAACCTCTGAACAAACTTAATCTTTCAAATAAGCAGGCCATTGCCTACTTCTCTGTGACCATCGTAAGGGTTCAGTTTGGGCCAGTGTCTCAGTGCCCATAGACTGTGGACTGCCCTGTTCCCCCGGGGGATTACCTGCCAGTGGTTTGGTCTCCGGAGCTGGTTCCCATTCAGACCAGGGTTCCCTGATGGACTTTGAGTCCTGAGGTGCTGCAACAATCTTGATTTCCTGAGGTTCCCTTGGCTCAGCTGTTCCAGATTGGTCGTCATTGGTGTCTGCTTCATTCCTGAAGCCTGGGTCAGTCCAGCATTGTCTGAGCTGATCTATGTGGCCCCTAAGCTTTCAGCCATCAGTAGTCTGCATCACATAGGACAATGTCCCGGTTACCTCCACAACAGACACTGGAAGCCAGAGATACCCCTTGCCATAGTTCCTTGCAAAAACAGCGTCCCCGAGTTTGAACGAGCACGGCGCTGTCAGGACCTATCATTGCAGCAGCTTGTCCGATGTCAGATCGGGGTGGAGTCAATCCAGGAGCAACGTCAGCTGGTGCCCCATTAGCAGTTCTGCTGGGCTTCTTTCTGTCACGGCATGGGGCGTGATATGTTAGTGGAGCATAAATGAAGCCAGCCTTTGACTCCAGTCCCTGTGGATCAGATGTTGAAGGGCTTCCTTTTGGTCCGCGCCATCCATTTGGCCTGCCCATTAGTTGCCAGGTGGAATGGTGCAGATGTAATGTGTTTAATTAAGTTGTTACTGAGGAACCCTTGGAACTCAGACAATGTAAATTGAGTTCCATTGTCAGAAACCACTGTATCAGGCAAGCCATGGGTTGTGACGAAAATGCAGCGCAGTGCTTTTACGGCTGTGGTTGATGTCATCCTGGACATCTGTACTACCTCTAACCACTTAGAGTAAGCATCGACCACTAATAAAAACACTTGGCCCTGGAATGGCCCAACAAAATCAAGATGCAACCTTGACCAAGGTCTATGCGGCGTTTCCCAGTGTTGTATGGGAGCCTGAGGGGGGTCTGGCCTGGATTCCTGACATGTTTGACATAGTTTTACCCACTCCTCTATGTCATGGTCTATACGGGGCCACCAAACATAGCTCCAGGCAAGAGCCTTCATTTTGACTATGCCCAGATGACCCTCGCGTAATGCATCCAAAACCTTTTTTCTCAGATTGGGGGGAACCACCACTCTATTTCTCCATAACAAGCAGCCCTTATGCACTGACAGTTCTTTTTTCCTTGAGCAATACGGTTGAAATTCAATAGGCACTCAATCTGTCGGCCACCCCCTCCACACCCAATTAAGTACACGGGCAATTGTGGAGTCTTTGCTGGACCCTGTCGCGATGTCAGAGGCATGCACAGGTGATTTAGGAAGTTCTTCAAGTGCCATGACTTCATACGCTGGAGCAGGATCAATAGCCAGACCCAGAATTGGACACCAGCTTAAGGCATCGGCATGCCCGATGGCTTTTCCTGGCCAATGGATGAGGCTGAAATCGTATGCTGCCATAAACACAGTCCAGCGCAGCATATGAGGTGACAAAACCTGAGAGGTCTGACGGTTTGGCGCAAACAATCCAAGAAGTGGTTTATGGTCGGTGACCATGAGGAACTTACGCCCATATAAGAAATCGTGAAACTTTTTCATGCCAGTGACCAAGGCGAGCCCCTCTTTGTCTATTTGGGTGTAGTTCCCCTCAGCAGCAGTCAAAGTCCGAGAATAGTATGCCACAGGCGCTTCCCACCCATCTGCCATTACATGGCTAAGAATGGCGCCTATGCCGAAGAGGGAGGCGTCTGCTACCAGGACCAACGGTTTCTCTTTGTCAAATGCGTTAGGACAGTATTAGACATTAACAAGTCCTTAATAGCCCTAAACGATCCTGCTGTGTTCCCCAGACCCATTTGGCCCCTTTTATCAATAGCCGAAGTAGAGGCTCTGCAATAGAAGCTTTATGGGGTAAAAATGCATGATAAAAGTTCAAAATTCCTAGAAAGGATTGCAGCTCTTTTTTGTTCAGAGGCCGCAGCGCTTTCTGGATTGCAGCAACCTTGCTTTCTGTAGGGTGAACCCCATGTTCATCAATGAGGAATCCTAGGAATTCCACTCTGTGCACACCAAAATGACATTTGTTCCTTTTTACCTTGAGGTCGGCCTTTTGAAACCAACCCAACCCTGCTCAAATGCATTCAGTTAACTTGGATTCATTAGCCCCTGCAATCAACACATCATCAAAATAGGGCACCACTCCTGGCAGATCCCTCAGTAAAACTTCCATCAACCCTTGAAAAATACCTAGGGCCACGTTCACCCCGAGTTGCAAGCGGTTAACTTTGTATGCACCCCTGTGAGTAACAATTGTTTGTGCTTCAGCTGCACATTGGACTACAGATAACTGCTGGTAGGCCTGAGCGAGATCAAGCTTTGCAAAAATACGGCCCCCTGCCAGCGACGCCAAAACATGATTTATGATTGGAACAGGATATGAATGTTGTTGTAAAGCCCTATTAATAGTACATTTATAATTGGCGCAAATCCGAATTGACCCATCAGGCTTAATAGGAGTTACAATGGGAGTTTCCCACCTTGCATGGGATACAGGCTCGAGTACACCCTGTTCAACCAGTTTGTCCAGTTCCGCCTCAATTCTCGGTCAGAGCTAGATGGGCACCTGCTGGTACTTCAATTGTATGGGTGCCACAGAAGTTCCAGGTCAAAAGTTATTGGCAGGCCTGTATACCTTCCCAGCTACCCATTGAACACCTCAGGGAACTCAGAATAGATGGAACTCATTTTATTAGCACAGATCTGGTTAACCCCTGTTAATGCCAAGAGCCTCGAACCAGTCTAATCCCAACAGACTGGCTCTATGTCCTTCAGCAACCAGGAGACTCAGTGTCTCCTTAAAACCTTTAAACTGTACCTTGAACTCAGCCTCCCCAGACACAGGAATATGCCGCCCCTGAAAATCGGAAAGGTGCACCCGGCTGGGTGCCAAATGGCAGCAGCTCCTTCTGGGAAACAGGTGCTGCAGTGTCTCCGAGGAGATGATGGTCATCGTTGATCCCGAGTCGACCTCCATCTCACACCTCCATCTTGCATGACCACCCTGTCCAGCAACACGGTGACGTGAATCTTCTTCCTGGCCCTGGGTCCAGTGTCCATGACGGTCATGGGACAGGAGCAGCAGGTGGTCTTGTTGCAGTCTGCAGTCCTCGCAGCACCAACATCTCATGCTTTGTGACTCAGCCATGGTGAAGGCAGTGGTGACTTCTGCTTTGCCTTGGCTTGACACACCCTGGCCAAGTGGCCCCGCTTGTTGCAAGCCTGGCATCTGAGATCACATGCCCAACATTGGTCTTGGTTGTGTGCTCCACCGCAACTGGCGCAGGCTTGCCAGGGCACAGCTTTCACTGGGGTCCACCGGGACCTTGCCATATGAGTTTTGTGGACATCATCGTCCTCACCCTCAGATTCGGTAGTGGAGTCATGATGTATCAACTTCTCTAGGTGCTGATGGGGTGGACTGCCAGCCTGTCTCACCTCATTGGTTGACCTCTCTGCGGCTTCTGCAGCGATGGCCTTGGCATAGGCTGTAGCATAGGTCAGCTCTATTTTCACGAATAGCCTCCACTGGAGCTTTTCATTCCTCAGCCCACATGCCAACCGAATGAGCAGGGCTGCCTCCAGGTTGGGGAAATTACATGTCGTGGCCACCCTTCTTAGCACCGTAATGTATTCAGTTGATTCAGTCGCCCCCTGGTCGCGTTTGTAAAATGCGTGGCGGCAGGCAATCTGTGATGGTTTTGGTGCAAAGTGACTTTTCAGCTTATTAGTGATTTCACCAAGTGAAACAGTCAAGATGTCTGTTGGGGCAACCAGGGACCTGGCCACATTGAACACAACTCGACCACAGGAACTGAGTAACGTTGCCGTCTTTGTGGCTTTCACCTTAATCTGGTTGGCCCATAAGTGGAACTTGAATCGAGTGATGTACGAGTCCCAGTCCTCCAGCTCGGGTTTGAATGCCTTGAACTTCGCACTGGCTGCCATCCCTCATGCCAGTTCTGCCAGTGGGTTGGCAGGGTGTTGTCCTTCTTCTGCCAGGAGCCCAGATAGATCAGCTTCGTCTGCCGTGATGGTGGTGGTTCAACAGGGCTGCCTACTCATTATAATCCCATCCTCATTGCCAGTGTTAAGTACGAGACTTAAGTCAGCAGCTCATGAACAGTGATTCAGCTTTATTTACAGAGGTAAGAAACAACACAAAAACTGGAGAGTAACAGGCCCTCTTTTAAACTATCCAGGCTGGCATAGCCATGCCCCTTGTATAAATAACCAATCAAAACAATAAGATAACAACCAATACATTTGTCTCCCTCCATAACCTTCTAGCATCCTGACTGGCCGGCTACGCAGAGTAGCCAATCAGAGTTTGTTCTTTTGGATATCAGGCCTAGATGGGAGTGAGATTCAAGCTCTGTTATTCATGTATACCAGATACATAACATATACTGAATAGCATTCAAAGTCGCGGCTGTGATTTGGATGAAAGCATACTTTCTCTTCCCTTTGCTTCTAGTTAAAGGCAGATACTTAGCTTCTTTTGATAAAGGAGATCTTTCATGCAAAACAAAATATTTATGGAGAGGAAAATATTCTGGATTGTTTGATATATCTTCATAGAACACAAATGTAATACAACTGTCTTCATCATCCAATTAAACATGTCCACATATGAAACTAATGTACCTAGCAGTTATGAACTACTTAGCAAGTAACATTCTTGAAACCTGAAGTTGGAAAATGCATTTGAAAATTGAAGACTACTGACCATATTTAAGTATTTGGTCCAAATTCTGAGTCTGCTGAACAACCATAGTACCAATTTAGATTCCGGTGGCACCTTTAAGACCAACAAAGGTTTATTCAAGGTATGAGCTTTCATGTGCAAGGCACACTTTTTCAAATACATTGGGATGGTAGGTAAGGTTCAAACTTATAGACAAGGACTTAACATGTAACATGATGATGTTTAAGATGTGCGAAGTCAGAATTAAGTAACAAGCTAAAGTTATAAGGTCAATAGTTGTGAAGCAATAAATATGTCAAAATGGCAGATAAATGTCTAAATGTGTCTTTTCTAATTGTGGGAAGCAAACTGTGAATCTCGTTCTCTCCTCCCAGGCATGGAGATCACCTAACCATTGGAACCATAGTTCCAGTGACTTTAAATACCATATCTCATTTGCTTCAGAAGTTTTTTTAATGCTTGGCAGAAATGTACTTCTATTTTTTTAAAGTTCATAACACTCACAGAGAAAGTTCAGAATCGGAAGCTATAGCTGTTACTGACATTGGCTAGTAGAATCAACTTGAGTTATGCTAGTATTTTTCATTGAGTGTGGGACATGAATCTCTCCTATTATATAAAAAAGTTTTGGTGTAAGACTCGCCTGAACGTTCCACACGCCTCCTCAGCTTTTTGGTCCCTGACCTGTCACTCAGTGGGGGAGCCAATCCCCTGACCGCATTGCCGCCCTCCGTCACCTCAGACCCACCCATGGACCTGCCAGGCAGCCTCTCACCCTCAGTCTGTGGGGAGCTGCCAGGCGAGATGGGAGCTCTGGCAGCTGGCCGTGTATGCACCTCAGGCCAATCCTGCTCACCATCAGCCCACACCACCTCCAGGTAGCTGGAACTCTGCCACTGGGCAGGGGCTGCCGGCCCCGCAGTGGTAGAGGTGGCCCACGGGATGCCATCACCTGGGCAGCCACGAAGCCAGTGACGGCCCCTTCCCTCACCCCTCCACCCTGGAGTCTGGGGAAGATGGAAATGCTAGGGACCAGGGGGCGATCCTCCCGCTGATGTGTCTGTTGCCGCTGCCCAATGCCCAATCTTCCTTGCTGCCTGGCCTGCAACCAAGCGGGGGCCAGTGCACCAACAGGGTGGAGAGCGCGCGAGGTGACCCCGGGGCTGCTGGCGCCTGCCCACCCACAGAGACTGTGCCACCCCATTCTGTTGAGCCTCGGGTCTTGCAGGGGGGCCACAGCAGCAGTCTGACCCTCATTCTCCTCAGGGGCAATGTGTGGCTCGCCCGCCATGCCGCCTGGAGGGCCCTCAGACTGATGCCGGTTCATACAGCTGCCCTGAGGTCTCGCCGGAGCATGTGGGCCAGCGGTGCAGAGGCCTCCCGCATCTTCCTGGGGCCTGTTGTCTTGCACCTACAACGGGCCTTGCCGCTAGTGAATGAATAAATAAGGCCTTGGTATAGCTCATTTTCTTTTATAGTTTTCCCCTTTCTTTACGTGAATATAGTTTTCTTCTTTGTTTACACAAATACTAGTCCCACTGAGTTCAACATACCCCTTCAGAAATTTGAAGGGCACTTATGGTTGCCAGCCTCCAGGTGGGGCCTGGAGATATCCCACTTTTACAACTGATCACCAGCTGACAGAAATCAGCTCTCCTGAAGAAAATGGCTGCTTTGAAGGGTGGACTCTATGGTATTGTATGATACTGAGGCCCCTCCCTCCACAAACCCCACCCTCTCCTGGATCCACCCCCAAAGTCTCCAGGTATTTTGTAACCCAGACCTGGTAACCCTATTGCCAGTCTCCTGGTGGGAACACAAAGACACAAGGACACTGTAAACAAGCACTACAAGTATGAAAAAAACAAACTTTTAACAAATAATGTATATAATTGTAACTACAAAGTGCACAAACAGGGGTCCTTGAAGGCAATCCTTAACGAAGCTCTCCAGATTGTGGGTTCGTTTCATTAACACTTCATCTGAACGGGACCATAATAACCTTGTTACAAAGATGTATATAAATTACAAAAATAGTTACGAAAATAGATACGTGTAATGTACCTAACAATAAAACCATTTTAACATACATACATACATGGTGTCTTCTATTCCTTGAAAACTATTGAATGTTTAAACATTAGTCATGGTTTTCTGTACAGCAATTCCTCCTTACAGCAATTTCTACAAAATATTCAACCATCAAAATTACATTTTACAGAATTCATACAATAAAGCATAACTTCTACATACATTTTAAGCAGCACTTACCCTATTACTCATATTAGTACATATTCCATTCTGGAGATCTCCCAAAATAACAATGGATCTCCACACTACAGAGATCAGTCCCCCTGCAAAAAATGGCTGCTTTCGAGAATGAACTCTAAGGCATTATATCCTGCTGATGCCACTCCCCTCCCCAAACCCCACTATTTATTTATGTAAGGGTCTTCTCTTGTGAAGCTGCCAGCCCTTTCCACCTTGCAGAAGAGCTATGAGGGATTAGGTAGTAGTTGCAGGGGGGTATTTACATTGGTTTGTTCCCATAAACTATGGATTTTTACATTATTAGTGTGGGTTATATGCTGTAAATTTATTTTCTATAAATGTATTGAAGATTGGAAAGCATTCTGAGGCATCTGAGAACAGGGGAAAGTATTCAAAGTATTCAAATGCATGGTTGGGAGAAAATGCCTTTGCTGATGGGCATCACAATTTGAACCATTACACTGACCATGTAGGGCATGGTAGTGATGGCTAGCAACTGTTGACAAAGATGTCTGTTCAGGCAAAGAAAAACAAGGCATGGCCATGTTGACAGCATGAGATTAGAACCAGGATAGGCATTCTCAAATGTCACACCCTTCCCTCCAGTCATTCTGACTTTTTCTCACTTGGCCTCCCTGGCCCTCAAACTGTTTGGCTCATCCTGCTCAGTGGCCTAGGGCTTCCAGGGAAGCTCAGGGCCACCCTGGTGACACAATGTTCCTTTGTTTACTACAGTGTTGATTTATTTATTCCCTGTTTCATTTAAAAAACCCCTCTATTTTCTTGACTAGCAAAAAAATTAAGATATACTTTTGTACTTTACACTACAGCAATTTGTAGCTCTACATCTAACAGTGTGTAGCTAATTGCTTGAATAATATAAATCATTTATATGTTGACATGTCATAAATATATCAAACTGTGCAAGTGATAAGTGACACATGATACATTTGATTTTTAAGTAAAATCATGCGTGACAAGAAATTATCACAGACATTGCAAAATCAGTTTTTTTCACAAAAAGGTATTAGTAAACATTCTCTTGCTGTTTTGTTATTGTAGATTTGCTTTATTTAATATGTTTATTTTACAAGTTTGATCTCAGAGGTTGACAAGACAAATACATAAGACCAACATATGTTTTGAAGGACACCTGCCCTAATAACTCTGAAGAAAATTTCTCATTATACTTGAGAGCACAGAAAAAGCAGACAATAAAAACCTAAGTCATTGAAATAAATACAAAACCAATGGAGAAATTTTTACATATGGGGAAATTTTGTATTGTAGAGAGAACTTTATCCAACAGATAAATTTTTACATATGGGGAAATTCCATACGGTAGAGTGAACTTTATTCTTTCCTTTACCTATAAAGAAAGTATCATTAACTATGACAATTATAAAACACTCCATTTGTTGGTTGAATTAACATAAGAACATAAGAGAAGCCAATGTTGAATCAGGCCAATGGCCCATCTAGTCCAACACTCTGTCACACAGCAGCCAAAAATACCACATGCCATCAGGAGGTCCAGCAGTGGGGCCAGGACACTAGAAGCCCTCCCACTGCTGCCCCCTCCAGCACCAAGAATAGAGTGCATCACCTGCCCCAGACTGAGAATTCCCATCTATACCCTGGGGCTAATAGCCACTGACGGACTTCTGCTCCATATGTTTATCTAATTCCCTCTTGAAACTGTCCATGCTTGTAGCTGTCACCACCTCCTGTGGCAGTGAATTCCATATGTTAATCACTCTTTGGGTGAAGAAGTATTTCCTTTTATCTGTTGATTTTTAGTTCTTACTTACTTATGCTTCTGTGACTCTTATGCACCCCACAGTGTTCAATTCTACACTTTTAGAATGAATCTCCTTGAAATTTTGGATCCAAATTATGCTCTGTAAACACATATCATAGGCACACCATCATTAACTCAAGGCTGAAATCCCAAGGTACAGTCCTTCACACATGCAGGTGTAACCCATAGCTAGGAATGGAATGAGCCAGGAATAGGAGGAGCCTCTAGATGCAGAAGGGTGCAGAGCAGACTGTGTGGAAAGCAAAGGAAAGAAACAAGACTGCCTGCTGGGGAGCTTGAACCTTAATCATAGGCTCTTAACACCTCGTTCAAGGTAACTATGATTTATGAACGGAAAGCGGTCTTTTGTTCTAAATTGTAAATTTTAGAATTATTGTTTCAGGGCTGTGTTATCTAATGGGGAATTCATTTGGGACTTTCATCTTGGGGCCTGAACACAGAGTATTCAGCTGGAGACTTCTTGGGCCACCAACAAGAGGAAAGAGATGTACTTTGGGGGTGACAAGCTGTGAAGGAGGGAAACATTAATTGTTGGACTTTGAAAGATCACTGTTTTATTGTGTTACTAAGATCTATATTTTTGTAACATGATATGATGTTAAGTGAAAAGTAAAAATGTTTTATTCCCTTTAAATTATTGCAAGATTCTTTCCAAGTTCTGCCCCACAGAACCCACAAGCTGAGGTTACACAAGCATATAGAAGTAACATCTGGCCACCACATCAAAGGCAAAGTCATGTTAAAGTGATTTTTCTAACTCAGTTAGAACTTTAGTAACCAAATTCGTAAAAGGCTATCATGGTCAAATTCAATAAAACATCTGATAAATTGTTTAACACTTTTAAGGTACATGTTTGGTTAAGTCAGAGATTTAAAAAAGAAACAAAATTGTAAAGCATTACATTGCTATGTGACTATCTGAACCAGTTTTGAAAAGCTAGTGTAATCATCTTATGTTCCCATTTTTTTGTGATTTGTCTCCATTTCCTGGGATTACAAGGAAAAGTGAAATTGGATTGTGCCACACGTCATGTCCCGCACTTCACAGGTATTTGACAATATTGCAAACTAAATGACTCTGCAAGAGTCAATGTTATTTTCTACTGCCCAGCTGTTTCAGCCTCTGCCACTGATCGCAGATACAAAAAATAAAAGTTGTCACTGAATCATCGTAGCAAAATTTATGTTAGTTAGATTAAAAAAAAATCTACATTATAAAAACTGGCAATCCCATTTGAAGACAGTTAAACTATTTCTTGGGTGACTTTGTTTAGGAACAGAGTTCAAAGCAGGGATAGGCAATATAGCTGCATTGTCACCTATAGTTTCTGTATTTAGAAGAAATTATCTGGGATCTGGTGCCTTAAAGATCCAGCATTCAAAATGTGGGTGCAGAGGCAGCTCTAGAAAATTGGAAAACCAATCCATTTCAGTTTAGAATTCTCTAATACACTGTGGTTTATTTAGTATGTTATCACAAATTATATATTTTATTAACATTTCTATTCCAGAATAACTGCTAAATGATATTTTTTTAGATTCATTAGAAATGAAGCCATAGGTATGAAGCTACACACATTTTGAAGCCCACATGTGATTACCCCCAAACCCCCCCCCCACACACACACACAAAGCTTGGCTTCCAGGCTGGTGGGAAATGTGCAGAGTTACAAATTGTATGAATGGGCACTACTACCTGACTGCTGCCCCAGATATTTAAGCAGCTGCCTTTTAATTTTGTGAAGCTTGTAGAGGCTTTATAGCATACAAACTAAGACAGAAAAGTAAACTAAAAACCTTCTGACTGTGGTAGTGAACCATATTTCAGGCTATAATTCTTCAAACATTCAGTGTAAACAGTAAAGTGAGTATGAACATGTAATACCGGATTTTATGGATTATTTAGATATATTAAAGGAGATAACTGTATTTGCCAAAAAATGGAATGGACAGATCTGAAGGTCTCACAAGCAGTTAAACCTTAGTTTTATATGTGGTTGAAGCTCAGCCAGTGGAATACTGTGCCAGAATGGTTGTCAGTTAATGCCTTTGTTATTGAAATGGTTTGACAGGGTCTAGCACCTTTTAAATAGCCTTCCAGTCTTTTTGCACTTGAATAATAGAATTGTGTATAATTAAATCTTCCTGTGTGAATCAAAGTTATCCTAGCCTACTAGAGTCAATGATATAACATTATAACAGAAAAGCCATTAATTTTTACAAGAGAGATATTCAAGTAATAATTTTGCTTTAAGATGGTTTATCACTTTACCCAACAGAGATGAGATTGAACTGAAAGCCACCACCTCATGTAAGCTTTGCAGTTAACAAAAATATAAAGGTCACATCATTGCCTTAGATTTTCCGTTAACAGAATGTTGCAAAGGTACCTGGAAATTCACCCAGTATTACAGCTATAGTACCATCTGTTCCTAGCCCCCTCACCCACACTGACACTAACAGCCTTCAAAGGGCATAAAAAGTAAAAATGCCATTTTAGTAATGACCTATGAAATTCCAGTTATGCTGATATTTTGTTGAAATACTTTGAAAAAGTTACATTTCAACCACACATATATGCTTTTAACAGACATCTCTTTAAAAATACATTCTATTGAATTACTTTAAGTGCCTGATCAGCATCTATTTAAAGGAAAAGATGGGGAAAGACCCTACAGGGTACATATAAAAAACAAAAGTCAAAAGATGCAATCTAAGAAACAAATATCAAAGAAAACACATTTTTCATAGATTTCCACCCCAATAAGCCTCCATTTTGATTTGTCTTTCTATCCCTCCTCCTATACCTTGACATGGGACCAGCTTGTCTTCTACCTGTCTTCGCATGGGCCCACTTCTGGTTTATATCACAATAAAAACCAGCAAAGCCAGAAGAATAAACAAACCCCTAATCTTATAATATGGCTGAAGAAGAGGAAAACTGAGTGTCACCAGGTTAAAAATCAAGGCATCTGAGTGATAAATATGTGTGCCACAAAAGGATTCCAGGAATATTTGTTGTTGTTCAGTCACACGGTCAAGTCCGACTCTTTGCGACCCCATGGACCACATCACGCCAGGCCCTCCTGTCTTCCGTTGTGCTCTGGAGTTTGCTTAATTTCACTCTTCTAAATAAAAACATTTGCATCCCGCACAAGTAGGTGCAGCTCTCCCACTGTAATGGTAATTTCCCCATTTCTTGCTGGTGCTTCCAAGATTGGCTGGTGGGAAATCAGAGGGGGCCACCAGCACACAATGTCACTTCCAGCAAAATACCAGACATCATGACCAATACTTTTAGACCCAAAGACTAAGTTTTGTGTGCCTGTCTTTCCCACCAAAACACGCTGGGAGGGCCAGCTGGTGGTCTGGCATCCCTAAGGTCCAACTGGAACATAATTAAGACTTATCCAAATCCCCTGGCGATGTGGTAGAGGTCCTGAATTGCTGCCTGGCTGCTGTGGTAAACTGGCTAATAGTGAAGAAATTGAAACTAAATCTGGAAAAGGCAGAGGTAATGCTGATTGGGAAGGTGGAGATCATTAAAGACATTGTGCTCCCCACTTCGATAGCATTCAGCTGACCCTTGCTGACTCAGTTAAGAGCCTTGAGTTTATATTGGGCTCAACTGTATTACTGGAGAAACAAGTTAAAGCAGTTGGGGGGAAAAGATTTTTTCCAATTCATCCTAGCCCAAAAGATGGCTCCTTAACTTGATTCAGCTGATCTGGCCACCTGGATCCATGCCTCAGTAACATTGAGCCCAGCCCACTGTAATGTACTGTACATTCCCTCAAAATCAATTCGGAAACTTCAGTTGGTGAAGAATGCTGTGGCTCAGCTATTACTGGGAACTAGAAGGAGCATGCATATTACTCCCATCCTGCAGGCACTTCACTGGCTGTCCGTCAGTTACAAGGCTCAATTAAGGTATTCATTTATCACATGGCCTTGGTCCCTCCTATTTGTGAGACCACCTCTCCCCCTTTGCTCTGCCACAACAGCTTTGCTCATTGGTGCAGGGTCCTCTGCAGGTCCCAACCTGCAAATAGGCAAAATCTACAACTGCCCATACATGTGCTTTATCCATTGTGGTCCTTACTTTATAGAACAGCCTATCTGAGGTCAGAATCAGGTGGGCAGTTCAATCCACTGTTGCCTCACCAGATTATTTTGTTACAGAGAATCCTGACCAGACTCACCCCTTTTAGCATTCTTCAAAGCGATTTTACTGGCTGTGGAATGATCAGACAGCACCAAACATGGAGTCAGCCTGTCGGCCATTTTTTTACAAATTTGTCCTAGAAGCATGCCCACAAGCAGGGATGCGCCTTCTGGGATATGTAGTTTGTGGGGCTGTCAGCCATTACCTTAAAAAGTTTTCCCTCTGAGCATGCACACAAATGCTGGCTGAGAATGCTGGGATATGGAGTTCACTGCCATCCTCCCTCTAATCTTTTCCATTTACCCCTTCCCCAAATGAAATTAAAAAGCTGCAGAACAGAGGTGTTTTTCTTAGAGAGTTTTTCAAAAGAAAACAAGGTTTTGAGCAGCCCCTCTGGGGGATGGAAGAGGTGATCCTCGCTAACTAGAGGGGGGAAATGGAGACTGGGGGAAAAAGAGATCAGTGAGACCTGCCTGGCAGCTTAGGTGTGCAACAGAGTGACTAGATGACAGGAAATCTATTTTGGAAGCAGCTCAGACCAACAGGATCGGACTTTCTCAGGTATCAAAGAAACACGGGGCAAGGGGAGGGGGAAATGGAACTCAGATGACTGGGGCATGACAGACAAATGTTGCTGTCTGATCATGCACTTTAAATCCATAAGGGAACAGCAAGGGCAATGGATCAAATTGCCCGTGTGAACGGGACCACAGGAACACTCCCACTCTTGTGACTTTCTGCAAACTATGTGTCATGATCATGTAAAGTTTGATTCATTATACAACATGATCTTTACTAAATGTTCTAGTCACTCATGTCACAGTGTTTGCTGTATTTTCCTCATGATCATGAGCCTACAGTGATGTGGCCTACAGGCTCTAGGGAGGCCTAGTGGCTTTACAGAAGCCTGTATTGGAGTAGTCATCAAGGCCTACATTTCCCAGGTTCCCTCTGGACCCTGTGATTGGGGAGATTTTGGAGGGAAAACTACACCAGCAGGGGAACACGGGGTGGTGCCTGGGAAGAGGAGATAAAAGGCCTTGCCCAGAGTGGGAGGGTGTTCTCTCTCAGGGAGCAGGGCAGGTGGAAGCTGTTGCAGACAGAGGGATCCTTCACCCAAAAGGGGTGACTTAAACTGTGGACATTGGGAAGGCTAGGACTGTGTAGAAAGACATGTTATGATTTATTATTTTATTGATTTACATGCCCTTGCTTTGTTCATTTTCCTACTTATTATAGATCTAAAGTTGTTGTTAAATCTCTTACCTGGGTCCTCACACCTCATTTGATCATATACAAGGGGAAACCTATTGCAGAAGTCCTGTAAAAAAGGGGTAGGGTGGGTGCTCTGGGCCCTCCTAAGGAGACCCATACCAGAGTGGTGGCAGCCAGTGGTGGACCTTCCTAGACACTGCCCATGACATGATGTGGCAGGAGCAGAGGAATAGGCCAATTTTGGACCCCAGTAAGAGGCAGAGTGTTAATTGGGCTTGTCTTTTATGTTTGCCTTGAGGAAGCCACACAAGAAATCAGTAAAGGTGCTGGTAAAGTTTTGTTATTTTTTTAGCTGATGGGTCGACAGGTTAGTGAGGCTAGAGATAGGCAGTGCATGTTTCTCCAATCCAGAAAGGAAAAATCTGAGGACATTCCTGTTCCTCAGAGCAGAACCCAGAAGTCAAATACAGGTATGCCACCAATCGAAGCAACCATGTCCCAATCAACAGTGGCCCTGAGTGAAGAGACCTTATGTCTCCAGCTGCAACTTAAGCAGGCAGACCTCGAGTTAGAGAAAGCTAGAATGGAGCTGGAAAGGGAGAAAATGAAGCCGGCACATGAGCTTGAGCTTTCAAGGATTAAAAAGGGGCTGCTTCCTCCAGATGCTGCTGTCCAGTGGGATAGCCAAAAATACACTTTATACAAGGAAGGGGAGGACATTGAAGCATTCCTGTAAAACTTTCAGCAAGTTTGCATCAAGTACAAGGTCCCACCAGAGTTATATATGGAGAAGTTGAGACCTCAACTGAATGGAGTTCTAGCTTCAGAATTGGGCCAGATAGAAGGGGAAAAGAGGACAGACTACAAGCTGTTTAAACAGAGAGTGTGGGAGAGAGTGGAGTTTTTCAGAGAAGGAGCCTGCAAGAGATGCAAGGAAGTAAAGCACAAAAATAAAGAGTCCTACCCACAGTTAATATATAGACTGGGGAAGGCCTATGATCTATGGACTGAAGTAGCTGCTGTGAAGATGTTAGCTGACGTCAAGGCTCTCATGTGTATTGATTGGTTCTTGACTCTCGTTCCTGAGCACATTAGGCGCCCTCTTATAGACAAGAGCCCTTCTACCCTTCAGGAAGCTGTCCAGTGGGTGGAGCATCTGGCTCCCACCACGTTCTGGGGAGCAGCCAGAAGTGAAGGGAGGACCGCCCCAGCAACAGCATCCTGATTCACCAAGTGCTGGTGTGCAGTTGCCAACAGGAGATCAGAAGGCACCCTGATGTTATGCCTGAAGCAAGTTGGGACACACACTGAAACTCAAACACTAGCTCAACCATCTGATTTCAGTGCCCCCCACTACTCCTGAGTCTGATCCGGAATATATCCCTTGGTGCCAACATAAGGGAGTCACTGTGGATGAATGTGGTGTTACAGCTTGGTGAGACACCGGCTCCCTGTTAACCACCATCCACCACTCTCTTGTGGATCCTAAGTGAAGAAAGGAAGGTATGGCACCTCCAGGAAGGCAAAGGGATTGCCCTCCCAGTGGCCAGGATACCTATCCAATATGAGAGGTGGAGTGGACAGTGGTCCTCACACCTCATTTGGTCACGTACAACAGGAGACCTATTGTAAAAGTCCTGTAAAAAGGGGTAGGGTGGGTGCTCTGGGCCCTCCCAAGGAGGCCCATACCAGAGTGGTGGCAACAGTAGTGAACCTTCATAGCCACTGCCCATGACACTATGCAAAACTGAATTATTCAAGATGGCTTTTCTACAAAGGCTACAAAGAGTTGCTAAATGATTCGCAAAGTTACTTGGAAAAATTATTAGATTACTGTGTATAGATTCCTGAAACTAGGGTCCTACTATAGAATCTTTCTAAAACTTCTGAGTGAACCACAACCTCTGTATATTAAACCAAGAAAATATTTACTAAAGAACAGCAACCTCAACAGGGTAACACACTAATAAAAATAAACCATGACATCTTAGCATGGTAGTATGCAGTCATTGTTCCAGGAGGAATAAAGCCACATCATTACCAGTACCTTGCCAGAAGAAGAGCTGACCCAGCTGAACTCTAAGAAGGAGTGGGAGATAGAGCTGCTAGAGGGGAAATGCATTATACATGCTGCAAGTGCAAGCTTATAAGAATGCTTGAGGAGAGGGTGGGAGAACTCGAGGCACAAATCTGTACACTGAGGAACATCAGGGAGGGAGAAAGGTTTTTAGACGTGAAGGAAGAGGGGCTCCTGGGAGAACAGCAAGAGCTAGCAAATCCTAAGCAAGAGGAAGGAAGTAACAAGGAACAGGTGGGTGAGTGGAAGAATGTGACCTTGAGGAGTAAGATAATCAGGAAACACCGCCAGTGGAGCTGTAAAATCACTACCAGCTGCTTCTGATGGTGGAAGATCAGAATAGCACACTCCAAGATCAAAAGGATGTGACTGACGCACAAATACATAGGTAGAGAAGGAACCAAGTTATTCCACAGAGGAAAAGATGAGTAGTGGTGGTTGGTAACTCCATTCTGAGACTGACGGAAGAAGTTGAGTGCAGACCAGACAAGGAATCTCAAGAGGTTTGTTGTCTTCCTGGAGTGTGTATCCGAGATGTGACTGAGAGAATTCCAATACTGGTCAAGACCTCTGATCACTACCTGGTCCTGCTGATCCATGTGGGAACAAATGATCCCGCCCGAAGAAACCTTGAATGGATCTCCAAAGACTACGAGGCTCTGGGCAAGAAGGTGAAAGATCTGGGGGCACAGGTGGTGTTCTCCTCCATTTTACCTGTTGAGGGCCATGGAGCTGGAAGGAAGAATAGGATAGTGGAAGTGAATGGCTGGTTAGGTAGATGGTGCCGTCGAGAGGTATTTGGCTTCCTGTACCTCCAACATGAAGGACTGTTGGCGATGGATGGGGTGCACCATGGGGTGCAGCTTGCAAAGAATGGGAGGAATGTCTTTGCTGGAAGACTTGTGAACCTGATCAGGAGGACTTTAAACTGAGGCCATCCGGAGTGGGAAGAAAAACCCTGATGTTGTGCGGCATCCCCAACACTAAGTTCAAGAAAGGGAGTGACCAGAGAATAAATGAATGGGAGAGAGGTGAGTTCAGTAATTCTCAGGTAAATTTGAAGGGATCTATAGTAGGAAAGAATGTCTGTAATCTGAGATGTCTTTATACTAACACACAGAGTATGGAAAATAAATGGGATGAACTTAAACTTCAAATATTGGAAAGTAAGTATGATCTGATAGGTATCACTGAGACTTGGTAGGATGAGTCTCATATATGGAGCACAGCGATTGAAGGATATACCTTGTTCAAAAAGAACAGAATAAACAAAAAAAGGAAGTGGGGTAGCACTGTATGTCAAGAATGAATACACTTGTACTGAAATGCAGGATTTCGAGAGTTGCCCTGTTGAAAGTGTGTAGGTAAGGAGAGAGTGAGGTGAAAAAAGGGGGGATATTGTTGTGGGGGTATACTACAGACCTCCGAACCAAGCGGAGGAACTGGATGATGCATTTGTACAACAGCTTGCTAAACTTTCACAGAGACAGGATGTAGTGGTTATGGGAGATTTCAACTACCCAGATATTTGCTGGAAATCTGACTCTGCTAGACATGGGGCATCCTGCAGATTCTTGAATAGTCTTGCAGACAACTTCATCTCTCAGAAGGTGGGGGTGGGAACCAGAGGATCTACTATCCTGGATTTAATCTTGACTAACAGGGAAGAACTGGCTGATGAAGTGAACGTTGTGGGATCCTTGGGGAATACTGACCATGTCAGCTTGGAATTTGACAAAGAGAAGGATGTGAAACCAGGCCATAGTATGACTCGTATCCTGGACTTCAGGAAAGCTGATTTCAAAAAACGGAGAGAAATATTAGGTAGGATCCTGTGGCTGGAAATGCTGAGGGGGAAATCTGCACAGGAAGGATGGGTGATGCTGAAAAAATGAAGTGCTTAAGGCACAATCGCAAACTGTTCCAGTAAGAAAGAAAGGTGGGAAACAGGTAATGAAGCCAAGGTTGCTGAACAAGGAACTCTCTGAAGAGCTGAGACTAAAAAGGGAAATGTACAGGAAATGGAAGGAGGGTCAAATTACTGAGGGTGAGTACAAGAAGCAGACTTGAATCTGTAGGGATGGTGTCAGAAAGGCTAAAGTGCAGATGGAGTTGAGGCTTGCGAAGGATGCTAAAAATAACAAGAAAGGTTTCTATGCCTATGTTCGGAGCAAAAAGAAGAACAGGGATGGGGTAAGCTCATTGCTAGGGGAAGATGGTCAAACCTTAACAAGGGATGAAGACAAAGCGGAATTACTTAACTCTCACTTTGCATCGGTCATTAACTGTAAGGCATGCTGTATACAAACTGAAGAATGCAGGGTATATGAAGGAGGGAGAAACTGCCAGTCCAGAGTAAGTAACGAAATGATTAGAGAGCATCTAGCTGCCTTAAATACTTTCAAATCTCCAGCGTTGGATGACTTGCATTCCAGGGTGCTAAAAGAAATTGCTGATGTTATTTCAGAGCCTCTGGCTCTAATCTTTGAGATATCCTGGTGAAGTGCGAATGTTCTCCCGATCTTCAAGAAGAGAAAAGACGGACCCGGGAAATTACAGGCCTGTCTGTTTGACATCAATACCTGGAAAAATTCTAGAGCAGATTTATTAAACACTCTGTCTGTGAGCACCTTGAAAGGAATGAGTTAATTGGTAGTAGCCAGCATGGGTTTATCAAGAATAAGTCATGCCAGACCAACCTTATCTCCTTTTTTGACAGAGTAACTAAAATGGTTGATTTTGGCAATGCTGTGGATACAGAAGAGGGCAACCAGGATGGTGAGAAGGCTGGAATCCAAGTCTTACAAGGAAAGGCTGAAAGAGTTGGGTATGTTTAGCTGGGGAAAGAGAAGGACATGATTGCAGTCTTCAAATATTTGAAGGGCTGTCATGTAAAAGACAGAGCAGCTCTATTTTCTCTTACCTCGGATTGCCTCTAATGGGTGGAAATTACAAGGGAGTTGTTATCGGCTAAATATCAGGTGAAACTTCCTAACTGTAAGAGTAGTTGAACAGTGGAACAGACTGCCTCGGGAGATGGTGGATGCTCCTTCACTGGACGTTTTTAAGCAGAGGCTGGATGACCATCTTTTGGGTATGTTGTAGGGCTAGCTTTCGGTTACGCTCCTGCAGAGTGCAGGGGGTTGGACTAGATGACCTGCAGGATCCCTTCCAACTCTAACATTCTATGATTCTATGAAGCCAACAGTTTGAGCATAGTCGGTACTGTGCTGTACGTAATGGCTCCAGAAAGCACCTCACTAGTGCTATCGACTACAGGTGAAGCCTATGATCAGGATCTCCCACTACTTTTCCAGGTTAAAATTGCCATAGGGCACCTGCATTAATTGAAGTCACAGTACTGGGGGCCCAGTTTTCTCTATGCGCCTTTTTAGATTAAAACCCACCTGAGCCTGTTATATATGGTACCTGTATGACCCACTTTGCTTGCAGAGCAAATATCAGCTAAGCAAGCCTCCCACTTGTTTAGTTAAGCCACTAGAAAAGACAGATGACCTGCTAGAAGAGAGAGTAAAAGGGTATCTTGATACAGACCCATCAAAAAAGTCAACAGCAAATGCAAACCATATGAAAGAGCCTAGATAGGCAAGTATTAAAACACCATTTTAAAAATCCATAAAAATGAGGTGCACGTTACATTTTACGTTATCATCCTATTATCCATGTTTATACTGGTGGATACACTTTTAATTATGCATTACCACTGTATCAGTGATGGATTAGTGTATAGTGACTATGTCAGACTATGGATTCCTTATATCAGTTAGCTAGGAATTAACTTTTTGCTTACAACTGGAATAAACGTTTAATTAATTTACTACAAACAGGCATATATAATGAATTCTTTAATTAAGTAGATTCATTAGAATTTGCCACCTTTGAACCACTGCAAGATTTAAAATATTATAAATGTTATTTTTAATTTCTTTTCCTCTTTTAATGCAGTTTTAGATGAATGATACTGTGTTAAATTTTTAAATGACAGAATTGCAATTCCAATAGCTACTTAAATGATGCGCACAAGATCTTAACATATTATCCTAGGGAATTCAAACTCAATACATCAAAGATTAATTTCATTAATAAAAATAGCATACAATATTTACCAATCACATGAGACTTTGCCTAGGATAACTTTAATAACACTAATCAAAAGAGGGAGAGAGAAAAGAAAGAGGAAACAATAAAACTTCAATTGTTGCCTTTCCAAGGTCACAGTCAAGGAAGTCCTGATCCATTGGACTAATCTACCAAATTAACAGAGTGATCCTATGTCAATTTACTCCAGTCTGTTCACTGATTTCAATGGGCTTGGACTGGGAAAATTCTGGAACAACTCCGCACTGTAAGAGATATACTATTTGTTATAGAGATGCTAGTGTTTCAGGATCACAGGAATATCTCATAGGCTATGATTCAGTGACCCACACAGACAGCAGTATCAATGTTCATAAAGAGCCAAAACATGGGTGAATGGGTGTTTTAAATGGAGCCTAGGGTAGAAACTCATATGGTCTACTTCAGACATTTCAGAAGCAAAATGGTTATTTTTCTTTTATGGCTCATGAGATTGCATGCACATACAAGGTGGGAAGGTAACAGCATTCAGTGCACCGAAGATGAGCACTGCAACCCTAGAGTCGGATTCGACTGGCTTTCGAGCAAGGGAACCTTTACTTACAATAAAGGATCGGGAAAATGTTTCAATAATACAAGTCTGTACTGGGTCCAAAGAAATTATGTTTATTCAGACCCCATGTGTACCTAGCTTTTCTTCAGAATACCCTTTTTTCCATCTTCCAAACTAAGCTTTCAGAACGTTCTCTCTCCCCAAGTAGGAGATTTACTCACTTTCAAAACAAGAAATGCCATAAAGTATTTTTTTAAGTAAAAAAGTGCACAACACTTGAAGGACATAGACTGAACAGAAAGATACACAGAAGTACCTACCTTCTTCATTTTAAAAAGCTCTAAATGATTCAGCGGTTCCCTTCACCCTACAGTGTCACAGAGATTAAACATTTTTTTTTAATGTCAGAGGAATATACGCAACTAAAAATTAACCCTGTATTTAAATGCTCTGCTGGGCTGGGGTAAGTGCATAGAAGCATTTTAAATGAGAGTTTATGACAGTTAGTAGGAAACAAACATGTACCTGCTGCATGCAGTTTTGTCTTCTTGAGATCTGCCAGAAGCAGCCACATTTGCATTCTATTAGTATTAAAAGCCGGTGTTAGGAATGTCGAAAGCAAAGGACCAAATAAATGTGTCTATTAAATTAGCATTATAACTGTACATCATTATGTAAAGCCCATAAATTCAGAGCTCATTTTAAATGGGTGTTGCTTTCCAAAGAGATCTGGATCACAATGAGGTTCAAACATTGCCACACAATTTTCTTGAATTAATGGCAAAGAAAACATGCATGTATAATCAGGTAACATGCTTGTATATTGCTGCTGATGCAGTTCATTTGTAATTTATGCAGTTTGCTCTCCTTCTTTTTAATAGCAACATTTTTCAAGGAAGACTTCTGCTTTCCTCAGCTACAACATTGAAAAAAGAAAAGAGGTCAAATGAATTGCAAAGCTATATATTGTGAAAGGGAAAAGAAAAAAGAGAACCAGCAAAATATTAAAAAATGGGCAAGAAAGGCTGATCATCACCTCTACTAGGCAATATTTCTCAGTCTATATGGGCTAATATTGATCTAGCTTATGTTAACAAAAACCAAAAGTTCTACCTTATGATGTGAAAAACAAATGTTTTAAGAACCACTATATTACAATACAGGGAGGGAATATAAAGCAGGACTAAAATTGAAATCAAGCAAAAAACCTTCAGTTTGCTTACTGACTCGATTAATTTTCATTTTTATTAGGAAGTTTTAAGGAGACGGTTATTTTAATATTTGCTTATATTAAGCTTGTCTGTTTTTATTTGTTTAAGAAGTGCTAGAATACGATTTTCTGTACCTCGTCGGTACAGTTAGTGCTGCTGAGGGGATGGCACTATAAAATCTGCTGCCTGAAGTCTGATATACATGGCAAGGATATGATCCACTATGGTGAAGTGGCTGGAATGTTGAACCTGTGTGTGGATCCCTAATTGGAATCCAGTCTACCTGGGATGCAACACATGTATGGATGATACTTGCAGAGCATAGCACAGTCCTCAACCTGCTTTACCCATTACGCATAAAGCACAGTACCAGATTGTTAAAGGGAATAGGAAAGCTATGCAAGCCTCCATATTCCAATATGGCCCTCCCCTTTCTGTTCGATCAAGGAACTCCTCCAAGACAGTTGCTATGAGTGCCTGTTTGTGTGTGCTCTGGGGCATGGACAGGGCTAGCTAATGCTATATGGCAATCCGTACAGGTTGAACTGGCTTAACTGCTCTGAATGAGGTACACAGAATTAAAACAATGACCAGATAAAACAATAAATCATATTAAATTACTTTAAAAGACAGATGGTGAATAGTTATACTTATAATGAGTTATTCCCAAATTACAGACTACTGGCTACTTCGTGGGCAGGGGGGAAGAGGTCGAAACGAGCATGGAAAACTGAGGAGGGTGCCAGCCAATTAAAAAAACATTGCTGTCCTTAACCAAAAACATGGTGAATGAAGTTACTGAAAAAAATTAAAGTGTGATAATACATGATACAACATGTATACATAATCCTAAAGAGACAGAGAGGACATTTTGCATTGTACATAATTTGTACACTTTGCATCTCCCTATATAATAATTGTCATTTGGGGTGGCACTTTCCAGAACATTCAACACACTCCCAAATCAGTTGGCTCAATGATCTGTCATTCAGAATGCGTCCCTATCCACTGGCTGCATTGCCTGAGCTCTGCCCACAGAAGCAGCACCTGCAAAAATTTACCTCATAAGATGGAGACTCTACCCTGCCGCTTCATGCTGTCGCTGAGCCTGGCCTGGCCTCGGCCTGCCTCAGAAAACAGACTCTGGCCCTGCTGTTTCATGCTGCTGCTGTGCCCGGCCCAGCCTGCACTGAGGCCAGTGCCCATGGCCACCTCCCACCACTGCCTGCCCATACTTGCAACCCACTGCTCATTTGGGGAAGAGGAGCCGTGCTCAAACCTGCTCCACTCCACACCCACCACCATTCCAGGTAGCCGCCACCACAGCCATGTCAAAATAAAAGCTCACCCCCGCTGGCTCCCGGTTCTGCTTTACCATGGCCTATCAACAGCCTGTTGGGGACCAGCACCTGCCTGGTGCGTGGGACGGAGGAAGCCAGGTGACCACCAGCAGACTTGAGTGCCTGGGTGGTGAGGGAAGAGCTGAGCGGCTGAATGTGTGCTGGGCACACGCCAGCCAGAGAGCCCTGGCAGCCTGCAGGGAGGAGCTGTGTCTTGGGGGGGGACCTGCTACTCCATCTTTCTAGAGCTTGTTGTACTAGTTTTACAATTGTTACTATTTGGATATCTGACCCTACCGGGATAACCCAGGCTAGGCTGACCTTGTCAGATTTCAGAAGCTAAGCAGGGTTGGCCCTGACTAGTATTTGGATGGGAGATCACCAAGGAATACCAGGGTGTGACACAGAGGCAAACAATGGCAAGACAACTCTGAATGTCTCTTACCTTGAAATCCCTGTTCAGTTTTGGAGTAATGATAGTACTGCATTATTGTCAAATATCCTTAAAACAAAATTTAATTAAAATAAAAAAGGAAATATTAAGTGTTATGTCTATTTATAATATGAAAATGATTTGCACCTATATTGCAATACTACATATCAAAATACACTCTTAACAATGACACAAACATGTGAAGTGAACAAACATGTGGACAAGGGGGACCCAATAGGTATTATTTACCTTGACTTCCAGAACTTTTTTCCCACCATAGAGAACAATGGAGGGAATGGGGCAACCTGTTTGGGGGGCCATAGAATTGGACACCCTGGTCCAATGTTCTTGAAACTTGGTGGGTATCTTGGGAAGAGGCTCCATCAGCTACCCGGTGAGTTTGGAGCCTCTCCCTCAAACCCCCTCCCCTCCAGCCCCCAGAATATACCCTATGTTTTCACCATTGACTTCAATGGCCCATAGGATATAATAGAGCTGAAATTGACATGCGGCTGCCTGAAAGACTCCCCAGGATGCCAGCTGAGGGGCGGGGCTTGGCTCCTGAGCTCCCGGCGCTCCGGTGCCAGCTTGCTCAGGAAAGCCAGCACTCCACACACACACACACACAGTATTTGCTCCATAAGACGCACACACTTCCCCGCCCCCCACTTTTTTTGGGGGGGAAAGTGCGTCTTATGGAGCAAAAAATACGGTACTTCCTTTTATCTGTTCTAAGCTTACTGCTCATTAATTTCATTGAGTGCCCATGAGTTCGTGTATTGTGACAAAGGAAAAGTACATCCTTTACCTTCTCTATCCCATGCATAATTTTGTAAAGCTCTATCATGTCACTCTTCAGTTGTTGTTTCTCCAAGCTAAAAAACCCCTAATCTCTTTAACCTTTCTTCATTAATCATTGTAGTTGCCCTTTTCTGTACCTTTTTCAATGTCATAATATAATTTTTGAAGTACAGTGACCAGAAGTGTACACAGTATTCCAAATGAGGCCAGACAATAGGTTTATATAGGAGCATTACAATGCAGGCTGATTTGTTTTCAATCACCTTCCTAATAATCCCCAGCATGGCATTTGCCTTTTTTATTGCAGTCACACCCTGAGTCAACTTCTTCAGTGAGTTATCTACCATGACTCCAAGATCTCTCTTTCCTGGTCAGTGGTTCTAGGAAAAAAACCCACAGGGAAAAAACCCATGGAAAAAAAACCCTGGACATAAATGCTCACAGGAAAAAAGCCCACATGGAAAAAAGCCCACACAGAAAAAAACCCACATGGAAAAATACCATTTTTAAAAAACTTTTTTTGCCTTTTTTAGGCCATGCTTTCAGTAAGGAAATAGCTGGTGAATTTGCTACAGATCACATTTTTGTGGGGGATTCCCCCCCCAAATTCTGTGTTAGCCAATGGTGTCATTATTTTAAAAACAGATCATTATTTCACTCTTTGTTTATGGGTGGTAGGTCTTTATTTTTAAACTGACTACCTATTTAGAAAAAAAAGAAGATGTTTCTGCTGATGGCTGTCTTCCTATTTAGGTCAGGGTGGCAGCACCCAAAATGGTGGTGATAAGCTGGATATTCCGAAGCCCCAGGGTCACAAATCTAAGGGAGGAAAGGCAACTCTTCAAAGCTTATGGGAAGCTATGCGATACTAACACACTCAGACTGGTAAAAATATTTGAATTTACAGGGAGTTTTGTGTGGGTGGTATGCAGGGTGGTATGTTTTTGCACACTAGGTGAGGATACCTTCTGGCACCCCCTCCGTGCTGTTTCTGATTTCCAATCAGGATCAGGATGCCATGCTCCCCCCCCATGGTTCAGAAAAACAGTGCCCGTTGAATTGCCCTGACAGCAACACAGAAAGCAGCCAATGACAATGAGAGGCTGATAGAGCAAGATGGGTCGCCGCCTTCATCTGTCTGTAGCAGCAGGGAAGCACAAAAGAGTCCAAGGCAGGCCTCCAAAACTAGTGAACTTTGTGGCAGGGCAGGAGTGCTCCAATCCTGAATCATGGTTCACAGCAGTGACTCCAGAAAGCTCTTCCCCTGCCACGAATGCTGTTAGTCCTCCAGGTGTTATTGAAAGACAGAGAAATTATTTTTTTTTCCTTCCTGGGCTCAGGGCTAGAACCACCTTGGAAACACATTTCATTCTGCCTCTCCAGGCAGTTCCCAGTGCCCCTGGCCTCCCATGGGGGGGGGGCGATTCCCGAAGCCACCACATGCCAGTTCAGTGCCAGAGGGACCAAAAGAGAAAGGTGGGTGGTACTTACCCCCCTGGGTGCTGCGAGGCAGCCAAGGGATGGCTCCAGGCATCCTCCATGGCTGAGATAGTGTGCAGTGGGCTGAGCCCAGCAGAACTAAAAGGACTTTGCGAGGACAGAGACCAGCCGATGTGGTGCATTTTGTGGCACCCTCATTTGGAGAAGCAGAAAGGGGAACGGCACAACGTTTCAGCTTAGGGCAAGCCATGGAAGGGAAGGAGGTTTAAACCCCCCTTCCCTTCCATCAGAGTGCCGGCTAGCTCGGGTGCCTGGCTGGCGCAGGGCATGCGAGCAAGCCACGGAAGGGAAGAGAGTTTAAATCCTTGTCCCTTCCATCTGCATGCTGGCTAGCTCAGGTGCCTGGGTTCGGGACTAGGGGTGTGCAAAAAAAAATAAATTCATCCCAATTTGGATTCGGCCAAATCGGGCAGAATCCGTTTCAGCCAGCAGAAAGACTCCTGCATGTCAATTTCGGCAGTACCAGCCTATTGGCGAGTCTTTCCGCCAGCTGAATGTCAGTTTCAGCCCCATTATATCCTATAGGCCATTGAAGTCAATGGCAAAAACATAGGATATATTCTGGGTGCTGGAGAGGAGGGGGTTTGAGGGAGAGACTCCAAAATCGCAGAGTAGCTGCAGGGGCTTCTCCCCAAGATACTCACCAAGTTTCAAGAACATTGGACCAGGGAGTCCAATTCTACGGGGCCCCAAACAGGTTGCCTCCATCCCCTACATTGTTCTCTATAGCGGGAATAAAAGTTACTTCCCCCCCACAGTGCTATTAGTGGCTGTGGGGGGGAGGGGGTTTGAGGGAGAGGCTCCAGATTTTTAGGGTAGCTTTGGGAGCCTCTCCCCACATAAACCCCCATGTCCCAAACAGGTTCCCCCCATTATCTCATTCTTTCCAATGGGGAAACCCAGCCAGCAGCACTTGACAGGCAAGCAGGCAGCACCTAGCAGTCAGACTATCCCAGAGAATCTCAGGGAAAGTGAACTGTCTTGGGAGGTGCTTGTTTGCCATGAGAACAAGTGGCACACTCCCAAACAAGTGGCACTGTGGCAGTGCAAGAATGCCACCGTGCCACACAAAAACCCCAAAAGACCAACAGGAACAACATTTATACAGACCCTGTCCTGTATAAATTGATGGTGCAATCACATTGGGCCACACACACATATAAAAAAGAATATTTATAGCACTGGAAAAAATGCAGAAAAGGGCAACTACAATGATAAGAGGAGGACACTTTCCCTATGAAGAAAAGTTAAGGCACTTGGGGATTTTAGCTTTGAGAAACAATGACTGAGGGATGACATGATAAGAGGTTTACAAGGCTATGCATGGGATAGAGCATGTAGAGAAAGAAGTACTTTTCACCCTTTCTCACAAGACAAGAACTTGTGGGCAGTCAATGAAAATGCTAAGCAGTCAGGTTAGAAGTTAGAACAGATTAAAGGAAGTACTTCTTCACCTAAACAGTGATTAACACATGGATTAACCCTGGTGGCTACTGGCTATAGATTAAAGGAACTCTTGGTCGATGTGGCAAGTGATGCTCTTGTGCTGGGGGGGGCAACCCCCTCACCTCTTTTAATAGTACTGGATTACTTATAGTTTTTTAAAACAACAACTCCTGAACACCAGCCACTGATGGACCACTGCTCTGCTCCAGCCTCCATATGTTTGTCAAATTCTATCTGGAAGCTGTTCATGCCAACCACCACCACCACCACCACTTCCTGTGGCAGTGAATTCCATGTTTGCATACTCTAATCTGGGAGAACCGGGTTTGATTCCCCACTCCTCCACTTGCACCTGCTGATGTGACTTTGGGTCAGTCACAAGCTCTGGCACAGCTGTTCCTGAAAGAGCAGTTTGTGTTAGAGTTCTCTCAGCCCCACCTGCCTCACAGGATGTCTGTTGTGGGGAGAGGAAGGGAAAGGAGTTTGTAAGCCGCTCTGAGACTCCAAGTGAAGGGCGGGGTATAAATCTCTTCTCTTCTTCTTCTTCTTTTTTTGCAGAAAATCCTTGGACTTCCTAATTGTGCCCCATATGCCACAATGTGTCTCGAAACTGGGCAGATGTCCCTGGAAACTCGGGCCTGGCTTTTGAACGTCAAATTTTGGTTGTGTCTTCTGTTTCATCCTGACCCAAATTCTTTTACCTTTTTAATGCTGACGGATCATTGTGAACCTAATTGGATGAAATTAGTAAAAAAAAAAATTAAGTCCTTAGGAATACCTTTAGATTCGCTTTATTTATCATCTGCCTCCACAATATTTTATGCAATAAAAAAAAGGCTTTTAGATATTCAATTTCAGTGCCTGACTGAGGTAGCTAGGAAAACTTGTTCTCCAATTCATCTGGGATTACCCCAGACACTAGGCCAGACAGCTACTTATTTTTGCTCTTTAACTGACCCCCATCAAAGAAGGGCATTTATGTTAGCCAGATTTAATGTACTGCCATCGGCCATCTTCTCTGGAAGATGCCATAAAATTCCTTATGAACTTAGACAATGCCCTTGCAGTCAGGGTGCTATTGAATCTGTTTCCCACATTCTTTTAAATTGCCCATTTTATACTAAGACCCAGGATAAATTTCTGGACTCCCTTCTTTTTACATGGCATGGTCTCTCTGGGAGTGTCAAAGTCCAGTTGCTACTCTCGGTGCAAAACTCTTCTATAACTTTTAATGTTGCCTGTTTTCTTCAATCTGCAATTCAATTCAGGGAAACCATAAACTGATCAGTTTTTTTTCCTTGCTGTTTGTTTGTTTGTATGACAGCCACATTTTTGATGTATTCCTAAATTTTAATGTACTTTATCTGAGATATGCCAATAGAGGTTGTCTGTCTGTCTGTCTGTCTACAAAATAAAGGAATATAGCAGCTACTGAAAATCTACTGTCTTCTGAACAAAAGCTCAGGGATTCCTAAGAGTGAAATTGGCCATTTCAAGACTATTAAAATCTTTTCCAAAGCTGGATGTACAATAAGTGTGCTGCCAGATCACAGAAACACTTGCGGGGGGGGGGGAGCATCTCACTATTTCCACTGTTGCTGCTATTTCCTTGTGACAACATATAGTGGCAATTGCAGAATGACAACATGTGAGTCTCAATTTACACTGTAGCTTGAAAAATAAACATCAGAAATGTATATATATTTGTTTTCTATTAGCTTAGTTTAAATGATTTCTTTTAATATAGTTTAAATTGAAATAGTTTCCTAGTACACAAGAAAATGCACTTTCACATGAAATCAATCTTTTTGAAGCATTTCTTCCACAAAAAACAAAACAGTCTGAAATGTTTTTCAACAGAAAGCAAATAGAAATTCCTGTAGAAACTGATTTCTCTCTCTAAACCCAAGTTCCATCATAAACTGCAAATAGTATCCCACTGCAGTGATGCAGAACGGACTTTGTTCTACAAACCTGCCTGTCATTTTGCTTCTTTGGCTTTGTGTTCAAACGTGCAGCAAATTGAGGTTGTTCAGTGGGACATAGACATATTTTTGTCTCTCTCCTTGACATACAATTAAATCTGAGAACAGAACAAAACGAAAAAAACATAAAACCTATAAAACACGAGAACACAAAACCAGAAATTTCAAACTATTCATAATCATTTATGAATGTATTATAATCATTTATTGGAGGAAATGGGAGTGTATAATACACAGACCCACAATAACTAGTTAATACTGATTACGCAATTAGAAATGAGAGGGTTTTTTCACTCTATGTAACAATCCTTATTTTTTTAAGATGTAGTAGATTAAAGAATTGGCTACACAAAGATACAGACGCCTACAGCTACAGATACTTGTCCCAAGAAACACATATTCCTACTTTATAGTACTATCTTAACATGTTATAGAGTTGTTACTAAATGTTGGATTTAAACTAAAAAATTCTTGTTATCATTGTACCACTTTATATCAGAAAGAATTCTGGTAAATCACAGGCAGAATAAAATCACAAGAGGTAAAGTTTCCCCCCAGAGACTAACATAATAGACTGAAGTTCTTTTTATAACAGAGGGAGTTCCTTGACCCATGAAAACATGACACAATAAGCAGAGTTCAACATTCTTTCTGCTTAAAGGGGGCAAATTTAGATAACTCTGCTGTTAGAAGTTTCTGTGATAAAATGAAAACACGGCTATATTGGTTTCCAGGAGGAGGAAAAAATCATAACAGGCAAATTAAATGAACAACATTGATCAAGTGCAATTGACTGATGTTTGAAGACGGTGATTGAGATCAATGTGGGATTAAATATTCATGATGTTAGTTTCAGGAAATATTGAGCGCCTTAACAGCAAAATCAATTCATTAACTTTATTAATGAGTCTTCACAATTGTTAACCATCTGAAAACTGTTAAACCATGGACAGATTAAAGAAAGAAAATATTTAGACCATGCTTTTAAAATAGCAACCAAAGGGCTCATTGCTAAGAATGGAAGACAGCACATTTATGAAAATATTTTCTTTCCTTTCTTTTAGATGTTAACATATTAGCAAACTTGGAGGTGGAAAGTGCTGTCAATTTGCATCAGGGCAACCTGTACGGTTTTCAAGGCAAGAGACATTCAGAGGTGGTTTGTCATTGCCTGCCTCTGCATAGCAACTCTAGATTTCTGGGTGATCTCCCATCCAAGTACTAACTGGGGCCAACCCTACATAGCTTCTGAGATGTGATGAGATCAGGCTAGTCTGGGTCAACCAGGTCAAAGCATTAGCAAACCTACATGCCCTCAAAATCATTTCTAGATTCAAAGGTAAATTATGTACTTCAGCATAATGAAAAGCAAAAAACGAAATGAAACATGATTTTACAAAAACTACAGCAATTTTTTCATATAAAAACACATTTCTTTCTTGTCCATTGGTATTTGGGAGACTGAGGTGTCTTCCAGACCGCAGTCATGTTCCACTTTATCCTCAGCCTTGGGGCACCTGTGATCATTGCACTATCAGAGTGGTCATTCTACACTGCTTGGTTTTGTGCAGAATTTTTTCATATATGTGCCATCTCTTCTTTGTCAGAATATCTGTTTGTTGTGAGGGGTTTGGTGTTTCCCCCACACACACATGCTCTGTTGTGCTGTAGCACAGCACCAGGCACAATGGTATTCAGGGCTTAACTGTATACAGTTATCACCCCTGCTTATGTGTGCAGTCCTCTCACCCAAAAAAACTGTGAATCATACTTGGTGTACCTGTATGGCATGTTTTTGATTGGCTGCTTTCCTGTTTGGTTATTTTCATTGGCTGTGGAGTCCTTCACCATATTTTTGAATTCATCTACCTGAATTTCAGCAGCTAAAGGGCCCCGCGGAACTTACTTCAATTCCGCAGGGCCTGCAAGGCACCAAGCATTTGACCACATTTAGCATCCTGATATAACTTGGAGCCTCCCTGGGATTGGTTGCGTCATCCAAGTTTGTACTGACTCCTGTTAGGAAAACATTGGATTATGATGGCCGTCGCATAGGAATGTGCATTGCACTTTAGATTTTATGTGTTTTTAAGCTGTTTTAATATTTTTATGAATGAATGAATGAATGAATGAATGAATGAATGATTGAGCTGATCATAATGATTCTTCAAAGCACACTGACACTGTGCATAGTTTTCTTTAATAGTGTGCACAGTAGGGAAAGAAGATTCTTTAATCTGAATAGAAGTTTGAGTAAATGATGGTTGCTCAAAGGTGTCTCGAGGAGGGACAGTTACTTCTGAAGGGCAGAGTACCAGAATGGTGGTATTCTCTTTCAGAGGTTCACAGGCATTGCCACTGCTGGGTTGTTCCACACAGCATGGACTGGTGGGAGCAGTTTGTTTTGCTGGTATGGTCAGATGAACAATGGATAGAAAATTTTCACAAGAGCTGTGGCACATTGTTCAAGATCATGGCTGTCCACAGGCTGTGCCTCAAGAGCAACACAACCTGAATGAGGAAACCAATCCTGGTGGAAAATAGCAATTTGCAGCTAATAGACTGTTACAGTGAAGTGCAAGAATAGTTTGGAGGTGGGCTGTCAACTGTCCTGAGAAATTGTCCTGAAGATGTGCTTCATGCTGGAGCTGCCCTGTTCTGGAAGCATGTGCATCTGAATCCAGCGGTTGGAAAGATGAGATTCAATTCTTTAAATTCTTTCAAGAAAGCTAGATGGGATCTTTGGATTTACACCCACAAAATAACTGCAATTGGCCTTACTTTAGGGCATTGAATGTCAATGAGAATGTGATACTGAGGATAGGACTGGTTGTGGCATAGAAGACTGTTTACAGTGCCGATTGGTTAGATTGCTTCAGTGAATTTCTGGATTTAAGTAGGCATAGAGAGTACTGTCAGGTCCTGGGGGTTCTGGGTCTGAGATCGGTGAAACAGGGCCCTCCAGGGCATGACTTTTAGTGAGCTGACTTGGCTTTGGCCTCAGATAGTGCAGGGGGAGGGGGGTTGCTTGACCCTGCTCCCTCTCCCCTGCTCACAGTAGCCCAGTTGCTCTCCTGGCATCTCTGGGTCTTGCCTGTACTCTTCCTCCCCTGCCTGCACTGTGCCTGCTGCTTAAGTTCTCACTCTCAGGGCAGGACACTACCGGACTCTCCAGTCCCCCCTTCCCGAGTGGGGCTCGTGTAATGGATGTCCTTCATGTCCAGCGGAGCACCTCCTCTCTGGACCCACCCTCTTCCTTACCCTCAAGCATGGGGCACAGCTGCTGGCCCAGCCTTCAGCCTCACTTCCCTGCCAGCACATCAGCAGCTGTCAGCGCTCCTGCCTGCCACTTCCTTCCCACTGCTGCTGTTGGCTTCCTCTGCACTCTGCCGCAGCTCTAGGAAGGCTGGGCATGCCTGCCTCACTCCCATTCTGATTGAAGGATATCCTGGTGATGCTGGCAACCACCCCCTGCTCTCCAGAGTTTCACTGCCCATTTCCTCCCTTGGTAGCCATCCAGTCTCCCTCTTTGCTGGTAATTCTGGGGGTGCTGGTAATTGTGTTCTCTTCTGTTGAAGGCACTTGTCCCGAAGGTCACACACCAAGCAGTCAAGGAGAGCTTCTTCCAAGTCGGTGAACTTGCATGGCCTCGCCGCCTTCCGTAAGGCGGTGACGAACTCGGCTATCGATTCAGATGGCCCTTGGCACCGCTTGTAAAAAGCGTGCCGGCATGCGATTCTAGATGGTTGCGGCGAGAAATGGCCCTTCAGTTTGGCTGTGATATCAGCCCATGTCGCCGCGCTTAGTTCAGTCAAGGTGACCAGGGACCGGGGGATGTCGAAGGCGGCCTTGCTGCAGGAGCTCAGGAGCGTCGCCTTCTTTCTCACCTCGTCGGTGATCTGGTTCGCTTGGAGGTGGAACTCAAACTGTGCCAGGTAAGAGTCCCAGTCCTCCGTCGCCGGGTCGAACGCCTCGAACGCCGGGTTGATGGCCATTTCAACCGGAGGGGTGACCACTGCTTGTGGAGCCTCAGTCGGCGCAGCCGGGTGTGTGTCCTCATCTGCCGTTCTGCGTTGGTTCAGTGGGGCTGCCTACCCGCTCTCAGCATCCCATCCTCGTCGCCAATTGTTAAGTATGAGACTCAACAACGGAATAAGCTCAACAAGTGATTTCAGCTTTATTTAATGGCAACACCAACTCAGGAACACACCACAAGAAACAGTGGAGCACAGCTCCTTTTTAAACTCTCCCGGGCTGTCAAAGCCACTCCCAGAACATGTTAAGAACCAATCAAAACACAGGGATAAAGTCCAATCAGAGATGTTCCCTCTTAGATACATTATCACACAGTGATTGGCTACTTACACTGGTTTCGCAGAAACCGACCAATAGTAATGCGACAGCTGAGGAGCCACATTCTAAAGCAAGCTTAACATGTGAAAGAATAGGCTTGATTCACAGTTCAATACATAACAGAAGAAATGTACAGTTTTGCTGAATGCTATTTGGCTTCTATGGATTAGAAAACAGCACCTTAAAACAATTTTTCACCCTCCACAGAATAGAACATAACTTTTTGCCCCTAGCTACTGGGAACCATACACCCATCTTCCAACACTGGAATATCATTTAGACCATGGGAAAATTGCTAGAAGACACAATAGCAGCAACATACCTGTGCTTCCATAAGTAGAATCCTTTAAATATCTGCCATAAATTGTGACTAGATTGTGGGTGAACAGTTCCTTGGATCTTTTCTGCAAATCCAGGAGCACAGCGGCTGGTCCCTCCAGAATTCGGAACTGCAAAGATCCACTTGCAAAATGTGATGCAGCTCTGAGTAAAAAGGGAGGGTTGCAGGAGCATTGCTGCATCAGTTGTTGTGGGCAACAACCATCTTGTATTCAAGCTGCAATGTCTTTGTTTTGGTGTTGCATTCCAATGCCAATTGCCTGTAGCCACAAATGATCATTTGCTCCACAATATGCTCAAAGCAATCAGAGTTCCAATGGCATGTGTGGAGTGCCTCCTGTATCTTCTCCTCACCCAAGACCAAAAGCAAGTCCATGGTCTCCATTCTCTTCACAAAACCCCACATACTCCTGCAGTCTTTTGAGTGTGTATTGTTCCAGATTGTAGCATGCACCACATGTAGAATTTGAAAATGGTACCCAGGCACACTGTTCAAATGCACTGTAGGTGTACCAAGAGGTAGCAAGGCAGTGATTGGCTGCTTGTTTCAGGCCTTCTGACAGGCCATGACAGTTTTTTCAGTGCATGCACACTGGATCACTGAAACACCAGTATGTAATTTTTCAGAGAAAAGGAATCACTGTCCTCCTTGCACAAAATGGCAAGGTGGGTAGAGCATTACAAAACAGCACAGGCATTTCAGACTGCAAAGAACAAAATCAAGCTATTTTTTTTTTGGGGGGGGGAGATGGGGGGACAGGTTTCAGAAAGTGGGGGGGGGGCGAAGTAGAAAAACCAGCACAGCAAGGGATTGTTAATGAAACTACGTGGAAACAAAGGGGAAGACCGTTAACAAAGGAAAATGAGATGGGAACAATGAGGTTGTCTTGGAAGATGCCATGCCTTGAAGATGGTAATGAAGGCAGAACAATCAGTAAGAGAATAATGTGGATGCCTACATGTATAAATATCCCAGCTTAACCCAAGCTTGTCAGAGCTGGGAAACTAATCGTGGTCAGTCATGGTCAGTACTTGGATGGAAGACCATAAAAAAAGACAAAGGTTGCTATGCAGACAAAAACGAACTACATCTGCTCCTCTCTTCCCTTGGAAATCCTATGGAATTGCTATGAGTTGGTTGCAACTTGATAACATGCAATTATTATTATTACATCTTTGGACAAACTAGTAAAAAAAGTAAAAAAGACCAAACTACTTACCAACTCAGTTTTGCTCAGTTTTATTTTAATCAAAATATTTATAACCTTGCTGAGCCCTAGCTCTTTGCATTAAAAATTATATACACATCTGTGTGAACACTGCCATAAAAGCCTTAGCATACTCTCAGGCAGGAAAGTACTGACATATATTGGGAATGATTTGTGAGAAGCTAGAGATTGATATGTGCACCTCATGGCTATTTCTTTTTAATTTTTTAAAAAAAATATTCTATTTATATCCCACCCTCCCCACATTGCAGGTTCAGTTTGTCACTAGAGGCCAGTATAGGTAGGTTTTGATATCCCAGTCTTTGAGTCCAAAAATCAGTGATGCAAACCATTGTCGGATTGAGTAACATAGATTTGGTGGGAGTTGGAGAGTCAATCCTCCCCCAAAGTAAAGCTTGGTCCCACAGACACCCACCCAGCTGGGAGGCAAAGAATTAAACACAGTCCATTCATTAGGAGAAAGTACACCAAGAAAGATAGGAGCAAGAGAGACCATCCTTTGCTAAGTTCCTGCTGCTTCAGCTAGAGATGCCAGGCAGCAGTCCAGCAACCCTGAAATCTGGGGGCAGGAAAAGGACTGGAAATGACTTTGGGTGATGTGCTGACATTAGGTCCAGGCAAAAACCCAGATATAATGTCAGCATATGAAATTATCCTCTAGAAACTATGTTATTTCCACCACCCCTTCCACCCACCTTTCTGAGAGGCAAGGGAAGACGGGATGGGCTTCCCCAGGGGATTGCCTGTCAGCAGCAGGCACCTGGCAAGCCTATGCTTCATGTGCATTCTTCAGAGAGAAAGAACGCAAGCCGACATCAAACTAATTATAGGCTAGTTAGCTATTCTGTTTTGGGTTTACTTCTCAGATTCTGTAAAATTTCTCTTTGCAAGATGACACATTCTCACTTCATCTGTGACAATCTTTTTTGCAGGATGTATGGTAGTCAATAAACACCTTAATTAAAAGGTTTTTGACTACAGTAAACCAGTGCTTCTGCTAAACTACGCTAGCATGTGCTGGCACACAATTTTTTAGCCCTTAGCACACAGATTTTTGGCTCAGCACAGGGTAACAAACTTACACAATAGAGGAAACTGCTTGGGGGGGAAGCAAGCAGGCACGGAGCTATGCCCCCCTTTCTTTACACCTGGTATTTATTGGGGCACAATCCATGTTGGCTTGGGAGCCACTCCAGCGGGCTGGAGCCCAGGAGGTCTCTTCTCTCTGTATCCTGCCCAGCTCCTTAATGCTGGCACCTCATTGTCTGGCAGGAATCCATCACCTTTTATTTTACCTTATTTATAATCTGTGTTTCTCACTGAGGCTCAAGGCAGATTATGCGGTGTACATCAATGTAATCAGTGGGATGATGCATCTTAATAAGAAACGTGACACGGCTAGGGTTCCAAATGTTTGAAACAAAGTTGTGGTCTGAACAAAGAGTAAGTATTAAATCATGACAGATGTAATAAAATCCCGTGTTCTCCATTGGAACCAAGTTTGAGTCCAGTGGCACCTTTAAGACCAACAAAGTTTATTCTAGGTATAAACTTTTGTGTGCATGCACACTTCTTCAAATGGTCTTAAAGGTGCCCCTGGACTCAAACTTTGTTTTATGTTCTGTAAATAGAAACACAATGCATTTACCTGGAGCAATCTGTTATGATGTAGCCCTGTTTCCTTTATAAAAATGCCTTGTTGAACAATTTTGTTTGTAACAGCTGCGTGTCAGGCAGGAATTCAAAAGTGTCCAAAACCCAGAGAAGAGCTTGACCATCTGGACTTCAGACTGCTGTGTTGAAGGTAGAGGAAACCTCCTTGGTCAATAAACAAACATGACTCATGGTAAACCTATCCTTTCAGTCTGGCTCAGATCATTTTTGCTGATGAGCCACTCTTAGGGCTGGTAGTTCAAGAGTAAGGGGAACTCTGTGAACCCAAATGCGAAGGTCTTGCAGACTGGTCCTCTTCAGATGCCAGCTTCAGACGTGATTATCAAATATAGGTTCACTCACAGTGTTAATGCTAGTAGCTCTTTTGGCTCACGATCTAGGATTTTTGCTCACAACACTCCACAGAAGGGGCATTGAACTAAACCCTTGCCCTCTTGCCTACGTTTTTGATAGGCTTATACATGCTCATACATGCTTATTCATGCAAATTCTACCCTACCTGTGTTTCAAGGCACTAGGAGGATTGGGGGTACAAAGGATTAGGATTCTTTGAGTAGTAGAAGATTCCACTCAAAAGCTTCAGAACCAAGAAGAGGATGGGGGGGGGGGTGTTCCCCATGAGCAAGGCCTTGGGAAAACAGATTCTTTATGCTGCTTACTGTCTTGGTGTAAGTGACAGGGGGGCAGAAAGAGGAGAAAATAAACTATATCACAGAGTTGTTATGAGGATAAAATGGAGAAGACGGAGAGTGTTGTAAGCCACTGTGGGTCACCACTGGGGGAAAATAATGTATAAATGAAATAAATAAATAAATTTTTAAACCCCTTAGAATAGTTAGACGAAGAATGCATCACACCACTTAGGGAGACTGAAAAGAGAAAATGATGCAAGAAACACAGCTGATACATTGTTGCTACAGGGAAAACCAGTCTTTCAAATACAAAGGTCTCAAGTAATGAAAGTTTTAAAGGTAAGAATTTGCTCCTTGATTTAAAATTTAGAAACAAACAGGAAGTGAGTGAAAATGCTTCAAGACTGGTGTTATATGTAGATACTGACAGGAATGCTGTAAATAGGTAGGCAGCCACATTCTGCACCAATCAAAATATGTGGGATGTCTTGTCTTAAAAAACAGCCACATGTAGAATATGTTGCAGTTAGCCAGTGCAGAGGTTACAGAAGTATGATCAATTATCTATTACTTGAAAAGGTATTGCCTTTAATCTGGCTAATATAAACACTCTTCTATATTGTGAAACAGTTAATTATTTTAAATATTCAAGAAAGGCCCTTGGATATGACAATCCTGGAGAAAGGGTGTGAGCAAACTCTACATGCTCTTTTATAAGAGCTTAGGAAATCCAGTTCCTATAAATGGCTCAGAATCAACATTAGAACACTTTTAATTTCCGATGACCCCAGGTCCTCAATCTGAATTCCCAAAAGGGGGAGCTTAGATTCAGAAGCATGATCAAGGTGGCTAGGTAGGAAGGGTCCAGAAGGGAGTGCAGTTTCCAAATCAGGTGTAGATGAAAGAGGGTGCCACATGATTATATGAGTACTTTCTAATTTTTCAGATATTTACATGAGTTATTTTAAATTTTAATTGCTTTGTTATATTATTATTTGAATAATTGCTGGAAAAGCATGATATAACAAATAACAGTGCAATCCTATGTACAGCTATTGATTTCAGTGACCATCAATAAACATATCTAATCGTGATTCTAGATAAATTTGGTATGAGTATACTGATGTATGTATATATCTCAAAGAACCAAGTAGAGATGTGCAAAAAAATTGTTATTTTTCGGGTTTGGGTATATTGGGGGGGGAAACCCAAATTGGCATGTTCTGATATTCCCAAATCCCAATACTGGCATGGTATTCAGATTTGGGATTTTTCAGATATCCCTAATTTTTTCAGCTCCATTATACCCTATGGGGACCATTATAGTCCATGGTCCCCATAGAATATAATGGGGAATCAATCTGGGGGTATCTGAGGGACTAGGGGGTATATTTTTTGAGGTAGAGGCACCAATTTTTCAGCATAACTGCTGGTGTCTCTCCTCAAAAAACTCCCCAAGTTTCAAAATGATTGGACCAGGGGGTCCAATTCTTTGGGCCTCCAAAGGAGGTGTCCCCATCCTCCATTGGTTTCAATTGAAGGGTAAAAAGATATTTAAAGGAAATGCAGTTCCTTTAAAGAAGAAGAGAAGAAGAGTTTGGATTTATAGCCCGCCCTTCACTACCTGAAGGAGTCTCAGAGCAGCCTACAATCTCTTTCCCTTCCCCTCCCCACAACAAACACCCTGTGAGGTAGGTGGAGCTGAGAACTGTTCTTGAGAGAACAGTTCTGAATGAATTTATGACTGACCCAAGGTCAACAGCAGCTGCATGTGGAGGAGTGGGGAATCAAACCCAATTCTCCCAAATTAGAGTCTATGCTCTTAACCACTACATGAAACTGCACGAGTAAACCCTGTAGGTGCTTAAAGGGCTTGTAATCCCTTTAAACACCTTCTCCAAGCCCCAAGGGACTGCAATTCCTTTAAACAACTTTTAACTTTAGCTATCTGGTGGGCCCGAAAAATCCCAATTTTTGGATATTTGAGACTCTTGCTATTTTGGATAGCTGAAAAAATATTGACATCTATATCCAGCCGGACGAATATATATATTCACTAATATCAAATGCACACCTCTAGGACCAAGACCTTTTGGGTCCAGAATAAATCCATGAGAATTCAGCTCTTAGCAAACAACAAACACCACAAGTTTCATCGTAACATTTTCAGGATGCTAGTTATTATGTTTAAATTAAGACTTCAAAAGACTGGATTACATCTAAGAACAAAGATACTTTCTGGCATTTTTCTGTTCTTCTTCACCTTTTATACTTTAAATGTAACAGGGTACCATTTGTGATGACATTTCTAAACTTCAAAGGGAGAATGTTAAGAGTACCTGTAGCTATTATTTTTCCACATCTCTTATGAGATTACTAAAGTGAAAAAAATGCAATAAGTTTGTTTTTAAAGGACCAACTGAAGAAAACATTGGCAGGGAGGAAGAGAACTGTAATTATAATGACCAGGGGAAAAAACTGTCAATTATTTAAATTATGTTTTAATCCCAAATAAATGCAGAGAACTAAAAGAAAAAGAAAAAGATTTAACATTCTAACCTCAGTTCCTGTATGTGTGGCAGAACTTATCCTGCAAGTGCATCCATTCTCCTATTGGGGTGTGGAATTAATCCAGCTCTAGACCTAAGTAACGAATCTCTCAGTAACAAATTTATATCTCCAGCCTTGTTCCACTACGCACAGAAGTAAAATATTTAGTACTTCTGCCAGCAGGAACAAGTTGAAATTTATTATTTTTAGTTCTTCTGCTAACTCCCTTCAAGTGCTTTTATTAATTTATCTATCACAGGCATTTCCCTGGCTACCTATGCTAAAAAATGAACTTCACTTTAGTTAACAGAAAGTATCTAACAACTACAAAACAAAGGACAGAATACACCTAGGGATGAACACAATATTTTCACTCTAGCTCTAAAACAAGGATTCTGAACAATCTTAAAGTCACCCTATGTAAGTTTCTATCTTTTTGAGTTGGGTTGCTCTTTCACTGATTGTATGTTGCTCCTCTTGAATTCAGATTTCTTTCAGGTCATATTTTGGCCCCAACCTCTGCCAGAATTATTCTCAGAAATTTTGGGAGGATTTTTAAGTCAGTTCCTTTATATAATTCAGAATATTTCCCTTCTGTATGGTGGAAAATTCCAGTCTCATGACTCCTGGAGATTCTTATGAGTTACTGCTCACACAACTGCCCAGATACTACATAGAAAACTCTTTTGTTCTGTTGGCCATTTGGTATTAAGTTATCTACTAACATATTCCTAGCTAGGTAGGAGAACTAGATGAACTCATTATACAGCTTTTGCCATCTGAGGGCAAATTAGTCTCTGACTATTAGCAGAGTGGAAATTAAATTCAAAGTTACTGTTTTTTATGCAAGATACTTGTTGGGTGAAGTGCTGTTTCACCGAACTAGGAGTACCAGGAAAATATTTCTTCAAGTATAAGGATTATTTTTCTCATGCAATTCGCCATTGTTTATCAAAGATACTTTTTAAAATGACTAATCGGGTAAAGTTGAACATATGAACATGTGAAGCTGCCTTTAACTGAATTCTTGGTCTACCAAGGTCAGTCTTGTCTGCTGGCAGTAACTGTCCAGGTTCTTTCACATCATTTACTGGCTGATACTTTTAACTGAAAATGCCAGAGACTGAATATGGAATCTTTTGCATACAAAGCAGCTGTTCTATCATTTCTTCAAGTATGAGGATAATTTATTTCATGAAATGGCCCCACCTTCAAAGTTGATCTCCTTTCATGTATTATGTGCAGTGCCATACCCTCTAATATTTCATGGATGAAACTAGAAACTCTATCATAAACTTGTACTATACTTATTTTCCCACTAAGAATCAATGCCTGACCATGCCCCCATGCACACACACAAAACCACTGCTCATGGCTTTTCTGTGCTTGCTGTATCAGAACTCTGCAAGAAATGTCCTGTGCAGATTGAAAAGCAAAGATGGGTAGGTATTCTTTACTTGGCACCATACTTAAACAATTCTGTAATATGTCATTTTGGGTCCCACCAAGTATTACAATGCTCATTTCAATTCAAGGTCACTTATGAACGAATTAAAAATCACCTGTCCCAATACGGATGCTTGGCGGAAAACTGCTGCTCATGTTCGTCTATTAAAAGAACTGTTCCTCTATAGCTACTCTCCAATTTAAGTCATCTAAGCAGTTTTTAGTCCATAAGAGAACCTGTCATCTTAGCCAATGATTGCTAAGTTTGCCCAAGAGTCCTTTATGATAGAGTCTGTCAAAAGCTTTCCAGGTGTACAAGTGTATGGTGTCTGCTGGATAACCATTATTTACATCCAGGGCTCTTTTTGTAGCAGGAACTCCTTTGCATATCAGGCAACACACCTCCAATGTAGCCAATCCTCCAAGAGCTGACAGTAGCCCCTGTAAGAAGATTTCCTGTAAGATGATTTCCTGAATCCAGTTTTTAAAAATCAGTGTAACATCTGCTAGTTTTCAGTTCTCTGGTAGAGAGGTCTATTTTAACAACAATTTATGTCTACTAGTTAGAAGGATTGACAATTTAGATGTTAGTATTTAGGGGGTGTTGCCCTATCACTCTGCATACATGTTGTCTCAACTTGGTTATGTATTTTATATTATTATATGCTTCCTGTGCATAACTCTGCTATATGATAGATAAATAAATAAATAACAATTCCACACATGAGCTCGTTGGATGTATGCTGTCCCAGTTCAGAGACTTCCTCAATAGTAGTAGAAATTCAATTCTTCATCTCATGAATTCCACTTAGCTCTTCAGACATCCTTTCCAGACAAAACTGGCAGGACTAATGCAGGTTGCTAAAAAATAGATAAGGCTAGTTGATGAGCATTATGAGGCATCTAAGAATGAAGGAAAGTTCAGAAAAAAGCAGTGTTGTGCTTGCCTGTGCAATATTGTGGGTCACAGAGGGAATGTTCTTGGTAGCATCTACTAAACATTAGTTGCTTCACTGTCACATGTAGGGAAGAAGATGAAGATTAACACCTCTCACCAGTGACTATTTAGGCTATGATAAATGAAGTTACCAGTAACCCTGGCAAAGTTTGTACCTAGGATAGGATTGCCTATAATGCTGGTAGCCAGGCTGCTTGTTAATAGCAACCCATGCTTAAAAGTTGAGGCAGTTGTTTTTTTCTTTCAGTGTAGAGCAGGTATAATAAAATCCTATTTTTGAACTCATATGCTTGATATCTTGTGTCTTCATTCCTGATGTGGACATAATAATAATTTATATTTTGATTTTGTTGTGGGACCATGTGAGAATTGTATTAATGTAAGTACTGATAGAGGGCATGTTTAGTCCAATTGAACTCAAAGGGCCCTTCAATGCATACTATTTATGTGTCAGAGCCTAGTGAAAGCTTATTTTGTCTCCCTCCCCACCTTGCTGTATGCTTTTTCTCATTCTCTATAAGGCCTGCAGTTAATGCTTTTTTAAAAGATCTTGTCATTCCAGTAAACTTTGTTTAAAGTAACTCTGCATATTCTGCTAACATTTTCAACAGTACAAACTTCACACACATTCTCTTGCTGTAAAAGCCTTACAAGAACCATGTAAAATAGGTGAGTAGTATTTTCTCATTATTGCAGATTGGGTGTGTGTTCTTAGGCTAGGAAAGACTGTCTTTCATTAGTTCCACTGAATGGGTTCATGGCAGAAGGCAGAATCTATCTAGGACTTCTTAATATTATACCTCAGTCTCTTAGAAACTATACGCCAGTTCTTATATAGGAAGAACTCTCTTTGCAGATATGGAATTGGGTTTCAACCTCCTACTTTGTACATTTCCATTCTTCACAACAGAACATTTCCTGTTGTGCTCACATAAGAGTCTGGAACAGGTTTTATTTGGTTCTGCTAAAAGAAAAATTATTTGACCTATAAAGGAAATCTCTAGTGCATTGCTCTCATTTTTTTTATTCCTGTAGGTAACATGACCTGCATTCCTTCGAAGTATTTATTCCTCTGTACATAATCCTATTGTTCAGTTGAGTAGAGGAGAAATGGATTTTTTTTTGGTTTTTGCTTTTCAGCAATTACATTATTAGTATCCTACCAAGAAAGCAATTCATTTGTAAAAGAACGTGTCAGTATTACTTCACATAAATTTAGTTTTCCTTCATTTGGAAAAAAAAATTACATATGGTGCAATATGCTTTGTGAATGGTAACATGAATTCAAAGATAAAGAAATAGAATGAGGTTGCCAGTAACCTTTGTTCATTGAGTGGTCTTCTGTGAAGGCACACATGGGACTGCATGTGCATGCAGGCCAGCCGCAGAGATAAAGAGCTTAAAAGCTTTCCCTCTGAGCTTTCTACAGTGCTACAGGCACTCTCCTCCCCCTCAGCTCGAGTTGACTCTTCCACCTAAAAGGGGCAGGAAGTGCTCTTTCTCTCATTTGACCTTTTGCCACCATGGAGCCCAATGAAAGGTCCATGGGAAGAAACTCACAACAGGGCAAGGGGGGGAGAATGTGTGCCTGCACAGCAGACCACTAAATGAACAACAGTTACAGGTAAGTGCAACCCCCATTTTCAACTTTGTGGCTTCTATGCAGTCCTACATAGGAGAACAGTGAACTTATTTGACATTTAGGAGGAGAGTGTGGGCTGGCTAGTAGAATAACATCTGCAACACTGCCTTCCCCATAGCTGTCTCACTCCTGGAATCAACACCTACTCAACAGTGCTTCATGAAAGTGGATGATATGGACCAAATCTCCACCTTGGTGATGGGGAACCTGCACAGAACTGTCGCTGTTGATATTTGTGCCCTCATGGATTGTGCCTTCACTGGGAAAGGGCACAGAGTCCCAGTCCTGCTATATAGAGGCTTGATGGTCGATACTACAAAATGAGATAGTGTTTGTGATTAGGGTACTTTGCCTTTATTGGGGCTGGAGAAGCAGACAAAGAAATGCTGATCTTGATGGAAGTGTTTTGTTCTTTATAAATAAAAAAATAAGGTCCTCCTCACATTTAGTGAATCGAGAGCTCTGAAGAGGGAGAACAGGGAATAACTGGTAGGGTAATATTCTTTGAGAGGTGAATAGCAGATCTCACCTTAGAAGGGAATTGTAGGCTTGGCCTAAGCACCACATTATTTGCATGAAATCTAAGAAAAGAGGGATCAGACATCTCATATGTGGCCATGGGTTTAAATGGTTTATGCATTAATGATGACAGGACCAAAGACAAACTCCACTGTGGGACTGGGGGGAGAGACAGGAGGATGCAGGTTGGACAACAATCTCAGAAGTTGCTTGGATATAGTATTGCAGGGGGGAAAGACCCATCAATCCCCTTAAGGAATGCTGATATATCAGCCAGGTGTACCTTAATAGATGATACTCATAAATAAGACACAAGATATGTAAAAGAAATGCCCTAAACCACAATTTTGTGGTGATATCCCCTGTTCATGTGCCCAGAGAGAAAAATCTTTCCACTTATACCCATATGAGGAACAGTTTGCATGCAGAGGTTAAGGCTTGTGCTACTCTGGAGGAACCCCACCCTCTAGACTGGCAAGTGCAAGGACTTGATGTTGTGGAAGAGTACTGGGCCCCAGTGAAGGAGGTCTTCTACCTCTGGAAGAGGGAGTATATCCTTTTGGATAGGTCCCATGGGACTGGGAACCAAAGCTGGCAGAGCCTGAAAGAAACTATCAGCATGCAGGCAAATCTGTCTGCTCTGAGTTTGGCAACTACCATTAGATTTTTAGATAATCAGAATAGGGATGGGACATAAGGCATAAAACTGGGAAATCTGTCATGCATCCCTGGGAGGGCAGGGTAAAAATTTAATAAATCAAATCAAATCAAATAAATTATGGAGTGAGGTGTATGTAATGTGGATTTTTCCACATTCACCACCAGGCCTAAAGAATTCAAGTGTGAATGTAATTTGGTCATACAGAAAGGATTCTGACTGAGCTACAAAGAGCGAGTCATCTAACTATGGGTAGGCCATGCATTCCTAAAGATATAAGTATGCTATCACCACTGCTATAATTTTGTGAAGACCCTTGGTGCCATGGCGAGTTCAAATGGTAACACCATGTTTCAAAAGAAATCATCCCTAAACTGGAAATGCAGGTATTTCTTGCACTCCAGGTTGAATGGAAATGTGCAAGAATGTATCATTAAGGTCCAGTACTATGAATCAGCAATCCAGCTATAATAAGAAAATCACATCAGGCAGAGTGACCATTTGGAATTTTGAAATTCTCAAACATTTATTTTAACTCCCTGAGGTCAAGGATTGGGCTCTTTCCTTTATCTTTTTTATTTATGAAGAAATAACTGAACAGAAGCTGTTTTGTAAGCCATCATGGGGGATGGGTTAAACTGCCCCTTTTGGTAACAACTGACTGACCTCTTTTGTTAACAACAGAAGGGATGTAGGTGGATGAGGTAGAGGAAGGTTGGATGATGGGAATATCATTAATTCTAAATAGTAGCCAGAAATGACTATGGAAAGGACCCAGGAATCTTTAATAATGAGGCTCCAGGAGTCGATAAAAGGGCTAATCTGTTCACAAAACTTGGAACTGCTGGTGTGCCACTGACTAGTCATTGAAGTCATTTGTCCCTAGCAGGAGGATGTGTAGGTGACTGGTTTGGCCTTTTACTCCTAGACTTCCCTCTCTTACCCTGCTGTTGGGCACAGTACTGGGGGCTGGTAGGGATGCTGACAATGGAAGGACAACTGGGACTGTGTTTGATGGTAATGCCTGGGTTTGTATGAGGCTGGTTGCCCCCTAATGCCCAAAATCTTGGCTGTAAGCTTATTCTTTTGCATCCTGTCTAGGGACTCATCAGTTTGTGCACTAAATAACTCTTTCCCCTTGAAAGGGAGTGTACAGGCTTTGAACCCTCTCACCCCCAGTCCAGGGGATGAGAGAGGCACAATTCCTGATACTCCACCAGCATGTACAAGATCCCAAAATCCCATATGCTTAAACAAACCCAAGAGTATGTCTGCATACACTCCTGGCTTATCAGTAGTCACTGCCACCAAGATCTCTTATATCAGGGCCCTCACCAAAGCTCAGGAGAAGAGATCTAAGCTCCTGCCTGGTCTAGAGGACTTAGCAAGTTTACCAGCTCTGTGCCAGAGCTGCAGATAATTAATTAACACACAGTAGTAGCCTTCTAGGAGAACAGCTTAGACACAGGGTCTAGGCTTAGAACCCAGTTGCAATCCAAGACACCAACTCAGATAATATTAATTGATATTATCTTTATTTAGTACAAACCATGTATATAACAAGAGGCTAGTGAGAAGGTACATAAAACAAATAAGATCTATAGCTTCTTCAGCTCTAACTATACATAGAGGTATTCATAATTACCAGTCATTCAGAAATACCAGATAATTCAATGTCCTTTGTGGAACCAGGAGATCTTCAGGATGAACCACATGGCTGATGAAAGCAACTAAGACCAGCTTGGTTGCCTAGTAGTAAAATTCCATGTTGCAGGTTTGTAATCCAAAAGGGAACTCTGCCTCAGAAAGAAGCTAACTTTCCAAGAGAACTCTGTCTCTCATCCCATAGGGTGAGCACAACTCCCTCCCTCTCCTGTCATAATTGAATATGGCCATTTATCCAATCACAAGGGGATGAAGAGGTGTCTCCAACTATCTAGGTGTAGGCATTGCTGACGCAACTAAAGGCACATCTGCTAAGCTTTGATGTGTTAATGCATGGGACATCTGTGTCCCCCCAGCTTGGGAAGAGCCTCAGTGTCTACTTCTTCCCAGCAAAGGTGTCAAAGTAGCTTTGTATATGGATATCAGGCTTGGCATCTGGCATGCCATCTGTTGCAGGTGACGCAAGTCACATGGAGATGTTAGCAGTTAGATCATTTGGCCATAGCAGGAATGAATCAGGAAAGTGTTTTCCTATACAGGGAGCCCTAATCTCATTAGGCAGAGCAATTGTGAACAACCATGAATGTCCCCTAAGCACCTTTGCTGATACCACAGCCTGGCTAGTGCAGTTGGCAGCATGTCTCACCTTATTCATCTGTTGCTTACTCAATCTTACACCCTCAGCCTGAACCACCTTAGCTAAGGATTTTTTTTAATCTTCAGGAAGGGCATCTAGATAGGATGACAAATGATCACACAGGAATAATTGATTCTGAGACATGATAGCACTATAAGATATGCAGAAGGCTACTGATCTTGACAACTAAGCCTTCCTGATCTATACCATCTAGTTTCCTCCCCTCTTTATCCAATAGAGAGAAATGAGTTCCTGTCTTATGATCTCTGCTACGAGACAGTTCGCAGGCCAATGTGTCAAAAGGAACCTGCAGTCCTTTGGACTTTAAACATATTTTCTAGCTTGTGCAGAGGCATGCACAGATGCTGTCCTGGTCCAAATGAACTTGGCAGTCTCAAGTAGGTCCTTGAGTATGAGAAAGGCAATTTCTCACAACAAGTAGAATATGCCACTCAGATCTGACAGCTTTGTATCTGAGTAATGAATCCTACTTGCAGAGCATTAGCCATTCTAGTCAACTACAACATGTAGATCTATAGGTCCTATGTCAGTGACACTGGAGTAGAATCTCCAACCTTCTCATCTGGTGATGGATCTGAAGCAGCATCAGAAGTGGTATCAGAGTAAGACAGAAAATCTTCCTCAGACTCAGAATTATCTGGCAATGAGAGATGCACTGGAAGAGCCCCCAACGTCAAAAGGACTCCCACACGATCAGAGTCAACAGTATGTACTTGTGGGTCAGAGAACATGAGAACCAAGGCAGCTGTCAGAATACAGGGGGCCCAGAAGATGCCTTCTGATAAGACTTCTGCTTCTTTTTAGGTTTTGTCCTCAAATTGACTGGCACCGGAATCCTGACCCTTTCCACCTCATCGTCAGAACCAAGCATCAACATACTCTATATGAGACAATGGGGTACAGGGTGGGGATGGACAACACTGGGCTCATCCAGCACAGATTAAAGAGCTCTCTTCCTCACCAATGATGATGAGCCAGAAGGGTCAGAAGAGTGATGTCACTTCAACTTTGCCTTCTTCAGAGGTGACTTGGAAACACTCCTTGGAACCAAGGCTGACCTATGAGCATGTTGGGAGGTTGGATCTGAGGGAGGAGCTGACAGTGCACACCACTGAGGATATACAGGCCTGTTTTTACCTTCAGCAAAGCAATGCATCTGGGCTTCAAATACCATAAGCACCTTCTCCCAAAGTGCCACTTTTAACCAGGAAGACCTTTCACTTTGAGCCTTTTGGGTAAACTGCTTGCAAGATGTGCAAGCACTAACATTGTAAGATCATGCAAACATAAAAGAAACCATGTTGGATCAGGCTAATGGCCAATCCAGTCCAACACACTGTGTCACACAGTGACTATCAGGAGGTCCACCAACAGAGCCAGAACTCTAGAAGCCCTCCCACTGTTGCCCCCCAAGCACCAAGAATACAGAGCACCACTGCCCCAGACATAGTGTTCCCTCTATACTTTGTGGCTAATAGCCACTCATGGACCTCTGCTCCATATGTTTATCCAATCCCCTCTAGAAACCATCTATGCTTGTAGCCACCACCACTTCTTGCAGCAGTGAATTCCATGTGTTAATTACTCTTTGGGTGAAGAAGTACTCTTTTATCTGTTCTAAGCTTTCTGCTCTTTAATTTCATTGAGTTCTTGTATTGTGAGAAAGGGAGAAAAGTACTTCTTTCTCCACTTTCTCTATCCCATGCATAATTTTGTAAACCTTTATCATGTAACCCCTCAATTGCTGTTTTTCCAAGCTAAAAAGGCCTAACCTCTTAAACCTTTTTTCATAGGGAAGGTGTTCCAGCCTCTTAATTATTTTAGTTGACCTTTTCTGTACCTTTTCCAATGCTATAATATCTTTTTTTGAGGTACAGTGATCAGAACTGTACATAGTACTTCAAATGAGGCCTCACCATAGATTTATACAGAGGCATTACGATGCAGGATGATTTGTTTCCTATCCTCTTCTAAATAATCCCCAGCATAGCATTTGCCTTTTTTTGGTTGCAGTCACATGAGTGAGATAACGCAGAGGGGAAGTGAGGCTATTTGCTCCATAGCAATTTGACCCTCATTTGCGTGATCACACAGACCCGGTTGCCTAGAAAGTTTTCCAACACTGGGAAAATCAAATAATTTCCAGGTATTTGTGCTCTGAATCCATGATTTTGCCTATCTGGACAGCCATCTCTCACAATGATTGCAATTAGGTCATCTGGACCCAAATGTGTCCTTCTTCCAGTAGCTTTGTTTTTGCAACTTTCACCATCGTATGCATGCATATGCATGCACATATATGCACATATGTGCATATGCATATGTGCATATGTGCAAATATTTTTTTAAAAAAACATGCCACACTGCCACTTGGGCAGCATGGTTGTCTGCAATCACACAGGGGAAAGTCCATCTGTGGCCTGTAGCAACCCGTTTGATAGTGGACTTTCCCCAGTGTCTTTTAACTCCATTCTTACGGCAGAGTGAAATGGGTTGCTGACGGGTGCGGGCGCTGGCCAAATGTTCACGTCTGATCATGCCCATTAAATCTGTCCAGCATTTGCACCTATGGCATGGCTAATTGTGCATGTGATCGGGAACTTTATTGTAGTTGCACAATGAGTCAACTTCTTCAGTGAGTTATTTACCACGACTCCAAGAACTCTCTCTAGTCAGTTACCACCATGGATTCACCTAAGCATAACAGGATTCACCCAAGCATAACAGGCAGAGGGAGTGTTCACAGGATCATGCCATCCTGGTATCACACCTTGTTTGAAAAGGGCCATTACAAACACTCACTATGAGGCAACAACGTTTCTGAAGAAATTTGACCAAAGAAATTCTCAATGAACAAACAACACAAAGCAGCAAAACAATTTTCTTTGAAGAAAAAAAGTCTCTTCTCAGAGGCCAAATTCACCTCAGAGAAGGAAGAAGCTCGGCACATCCCACCTCCACAGTGGCAAAGGAAGGACTGAGGTAAGAAGCTCTCCCTGCCCCTTAGTCATGTGTTAGTTTAGATGAAAAGAGCTGATTTGAGACAAGGGTGAGTGTTCATAGCACTGTAGAAAGAGCTAGAAGGAAAGCTTTTAAGATCTTTACTACTGCTGCTGGCCTGTGCACATGTGCACTCCCATGTGGGACTTCACAGAAGTCATGAAGATGAACAGTAAGATGCTTACACTCTGATTACAGCTCTCTATAATGTTAAACCTGTCACCATATGAATGCTGCTTGGTAAGACATCAGGCTGGTGATCTATCTGATGGTTCATGACAGCTACATTATCTAGTTCATACTGGTTCTGACCAGAGCAGGGTGCCTGTACATAATGACTCAGCACTGAATGCTGATTGATGTTTGTTCACCACTGATATGTATATAACTGTGAATATGTAGTACTGTCTCTCTGCTCTCAAACGTGTTGTCTGGCGAAGCATTTTGTAAGTGTATACCAGCTCAGTTGTAATTATGTAAATAAATGTAAATAGCTAGCACAAGATTATTGGGACTGTTGCTTTCTGTAGCTGAACCTCACTAACCCAGAGCTCATCAGCCAAAGACACCGACAGGGTTATGGGCCCAGTCTTCACTGCGCTCTGGAGGTTCTAGGAGAGGTTAGCTTGCTATGGTGACCTGTGCTTGAGGAGCTGTTTGCCGTTGCCACTTCTGAAATTGAGGTGGAAGACATGCTCAGCCAGGCTTCTGATAACAGTCCAGAGGAGTTGAGCAAGTCTGGATTCTAGCTGCATGACAAGGGCATCAGCATGACCCAGGTACCGACTGCTCAGTTGGTGGAGAAGCTCACCTTCACAAACTACAATCTGTGGGCTCTTTGCATGAAGCATTATCTTAAGCATGAAGATTTGTGGCTGTATGTTGAGACTCCTTCAGCTGTGCTAGCTGCTGATGACACCAGCAAAGTGGAGAAGGCCTTAGCAACTATCATTTTGAGTGTGGCAGATTATCAGCTTGTACATGTGTCTGATAAGACTACGGCTAAAGAAGCATAGGATAGTCTGAAGGCAGTGTACGTGCAGAGTACAGCCGGGTCCTTGATAGCTATTACTCGCCGGCTGTACCGGACAGTAATGAGACAGGGGGAGTCTGTGCGAGCTCATCTAAACACATTGACTGAATGTTTTCAGCAACTAGAACAGAGAGGAAAAACAGTGCCAGATGAGGATAAGGTATACATTATTCTCAGTTCTTTGTCCGTGGATTACAACATGCTGATAACTTCGCTTGAGTCGACTGAGGCAACCAGGTTGACCTTGGCTTACATCACCAGACGCCTGCTGGAGGAAGAAACCAGGCAAAGGAAGTCAAGTTTTTCAGAGGCTTGGCAGCAGACCAGACCGGGGGAGATGATTAAAGCCAGCTGCGAGACTACCCGAGATAACAGCAGAAAGCAACATGGTGAGATGTCTCAGGTTGCCCTGAAGGTGCGCAGATGTTTCTGTTGTGGCTCCATGACACATCTAAAGTATGCATGTCCAGAATGAAAAAAGAGGGTCTCACAGTTCATTGAACAGTCAGAAGGCATCATTGGTAGTCACAGACGTGGCTGCTGCACAAGGTGTGTGGATTTTGGATTCAGGAGCATCTCTGAACTTTTGCTGAGATGAAAGCCTGCTTCATGACAAAAGGCCCTCAATGCTGCAGCACGTCAGTTTAGCTGATGGCAGGAACTCTGACGTATGGTGCCAGGGGAGTGTTACATTTCCAGCCCTTCAATATACATTTATGGAGGTGCTATGCGTGCCTACTCTTGAAAACAATTTACTCAGCATGCTTGCTTTGGACAAAGCTGGTTTTACAGTTTCATTTGCCAGCAAGTCTCGTAAAACAATTAAGGGTAACAGAGTGTTTGCTGAAGGAAGGTTGCAAAACAATGTTTATGTTCTTGGAAATTTATCTGTGACTGCAAACTGGGCCATGCCAGTTTCCACACCATAAATAAGACACTTGCTATAACAGGACATGAGGGGATGAAAGAGTGTCAAATGTTTCTTGATTGTGATGTGTGCAAATGCACAAAATCAAAAGCATTTCCAGTTGCCAGGAAAAGTGAGAGAGTGTCTATTAAACCATTGGCTTTAGTGCACACAGATGTAATAGGACCTTACCCTAAGAGCCACTCAAATAATAGGTTTGCACTAATTCTAACTGATGATTTTTCCAGATTCTCATGGATGTATGTGCTCAAATACAAGTCTGATGAGTTTGCAACAGTTAAATATTGGTCCCGCAAGGTACAAAAACAACTGGGTGACATATGTGCTTTGCAAACTGATATGGGAGGTGAATTTATATCTTCTGAATTTAGCAAATGGCTCCAGGAGCAGGGCATATCTCACAGAGTGGCAAATGTGTCAACACCACAAGAAAACAGTGTGGCTGAAAGAAAAGGAGGGGTTTTGCAAGACATGATGCAGTCTATGCTTAGAGATGCTGGGTTACCTATCACTTATTGGGCTGAAGCATTAAAAGCTGCATGTTATATAAGTAACAGGATTTGATCTAAATCCATAGATAACATTCCCTACAAGGTGCTGTACAATCGAAACCCCAGTTTGGAATACCCGAGAATATTTGGCACCAAGGCTTGGATGCATGTTCCTTTGAATCAAAGGAGGAAAGGGGGAGCTTGTTCCAAAAAGCTTCTGTTCCTCGGTTATCACACAGGAATGAAGGCATACAGATTTGCAAATGAGCATCAAAGTATAAGTTTTAGCAGATCTGCAAATTTTTGTGAAAACCAAGATTGGCATAAAATACCAAGAATATCTACCAGAACTACAAAAGGTATACCACCTGTTAGGTTTGGGTATGGAAATACTGCTGTAAACCATGTATATGTGAAAGAACCAAAGAATTTTCAAGAGGTATTGAACTTCCCTGAGCCATAAAAGCAAGCTTGGCTGGCTGCCATGCAAGTGGAACATAATTCTTTTTCTGATGATAATGTGTTTACTCTAACTACGTTACCTGCTAACAAAAATGTTATCAGTTGCTGCTGGTTATTCAAAATGAAATCCTTGCCGGATGGTGGGGTACAGAGAAAAGCCAGGCTTGTAGCAAGAGGTTTTTCTCAAGTTGAGGGGCAGGATTATGATGAAGTGTTTGCTCCTACAGTCAAAGCTGATACACTAAAAGCAGTATTTATCAAGCCGGGCTTGATAAAAAGCAGGTACACCATTTTGATTTTACAACTGCTTATTTAAACGCACAATTAGACAAAGAGTTATACATGAAACAAATTCCAGGGTTTGAAAGCACTAACAAAGATCCTGTGTTAAGGCTTAATAAAGCCCTGTATGGTTTAAGGCAAAGCGCAAGAGCATGGAACCAATGTTTAAGCAAAGCTTTAACTGATATTGGGTTTGCACAGGGAATTGCTGACCCATTCATGTTCAGCAAAACTACTGGAAAAACTAAATGCTATTTGTTTGTATTTGTGGATGATTTATGTTTTCTCTTTCATGATAATATGCAGCTTCAGCGGTTCATAGAGACATCCCAAAGCCTATTTAAGGTTAAGCATCTGGGCAGCATTAGTCACTAAATAAATAAATAAATAAATTACCTCCACAACAGACCCTGTAAGCCAGAGATGTCCCTTGTCATAGTGCCTTGCAAAAACTGCGTCCCTGGGTTTGAACGAGCATGGCGCTGACAGGATCTCTCTCTGCGGTGGCTTGCCTGATGTTAGATCGGGGTGGAGTCAATCCAGGAGTGATGTCAGACAGCGTCCCATCAGCAGTTCTGCTTGGCATCTCCCTGTTGCGGCATGGGGTGTGATGTGCTGGTGGAGCATAAATACATCGGGTGCACTTCAAGGCCATTAAAGACCAGAATTACAGAACATAGAAGTTGCATCAGAAGAGGAAGACAGAATGCACCCCTGGCAGAGCATTTTGCTACAGCAGGCCACCACGACAGAGACTTTTCTTTTTTGCACTTGAGTATGCTCGACCTTGCAACCAGCTGCAGATGACTCAGCAACTGAAAAAAAGAGAACTGTTCTGGATTCATGCCCTTAAAACTTTAACCTCATATGGTTTGAATGAACAAATTGATTGGTGTGCAATATGATTTTGAAAGTATAGCATACGTATGATTCTTTGACTGTTAAACATCTAGTTTGGAATCTGTACTGTGTCTCTATATATTCTTTAATACTAAGCTAATTGAAATGTGCAATCACATGACTACTTCAGGAGCATAAATGAAGCCAGCCTTGGACTCCAGTCCCCATGGATCAGATGCTGAAGGGCTTCCTTTGTGGTCCACACCATCTGTTTGGCCTGCCCATTAGTTGCCGGGTGGAATGGTGTGGAAATAATGTGTTTAATTAAGTTATTACTGAGGAACCCTTGGAACTCAGACAATGTAAATTGAGTTCTGTTGTCGGAAACCACTGTATCAGGCAACCTGTGGGTTGCAAAAATACAGTGCAGTGCTTTTACTGTGGTTGATATTATCCTGAACTTTTTCCCCACCATAGAGAACAATGGAGGGAATGGGGGCAACCTGTTTGGAGGCTCATAGAATTGGACCCCCTGGTCCAATGTTCTTGAATAATGGTGGGTATCTTGGGGAGATGCTCCAAAAGCTACCCTGTGAGTTTGGAGCCTCTTCCTCAAACCCCTCCCCTCCAGCCCCCAGAATATACCCTATGTTTTCACCATTGACTTCAATGGCCCATAGGATATAATGGGGCCGAATTGCCGCCAAATTTCTTTCATTCCCTTCCTTCCTTCTCTCCTTTTCCTCTTTCCCGCCTTCTTCTCTTCTATTTTTTCCTCCTTTCCCTGTTTCCCTCCTTCTTCCCTTCTCTCTCTTTCTTTCCCTCCTTTCTTTCCTTCTCCTTCTTTCCTTCTCTTTCTTTCCCTCTTTCCTTCTCTCTACTCTCTCTCTTTCCTTCCCTCTTTCCTCCTTCTGTGGCCCAACTCTAGTGAGAAGGGGTTTAAACTTTAAACCCCTTCTCTCTTCACTCCCCCACCCAGGCCAGCTGGGAAAGGGAAGGGGAGGCTTTCGAAGATGCCTCCCCCTTTTGCTTCCCCTTCTGACATCACTTCTGGTGATGTCAGGAGGCATGGCATATACTAATAGCCTAGTAGCTCATTAGCATACCATATGCTAATGAGCTCCTGCAGCTCTTTTTCTATGAAAAGACCCTGATTATGAACACTGAGAGAGGGGAAAGCTCACAGAAAATTGGTAATAACATGATAACACCTCCTTAATGTTTTCTATTATAAAATCTGTCATTTATATTCAACTAAAGTATCAACTAAAGAGCTGCGGTGGCTCAAGTGGTTAAGACGCTGAACTGCAGGCTATGGAAGGTCAGTAGTTCAGCAGTTCAAGACCCGGGTGCCGCATGACGGGGTGAGCTCCTGTCTCTAGTTCCAGCTCCTGCCAACCTAGCAGTTCGAAAGCAAGAAATTGCAAGTAGATAAATAGGTACCACTTCGGTGGGAAGGTAACAGCGTTCCGTGCACCTTGGTGTTTAGTCATGCCGGCCACATGGCCACGGAAACGTCTTCGGACAGCGCTGGCTCTTCGGCTTTGAAACGGAGATGAGCACCACAACCCTAGAGTCGGATTCGACTGGCTTTCGAGCAAGGGAACCTTTACCTTTACAAAGTATCAATAGGAATGATACACTTTCACCTTGTTCTCAATAAAGTTGTGTTATATGCTTGAATTTCCCTCTACTGAGTATCACTGTCCAGAACTATTCCAAAGAAATGCTACCAAAACCATCTTATAGTATCCTACATAACCAGGGCCTAATATTTAAAAAGGGATGGAGGACCACAAGAAATATATGCAAACATTACAGTCACAAATTTTAATTATTGTTATTGATTATTCTGTGGTTTATTTTACACCTTGTAATGCAGTTTATACTAGTTGGATCCAAAAGTGCTGCTCTGCTGGCATAACGGCACTTATGTTAACAGGGCACCACTTATTTTGATGGACGACAATTTTACTCGATTACCCACTCCCATGGTAGACATCAACTTCATCCCATGCTATCATTAGGATCCCCAGGAACAGCATTTCAAGGGCTCCATGAACTACAATGGGAAGGAGAAAGGAGAAAGTCCTGTTTTACAAGCTGAATTCTGCTTATGGTACTTTGAACCTACCCTGCAGTATAAATACATACAGTGTATACCAGTTATAGAAATATGATTTATCATGCAAATTTATTATTAAATAATATTGAAAAAATAAATTTTACAGAAAGAACTTTGTGCAAGGACAAAAATGGTGTAAAAATAAAATGCCAGAGCTTCAGTTTCCAGATGCAAAATTAAAATGGCGAGACTTAACCAAGCCATAAACCATGCAGAATTTAATAGAATCTTTATTACTTCCTTGATGAAGTTAAAAAACTGTAATCTTCCTCTATACTCAAGGCTTTTAAAAAGATTCCTTTCAAAGAAAGGAAAAGGCACAGGAATAGGTGGGATAGTTTGTATCACTTTGTAGAACACTTTATTTGAATGCACCCTCAATCTATTGCCCATATACTTTACTGGGTTCCCCTAAATCCTAATATAATGGGGGGTCTCTATCACCTATCTGCACTTCACACATATATCTTTGGCATGGACCCTCTCAGTCATCTTTTCTCTGAATTGCAGTTTTTTATGGTGTAGATGCTCCAATCCCTTTACCATTTCGATTGCCCTTTTTACACCTTTTACACCTGTACAATAGTCTTCTTGAACTACAGCAACCAAAACTGTATGTAGTATTTCCAATAATGCTGCCACTGCAGAGCAGGAGGCTGGGGCAGGGGAGACATGGGAGACATGGTGGTGATGATTTGACATCACTTCCAGGGAAACCCAGAAGTAACAACATGCCTCTCCAGGAGTTTCCAGTGATTTCTAAAGCAGAGTGATAACACTTCCAGATTTTCCCCACCATGCCATCACTGTCAATTATTATTATTATTTTACATTTTCTCCAGCAAGCAGCAGGAGCAATGACAGGAAACAGGAGATGGGGCAGGGATCTCCCACCCCTGGCTGGAACTTGGGAATCTTACTGTCACCTAGGTTTACCAACTGTAGCTTGGGAAATTCCTGGAGATTTGGGGGCAGTGCCTGGGAAGCATGCAGTTGGGGAAGGGATCTCAATGGGGATGTGAGAGAGTCCACCTTCTAGACCTGCCATTTCTCCCAGGGGAACTTTTCTCTCTCTAGTCTAGAGAGCAGCTGTAACACCATGAGAATCTCAGGCCCACCTGGAGGTTGGCAATCCTCCTGCCACCCCACAGAGTTATACAAGGGCAGTAGGATACTAGAATGGAATCTGCATTTTTTACTGCTGACATACTAATTAGTCACTGGCAGTTCAACCTCCATCAATGTATAGTTAGGATTTTTATGTGCAATTTGAACAATCAGTTTATACTTAATTTTATTGATCTGCACTTTCCACATTGTTTCTCTTCACATAATCTGAAGAGATCTCTTTGGAAACCCCATCAGGATTTTCACCATCCTGACTCATCAGCAGACTTGGCCATTTTACTGCTCATACTCCACTCCAGTTCACTTATGAGCAAATTAAACAGCGCTGGCCCTAATACTGATCCTTGTGGGAGTTGTACTGCTTACCTCCCTGCATTGAGAGAAGCACCTGCTTAGTAAATTAAATTAGGTGCTTATTTATATTTTTGTTCTTTTCATCTGTTGCTAGAAAGATCTGTTGCTAGAAAGAACAAAAGATAATACTTGTAAGAGACTAGCTAACTCATAATGCTCACTATTGTTATGGAAATTGGCTGCCTAAACAGAGATTTGTGTTTGTCTCAAATGAACACTTATCTAATTGGTACATTCACAGAGACTGAGTAGGAACAGTTCAGGTGACAACAAACTATATACTGCCATATAAAAATTGTTATTTCAATTTGGCAGCAGGTATTTGTCTGAATCACAATCTATTTGTCCTGCTTGCAACCTTGACATGACATCTATCAGTCAGCACAACTCTCTGGGAGAAAAAGATGTATCAATCAAAAGATAACGCTTGTAGAACAGATGGGAGTTAACCCCAGGAATTTTGAACTGTTTCATAGCGCTATGCAGCACTTAGCAAAATTAATGCAGGAATCTGAGCACACTGTACAGAATGAAAAAATGGAAAAATAAAATAAAACATTTTGTGATTGTCCCCTAAGAAGAATGATAGGTGCCTATATTTGCCCTGTAATCTTTCTGGGGAAAGTTCATCCAATGTGACCCGAAGGGCCCAGAGACTGAACATTTTATAATTCTATCCTGCCAGTCAGCTTTCTTTATGCTGTATTTGTGAGCCATAAAATGGGGAGTTCTAACATGGCAGGAGCAATGGGGGAAGCAATCCTTGTGATGAAGAAGAAGGAGAAGAAGGGGGGGGAGGAGGATATTGGATTTATAACCCATCTTTCACTCGGAGTCTCAGAGCAAATTACAAACCCCTTTCCCTTCCCCTCCCCACAAACAGACACCTTACGAGGGGCTGAGAGAGCTCTTTCAAGAACAGCTCTGATAGAACTCTGGCTTGCCCAAGGTCATCCAGCAGCTGCAAGTGGAGAACTGGGGAATCAAACCCAGTTCTTCTAGATTATAGTCTGCACACTTAACCACTATACCAAACTGGTTATTAAACAGACAGAAAAGTACATGATAGAGCAATTTCTAGAAAATTTAAGTTATGAGAATTATCATAAAAGGGTAATGGCAAAGAATAATCAAGCATAGGGGGTTTGCAACCTTTTTTAGCCTGTGAATTCCTTTGGCATTTTGACAAAGTGTAGTTGATATGTATGACATGTAGGCAGTTCTCAACAAAAGTGATTCAGCTTTAATAAGTGATTCAACAGCTCAGAACAGACAACGAAACATAGAGCAACAGGGTCTTATTTAAACAGTGCGGGCTAGCATAGCCATGCCCGTATTCAGGTTAATACCCAATGGTATTACAGAGATAACATCCAATCACTTTGCTTCCATCCAGCACAATCCTTGTCCCCTGATTGGCCTACTACACAGAGTAGCCAATCAGGTATTGCCATTTAGGATACCAGCATGTAATGGGGATGCAAGCCAAGCTCAGAACATAACAGTAGTGGTTGTATAAAGTTTAAATTCTATGTGCCTGCTGGGGTGGGGGCTTCTTACCCAGGATCAGAGTTCCTGGGGTGCCTTCTCCCCTTGTCTTGTGTACAAAGAAGAGAAGGAAGAAGAACCTGCAGGGGCAGCAAGCTATAGCTAGACAGGACTGAAGGGAAAGTACCTTGGCTTTTCCTTGTCTGTCTGCAGAATGTTATTTTGTAGGCCTGTGTTCTACAACAGTCTAGAATTCTCTCTCAGCTAGAAGGCAGTTAGGTTTATGTCTTCTCTTTTCTATCTAGCCCATTAGTTCTTCACCTTCTTTACTCTTTAATCAATTCATTGTCCTGACTGCTGCATACATGCTCTGCCAACACCCCTTTGGCCTTGGCTCAGGAGGGAATGGGGTTAATTGTCACCTGGGCCCTCTACCTCCTTACCCCGATTATATGTGCTTTCTACCTCCCCCTTCTTGGTAGGTTAGGAGAGTTGTCTGAGCCACACAGAATTGGGATTTCATTGGCTTTTGACAAGCCCTGAATTCAGTGAGTAACATTTGAAATATAGAAGTTATTGGCTTCTACCTGAATTCTACGACATACATTAAGACTGGGAAGGTCTGATGATTTCAGCTTTCAGCTGGTTTGCATGTGACTAGGGTTACCAGATGTCCTCTTTTTAGAGGACATGTCCTCTTTTTTGGTGTCTGTACTCTTTTGGGATCTTTTTTAAAAAAACTAATGAAAATATCATCTTTTTGGGTTGGAAGGTTAGGAATAATCCTAGTTAGTAGCAATTATCACAGCTTAAATAGTAGAGGTATTTAAAATTAGATTTGTCACAGTGATCACTTATTTGAAGAAGTCAGTTGGGAAATATGTCCTCTTTTTTGCTTTTCAAAGTTTGGAAACCCTAATGGGACAGAAAGGACTTATCCCTTATCCCCAGCAGTGGCAGCAGCAGCATTAAGAGCAACTTGGCTGGCTTTTGTGGAAGAGGCAAAGTATTGTCCCTGCCCAGACAAAAACAAGCCATCCAGCTTGTGTTGGGGAGGAATGAACTCTTCTCCTATTCCTGGAAGTGATACAGATGCCCCAGGCAATGGCAACCGGGCCAGCTTGCATAGAGGGGGGAGATTTCTTTCTCCATGAAATGTGGAACAGTGGCTAAGGTAGGCTTACCTACATTTATGCAGTACAGAACCTTGTGATGCGGCTTCAACTGCTGCCCAAGAAATGTTTTAAAAATCTTCACAGAAAAATCAAAAATCCTGCTGGGGATGGACCCTACTCATGTTCTAAAAACTCTTGGCAGGCTCCAAGGAAAATATAGGCAGGTGCTATGGTGCCTGCAGGTGCTGTTTTGGGGAATGCTGACTTAGCATATAGTGCTTTCATTTGTTCTTCTTCCCACACAAAAATATCACTCATCTCCCCTTTTTCATATCTTGCTCTCAGTCCTTCCTTAGTCTTCTCTGTTGCCCAGATAATTCATCAGCTTCTGGTAAATCTAAGTGCCAAAGTTCCCATGAATGAGAGTGTCATGAACAGAGCTATCGAAAGGGTTTTTCTTCCATCAAATATCAGTAATGAAGGGACCCAATTCGAACTGGGGCCATGGCACAAAGAGAAAGAGGCATTTCATGCCAAGAAAATGGTAAGGGGGAAACTTAAGCCCTCCTTCCCATCTTGGTCCCAATTAGAAATTGTTCCCATATACCTGATGTTTGAAGAAAACAAATACTAGGAGCTCCATTCACATTGGGAAATCATGAAATTTCTAGATTCCTGGAAATCTGTATGTTATTTAATACTTTACCTAGGGGGTGGTCACACATGTAAGATAAAGTGTGGGGGGAAGTGAGGCTATTTTCTCCAGCGGAATTTGACCCACAGTTGCTCGATTACACAGTCCTTGGAAGCTGTGGGCATAGCCCGCCACTGACTGATCAGATGCAACTGCGGGTGAGTCAGGGTTTTGTTTTTGCTGTTTGTTTCCAATGTGCTTACATGAGGAATCAATTAATTGTATCTTCGCAATGAGGTCTCCCTATGGAGTCTGCGATGAAGAGCATACTGAGAACGGGGGAGGAAACAATGGCACAGAATCGGGATGGCCTGATCAGACCATTCTGACACCATGAGAGCGTGCTGGAGTGATCATACATGAGAAAATCCATCCGTGGTCCATCACAATCTGTTTACTACTGGATTTTCCCCAGTGAGCAAAACGGGTTGCTGACGGGTATGGGGTGCTTCCCAGATGTTCGTGTCTGATCGTGCCCTTTAAATCCACCTGGCATTTGTGCCTATGGGTCTAATTGTGTGTGTGATCATGCCCCTAGAAATCAAAATGGGAAACTACATTACAGAGGGTAATATGCAGCATTTGAAATAGCTTGATGAATAGTTACAACAGAACTATGAATGTGGCAACTGTTTGTAAGACTTAAAATGTTGATAAACAAGTGCTAAGTGGGTATTTTAGCAGAACCTGAACTGGTATGTTTGCAAGAGGATGATTTAAGAATGTATCCCATAGAGATGTTACTTGCTGGCTGTTACTGTATGTGTATTTTTCACCCTTTCCAACAATTTAGTTCTCTTGTAAAACATTAGCTTCCTGTATTCTGTAGACCTGTATCATGCATACTGATAGGTCTCCACAAATTACATATAATTGTTATAATCATTCTCAGTACCTTTAATAATTTCTAAATCAGTCCACCAGGATTCAGCTCTGCAATTATTGTTTCATCTGATATTTGAAAGTCCAGCTAACCAATTCACTATTGGCTTAACAATCCTACTTTTCAGATTCTAATAACTTTAACAGTATCATTAAATCCATGTCTCTTTTGCCTTTTCCTTATTTTGGTAAGGTGTTATTTAAATAATTATCCTACCAATTACATGTGTTGCATTACAGTATTATCCAGAAACATAAGAGGGTAAAAATGAGGCCTAGAAATAGCACAGAAAATGTTCTTTCACAGAAAGTTCTACCTTGGAAATTTGCATATCCTTAAACTGGTGACCCACCCAGAAAACTTTGGGGAGCAGGTACAGGTTAAGCCATAGCCTGTGGCAAATCCTAAAGCATTGCCTAGAAACAATTATCATGCTCAGAGATGTAAGGTGCTTTGAAGCCCACCAAGGGGGTCCCAAATGCTCATACTTCCTCAAGGAAAAGGATCATAAAATGTACAAAAGTGTTGGCAAAGCAGAAATATATTTCTGTGAAGAGATATCAATTTGCTCAAACCACCAGGAAGGGTAAGATGGATGGCAATTGCCAAAACATGAGCTGGGTACTGAAGCATGTGCAACACGATCTCTCTGATTTTTAGAGATAGAAGCCTATGGTCCCATGAGGGAAGAAGACTCCCTAAATTCTGGATTGGTTAAGGAACTTCCAGCCAGCTAGGGTAGGAAGGGTTAAAAGGTCTGAACAACAGCAAGACACCTGCAAGTCTCCCTATTTGCCCCCTGCCAGGCTGTGAAGTGGCAATAGAGAATGGGTGGGCCAATGCCAGGAGACCCCTTGCTACAGCAGGACACCTGCCCGCCATTATAATGCTGGGGGAGTTCCAGATTTCCTCATTCAAGGTGGAGAGCCAGGGTCAACCTTTACTTTGCTATGCATCCAAAGAGAGAGATGCTGAGGCAAACATCTGTAATGTTAACATTCGACTGGAGAGATGATTTTTCCTTTTCTTTTCCTAGATCTGTTATAGCTTATTGTATGACAGTCATTTTCCCTTGTAGTGTGCTCTAGTTCATTAAAGGTAAAGGTAAAGGTTCCCTTGCTCGAAAGCTAGTCGAATCCGACTCTAGGGTTGCGGTGCTCATCTCCGTTTCAAAGCCGAAGAGCCAGCGCTATCCAAAGACATTTCCGTGGTCATGTGGCCGGCATGACTAAACACCAAGGCGCACGGAACGCTGTTACCTTCCCACTGAAGTGGTACCTATTTATCTACTTGCAATTTCTTGCTTTCAAACTGCTAGGTTGGCAGGAGCTGGAACTAGAGACGGGAGCTCACCCCGTCATGCGGCACTCACGGGTCTTGAACTGCTGAACTACTGACCTTCCACAGCCTGCAGTTCAGCGTCTTAACCACTTGAGCCATCGCAGCTCCTCGCTCTAGTTCATTATGCTGTAGTAAATAAAATATTTCCTGTTTAAAGAAAGAAAATTGTATTCCCCACAAGCCTCGCACTTGACACATGCATACTGAAAAAAGGAGTGGCAGTTGGGAAACTTTGCTCTTTGCACATGCACAGAGATGGCCTTTACTGAAAATTGGGGAATCCACCACCCAGACTGGGGGTCTGGCAACTCTAAGCTGAGCTGAGGTGACGGCAAGAAGTCTGGCAGTCCAATGAGCCCCTTGTAGGAAGGCAAGCCAAGGCAGCAGCAAGGGACAAGCCTGGGTGGGTGAACAAGCCGAGATTGTGGCCCCAATCTTCACTGGCCTAAAGAGGCGCCTATATGGTGTCTCACACATATTTCTGTGAACAAAATAGGTGCACAGTAACAATGAATGGAGCACATATACAATAGAATTCTTTATTAATGAACAGAACAGGAGCAGTGTAAGGGTGCTTTGAAGAACCTCAACAAGAACCATCCAAATCAATATTCCCTTAGCCCTGCAATTGGCTGCTGAATTCTTTAGCTACAGTCCATGATTCAAAAAGTGAAGGAAGGGCAGCACAGCTAATCAAAACCAATCTAAGGCTGTGGTCACACTCATTAAGTAACCCACTTTCAATCAACTTTCAATGCACTTTACAACTCAAGTTTACTGTGTGAACTGGCAAAATCCAATAAGAAACTGCACTGAAAGTGGATTAAAAGTGGATTATTTAGTGTGTGTGATCGCAGTCTAATATGGGAAAGCAGCTAACCAATCAAAAGGACAGACAGATAGGCAAGGTACAATTCGCTGGTGGGCTTTGGTGGTAGTAACTGCATAAGCCAATGGGGGCCAATCGGGGTGTTAGATTGCCCCATTTGTCCAGCACAACAGCAAAAAAAAAAGAAGAAGAAGAAAATTTCCACATAAAAATAGGCAGTACTGTGGAACGATTGCTCTGATCATGCTATAATTGGAGGACACCCAAGGCAGGGGGGCAGGGGGAGACCCGATCAGAACTGCAGTCTGAAAGATGGTTTTATCTCCTCAGACTCAAAATACAGAAATCACACATTTAAAAGATTTAAAATGCACAAGAATTTAAACATTTAGGATTAATAAACACAGATGATTAAAATGAACACAGAAAAATCTACTGAAACAGTTTACTCTCCACCAAATGCTCTCTAGTGCAACACTGCCTTACATGCCATCCTAAATGTCAGTATCAGTATTTATTAATTACAGCATCAAGTCAATATAACCATAACACATTAGGATACAGAGTGTTAAAAATCTGGGTAAAATATATATATGACCATAAAATATTTGTTAAATCCAGTAAGAAATATAAAAGGCAAATAAAATTTTATAAATTTAGCCACACCTTTCTAATATGATAGCATGCTGTCCCAAATTTAGCCACAGATTCAGTTAGTCTGATTTTCATCGGACAGCAATTGGTTACAACACTCCCAGTCCGTCTGGCCAGATGTTTCTTTTACAAAAGTTGTGATATGTTTGTTTCGGATCTTATTGTACCAGTTGCATCTAAACATTATATGTTTGATGGTTTCTACTTCCCCCGAATCACACTGGCAGAGCCTCTGGTCAAACGGGACCCTTCTATATCTACCCTCAAGCACTCACATCTAGCTAACGTAAAGGCTTTCCTAAACTTATAGATATCTAAATGTGATAAGTTGTCCATAGGGACGGGGTGATATCTAATTTGCTCAAGCATTCTAAAGTTGGGATATTTACCAAAATCTGCCTGCCTCTCCATGTCCATTATTCTCTGTTTAAGAGCTGACTTTGCCTGATCCCAGCGCATGGCCAGAATCTCTTGGAGGGAGAAGTCAAGAACCTGTGGTTTGTTCTGAACTGATTTTAACCATTTTGATTTAAGAAGAGAAGAGATTGGATTTATACCCCGCCCTTCACTACCCAAAGGTGTCTCAGAGTGGCTTACAAACTCTGTTCCCTTCACCTCCCCACAACAGACACCCTGTGAGATAGGTGGGACTGAGAGAGCTCTTGAAAGAAACTGCTCTTTTTTCAAGAACAGCTCTTATCAGAACTATGGCTTGCCCAAGGTCACATCAGCAGATGCAAGTGGAGGAGTGGGGAATCAAACCCGGTTCTCCCAGATTAGAGTCCATGCATTTAACCACTACACCAAACAAATTTTAAAGTATCCAACAAGAGCAAATGAGTTGGTCTGATTGGCTGGAAATTTATTTTGAGCCAATACTGAAGTGAGTTCAGAGTAATTCTAGCTTCCATTTTCAGAGTGCCCATTTCTAATAGTAGTAATGCATTCGGCATGCATCCTGGGACCTGTAGAACCGCTCTGAGAAATTTGGTCTAGACCCTCTCAAGGGAAGCGAAGCTAGAGGCTGAAGGACCAATAAAGGTGCCATAAAGCATTTGTGCAACTGCCTTTGCCTGAAAGAGTTTTTGGGCCACTGGAATGTAACGTGCCCCCTTTGTATGATAAAATTTAAGAATGGCATTCACAGTTCTTTCACCTTGAGTTGCTACATGTTGTAAATGAGCTTTTTTGGTCCCTGTGCATTGGAGGACCATACCTAAATACTTAAAGCAGGAAACCTGCTCAAAGGAATGTCCATTGATGGTCCAAATCCTTTTATTTTGTCTTGGTCCAAAGGCCATGACTTTGGTCTTTTGATAATTTATTTCTAGTTCCTTCTTTATGCAGAAATCTGCAAATTTCTTAAGAGCTCTTCTATGGCCAACAGGTGTTCTAGCTAAAAGGATGACGTCGTCTGCATATAGCAGGATAGAAACGTGACGTTGATGTAATTTTGGGGGCTGTAAACTAGGTGAATCCAGATAGCTTACAATATCATTTATGTAAAAATTAAACAAAAAAGGGGCCAGTAAACAACCTTGTCTAACTCCCCTATAGGTATTTAGGGTCTGATAGATTTCCCTTCCTATTTAACCTAACCCTCAAGGGGGTGTTGTCATGAAGGGCATGTAATAGCGTGAACAACCTCCTATCTATTGAAGAGGATTCCAGGTTGGCCCACAATTTTATTCTTGAGATGGAATCAAAGGCCGCCTTCAATTTGACAAAAGTGGCAAATAACGAAGTATTTTTCATATTTTCAATGAGATGTTGAATGATAAGGCAATGGTCCAAAGTAGATCTAAGCTCTCTGAACCAAGCTTGCTGTATCGCGATCACATTTTCTTGATGCAGCCAAGACACAAACTTTTCTAGAAGATGTCTGGCAAATAGCTTACTGCTTATATTTAATAAACTAATAGGCCGATAATTGGCGGGCTCATCTCTTTTCCCTTTTTTAAAAAGGGAGACCACTATTGCTGTACTCCATTCTGGGGTAATGAGGCCTGAAGATGAAAGTAAACAAAGCTGCAAGAAAGGGTGCCCACCAATCAATGTTTTCTTTAAAAAATTCAGGTGGCAATCCAACTGACCCAGGAGCCTTACCTGATTTTAGTTTAACAATATGAGATTTGCTTTCATCTTTGGAAACAGGCGGCCAAGGGAGCAGACCTTTGAAATCCCCAGGTGTAACTAGAGAGGGAGGGAGGTCCTTATAAAGTTGGTTAAAAAAGGTGGACCATTTATGGGAAGAAATTGGAAGATCTATTTGACAGGAAGGATTTTGTTTCCTGTCAGAGATTAATCGCCAAAACATAGAGGAGTTTTTATGTTTGGTGGCTCAAATCAGTTCAGATGTAAGCGTGCTGGTGTAAATTTTTTTCTTTTGGGAAATTAGATGTTTATAGGTCTTTTTTTGGGCCCAGAGTTCTTGTTGAATTTCAGTTCTTCAATTTCTGTTTGAATTCTTAAAGGAGTAATAAAGAGAAGAGAGGGCTTTTCTTGCACTTTGGCAATCTACATCAAACCAAGGTTTAGAATTTTTATGGGATGTTAGTGATTGCCCTTGAATTTCAGATAGTTTTCAATTTCTGAACAAGTTTACTATAAATCAATAGGGGTTCACACTGTGAGTTGAGTTCCAGTTATAAGGGACTGAAGATCTTTAGCATTGATTATATCTTTGAGCCCAGTCTGTATGTCAGAAATGCAATTTGTTCTTACCAAGAAAGAACTTCTGGAGACACACCTTTTCATTGAAGCAGGATATTTTATTATTGAATAATACACTCTTGCAAGTGTGGGTGATCAGCTCAAATGAACTGAACACACCTATTGATTCAACAGCATAGCTTTTAAATACCTACCACCAGAGTCATAAAAAAAAATAAAAGGTCCCTCCTCCAGCTGCCATAGGCTGCCAGCTGGAGTTCACAGAGCAAATCCGAATGCCTGATTGATATACCACGTGTTTTCCTTTTCCATATAACAAAAAGCGCCCTTATTTCCTTATATGGCTAGATATTTCTCTTATCATATAAGTTTCATTCTGAGCATTTTCGGTCAATCCCATAATACAAGCTCTCTGCTAGAAATTTCCTGTTGTTTCACATTCTACAGACTGAGTTATTCTTAGCTAATTATCCATATGACCCATATGACTTAGACAGTCTGGGTTTTGTGGAGATTCTCTTCACATATGTCCCATGTGAAACTTCCCCTTTTTTCTCTGCAAGATTAGTTTTATTCTAGTTAAAGCAGACAAGCAATATCGTTTTTGATTACTCTAGATTTTGACTTTTACTACTTAATCATACTGCTAACATATTTTTAATATAGGATTCGCCTGTGTTCAATTAGAAAAAGTAGGTACTTTTCTGGTTATTGAGACCACCAGGTATAACTGCACTGTTGCTCTTTAGGATTTCTGCTTTCTGACCCAGAGACCAGTTTCCGTTGTTAGGCCTGCTTGTCTGATTTCATTTCCCCTTCCTAAAAATCCCCTGTAGCATAGCAAGCAGGTTTAATCTTTTAGCATGAATCAATACATCAAACTTTTAAAGTATACAAAGCTAACATTTTCAGCTAATTAATCAAAAATCTTTATTTTCATTTCTCACATGTATCTGAGGGGACCATCTCATCCTGTGACTTACTACTGCTGGAGAACCTTCCTGTACAGAAGGTGGGGGTGAGACTTGGGATAGAGGGGCAACATGGAACTGTAAGAGAAGAGGGAAATGATCACTATCAAAATAAGGGAGCACGTTAAAATTAGTTACTGAAGGTAATATATAGGCATATGCTAGCATGTAGACAATGTTACTAAATCTTTGACCTGCCATATAAGTGTACTCGGCTGGATAATCCTCTGGGAAGGTCCCACTTAAGACATAAAGTCCCAGCTTTGAGCCCATTTTAGCTAAATATAAACCAGAAAGGTTGGAAGTTGAGTCCTTAAAAAGCCTGGGAAGTGGGAAGTGCTTAAAGGGGTCATTGGGAGCACTAAAAAAATCTTTATATTTAGATTAAAGGCTTGTATTGTCAGAGCCAAGACAAGCATTTAAATCTCCACAGAGCAACACATTTGCCTCCGGATGGTCCATTAATAGATTTTCTATATAGGTTTCCAAGGAGGTCCAAGCTTCAGCAATTTGGGATTTTAAGGAGAAAGGAGGAATATAAGCATTAATCAAAATTATGCTATTTACCTTGCTTTGCACAACTACTGCCATGGCTTTTGGATCTAACAGAGTTTTTTCTATACATTTAACATTCAAGGATGCTGAAATTAATAATGCCAACCCTCCTTTCATTCTCCCCAGACCCTTTCCCCCTCTAGCTTTCACAGAGTAGCTATTAAAACTCTGAAGGCTGATTTCTTGATTTGTCCAGGTCTCTTGGATTGCTAGAATGTCAAATTTCTGTCGATAAAAAGGAATATCAAGGGAGTTTGCTATACATCTAAACCATCCTGCTATGTTCCAGAAGAAGATTTTAAGGGGGTAGGTGGATAATTGTCAGTCCGCTTATTCTATATTGCCCAAAGTTTTCTCAGCATCATCAAAGATATATCCATTTATTCTATGATGTACCCTATTTTTGGAGCTGAGGGTGGTGTGAAAAATAAGGTACAGGATTTTTTGGCACTGGACTCTTGATTTGAGGATCTCAGTAATGGAGACAATGGAGAAGGCAAAGAAGTCTTATCCTCCTCTGCATGCTGTAGTTCTATCAAACAGCAAGTGCCAGGAACTGAAACAATCATCTCTTCCTCTTTACATAAGATGTTCTGCTCCCCATCTCTTGAGGGAACCTCTTCAAGACTCCTTTGGTCAGCATTTCCCAGTTCATTTTCCTCAAGAATGTTAGCCTGTTTTGCTAATTCCTGAAGTCTACAAAGCAGTTTTTCTAGCCTGGCCAAGATCTCAAAGCGTTCTTCCTTTGGAAGGCCAGAAAAAGATGACAGCAACCCAGACGCCACAGAGTTCTCTAAGATGAGCTGGTATCTGATCTGATATCAGTGCAGAGGTTTCCTTTCCTTTCAGCTCTGTAGCACCTGATTTGCAGGAAAAGTTAGGAAGGAGGGGGGCAATCTTACCATTGTGAAAAACTCTGGTTATAAATATTCCAAATTTCTTTAAAAGTTGTCTCTGTGTCAAGTGGCGGGCTTAAAAATAAATATGAAAAAGACAAAAATTATTACTAAAAATTGCTCAAAGGATCAATGCTCCACTATTCAAAATACCTCACATATTCAGATAGTTGATAAAGTCAAATATTTGGGGATAATTATGACAAATAATAATAAAAACCTATATAAAAATAACTATTTAAAGCTTCTAGAAGAAATTAAAAAAGATTTAAATAGATGGCAGGATATGCATATATCCTTCTTGGGTAGGATTGCAACGATTAAGATGAATATCCTGCCTCGATTTCTATTCTTAGTGCAATGTTTACCCATTATAACAAATAAAACATTTTTCGACGATTTAAACCGTCTGGTGAGAAGGTTTATATGGAACGCTAAGAAATCAAGAATCAATAGAAAATTGCTCACCGACAGAAAAGAAAATGGTGGATTGGGTTTATCTAATTGGAACCTATACTATCAAGCGGCCGCAATGGGTTGGATCAGAGATTGGATCTTTTTGGAAGAGGAAAGGACCTTGAATATAGAGGGACACGATCTACCCATGGGATGGCATGCTCACATCTGGTAAAATCTAGATAAAAGACAACATATCTTTCAAAATCACATATTCAGGGGCCCTTTGATTAAAGTATGGAAGGAAATTAAAAACAGGTTCTATAATAAAATCCCTAAATGGCTATCTCCAACAGAAGCATTTATCTTGCCCTCTTTGTGGGCAAAAGAGAAAAAATTAACTTATGAAATGATATTAACTAAGACTAATGAACTTAAACCTCTGGAATCTCAAGCTTTCCATAAGGCGAACTTAACGATCTGGGAGAAAATTCAAATAAATTCTAGGTACTCTAAGGATAAAAGCAAGTTTCAGAATAGCACCACACACTTAGATAAAATTTGGCTCTCCTCGGCAGATAAATTGATACAGAAGTTGTACACCTTTCTACTTACTGAGGACTTAGCAGATGAAGTTGTTAAACCAAACATGATATCTTGGATGTGAGACATAGGACATAATATTACGCTGGACCAGTGGTCTGGGTTGTGGAAATCTCTTAAACTTCTCAGAGCAACAAATTATAAAGAGAACATTTATAAAATGTTCTACAGGTGGCATTGGACATCTGAAAAAGTAGCTAAATGCTTCAAAGAAAGTTCTGATATTTGTTGGAGATGTGAAAAAGAAGTAGGATCCTATATTCATGTTTGGTGGAACTGTGGAAAAATTAGGTCTTTTTGGAAAATGATTTGTAAGATATTGGAAGAAACTACAAATGTCAATATAAAATTTGCACCGGAAACATTTCTACTTAATATTCTCCCGGCAGAAGTAAGAAAGGAGGACGCAAGAATTATTCTCTACATAGTCACGGCATCAAGAATAGCAGTGGCAAAATATTGGAAAAAAGCACTTGTCCCATCTCAAGAAGAAATTATAAGTAACGTAATGGAAATAGCAGAATCAGATAAGATTAACTTAATCCTCTCAGGGAAAGATGAGTCAATATATGCAAACTGATGGGGAAAAAATTATAATTGGATAGAAAAAGTTGTCTCTGTGTCAAGTGGCGGGCTTAAAATAACTTTCCATTGTAACCTCGAATGATTTTTACAAGTTTTTTTTTCTTTTTTGTGTGTTTTTTGTTTGTGTGTAGCATGTTTGTGTGTATACTGGAAAACCTATAAATAATAAAAAAGTTGTCTCTGTGTCAGCAGCAGCGTCAGCATTTTCTTAGTTTTAAAAGAAAGCAACACTTTTTGCATCTGGATAGGGCTGTTTAGGACGTCAACCATGGTTAAATCAACAAAAGAAAGGTGCTTCTTTGAAAGAATACTTAAGTGACTTATTACTTGTTTCTTTGTAAGCCAACTTAATAATTGTCTTTATAGGGACAAATAGTTAGACACACTTTGCATGGTTGCAAGGATAGTCCAATATGTCAGAGTCCTTCGTAGCCTTTTTGCATCTTTCAGTCACTTGCTGGAAGAGCTGGTGAGGGCCAGGGAGGGTTGTTTTTATTTGACTGCTTCCATTCTTGCCTAGATGATTATGTGATTTCAATATATCCTTTTTTGCCATACTGCTCATTAAGGAGGAGATTTTTCCCGAAAAAACAGATATGTCCTTTATAGCTTTAAGAGTAAAGTTTACAGTTCTCATCATCAAATTCAACATATCAGGAAGCTCCGAAAGATTTTCTGCCTTCTAAAGGTCTACCTCTTCCTCTTTTACATGTAAAAGCTCTTTCAGCTTTATATCTCCATTTGGCTATTTTAAATCAGAGGAAGCTGTTTGTTTATCAGCTGCTCCCTTTTGCTTGCTTCCATAGCTATCACTTTCCACCAAAGGGGCAAAGGAGTTTGACACCAAATGGTAACATAAAAAAACTGTTTTGTACCCAGATTTGCATGGATGGATAGTCCTCTTGCTCTTTTGACCTCTAATACTGTAAAGCCCTGCCACTTGCAGAGTCATGATTTGTGATTTCACTTACTTATGGTTTGATAACATATGGTCTGGAGCCTGCTTTTACTCCTACCACACCATCATGAAAATTACTGGGTGGGCTTTTTGCGATCATTTAGCTAGGTCCATGGTGGAGGTCCATGCTTCACTGGATGTATGAAGGTCAATTTCAGCATTTGGCTAGCATTCTTGTCCAAATTCAACAGGGTAGTGATCTGGCAAACTCCTTTGGAGCTGGTTTTCTTGTTGCAGGTCCAGTCTGATGCATCTGGGATCATCGATTTTGATGTTTACTTGGCCGGCTGGTGGTGCATGCAACAGTGGCCAGTGTGCTGGGCCAGGTCTGACATTCTCAGGGATCTCACATTTGTAGAGTTCTTTCCAGTCTTGATGGTAGGCGGTGGTGTGGATTATCAATCGTCAAACCTTGTGCTCTGAGCAGGTCATATGTCAGGTCTGTCAATTTGTCCTTCAGTGTCTGTCACTTAAAACTTATTTCTCGGCTAAATATATTTCAGGTTCAAATAACAATATTGTGAATGCATTATCTCACTTTCAGGAGGAGAGGTTTTGGGCTTTGGTGTTGTATGTATAGTTCCTCCCCATTACTTTCTCCACCGGAGCCCTCCCCCTGTCCTTAGGACTGCAAAAGGGACTTCTTCCTTATGCTTAGACTATCCAGTTTGAATTTGGACTCCAGCTGGAGAGTGGGCCATAGCCAAGAATGCATATCTTTAGACCGCGTATAGTAATAACTGAATCAGAATAACATTCTGAAATAACACTCTGTTTTTAATCAGCCCTAAACCACTTGGTTATCTAGTAGTTGATAAAAAGCATTCAATACTGGCATGTCTTGTGACATGTTTCAAAGTAAAGTTCTGGTGATGAAAACAAAATCCTAGTGAGCCTTCACAAAATATCACAGAAGCCAGTTCAGTAAACAGTTCAGAGGGAAAAAATTAACTTACTTGTTTTGCATTTCTTGTTTTCTAAGACCAACCTGATAATCTGGCTAGCTCATTCCAAGTTCCTATTTTAAATTAAAACATTCCAAGTTCCTATTTTAAATTAAAACATTCCAAGTCAGTAGATGAATGCACAATTAAATATTTAGGAGTCTTAGTGAAAAGTGCTATATAAATGCTAAGTACTATATTGTGTATTCTAATCCTTTACACCTGGGCAAACTTTAGCCTCTTCTGCTATAATAATTTGTTATAGACTTAAACTGCAAACACCTGCTGCAATTCATAGCCATCTGTTTCATTCAGAACACTAAATCTTAACATAAAGTTAACAGATGGAAGGTGTTACAACCCAAATAAGGTCACTGTACCTTCAGAATGCCTATAAAATTGAAATTTTACTGATCCATTCACACATTTTGCTATTAGTGCAATCCAACCCAGCCTGACGCCCACTGGCAATGAGATCTTCCTCTGGGACTTTGCTCAGGTGAAGGTGGATGGATTTATTTTTTAGTCTTTCGGCCATATTGAATGGGCAGCTAACTGCTTCCAGAGATTGCAACAGCTGAAAAATTATTTTTAAAACAGTGGCTCCTAGCCAGATCATCTTTTAATGCAAACTCATTGGAGACTTAAGATGAAACTGTATTTTGGAAGAGATGTGATTAAAAAGGCAAGGCCAATAATTTTCCAATTAAGTTTGATCTTTTTAAAGAACTCTTATAATATATCATCCTACAGAAGCTAAAGAGTTAGCACAGTAGGAAAGCTGTTTTTTGAAAAAGTAGATTATTCCAAATAATTCATTTGAAAATATCTCAGATTTCAACCATCAGCCCGTCTTTTAACTTTTCCACAGCATGTTGATGTGCAGGATGTTCAATGAGGAGGGGGGAGGGGGAAAATATGGGTTTATACCTCGCCCTTCACTACCCGAAGGAGTCTCAGAGCAGTTTACAATCCCTTTCCCTTCCCCTCTCCACAACAGACACCCTGTGAGGTAGGTGGGGCTGAGAGAGCTCTCTTGAGAACTGTCCTTGAAAGAACAACTCTGAAAGAACTTATGACTGACCCAAGGTCACACTAGCACTTGCATGTAGAGGAATGGGGAATCAAACCCGGTTCTCCCAGATTAGAGTCCATGAGCTTAACCACTATACCAAACAATACTAGAACAGTTGGCTAACTAGTATTCTTGTGAATCCCAAGTTTGTTGTGCCTGACAGTTTAAAGAAATGCTAGTGTATAATCAAGCATATTTTCTACTGCAGTCACACCCCATCAAATTATCAAATATTATCACAATATGGGGGGGTGGGGGAAATATATCAGTGAGTTGAGAAAAACTGTGCATACCAAATAGCATGAACAAGCTATTCTATTTATAAAGAACAGGAAAGTTATTTCAAAATATCATGCATTGTTCATTTCATATGACGAAAAGCAAGATATTCCATCCCCACAATGGCACATTATCATTCTTGCTACATTGTGGTAGCAATAATTCAAACCCAAGTTTTCAGCTTCATGAGCCTTCCATTCACAATTCCAATGCTATTTGTACCTACTTCAATATAAATGTCTGTAGCATATAAATATTTCTTTTAATTTTAAAAGCAAGGTCAAACATTTTTTGTAGGTCAAAACTCCTTGTTAAAAGATTATAGGTTTCAAATATAAACAGGCCTGTAGCCAGGATTTTTTAAGTTGGGGGGCATTCAAATTTCTTAGGGAGCACTGGCTAATTGAATTAGAAGAGAAGGAGAAGAGATTGGATTTATACCCCGCCCTTCACTGACCAAAGGCATCTCAGAGCGGCTTACAAACTCCTTTCCTTTCCCTTCCCCACAACAGACACCCTGTGAAGTAGGTGGGGCTGAGAGAACTTCTGACAGAAACTGTCCTTGAGAGAACAGCTGTGCCAGAGCTTGTGGCTGACCCAAGGTCACATCAGCAGGTGCAAATGGAGGAGTGGGGAATCTACCAGATAAGAGTCCATGCACTTAACCACTACACCAAACTACCAAAAACGTAATTCCTTCCCTGCAGCTGCCGCCACTCGGGGGCCCTGGGTTGGATGGGAAGTTGTGGGGCCTTGCCAGTAAGTCAGGGGGCCTAGCCCCAAGATGCCAGACTGTAGTTATGGGCCTGAGTATAAATTCTTTAGGCCAGGTTCAGACTTATAATAAAGGCCCCCTCCTGATCCATCCCATCCCATAAATAAAATACTTAAAATGTTTTGATTTGGAAATGACATAGACACCTGTGATGCAATTGTACCCTCATTCCACCTAGGGGTTAACTTGAGTATTAGAAGACTAATTAGGTGCATTTGGCTTGGTCCAGCAGTGGAACATGTTAATTAGGAATCGTTTTTGAAAACCAGGCTTGGCTGTGGTAAAAGTGTGGGGGGGGGAGAGAAAAGGAGTCAGTGTGAGTGTTTTCTTGGAGATTCCTAAGGGGGAAGGTTCTCAGTGGTTGATGTGTATCATCTGAGGCTAAAGGTCAAATGCTATAATTGGATATAGGGGATTAGGGTGGGCTCTCTCTCTTTCTCTTGTCTGTTTTTCCCTTTGTCTATCTACATGACGGCTTGTTGCCAGGCCATGTAACACTGTTGCACTGATTCTTCATTTTTCTCACACTGGGAAACAGAGGGATGGTAGGCAGTGGGGGCTGCCTGTGAAAAGTCTCCCACCATTGTAGGAGACCTGGCAAGCCTAATACTGCTTCAGGGTATAAAGTAAGCTCTGCACTGATTTCAGATAATTTAAAGCACTGGATAACTACTGGCCTGGCCTCCACATTGCCAGTAGCTGAATAATATGCTTTCAATTGCTTGTGAAATCTAATGTATACTGTTTTTAGCTGCTATTAAAGCATTACCAAAACCAGGGGTCTTTTGGGGCCGGAGCGTGCCAGAGCGATGCTGGCCTCCCAGGGCCCACACTCCAGTGCTGCAGCCCCAGGGTGGCCAGAAGAGGCCCTTCGCCAGCCTCCTGGGTCCTGCGATCGAGTGCTGCGGCCCCTGGGTGGCCAGAAGAGGCCTCTGGCTGGCCTTCCAGCGCCCACGCTCCAGTGCTGCGGCCCCAGGGGGCCCAAAGAGGCCTGTCATCAGCCTCCCGGGGCCCGCACTCCAGCACTGCAGCCCCAGGGCAGCCCAAAGAAGCCCATTGCCGGCCTCCCGGGGCCTGTGCTCCAGCGCTGCGGCCTGAAGAGGCCCATCGCTGGCCTCCCAGGGCCCACACTCCAGCACTGCAGCCCCAGGGCAGCCTGAAGAGGCCTGTCGCCAGCCTCCTGGGGCCTGCGATCGAGTGCTGCGGCCCCGGGGTGGCCCAAAGAGGCCCACTGCCGGCCTCCCAGGGCCTGCGATCAAGTGCTGTGGCCCTGGGGCAGCCTATAGAGGCACGTTGCCGGCCTCCCGGGGCCCACAATCGAGCGCTGCAGCCCAGGGGAAGGCATTGATGGAGATAAGTGAGGCATCGGGGGGGGCTTGATGGGGGAATGGGAGAGCCGTCCTCCCTCTCCTCATCTCTTTGCCCTCCTTCTGTCCCTCCTTCTCTTCTCTTCTCTTCTCTTCTCTCCTTTCTTTCTTCCTTTCTTTCTTCCTTTCTTTCTTCCTTCCTTTCTTTCTTCCTTTCTTTCTTCCTTTCTTTCTTTCTTTCTTTCTTTCTTTCTTTCTTTCTTTCTTTCTTTCTTTCTTTCTTTCTTTCCTTTTCCTCCTTCTTTCCTTCTCTCTCTTTCTTTCTTTTCCTCCTCTCTTTCTTACCCTTCTCTCCTTCTCTCCTTTTTCTCTTTCCCTCCTTTTGTTCTTTCCTTTTCTTCTTTCCCTCCTTCTTCCCTTCTCTTTCTTTCCCTCTTTCCTTCTCTCTTTTTATCCCCTCTTTCCTTCCTTCTTTCCTTCTCTTTCTTTCCCTCTTTCCTCCTGTGGCCCAACACGTCAGTTCCCCCCCCCCGCAGGCTGGCTGGGAAAGGGAAGGGAAGGCTTTTGAAGATGCCTTCCCCCCTTTGCTTCACCTTCTGACATAACTTCCAGTGATGTCAGGGGGTGTGGCATATACTAATGAGCTATTATGCTAATAGCCTAGTAGCTCATTAGCATACCTTATGCTAATGAGCTCCTGCAGCTCTTTTTCTACTAAATGACCCCTGACCAAAAACATACACAGTCCAGTTTTGTGTAGTGCCATTTAAACCCCTGCTTTCTGCTCTTCACAAACTGCCTTAAAGTTTGTGGTGGCTCTTCAGTTTACGAACTTCAGTTTGCAAATCGTGAGCCAGCCAAAATTTGTCATGAATTTACATTCATGAGCCAGTTTGTGCCCATCCCTACCCCTCTCTCTCTCACTTCTCCTTGTGGCCATTCCCAGGTACAGAATTCTTACTCAGCCAGAGGACTGGATCTCTATCAGTTCCTCTTTCCTCTCAATGATTCTTTATATGCACATTCTTATGAACACGACAGCTTTACTGTTCTTAAGACAGAGTACCTTTTCAATTCTTGTACCCATTTATTTATTAAGATCTGGTTATTTTGTGGTTACTGGTAGCTTTTTGGAGGCACTTTCAGCTTGCCTGCACTTTTTCCAGGTAAAGGTGCCTAAATCACATGTGCTGCTCTTCCTAATTGGCAAGTGTGTCAGTTTTCAAAGCTAACCAGGCCATGGAAGCAGGACAAGGTTTTCCTCTGACTCCTTGGTAAATGTCATCAACCCCAGTTAGGGAGTCCATATATGTCTAAGGATACATGTAACATAAAGGGAGTACATGTGGTTACATGGTCACAAGTAATCTGATTTTTTTTTAAGTAAAATATGAAAATTTCTAGAATATAGCTCACAGAGGGAGCAGGACCCAACAGATATGTATCTAATAAGATTTCTCTTCAGGCATTTGTCAACATGTTCAATTAACATGTGTAGACAGGAGCAAATTCACCTCTACTGATCTCACATTGAATACCTACACAGTCAATCAAATGTTTGTAACAATCTTCTGTGTATATACAAATGTATATTCATATGCTCTTCCATGCTATGTAAAAAAACAGAGTATACATTGCTTGAAGCCATTTGTGTGTTTGTGTGGTCTGAAAATGTCCGGCCAAATGTGCAGGTATCAAAGGTGGGAACTTATGAGGTGACCAAAGAAATACACATCGTAATAAAAAGTGCTCTGCTCTAGATGTCAGTTGTAACACAGGCACACCAGAAGACAGGGCAAATACACCACCTGATCTATTTATGGATAATTTTGTCCCAGTTTCCATGATTTATGGTGACAAGACAAAGGGGTTAATGAAGGCCACTACTTGTACTCTGGATCACTGCCCATCCTGGATGCCAAAATCATGTAAGGACCACATCAACAAACCCTTAGTATCTGATATATATAAAAGGCCTAATGTATTGGCACTTTCCAGCTCTCCCATTGGCTGTGCTCCAACAGCCATTGGCCCATCAACTGCCACTCAAGAGTACTTGCGTCATTGGCTAGGTGCTGGGTCCACTCCTCTTTCCTGCCCACTGCCAGCCTGGACACTCTTCCCTGACAGAATAAATTGTCAAAACAGCTGTCTCTCCTGACAAAGACACTTTTCCTGCTTGGTTCCTGTGGGGCTAACTTTTCCCTCAGTGGCTGTTGCTAGGCAACCACGCTTGGTTCTCTTAGTATAAAGACAAGGGCAAGAGGCCCTTTCCAGGCCTACCAGCTCCTGGTTGGGAAATTCTTGGATATTTTGTGGTGGAGCCTATGGAAGCCAGAGTTTGGGGAGGAGAGAGGCCTCAGCTGAATAGAATGCCATAGACTCCACCCTCCAAAGCAGTTATTTTATCCTGAGGAACCATTGCTGCCAATCTCCAGGTGAGGGCTGGAGATCACTCAGAATTAAAACTGTTCTCCAGGGGGCAGAGATGAGTTCCCCTGGAGAAAACAGCTGCTTTGCAGGGTAGACTTTGTGTCATTATACCCTGCTGAGGTCACTTCCCTCCTGCTTAGGTCCCCACTGTGGAGAAAGACTGTACTTTTCCTAGGAAGAGGCTGCATGTGTGTGTGGGGGGGTGGAAAGCTGAAGTCAGAGAGGCTGATAAAAGTAGGCTGATGGTTGGATGGGAAGGAGATAGGGTTGCCAACTCCAGGTTGGGAAATTCCTTGAGATTTGAGGAGTGGAGCCTGGAGAGGGTGGGGTTTGAGGAAGGGTGGGACCTCAGACAGGTTTAATGCCATGGACTTCACCCTCCAAACCAGCCATACCTCCTGGGGAACCATTCTTGCTAATCTCCAGATGAGCCCCACCAATGTTCACTGTGCAAAAATGATTCTAGTCCAATTACAGTCCATGAATTTGCTTTGTCTTCTTTGTTTCTTTATTTAATGTCATGCAGTGCTGCTGCTGCTTCCAACAATTGCCATGCAACTACAGATTTCATGGGTAAACAATCTGTTTCCCTCAATGCTTCGTCAGGTCACTTTGTACTTGGAGCCCATGCTCTACATCTCCCACTCAGAATTAATCTTGTATTTTCTCGGCATCTCCTGGATAACATAGACCATGGGCTCCTAGTATAAAGTGACCTGACGAAGCATTGAGGGAAACAGATTGTTTACCCGGGAAATCTGTAGTTGCATGGCAATTGTTGGAAGCAGCAGAAGCAGCACTGCATGATGTTAAATAAGGAAACATAAAAAGAAGCAAATTCATGGACTGTAAGTGGACTAGAATCATTTTTGCACAGTGAACATTGGTGGGGTGCAACCTTGGTTGAATCACTGTGGTCCATTTGTGGCTGGAATCTCCAGATCAGGGCTGGAGAGCACTTAGAATTACAACTGCTCTCCAGATGGCACAGATCAGTTCCCCTGGAGAAAACAGTGGACTCTGTGTCATTATATCCTGCTGAGGTCACCACAGTAAATTGACGCTGAGTGCCCAAGGCCAGGGCACCTGCCCAGAGCCTCTTTCTAGAACTTGTTGCCTTATTCCTAGTCTATATAAATCAGTCACTAACTCAGTGCACTTTCCCACGGCCACTCAAAGACATGGTTATCCATCTTCTACTTAACCATACCTACAGAAAAATGATCTGACAAATTATTGCCTGGTCTCTAATCCATAATCCCTACTGCATTGGTCACTGAATGTCCCATCCTGTCAATTGTATTCACCTTGAGTCCAAGTGAGAAAGATAGAATATAAACAATGTAAATAAATGAAAAATAAATAATTCTATTTTCTTTGTTTCCTCAAGTTTTCATCATACTTCACCATCTCTCTAACAAATGGAATTTCACTCCTGCTTAAAATGAAGTTGCTCTTTAAGCCTAATCATCAGTGCAATGCAAACAGTTCTCAGGTTCCATACATTTCGATAATATTTTATACATGTGTATGGGTCCACTGATGGGAAGTTACATGAGACATTCCTGCCATAAATGCTCATCATGATTTATCTTGACACAGTGCTACTGAAGGTATATGCTCAGATGCAACCAAATCACTATGCCATTTGCATTAGCATATACAGCTTTCTTTTATTAGACAATCAGACACATTGTTTGGTATGCACACTATAAATTCCAAACCCTAAAATAGCACACCCCATTTTCTACACCTCCTGACCACAATGGAATGCAACTCAGACACAGATAAGTTGACAGAGCTACTGTCAGATCCTGACGGTGTAGAGAAATACAGACAGATGGATAACAGATAGTAGGATACTAAGTACCCTACAATTTATTGAAGCAAATAGAAGTGAGTTGAGTGGCAAATTACCTACACTGTTCACAAACCAGCAGGCAGCCCTGCTTGCCAGCTATCCAAATTGTTTCTGGGCAATTTGGCACATTTCTACTTTGTTGCCTTATTTCTTATGGAATGATTTTGAGTTTTGATCGTTCCCTGTTGTGAAAGATCTGTCCAAACACAAGCTGAACTTCTGAGACTTGTGTTTAGAATCAGAACATTTTTTTAAAAAAAAGTTTAATAAGAAATGACAAGAACAATGAAGGGAAAAAAGAAAAAATAATTTTAGGACAGCTTTTTAAAGTTCTGTCACACATGGAATAGAAATGAATTTATGTTGGAACTGAAATAGAGTAAAACAGTTGCACTTACCTGTAACTGTTGTTCATCAAGTGGTCTTCTGAGCAGGCACACATGGGACTGTGCTTTCTCAGGCTGTCCACAGAGAGGAGCTAGCGAGCTTTTCAAAGAATTTTCTGGAGTCCCAAGAGTGTTCCTCCTCCCCTCACTATTCAGTTTATCTTTCCCACCCAAAGTCACATGATGTGGGAGGGGCAAGCACTCTTTCCCTCAGTTCTCCCTTTGCCACCATAAGTAATGAGCATAGATACCAAGAAGCCCACAGCATGAAAGGAGGGAGGGAAGTGTGCCTGCACATAAGACCACTTGATGAGCAACAGTTACAGATAAGTGCAACCCTGTTTTCATCATTGTGGCTTCTGTGCAGTCTCAAATGGGAGACTAGAAAGTTCACTTACCAAGGAGGAGGGTGTGGGCTGATTCAGTAGAAGATTGACCACAGTACCACTTTCCCCACAGCTGCCTCACTCCTGGAGTTGGTGTCCATTCAATAATGTCTTACAAATGTCAAGGGTGTTGACCAGCTCACCACTGCCTTGCATATGTCCTCAAGCAGCAGACTGGCTGAGAAGGCTTCTGACAAAGCCTGAGCCCTGGTGGAGTGTGTTGACAGTTCTTGCCTGACTCAGTGTATTCTGTTTTAATGGCTGAAACTATCCATCTAGATAATGTCTGTGCAGAGGCAGATTTACCTTTATTGTGTCCTCTGAAACATATGAATGAATTCCTATCTAATCTGAAATTCTGTGTTCTTTCCAAATAAAAAAATAAGAGCTCATCTGACATCTAGTGTATGCATCATCCTTTCTGGCGAGGAAATGGATGATGGGAAGAAAACTGGGAAGTTGATGTCCTGACCCAGGTGGAATTTTAAGACTACCTTGGGGAGAAACTCCAGGCACAGTCTCAGTATGACTTTGTCCATGTGGAACTTTGAGAAGGGAGGATCACAACAAAGGGAACTCAGTTTACCAAGCCTTCTGGAGGATGTGATGGCTACCAGAAATGCCGTCCTATATGAAAGAAAACACTAATCAGCAGTTGCCACTGGTTTGAAATGTTAACATGTCAGTTTGGATAGCACTAATGATAAACTCCATTGAAGGACAGGGTGTTCAATAGGAGGGTATAAATTTAATAAACTTTTAAGAAATCATTTAGATCAGGGGTTTCAAACTCATTTGCTATGAGGAACGGATCTGATATAAATGGGACTTTGTCAGGCCAGGCGATGTGTGTCATAAAATGTAATGTCAGGTAGGGGAGATACAAACTTTATGAAGGACACAGACAAACACAATGAAAGATATTATTTTTATTTATCATTTGGGAAAGGCTGCCCCTTCCAATGGCTTTCAGTGGCTTGGAAGAGAAGGGGAGTTCACTGCATCCACACAGGCAGACTTGAGAGTTTGTAGTGCAGCACAGGGCTGATGCCCCCATGCTGCCTGGGATGGGGAACAAACCTTTTCCCCAGCCCACTCTCATGATTAATGCTCTGAGCCTAGGACCCAAGGGAAAACATGAAATGGCTGGGCATTGCAAGCTCCCCCCCCCGCCAGTCTACTCAGAGTAGCAATGGCTCTCCAGGGTCCCAGATTGAGGTCTTTCTCATAAGCCACAGCCTAGTCCTTTTAACTGGAGATGCTAGGGATAGAATCTGGGACAATCTTCATGCCAAATAGAGGCTCTTCAACTGAGCCACAACTCCTCTCCCCCAATCTAACAAGCCAAACAACCGCCCCCACACACCACTGTAGCAAGGTGATTACATGGAGGAGGTGAGGGGGAGAATTACAACTTATCAGCAGATGATAGAGGTTGCTTCCCCTGGGAGAAACGGTAGCATGGGAAGGAAAAATCAATGGCACTGTATCCACACTGAGCTTCCACCCTCACTGAAGTCTGATGTTTAAAGAAAATTTTTAAAAGGTGGTGCAGATTAAGCAGGGAATGGAAGATGTACATAGGAGTGGCTGTGTGGTAGGGAGGGTGGGGTCCATATGCTCATTTGCTCCAAATGTGCCTTCACTTTCCCTCCTCCTAAGGAGCAGGACCACATATCTGCATGATGGTAGATAGGAGGGGCCCCCCCACATATAAGTGAAGGATATTGGGCCAAAAAGGAGGTGAGGTTGACAAGCATGGAGAGGCAGGTAATCAGGCAAGCTGGTGCAAACCCAAATGAGATTTTTGGAAAGGGGGGGGGGAGAGGAGCAGCCACAGCAGCCCCGAGCCACTTGCAACTGAGGTGACCAGTGAAAAAGAGTAAGCACCTGTTGCTGATGGATGGCGCTTTCATCACTTCCTCTGTATTAAAGTGTGGGTTCCACCAGCTTATCTGCTCTGCTGGCACGGTTAATATCTATCGCTGCAGCCATGGGGGAGATGATGATGTGAGGAGGGAGGGAAGGGGGAATAGAATAGAGCCTCAGTTAGAGGGAAGAGGCAAAGGGAAGGAGTTGTCAGTACATGCAAGCTGCTTCTTTTTAGAAGAGGAGGGTGTGCTCCTCATACCTGCACAAAGGAAACATCAGCTGGGAAATTTTCTGTATTTATTTATTTTTCACATTTATGTCCCGCCCATCCCATAAACGGGCTCAGGATGGGTCACATCATTTCAATAAATACAATAAAATTTAAAACACATTATAATGGGAAAATAATGTGCTATGACTGGGGAACATGGTGATTTCTGGGAGATCTCCAGGCCCCACAGGGAGACTGGCAACTTCAGTGACCATTTAAGGGAAGATTGGGATATGTATTTTACCTCAGGACACATTCAAAGACTCCCAACAGCAAACTATAGTGGTTAAGTGCGCGGACTCTAATCTGGGAGAACCGGGTTTGATTCCCCACTCCTCCACTGCTGGATGACCTTGGGCAAGCCGAGTTCTGGCACAGCTGTTCTTTAAAAAGAGCAGTTTCTGTCAGAGCTCTCTCAGTCCCATATACCTCACAGGGTGTCCGTTGTGGGAAGGGGAAGGGGAAGGACTTTGTAAGTCACTGTGAGACTCCTTTGGGTAGTGAAGGGTGGGGTATAACCTCTTCTTCTTCTTCTTCTAGAATGTTAGAGGTAAAGGCCAATCACGCCGCACATGCAAATGACCTCTGTGTTACAACTGGCTATGGGGGAGAGAGGAACAGCAAACTGTTTAGAATGTTGGAGGTGGGATTCAGGCAACACAGTCAGTGGATAGGGACAGCTTCTGAGTGACACATCATGGAGCCAACTGATTTAGGAGTATGTGGAATGTTCAGAAAGTGCCACCCCACTTCACAATTATATATAAGGAGAGATTTGGCTGCCATGTTGTCTGTAGCCAGGAGTACTCATTGACCTCACAGAAAGTCTACAAAAGAATGAAGAGCATTTTCTATAGCTCTAAGTTCCAAGACGTTAATGTGTAACTTGGTCTCAGACCACAGGCCCTGTGCTGTGTTCAGTCTGCAAAGTGTGACCCAACCCATTAGGGTAAGGTAAAGGTAAAGGTTTCCCTTGCTTGAAAGCTAATCAAATCTGACTCTAGGGGGTGGGCTCATCTCCATTTCCAAGCTGAAGAGCCAGCAGTGTTTCCGGCATGACTAAATGCAGAGGTGCACCAAACATCGGTACCTTCCCACCGAAGCGGTACCTATTTATCTACTTGCATTTTTTTGCTTTTGAACAGCTAGGTTGGCAGGAGCTGGGGCCAGAGATGGGAGCTCACTCTGTCATGCAGCACTAGAGTCTCAAACTGCCGAACTACAGACCTTCCGGTCTGCAGCTCAAGGTCTTAAACTCTGAGCCACCGTGGCTCCTAACCCATTAGGGAGGCATCTGTAAAGACATGTAAGACATGGGCTTGTGTACCCAATGGGGTTCCCAAGAGAAGGTGTGAAGTAGAGGACTACAAGGTCAAAAATTTTAGAATTGGCCTGAGGGTGGAAAGCTTCATCCATAATGCATTGAGAGCAGGAGAATAATGCCGAATAAACCAGTTTTGGATGGGTCTCATGAATAGCATAGCATGCGAGGTGACGGCAGTAGTGGAAACCATATATACGAGTAATTTTTAACAGACTGTGTTTTTAACAGACTGGAACATGAACACTAGTAATCTCTGAACTAGCATTTTGATACAATCAGCTCTTAGCAATGATAAGAATGCTTTATCATCCTTTTTGGTATTCTGGAGTCCAGATTTGCCCCAATGAATTCTATGGATTGAGTAGGATTAAATTGTGACCTCCATGTTAATAAGGAAACCAAGCTCATTAAGTGTGCATAGAGCACATGTTAGATCAGTGGTGAGAGTCTCTGGGGATTTGGCAATAAAAGATCAGTTGTCTATGTATGGGTAAAGAGTACAGCCATATCGCCTCAAATAGGAGACTATGACGAACATGTTTTGAGAAAATTCTTGGTGCTGATGGAAAACCAAAAGCTGCACTGTGTATTCATAGACATTATTGTTATATAAGAATCTCAGGTATTTCCTACATTATTTATATTTATTATTTATTTATTTATCATACTTATACCCTGCCCTCCCTGCAGTGCAGGCTCATATAGATAAATAGGCATCTTTTAGATCAATAATGGCAAACCATAAGCCTGTCCTGAGTAATGGGATGATCTCCTGTAAGGAGAGCATCCTGAATTTTTGTACTTTCAAATATCTATTCAGTTTTCTGATATCTAATATGGGTCTCTTTCCACCCCCTTTTAATCCATTGTAAAATATCTGGGAAAACCCTTTGGGGTTGGGATCTGGGGGCACCCTGGCAATGGCAGCTTTTTGAAGCAAGGCATCGACCTCTTGAGAAAGAATAATTTTATAATTATTCTTATTCAATTACTCAGTAATTTTATAAATGACCTGGAGGAAGACATAGAGGGGATGCTTATCAAATTTGCAGATGACACAAAAGTGGGTGGGATTGCTAATTCTGAAGAAGACAGAGTCAGGATTCAAAAAGATCTAGATAGGCTGGAACAGTGGGCTGAGGCAAATAAAATGAAATTCAATAGAGGTAAGTGCAAAGTCCTACACCTGGGCACAAAAAATCAAAGGCACAGATATAGAATGGGAGGGACTTGGCTTCATAGCAGCACATGTGAAAGGGATCTGGGTGTTCTAGTTGATCACAAGCTAAACATGAGCCTGCAGTGCGATGTGGCTATGAAGAAAGCTAATGCAATCTTAGGATGCATTAACAGAAGCATTGTGTCCAGAGCATGGGAGGTGGTAGTTCCGCTCTATTCTGCTATGGTCAGGCCTCACCTGGAGTACTGTGCCCAATTTGGGCAGCACATAAGAACATAAGAGAAGCCAATGTTGAATCAGGCCAATGGCCCATCTAGTCCAACACTCTGTCACACAGCGGCCAAAATATACTAGGTGCCATCAGGAGGTCCAGCAGTGGGGCCAGGACACCAGAAGCCCTCCCACTGCTGCCCCCTCCAGCACCAAGAATAGAGTGCATCACCTGCCCCAGACTGAGAGTTCCCATCTATACCCTGTGGCTAATAGCCACTGATGGACTTCTGCTCCATATGTTTATCTAATTCCCTCTTGAAATTGTCCATGTTTGTAGCTGCCACCACATTTTAGGAAGGATGTTGACAAGCTCGAGCGTGTCCAGAAGAAGGCAACCAGGATGGTGAGAGGGTTTGAATCCAAGTCTTATGAGGAAAGGCTGAAAGAGTTGGGTATGTTTAGCCTGGGAAAGAGAAGACTTAGAGGGGACATGATTGCAGCCTTCAAGTATTTGAAGGGTTGTCATGTAAAAGATGGAGCAGATCTATTCTCTCTTGCTCCGGATTGCAAGATTAGATCTAATGGATGGAAATTACAAGGGAGTTGTTACCAGCTAGATATCAGGAGAAACTTCCTAACTGTAAGAGTGGTTGAGCAGTGGAACAGTCTGCCTCGGGAGGTGGTGGATGCTCCTTCCCTGGATGTTTTCAAGCGGAGGCTGGACGACTGTCTGTTGGGTATGTTGTAGGTATGTACGGCTATCTTTCGGCTATGCTCCTGCAGAGTGCAGGGGGTTGGACTAGATGACCTGCAAGATCCCTTCCAACTCTAACATTCTATGATTGTATGATTCTATGATAATTGGTGCAGTATGTGAAGAAACGTAGGGAGGCAAGTGGTAGGGAGGCAATGAGTGAAACTCCAAAAAGTAACCATTATTATTGATAAAACCCAACTGTTATTTGTAAATGACAACCAGAAATCATAAAACACAAATGACCTGATTAGAAATAATTTCTCCCCTCTGGGGGACTGGAGAGGTTGGTTGTTTCTAGGTCTACTTTGTCTCCTACCCTGGGCTTGTTGGGGCTAGGGAGTCCTGGAGGGTTGTTGATATGACAGAGTTTGGTATTTGTACTCCAAATACCTAAATGGTGCAGCATATTGGAATTCATGCAAGGTCCATGGTCAATACCTCTCTTTGGACTGGTGGTTCATTCTGAAGTTGATGCCCAATGATTTTGCAGTCATTTTATATTTTCATATGCTGTCCAGGACATCCTCAGTTTGATTGCTGAGTTCTCTTCCCTTAAAGAGGAGGTCTTCTAACTTGGCCCTGGTGTCAGATGGCAAGACTCATAATCTTAACCATGCGTATTACTTCATCACTAAGCCTGACAGCATGGATCTACTATGACAATCAGCGTCATGTCCAGAGGTATTCAGCTGTTGTTTCCCAAGCTTCTGGCCTTCCATAATCAATGCTTTTGCCAAGTGTTTTTTTTTTGTCATCTGGTAGCAAATCTAGGAACTGAATCATTCTGTCCCAGAGCAGTATTTGATAGCAGTCCATAATGGCCATGAAAATCACCACCCTGAGGCCCATTGCTCCTGAAGAGTAGACTTTCCTTTCCATAAAGTCTATTTTACGGCCCTCCTTGTCCATGGGCATGGAGTGGGCACGCCCGACTGGCTTCTAGGAGGAAGGACTTCAGACACTGGGGAGTTTGCCCTGGGGTGCCAAAAAAGGTAGGTGCAGCTTTCTTCTCTCATTCTGCATAGATTCTCAAGTTTTCTAGAGGAAGCAGCATTAGATACTGATTTAGACCACTCATTCATCACCACGTATCCATTGTAAAAAAAAGCCAGATTCTGGGTTTTTGAGAACCTTCATTATTGGATCCTTTGTGGCTGATGCTGGTCCATTGTGTGTGCAGCATCACTGGGAATGGGAACCAAGGTGCAGAGTGTTGTCCCCCATGGGCTAATATTCCTTCCTTCCTCCCTTTGCATCGAAGTGCAGGAGTTTCAAGGATCTTGATGTCAGATCGTGTCAGGGATAAACACCAATGTCTCAACGGTGATGGTGATCGATGCTGAGGTGACAGGGATTAGTGGTCTACTGATGAAACTGTATGGTTCCAAGCTTCTGACTATGGTTGATGTCAGTCAATTGGAATCAGGGGCAAATGATGGAGAGGTGACATGGACATACAGTCAGCTGATGATGCCATAGGGTTCCAAGCCTCCAATCATGTTCAGTGCCAGTCTGGCAATTCCAGTTGGTCTCGAAGCAAGAGTGACTGCCGACTCCAAGGGGAGGCTGTGTCCCAATGTTGTGGGGACTGCTGCTCCCTGCATGAGTGGGAATGGCTCAGAGAGTAATAATGGGCAACATATTTTTCTATCATCAGTGGCAGTAAGAGAGTCAGCACAGAGCTTACCAATGGCACTTTGGATGTTTTTTCTGTTCTCTGTTGTGTCTCAGTAGATTGGCTCAGGGCTGATAGTGCTTTCTCCCAGAGAACCACTTTTACTCAAGCCACTCTCCCTTCCCTCGCCTTAGGTATGAGGTGGCAGCAGACCTGGTATGTGGCCATATGAAGGCCTTCTCTGAAGCAGAGTTAGAAGGTGTGTTCATCATTTGAGGCCATTTTGGCCCCACACTCTCCACACTTTTTAAAAAATGCCATTTTAAAGTAACTGTCAATGAAATAAATTTCTCACAGAATTCATGAGGGATGTTGTCACTGAAGCCTGTTGAGGCAAGTCCTCTCTTATTGGTGGCAAAAAGAGAACTATGGGAAGAGTGCTCACCCCTCCCACATCATGTGACTTTGGGCAGGAAAGATACACTGAATACTGAGCAAAGGGGGAGCATTCTTGGGACTCTAGAAAATTCTTTGAAAAGGTTGCTAGCTCCTCTCCATGGCTGGCCTGTGAAAGTGCAGTCCCATGTGTGTCTGCACAGAAGTCACAACATTGAACATAGTGTTCCAACCTCCAGGTGGGGCCTGGAGATCTCCCAGAATTACTATTGATCTTCAGACTATAGCAATTAGCTCCCCTAGCAAAAATGGCTGCTTTGGTGGGTGAACTCTGTGGTATCATAACCTGCTGAGGTTCTTCCCCTCCCCAAACTCTGCCATCTATAGGGCCTTGAGGAACTCTCTGGAGACTTGGGGTGATGTAGTATGCAGCACCTAAAGCCAGGCCTGAATGTAGGGGTCCTGTTAGATTCTCAGATTCTAGCAGTCCAGTCTGCTTCTTCCTTGATGGCTTTGAAATTTTGTGCTGCAAGATGGATGACAAGGATTGCTGAGAAAGGGCACTGACCCTCCAATTTTGTGATCTTGGGATGTAAGTCACCTTAAAGTAATAGTGGAAAAAGAACAAAAACCATTGGATCTGATGTTGGCTGAATCTGCAAGTGTTCTGTAGAAGAAGGAGAAGAGGTGGAGGAGTTGGTTTTACACCCCACCCTTCACTCAGAGTCTCAGAGTGGCTTATAATCTCTTTCCCTGCCTCTCCCCACAACTGAGAGAGCTCTTTGAAAGCTGCTCTCAATTACCCACACTATTGGAAGAAAGCAGGAAAATGTTGAATGATCCTATAAAAAGGATGGAAATTACAGAGGCTATTAGGAAACAAAATGTACTTCTGGTTATGGCGTAGCAACAGGTGATCATTTCTCCTGAACTTTCCAGGGAGGCAGATCGTGCACTGACAGTCAGGAGAGGTACCATGGATCGGGGCCCCCATGGAGCCTTAGGGGAAGGCTCCAAGCCATAGGGCTTTTGAGGGTTAGCCTCTTTGCTGGCCCAATGCCAGGGAATAGAGGCTTCCCTCCACCCTGATGGTCCTGCTGCTGAGTGTTCTTCGGGAATGAGCCACACCATCGGAACAAGCACAGGAGATCAAGCGGAATAGCAGAGCAGAGTGAGGTCAGACAAAATCAACAATGAACGTGAGTTCTGCCAAAGCAAATTTATGAACTTTTAAAAGAATCTCATACCCCCCTCCATAAAAAACGGGAAGTCGAGACATGCACAATGAGAGGGATGCCTCTCAGGCGATTGAACAAAGAAGCATAAACGGGAGGGGGGAGAATACAAGCGAATAACTTGTTTTGAGAGACTTACACAAGCTTAAAATTAGCTTTTGGCTATTTCGAGAGTCTGTGAAGGAGCTGTTTTAAAGAGTAAACAAACTCCAGAAAATGGTGGGCGTAGCAAAAAAGACAACGAAAGTGAAACCGCCAGGGAGTCAGAGCCCAAGACCGGAAGAGGGGGCTGACATCACCAGGCTCTTAGCAGAAACTATGCGTCTGGTGATGGAGCAGCTAGCGAGTATTAATCAGCAGCTGGCCACTATGAACCAAAATTTTACAGCTCAGCAGCTCCAACTGGCAGAAACATAAAAAAAAAATGGAGCAGATGGCTGAGAAAGTTAAAGAAATGGACACCACAAACCAGACAATGAAGAAAGAGATGGCAAGAATCGTGGAAAAGCAAAGTATACAAGAGAAACAGCTGTTGCATCTACAAATGGAAAAAGCAAACATGATTCTCAGGTTCCAGGGAGTTCCGGAATCAAGCGATGAGAATCTGAAGAAAACATTAAGCGAAATAATAGCCCCAGTAGTAGACTTAAAAGCAGAGGACATTGTAAGTGATATGGGGGTAGCTTATAGAGCTTACTCCAACTATATCAAGAAAAACAGTCTACTGGGTGAAATTGTGGTCAGATTCTCGAGAAGACAGACCAGAGATGCAATATTGAAAGCAACTTCGGCAACTCCACTGAAATTGGGAAATATAAGCATTAAAAGTTTAAAAGACATTCCATTTGAAATCAGACAGAAAAGGAAGAAATATAAAGACTTAATTCTTATTCTTCAAACGAATAGTATAGGTTACAGATGGATCGTCCCTGAGGGTGTCATCTTTAAATTAAATGATAAAAGGGAAAAGATTGACTCTCTACTCAAAGCAAGAGAATTTATGAAATGCCACCTGGGAGCTGAAGAAGAATCAAAAGAGGAAGAAACCAAGTCGAGCAGTGAAGGTGACTCGGTTCCCTCAGAGGAGGATGAAGACTCTGACTCAGAATTAGGAGAGGCGTCCCCGAAAATAAAATATAAACTGAGAGATAGAAAGCCTAGATAGGGTAAAGGCTGTGTCAGGTAGTCCTGCCATGATGGATGGAGGGGAGCTGGTACTCGGGAGCGCGTGGTTCTTCGATCACGATCCACATGTGTTATGGGGGAGGGGAAAGTGAACTTTATTTCCAAGAAATGCCAGGCCCACCTGTGGAAGCAGGAGTGGGGGGCCACGAGGGGGGTGCCCCTAGTAACGGCGGGGGTGGCAGAGGCAGAACTGGAGAGGATTCCAGCAGAGTATCGCGACTTAGCTTCCGTCTTTGGGGAAGAGGAAGCCGATGAACTGCCCCCCCATAGAAACTCGGACTGTGCAATTGAGATTTTGCCTAACCAGAAATTGCCTAAAGGAAAGCTATATTCCATGAGCCCTTCGGAGAAGGTGGAGCTGAGAAAATTTATTGACAAGAACCTGAGCAGGGGGTTTATACGACCGGCATCCTCCCCGTTTGCGGCTCCCGTTCTTTTCCGGAAAAAGAAAGACGGGGGGTTGCGGTTGTGCACCGACTATCGGGGCTTGAATGCAGTCTCCAACACGAACGCTTACCCCATGCCCCTAATTAAAGACTTGTTAGCTGCGGTGGCTGGGGGAAAATTTTCTCGAAGCTAGATCTCCGAGATGCCTACTTCAGGGTCCGAATAAGGGAGGGGGATGAATTCAAAACGGCGTTCAATACCCCCTGGGTCAATTTGAATACTTAGTCATGCCGTTCGGGCTTCAGGGAGCGCCGGGGGTCTTCATGAACTTAATTAATGAGGTGCTCCACAAGTATTTATTCAAGGGGGTCCTTGTTTACCTTGATGACATACTTTTGTATTCCCCTGACCTGCAATCCCACGTGAAACTGGTGCGGGAAGTTTTACAAACGTTGCACAAGCATAAACTCTTTGTCAAGCTGTCTAAATGTGAATTTCACAAATCGGAGATCCCTTTCTTGGGCTACCGCATATCCCAAAAGGGGATTGAGATGGACCCTGACAAAATAAAAGATGTTGTGGAGTGGGAGCCACCCAAGACCCGGAGGAAACTCCAGGGGTTCCTCGGATTCGCGAACTTTTACAGATCATTCCTTTCGAACTTTGCTCAGGTGGCTCTCCCCTTAACTGATCTGCTTAAAATGAAAGGGAAGTCCCCTGACTGCACTCGACCCGGTGCCAAGCTAGAGTGGTCTCCGGAGTGCCAATGGGCATTTGACCAATTGAAAGCCCTTTTTACGTCGGAGCCTGTGTTAGCCCACCCGAATGAACTTAAGAAATTCATTGTACAAGTAGACGCTTCTGACGTTGCTATGGGAGGGGCGATCCTCCAAGAGGGGGAGGATGGTAAATTACACCCCCTTGCCTATGTTTCTAGAAAATTTAACGATACTGAACGGAATTGGTCGGTGTGGGGAAAAGAAGCGGGATCGATCCGCTTAGCGTTGGCTACCTGGCGCCATTGGCTGGAGGGGGCGCGGGTTCCCTTCGAGGTGTGGACTGATCACAAAAACCTCGAGCTTCTCCGCTCCCCCCGTTCCTTAAACGCCAAACAGCTGCGTTGGGCTGATTTCTTCTCCAAGTTCAATTTTACACTGCACCACTTCCCTGGGACATCTAACTCGCTTGCCGATGCACTGTCACGCCTCCCACAGCATGACAGTAAAAGGGAGGAGATTCGTGACTCGGTTTTCACGCCTTCCCAGTTGGGAGGGGCAGTAACCACTCAGAAGCAAGCCAAACGTTCCCCTCCGTCCCCCCCTCCCACCGATGACTGGGTGACGAAATTCTCTACGGCTATGTCTGACGCTGATAGGGAGGAGGTGAAGGGGGAGGAGGGAGTCTCTCAAGACGCGCATGGCTGCTGGAGGAAGAATCAAAAACTGTTTGTTCCAAATTCCCTTCGGGGGGAGGTGATGAGCTGGGCACACGGCTCGAAACTGGCTGGGCACACGGGGTTTGTGAAATCTCTCCAGCTCCTGCAAAGACAATTTTGGTGGCCTGGGCTACGAAAGGACATTTCGTTATTCACGTCTGCTTGCCAAACGTGCTTGATGAGTAAGCCCAGACCCGGTAAACCCCCAGGAGCCCTACAACCCCTCCCCACGCCGGCTCGCCCATGGGAAGTGATCTCTATGGACTTTATTACTGACTTACCCCCTAGTGGGGGGAATACTGTCATCTGGGTGATAGTGGATCTGTTTACTAAGCAGGCCCACTTCATTCCGTTTGCCTCCGTCCCCTCTGCCAAGAAACTAGCCTCAGCGTTCTTGCAACACGTCGTGAGGCTCCACACTTTACCTGCTAAAGTAATCTCGGATAGAGGGGTTCAATTTGTTTCGCATTTCTGGAGTGAATTAATGTCACTGCTTGGGGTGGAGCGGGGGGTCAGCAGTGCATACCACCCGGAGACCGATGGGCAGACTGAACGTGTGAACCAAACCCTTGAACAGTACTTACGGTGTTTTACAAACTTTCAGCAGGACAATTGGCACTCCCTTTTGCCTTTGGCTGAGTTCTGTTACAATAATACTCAGCACTCTTCGACGGGGGTGTCCCCTTTTAAGGCGGTCCATGGATATGACGCCCCGCCTTTGCCATTTTTGAATTCTCCCGACCTCCCGGCGGGAGATGCTGGAGACTGGTGCAAACAGTTGCAGGCGGCATGGTCCTCTTTAGCCAAGACTCTGGATGATGCAAAAGAGGCCTATAAAACCCAGGCGGACAAAAAACGCAACCTATCCTGGGTTCCTAAGTGTGGGGAGTTTGCTTATTTGTCCACGCAAAATTTGCGTGGCATTCAACCGAGTCGTAAGCTCGGTTGGAAATTTGTTGGACCTTTTGAGATTGTGAGAGTTATTAACAATGTGACTGTGGAACTTGCTTTGCCTAAATCTCTAAAGTCTGTTCATCCTGTCTTTCATGTAAGGCTTCTACGCCGGGCGCCCGAAGAGAACAAATGGAGACCGAAGCAACCCGCCCCGCCTCCGCTGTTGGTGGGGGGGGAACCTCACTACGAAGTTTCACAAATCTTGGACTCTAAGATCTCTCACAATCGCTTGTTTTATCTGGTGGAATGGGTTGATTTTGGGCCTGAACAGAGGGAGTGGGTACGGGCGGAAAATGTTCTGGCCCCCCGGATGATCCGAGCCTTCCACAAACTGTACCCCCACAAGCCAAAGGGGTAGATTTGTTTTCGAGAGGGCTGCATGTCAGGTAGTCCTGCCATGATGGATGGAGGGGAGGGGAGGATGGCTATGGGCGCCATGGTGGCGTGGAAGGCGGGAGGTTGGGATCGTGGGGGTGTAGATTTATGCACCTGGTGTGAGAATGGAATGTGACTCTGGCAGGCTCTATCTGGGGTAGACTTAACATTCTGACCTTGGAGGAGACAGGCTGCGAGCTTTCCTATCGCTTTCAAAGCTGCAGCTTTGCTGAGAATAATGGGGGCAGTGGGAACTTCATTAGCGTAGTAACTTTCGATTCCCATTCGCATGTTATTCCCTGATTGGTAGAGAGGGGGGGTCCCCATTCACCCCCTTTCCTGTATAACTGCCTGCTTTGTGTAACCAAGTTATTCTGAACAATGTATCTGCTCCAGTAACCTTTCTATTGCAGCTTAACAATAAACACTATTCTTGCTTGACCAACAAGACCTGGTGTTTGGCTGACTAAGTTAGGGCTTCTGACAGGCTGAAGGACTCTGAAAGGTGCCTTTATGAAGTGAGCATAGAGGGGATGCTCTGGAGGTCTCCTCATAACAAGTAACTTGTTAGGATAAAAGCTAAGTTAGACGGATACTCAACAAGTATATTGCTTACTAACATTTTCATATTAACAGGGTTATTTAGACAATGAAATTAAGATCTCCTACTCTTTGGGTTTTAGTTAGTGTGGGTTTTTTTACTTTATCCCTTAGATGTAGTTTCCCTTTCCCATTTCTGTTGTAGTTTTTTGTAGTTATAAAAAAATCAATAAAAATCCCCTTCGGGGGGCTCAAAAAAAAAAAAGAAAGAAAATATAAATAAAGCACCTGGACCAGATGGACTCCCAGCTGAATACTACAAAATATTTGAAGATGTCTTATTGCTCCCATATGAGACAGTAATTTCATCTGTAATAGAAAAAATGGAAGTACCAGAATCTTGGATTGAAGCAACTACATCATTGATCCATAAAGTAGAGACAGATCCTAAAGAGTTAAAAAAACTACAGACGTATTTCTTTGCTGAATTGTGATTGCAAAATATTTGCAACTATTCTGGCTGCAAGGTTGGAAAAAAGTTCTAATACACTTTATACATCAGGACCAGGCAGGTTTCCTATCTAAGAGACAACCAAAGAATAATGTGAGAACAATCTTAAATATCTTAGAATATTATGAAACTCATCCAGAGAAGCAGATGGCTTTGATATTTTTGGACGCTGAAAAAGCATTTGACAATGTCAGCTGGCAATATATTATAGATAATGGATTTCGGGATTAATTTCATAAGGATGACTGAAGCTATATACATAAAGCAGAAACTGAAAGTAGTAGTAAATAATAAACTGACTGATAATATATGGATTGAAAAAGGGACAAGACAAGATTGTCCAATATCTCAATTGTTGTTTATACTAATTTTGGAAGTTCTGACAAGAGCTATCAGGAAAGACTCCCTTATTAAAGGGACATCAATAAGAGGAAATAAATATAAACTATAGGCCTTTGCTGATGATTTGGTATTTATTTTAGAAGACCCAATGGATTCTGTACAACAATCTGGTTAATGAATATGGAAAAATGGTGAGAATCAAAATAAACTATCAGAAAATGAAAATGATTATGAAAAATATGACATTGAAACAAAGACTTGAAATAGCAAAGTTGACTGGATTTCAACTGGAGAAGAAAGTCAGATATTTGGGTATTAATATTACAGTGAAATATAGTTCCCTGAGGAAAGATGATTACAACAAAGTGTTGCAAAACATTAAAAAGGATTTAGAGAAATGGGAAAATTTGCAAGTATCATTAACAGGCAGAATAGCAATTTTGAAAATGAATGTTTTACCATGTATGATGTTTTTATTTCAGACACCGCCAATATACATTAAACAATTTTTGATAAATTGAATAAACTGACACAAAATTTCATAAGGCAAGGGAAAAAGCCAAGAATCAAATTGAAAGCTTTGCAAGATGTGAAAAATAATACTGGATTTGGAGTACCAGACTGAAAGAATTATTATAGAGCAGCAAGTTTGGTTTGGCTGAGAGAATGGATTCTACTTGAAGATCATAGGCTACCGGCTCTAGAAGGACACGATTTAAAACTCGGATGGCACTCCTTTTTATGGCATGGGAAAGCCTCCACACATAAATATTTTAAAAATCATATGATGTGGTAAAGATTCGTCCACTGATATATACTAAAATTCCAAGATGGTTATCTCCAGTGGAAGCTTTTTCTCAACCAACTTTGACTTCAAAACAAGCAGTTATTAGATATGCAGAATTATTAGATGATAAAAATAAATTAAAATCTCAGGAAGAATTAAAGAAAAATGAAATAGATTGGTGAACTAGAATGCAAGTGGAATCTAGATATAGTAAGGATAAACAGATGGATTCTATTCAGAACAATGTGCATTTGAAAAATTATTACGTACTTCAAGAGAGATAGTTATTAAGAAAATGTATGGTATGCTGATACAATTGAAAATGCAGGATGAAATAGTTAAAGAATGTATGATTAGTTGGATGCAAAATGTGGGTTATAACATCGATCTGTCACAGTGGAGTAAAATATGGAAAGTGAATATTAAGTTGACTAAATCTGTTCTGTTTAAAGAAAACTTATATAAAATGTATAGATGGCATCTAACCCCAGACAGATTGGCTAAAGTGTATAAAAACTTGAGTAATATGTGTTGGAAATGTAATAACCATATTGGGCTGTACTATCATAAGTGGTGGACATGTAAAAAGGTTCATAAATTCTGGATTGAAGTGCCTACTTTCTTACAGTTAATCTTGAATATCACAATACCTCTTAAACCAGAGATATTTTTGTTAAATTGTTTACCAGATGAGTTAGATAAGAATCTATTTTACATGTTATAACAGCTGCCAGAATTTTACTTGCAATAGCATGGAGGACATTGAAGATTCTGACGCTACATGAATTGATATTGAAGATTATGGAATGTGCTGAAATAGACAAGTTGATAAATATATTAAAAGGAAAAATGAAAGAAGAATTTATGGGACCTTGGAGGGCGTTCTATGCCTAGTTAAGTTTTAAGTGTTAAGAAAATAAGATCAAGTGAAGAATAATACGAATGATAGATGAAGTAGTTGTGAAATTGTAATGAGAAGATATCCATGCAGAATGCTAAATTGGAATTTTAAAATATTTCTGTATTTTTCTTTTCTGCCTCCTTTCCCCTTTCCCCCCTTCTGTATATAAACTAATAAAAAAATTTCCAAAGGAAAAAAAAAGATAACCGCTCTTGAGAGAACAGCTCTGAGAGAACTGTGACTGACACCAAGTCACCGAGCTGGCTGTATGTGGAGGAGTGGCGCTCTCAACCAGTACACCAAACTGGTTTTGATGGTCCATCTTGACTTCTAACCTTCAGGTAATGGTTCCAGGTCTCAATGGCAATCTTGATAGGAGCTTTTTATCCTAACCTCAGGGAAGCTTGAGCAGTGCTCTTCTACAGAAGGTCCACCTATATGTCAAAATTAGATGCCCTAGTTTCCACAACAAAGGGTATTTTGGTATCAGGATGGGCAAAGATCATTTCAGTAGCAAACAAACATTTCAGGCAATGGAATGTTTGCTGGGATTCTGAGTTCCCAGTAAAGGGGAACTGACCCTAGAGTAGTTTGGTCAAAAGAGATACAGGCAAGAAGAAATTGGATGGGAAATACTAGTAGTGGTTAGCAAACCCCAGAAAGTGTTGCAGCTTTTTCAGGTTCTTTGGAGGTTGCCAAGTCAGGGCTGCTTCCACTTTCCTAGGCTCTATTTTGAACCCCTGAAGGGAAATGAGTCCATGGACCACCCAACTTCTCAATCAATTGCAAATGTTTAGTGAAACAAAATTTTACAGAAAGCTATGTTGAGTCTTCCCCAGTAGGTCTCCTTTCTCTACATGGTTAATAATTAATAACATTTTCCAACAAGTTACCTGAAAAGTTAAGTTCCCACAGTCCCTAAAAGTGACCAATGAGAGCTGACAGAATGTTTGGGAGAGACAGCTGGAAAAAGGCAGTTCAGAGCAGTTGGGAGTTGGCAGCTAGGGAGCTGAGAGCGAAAAAAATATGTCTAATTGAGTGAAAGTGTGGAGAAGAGAGGCTTCGAGCTGGCTGAAGAGTCAGTTTGTAAAAAAGGATCCCAACTGTAGAAATAGGAAAACAGTTCAGAACAGTTTAATTGGAAATGAAATATTGTAACATTGACTTTATTTTCTTCAATGTTATGTCCAAACCATAAATAAAAGTTAATTCCCTGTTTGTTTAAATCTGTGGGCTGTGTATGACTCAGGGAAAGAAACACACATACAAACCAGTGAAGAATATTGATCTACATACATTTGAGGATATGAATAAATGGTGGCAGCATGCGAATGGAACAATGTATGAGCCTCAACTCCAATAATTCAGTGAAATGTCTGAGTGAGGGCCTGTTATTAAAGGGAGCTGCGGTCCACTGTCTGCTGGTGTCCCTGTGAGAGAAAGAACCTGAGATGTGAAATGGTCATGGTTCTTTAAATGTTTTAAAAGAGACAAGAAGGGTGGTGAATGTGACATCCTGATCTACTTGTAACCCTGAACCTGAGAGAGAGAAGTTGTAGAGGGTAATAGGCACTCTGTGTGAGTGGAGAATGGGCATCACATAGGCCTTTACGTTTCTGGATATCTTCTAGATCCCTTTTCAAAATGTTAAAAGTCATTGCACATTTTTGTTGGAAAATCAACTATTTCATATCTGAGTTCTATAAAAACCCTTGTGTTTGCTACCTATACCCAGTGACTATCATTCTTAGAACATCATCTCTCATCTCCTCTATTTGATTCAGTTATTCAAAAATCCTTCCTGAAACCAGATGCTTCGCTGTGGATAACTGCCCCATATTTTCTGCAATGAAAACTTACACAACTAATGTTCTATATCTGGGGTTGCGGGGTGCAAAACCAGATTTATGTTTTCAATTAGATGTTTTCTGTCTATAGATAATATGAATTTCCAAGAGACTTCTTTCAGATAATTAGTTGAGATTAAACTGCTGCATTTTTTAAAAAAAATTAAAAAGGTTAAAGGCCAATTCTCACTTTTATTAGCAGTCTCTCTCAGTCTGGCTAGCTTTTAATCTTCGAGACCTCCTGACTTGTGGAAGAAAAAAATCTTGCCCTAATCATAAGAGCTGTAGCCTCCCATCTGCTCCAAAGTGAAAATATGATATCACTTACTGCAAAGAATGACACAACTATATAACTGTATTTGCACATTTCTAGTAGCTTGGAACATTCCTGGAGAACACTGATAATATGAAAATATTGTGGCTGTTCATCCAAGTACAGAGCATATTTTAAATCAGGTTTTTAACTATATGACAGTGCTAGAGAGTTTTACTTCAAGTGGGCTATGTATTTTTACTCCAAGTTATAACTCAAGTGCAGCACCTTTTCCTATTAGGCTAGGGCTTTTAGAGAAGAAAGACAACTCACAAGGATCAAGACAGAGGGTTTATAAACATATATATGGGCTGGATAAAGTAGACACATATAACTTTTTCCTGTCTTATAATACCAGAATTTGGACATAATGACTGTGATAGACAAAAGACTTAGGACAAAAAAAGAAGAAGCATGTTGTTACTCAACAAACAAATTGTGGACTCTACTGCCAGTGGATGTAGCGATAGTCAAAAGCACAGTGTTGGCCAAATTGCTCTATTATTTAATAAAGATGGGGAAATATAATTATTAATATGCAGTTGGCTTATCTATAGGATCTGGCCCATGTATACCAGAGTTAGAATTCTCAAGAACCCAGGAATAGACACAGAAACTGGGTGGCTAAAATAATATCTTTACTAAATATTCTCAAGCATACAAACAATATTCACACAATACAGAGCTAAGGAAGCAGAAGTGATTGATGGGTTATAGAGGGGTGATACAACCTGTCCAGATGTGCAGAGGTCCATGAAGAAAGGACTGTGGCCTAAACTCAGAGAAATCTAGGGGTGGACTGCCATTTTGGGATCATGGCCGAAAACACACGGTCTAAGGCCATGTGTGTGCTGGGATGTAGGCATTGGCAAAGAATGCAGACCAATGGGTGGCCCTGGGGGCTGGTCTGAGGTGAGAACAACAAATTAACTGGACCAATGATGAGTCCCAGGGGTGTGTGATGCCAGTAGGGGCAGACCTTAGGTATGACCAATGAGCTTCCAGAGATGCAGGGTCTGGATTTAACAATAGAAGCCAGGTATCGGGTAGCTAGTTAAATGGATTATCTGACTTACTAATGGTCCTGGCCAGGGTAGACAAAAGGTGGGAGACATCCCTGATTAATGTCAGGAAGGACTGCTAAACATCTGAATGATTGGTTTATCCCGGTATTCTTGAGGACAGAGCAGGAAAGACAAAGAATTTACACATAGGACACAAAAGGGCTGGGTGAGGTACTGGAGAGTGCCAGATGGCTTCTGAATAGACTTTTAGAAATGTAGATACTTTACCTGCTAGAACTCATTGTTATTCCATAAGCATAACCTCTGCTGGGTGGAAGGGGAAGACTGGAGACTTGCTCTGAGGTCACCTTATGAAACCTGAATATGAAATCCCTTTTTGCAGAGCACTTACAGCCTGATTTTGTGGTTCAAGCTGAGAGTGCTTGACTTTTGGGGACTCTGATTCAGGTTAGAAAGTAAGGCACCCCTGCTTTGGGGCTACCCAAGAGTAAAAGGCAGTGCCTCTGGCCTTTTGAAAGGACATTGGCAATGGCAAACCATCTCTGCTCATGTCTTGCCTAGGACAGATTCATCGATAGTAGGTGTGGTGATAAAAGGAACATTCAGATTTAGACACAGTAAATCTCTGAATGGCAGTCTAAATAGCCCAGATTAGCCTGTGCTTGTTAGAGCTTGGTAGCTAAGCAGGGATTGGCCATGGTTAGTACTAGGATGGGAGGCAACCAAAGAATACTTGGGTTGCTATGCAGAGGTCGTCTTGAAAAGCCCATGAAGAGTAGCCATGAGTTGCAACTTGAAAGAACTTTGGTGGTGGTGGTGAATTGTCACAGTCACATATTTGGCTGGTAGATGGTGTTCCGCAATTCGAGATCTAGCCAATAAATTGCAGAGGTATCTTCACAGGATTCTTGCTCTTCTAGGCAACACTGTCTTCTGGAGCTGAGCTGGTGTTATTTGTTCAGTGCCCAGAATGTCCAGGTGTTTCTTGAGACTTCTAGACACTGCTCCAAGGGCTCCAATGACAACTGACACAATGGTCACCTTCTTTTCCCAGAGATGCTCTAACTCAATTCATAGGTCTTGGTATTTTGTGATCTTTTCCTTTCTTTACTTTATTTCTTTACTATTCTGCTGTCTCTTGGGATTGCAATGTCAATGATCCAAACCCTATTTTTTTTCTCTACAATTGTGATATCAGAGGTGTTATGCTTGAGGTATTATCTGTTTGCAATCAGAAGACCCAAAGAATCTTTGTTTCATCATTCTACATGATCTTGTCTCGTTTGTGCTCTCATGACAGTATGCCATACTTATTGCAGAGATTCCGGTGCAACATAGCTGCAGTTCTATCATGCCGTCCTTTATATTCAGTTGGTAAGAACTGGTAAGTAAAGATGATCAGCATCACGGCTAGGGTGTAGTAATGAGTGATGCATTGTCATTATCTCACAAGTTTTGCAATTTATTGCTTCCAGTTGATAATGCCAGCTGTGTATCTTAGAACTGGTACTGCCCCATGTTAATTGTATTTACCATGTCACCTCCATTTAATTTTGTTTGCAATATCTTTTTAACTCTTTGGTAATACTTCTTGGTTGTATTTTTCTTAACAAGGGTATGTTTGATGTTGTCAGCTTCCAGAATTCCAAGATATTTGTAGTTCAAAGTTGTTGTTGTTTGGCATATTGATTTCTTTGTTTGATGTTGTAAGCTTCCTTGATTGAGTTACTCCATCTCATGTTAGGTCTTCCTCTTATCCTGTTGCCTTAAATTTTTCATAGCATTCTTGACTTTTCGAGTGACTCTTGTCTTATCATGATGTGGCCAAAATGTGATAGCCTCAGTTTGGTTATTTTAGCTTCTATGGAGAGTTCAGGCTTGATTTGATCTAGAACCAACTTATTTGTCTTTTTGGAGGTATATGGTATCTGTAAAACTCACTTCCAACACCACATTTCATATGAATTGCGAGTCCCAATGCCCGCCGAGCCTGCACTGGTGGGAGGGGTCTGATTTGCCTCCTCATGAGGCAGGAAGAAAAGGGCAGCTGAGCTGTGAGAAGTGCAGCACCAGGCAGGGGGCGGAGCCAGCCTATTTAGGCTCAGCTCCTGCCCTCTGCCTCAGCAGTTCTTCAACGTGCTCGGTAAGAATGGAGCACGATGCAGTTGGTGGCTCGCAGGCTCAGCAGCCTGTTCAGGAGCGGTGGCAGCGGCATTCGTTGGCTGGGACCATCGGGCCGTGGACAGGAGCATCGGGTCACGGCGGGGATCACTGGGCTGCATCGGCAGTAGCCAGGAGCGTCTGATGCAGCTGGGAGCATCAGGCTGTGGAGGGGAATGTTTGGCAGTGGCTGGCAGTGGCGGCGAGGCATGAACAGCGGCAGTGGGCCCCACAGAGATGGTGAAAGCTGGCTGGGCTGCTCTGCAGGACAGCTCCAGCTTGTCTTAGTAAGAAAGAAGAGGAGGAGGAAGAGGAAGAGGAAGAGGGAGAAGAAGAAACCAGCTGTGGGGGAAGATCTGCTGCTGGTACCGACTTTCCAGCCGGGGCAGCTTTCCTTTGGGTGACTGGGTGACGGGAGCCCCCCCCAATAATAATTAACTCCAAAAATCACCCTACTCCTTAGTGGGGGTGAGGGGATTTTTTAGTTAGGGGCCTGTGGGTTTTGGAAGGGGCATCAGCAGGGTAAGGCTGCTTCCCCCCCTTCATGGTTACTCCCTACTGTTGCTTGGCTGGTGTGCCCTGAGAGTGCTCACAGGGGCCTGACAGCAGGTGCTGGAGTGCTTGAAGGCTCCCCCCCACCTTAGCAGGGCCCAGTGCCATGTTGCAGGCGGCTGCTGCATTTGGTGGCTGTGACAGTAAGGGTGGCGGTGCATCAGCCGCCTCCTGCTTCATGGGAGGAGAGGTGCTTGGCAGATGTGTCAAGGCTGCGGCTTATCTAGCAGTCTGGCTACAGCTGCAAACTGCTTGGGAGTGCAGTGACATCAAGCAGGACAGGGGGCAAATGGGGCCCAATTTTATTCTGGGCTTGGGGCTCTTTGTGCAGGGGGTGAGATACTTCTTTAACTTAATTTTATTTAATGCAGTTTAATTCTGTCTTTTTGCCAGAGTTGATGCTCAGGAGGGGATAATTAGCAAACTTACATGCCAGCTCCATTAACCCGTCCCCTTTCTCTTTCTGCCCCCCCATATATAAGGGTAATGTCTGGCTGAGCTAACACAACACATGGGTGCCAGAGGAACTTGTCTGCACCCAAGCCCCCCCCCATTTGTTCACAACAGTGACACCCCACTGAATTTAGTTGGCCTTAAATGTTTGAGTGGGTGATGTGGGAAGGTGCACCTCATTATGAACTGCACACAGTGGGATAGGACTTGGTTACAGTTCCTGTTGTATGAGAGATGTTTGAGTGGAATCATCAGAAGGGGAATGGGTGTATCTACTGCTGGATTCTTGTTTTCTAAAGACCAGGGTGGTGTAGTGATTAAGTGCGGCCTCTAATCTGGGAGAACTGGGTTTCATTCCCCACTCCTCCACTTGCAGCCGCTGGATGGCCTTGGGCAAGCTATTGTTCTGTCAGAGTTGTTTTCTCAAGGACAGTTCTGGAGGGAGCTCTCTCGGCCATACCTACCTTACAGGGTGTCTGCTGAGGGGAGGGGGGGAAGGAGTTTGTGGGCCACTCTGAGACTCCAAGTGAGGGGCAGGGTATAAATCCAATCTCTTTCCTTCCTTCATCCACTATTGCTGGCATGGTTTTTTCAGCTAGGATTTATAAGGGAACTAATCTTTGTAATAACTGCCTTGAGGGTATTTTGGGAGGGTATGTGTCTCAGTGAGAGACCATCTGCTTGGCATGCAGATGGTCCCAGGTCCAATCCCTAGCATCTTTAGTTAAAGGATTTGGCAGTAGGTGATATGAAAGACCTCTGCCTAAGACTTGGAGTACATTTGCCAGTCTTGAGTAGGCAATACTCATTTTAACAAGCTTGAAAGCATACAGTGTTATTGAAGGAGCTATTCCTTATAAGAATAAAAATTGATTCCCTACTTACTGCAGCAGAGCTTATTTATATTTGAGTCTGAAGACAGGGATTTCTTTTCAAGATAACATTTTTACAGGGTTTTATTCAGAGAAAGACAATGTAAATTGCCAATCTTCAAATGACAAAATTTGGCTCTAAAGCAAAGGAATGTATTTCTGGTGTGGTAGTTAAGAGCAGTGGACCCTAATCTGGGGAATCAGGTTTGATTCCCCATTCCTCCACATGAAGTCAGATGAGTGACCTTGGGTCAGTCACAGTTCTCTTTGAGCTGTTCTCTCAAGAGCAGTTCTCCCAGAGCTCTCTCAACCCCACCCCCTCACAGGGTGTCATTTGTGGGGAGAGGAAGGGAAGGAGACTATAAGCCACTCTGAGTGAAGAGCGGGGTATAAATCCGGTCTCCTCTTCTTCTCTGGAATACTATAGAAGCCTTTAATGGTATCTAACTGTAAATTACAAATAGAAACACAATTTGAGGTGTGGGAGCACAGTCAATAGGAATAGCTACCTGAAACTGGGTAGCTCTATTGGGCACTTAGTGTGCGGGGGTGAAATCAAGTATAATCTGAATAGAAAACAACTGAACTTCTAAGGGTTTCCTTCTGTGCAGAAAAACTTGTCAGCAACATGTGAATTTGACAGTGTGAAGGCACTCTGAGCTGGCGAATTGACTTTGTCTTTGTTATGTGTTAGGATTCAACAATATCCACTGCAATACGTCATTGGTACCTTCTGTTTTTTGTTTTAGCAGGGGTACAGTGTGACTTCCAACCTGACGCTATGATCTGGGGAATTTGGAAGATGGTATGTCTTTCTATGTCTTTGTTTGGTCCTAATGAGCATTTTTACACAGGTTTGATAGCATATTTGTCTCTAAAAGGAGGTCTAGTGAGGTGACACAGCCTGGAGGAGTTGAGTTGTTGTGACAGGCTGTGGAGGGTGCCAGCTAGAATGCAGCTACACTGCCACAGCAATAGGAAATGAGGCAGATGGCTTCCAGGGAGGTTCTGGTGGGGGCGAGGGTTAAGTGGAGGACCGGCAGGGTTTTGTGAGCTAGGGGAACAGACAGATGTTTTGTCCATTCACTTGGCCAGGAAAGAAGCTACTTTCAGGCATGGCAGCCCAGCCTTACTCATGTATATATGGGATAGGGTCCACTGAGGACATGTGCCCATTACGATGAATGAACATACAGCCTGCATGTATGTGCATGCACCTGTCAAAAAAAGAAGCTAGTGCACATTTACTGTGTTTTTGTCCGTGGTCTTTAGGATAGGAACCCAGTGTCTGTAAGAAGTTATAAGTACTGTGCACTCTTCAGGGTATGGTGTTTTTTAGACACAAACAAATAAATAAAATATTATACTGGTTTTTAAAGTGACAACATTGTAGATTGGCACTTATGTTTTAAAAGCCAAGCTAACTTTTTATTATGATGGGTCTCAGTGGTTAGTAGAACGGGGGAACATTAAACTCCAGGGGGTGTTTCAGAATGCCTTATGGGGGCGGTCTCTTGACTTCTAAAACAATGAATGTCTGTGAAAAGTTCTTTAAGGAACTCCAAGGCTGAGAGAATGTTTCCACAGTTTGCCAATCCAGTGGATTTGGAATTGAATCAGAGATGCTCTCTTCTGGTACAGACCTTAGACAATGATAATTCTAGGCCTCAGTTCCCTATCTTCAGGGTGCAGGATTGCCAAACAATCCAACAGATTAAGTCTTGTCTGCTTTATAGAGACTTAAGGCATGAAAATGTGCAGCTGTAGTTTTTTATGGTATGGAGGTAAATATCGTCACCAGACAATTAACATCCCTTTAAAGGGGGTGGATTTCCTTTGCTACCCAGGAATATCAATAAGTTATTTTACTTGATCAATGCAAACATAAGCCCTATGAATGTTGGGCAGTGCCTTGCAAATCACAATGATTGTGTAAAGCAAACATTGCTGTGTTAATATAGTAGAATTTCTAAAGCATTCTTTAACATCTTGGGAAAAGGGAGCTCTAGAGGACCAGAGGCAACCCATTTCACTGGCATGGAAAAAGGGTCATTTTTTGCAACCTGGGGTGTTGCTGCACTTAGGACAACAGTTACTGCTTTAGGCATGTGGATGGAACTCCGCTGACCAGGCACCAGTTTGCAGCAGTTAGTGCCCGGGCTTTGGGCAAGTTGTGCCTTTCCTGGGGTGAAGTTTGGAATTCGCTCTTCTCAGTTCAGTGCTGCTTCCACTGCAGCTGCCCTGGGCTACATGTTCCCTTGCCGTGTGATAGTTTCAGGGGGACCTTGTTCAGGTCAGGACCTTTGTCCAGTCACTGCACTCCATTTTGGGGGGTAGCACTGTGGATCAGTGAGCTGTGGCGGGCTTTTGCCTAGCATTCGAAGAATGGAATTGCAAAGTTTTAAGTTATTAATGAGGTTTTTCCTTCAGGTGCTGCTGACTGTGGGGCAAAATGAAGAAACAACATCTGCAGCCACAGCATGGTCTTCTGGGCCACCCACTGGGCCAAGAGGACTCCCTGGACGGGAAGGCCCTTGTGTTACAAGCTGAGGCAGACCTTGCAAAGATAAAAGCAAGATGGCCCAGAGTGTGGATAGTCTGGCTGGCAAGGCCCTTGTGTGACAAACTGAGGCTGACCTTGTAATGATAAGAGCAAGGTGGCCCGGAGTGCAGATGGCCTGGTCGCCTATTCTGCTTCACCATGAAGGACAAGGACTTTGTGTTAAAGTAGAGGCTGGCCCTGTGATGATAAGAGCAAGGTGGCCCAGAGTGCAGATAGGCTGGTGGCTATTCTGCCTCACCATGAAGGGCAAGGCCCTGGTGTTACAAGCAGATCGGTTGCCTGGGGTGCAGCCTCACCATGATGGGCAGGGTAGCCCAGAGTGCAGATGGTCTGGTCGGCTATTCTGTGTCATCATGAAGGGCAAGGCCCTGGTCTTACAAGCTGAAGCTGACCTTGTGATGATAAGAGTAAGGTGGCCCGGAGTGTGGATAGTCTGGTGGCTATTCTGCCCTGCCAGGTTGGCGCAATTTTGGGACCCTGCTAGGTGTAAAGACAGCTGGTTGCCTGGGGTGCAGCTGGTCTTGTCTGCAATTTTGCTGTGCCAGATGGATGTAGCCTAGGGGTTCCTAGGTGCTTGGACTGGGTGAGACGACATGCCAATCGGCAGCTTAGAAATGCCATGGAAGGCGGCTTGGGCCTCTTCTTGCTGCACCCTGATATATGGGTCGAGTTAATGGACCTGTATAGGGGGGACGGGGGTGCACCTCTCTAACAAGGGCAATGCTATATTTCTGGCAGATTTGAGGTGAGGGATGCTGTTGGCGCTGGATCACTTGGTGGGGGTAAAGGCCTAAGCAAAGGCTTGGCCTTTGCTATGGTGGGGTAGCAGGATCAGGAAGTTGAAAATGGTGAGCACATGGGCATTGTTATAAAGAAATTAAAGGGTCCTCCAAGAACAGCTTTCAGGCCTTTGCAGCTCAAGGCTGGGAAGGGGTGATCTTCCTTAGAACAATCTGGCCTGGCCTATCTCAGCAGGCCTTGTGGCTTCTGGGGTGGTAGGCCAGGAGGTTCTCCTAAATATGCCAAGCCGCTGGTTGAGAGCTACCATGCTGTGATGCAAGATCGGGGAAGGTGCCCATAAGGAGATTAAGATGGTCATGAGTTTGACACCAGTCATATTCCTCAGTACATTTTAGCAGCCCCATGCCAGTTGTTTGATTATAAATAATTAATAAAGTGACCCTTGTTAAATCCATATTGGTGTCCGTCTCTTCATTTCAGTTGTGGTGGTAATGACTCTCTTCCTGTCAGTGTTAACTGGCCAGCTTTCACACCCATACATAGTAATGGGGAACACTACAGTATGAGTTATCTAGATCTTGGTTGCCAATGAAACATCCTTAAGAATCTTTTCCAGCTCCTTCATGGCTGCCCTTCTGACTCTTCAACTTCTTCCAATTTCTAGGTTGCAGTCTACTTTTTGGTTGATGTTGGAGCCAAGAAATATAAAATCTTGAATAATTTCAATTTGTATATTGTCAAAGTTGCATAATTCCTCAGTAGTCACTATTTTTCTTCTTCTTTATGTTGAGCTATAATCCTGCTTTTGTAATTTTTGCTTTAACCATCAGGAATAACTTCAGTTCTTCACTATTTTCTGCCAGCAATATGGCATCATTTGAATATTTCAAATTGTTAATGTTCCTTCCACCAATTTCCATTCACTCCATCTTCATCTAAATCCAATCCAGCTTTCCTTATGATATGTTCTGCATGTAGTTCAGTTCAGTTTATTTAGTTACATGATCAGCTTCAAAAGTATTAATAAAAACAATAAAAACTATCATATACAATAGCAAGACAAAAAAAGAGATTTATATGTGCCATTATATTACAACATTTCAAAATTCTTGCATGCATTTCACAAAAGAGGGAGTCAGTTATTTGAAGACACAACCAACTGCTTTTGTATTGCACATGTCATTTCACAATTTTTTGTCACATCGCAATTAATTTATTTAGAGAAGTCTGAAAGAAGGATTGCTCTGATATTCTGGGGAAATTTATTATAATTGGTTTATGATTGCTCTGATCTTCTGGAGGAATTTATTACAATTGGTGTAATATATTGGGAATGTATATTATTAAAGAAGGGACAGTGTAATAATACATGATCCACTGTCTCAACCTTTCCCATTTGACTAGAGCAAACCCATTGGGAATAAGGAATGCAAAGATATCAGCCTTCCAGGAAAGCTGAGAGCAAGGCACTGAAATGTACGAAAGTAAAGTTTTTCTGGTATTTAGTAATCTAAGACAGTGAGATAGTCTGCTGGCAAAAAAAATGTTAGGCTCTGCATCTAGATTGAATAGATAGGGAAATAAAATACATCCTTGTCAATTGGACAATCCTTGTCAATACATCCTTGTCAACCTTTGCCAATTGGAAACCATACTATTTCTCCATATAGCCTCTCATATAGAGTACAGGTATGAAAACAATCAGATGTTGTGGCATATCCATTTCTTTTAAAAAACTACTGTGACTTTTAATGATTCACACAGCCAAAAGCTTTGCTATAATCTATGAGACACAAACTAATTTTCTTCTAAAATTCTCATGTATGCTCCAGTAACCAGATTTGCAAAATGATCTCTAGTGCCTCTCCATTTTCTGAATACAGCTTGAACATCTGGTATTTCTCATTCCATAAATGGTTTCAGTCTTTGTTGTAAGATTGTGGGCATCATTTTACTCACATGATAAATTAATATGGTGGTCCAATTCTTCCTACAGTCTTTGATATTTCCTTTTTTGAAACTGGAATGTAGATTGTTTAAAGTCTGTGGGCTATTGTTTTGTTTTCCATATTTGTTGGTATATTCTTGTGGGGGAAAAATCCTCCGCCAATATCTTGGAATACATTTATTCCATCTATCCCATCTATTCCTGAAGATTTGTTTCTCTCAATTGCTTTCAGTGCAGCTTTCACTTCACATTCTACAATTTCAGGTTCTTCTTCAAAATATTCTTTTTGGTAAGAATCTTTCATCCTTTCAGCTCTTCTGTATAGTTCTTCAGTGTATTGTTCCCATCTTTTTTATTTTATCCTGTTCAGTTAATGTATTTCCATGTTGTTCTTTTAACACAGAATCACAGAATCATAGAATGTTAGAATTGGAAGGTACCTTGCAGGTCATCTAGTCCAACCCCTTGCACTCTGCAGGAGCATAGCCGAAAGATAGCCCTAAAACATACCCGAAAAATGGTAGTCCAGCGAAGGAGCATCCACCACCTCCTGAGGCAGTCTGTTCCACTGCTCAGCTACTATTACAGTTAGGAAGTTTCTTCTGATATTTAGCCGGTATCGACTCTCTTGTAATTTCCACCCATTAGATCTAGTCTTGCAATCCGGAGCAAGAGAGATTAGATCTGTTCCATCTTCTACATGACAGCCTTTCAAATATTTGAAGACTGCAATCATGTCCCCTCTAAGTCTTCTCTTTCCCAGGCTAAACATACCCAACTCTTTCAGCCTTTCCTCATAAGACTTGGATTCCAACCCTCTCACCATCCTGGTTGCCCTCTTCTGGACACGCTCGAGCTTGTCAACATCCTTCCTAAAATGTGGTGCCCAAAACTGGGCACAGTACTCCAGGTGAGGCCTGGCCATAGCAGAATAGAGCGGAACTACCACCTCCCGTGATCTGGACACAATGCTTCTGTTAATGCATCCTAAGATTGCATTAGTTTTCTTCACAGTCACATCGCACTGCAGGCTCATGTTTAGTTTGTTATCAACTAGAACACCCAGATCCCTTTACCATGTGCTGCTGTCAAGCCAAGTACCTCCCATTCTATATCTGTGCCTTTGATTTTTTGTACCTAAGTGTAGGACTTTGCATTTATCTGTACTGAAATTCATTTTATTTGTCTCAGCCCACTGTTCCAGCCTATCTAGATCATTTTGAATTATGACTCTGTCTTCTTCAGAATTAGCAGTCCCACCCAGCTTTGTGTCATCTGCAAATTTGATAAGCATCCCCTCTATGTCTTCCTCCAAGTCATTTATAAAAACATTGAACAACACTGAGCCCAGGACTGAGCCCTGTGGCACTCCACTCGAGACTTCCCTCCACGCAGATGAAGAGCCATTTACGAGCACTCATTGGGTACGATTTTTCAACCAACCATGAATCCATCCAACGGTTGCACCATCCAGCCCACACTTAACCAGCTTATCCTCAAGGATATCATGAGAAACTTTGTCAAATGCTTTAATGAAATCTAGACACACCATATCCACAGCACTGCCAGAGTCAACCATTTTAGCAACTCAAAAGGAGATAAGGTTGGTCTCACATGACTTATTCTTTTTTTTTGTACAATATATTTTATTACTTTTCAAAAAAACAAGATAGTTAAGCAGCGAAATGACAAGTGATTACAAGATGCCAGCAGCATAATATTACATAAACAAGTAGGTATTTAACAGCAAGGTACAGGTTAAAGAGACTTATTAAGAACAGAAAATCAATTTTCACCAGGTTGTACCATTATTGAAGTCATCAGTGTTGGTTTCAAGGAAGAAAGAACAAATATATATGTCTTTGAAAAACAATATCCTGACCAAATAATCTAATTACTATAGCCATAGAATATCCATCACTTTGGGGTAGTCTGTGTGATTAGTTAAGTAATCTAAGAGAGGTAACCAGGTTGCTACAAAAGAGGAAGGAGCAGGTATTTTAACAAATCTTGTAAGATTATCCAAAAGTTTTGCCATAATATATAAATCCCACAGCTTATTATGCCATTGTGTAAGAGTGGGTGTCATTGTCATTTTCCAGTGTGTGGCAATGACCGTCTTTGCTGCAAAAAGCATTAGGGAGACCTGTTCAGTAGTTGCAGCGGCAGAGCCATGAACTGCCCATCTGTTCAAAAATAAGTGTTCTGGCATGGGAAGGATATCTATATCATTAACAGCTTTAATTTCATGTATTACTGCCTCCCAAAAGGGTAGTATTTTGGGGCATTCCACCCAGCAGTGTATATAATTGCCAAGGTTCCCACAATTTTTCCAACAGTTTGGGTTGTAGTTTGAGGATATAAGCGATAGTTTGTGTGGAGTGAGATACCAATGAGACAGTATCTTAAATTATTGGAGTTTCATTGAGATGATGTTAGTTTTAAATGGAGGAGAAGACCATATGTTTTCCCACTCTGTGTCTGTCAGAGTTGTATTGCATTTTGTATGCCAGATTTTTTGGTAGGATAGGAGACCAACATAGTCCAGAGATAATAGTATTTTGTAAAGTTTGGAAACTATTCCCCTTTGTTATACACTAGCAAAGCTGATAATCAATTCTAAGGCTGTGAGAGGTTGTTGTAGTATAGAATTGAGTCTGATGCGTGAGCACATATGTGTTATCTGGAAATATTGAAACCAGGGTATTTTGTGTTTTATTTTAGCTTCCAGGTTAGTTTTTGGCATGAGCATACGACATAAACTGAGATCCTGTAATGTGGTTACATTAGTTGTTTTCCAAAAGTCAAACTCTGGGTTGTTAAGACCAGGGAGAACCCAAAGTTGGTTAATGAAAGTCTGATATCTTGAGAATGGCAGTAATAATTTGGGTCGTAGTTTATCCCATGTGACTAACAAGGTAGAGAGCAGTGGGTTAGATCTTAGTGTTTTCTGTCTGCAAGAAGGAGCTTGCCAAATGATCTTTTACCACAAAGGGTGTAGAATAATGGTTCGCCACGCACACTTGATCTGAAGAATTGGGAGAGTGTAGTGATTTGATTATATGTGATAGATGAATGGCTCTGTAATATAGTTGTAAACTGGGGAAGTTTATGCCACCCCTGTCTGAAGTACTGAATAATGTGGTGCTTTTGATTCTGGGGTGTTTGTAAGCCCAAAAGAACTGGAATAGCAATTTCTGCCAGTGTTTTAATTAACTCATTCTGTTCAAGGTGCTCAGAGACAGAGCATTTAATAATCTGTTCTAGAATTCTTCCAGGTATTGATGTCAAACTGACAGGTCTGTAATTTCCCGGGTCTGTCTTTTTTCCTTTCTTGAAGATCGGGACAACATTTGCTCTTCTCCAGTCTTCTGGCACAACACCAGTACTCCAGGACATCTCAAAGATTAGAGCCAGAGGCTCTGAAATAACGTCTGCAATTTCTTTTAGCACCCTGGGATGCAGTCATCCGGCCCTGGAGATTTGAAAGTATTTAAGGCAGCTAGATGCTCTCTAACCATTTCCTTACTTACTCTGGACTGGCAGTTCCGCCTTCCTTCATATGCCCTGCATTCTTCAGTTTGTATACAGCTTGCCTTACAGTTAATGACCAATGCAAAGTGAGAGTTAAGTAATTCTGCTTTGTCTTCATCCCTTGTTAAGGCTTGACTGTCTTCCCCTAGCAATGAGCTTACCCCATCCCTGTTTTTCCTTTTGCTCTGAACATAGGCATAGAAACCTTTCTTGTTATTTTAAGCATTCCTTGCAAGCCTCAGCTCCATCTGCACTTTAGCCTTTCTAACACCATCCCTACAGATTCGAGCCTGCTTCTTGTACTCACCCTCTGTAATTTGACCTTCCTTCCATTTCCTGTACATTTCCCTTTTTAGTCTCAGCTCTTCAGAGAGTTCCTTGTTCAGCAACCTTGGCTTCATTACTTGTCTCCCACCTTTCTTTCTTACCAGAATAGTTTGCGATTGTACCTTAAGCATTTCATTTTTCAGCATCACCCATCCTTCCTGTGCAGATTTCCCCTTCAGCATTTCCAGCCATGGGATCCTACCTAATATTTCCCTCAGTTTTTTGAAATCAGCTTTCCTGAAGTCCAGGATACGAGTCCTACTATGTCCTGGTTTCATATCCTTCTCTATGTCAAATTCCAAGCTGATATGGACACTATTCCCCAAGGTTCCCACAACGTTCACTTCATCAACCAGTTCTTCCCTGTCAGGATTAAATCCAGGACAGCAGATCCTCTGGTTCCCACCTCCACCTTCTGAGGGATGAAGTTGTCCACAAGACTATTCAGGAATCTGTGGGATTCCCCATGTCTAGCAGAGTTAGATTTCCAGCAAATATCTGGATAGTTGAAATCTCCCATAACCACAACATCCTGTCTCTGTGAAAGTTTAGCAAGCTGTTTTACAAATGCATTATCCAGTTCCTCTGGTTGGTTTAGAGGTATGTAGTATACCCTCACAACAATATCCCCATCTTTTCCCCCCTCTCTCTAACCTTACCCACACACTTTCAACAGGGCAATTCTCCAAATCCTGAATTTCAGTGCAAGTGTATTCATTCTTGACATATAGTGCCACCAAGCCTCCTTTTTTGTTTATTCTGTTCCGTTTAAACAAGGTATATCCTTCAATTGCTGTGCTCCATATATGAGACTCATCCCACCAAATGTCAGTGATACCTTTCAGATCATACTTACTTTCCAATGTTTGAAGTTCAAATTCATCCTGTTTAATTCCCATACTCTGTGCATTAGTATAAAGACATCTCAGATTACAGACATCCTTTCCTATTATAGGACTCTTCAAATTTACCTGAAAATTACTGAACTCACCTCCCTTCCGTTTCATTTATTCTCTGGTCACTCCCTTTCTTGAACCTAGTGTTGGGCATGCCACACAGCATCAGGCCTTTTTTCCCCACCCCCGATGGCCTCAGTTTAAAGCCCTCCTGATCAGGTTCGCAAGTTTTCCAGCAAAGACATTCCTCCCATTCTTTGTAAGGTTCACCCCATCCATTGCCAACAGTCCTTCATATTGGAGGTACATACCATGGTCCAGGAAGCCAAATACCGCTTGACGGCACCATCTACATAACCAGCCATTCACCTCCACTATCCTGTTCTCCCTTCCAGCTCCATGGCCCTCAACAGGTAAAATGGAGAACACCACCTGTGCCCCCAGATCTTTCACCTTCTTGCCCAGAGCCTCGTAGTCTTTGGAGATCCATTGAAGGTTTCTTCAGGCTGCACATTTGTTCTCACATGGATCAGCAAGAGTGGGTAGCGATCAGAGGTCTTGACCAGTCTTGGAATTCTCTCAGTCACATCTCGGATACATGCTGCAGGAAGACAACAAACTTCTCAAGATTCCTTGTCCGGTCTGCACACTACTTCTTCTGTCCCTCTCAGTAGGGAGTCACCAACCACCACTACTCATCTTTTCCTCTGTGGGATAGCTTGGTTCCTTGTCTGCCTATGTGTTTGTGTGCCAGTCACATCCTTTTGATCTCAGAGTGTGCTATTCTGATCTTCCACCATCAGAAGTGGCTGGTAGCTATTTTGCACCTCCACAGGCTGTGAGTGTTTCCTGATTATCTTGCTCCTCAAGGTCACATTCTTCCATGCATCCACCGGTGCCTTGTTACTTCCTTCCTCTTGCTTAGGATTTACTAGCTCTTGCTGTTCTCTCAGGAGCCCCTCTTCCTTCATGTCTAAAAATCTTTCTCCCTCCCTGATGTTCCTCAGTGTACAGATTTGTGCCTTGAGTTCTCCCACCTTTTCCTCAAGCATTCTTATAAGCTTGCACTTGCAGCATGTATAATGCATTTCCTGGCAAGGCAGAAAAATGATCCTGGCACAACCCTGGCATGTCACTGAAATAGATCCTTCATTATCCATCTCCGTAAGAGCAAATCTATCTTCTACAGCCTCAGGAACTTCCCTCAAAGTCCGACATAAACTCTTGTTGTGGTGATGTACCCTGAAAACTTTGAGACTGACCAAATGACTACCTTGCCAGCAGTTCTCTCTCCAGAACTCAGTATCAGCCCTCTACTCAGGTTCTTATAAGACCTCCAAGCAAAACCAACAGGCTACAACCCATAGGCTAAGAGCCACAAGCCCACTATGCTTTAAATTTCCCCTTGATTTCTTGGTTCTTGTAGAACAGATATTTTGTTCTTCCTTTTTTGTTGTTCTCTTCTTTTTACTGGCCATTATAATGGGACTTGGTCTCCAGACCCCTCACCATCTTCACTGCCCTCCTCTGGACACGTTCCAGCTTGTCTATATCCTTCTTAAATTGTGGTGCCCGAAACTGAACACAGTATTCTAGATGAGACCTAACCAGAGCAGAATAAAGTGGTACCATCACTTTATGTGATCTGGACACTATACTTCTGTTGATATAGCCCAAAAATGCATTTGCTCTTTTAGCTACCGCATCACACTGCTGACTCATGTTCAGTATATGGTCTACTAGGACCCCTGGATCCTTTTCACACATACTACTGCCAAGTTGTCAACAAGAATATTATGTGGGACCTTATCAAAAGCCTTACTGAAATCAAGATAAACTACGTCTACAGCATTCCCTGATTCAGCAAAGTAGTAACTTCCTCATAAAAAGAGATAACGTTAGTCTGACATGCCTTGTTCTTGAGAAATCCTTGTGTTGGCACTATGAGTGTTTTAGTGTTTTTCTTCAGCTTTATTCCAATTTTTGATAATAATAAGTCATGATCTGTACCACAATCAGCTCCTGGTCCTATTTTAGCAGAGAGAATAGAGCTTCCCTATCTCTTGCTTCCGATTATGTTATCTATTTGATTTCTGTATTGGCCATCTGTTCCACAATCAGCTCCTGGTCCTGTTTTAGCAGAGAGAATAGAGCTTCCCTGCTTCCGATTATGTAATCTATTTGATTTCTGTACTGGCCATATACAGCAGTTGCCTGAAACATGTTCGCAATGAACAACTTGTTGTCTTCACAGAAGATGTCCTAATCCAGTCCACTTTAGTTTGCTCACTGCCAGGATTACAATGTTTAAACATTCCCTTTATCATTTTATGATTTAAAGCTTATCTAGATTCATACTTCTCATATTCTATGTTCCTATTATAGGATCTTCCCTTCCCTACACATCCCATATTTATTATTCAAGCCTTTCAAAAGCACATATGAGGCACAAACACATTAAATAGAGGTTTGCAAAATGGAATACTATCAGTATGTCGCCCCAATGGAAATGTGGGTTAGCAGTTCTGTAACTTTGATCAAATGTTTCCAAGACAAATCTTACATTAAGAAAAATATAGCACAATCCACTGAAGTCAATGGGCTTAGAAGGATTTAACTGGGTGTGGTCAAATGCGCGAGATAAAGCTGGGGGGAAGTGAGGTTATTTCCTCTAGAGGAATTTGACCCACAGTTCTGCAACCAGACAGTCCTCAGAAGCTGCAGGCACAGCCTGCCACTGCGTGATCAGATGCAACCACAGGTGAGTCAGGTTTGGGGGGTTTGCTGTTTGTTTCCAATGCACTTAAATGAGGAATTGATGAATCGCATCTACACACTGAGGGCTCCCTATGGAGTTTGCGATGATGTGCATACTGAAAGGGGGGGGAAACAACAGCACGGAGTCAGGATGGCCTGATCAGACCATCTGTAATGTATCCACTTGAGGACATGGGCTTAGGACAGCCATGTGCTGGGACCGGTTCTAACCGGTCCACCATGTGGCCAGGCGAAGGGCCTGAGCTTCGCCCCGAAAGACAATGGACTAGAGGATCCTGGCTCCCCTCCAATTGAGGAGCAGGAGTTAACTCAATCAATGTAAATAGCGAATCACTGGGTGTTGTGTGTTTTGGGGTGTGGGCTCACGGGGGATAAAAAGCCGGCCTGTGAGCTGGCTTAGTTGTCTTGTTCTTCATCTAATAAAGTATGTGAGAGCTGAAATCACTCATCAGTCTCAGTACTTTTCACCATTCCAACACCATGAGAGTGTAGCTGGAGGGATCAGACACAGGAAAGTCTGTCTGTGGCCCATCGCAACCCATTTGCTACCGGATTTTCCCTGGTGTCTTTTTACTCCGCTTCTGCAGCGGAGCAGTACAGGTTGCTGACGGCTGTGGGTTGCTTCACAGATGTTTGTGTCTGATTGTACCCTTTAAATATGCCCAGCATTTGCGCCTAATTGTGCGTGTGATCGCAGCCAATGCTTAGGATTTCACAGTTGATTTACAAGTATAAAGAATGGTATGGATTAGTTGCTGTAGATTTTCGAGGTTGTGTGACCGTGGTCTTGGCATTGTAGGACCTGATGTGTTATCAGTAGCTGTGACTGGCATCCTCAGAGGTATAACACAGAAAGATAGAGTACTCTCTGTGTCAAGGTGAGAAGTATGGTGTGGATTGCTTACCACAATGAGACTACAGTTTACAGCTTAAATGCTTTTTCACCCTTAAAACAAAACCCAAGTGGTTACAGCTCAGACTTGACCTTTTCCACTGGGGATTTATATGGTCTGAAAATTGACTCCATCCTACCTAAAGCTATTAATGTCTGTCTGAAAAGAATGCAGCTTACACTATGGCTTTATCTTCCTATTGCTTTAATCATAGGTCTGATCTGCTATTTTGTTCCAGAAGAAATAAAAATGTTCATGCTGAATCAATAAGCATTCCTAGTATTTGAAGACAAGGCAGATAAAGCAGGGGTGAGAGCAGGGCTCAGAAGCATTAAATATCTTTCATACACTATCCAATTCCTATGTAAGGGATGATGATCCCTGTGACAAGAAGGACAGATTGCGCTGTAAATGAATGCCCCTGAAATTCCACTTGCTTCCCAACAAATGTGTGCAAGACACCACAAACTCCAGAGAGCTACCATTTGCAAAATGATTCGTGACTAGCTGGCATGCTAAAACCATATGTACAACAAAACAACAACCTGTAACATTCTGTATAACTTTGAAATTGCAATGTTAGTTCTCTTAGACAAGGTGTTTAAAGTTATTTGCTACATGCTAGCAGGTGAAGACTTGGGCCATTTCTATATCCTTTTATTATTATTTTTTTCATCACCTCCAACTCACAGTGAAATTTGGCAATAAACCAAGCTAGAATGACATTGGCAAGTAAGCCAAACAGAGAGTTCAAGTATCACATGCCTTACAAAGCAATGCCACTCAGCCCTTCTGCAGGATGTTGGCACCAATGATCTTGTCATCCTTAAATCCACTGACATCTGCCATATATTTCACTAACATCTAATTGTCCAAAGCATAGACAGAGACACCACTACAACCTGCCTGCAAAAGAATCCTGACTCAGTAGCCACCTAATTGCAATGTAGCAGTTTATGAAGCCACATGTCTCCTCAGGAGATTATTAGTCAACTACAGAACTTTTCAGCAGCAGGAAGACAGTTTGAATGATGCCAAATTAACAGCAACTCAGTGTTGTTTACGTTCTGGTGACTGTTCAGTGGACTATGTAGAATGAATTGCTTGTCTCTGAAGAGCACGCAGATCAGGCACAGGCAGTACCCTTGTTGATAATTTGAGCAGAAGGACAATGAAAACTAAAGTTCTTTCTCATTTTTTCAAGTGGTTCCCAGTTACACGCCTTCTGGACTTCTGAAAACAAAAAATGTTCAGGAGGATTTTTATCCCAAGATCATGTTGAAAACCTAGTTCCTCAACTTATGAACTGAAGTTGATCCATTATAAAAATAGTTTAGAAAGATTCCTAAAAATATGTTGGAAAGGTTCCTCATTCCACTGTCTGGTATCTATACTATACTGAAAATATATCTAATCCCTTACATTTGAATTGTCTCCCAGATCTCTGATGATTTTAGTAGACTTTTTCAAACATTTCTCTCTAACCACAAAGTCTGCAAATGTGCTGGGAATGTTTTATAACCACCAAATATGAAATTCCAGGAACTAGACACAGGTACACTGGACACAAATTCTAAAATTCATGGTTCAGCATCTGGTCTGTATGCTTGTTTAAAGTGGGCTGGATTCAAAAATTATGCCACTTAGTCTATATTTCCAGCTAAGTCATTTGCTTGAGGCCCTCTGGGTCCAAAGGAGAGCAGAGGGGTACAGAAAATAAATAATCATTAGTAAAGCTTGTGTAGTAGTATAACTGGTGTAATTGAACCAATTAATTAATCTTATGCAATGCTAAGCACATGAAATTAATTCACATAAAAGGGGATTGAGCCACTAATGAAAATGAAGTGTTTAATTTTGGCCAGAAATAAGAGTATGCACTCTGATGCAACAAACACTCTAGACAGATAATGTACCATCTCTTCCTTTGCCTTCATTTTTGAAATAGGTAACTGAAGAAACAATATGTACACTCATGGATATCTACTTAAATTTTGGATGTAAATTGCCAAAGTATATAAGTACAATGGAATACTGATTGAATCTCATGGAACAATGGAAGAGGGGCAATTTTTTCCAGTTCCCTCTCCCACCACAGACTTCAAATTATTTCTTCATGGTGTTGTGGATGTCCACTGTATGCCAGGCACAGCACTTTGGGGTTGAAGCTGAAGAGGTTATGCGAGAAAGTCTTGCTCTATAGCAGAAATCCCTTCTGTCAGAGATTTACCGTGGGATCCAAGCCAGTGTTGAAACAATGATAACAAGGATGTGCATAACTGTTAAGGTTTGGAATTCATAATTCCTTGAATTCATAATTTTAAACATATACATTTTAATTCAGAATTTCTGAATATATGGAATTTCATTAAAGTCACAGGAAGTAGCCATTACTCACCAAAAATCAAGTCTGATCACTTTTTAAAAGGTTTTCTTCAGACCTTTTCCCCGTGCTTGCACTAGCCCCCGTGAGCTGAGCAGATGTGGCAAAACCAAAGCAACAGACACAATTTCAAGGTAGCAGTGCTTGGAATTGGGCAATAAGGGCACTATAAGCATTCAAAACCTAAACACTGCATGTTCCACCATGGCAGCATTAAGCATGATAGAGCAGAGTAATCCAGGGTGGGGGTGGGGGGCTCCCAAATAACCTGGGCAGAATTTGCCAGCAGACTGGAACACCAGACAGGTAGAAGAGTAATCAGCTATCCAACAACACTGGGTACAGCACAATCCTGGTGCAGCAGCTGTAAGATGTGAAGGGGCAGTAGGAAAATGCTGCACTAGTGGAAAGTTGGGAAGGGCATGATTATCCATTTCATTAACTATTGGGGGTGCTGTTATCATTCTGAAAAGTTGTATTGGGAATAATTTCCATTTTAATAAATATCAGAACAATAATCCCAATTTAGCAAAAACATATAATCATGCAATTTCAGCAGGAAATTAAAACAGTATTTTCGAGTATTTCTTATTCAAAACCAATAAGCTATAGTGGGACTAAATGCAAATTCAAAACATACACAAGTGAGAATAAACATTCATACATAATATATAAATTGCATAATATGGAGCTGCAGGAAGACTCACCCCAATCTCAATAGAAGGCACATACAAAGCCAGTATAATCAATCATGAAGGATCATGGGTCCTTATCCTACCATATGTTGCATCATAATTTATACCTAATGTCAGGCTGCAGCAGCACAGGTGAAATTAGTAAAAAGTCTTACTACCCTACTGAAATCAAAAGAACAAGAAAGACAGGCTGCCATCACTTAGATTGAACAAGTTAAAACCTAGCGGTTAAAGTGAAAATATTTAGGGAGGAGTATCAGGTTTCAATTGCAGAGGTCCAGTGCCTTGATAAGCTATTGCTAATTGATATAAGATGTGAAATCCATGCTTTGATTCATGCCAAAAGGATAATATGTCTTTAAATCATAAATAAATCTAGTTTCCTTTTGTAATAGGATCTTGTTCAATGTTTTGTATTTGAAAGGGCTTTTTTTTGATGGCAGTATAGAATTATAAACTTCATCTCATTCACACTGTGACCTGCCTGCATGTAATGCCCAACCATTGGTGAATTTTCAGTGGCATTATTCACTCTTGACCTGTGCTCCAGCACCTGAGTCCTAATTGCCCTAGTTGTCATCCCAATATATTTTAACCCACATGAAAAAACAAAAAGGTAAATTGCATTCTTTGTAGAGCAGGTTGCAGTAAAATTAAAATTATACATAATCCCTGTGTCTTTATCAGTGTAACTACTACCTTCTACCATATGCTGACAAGCCTTGCAATGTCTACACTTTAGAAACCCTTTTAGATTAGTTGCAGGTGTGCTACCCTTAAAGAAGTCAGATCTAACTAAAGCATTTCTCAGATTTTTTCCTCTATGTAGACCTATATATGGTGGCAACTGACAGCCTGGAATATGAGAAACTATATGCCAATGTCTAAAGACTGATCTTCTAATTCGATTAGAAATGCTCAAGAATTGGAAGCCACATGCAATTCTTCCTGTAGATTTTCTGTTCTTATATTTCAAAATTCCCTCTCTGGCAACATGCTCTGCCCAGGCTCTGGCCTGTTTGATAGACTTAAATGGATAGCCTCTTTGCATAAATTGTTTCTCAAGTGAATCTGCTTCAGCAACAAAATCTTGTGGCATAGATGAATTTCATAGAATCATAGAATGTTAGAGTTGGAAGGGACCTTGCAGGCCATCTAGTCCAACCCCCTGCACTCTGCAGGAACACAGCCGAAACCCCTACATACCTACAACATACCCAAAAGATGGTTGTCCAGTCTCCTCTTGAAAACGTCCAGCGAAGGAGCATCCACCACCTCCTGAGGCAGTCTGTTCCACTGCTCAACCACTCTTACAGTCAGGAAGTTTCTCCTGATATTAAGCCGGTAACGACTCCCTTGTAATTTCCACCCATTAGATCTAGTCTTGCAATCCGGAGCAAGAGAGAATAGATCTGCTCCATCTTCTACATGACAGCCCTTCAAATACTTGAAGACTGCAATCATGTCCCCTCTAAACCTTCTCTTTCCCAGGCTAAACATACCCAACTCCCTCAGCCTTTCCTCATAAGACTTGGACTCCAACCCTCTCATCATCCTGGTTGCCCTCCTCTGGACCCGCTTGAGTTTTTCAACATCCTTCCGAAAATGTGGTGCCCAAAACTGGACACAGTACTCCAGGTGGGGCCTGACCATAGCAGAATACTGCGGAACTACCACCTCCCGTGATCTGGACACAATACTTCTGCTAATGCATCCTAAGATTGCATTAGCTTTCTTCACAGCCGCATCACACTGCAGGCTCATGTTTAGCTTGTGATCAACCATAACACCTAGATCCCTTTACCATGTGCTGCTGTCAAGCCAAGTCCCTCCCATTCTATATCTGTGCCTTTGATTTTTTGTACCTAAGTGTAGGACTTTGCACTTCTCTCTATTGAAATTCATTTTATTTGTCTCAGCCCACTGTTCCAGCCTATCGAGATCATTCTGAATTATGACTCTGTCTTCTTCAGAATTAGCAATCCCACCCAGCTTCGTGTCATCTGCAAATTTGATAAGCATCCCCTCTATGTCTTCATCCAGGTCATTTATAAAAACATTTATAAAAACATTGAATAACACTAACAGAAAAATATCATCAATAAACCTCAAATACTTTTTGATATTAAGAAAAAAGGGTGTGCAGATGCTAGAATATGTGTCTCCTCAAAGTGCTGCATTAAACGTATATTGCCCTGTACTAACAGAAAATATCATCAATAAACCTCAAATACTTTTTGATATTAAGGGGAAAAAGGGTGTACAGATGCTAGAATATATGTATCCTCAAAGTGTTGCATAAAAAGATTTGCAAGTGAAGGTGCAGCTGGATTGCCCATTGCAATACCACATTTTTGAAGATTTTTTTTTCAAACCAAAAATAATTGTTTTCCAACATTAAGTCCAAAATTTCTTTTTGCCCATATGAATTGTCCACAAGGTAAATTGTAACGTAATTTATATGGACGGAAGGATGTGAAATATAATAAAGAATTTCTATCAGTTGTCTTGTGATATGGCTTAACCATTAACTTAACCTGATTCACATATATAGTAATGTCTAAAAAATTGATAGACTGCTGACTGTAATGTATATCAAACTTTATGCTGTCATGTAATGTACTGAGCCACTGATGGAACTGGTTTAAACATATATTGCCCTGTACTAACAGAAAAATATCATCAATAAACCTCAAATACATTTTGATATTAAGGGGGGAAAGGGGTGTGTAGATGCTAGAATATATGTATCCTCAAAGTGTTGCATAAAAAGATTTGCAAGTGAAGGTGCAGCTGGATTGCCCATTGCAATGCCACATTTTTGAAGATTTTTTTTCCAAACCAAAAATAATTGTTTTCCAACATTAAGTCCAAAATTTCAAGCCAAAAATAGGTAGGAACAGGAATGTTTTGTTGTTGCTCTAGTACCTTTGCAATAACCTGTCTTATTTCTCCATGTGGTATGTTTGTGTATAAAGCTCTTACACCAAGGGTCACCAGGTAGCAGCCTTCAGAAACCTGTATATTCTCTACCTGTTGGATAAAATGTGTGGTATCCTTAATGTATGATTATACCTGAATTACTAAGGGCTGCAGAATATGGTCCAAAAATTGTGATATAGGTTCAAAAATAGATCCTACCCCTGAAATAACAGGGCATCCTGGGGGTGGGTTTCCTTTTTTATGGATTTTAGGCAATGCATATATAACTGGTATCCTAGGGTAAGGAATCTGAAAAAAATAAAGATTCTGAAATGATGTTTGAGGCAAAAGCTTCAGTGATAGTAGTCTTGATTAAATTTTGAATATGAGTGGTAGGGTCATATGCAATGAGTGCATAATGTGTATTATTAGGGAGGGTATAGACCATTGCCAAATAGTCCTCCTTATTCAGAATCACAATCCCTCCTCCTTTATCAGCCTCCTTTATTACAATCTGTTGGTCTTTCTCTTATAACAGCTTTACAACTGTTGACCTTATAACCTTAACTTGTTATTTAGTGTCACTTTGCATATCTTAAACATCATCATGTTACATGTTAACTTGCTGTTAAGTCCCAGTCTATAAATTTAGAACCTCATCTACCATTCCAGTGTATTTGAAAAAGTGTGCCTTGCACACGAAAGCTCATACCTTGAATAAACCTTTGTTGGTCTTAAAGGTGCCACTGGATTCTAAATTTGTTCTACTGCTTCAGACCAATACAGCTGACCATCTAGAACTATCTTGTAAGTATGTGGACATTGTTCTTAACTGTTATTCCCTATTGTAACCCTCCCTGAGCTCACTTGGGGGGAGGGCAGGATAGAAATTCAATAAATAAATAATCACTCTTTCATATACAACTATAGGGTACACTAAGTGGACAGTGCAACCCTGGAAGACAGAGGATAAAGAAACTGACTAGGTACTATACTTGCCTCCATCCTGCAAGCTTGTCCTAGAGCTGCATGTCAGTGCCCCTCAGCTTGTATATCCAGGGACTGGTTCCCCATGGTGCCACCCTAGGTTTCATTTCCCACGTTTATAACCAACTTGCTGTCATTGCCCCATAACGTGTTCTGGGTGTGATACTGCACTTGTTGAGGATGCCACTATAGTTGTGCACTGTGTGTCTCTGCTGTGGAGATATTTGCCTGGCCCCTGGCCTGTGCCAGCTCCCCTTTACAGAATGGACTATCTGTACCACTATCTCCTGGCCACCTTCACCTTAGCAGCCCTCAAGATTGTGTTGTAAATCCCCCTAAGCCATTCCAGCCTGGGAACACCCCCTGGAACCAGTGAGAATTTACACCAGCAAAAATAATCACATATCCATGGTAACACCAATCAGGAGCATTCAGTTCCCTGTTCCCAACTCCTATGGTCCCAGGCGAATATAATTTTCATTTCTCAGGCAGCCCGGTCTGCTTCTTGAAAGACTAAATGGAATTCTGAATATTTGGAATTATAACATGCAGATTCTGAAATATTCTGAACATTGGATTACTTGATGACTTCTGATATTTACATATCAAATTGCACATCCCTAAAATATTATAGGAGCTCATAGGAAACATTCTCATAAGCCAAAAGCTCAGAAAGCCCCATGGCTTCTGGGGTCTCATCCGCTGAAGCACCGATCTTCCTTCGTCCTGGTGTACCAACTTCTTTCTGGGTATTGCCTGCGGCCACCAACTAATCTGGAAGAGTATCTCCTGATAAATGAATTGGCACTTCTAGCAGCTGCAGTGCTATTTAAAAGCTCAGCCTCGTTGCTGCATCTCCCACTTCATTCATACTAGCTACCACTGGGATGATCTATTGCACTTTCACACTTTAGGGATGGTGAGATCAACTGCTGCCCCTCCCCTTCACTGCTCTTTGCAGAAGGGGCTGAATTAAGAATGGTGTGGGTACAGAGACCAAGCTTTGGGATTTCAAACTATAAGAGAGTTTAATGAACAAAAACATGGTCTATACAAGCATGAGGCAGAAAAAGGATACAAAACAAAATGGTGTGCCCACACAGTCCTCTAAACTCTAGTTCTGTACATTAGATAGTAACTCCTGAAGTTGCAGCATTTAAAATCTTCCATTACCTTAATTCTCAGAGTTTGGCACTTATCCCCATTGTTCCTCAACACATGGTCAATATGGAAACCATTGCAAAGGCTTAATGTTCTTTCTTCACATGTCCAGTATTATTGTTAACTAGGGAGCAAAGCCCATTGTGGTGGAAGACAACGGGCCCTAGAAAGGAAGGGAGGGAGGTGGAAGGGAGAGAGGGTTGGAGAAAGGAAGGAAGGAAGGAATAGGGGGAAGAGAGGAAGAAAGGAAGAAAGAAAAAGGGGGAAAGGAAGGGAAGAGGGGCAGAAAAGGGCTTCTCTGGGCCCAGAGAAGGCCTTTTCTGTCCCCCATACACCATCCCCTGGGCCTTCTATGGGGGCAGTAGGCAGTGTGTGGGTGGAAGAGGGCTCCTCTGAGCCTAATGCCCGCATAGAAGGCCCATGGGATGATGTGTGGGGGACATAAAATGGCTTCTCTGGGCCTAGTGCCCCATAGAAGGCCCAGGGGATGGCGTGTGGGGGCGGAAAAGGCCTTCTCTGGGCCTAGTGCCCCATAGAAGGCCCAGGGGATGGTATGTGGGGGTGGAAAAGGCCTTCTCTGGGCCTAGTGCCCCATAGAAGGCCCAGGGGATGGGGTGTGGGGGATGGAAAAGGGCTTCTCTGGGCCTAATCCCTTCATAGAAGGCCCAGGGGATGGGGTGTGGGGATGGAAAAGGGCTTCTCTGGGCCTAGTGCCCCATAGAAGGCCCAGGGGATGGCGTGTGGGGGTGGAAGAGGGCTTCTCTGGGCCTAGTGCCCCATAGAAGGCCCAGGGGATGGGGTGTGGGGGACGGAAAAGGGCTTCTCTGGGCCTAGTGCCCCATAGAAGGCCCAGGGGATTCGGTGTGGGGGACAGAAAAGGGCTTCTCTGGGCCTAGTGCCCCATAGAAGGCCCAGGGGATGGGGTGTGGGGGACGGAAAAGGGCTTCTCTGGGCCTATCCCCCATAGAAGGTCCAGGGGATGGGGTGTGGGGGACGGAAAAGGCCTTCTCTGGGCCTAGTGCCCCATAGAAGGCCCAGGGGATGGGGTGTGGGGGACGGAAAAGGGCTTCTCTGGGCCAATCCCCCATAGAAGGCCCAGGGGATGGGGTGTGGGGGACGGAAAAGGCCTTCTCTGGGCCTAGTCCCCTCATAGAAGGCGGAAAAGGGCTTCTCTCACTTGCCTCAGCCTTGAGGGCCTGTCCCTGTGCTCACACTCCAGACGGTCTTCTCCTGTCGGAGGACTGGAGCAGACTGAGCTGAAAACATTGACGTGGGCTGACGTGGGCGGGACTTTGCGAAGCAGCTAGTCAGCCCTGGCCAGTGTCTTCTGACTGCCAGTTCTTGAGCCGAATCAATTATGGCAAGCATAGAATGTGGTGGAACCGAAATTAAAATATATCTAAGGACAGGATGAGCTAAATAATAATGTTTTAATTATACTAAACGCTTTGAATGTTTATATAAAATAGGCCTGGGGAAAGCTGGTTAGTTTTCACTGATCTGTTAGAGACCTCATATAATTTATCTGTAATTGCAGTGCTCATACAGTATGGTGTACTGGCTAGAGTGTCAGACTAGAACTGAGGAGATCTGGATTCAAATCCCCACTCAACCCTGATGGCTGATCTTGGGGGCAATCTCTCTCAGCCAAAAAGAGCACACAGGGTTATTGAGAGAATAAAATGCAGGAAGGGGAACCATGTTCATTGTCCAGAGTTCCTTAGAGAAAGGGCAAGGAAACAATGTAACTCTCTATCTAATAAACAATACAGGCTCAGACTAGACATTATGAACTAGCTGAGTCTGGGTTCTCTGCAGGTGTAACTCCAAAATGAGCCAAATAATGCCCCTCCCCCCACACCACAGTCCCAAACAGAATTGGGGCCCCATATTTCCTTAAAAGGCAGTTTCCTTTTAAGAAACCAGACCTGACTTTTTGAAGGCATAATTAGCTTGAGCCACAGACAGATCTTAAGTGGAGTCCACTTTAAGAAAATGTGTGCACAACAGACTGGAATTCTACAAACACTGATGGCCTCTGCCTTCCTTAGCAACCCGTGACCTCCCAATAGCTGATGCTAAGGATCAAATGAATCTTGCAGACAAAATGCCATGCAGAACTGGGGGGAAGGGTGCAGTATAAATTGGCAATGGGTTAAATTGACCTCCATTTTTCTTTTCAGCTGGTGGAAGAAGCACAGAAGAACAATTTTTTCCTTGACTCCAGAGAAAAGAATGACAATTTTATCTGATGTAACATCTTTACAGCAGCCCAAACCACAGCATTCTGACCACAAAGTTATCTTGATGCTCAGCATCAGAGGATTATTATGGGGAAGCAGGAAAGGCCTGCAACCATCAGTGCCTCTGCTCATGGTTCCTAGAATCCAGGCCACAGCTTTCAATGTGCCACAAGAATCTGTGTTATTTGGGCTGCAAATAATAGAAATATTTTATTAGACACAAGAAACATAATTTTAAACATTGAAGCCAACATATCTTTTTAGAGATGTCCATATGTGTCTAACAAGATTTTGATTCACTGAAAACAATGTATCATTCCTGAATTTATTTCATATCTCAATTTGTCCTTTCCCTGCCCTTGAAACACAGAAGTATGCTTCCTTCCCAAATTCCTCCAAGACTTAAAACTTTTAATAAATTAACTGAATGTGCCAAATATATTAAAGCTCTTTTTTATGAAGTAATTTATCACCTATGAAGTAATGAACTAAAGTGAAATAGCTAATTACTTGCCTAACATGAAAGGTAGAAAACATTTCACTGTAAGGTTACCTTGTTGCATTAGCCTGTGAATCTAAGCCATAATCCATCATATTGTGTAAGATTTTTTAAAAAATGAACTGATTGTATCAAATGTCTTCAAGAAAGTAAAAGCAACTGAACTCTTGAAAACTGAATGTATGTTGTCAATTGTTGGACTCAAATATGAGAAACATAAAGCATGTGAAATGTGATATTTTACTAACCAAATAATTCTTAATATTCCAGTATTTTGACCGATTTCTGTCTAGGATTGCCAACCTTGAGATGGGGCCTGGAGTTCTCTCAGAATTATAATGGATTTCCAGTCTACAAACATCAGTTTCCCTGGAATACATGGTAATTTCAGAGAGTGGACTCTATTACAGTATATCCCTGCTGAGCTACCTCCCTTCCCAAACATCACTGTCCCCAGGTTCTGCCCTCAAGTCTCCAGGAATTTCCCAACCCAAAGTTGGCAATCCTGTTTCTATCAGAACTTGTTAATCAAGAATAGGTTTCCATCTCCATTTATTTTATTCTTGACTCTAACTAGCCCTTCCTGGCAACTAACCCACCCTACCTATTTGTAACGCTTGAGGAAAACTGTTTCAATGTATCTGATGAAGTATGCACACACATGAAAGCTTATACCAAGAATTAAACGCTGTCAGTCTTAAAGGTCCCACTGGATTCAAACTTTGTTTTATTTTCTTCTTGTGTATTTATTAATAATGCAGACACACAAAGCCAATTTAAATCTCTAGGGTTTTGTACACAAAAGGAAAATAAAGCCAGCGGTGTTATCCCTGGAAATTCTTACTGCATGGGGGACCATAATTGGGAAACGTATTATCAGGTTTAAAAGAAATTAAGGTTCCTTTTTTTCAGCAGGAAACACACATTCTACCTCCATTCTTTTCCCATTTACATTGAATAATATGAGCTAGTTTATTATCTAATCATAGAATCTTTCTAGATTATATTTTATATTTTGTTGTTAAACTGGGAATAACCCAGCTGTCTCTTGTACAATGGACCTTTTGTTTTTCCCAGGCAAAGGGTACCTCCTTCACAGCTGAAGACATTTGCCTTCACTACAGCAGAAAATACACATCTATGGATTTAGATCAATATAGCATTACAGATAATTCCTCTGTGATAAAATCATGAAAAACTGTAATGCACAACACTCTTTCCTCAGTTCCTATGATTTAAAAAGTTGTTATAACCTAATAATAATAACAAGAAGAAACAACAAAACAATTAAAGAACATATTTTAAAATATACCACTAGTCAAAGTGAAAGTAAAAAGCTCAAATATAGAAAGGAATTCTTTTAAAGAGTGGCAGGTAAATTGGGGAAAGAGCTGTTTTCTATTAGCTTTAACAGCAGGGTTTGTTATCATTTAAATGCATGGTCTAATACACTTAGTGTTTTGTGCTACATTTAACAAGATTAAGTGATCACACACTGTTTCATCTCAAATCTTTACTGGAAATCAGAGGACAAGCCTCATTGCTTGCCAAAACATTCTCTTGTGTTTTATGGTTGGCGCTAATTCTGGACGAATAAGTAAAGCTCTTTACCCAGGTGAAATAAGAGAGGTGCTATTTGTCCATTAAAGTATCCCTCAGGTATACCTTATTTTACTGGATTTCTATTTTTCTAGATTTTTAGGTTTTGTATCCACGTAGATGTGCATTCCAACTGTATTTCTGACCAAGAGTGTAAAGTCTGCAATTAGAGGGAACATCTGAAGGCCTTGGTACCTATTAGCATGAGGGATTGAGTATATTTATTAGGACCAAACAGTAAAGGTATTTTTAAAAAAGAAACAGCACAGTATAGAAAATCTTATTTTTCCTAGCAGCAGGTAGTTCAAGTGATATAAATGTGATAAAATACATTTAAAATACGGACTAATAATATATAATATATGAACTCTGCTTGAAAATAATATAAGCCTCTTGATATATGGTTACAGGCCAACATTTAAATTATACAAGGGAAAGTCATAGGTGAGGATGAGACTCAGTTTTTCAGATTCCCTAGTCAATATATTGTTGTAAGGAATGTCTGGCTTATTGGCATCACAAAATGATTTACTGTTTTCTGTGCATGTTCATATAAAATACAACCAAACCAGGCTTTTTCTGCATGGCAAAAAGCACTAGGCAGGACCAGGGCTATCTTAAAACCTACTTCCAATGTGTGGATTACTCAGACAATACAACTCCAGTATAATATAATAAAATGTGCATGAAACATTTAAATATTAAACTCTTTAAATGAATAATATTTGCACACACAAACACATATTACTGAAACAATTAGATGCTGAATATCGTTTCTGAGAAACAGCATTGAGCATCAGCACCCTTGAATATAGCCAATCTAATCCTTGTGTAACTCAGCCTAGTCCAGCAGGTCACCACACAACTCACCTGGATGACTTGCTGTCTCACAACTTACGTCTCCTTTAGCAAATGCAAACAGTTTTTAAAAAGATGTCATAAAACTTCTATTGGTTATCATTATTAGTTTTTAATGTAATTGTTTGGTTTGAACTTTCTTTTTTAATTTATGAAGCATATACTAGGGTTACCAACCTCCAAGTATATACTAGGGTTACCAACCAGACTACATAGGCCATTTCTCCTGAAGAAAATGGCTGCTTTGGAGGGTGGACTGTATACCATTAAACCTCAGTGAGGACCTTTCATCCCCAAACCCTGCCATCCATAAGCTCCTGTCCCAAGCAGCTTAAAAATCTGCTTTTCTGTGCAATCCATCACAGCACCACCTCCAAATCTCCAGGAATTTCCAAAACTGGAGCAGGCAACCCTAGTACATACCCCACTTACTGATTTAGAAGTTCTCAAAGTAGCTTACTAACATCAAGTCACACCAGTAAGGTGGCGAACGTTTCTACAAATGCAATGGCTTAGGGACCATCTCTTCCTATACTGTCTGGCCCACCAGTTAAGATCTGCCTCACAAGGACTGCTTTCATCAGAGGAGAGGTGAATGGCACTTCAGCTTTGGAATGCCCACCTCCTTGGGGCTCGCCTGGTGTCTACTTTACTTTTATTTAGGTGTCAGGCTAAAAGGCATCTTTTTACCTAGGCTTTTAATTAAAGGTTTAATACTCTGCTCTGTTTTATGGATAGTTTTTATTCTGCAGATATCTAATGGCTTGTGTTTTTAATTACTTGTATCTTTAATGGTAAGCCACCTTGAGCAGGACTCTGAAAAGATGGCAAAGAAATATTATAAATAAATAAATTAGTGGAACAGCTTAATTTAAAGACAAAAGGGCACAAGAAGCTAATGATTTGGGACCCCTGAAAATTAAAAAATTGCAAAGAACTGAAAATTGACAGGTTTGAGCATCCCTGAATCACAAAAGGATCTTTTTCTAGAACAGAGTTTATGTCTTTTACCATGTGACTGCTGCTAAGTTACTTAAGTATTTAGTAAGATGTCATAACAATGAAGAAACTTGTGGTTCTTGAATGGCTGTATTGTGATATTAACTTTGTTAGTCTTGAAGGTGCCATATGCAACTCTTTGGCAACAATGGGAAAATGTGGCTATGTGCTTAAGTGCTATCAAGTCACAGGCTTTTGAGGCAAGTAGTTTGCTTTTCAAGGCAGAGGTGGTTTGCCATTACCTTCCTCTGCAGAGTCTTCCTTGGTGGCCTCCCATCCAAGTACCAACCCAGCTTAGCTTCTGAGATCAGATGACATCAAGATCCTGCCCTCCTTTCCAAAACTTGGCTACTCATCTAGAATTTGGTAACACCTGTTTATTGTATAAAATTATATTTTCGCTTTTTCAAAGTTACAAAATTTATTTTATCAAAACCTTTACAAATTCTTTCCATCTTATATCATTATTATATCAATATAAAATGGGATGCATTTAAAAAGAAAGAAGTAACATGAAAGGGGGAATGAAAGAAACTACTATATCTGTAGTTTTCCCATAGTTTCTTACTGTACTTTGTTTCATTTCTTTCTGGTCTTTTATATAAACATACACATACAAAATGATTCTCTCTCCCTTCTTCTACTATTCATATAATGATCAATCTGATTAATCATATATAACCAGACAGGAAAGCTCCATCTGTATTTTATTCTCGGATCTTGCAATAACAACATTACAGAAGTTCTTTCTTTTGGTTAATGTTCTTGAGGCTAAGTCCACAAGTTCTTTGAACTTTATATCTGAATATCAAAATCAGAATTTTGCAAGATTGTTTCATATTTGGAAGCTTAGAAATGTACTAAAGGGAGGCCCTGGTTACATTTGCCTATCCCATATTTTATCACTGAATAGCAGACAATGCAACCTTGACAAGCAAGAAGCAAGAAAACCAATAATACAGAGAGATATCGCAATATTTTTAAACATATCATTTAAAAAAGGAAACATGTTTCTTTCATTTACTTAATTTTGTTCCTGAAAATCAGAATTTAAAATGCAGGTTCAATTCTGTTTTCATTGTTCATTAACATAGTAGTAGAACGCTTCAAAAAGGATGGGACTTGATAGTTTCTTTGTATCTATTATCCAACTGGTAAATACAGTTTCTAAAAGAATAGGCCTGCAAATCAATGTTCATTGGGTACAACGATCTTGCTGGTTTTGACCCTTTATGAAGCTGAGATGGAATTTGCTAAAGATTTCCCAGAGGAAATTTCTGAAATTGAAAATTTGTTTATATAGAATTGAGATAATGTCAAGGGATTAGGGACAAAGGTTTATCTGTTCTCTGCAATAGAAGAAACCTAGTATTTTATTTGTTTCACATGATTCAGTTTATATCAGTTACCTTCTGGAAATTAAGTAAGGGAGAAGGGAAAGATGCAATCTCATTTGCAATGTCTACCCTCTAGTGCACAAACTATATTTTCAAAGCTCCATATCTCATTAACTAATTAATACCTCTGTAACAAGTAAATAGCTTTGTTTTTAATATGTTGTCGAAGTAAAAAGCTTTGTTTTTCTTTGACAACTTACAAGTTAGTGAACAATATTATTTGAAAAATGATCATTTTAGAAGTTTTACAACACTTTTCAGTGGTGAAGTAATAATAAACTATGTGGGTAGAACTTACCTCACCTGTTTTTTTTGCTGTCAAGTCACAGCTGACTTATGGCAACCCCTGGTGGAGATGTTCAGAGGTGGTTTGCCATTGCCTGCTTCTGCATTGCAACTCTGGTATTCTTTGGTGGTCTCTCATTCAAATACTGCCCAAGGGCAACTCTGCTTGGCTTCCAAGATCTGGCGAGATTGGGCTAGCCTGGGCTTTACAGATCAGTTTAGATAAAACTTACCTCATCTTATAAAATGTTAAAATAAAAGAATGGTACTGTTTAACATGACTATATGCAGGGAAGAACTACAGAAGATGTTTGACACAAGATTTCTTTGAAATGGAATCTTCATGCCATGCTGTCTCCAACTTTGTTCTGACAGCAAAGGGTGTTAAATATGCACATGCCATCGCCATTGTCTATTTCCATTAAAAGCAGCCAATGAGGCTGAACAGAGACTGGAAAATGTGCAAAATGGAATGTTGTTGTTGTTCAGTCGCACAGTTGAGTCTGACTCTTCGTGAACCCAGGGATCACAACACATCAGGCCCTCCTCTCTTCCATTGTCCTCTGGAGGTTGCTTAATTTCATATTTGTTGCATCGATATCACTGTTTGACCATCTCATCCTTTGCCGTCCCCTTCTTCTTTGACCTTCAATCTTTCCCAGCATCAGGGTCTTATCCAGTGATTGCTCCCGTCTCATTTGGTGGCCAAAGTATTTGAGCTTCAGTTTCAGTATCTGGCCTTCCAGAGAACAGTCAGGATTGATTTCTTTTAGGATTGACAGATTTGATCTCCTTGCAGTCTTCTTCAGCACCATAATTTGAAAGCATCTATTCTTCTGCACTCGGCCTTCCTTATGGCCCAACTCTCACAGCCATACATTACTACTGGGAATACCATCATTTTGACCATATGGACTCTTGTTGGCAGGGTGATGTATTTACTTTTTATTATGCTGTCTAGGGTTGCTACAGCTTTCCTCTGAAGGGGCAGATGCCTTTTATGGCTGCAGTCACTGTTTGCAGTGATCTCGGATCCCAGGAACATGAATTCTGTCACTGCTTCCATGACTACCCCTTCTATTTGCCAAGGATTGATGGGTCAGGATACCATGATCTTAGTTTTTTTGATGTTGAGTTTCAAGCCAACTTTTGCAGTCTCCTCTTTCACCCTCAGCAAAAGGCTCTTTAGGTCCTCTTCACTATCTGCCATTAGAGTGGTATCATCTGCATACCTGAGGGTATTGATGTTTTTCCCAGCAATCTGATTTTGGTGTTGCCCATCTGGTGATGTCCATGTGTAGAGTCGCCTCTTAGATTGTTGGAAGAGGGTGTTCACTATGACTAGCATGCTCTCTTGACAAAACTCTGGCAGTTGACAAAACGTTTTGTTCTCCAAGGCCAAACTTGTCCATTATTCCAGTTACCTTTTGACTTCCTACTTTAGCATTCCAGTCCCCTATGATGAAAAGGACATCTTTTTTTGGTGTTAGCTCTAGGAGGTGCTGTAGGTCTTCATAGAACCGGTCCACTTCCTCCTCTTCTGCATCAGTGGTTGGGGCATAGACTTGGATTACTGTGATGTTGAATGGTTTGCCCAGGCGTCTTTTCATAGAAAAAGAGCTGCAGGAGCTCATTAGCATATGGTATGCTAATGAGCTACTAGGCTATTAGCATATGCCATGCCCCCTGACATCACCAGAAGTGATGTCAGAAGGGGAAGCAAAAGGGGGGGAGGCATCTTCAAAAGCCTCCCCTTCTCTTCCCTTCCCCAGCTGGCCTGGGTGGGGGAGTGAAGAGAGAAGGGGTTTAAACTCACTAGAGCTGGGCCACAGAAGGAGAAAAGAGGGAAGGAAAGAGAGAGAGTAGAGAGAAGGAAAGAGGGAAAGAAAGAGAAGGAAAGAAGGAGAAGGAAAGAAGGAGAAGGAAAGAAGGAGGGAAACAGGGAAAGGAGGAAAAAGAGAAGAGAAGAAGGCAGGAAAGAGGAAAAGGAGAGAAGGAAAGGAGGGAATGCAAGAAATTCAAAGGCAAATTTATATCCTATGGGCCATTGAAGTCAATGGTGAAAACATAGGGTATATTCTGGGGGCTGGAGAGGAGGGGGTTTGAGGAAGAGGCTCCAAACTCACAGGGTAGCTGTTGGAGCCTCTCCTCAAGATACCCACCAAGTTTCAAGAACATTGGACCAGGGGGTCCAATTCTATGGGCCTCCAAACAGGTTCCCCCATCCCCTCCATTGTTCTCTATGGTGGGGAAAAAAGTTAATTTTTTCCCACAGTGCTATTAGTAGCTCTGGGGGGGAGGGGGTTTGAGGGAGAGGCTCCAAATTTTCAGGGTAGCTTCGGGAGCCTCTCCCGACATACACCCCCAAGTCTCGAAGCAATTGTACCAATGGGCCTAATTCTATGGGCACCCAAACAGGTTATCCCCATTACCTCCATTGTTTCCAATGGGGAAACCCAGCCAGCAGCACTTAAGGCAGGCAAGCAGGCAGCCACCCATCAGTCAGACGCTCCCAGAGAATCTCAGGGAAAGTGAAGTGTCTTGGGAGGTGCTTGTTTGCCATGAGATATAATGGTCTTCTGAGTTAAATTCACCCATTCCCATCCACTTTAGTTCACTGATTCCCAAGATGTCAACGTTCAGTCTTGCCATCTCATTTTTGACCACATCCAACCTCACTTCAGGCTCCTATGCAGTATTGTTGTTTGCAGCATCGTACTTTCCTTTCACCGTCAGACACATCCACAGCTGAGCATCCTTTCGTCTTTGGCCCAGCCACTTCATTATTTCTGGGGTTACTTGTACTTGCCCTCTGCTCATCTTCCAGAGTCATATATTTTAGCCTTTTGTTACTGTCCATGGGGTTTTCTTGGCAAAGATACTGGAGTAGGTTGCCATTTCCTTCTCCAGTGGATCACCACAAAAAAGCGTAAGTCATCCTAACAAATAAAAAATCTCAACAGGAAAATTCTATTTCTTGTAGCATTTCCTTGGTGCTCAACAAGTGTATTCCATAAAGATTATTTTATCTTCTGTATTAATTGATTTCTAAATGTGGATATAAATCTACTTTGGAAGCATGGGATAAAATCAGAATTAGTTTAAGTAATCATCTATTAAAAGCCCAAATCTCTCCAAGTTGAAGATTTGGGTGGGTTAAAAATGGATGCCATCATAGAGCCTCTCTATGAATTTCCCCTCCTTGCATCTATGTTACAAAACTATAGAGAGGTAGGTAGAGCATTAGTCTCTCCCCTCATCAGGCAACCACTAGAGCTGCAGTCTTGTTTTGTGCAAATAAGCTTGGCTGGCCAGCCAGGAGCCAACAAAGATGCAGCAGCTAGTACTCATACCAGTCTCATTCAGGGCTCAACTTCCTGTTCATGGCAACAGCCACTCAGACCAGCCCCATCCAGGGTTTGCACTAAACACAACAGGACCACGGAGATACTACACTCAGTACAAATCAAAGCCAAAATATCCCATGTATATCACATGGGATATTTTAGCTTTGGTCCATCCAGGGTTTGGGCACCTAGCTTCCAGTGGTGGCAGCAGCTTATGCCCATCTTGCATGGACCTGTCGGGGGTGGGTGGCAGTGATTCTGGGGCCAACCTTGACTTTTGTCCAGGTCCCCAGAATCATTAAGACTGTCCCTGGGATGGAGACTGGGCGGTCCCTCTGACCACTGTGGCAATCAATTGCCTAACCTCTGCTCCACCTTCTGTCCCTTGCCACTGCTGTCTGCATCACATGGCCCCTTGAATTGCAGCAGCAGCAGTGACAAGGCAATCAGTTGTAGGGTGGTCATCACTGCACACCAGGGATGAACTCTGAGAAAGAAATTAGAAAACCAGCATGGCAGTTAGGGTACTGGAGAATGATGGGCTTAGATGTTGGCTATGAAACTCAGTGTGTGATCTTAAGTCAGTCATGCTCTTTCAGCCTAAAATTACTTTACAGTGCTGTTGTGAAGAATGGGATGAAAGAGGGAAACAATGTATACTGCTCTGAGGAAAGGCAGGCTAGTTATGTGTAGCTTTATGTTGTGACTAGCAGTAAAGCCCATTGTGAAGGCAACACAACGAGCTCTAGAAAGATGTGATGTGTAACGAATGCATAGGCTGGAAGCAGGTTAAGTACATATTAGGAGTATGTAATAGAAAGGTACAAATGTGGAAGTAAAATCTCACATACCTTATGTTACACAATACCTGATTGTACTGTACTGTTATATTAGCCAATATGTTTCTCACTGATTTTGAAATATATATACACTATATATTTCAAGTTTTTACTGTTGGCCCTCTTTTCCATTTGACTAACCTTTTCAGGTTCTGGATTCAAGGTCTATGGCATTGTACCTGTCTAAGGTCCCACCCGTCCTCAAACCTCACTCTCTCCAGGCTCCATCCCTCAAATCTCCAGGGATTTCCCACCTGGAATGGCAACCTTATCTCCTTCCCAGCCAATCATCAACCTACCTTCCCAGCCAATCATCAACCCCCCACTGCTATTTTACCAACGTGTGGTGGAGGAAGGGATAGCTGAGTTAAGTCCTGGGGCCTACCATGAACAACTCTGCTGGGTTATATTGCTGTGTTTAATGGTCATCGAAGCCATCGGTTGAGACAAGAGCACTTTATGATGTGGATATGTTTTAGATATTTATATGCCTAGTGTTATGTTTTAACTTGTTTGTCCTGGCACTGGTTGCCCTTGAGCCGCCTGAGCCGCTCGGGAGGGCGGGTAGAAATGGAATGTATAAATAAAAATAAATAAATAAATTTTCCCCTCACTCTTCAGTTTTCTGTCTCCCCCCACACACACCTGCAGCCTCCACTGTGCTCTGAAGCCCTGACTGTCATGTCACATTGGCTGTCATGTGGGGGCATCTCAGCAGGATATAAGGACACAGAATCCACCATGTTCTCCAGGGGAACTGATCTTTGCCATCTGGAGAGCAGTTGTAATTCTGAGTGGTCTCCAGCCCTCACCTGGAGATTGGTGACAATGGTTTCCCAGGAGGAAAAGTAGTCTTTCTCTGCAATGGGGACCAAAGCATCTGACATCATTCTCCTCTCCCCCTTTTGACTTGCACAACAACTCTGTGAGATAGGTTAGGCTGAAAGTCTGTGATTGGTCCAAAATCACCCACTCAGCTTCTACAACAAGAACCTGGATCTAGCAGAACCTGCTTTGAAGCACTGACTGTGACACCTAGGGCAGCCAACCTCCAGGTTGAGCCTGAAAATTACCAGGTAGCACAACTGAACTCCAGACAAAAGATCTCTCCCCACCCCCCCGGAGTCAATAACTGCTTTGGAAGGTGGGCTTTATGGCATTCTGTTCAGCTGAGGCCTCTCCCCTCCCTAAACCCTGGCTTCCAGACTCTACCAGGAAATCTCCAGCAATCTCCCTACCTGGAGCTGGCAACCCTAGTCAGAACTGGCCGCAATGAGTTCCTCACAAAGGCCTGCAAAGGATTTCCTTCCTTTGTCTGAACCAAGCTTGGTTGCCTATTGTGGTGTTCCAGTTTACAACTCAGCTGTTCACCTCCTAACCTTGTCCCATGGGCGTATCTCACTCAAATTCGCTGCCACCACTCACTGAAATGTCACTGCCTTTTTAGAGGAACACTGAGACCCCTCTGGGTGAATCTCCATATTTGGAGATGAAATCCCCAATCTTTGGGGGATCCCTGGAAAGTTGGCAACCCAAGGGTCTAGCCTTTCCTTGCCTCCTTGGGCTACCCCTCCCTTTGTTATTGTGCAGAGTGGGGGAGACTATGTGGTCAGAGCACAACACAGATTATTAGCCCAAATAAAAGAATTTATCTAACTATTTACACAGTTATGGGGTACACACACATTGTAGGAGTAAGAACACACTATGAACCAACAGGGCATAAATCTACAGGGGTTAAATGTCATCCTCTTTCCCTACACACCAGCCTTTGGTTCTCTGCTTTAGCCTCTCTCTCTTTGGTCCAAGAGAGCAGGGAAACTTCCATTCATTCCCCAGTCCAGCCGACTGTCGAGTGGCTGAATTTCTGCTGCCTCCCACATCTCTAGCTTGTGGCCTAGACAACCTGGTCAGCACAGGCAGCAGGAGCCTTTCCTAACCTCCTGTAGGACGAAGACGTCCTCCTCCTTGGATAGGCTGCAGTCTATATTGATGCCGCCCCGTATGTTGGGACAGTCCCTGTTTTCCCACCCTTTTCTGGCTTGGGGCAGCTGGGAACTAGTTCAGCAGATGAGGAAGCCCCATTCAACTCAGTGAGTGATACCCTTCAGGCCCCTATCTGGAACTACAGCTCAATTAAACCTTATGGTGGAATATTTTAAAGAAACAACCACAGACAGCAGCCATCTTACAGACACAGGTAACTGACATTTCATTACACCTACCAACAGCCACTGAGAGAAAAGTTACTCCCACACAGGACGCAAGCAGTAGAAGTGTCTGCATCAAGAGAGAAAGCCATTTGCCAGGAATTCTGACAGGGCAGAGTGGCTGAAGGGGAAGTGGGTGGGGAAAAGGAGCAGACCCAGCACCCAGCCAATGAGTGGCAGCTGATGGGCCAATGGCTGAGGGAGGGCATTGCACAGCCAATGGGAGTGCATGGGGTTGCCACTTTAAAACAGCATTATTATATAGAGAGATTACACTGAACTAAGCATGTTTAGGAAAGATATTAATACACTTCATGGGGTAAAAGTCTATCCAGATGCCTCCAAAGACAACTAAAGGGGTTGAGATAATAGAAAGAGCTGGAATGATGGCTGAGGAGAATGCTAGTCTAAAGCAAACAGAAAACTGGAAAACAAATTTAGAGTCCAATGGCACCTTTAAGACCAATAAAGGTTTATTCAAGGTAAGAGCTTTCGTGTGCACACATCTTACCCTGAATAAACTTTCATTGTTCTTAAAGGTGCCACTGGACTCTAAATTTGTTGTACTGCTCCAGACAAACATGGCTGACCAACTGAAAACTGGAAAATAAAAGAAAGGATAGAATTGGCAAAAACAGCCCTAAAAAAAAAAAAAGGGGGAAGCTCCCATCAGGAAAAAAATTTTGAACTTGTCCTGAAGAAGAAAGAGAAGAATTGGCTCTGAAAGAGAAGGAGTATGATTTATTTTTAGTACTGTATGCCTGAAGAATTTAACATGATGATGAACTGATCCTATTAAATTGTTCTACCTGAACACACCGATTACACCAAGTTCACAGATTCCTGAAGCTTTTTATTGGTAGCTTTTAGTAAAATTATTCACAGCCCTTCCTCAGCCTAAACTGGGAGCAGTGCATTTAGTGTGCATTGATTCCTGTATCATCAATCAGTAGGACTGGAGTGTGCTGCTTCAGGGTGAAGCAATATCAGTTCCTTCCTTCACGCCCTATTCTACTTGTGAATAGGAAGGGGCAGGGAGGCAGCTACTTTAAGTTGAAACCTGCCAGTGCTTCCTCACCCATCCTACTTGCAAGAAGGATGGGGTGTGAAGCCAGCCTGAAGCACACCATCTTATTCACAAGGAAGGGGTGATGTAAGGTGGAAATGTTAAAATTGAATTTGAAAGGAGGATGTGATCTCATACTGAGAAGTCTGAGGAATTGTCCTTTGACCTGGATGTGACATCATAAGACATGACATCACAAAGTGACATCAATCCTTGCTGAGCTCTTCCTTCCCTAAATTCCACCCTTCCCAGATATTTCCCAAGCCAGTGTTGGCAATGCTACCTTCCCTGCATAGACCCAAAGCTTACTAGAGGTGTAATTCAGCTCTGCAATATGCAAGGGAAATCCAATTATGGTTCTCACAACATCATATTCAGTCCAAATTCATGCCACTCTATCTAAGCTATGGCTCAAATTTAATCCCTGTTCTGAATTCTGTTGTATATAAGAAATACAGAAATCCTAAAAGCTGATCCTGAATGGTAGGGAACCCCTCTGGCTGTTTTTTTTGTAAACCTAACAGGGCACATGTGCACAACATGGACTAATGCAATTATTGTCCTGTTTTTTAAGAAGGGTCAAACCCTGCAAATTTTAGACCTATCAGCCTCCTTTCTGTCATTGGCAAACTGTACACTAAATTATTACAAAGCAAACTCCACAATTGGTTAACAGCTCAGAAATGTATCGGCCCAGAGCAAATCAGCTTCAGGAAGGGGAAATCAACTTTGGACCACTGTTTGGTTCTTTCTCACTTAGTTAATAAGTATACAGGGTGCAGAAGGTCTAAATTATATGTGGCATTCCTGGACCTTAAAGGGGCTTTTGATTCTATCCCCAGGAATCACCTCTGGGAGAAAATCCCTGGACAAGAGACTCCTTTTTTTAATTAGTAGACTTCATATGTCCACCTCATGTCAAATTAGATAATCTGCTTCAAGGAGGCTAACCCCCAAAATTTCTACCAGCAAAAATGTCAAACAGGGTTGTGTTCTTGCACAACTTTTTCAACTTTTTCCTAAGTGACCTTGCCCCTTTTTGACTCAAGTGGATGGCTATAGTCCCAAATTGGGTTCTACTAACATCCCAATTTGGCTTTATGCAGATGATGCAGTTTTATTGTCATGTTCCCGTGTGGGTTTGCTTCACTTATTGAATTGCTTCCAACAGTATTGCATAATCAACCAAGTAGAAATAAACTACGAAAAATCCAAAGTGCTTCGAATCTAGGAAGCAATTTACCTGGAAGGTAAACAATCACGAACTTGAACAAGTGAAACACTTTAAGTACTTAGGTTTGCGTTTTCAAGCTACTGCATCATGGAGCCAACAACGTAGTGTAACAATCAATAATGCTAAAGCAAATGTTAATGCACTTCTGCATTTTTATTTTTCTGGAAGAGGGAACCAAGATGTTCCAGCCGCGTTAAAAATCTTCAGCCTGAAAATAGGCCCTCAACTACTCTACCGAGTCCCTATTTGGATTGAATCAATCAATAAGGCTGTTGAGCAGGTACATTCAGGTTTTCTACAGAAAATCTTGGGTACTCCTTCTTTTGTCCCATATGCCTAGAATGTGGCCAAAACCTTATGATTACTAGGGTGTGCTTCATGACCTTCAAGTTTTGGCTTCGATTACATTATAGATCTGATCCCACTAGTTACTGCTTCCAACTTTTGACTGAATCTAACTACTACCCTTGGTTGGTTATTATTGCAAATAAATTACAAACACTGAATATCCCTTTTGAATCCTTACTCTTACTTCCTGAATTGGAGGCAATGCAAACCATAAGAGACAGACTATTTGAGGCAGAGCTATCCGAACTGTACAAAGCAGCTAATAAGACATGCTCCCCTCTAAGTCATGGGATACCGCCCACTGTGGATCATCCTGCTAGCTATTTTCACCAACTGCAGACTCCAGCGTTACGTAGAACCTTTTCACTTGCCAGGTTCAATGTTCTCCCTTTGGGGATCTTAACTGTGAGGTTTAATGGTATCCCTTTTGTTAATAGACTATGCCCCTGTGCAAGTGGGTCATTTCAAACAGTGCCTCACATGCTATTGGAATGCCATTACTATGCCAATATTCGATACCACATTATATTGTCACTACTTGGTGGTATCGTAGAGCTTCCTGACTCACACCAATTGATTTACTTGTTAAATAGCAATGATGAAAATATAACTGTTCCTGTGGCAGAGTTCTTGCAGGCTGCTCTTTTTATTCATAGTATAGTATTGTAATACAACTTGTATCCAGGAGATAAGAAACCGAGACTTATTTTTCATTGATTTTAAACTATTTTAGAACAGTTTTCTCTTTGATTGGTATTTGTTCTTACCTTATCTTTTATATATTACTCTTTTTTAATGTCAATGCCAATAAAGGTAATTGAATTATATTTGGGGGGGAAAGCTTGGGTACTGTTGTAAACATGAGGATTTGTCATAGCTTTTGATACTGATATCTGATTGTGTTTTTTCCATTAGCTCTTATTGCATTATTGTCTAGCTTGATTTTATTGCTCTTATTCCATCTGTACGCTGCCTTGTGGGTTATTTTAATGAATAGACAAGATAAAATCTCAAAAATAAATAAATAACAAAGCATAAAGTGGAAGAACTTCCAGGTAAGCTGAAGTTCCAATATTTGTTTTCTTGGAAATTAACAATTAAAATAAATAAGGTGAAATTCCAAGTCTTCCTTACTAATGAAGCATTTTTTTCCAATTCAAACAGAAGAATTTTTTAGTTGCTGTAGATTTTCCAGGTTGTGTTGCCGTGGTCTTGGCATTGTGGGACCTGACGTTTCACAAGTAGCTGTGACTGGCATCCTCAGAGGTATAACACAGAAAAGACTGAGTAGTCTCATTTTTTCTGTGTTATATCTCTGAGGATAACACAGAAAAGACTGAGTACTCTCATCTTTTCTGTGTTATACCTCTGAGGATGCCAGTCACAGCTACAATGCCAAGACTACGGCCACACAACTTGGAAAATCTACAGCAACTAATGAACTCCGGCCATGAAAGCCTTTGACAACACAGAGAAGAATTTTTCTGTGCAAGAACTTTTCCTAACACTGCTTGGATCCAGCCCACTATAAGCAAATCTTTGACATTTGACCCATCTTGCTAAAGCTCTTCCTCTACCCCCAAAGCTACTCCTGGGGATAAGGAAGTCTTCTAGAATAGTAAGGGACACAACATGAAGGATCTGCAATGAGAAGAGAGAAACTGACACAATTGGTATCAGTGGAAGAGTATTTCAAAAAATGCAGGAGGACAGAATCCAACTCACTGTTCTATCTGGAATCATTTTTATTCAGCTTTATTTATTTATGTGTTCACCTTAATATTTTCTATTTTCTGTTAAAAAATGGAAACAAGCATGATTCAGCTTGATGAAGTTAGTTAATTCTCTAAACCAAATTTAATATGCATACTATTAGAAAGAGACTAATCAGAAGTTCACCACAAACAAATCAATATCTGAATGAAAATAAAAATCTTTCATACAGATTTTACATCTTAGCTCAACACTAGAATAATAGGGTGGAACCTACACCTATACTCCCACTTTAGTGAGCAAAGTTTGAAACTTTCCTCAAGCCTAAGGAGTCTTCCTCCAACTTAAGTTGCTCTTGCGTTGGATCTGGAAATGGAATAACAGAACAGCTCAAGAGGATTTATTTATTATATCACATTTTCCCCCGATTCTGTTGTCTTCTGCTTTTAACATTTATTCCTTTTCTTTGTCCCTTTATTTTGATGCTTGAATTATCATTGCCTGCTAAATGCATTGCATCAGGTGCTCATACCAATTGTACCATTGCAATCTGAAATAGTATTGTTGTGAATATTGGCTGGCAATATTTTTGCTGTGTTAATGTTCTAATTGTTCAGAGATAGCATTGTAATAACTTTCTTACAAACCATATTCAAATCTGGGCATAATCTATAGTAACTCCGTGTCAGACGGCACTATAAATCTCAATGACTTGGATCCAGGGATACAGACAAGTGCAATTCCTTTCTATATTTTATAGTGCCAGAAACTGATTGCACATTTTGCACAAGTAAAAAAGAAGTTCAGGGTATCCTCTGTTTAACTTAGTGCAAGGAACTAGCATGAGGATTTTTGCACAAAATTCACCTGCTAGTCAGATCCACATGAAAAAGTTGGGGGATAAATATTTGCTGAGGTGACAAAGTAAAAGAGAATTTTTTAGGGACATAGGGCTGGTAGGACTGGAAAGTTATATAAATTTCTGGCATCTGTAAGATTATGGCACAGAAATCATATGTCTCTGAGGCTCCTTACAGAGTGTTGAAAGGAAACTAACTCAATAAGGCAGCCTAGAAATTCCTGCCACTTATGGTAAATGTAGTATGGAGTACAATGACTGTTGTTTAAAAATGCATGAGTGCTACTATGGGTTTACCACCAAGGAACCTGCAAGGACTTGTGTGGGTCACTTAATTTCCCCCTGTATTCCTGTACCATAACATTATTTCCACTTTTCCTCCACCTTGCAGCCCATCTCCCTTCTTCATTCTATTCTTCCCACTCACCAGCCAACCTTTCTCTTATCTGTCCACCCCAGTCTCCAGCTTCATTTATACGCCAACTTTCTCTCAATGAGGAACCAATATAGCTTATATCATTTGCCTCGCCTTCATTTTATTGTCACAACAATGTGTGACTGGCTGAAGATCATGTGTGAGGATTTGGGCCTGGGTCTCCCAGTCTAACACTCTAAACACTATACCACACTGGATCTCAGCTTTCCCTTCTTCTCTCCTCCTCATAGCCTCTCTCTGGGAAAAGTCTGGCAAAGTTATAAGAGTCGTGTGGTAACAATTTGCTCAGGTGAGCTGTGTGCTGGCCACTGCTGGGCTTGGCCAAATCATGCAAATTGTATGGAGATTACTGCTGAGCCCAGGCAAGTTGTGTAGCATCGAGTCATCTGATAACCATAGCCATACCTGGGTGAATTGCACAAACTGCATGGTAGCAAGTTGCCTAGTGGTTGCTGCTAAGCCTGACCCCAATAAGTCCTCCTTCCAGAGCAGGAGGGAGGGGAGCAGGGGTAGACTGGGAGGCAGAATAACCATGGAAAGGGCCCTCCCCCTACCTTTTACTGACAGAAGCCAAAGTTCGAACGCTGGCTGTGTTGTAGTTGCCTAACAACGCGCAAAACGGCCACTGAAATTTTATAGGTTATTTCTTTCTTAAAGATTCAGGCACTGCTTCTCCTATTTTGGAGAAGAGTTAACCTTTCCCTAATTTTTTTGGGGGGGAGGTGTTTCTATTTAGATTTCAGACTTTTCTACAAGCCTGAGGCTTTCCTTAGGTTTGTATAAGGAAACCATCTGTCCCTGAAACTATTGTAAGAGTATGGAATTAAAGCTCTTTTTTGAGAATATGGAACTTAATATTTAAAAAATAAACATTTGCTTATTTCTCTGCACCATTTCCTAAAAAGTTCTAGGAATTTCTCAAATGACTTCATTGCTGTATAAATATATCATTGGACAATAACTGCTAAATTTCTAAGAGGCAGTATTTGCTGTCCATAGAGAAGATACATGAGAGTGAAAATAAAATAGGCTTGTTTTTCTTATCAGTACGTTTACAGAAGTCTGAACATTTACTGGCTGCTTTCTCTTTCCGAGATTTTTTTATACGCTGCTTTGTTTTTTCAAACAATATTACCCTTTTGTGCTTTAGTTAAGTAAGCATGTCAAATAGCCATTAAATTAAACAAAACTGTATCTGACAATTCTGAATAACAATTCTATTCATCATTAAATTTGTCACATAACTGGTAAAGGAACGATGAATTCATAAAGAGGCAGTATTAAACTCTGTAACTGCAATGTCAATTAAGGAAATAAGTCTTGTGCCGTAATATTGTATTCCCCTTCATAATGGTATCAATGGTATTGGGCAGAATGCGAAAACTGACCCTGAAAGTTTTGTGGCAATCATCTTTAGTCTGCAACCCATTTGTAGAATATTCCATAAATTCTCTCCTTGTTCAGAACAGAGACAGTGAAGGACTTATATTTAACATATTTTTGGCATACCTACAAACCAAAATTATTCCACCTTAATTCAGTAAGTGAGAAATTTTATACATGGCATCAGAATGGACAGTCCAGTCAGGCTTTACCTCACCCTTTAATTACCATCTTAACTAATTCCTATGCATGCAACATGAAGCCTTTGCTTGACAGAGTACCACCTGATTAGCTATGATGGGCCAGCCAAATAACATCATTGGACTAGATCAAATATGTGCCAGAAATTGTTGTTTTCCCTTTCTCAGGAATATTTTCTTTTTATTTATTCTTTCAAACTATGAGTAGCCTAACAAACCTTCAGGTTATTTCTTATGAACCCTCAATGAACATTTTCAATCGTCAGCATAAAAAATTAGGTAGGAAAGAGAAAGCAAGAACTGCATCTTCTTCTCTTACTCTTTTTCTAGGAGTGGTCAAGTGTTCCTTCCAACTTTCTATTCTCCTTCCAGCCTCCTTCTTCACCAGCTGCTGATCATTATGTCACTCAAAGATGACACAAAGATGGAGGAAATTACTAAGGCCAAACATATTTAAGAAGAGGGAACTTTACCAATATCTAGAAAAGATCTTCCAAACTCCCTATGCCTAGAAAAGACAAATGAAGCATCAATTTCAAGGTAACCAAGGGGGAGCAGCACTGAAAAATATAGCCATCTCTTATGGCCCCAACAAGCTAGATCCCAGTTCAATAGCACCTTGAAGACCAACACATTTTTTTACCCTCAAAAGCTCATACCCTTTAAAGGTACTACTGGATTCAGCTGTTCTACTATAGCTGTTCTACTGTAGACCAACATGGTTAGCCTCTGAGACTTGTCCCAACAAGCAAATGTTTTTTTGTCAGAAGGTCAGAAGAAATTGTAACTACAAGAATCAGCAACATCCCAGTACCTTACCTGATGGGCCAAACAAGCTGGCCAACATGATCTCTGAACACTTGTCCAATTACAAGCAGTTCTAAGAGAAAGGAAAATGAAAAGAATGCTGGAGTACGGAAGATGCTAAAGCAGCCCTCAGTCAAATGGGTTCAACTATGAACTATTCATCTATAGGGTTGCTAGCTCTGGGTTGGAAAATACCTGGAGATTTTGGAGGTAGAGCTTGGGGAAGGCAGGTTTTGGTGAGGGAAGGAACCTTAGTAGGGTATAATGCCATACAGTCCACCTTCCAAAGCAGCCATTTTCTCCAGGAGAACTGATCTTGATAATCTGGAGATCACCACAAGCAGGACATCTCCAGGTGCCACCTGGAGGATGGTAACCCAATTCATTCTAAAGTCCCCCACTGCTGGACCTCCTGATAGCACGTGGTATTTTTGGTCGCTGTGTGACAGAGTGTTGGACTAGATGGGCCATTGGCCTGATTCAACATTGGCTTCTCTTATGTTCTTATGTTCTCAGACTCTCCATACACCTGAAAAAATCCTAGTATTTTTGGATTTGGATTTCAGGAAGGGCATAAATACTGGTGTTGGATGGTTTTCAGGTTCTCTGATACCACTTCAGCTGTTTATTTATTTATTTATTCAGCTTATATGCCGCTCAAGCCCCGAGGGGTCTCAGAGCGGTTTACACGGTATATATAATCCTTCCCTAACTACGGCCACAATCGATGGGGGAGGGACATCCTACCGGCACCCTGAGCAGGGCTTCCCATTCTCTTCCGGAGGGGCTCCAGGCGTCCGCCTTGCAGCCTCGATGTACTCAGTCCCTTGGCGAAGATCTTCCTGGCCAGGAGACTTCCGCGGCAGGCCTCTTCCCGACGCACAGGCCTGCGTCAGCCTTGGCTTCCGGTCTACATCCATCAGGCTCCACCGTGTTGCACCGTCGCGCCGCCCGCACATCACAGCTCCGCCCACCGCCAGGTTCGGCCGTCTGCTTCAGCTGCCGCTGCTGCTGCCGTCGCCGCCTCCGCTGCTGATGTCCACCGCTGATGTCGCCGCTGCTACACCCCCCCCCGGAAGGGAGGGTGCCCCCCGCCTCTCTACAGGCAGGTACCCATTTATCTACTTGCAAATGCTTTCGAACCGCTGGGTGGGCGGGAGCTGGGACTAGGACCGGGAGCTCACCCCGGTCGTGGTGGGACTCGAACAGCCATAGTGGCTGTTTGCTTCTTGTTATAACAGGTGTGATTTACCACCTGCGCCACCGCTCCTGTTAGGTACAGGTTTTTCCAGGATTACAGAATTATCTATATATCTAATAGCCAATATGCCCCCTCTGTGCGGATATCTAAATCTACAAATCTGGGGCACATGGAGGCTCAACAGAAATTCCTGCACACTTGGGGCTCTCTCCAGATGTGCAGAAAAATCTGACATGTTTAAAAAAATATACGGGGAATACTTAAATCCCCCCCAAAAGTAAAACAGTGTTCTCTACACATGCACAGAGAACATACTTACTGACTCCCATTAGAAGACTAAGGAACCCAAGGGAAGCAGCCACTAAGAATGCTGGGAGAAGCTGCTGGAGCTGTGGGGCGGGTGGGGGAGGAGTTGCCAGTGCTTAGTGACTGGAAGGCAGAAGATGAAACCAGCGAGGAGCCAGTAGACCTGCCAAGCTGGCAGCACCGGGGGGGTGGAGATGAGCAGCAGGCACCATGGCACAAAAGAGACCCTGTAGCCAGGCAAGCGGCCGAGGTGGAGAAGTTGCAGGGGAGGGGGGCTGAACAAGCTGCTGCTAATAGAGAGACAGAAAGAAAGGGAGTGGTGAGAAAAGACAGAGACACAGAGAAATGGAGGGAGAGAGGAGGAATAAAAGACGATGGAAATGAGACTGCTGCTTCCGCAAGTTCCAGGGGTCAGTGAAAGCAAGGGAGAAAGTGGGGGAGGAGGCCTCAGTAAGCCCACCCCAGAGCTGAGAACAGTGTTGCTGTCCAGAGCTGCTCCAGGTGAGCCAGTGAGGGAGAGGAGAGAAGGTCAGCTGGCCTGCCCAAAACAGCTCTGGGAGAGCTTGTAAGGAAAGTGAGGGGGGAGGAAAACCTTGGCGGGGGGGCAGACAGAGAGAAAGAGAGAATGCTGGGTAGGGTTGCCAAACTCCAGGTAGTAGCTGGACTTCTCCTGGGATTACAACTGATCTCCAGGCAACAGAGATCTATTCACCTGGAGAAAATGGCTGCTCTGGAAGGTGGAATCTATGGCGTTCTACCCCATTGATGTTCCTCCACTCCCAAATCCCCAACTTCCTCTGGCTCCACCCTCAGAATCTCCAGGTATTTCCGAACCCAGAGCAGGCAACCCTAATGCTGGGGGGTGCTGGAAAGAGAGACATTGATCGTTAGAAGAACAGAAAGAGAGTGATAGGGGCAGAATGAGAGAAAGCGATTTGGGTAGGGCAGACAGAGTGACAGGCATGGGAAGACAGTAAGAAAAGGGGTGGCAAGGTGGAGAAAGCATAAGAGACACAGAAGTAGGAGCCAAGAGGAAGAAACAAAGGTGGGGGGGGATAGACTTAGGTTTAGATCCCCATATTGCTGTGGAAGCTCACTGGGTGATTTTGGCCCTGTCACATACTTTCAGCCTAACCTACCTCATAGGGCTGTTGTGTGGATAAAAAGGAGGAGAGAATAATGTAAACTGCTTTAGTCCCCACTGTAGAGAAAGACCATAGTTTTCCTCAGTAGAAGCTGCAGGGGGAAAGGAGATGGAAAGTTGAAGACAGAGGGGCAGATAAAGGTAGGTTGGCTGGGGAAGGAGATAGGGATGCAAACTCCAGGTTGGGAAATTCCTGGATATTTGAGGGGTGGAGCTTGGGGATGGTGGGGATTAAAGCAGGAAGGGACTTCAGACAGATATAATGCCAAAATTTCAGGGGATCTGGTGCTACCTGTCCATTAAATACCTCCCAAGTTTGAAGTGAATTAGAGTAAGGGGTCAAATTCTATGGGCCCCTGAACAAGGTGCCCCCAGCTGTTCTACTTCCATGGTATGGACTGGTGTGTGGGGGAGAAACCAGCCCTTGGAAAGGGCCGTGCCCCCACAAAGGAGTGAAGGAATGAAGGAGTGAGAAGGAGCCAGCCAATCCCACAGCTCTGCTGTCCCTGACTTTCCCAGGGCAGGAGCTGGCTTTCCAGGGCTGGCCAGCTTGGAGCTATCTTCCACAAGCAAGATGAGACTTGCACCAGCCTGGAGCCACCTTCCCCTGGCCAGGCAAGACTTGTGCTGTCCAGGAGCCACCTTCCCTTGGTGATGAGAGATGCTTCCCTCCCCTCACCCAGGAAACATTAACGGGGGGGGAAACAGGCCTGGTTAAAATGCTAGCCCCATATATTCCTGAATATCTCCAGAAATATACAGGACCCAGATTCCAGTATTCCCGAAAATCCCAAATAATGCTCCTGTTATCCATATATATCTGAAAAATACCATTAAGATATGGGGAGGGGACTATTTGGACTAGATATATCTGAGCATACATCTCTACTCCATAACTCCTTAATAGTACTTAATAGAGTAATGCCTCCCCCTTATGGAATCCTGAGGGATAAAATCCAAAAAGTACAGTGAAAAACTATTTCACATCTGTGGGCCTCCATGCGTCATATATAGATCAACACTATTTCTATTAATTTCTTTCTGTAAATGTAACCTTAAATTACATCTTCACAGTTTATTTTCTCCCTAGGGAGAGACTGTTGCCATTGAGGACAGAGCTGTTACCACTACTCTGCCCCTACACCCCATCTTATGTTGATGGCAAGTAGATTTTTCATGACATACTTTGGGTTTAAGTATCTGTGGAATTTGATGGTTTTCTGTTTTTGTTGTTGACATAAGTTTCTTTGAGTGGGAAAAGGTGAGTTAAAATAAAATAGCTGAAATTAAACCCCTGTCTAAAGTTTTCTAGCATTACCTTTTCAAAGATTCTCTTAAGATCATAAGATGTTGTAAAGTGAAGGAAACTTTGACTGTTGAAAGTTTATACCCCCAAAATCTTGTTGATCTCCAAGGTACTATTGGATTCAAATCTAGCTGTTCTACTGCAGACCAACATAGCTACATTCTGAAAATATTGTAAGATTTTAGCTGCCTCTCCCTCTGAAGAAGGCTATTTTTCCTCGATATTTGTAACAAATAGTTTGACAAAATACTGACATTCTACTCAGGATAAGAATACTTATAATATTATGGATAATTAAGGGGGGAGTGTCTCTATATTGCAGTTCTCTGTTTTTCTAACTAGAATTTAGAGGAATTGAGGTAATCTGGGTTATTTTTCTTTTCTTAATTAAGACATATGGTTTTGGGAGCTCATTTATTTTTAATATAGGAATCTTTTTGGTTTAATACAGAAAGAGACACATGGATACTTCTCTGAAATCAAGAAATCAGCCCCAAAGCGGCGAGACAGTTCCTGTCTCTCTTTAGCATAATTTGATCTGGAATATTTTATTGCTTCACATGAGTTAATCACAGAGGCAGATTAGAGACATTATTAGTCAACTACGCACACCACAGGGTAAATGAAAGAGCAACTGCAAGAGCCCCAACCAGACAGAACGTCTGCAACTGTTATCAAAGAGGGAATATATGGATAAATGGAAGCTCAATAAAGTTACATCAGAAGCTCAACATAATATATGGAATTAAATTCCGGGAAACTATACTCTGGAAAAGTGAGGTGTCCAATATTAGATTACAAACATATAAAAATTTTACACACACACACAAACACATATATTGTTACTATTAGTAACTTTAATTATATATCAAATGTATTTTTAAATGTTTAAAATGTTGTCTGCTCTGTAGGGTAGACAATTCATAAGTTTAACAAAATAAATAAATATCTTAATACTGCAGTGCACTTAAATAGCTCATTAAAAACAAAATAGGCCTTTAGGTCATACAGGTCATACACAGCACAGTACACATTACATACAATGCAGAATACTCTTAGTAGCACACTTTTCACTACACATTACATACAATGCCATATAATCTTAGCACTAATTGGAACCAGTAACATTGGATCAGATGTTTTTTGGCCACAAAGGCCTTCTTCAGTGCACCCAATTTAATACCACATGCATATTATATGAAGCAATGTGTATCACAGTTAGCCATGTAAGATATTGTGTGGGGCTAAAAATTAATAAGGGGTCGCGGTGGCTCAGAGGTTAAGACTGCAGACTGGAAGGCCAGTAGTTCAGTAGTTCGAGATCCTAGTGCTGCATGACGGAGTGAACTCCCGTCTCTGGTCCTAGCTCCTACCAACCTAGCAGTTTGAAAGCAAGAAACTGCAAGTAGATAAATAGGTACTGCTTCGGTGGGAAGGTAACAGCATTCCGTGAGCCTTGGCATCTAGTCATGCCAGCCACATGATCATGGAGATGACTTTGGACAGTGCTAGCTCTTTGGCTTGGAAATGGAGATGAGCACCGCCCCCTAGAGTTGGATTTGACTGGATTTCAAGCAAGGAAAACCTTTACCTTTACTTTACTAAAAATAAATAATAAATCAAATTAATATTATTGGTAATTTGAATAATTAATAATAAAAATAAAATTAATAATAAAAATAAACTTACATTCCAAAATATATACTGTGGCACAAAAATACTCCCCACCTCTTCTTTTGGGTTGACTCTATTGACTTAGGTCATCAAACTGCCTCACCAAAAAAAAAGATGAAGCAAACCCCTCACAAGAATTTATGCCCTCACTATATTCTATCTGTTCTTTCCCAGAGACAGACTGTATGCAGTCTGCTGTCTCTCACAGTCAAACCTCAACTCTGTTAAGGACTGTTGCTGGGAGTAAGCAGAGGTGGCTGTCTGCTCTTCCCCCTAAATTTCCCTAAATCTCTACCTCCTCTCTGAAAGCTGATGAGTTGAAGCTGCATACCTCAAATCTGTTTCGTCTTTTGCATGGGATTGTGCCACTGGATGGGTGAAACCATGCATGTTCTTGCAGGTAGTGTGAGTCCTCTTTTCCTACTGCCCACTTATCCTAGCATTATTTTCTACTAGGAATAAGGCCTGTTGTGGAAATAAATACAACAAGCTCTAGAAAGAGGCTCTGGGAGAGTGCCCTAGCTAATTCGCTGTGGCGACCTCTGCAGGGTATAATGACACAGAGTCCACCATTTTCTCCAGGGGAACTGATCTCTGCCATTTGAAGAGCAGTTGTAATTCTGCGTGATCTCCATCCCTCCCCTGGAGACTGGCAGCAGTGGTTCCCCATGAGGGAATGGCTGGTTTGGAGGGTGGAGTCTATGGCATTGTACCTGTCTGAGGTCCCACCCTCCTCAAACCTCACCCTCTCCAGGCTCCACCCCTGAAATCTCCAGGAATTTCCCAAGCTGGTGTTGGCAACCCAATCTCCCTCCTAGCCAATTGTCAACCTACCCTTATCTGCCCCCTTGCCTCAGCTTTCCATTTATTCCCCCTTCCTCCTAGAGAGCAGTTGTAATTCTGAGTGATTTCCAGCCCCCACCTGAAGACTGGCAATAATGGTTCCCCATGAAGGAATGGCTGGCTTGGACGGTGGAGTCTATGGCATTGTACCTGTCTGAGGTACCACCCCTCCTCAAACCTCACTCTCTCCAGGCTCCATCCCTCAAATCTCCAGGAATTTCCCACCTGGAGAGGCAACCCTATCATGAGCAGCCCAATGAGTTTTCTCCCAAAGGCCAAAACAGGTGTGGAAAGAGGCTTTTACTGACAGAACTTGGTTGCCTAGCCATATATTATACACATTATAGAACCCTACTACAAATAAATGGAATTATTATTATACTGTTGACTTGCAGGGCCGGCCCCAGGTGTTTTTGCACACTAGGCGAGGACACCTTCTGGCACACCCCTCCCCCCGTGCTATTTCCTTGGCAAGCCAAGGAAGGGAAGGAGGTTTAAACAGCTGCGAGGCGCACTGGCAAGCCATGGAAGGGAAGGACCACCTGCCAGCCTCTGCTGCCCCCCTTCCCGGCGCCCCTCCCGCGCTGCCCTTTTGTCGGCCCTCTGCCTCTGTGAGGGAGGCTCGGGGCTTTGTGGGGGGAGAGCAGAGAATGGGGAGACTGCAAGGAGGTCAGGGATGCATTGCGGGGGCCTAGGGGAGGCAGGGGAACTTTTTGTGGCCATTTCCTGGTGGTGCAGGAGGCACCGCGGACGTTACACTATAAAGAGTGCCTTTCTGCTGCTCTAGGGGCAGCGAACCGGTGCACTGAAGCAGCATGCGCCCAGAAAGGCGGTGGTGGCCGGCAGGAGCTTTTGGTGGGGGGCTTTTGGCAGGGGGGCAGGTGTCATTTGGCACCCCTAAGGGCCGGTGTGCTCTAGGCGAACGCCTAGTTCACCTAGTGAGCAAGCCGGCCCTGTTGACTTGCCAAGAATGATTTAAAGAAAGATTTGTCTGTTGCTTTGAGTGTGTTGAACATGAATGAAAGACCTGTTGTCAGACCTAGGATTTTTTCCCTACTGAGTACCACAGGAAAGTTCTGACTGAAAGCCATATATCTCTACATGTTTGTGGATGTATGAATAGACAAGAAGGAGCCATCATGAATTGGAATATGTCACAGGACATCTCTGCATAATGAGGTTCCCTCTGGAAAACAGCTGTTTAAGAGTGGCTTCATTTATCAATAGTATAATGACAGATGACATTTTTTCTAGCTTCTTTGGAGGCTATTTAAACAAAAATCTGGGGTTAGGGGAATTAATTAAGAGGGAATGATGTCTTTTGACTTCTGACATAACTCTTGAACAATAAAGATTCTTCTCATTCCTCAGATGGGACACAATTGAACCAAGGACTAAGAGTTATGGTATTAATGGTGTCTGCCTGGAGCAGAAGGAATGTAATGTTGTGGACAAGCAGTGTAAAATTGCTGTTGTGAAGGAATAATTACTAAAGCAAATGAAACTGTTTTAAATAAGCATTCATTTCCTTTAATATTTATGAACATAAAAGTGCAATGACTTCAGGTGACATCTTCCAGATGAAAGCCAGTAATGCTCTCATAACGCTGATTTATATACTCAATAATTTTTCCTAATTTTACATACATTTTTAATGTTCTTTAGTTTCATATCCTCTTTGGCCCTATTAAGTATTTATTAAAATTAGCTAAAATTCTGCCACCCTGTTTGCACTTTTTAAAAAAGTAGAATAGAAACAGGATGGAATGGGAAGGGAAAACAGCACTGGAAAAAATCATTGCAATAGCCCCCAGTGAAAGGGTGGACCCTGGCAGGTCATGGGTCAAAGGGCAGGTCTGGTAGGTCAAAGGTGCTGGTGCTGGATCCTGACCAGCAGGAACCTTGTCTAACCACAGTGAGCAATTATATCTCAGAGTAAATAACAGTAATAGCAATGATTAATTGTCATCAAATGGGTAGCTGTGTTAGTCTGTCTATAGCAGTCAAAAAGAGCAAGAGTCCAATAGCACCTAAAGACTAACAAAATATGTGGCAGGGGATGAGATCTGAAGAAGTGAGCCGTGACTCAGGAAAGCTCATACCCTGCCACATATTTTGTTAGTCTTTAGGTGCTACTGGACACTTACTCTTTCCTACTGTCATCAAATGGATGATTTGTATGACAGGTAAAAGCAAAGGCCTCTCATTTTCTTTTGGCTTTACAAACAGATCAAAGTGTTCATCCAGTCTTTCCTCAGACATCTCAGTTCCAGTGTTTGTGCTCTCTGATTCAGTCCTTTCTGTTTCTTCATCTATGCTCCTCAAACTTATTGGGTTACCTTGTGCTTCTGGTACTCACATATGTGAGGTATAAGCATGTTCCTCACCTGGTCTTTCCTTAAGTATCTCTATCACAGTGTTTTGATTCTCAAAATCAGTGTGTGTGTGGAAGGGGGGGTTTCTTCTAAAGTGGGTATGCTAGGATGCATATCTGTACTGAGTCATACATGCATCTTCTGTTGATGTCTGTAATGTAAACGGGCCACTTTCAAGGCCAGCAGTACTAAACAGGTCATTCAACCCAGACCCTGGTTGAATCCCTGGTATGCATCCAATATCAGAAGTTGCTGCTTATCAAATAGTTTTTTCTGCTCTGTTTCCACTCGCCTCCATGACCTATACAAAAAAGTCAATGGATTTAGAGTCAGACATGCAAAGTATAGAGCTCATGAAAAGTGAGGCACAGAAATAGTATGAACTACTGGTCAGGGTGGCCAGAGGCAGGTAAAAGGAATGCCAAGTGAGCTAAGACAGAGCAATTGCAGCCCAGCCAGAAACTTCTTGGTGGTTTCCTTCCCATTCTGGTAAGCTGTGGCTCATCTAGCCCAGGTGGAGTGTGGGGGGGAGGCAAGAGGTCCACCAAGAATCTTCCCAGTACTTATAATGCTCAATCCACCACTGAATAGAAACACAGTCAGTAATTTATCACAGATATTAGGATCACATAGTGAGATTTTTTTAAAAAAATGTTGTACATATAGAAGCTCTTGGTTTGTAAAGTGTATTATGTTTAATGCAATGTTTTATGAAATGCAGAATTCCCCCAGTTTGAAAAGATGCTGTTATACCACTATCAGGCTTCTTCAAGCATTCATGCTAGCTCTTGCACCAGTTCTTGAATAAGACTTACTTCCTCTGTGTTCCTGCAACGGTTTTACACTCATTGCAAAACAGTTAATGAAAACAAGAAATCATCTGCATGAAAAAGGTACCTTTTGCTTCACCCTATTGATTTGTAAGTCTCCATTGCAAAAAGTCCATTTTGTAGACTTGATTATGTTGAAAGATATTGGATATACTGGACCAGATACCTTTATAAATTTATAAGGTAATGGCAACACAGGATTAAAAATTTCACTGGGTATCAATTAGTTTTAGATCTCAAGTTAAAGTGCTGATTTTAGACACAATGTCAAAACATTCGCTTTATGTGCTTAGAATATGAGATGTGGCAGCTTTTAATAGCCACCTTCATTACAAAGGTGTGATGTATCTTTTTTCACTCACACAGAGTGCCTACCACCTTCCACAACCCCTCTCCCACAGGTTCAGGTTAAAGGTAGGGCAGGCAGTCACACATTTACCCAGCCCCCTGTAATGATTGCCCCTCATGCAAACAGTTCAGAGAGTTATTGGGGTTGGGGACTCAAACACTGCTCCATTCACATGTTGCCACCATTTATTCATAACATAAAATGTATATAAACCAAGATCTTAGAGGATTAAACAAAAAAGGAGTTATAGGTTGAACATGACAATGAAGAAAGTCAGGTAGGGATTACAAAGTTTCTTCTCCATTGAACTTTTGAACTGTTTCCTTATTTCAGATGTTTTATTGACTTCTGTCAGCTTTAAGCTGCTCTCCACCACAGCTTCACTCAATTCTCTCAATGCCCTCTTAACTGCTGTTTTTCAACTGTCATTCTAACTAACATTCTATAAGCTCCCATTGGTCACTCTTAGAGAGAAGCAGAACCTAACCTGTCCAGCACAAAAGATCAGCATTATAACCCTGAACTCAGTTTCAGAGAGATACATTAGAAAGATAAGTCAAAGAAGTCCCTTCCTTTTTCACCCCCTTTGCAGTGAAGGGGGCACACAGAGGAAGAATAGGGAATGGGCCAGACAGTGAGTGAATAGGAAAGAGTCTCTGTCTACATAAGAACATAAGAACATAAGAGAAGCCAATGTTGAATCAGGCCAATGGCCCATCAAGTCCAACACTCTGTCACACAGCGGCCAAAATATACCAGGTGCCATCAGGAGGTCCAGCAGTGGGGCCAGGACACTAGAAGCCCTCCCACTGCTGCCCCCTCCAGCACCAAGAATACAGTGCATCACCTGCCCCAGACTGAGAGTTCCCATCTATATACCCTGTGGCTAATAGCCACTGATGGACTTCTGCTCCATATGTTTATCTAATTCCCTCTTGAAACTGTCCATGCTTGTAGCTGCCACCACCTCCTGTGGCAGTGAATTCCATATGTTAATCACTCTTTGGGTGAAGAAGTATTTCCTTTTATCTGTTCTAACCCGACTGCTCAGCAATTTCATGGAGTGCCCACGAGTTCTTGTATTGTGAGAAAGGGAGAAAAGTACTTCTTTCTCAACCTGCTCAATCCCATTCATAATCTTATAAACCTCGATCACGTCACCCCTCAGCCGTCGTTTCTCCAAGGTAAAGAGCCCCAAGCATTTTAACCTTTCTTCATAAGGAAGGTGTTCCAACCCTTTTATCATTCTAGTTGCTCTTCTCTGCACTTTTTCCAATGCTATAATATCCTTTTTGAGATGTGGTGACCAGAACTGTACATGGTATTCCAAATGAGGTCGCACCAATGATTTATACAGGGGCATGAAGATACTGGCTGATTTGTTTTCAATTCCCTTCCTAATAATCCCCAGCATAGTGTTGGCCTTCTTTATTGCAGCTACACACTGTCTACACATTTTCATTGAGTTATCTACTACGACTCCAAGATCTCTCTCTTGGTCCGTCTCTGCCAGTTCTGACCCCATCAACGTGTATTTATATTTAGGATTTTTGGCTCCAATGTGCATCACTTTGCACTTGGCCACATTGAACCCCATTTGCCACGTTGACGCCCACTCACCCATCCTTGACAGATCCCTTTGGAGTGCCTCACATTCCTCCCTGGTTTTCACCACCCGGAACAACTTCGTGTCATCTGCAAATTTAGCCACTTCACTGCTTACTCCCAATTCCAAATCATTAATAAACAAGTTAAAAAGCATCGGACCGAGTACTGATCCCTGTGGTACCCCACTGCTTACCACCCTCCACTGAGAAAGTTTCCCATTTATACTCACTCTCTGTTTTCTATTTATAAGCCAGTTTTTGATCCACAAGAGGACTTGTCCTTTTATCCCATGACTATTGAGCTTACTTAGGAGCCTTTGATGAGGAACTGTATGAAAAGCTTTCCAGAAGTCAAGGTAAATAATATCTGTTGGGTCCCCCTTGTCCACATGTTTGTTCACTCCCTCAAAAAACACTAACAGGTTAGTGAGACAAGACCTTCCCTTACAGAACCCATGCTGAATCTGACTCAATAGTTTTTGTTCCTCAATGTGCCTACTAATTCTCTCCTTAATAACAGTTTCCACCAACTTACCCGGTATCGATGTCAGACTGACTGGCCTGTAATTTCCTGGATCTCCCTTGGAGCCCTTTTTAAAGATGGGAGTGACATTAGCTACCTTCCAGTCCTCAGGAATGGAGGCAGATTTTAAAGAAAGATTACATATTTTTGTCAGGAAATCCATAAGTTCACATTTGAGTTCTTTCAGAACTCTCGGATGAATGCCATCTGGGCCTGGTGATTTATTAGTTTTTAAATTGTCCATCAGTCGGAGGACTTCCTCTCTTGTCACAGCAATCTGATTCAGGTCTTTCAAACCCCCTCCCAAAATCAGTGCTTCTGGAGTGGGCAAGCACTTCTCCTCTTCCACAGTGAAGACAGAGGCAAAAAATGCATTCAGCTTCTCAGCCATTTCCATGTCATTCTTCAGTAGTCCTTTTACCCCTTGGTCATCCAAGGGCCCCACTGCCTCCATGGCTGGCTTCCTATTTCTAATGTATTTGAAGAAAGTTTTATTGTTGGCCTTTATGTTTTTTGCAATATGCTCCTCATATTCTCTTTTTGCTTGCCTGATCACAGACTTGCATTTTATTTGACATAGTCTGTGTTCCCTTTTATCAACCTCACTAAGACTAGCTTTCCACCACTTAAAGGAATCCTTCTTACCTTTTACAGCTTCCATTACTTTATTTGTTAACCATGCAGGCTTTTTTCTATACCTATTTGTGCCTTTCCTAACCTGCGGTATATATTTTTTCTGAGCTTCTAGGACTGTATTTTTGAATAGTCTCCAAGCTTCCCCAATGGTTTTGACCTTCTCCATTCTTCCTTTCAATTTCTTCCTCACATGTTCCCTCATACCAGAGAAGTTACCCCTTTTAAAGTTAAAAGTGGTTGCGTCAGTCTTTTTGGGCAACTCCCTATCTGGACAAATGTTAAACTCAATGACATTATGGTCACTGTTCCCAAGTGGTGCAATCACTTTTACATCTCTCACTAGGTCTTGGGTGTTACTTAGGACCAAATCCAGGATCACCTCTCCCCTGGTAGTATCTGTGACCATCTGTTCCATAGCACAGTCATTGAGAGTGTCTAAAAACTCAATCTCTTTTTCCCGACTAGAACTCATATTGACCCAATCAATGTGTGGGTTGTTAAAGTCACCTATTATGACACAGTTATTTCGTCTAGCCGCTATCTTTAATCCATTCATCATTTTATAATCCTCCTCTATCTTTTGATCTGGTGGGCGATAACAAACTCCCACTGTTAAGCTTCCTTTTGGACCCACTATTTCAACTCATAGCATTTCCAGAAGCGAATCCAATTCTCTTACCCTCTCAATCTTACTGGACAGTATACCCTCTCTGACATACAGAGCCACCCCACTTCCAACCCTTCCCCCCCTATCCTCTCAACCCTCATTGGCCAGTGGGCTGGCTGACAAACCACTAAAGCTACCAGCTACAGCAGGTGCCATCGACATAGGTCCTTTCTGCACTTGGATCTGATCCCTGGTTTTATCAGAGTTCACCTCAGGACACAGTACCTTGCATTTATCTCTGGTTATAACAGCATCCATTTATCCCAGGACAAGTGTGGGGCAAAACCAGGGTGACCTCAGTGTAATGTTGAAACAAAAAATCCCGAGATAATTACTGGGGTGAACTCGCGTGTAGTGTAGAATGTAAGTTTGGGGACAGGGTGAACAAGGATTTTAGGTCTAGTATGGAAAGGACCATAGTATCAGAGGAGAGGAGAAGGGAGGGAGGAAGCAATTTTATAAATTTTCAGAAAAAGCCAAGCTATTTGCCAGTATTTGGTGATGCTTTTCATCCAAAGCCCAGCTACAGTGCCCCCCTCAATAATATATCAGTAACCAACAATATTTGGTGATGCTTTTCATCCAAAGCCCTGCTACAGTGCCCTTCCTTTCCTGACAATATATTGGTAACCTCTTCTGTGCTGGCAGCTTGACTAACCTCTTCTGTTACCTATTTTATTCTGATGATTTTGAGGGCCCAGGCATTTAGTAGGTTTTCATGAACCAAACTCTACTGCTGCTCTTATTATTGCTTTAGATTCAAAAAGTGAGGCGGGAAATAATTCAAAGATTCCTGGACTCAGTTGTCACTAATGCCCTGTCACATCTTCCCAAGATCATCCTTATAATTCCAAAACACTAACAGTGGAATCAGTGCTAAAAGTTAATTGTGCATTATTCCTGATCTCCCACATGGGAACTCAGAGTTTAGAGATGAAACAAACTGAAATATTTTGCTGCTTCTCTGTTTACTAGTACTTTGTACACATCTGGTACTTGTCTATTTCCATACTGGCTGAATTGATCAACCTAGGTGTCAATGCTAGATGATAAGAAATGGATGACTATATCATGTAAGTATATTATATAGAGAGGGAATAAACTACCCCCATACACAGTGCCAAAGAACCTGACAAAATATGTGTGATTAATTAACTTCTACCAAACTTCATGCCTCCAGATTCAAAACTAAGTGGCAGACAGGTAGAAAATATGGTAGAATATTAGATGCAATGTTGCTTTTACATTTTACTTTTAAATTATAAAATGGGAAATTACTTGGATTGGGGAGAACCTAAGTAACCTTTTATAGTAAGTATATTTGTAGAAATATGTCCCATTGAAATCAATGGAACTTCTAAGCATGCTTAGGATAGCACTGCAAGTTACAAAATCCATTGGTGGGCAATCTTGGGAAAGGTGGCCCTTGGAGTCCACGTGAATAACAAAGAAAAAAAAGGGAATCTTGTTCAGTGGCTGATTGTAACTTTGCACTGTAATGAGTAAGTGGCAGCGATATCCACTGGAAATATTTACAACACTTACTCAAAAACAATCAGAAATCATACCCTCCTAATACCTTGCATGTAAAGCTGTAAATCTTCTTGCACCTCCGAAAATAAAACCCTTCATCAGTTGTGGTGTTAGATCATTAGTTCTGTTTTACATAAACAGCAGTCATATGCTTTTAGGTCACTTTCAGAACAGGATTAGAGATTGATATTTTTTCATATGTCATGGCTTATACTTTGTAAATCAACCAGCAGAGATTTATGTCCTTCTGTATAGATTTAGTAATCACACACTGCAAGAGTAAAAAAGAAGAATTTGGGGCTAGCTGTGAATAAAACTTTTAACACTGCATTTCCATCACTGACAATATCAACAAGTTTATCTGTTTTGTAAATACAAAGCCTAGCTGTTCTCAGAAGTGAAAAAGTGTTTTTGATCTGTACTGGAAAAATGAAACCAAAAAGGGAAAATCAATACACTCACTCATTATCTTCAATCTACATGGATAGTATAGAACAATTTTAGATAATGCTCAAAAATAACTTCTAAAAAGTACAGGACATGCTCACATAATGGAAATATTCTTCAAATAATATTTCATAACTTTTGCAATATAATAGCATGGGCATAGAGAGATGATCCAGAGCTTCAAATGTTTTTAAAAAAGGATTTTATTTTTTTTAGGGTGGGGAAGTCATAGTTTGGGGGAGATCAGTATTGTTACTTTTTAAAAGAAATATCATCATTGTTGGTTTTAAATACTAGAACAAAGTTTGAGTCCAGTGGCACCTTTAAGACCCATAAAGTTTTATTCTGGGTAACTGCGAGAGAGTTTGTAACTAACTGACTTCATATGTGTACATGCACACTTCTTCAGATACATTAAAACTAATGTCCTCAAGCCTTACATATAGGTGTGGGGGTTAGTTGCCAGGAAGGGCTAAATAGAGTCAAGATGCAGAAGTAACTGAGCAATAAGTATAGCTAAGACTGGATTGACACAGTTGATAAGACTCCTGGATAGCGGCAAATTAGCATACAAATAATAAAAAAGTGAACAACAGCATAGGATGAACAGACTAGGGTTGCCAGCCTCCAGGTGAGGCCTGGAGATCTCCCGCTTTTATAACTCATCACCAGCTGAAAGAGATCAGTTCCCCTAGAGAAAAGGCTGCTTTGAAGGGTGGACTCTATGGCATTGTACCATGCTGAGGTCCCTCCCCTCTTCAAATCCCACCCTCTCCCAGATCCACCCCCAAAGTCTCCAGGTATTTTCCAACACAGACCAGGCAACCCTAGAACAGACCAATTGCTGGCCAATGAACAGACCACACAACTCCCAGCCTGCCTGCTGGGGACTACGAGGAATGGCAGTATGCGGGACTCCACAAGGCTCTGTCAGCTGTAGCCAATAAAGTTGTGAACAGTTTACCCCAGGAAAGTGTTGCTTCTTCACGCTTGGTCGTTGCCTCATCATCCTCCTGTCTCCCCCTGGCTGCTGGCCCCACAAACAGGATGGCGCTCACCTATAAAATACAAACTGCAGGCTTGTGTAGCCTCAGTTTGCATCTAGGACAATGCAGTGAAAGGAAACAGGGGTTAATTGTTGAATTTCAACTCAGTTTCACTAACTGAAACTGCTCCCACTTTGTTACCATAATTTAGAAGGAAAATGTGTTTAAAGGACTTTTTTCTCTTGAAAATGCTGGTAGCAAAGCAAGAGAGCCAATTCCAAGAACTGCAACTGAGCTGAGGTGGAACACTAAACCTCCTCTTTGCTCATATGGCCCAAGGCAAACTGAGGCTTCATGAGCCTATAACCTGCACTTTATGGACAAAATGTGTGACTCAGAAATCCCTAGCATGTATTTGATAGTTATAAATATCAGTCTTCTGATTTAGAAGAATGTCCATCTATAGCTTATACAAATAAATATATGATTTTTTAAAAAATTATTCCACATTGCAATTGTTTTTGCCCTAACTTCAACTTTGGACATATAAAGCTCTTGATATAATCAGGCTGTTTCCCATATTATTAAACATATGTTAAATACTCTTAAGACTTAATCCTGTAAGAATAAAACAATCCAACAAAATAAGAAACTGAATCAGAAATCAAGCTACTTAAAAGCTAGCAGATGTTTTGCCCATGGTAATGTTTTAATTTCTTTTCACAATGTTGCCAACTTCATTATTTCAGTATCCACATCACCAGCGGTTCTATATATGACCATAATAGATAAGAATCTCAACTTTCATTTCAAAAGTGCAGATAATTGTGCCCTTGTATTTATGTATACAGGGCCATCTGCGTACAGTGCTTTACAGCATAACAAACAAAAAGAAATACTCCTGCTTAAGTAGCTTACAGTCTAAAATTCAGTACAGAGAAGAGGTAACAGAAGGATCTGTGGAAGGTAGGGTGAGAGCAACAGGGAAAGAAAACAAATTTGGTGGAGTTACCTGGAGCTAAGATAAGCTCCAACAGAGAGTAAGAATCGCATTTTACATGAAAATATTATCAGAGTATACTGCAGAAACTCAAAAATATAAAAACCCAAGAAGTACTACATTTCTAATCTCTGGGTATATTGCACACAGTCACAGGGGATTTAAAAAAGACCATGACTCGGTTCCACATCTGAGCAATTTCAATCTGGTTTAGAGTCCCTGAACTATTTCAAATTCTGCACACTTTACCTATCTCAAGAGTATTTGCCTGCCTTTCTCCCTCTCCCTCTCCGTCTCTCATAGCCCCACCCCCATCCCAACAAAGAAAGCAAAACCCAGAAGTTCACCCTCATGGTAAATAGTCCTGAAAGACTAGTCTAGTGAAGACCACCTTCCATCAAGCATACTATTCCTTAATCTACAGTGACCATGTAAGCTGTATATTCTGTCTGCAGTCAGAGGAAACATTAGATCCAACTTCGTTACTATTGCCCTGTGGATTTAAAATGCAGGTTTAGACAGCAACATCTGCCTCCTGTCCCCCAGGTGATAGCCCCGTACTCACCCATCTTCAAGCTGGAATTCTCAGGCACTGGGGGAAGTCGAGTCTTTACAGATCTTCATAGACTCACCCTACATTTCTAGATGTACTATCACTGTGAAATGAAGCCATGTGCACCGTTGCATCTGGCCACCATTTTTTTTTTACTTCAGTTAGCAATGTGCCCATTTGTCCAGAGCTATTCTGTCTGTGAGGAGCTGCGGTGGCTCAAGTGGTTAAGACGCTGAACTGCAGGCTGTGGAAGGTCAGTAGTTCAGCAGTTCGAGACCTGGGTGCCGCATGACAGGGTGAGCTCCTGTCTCTAGTTCCAGCTCCTGCCAACCTAGCAGTTCGAAAGCAAGAAATTGCAAGTAGATAAATAGGTACCACTTCGGTGGGAAGGAAACAGCGTTCCGTGCACCTTGGTGTTTAGTCATGCCGGCCACATGACCACGGAAACGTCTTTGGACAGCGCTGGCTCTTCGGCTTTGAAACAGAGATGAGCACCGCAACCCTAGAGTCGGATTCGACTGGCTTTCGAGCAAGGGAACCTTTACCTTTACCTTTATTCTGTCTGTATCAGGAGACCCTGGGAGAAGTTGTGTTTGGGCAATGACTCGCCCCAAAGAATCCCTCTCTCCTGCTTTTGGGGTGGGACAGGGTTGGAAATATTTCCTGTTAAGGCTCCCATATCAGTGGCCTCAACTTCCTGGTTTGCTTCTGTGCATGCACAATTTTCTGAAAATGTTAAAAAAAACAAGCTGCAGGCTGCCCGCTCCACAAGTGCCGCATAACGGGCATCTGGATGGTCACCAACCAGGGAGAGTGCATGTCTGATCAAAAATCCCTGGGATTAAAAGGCCTGGATCAAAAAAGAGGCACAGTCACAATGCGATAGCATGCCATCTGACTGCCACCTCTGAAAAGAAATTTCAGTCTGACTAAAATCCACACAAACCCAGAGCACAAAAGTAGGTGAAATAAAATTCATTCTCAGAGTCTACTCAGACAGCAGGTAAAAGCAATGATGCTTAACCTCAGAAGCACTGTACAGCACAAAAAAAGATCCTGGCTGAAAGACCTTGCCATCTTAGACTGCTGTAAGTAACAAAGATATATAGACGGCTGGATGCTTTGTTGTTGTTGATAAGATCTGCTTGTACTGTTGATAATAATTACTAACTGACATTTAATAATTCCTGTTTTTTTTAAAATGGGTTATTTACTTAAATGTTTGTAATAAGCCATGGTGTGAATATATGGGTGTTTCTTTGGACTATCTATTCATTCTTTTGTACTAATCTGTGATTTTTACTCACTATCAATGCATTTTTAACATTTATTTGTTTATATTAGTTGGTGGTGTTTACTTTTGGAAAATAAAATACTATTAATCATTAGAATTGTAATGGTTATCATGTTACTTTTTGAAAATTAGTGATGGGTGACAAAAATCAAATCAGAACCACAGTGCTGGGGGAGGAGGTACAATACTACTGCCCTATGACATTTACCTGATGTTTCCTAAACAGCTTTTAGTCTTGTAAGGAAAACATTCATATTCCCAGGGAGGGGTTGTAGCTCAGTGGAAGAGCCTCTGGTTTGCATGCAGAAGGTCCCAGGTTCAGTCTCTGGCATCGTCTTTTAAAAGGACCAAGTGTGAAAGATTTCTACCTGAGATCCTGCAAAGTCTAAGCAGGCAATACTGACCAGGCTTATTCAGTACGTGGGACCATGTGTCTGTACAGGAGCCATATATTCCCCCCCCGCAATGAGGCAAATAGCAAATCTAGATATTGTAGAGGGGGAAAGAGAGTTAATCCTCATCTCCACCTATCACTGTGGATACAGTCTGATCCTCCATACATTTTTAACCTTTACAAAGTAGGGATCTCATATCTCCTACATATCATCTAGCTTCACCCTAAATTAATATCCACAGGTTAAGCTCTGCAAGAATTTATAAATATACAGTTTTTGTTCTTTAACGCAATAACCATTGGAAAGATGAAAATATGGGATTCCGATCACATGAACAGAAAAATAAAGCCAGCCTGCCATGTATGGTATATAGTTAGCTTTTGAAATAAAATGGGAGGATGCCAAATAATCCCACTGGAGCATGCAAGAAAAAAAACAAACATCCAGCATGTTCTGATTTGTCAGAGCCATTAAAGTAATCATCAGGTTATTCAGTCATTTACTGTTTCCATTCCTGCTTTTGCACAGAGCCTCTTTAAAGAAAATCCAGTGATGTTTCTGCTCTTACTGAATGCTGGATTGAAAAATAGAGGCCAACCATCACACTCTGATATTGATTATGAGTGAAAATGTGCTCATTTTGCATTAACTTGCTCCACAGCACTGGAGTCCTGTCAAGGCAGCAGAAGGAAATTAATGCTTTCATATAATGCAGAAGAAAAATATGAGATGTTGTTCACTTTCCTTGAAGATAAAGAGTCATATGCCAACAGTTGAAAGGTAATAGCTTTCCAAACAGAAAACAATCTCTATACTTTTATTAAAATCATTATTTAATGTGCAAAAAAAGGCCTCGGAATTTCAATCAGCCCCCTCTGCCCATTAAATACTAAATTACATACTTACATTTTATAAATCTAAAGCTCCTTCTGTAAATTCTGCTGTTCTTTTGGTTTTGTTTTCATCACTCTTATGTTGATTTTGGGTTTTTTGGTTGTATTTTAATATTGGTATTTTGAAAGGGTTGCCAGCTGAACACTGATAACCAGCAGGGGTTTCTATGTAGTTTCTATGCAGAAGTAACATCACAATACTGTAGGAACTCACTCACCTGTATGGGATTTTTTGCCATTGTGATGTCATTTCTTAGTACAAACTGGAAGTGACCTTATGACAAAACACATCATTGTGCATTGTCACTCACCACCCACACTAGGGCTGCCAGCTTCCAGGTGGTGGCTAGAGATCTCCTGGGATTACAGCTAATCTCCAGGAGATAGAGATCAGTTCACCTGAAGAAAATGGCTGCTATGGAAGGTGGACTCTATGGAAATATACCCTATTGAAGTCTCTCCCCAAACCGTGCCCTCCTCAGGCTCCACCCCCAAAATCTTCAGGTATTTCCCAACCTGGAGCTGGCAACCCTAACCCCCATCCATTGCTTCTGCTGAAACAAAGAGTCCCAGTGGGGCCTGGAGCCCTGGGGCAGTAGCTTGCCTGCCACCACCAGGAATGGCAAGCCTATACTTTTGATTTGATTTGACTTTATGTTTGGACCCCTTTTTGTGAATGCAAGTTGAAAAGCATAATAAAATAATGAAAAGGCAATGTCATGTTAGAAAACTGTTCTTATCCCCCATGTCTTTGGATTCTTGACCGTGATGAGGCCTTTTAGATTCATCCCACTCAAAGTAGAAGGATAAGAATTTTCCACTGTGGGAAAGCTCATACAATGTACCTTCGGTAAGTAGGGAAACAAGATGAGCACCCAGAATATTGGGAAGTTGTGTTTTGATACATGCACTAGAATACACATCGATCCATATTAATTCAAGTGAAATGATTAGCACACAATATCTCTCCCAATGCAAGGCTTTACACACACAGTGAAACCAGACACCACTTACAATCATTTTCACACATGCTAAATAATGCAGTTTCAATCCACTCTAGTGAATGTCTGCGAGTGGATTTTGCCATTTCACACAGTAAAATCCAGTTGCAAAATGCATTGGAAGTGGATTGAAAGCATGTTAGATCACATATATTTCCTACCTTTCCTCCTATGAGTTAAGGGTCCCTAGAAGAGACCAATTTACTTAGATTCATATGAATGAGTGGGGATTTGAATCCAAATCTTCCAGTGCCAGATCCTATACTATACTGGTTCTGCAAGCTATTATAGATTTGTAATTTCAATAAAATACTACAAGAAGAAGGAGGTGAGTGAATTGTTAATTGGCTGCATAACTGAATGGTGCCTGCTAAACAGACATGATAAAATCCAAAAAGATGTGCTAGTTGGTAGGACCAATAGGCTGATTGAATAATCAGCCCTAGCCTATGAAACTAGAGACACTTTAAAAAAAACTAAACTTGACCTTTATGGGCAGTTCTGTTTTATTCTTTGCCAACGCTAAAGCAGCACTAGGCCTGAGCCAATACAAATAACCATGGTTATATGGGTGGTTTCCACATTGAGGATATGCAAAGCCTCTAACTTGCACAGTCACAGAGAGGTATGGGTTGACCATTTGCATTCAACAGCAACGTGAGCAACAACTGAGAGTCAGAAACAGCAACCATGAAATATTACAAAACCATATAATGTTCCCTTATTGCAGGCATTCAGCATACATTTAGAACTAAGCAGATTGCCCCAAATACTAGTTGGCTATCTACCTTCAAACCTATTCAGTTTTCAATAGCTAATATGCATTATTTAGTTACCATGCAAATGGAAAGGCAAAGCATTACTTTGGAAGGCAGTTCTTTCCAGTCTCTCTAGCACCCCCTCCCTATTGCCGTACCCAAGGGTCAGTTGGCCCTGGAGTGCACCGGAGCGGTGCTCCAGGAGTGAGGTGCTTGGGGGGTGGGCACATGACCAAGCCCCACCCCCTACTCTCAGCAGGCCTCAAGAAGGCAGAAGGAAGGTAAGCTGTGGCCCACAAAAAAGCTTGCAGAGGCCAGGTGCCCCCCCCCTCCTGCCGCCACCTTTCTCAGGCTGGAGCTGGAGTGTGAGGCCTGAGAAAGGCCTGCTGAAGCCAGGCACCCCCCTGCCACTGTCTTTCTGACTCCCTGCCCCCATCCCCTCCTCCAGCACCTACAGAACTGCGGGGCACCTACAGAATATCGGGCAGAGAACGCAGGCATGTCCGCCTCCCTGCCCTCCCCTCCCCTCCTCCAGACAGTGCACTGCAGTGGGCTAGCTGAAGCAGAGAAGGGGAGGTGGGCAGACATACCCTGAACTTTCTCCCGAGCCTCTCCGCAGGCGTCTCATGCAACTCAAGGTGGGCTGGCGGGGACTGTTTTGGGGTAGCCAGGGTGCATGGGCTGCAGACAGCTAGCGGGGACTGTTTTTGGTGGAGTAGCCACAGCGCATGGGCCGCAGGTGGCTGGTGCACCCCAGCATGGACTGTTTTGGGAGGTAGCCAGGGCACATGGGCCGCAGGTATCTTGTGCGCCCCAGTGTGGGCTGGCAGGGACTGTTTTTTTGGGGGGTAGCCAGGGCACATGGGCTGCAGGTGGCTCGTGTGCCCCAGCATGGGCTGGGGGACTGCTTTGTGGGGGTTAGCCAGGGCATATGGGCCTCAGGGGGAAATTAAAAATGAGGGGAGGCTGGAGCACTGGGGAGGGAGTCATGGCTGGAGCTGGCCTGTACACGATACCACCCTGGCTGGGTAGCCAGGGGTCAGAGAATTAAGGTAAGAGGGGTGCAGGTACGGCAAGGTTGCAAAGAGGAGAGAGAACGAGTTAACGCTGGGCACCTTCTTTTATTTGGGAGTCTGAGGGGTGGGCTAGGCTGGGCCGTCCCCAAAAATATGTGGATTGGTGCTGGGGTTGAAAGTCTGAGGAATGGGCAATGTTAGACTTAATAACAAACTAGGTAGGACAATGGCATCTGATGGGATTATGTCCTGTGCTGGCCACAGCCTTTGTTCCTCTTGCTGTCTGCAGTTTTGACTTGGTGATGTATTAGGTTGGGAGAGGTCCTGTTGCCTACGTATGAGAAAGGAGACCCTGTATGGAGGTTGAGCCTCCTGTCTTTTGGCCTGGCATGGCCACTGCCTGGTTTTCCAATGCTATACATGGCTAGGGAGCTGGTCCACCTCGTTGCAGGAAAGTGGTAATGGTGACATGCAGGAATCATACACACTCCTTCACAGGAAGATTTGCTTCTCCTGAATGTGTGCTGTAATTCGGCATCACTGGAAGTCACTTTAGAGTTCAATCCTTATTGCACATAACTAGCAAAGTCCAGGTCCTCATAGCTTATGAGTTCATAAGAGCACACTAGGTGCCTCGTAGGGCAACACAAGGGCCACAGGCAGCTCATGCACCCCAGCACCCCAGTGAGGACTGTTTTTGGGGGGGTTAGCCAGGGTGCAGGGGCAGCAGGCAGCTCATGCACCCCAGTGCGGGCTGGTGGGGACTGTTTTGTGGGGGTGGCCAGGGCACACGGGCCACAGGCGGCTCGTGCGCCCTGGCATGGGCTGGCGGGGACTGTTTGGGGGGGTGACCAGGAATGCTCTGGGGAAGTGAGCCCAACAGCGCGTACAAGTTGAAGTTTTGTGGGTGTGGATTCATCCGCCCCGTCATCTTTATCTGCGGAGGGTCCCGATGGAAGAGGCTTTCGGAAGATCATGGGGTGGAAGAAGAGCCGCTGCTCAGTGGTGGCGCGAGTGTTGGTGAGTGGGCAGTTGGGAGGAAAATACAGGAAAGGTGGGATGTGCACATGCTCTCTGGCTTTCCTCCTTTCCCAGCAGGCGGGAAGTTGCACTTGCTATTAAATGATTACAAAACTACTTACTCAGCCTGTCTCTGGGCTTCTGTCCCCTCCCCTTTCCCTACTGGCATTTTTGCTAAGACTTTTCAACAACTTTAGGGTGGCTCCCATCCCAGGCTGTTATGTATACCCTGTCCACACACACCCTTTCTCTTTTTGTGCTACATGAACTGTCCAGGAAGGGAAAATGGGGTTTTAGGAATCGCTAAGCCATAATGCACATCTCCCAGCATTTCTTTTTAAATAGCAAGTTATGGTATATATTTTCACAGAAGAAAAATATGTTTTTAACCATCTTTGTTCACCATCACTTTTACTTTACTGCATCACAAGGTAGAGGAGAAAAACCCATGTCATTTGCTGTCCTTGCTATTTTGTAGTTTCATCTTTTTTTTGTATTTAAGATTTTATTAATTTCCATAAGAAGGGGTAGTTTCATCTTCTTTAAAGCCCTTCACTCCCTGCATGACTGTTGTTTTTACAGACAATTAAATTGGCCTGTGTTCTGCATATATACACCAAAGGCAAAACCCCCTGAGTTTTAAGAAGAAGAGTAACTGCTCTGGGTTGATAACATTGCTATAGTAGTACATTACAAAGAATAATTCTCCACCCCCCGAATTATTTTAGTGTACATCCTGCTCTCTTATTCCTGTATGGGGGGCAATGGAAGCTGAGCGATAGGGTCTCTCCAAGTGATTGCCAGAAGTGAGATGCGTCCTGGTCTTGTGTCTTACAGATGATCTTATAAATAGTCCTTTGCATTTATATTGTGCTTTCAACTTTAAAAGGATCATAATGCTGATTGTGTGAATTTAGTTTGGTGTAGTGATTAAGTGCATGGACTCTAATCTGGGAACCGGGTTTGATTCCCCATTCCTCCACTTGCACCTAATGGATGACCTTGGGGAAGCCATAGTTCTTCTCTCAGAGCTGTTCTTAAAAAAGAGCAGTTTCTGTCAGAGTTCTCTCAGCCCCACCTACCTCACAGGGTGTCTGTTGTGGGGAGGGGGACAGAAAGGAATTTGTAAGCCGCTCTGAGACTCCTTTGGGTAGTGAAGGGCGGAGTATAAATCCAATCTCTTCTCCTCCTCTTCTTCTCCTCTTAGGCAAATCATGAGAGGTAGAGCAGGAAAGGTTGCCTCAGTGCTTAGTTCTCATGGCCCTTTTTACCTGCCCAGGAAAATGCTTATTGCCACTTTGGGGTCAGTTTGGCCAGTGATTCTGGAGGTTTTTGTCATCTTCTGGGCATGGAACAGGGGTCGCTGGGGTGTGTGTGGGGGGAGGTATTTGTGAATTTCCTGCACTGTGCAGGGGGTTGGACTAGATGACCCTGGAGGTCCCTTCCAACTCTACGAGTCTATGATTCTATAATCCACCCAGGCATGGCCAACCTGGGGCTCTGGTGAGGCCAGCAGGCTGGAAGGGTATGCTTTTGGGGCGAGGGGTGGTGGTGGAGAAGCTGGCAGTCTGGCGGGGACTGCTTTCAGTGTGGGGAGGGGGCTTTGGAGAGGACTCAGGCTGGCTAAGGGCGCCAGCCCCTCTCTCAGGCAGAAGCACCTGAGATCCTCCTCCCCCCTTATCCTTCACCCCGCTTGGAAGGGAAGGGAGAGGAGGAAAGCAATGGACTCCAGGCGCTCCTGCCTGTCAGAGGGGCTGGTGAACACTTCCAGTGATGTCAGGGGTGTGACATATGCAAATAAGTTATGCTAATGAGTATGTTAATGAGCTCCTGCACCTCTTTTTCTATGAAATGACCCCTGGTCGTACCCCATTTAAAAACTCTTCTTCAAGTACACGAGCCATTCTTATCAGTTTTACTTGGTTTCTCTAGCCTCACAACAAGGCTAGAGAAAGTTTTTCAACAGTGATGACTTAACAAGGTGTGCTGCCTGAGGCTACCTCCCTCCTGAGCTGTTTCTCTTGCTGCTGCCGTATTTTGTGAACCACCTAGGGTTGCTAGGTCCACTCTGGCCACCAGCAGGGGATGTGGTTGTAGGGTTGTCAGATCCAGGTTGGGAAAGTCCTAGAGATATAGGGATGGCACCTGGGGAAGACATGGACCTGAGTGGGGTACAATGCCATAGAGTCCATCCTCCAAAGCATCCTTTTTCTCAAGAGGAATTTCTCCCTGTAGTCTGGAGATGAACTGTAGTTCCAGGGGATCCCCAGGCCCCACCTGACGGCTGGCATCCCTACAACCACCACTTCGTGATGTCCCCTCATCTGCCTCTTACTGTTCTGCCCAAAAGCTCGAGTAGCTAACACTCCTTTCTTCCTTCCCCATGTATCTTTACAACAGCATGCCTAATGGGACTTCCCAAAGCTTGTGATGATTATGGTGAGATGGCTGTGGCTGCAGCCCCTCTCCTAACCATATTTTTCTGTTAATAAACATTACATCATGGTCATCAAGGACAGGTGAGTGCCATTGTGCTGGACAGGGTACCAACCTTCGTTTGAGATTAGGTGATAATACAATTGTTAGTTTCTGAAAGGATAGCACTGAAATAATAGCACGCATTAAAAATACCCTATAACTCTGCTCGGCAAAGCTGAAGCCTTCCTCAAGTGTACAAGACCTTCCTCCAGCTTGGTGCTCTTTTTTTGGTGGAAGATCCATTTCCATCAGAGCACTGCAGCATAGGCTGTAGAACAGCTACAGTCTTTGCAGAGCAGAAGAATACATGTCATTGTAGTCAAACAGCATTTGAAAAAAAACAGGGCAACAGTAGGAGGTGCAACTGCTAGGAATAGGTGCTATGCACATTTTGAGGAACAAATGATGAGAGAATCATGTCAAATACTGCAGAAAATGGACTGTATAAAAGCATTCCAAATGTAACTCGATTTGATAACTTATGAACTACAGTTTCCTTCCACATAATTTCACCGGGTGCATTCATCGTACCTGATAGTTCCTCAAGGAATCGTAGAACACATTTAAATTGAACATCTGAAGAATTCATGACAACTTAATTTTGAATTGCAATGAAGAAACCCTTTTTAGGAGAGAAACTCTAGCAGGAATCAACCAGCCCCTACATGACCCTCATTCGTGACTCCTATGTGTGTTCCAATTTCAGCACATACGATTTGTAATTCAAATAGATTCACTTCGGTCATTAATGCAATACCATGCAATTTTTCCCCATTAATGACAGCCAAACTTACTGCAATTCTAAATGTAAATATATAATCCTATGTTGTAAAGGTGACCCAGTTCCTTCACTGAAATATAATTATAATGTATATAAAAAAATTACGCTATAGAAAATAAAAGTCATGTTGATTAAAATGTTTCTTTCTTCACAGTGCTTCTTCCCTTTCTATGTAGCTCCCCCTTCTGACAACTGCCAGAAAACACTTGACATCATTATATATTCAAGAGTGCTATATTTGTTGAAAGGAAGACAAATACTTCTTAAGTTTGAAACTCAATTTGTGGTTGAATGATTAATGTCATTGAGGTCTTGCAATTACATAAGTTTGGATGTCACCCAGGGGGTTTAGGTTGTCATGCCAGTAGAACTACACATATTTCTTCTAAATTCAGTGCACAACAGAGCTTGCTTCATCAGATGGCGTACAGGCTCCCCCTACAGAGACAAACTAGCTTAAGTGAAGCTATCATACAAGGAGTAACAATGCTTCCATTAGTTTAAGATATTAAATTTCTCACTCGTTTTCCTTGCTACATGTGATTGTCATTTTTTCAAAACAGTTGATACACAAATCACAACATTTTTCCTTTTTCTCATTATTAACTCCATCAGCATTACTATTTAGGTGGGTAGCTGTGTTGGTCTCAAGCGACAGAACAAAATTTGAGTCCAGTGGCACCTTGAAGACTGACAAAGTTTAATTCTGGGCATAATCTTTTGTGTTCATGCACACTTCTTCAGATACACCCAAACAGGTTTCATCAAGCCTTACATATGGGGGGGGGTAGTTGCCAGGAAGGGCTAGTTAGAGTCCAGATGCATAAGTAACTGGGCAATAAGTATAGATGAGATTGGATCAAAGCAATTTGTAAGACCTATAAATGGCAGCAAATTAGCATACAAACACAAAAGTTAACAAACAGATGTGAGAACAAACAGATGTGAGAAAGTTCATTTCTGTACACCGTAAACCTATACATTCAGTTGTCTTCATTTACAACTTCACTCTTTCAAGCATGAATTACATACTTGGGCCCTGTTCACACACAGAATTTCCAATGGGAAAGGCACGAATGTCAGGCAGAGTATATGGGCGCAATCACAAGGACACATCTGGCAAGCGTAGCATACCCATTGCTGACCCATAGCATCTGCCTGAAGATCCAGAGTTAAAAAGTACCTGGGAAAGTCTACTAGCAAACAGTTTGCTATGGGCCGTCGACGGAATACCTACATGTGATTGCTCAAGCGTGCTCCTCTCACCATGTTGCAGCATGCCGGAAACACGCACTGACAAACAAAACCTCAATTTGTTGCTGTGGCATCTGATCACATTCCAGCGGGCTAAATTGCACCAATGTGAAAAGCCACGCCTCCCCCACGTTATCTGGCCCATGTGACCAGGGCCTTGTATGGGTTTCAATCAGAGCTATTCTAGATAATTTATTTTGGTGCTTCTAATTCACTCTTTCCACTCAGTGTGGATTCAAAATGGCTTATAATGTTAAACACAGACATAACACGGCAGAAAATAATTAAATCCCACAAGTTTTTTAATGGCAAATCTTTCGGTTATGAACAAGCTAATCCACAGGGTTGGGAGGGGAGCAGAGCAGGTAACAACAACTCTTCCCTTAATGGAAACTGCCTCTTCCCAGGCACATCCTTCCTTCATGGAGGCTGTTTCCCATTATGTTTCCATGGGCTGAACAGCATGTGCTAACAGCTCTATCCTGGAATCAAACAGCTTCTCCCAAGGTAAGCAAGACTGATATTCCTCTTATCTAGGATGCCTCCTTTGAGGCCAGCCAGGTTCTTTTGGATCTTAACCTTGAATCAGACAGAAGATGAGTCTTATAGCAGTCAACAAGATACTTTCCAATGGCCAGGAAGCTCCATCAGCAATAAGGTTGCCAGACCCCCTGGTAGAGGCTGGTGTCCCCCACTGCCAGTCCCTGCTCCGCAGCCACCAATTAGCTGGCTGGTGGGGGGCCTTACCAAGAGGAAGAGGAAGGGCCAGGCCATGTCACCAGTATCTCATAGGAAGTGCTGTCATCACACCAGCGAAGTCCAGCCTATGCTCTGGTATTTAGGCAAAAATTTGATGCTAGAAGCTGTTTTTACCATAGAGCACTGCAATGACATCACAGAGTGATGATGTCACTTCCTCTACAATGCAAGCAGCATGGCCTGGGCTTTCCTCTTTCTCCTGGTAAGCCCCCCATCCCCCACCAGATGCCAGGAGGAACCTGGCAACCCTAATCAGCGACTATATATATTAGATTCTGAGGCAGCTGGAACTCTGTGGTTTAGAAAGAGATTCTGATTGACAGAAGGGAGTATATTATCAAACAAGTGACAAGCAAGATGTCAATTGATCCTGCCTAGTAGTCATAACATATTCTTGTTGCTTTTAATTGTTTTGTTTATGTATTTATGTATTTTAATGCCAGTCTTAATGTTTTTCATTAGTTTGGGGTCCCTAAGTTTGGTGGAAAGGCAGGAAAAAATAATGTTTTAAATAATTATTTAATTTACTTATTTACTACATTTAAACCACACCTTTCTCCTGAAGGAGGACTTGATGTGGCTTAAATTGTTCTGCTCTCTTCCATTTTATGCTCACAACCAAACTGTAGGTTAACAGCTCAGGGTTGAGAAATTCCTGAAGATCTGAGGGTAGACTTTGGGGAGGTGATGGACCTCAGCAGGTATAATGCCACAGAATCCAACCTCCAACACAGTCATTCCTACAGAAAATTGATTTCTGTAGTCTGTGGATGTTGTGATTCTGGGAGATCTCCAGGAACCTCTTAGAGGCTGGCAACCCTACTGCCCAGTGTTCCCTCTAAGCTGAGTTAGTGTGAGCTAGCTCAGGCCCATAGCCAGGATTTTTTAAAGTCAGGAAGGCATTAAATTTCTTAGGGGGCACTGGCCAATCAAATTAATCCAGGGGAGAAGGCCATGACGCCCTGGGCTGGATGGGAAGTCAGGGGGCCTTGCCAGCAAGTCAGGTGGCCTAGCCCCAAGATACCCCACTGTAGCTACGGGCCTGAGCTAGCTCATAGTTTTTTAGCCTCTGGCTCACACATTTTTGTCTTAGCTCAGGAAGGATGGCTCTAGAATAAATTAATCTATGCAGTAGCCAAATCGCTCACTTACAACTTAAATGCCAGTAGCACACAAAGTAGAGTTCTTACTCACAGAACTTCACAGCATAGAAGGAGCATTACTACCACCCTGTGAAGTAAGTTAGACTGAGAGTGTCTTACCAGTCCAAGGTTACCCAACCGTGTCTATAGCAGAGTGGGCATTCACACTGGGACCTTCCCAATCCTATTCTCATCATTAGAACACTGGCTTTCAATGACTAATAATGATAATAAATAATAACATGCGTAGATCTGGATAAAATAGAAATGAATTAAAAATCTAGAGGCCCAAATTTTCCTTTTCAGCCTGGCTATAGCCACAATGACATGCAGAGGAGAGAGCCAGGTGGAGCAGTCCCGGGGCCTTGAATAAACACAGAGCCAGATTATGGTCCTCTGGAACCTTCTAAAACAGCAGCTAAAATATAGGGGCCTAGCATCCCCTGCCCACTGTTACTCAAACAAATGTTTCAGAATCCACTGTTAAGCAAATGCATACACCATCTTAAGGTGGCAAGAAAGTCCTTTGTGTTCAGAGCAAAACATTAATTACTCTTTGTCTTGTCACTAATATGTTTATAGGCTAGAATTAAACGTGCTGACTCCACATGCCCTTTGTTATCTGCAAAATCAATGCTGTAATGTGCTTTTCCCATGTAGACATCAGCAGTTCCCACAGCACTTATCTGTCTTCTGGTAGTTTGTGTTTCAAGCCTAGTTCAACCATTTGATAATGAAAGGGAAAGTGATGGAACAAAATGAGACAGTGAAAGGAGTGTCTGCAGGAAATTAGTTTAGGGGGGGAATGCTACCTCAGACATCTTCATAGCTGTTCACAGGATAATTTAACAATCAGAGGACTACTGCTGCATTACTGCTTTCAGTGTGGTTAATGATGCCTTTCACTAAAATCCAGAGTTTCCATTGCTTGGCTAATTATTGCTGAATAGATTTCAGCCAAGAAGTCAAAAGGCTAAAATGGAAGTTAAAGGAAAGAAAAATGCCCTAACACCATATAGACCAGGGGTCCTCAAACTACGGCCCGCGGATCACATGCGGCCCGCCGAGGACATTTATACGGCCCACCGGGTGTTTATGCCGCCGCTGCTTGTCTGTCATTTTTTTTTACATGAGAAGGAAGCAGTGACAAATATGGAACCGGACATTGACCATCTCATTAGCCAAAAGCAGGCCCATAGTTCCCATTGAAATACTGGTAAATTTGTTGATTTAACTTTACTTCATTTTAAATATTGTATTTGTTCCCATTTTGTTTCTTCACTTCAAAATAAGATATATGCAGTGTGCATAGGAATTTGTTCATAGTTTTTGTTTTTACTATAGTCCGGCCCTCCAACAGTCTGAGGGACAGTGAACTGGCCCCCTGTTTAAAAAGTTTGAGGACCCCTGTTCTAAATAGATAGAGTATCTGTAACTAGCTTCCTTGATTCTCTGAGTCAGCCTTTTCTTGACTTTCCTGACCCCAGAGACAGAAAGGGCTAACTTTGTTGTAAATGTCGAATGCTCATCACAGACTTGACTGATGGTTACATTAGCTTCTGTGGTTGGAAAAGGGTACATAATGTCTGAATTTAGTTTTGCTCCTTGTTGTTCTGGCCAGCCACCCTCAGTTATGGATCTTGGCAGAGCAACCAAAGATATCCTTTATAGAACTTCAAGTGCGCTATTTACGTATTGGGGTTGTGTTGAAATATTCTATGTTGAACATTGAAACACTACAAAAGTGTTTCTGATGTAAGAGTGGGTAATGGAATAAATTGAGGTTTGGTTTAGAACATCTCTCTCTCTCTCTCTCTCTCTCTCTCTCTCTCTCTCTCTCTCTCTCTCTCTCTCTCTCTCCCCTCTCCCCCCCCCTCCGATTGGGAAGCCAACTTCTCTCCCTCCTAAAATGAACACAGTGGAGATAGGAGTGCATGAAAAGGTTCCTGCACCCCTCATTTCCCCAAAAGCAGCTATCAGTGGGAACTGGTCTCTGTCGTCTGGAGATCATTTGTAATTCTGGGAGATCTCCAGGTCTCACCTGGAGGTTGGAAACCTTATACCTTTCTGAGTCTATTTTCAGTGAACATTGATGGTTGTAACTCTGCTTAGGATAGGACTGATTGAGTATTTAAAAGCTTCTTGTATCAACCTTTAATTTCTGTATAGTTGCTACTCTGAGAAAGCAGTTCAATTTAATAAAGATAAATTTTGCTTGAGCTAACTGTACAATGTTAAAACCATATTTGGGAGTTGGATGGGCCTTTTGTTTGGTTGGCTTTGCTCCAAAAATACTATAGTCCCATACAGTTTCAAATCAATCATATACAGAATTATTCCAGTCTAAACTAAATGACTTGTGTTGTGTATTGGAATGTGAATCTATGCTATACATTCCCATGTTAAGCTTGATTTTAAATGTGGCTCTTCAGCTGTCGCATTACTATTGGCTGGTTTCTGAGAAACCTCTGTACAGAACCAATCATCTTGTAAATATGTATCAAAGTGGGAACAATTGTGATTGGACCTTATCTCGGTATTTCCATTGGTCCTTAACTTATTTTGGGAGTGGCTTTGACAGCCCGCAATGGTTTAAAAGAAGGAGCTGTGCTCCACTGTTTTGTGGTGTGTTTGTTGTGGTGTTCTGAGTTGGAGTTGCTGTTACGAATAAACTGAAATCACTTGCTGAAATCAAAACGTTGTTGAGTTCCATACTTAACAACTTGGATAGGCCAGGATAGTCCGCATCAGATCTCAAGAGCTCAGCAGAGTCAGCCCTGGCTAGTGTGATGCAGAAGCAGGCAATGGCAAAGCACCTCTGAATGTCTCTTACCTTGAAAACCAAATGAATTCAATGAGTTTCAGTTGCATAACTCTGCAATGCTAAAGCTAAATGAATTGGCTCATTTCATTACATGCTAACCAGCATCGCAGCTTTGGCATGCCTTCCGCAGCTTGTCATTTTGGAATATTTGTTATGTACACCCTCTTTATGAACTTTTAGCATCATATCATGACTTCTTTTGGAACCTTTCAACTGATATTGGAAATGCAGTGGAAACCTTTGCCATTCCTGTACATAGGGATGGGTGCAAGCCGGGAAAATCGAGGTTTGTTTCGGTTCATGGTTTGTGGTGCTGCACAAACCACAAACCTTCATAGACCTGCCCATTTACTGAACTGGTTCATTTCATGAGGTTCGTGATGTGGTAGAATGGCAAGCTGCACCCAGGAGAAAGTGGGGAGGGGATCTCCCAGGAAGGGTCTCCATTTCTCCTGGCTGTGACAAGCCTTGGCAAGGAGAAAGTGTGTGGGGGTTTCTCCCGGGACAGAACTCCTTTCCACCTTTCTTCTGGCCATAGCAAGCCACAGCCAGGAGAAAGTGTGGAGGAAATCTCCTGGAAAGGGGTTTAAACCAGAAAGTTTAAATGGCTCTGCCATGGCAGCCATGATCTGCCTGCAGCTGGGAGAGCCCTCCACACGGCATGCAGACCCTGGAGTCAGCTTCTCCTCCAGCAGCGTGGTTTAAAGAGCCCCATGGGAGAAGAAGCCATGGCAGTTTGCGGCCAGGAGAGCCCTCCCTGCTGCCAGCAGATCCATTTCAGCCTGACAGCAGGGCTGGTGTGCCCATAAGGTTTAAATGGTTGCCAGACATTAAACCCTCCATTTTGCTCCCCCCTCCACTTGGAAGCGGGGGGAGTGGGAGGGGTCACTGAAATGGCTTGCATCTATTTCAGCATAACAGCCCATTTCCCACCATGGGCCACACAAACATCCTTAAAAAATGTGGAGGGCTGTGGGAGGGTTGTTGATACTATTGTTAATTGTAATCTTTTTATTTGGTTTATTTTTAGGTGCTTTTGTCCATTTTACATTTCTGTTTTTGCGTGTTCTTCAAATAAACTTCTCTCCATTCTCCCTGCTGTGTTTTAAATTGATTTTGTATATTGGGATGGGATATGAATTTTAATTATTTTCATTCATGTATATTTTAGGGTATTAAGGGTGTATGGATATGTTTAGAGTATTACTGTTGGCTTCCATAGGAATTAAGAGTGTATATAGATATAAGCATTTTAAATAAATATATAGTTTAAAAATCAATAGCACTACACTATAGTCACAGAGCAGTCTCTCTTCTAACTCAAAACTCTTTCCCAAAGCACCTTATCCACTGTTCATTTCACATTTGGCACCATATTCCTTTGGACACTGACTCTCTGAATTATATTTCCCACCAGCTACTGACTGTTCTGTCTGTGAGTCGGAAGAGCAGTTCCACCTCCTCGGGAGAGAAAGGGGATTGAGTTTGGAAGAAGGAAAATAAATCAAAGGCAGGGAAGGGAGTACTACAGTCTGGGAGCAGATCTGCCTGTGCTGATGAAACACCAGTGGGGACTCAAAACTGGAGAAGGGAGCCTTTATTAATAGATTGTGAATGGAATGTTAACAATCAGTTCTCCGTTGTTAACAGTCTCAAGGACCAACTATGCTCAGAAAACCCTGAAGCAGAAAGAGTCTGATACATTGCAAAACCTCTACAATTCTACTTCTAAACTAATGATGATATAAGTCTGGTTAAAGACTCAAAGTAGTAATTCCAGTTCATTTATGTGCCACACCCCAGGTGGATTACCTCTTTATGTGCCACACCCTAGGTGGATACCTCTTTTCTTGATGCATCTAACAAATTGGACTTTGGCTCATGAAAACTTATCCCACAAAAATAGCACTACATTTTAAAGGTGTCAACAAAATTTTATTTTCCCTGTTCTATATACCTCTTTAAAAAAAAACCTTTGCTTGCTGGCTCACAGTCAGCATAACTGGCAGAACACACCAGGATTAGTTTGAAGTTAACCGGTGATGGAGTTCCTTTTCTTGAGACCACTCTTAGATGCACAGGAACAGTGCTTACATGGTCTCATTACAATTGATTGTTTCAAGGATTCAGAAATCCTTTTCTAATTATGGTACGGATTCATGTTTTCTTGTTATTTCAGGAGAAAATAATGATCCCAGAGATACACAAGTTCTATCACATTCCCAAAACCAACCTCTGCTTGTAGAGGCAGTAGAGGTTGTCTCAGTTTTAATGCATGGCCATCATGAGCAGATATGAGTTGTATCCTGCTACTTTTTGAAGATTCAGTTCTGTCAGTCTGAACAGGTACCTGAATGCCATCGTTCATCAAAAAACTCTGATATGGTAAAGTGATACTATCTTAGCATCTTGTGGCAATTGGTGAATAATGCAAGGATGTTATTGCAAAGACTTCTTATCACAATTATGTCCTACAACTGAACCATGAAATACACTCGAATGCTGAATTAACTTTAAAACCTACCTATTAATGTGAATCCAATGATTTCTTGGCCTACTGCACTTGGTAAACTAGGTATACTAATTTCCACATTCTTCTCAATCTTCCTTCTAAATTTCACTTTTTTCAAGAGGACTAAACATTGGAAATAGCTGATTAGCAAGTTGTTTTGGTAATTCCTCATTGCTATTGTTTCACGCCATTTATGAATTTAGACATGTTATCATAACCATTTACATGTGCTATTAATCATCACTAAATAGCTATAATAACAACCCATTGCAGCAAACAGGAGTGCAGATTGGACTTGACAGCAGTATTGGCTTTTCTAATATCTATACATGAATTCAGTCATCTGTCTTGATGATTAATGCAGACCATATGAAAAAACCTGCATGAGATACTAAGGAACAGCTGTAGGTTACAAAACCAGGTAGGACAGCTTTTCAGCTGAACTCAGCCTAGCTGCACAATGATGATGTTCCAACAGTTGCATGTAATTACAGATTAAACTTCACTATCCTACATGGGTATAATTCCTGTCTCTATTCTTTACATGTCAAAATACTGGAATTGTCATATAACTTATTGTGATCCTCTCTCATGTCTGCCTTTCTTTCTGGACATAAACAGAGTTTTATTTTAATAGAAGACAAGCACTCTACAATGAAGTATTAATGTGACAGGCATAATCAAGTTAGAGGGACATCCCAGAATTCATGTGGATGAATTAATATGATACAATACTTTTTGTTCATCTGAAAACATATATGGTCTCCACCTTTTGTTTGTTTTTTTAAATGCACAGCACACTGCAAGCAATCGTGATTTGTCAGCTCTGCATGAACAGGAATTCTGCTGAGAGTCCATCTGATTATACAAGATCTCAAAGGGCTCTGTGGTACAGGGACACGGTGCCAGATCTCCAATGCCAGCCTGCAGCTCTCATGCAACTTAGTCGACATGTATAAAAATGTAGTCACGTAATTATTTCTCAAGGAAAACATCTTTAGTTTTAAGAAATATGTCTGATGGTTGAGCATCTAATTTTGGAAACAGATGCAGCTCCTTTTCCTCTCTCTTCTCACCCTCTATCCATGGAGTTCAGTGTAGTACATACAATGTTACCGCACAGCACTACCACAACCACACTGTGAAATAGGCTACGCTGGAAAAGCAGCAGCCTGCTGTAGACCAGTCAGAGAAAGTACTTGGCACAGACATGGAAACAGTGGCACTCCTTGCTGATATGGGATCCAAAAAATTGTTCCCTGGCAGTGCAATAAATAACAGGAATGCTGTACACAGAAACTGATCGACACACCTGTCTTTGGTCAGATCAATAGTACACTCTGATTGTTGATCAATGTGTCTGTTGATCACTTGAATTATCCATTAGCTTGTGTATTCATTCCATTCTCCTAAACCTTCCTATATGTATTTATATTGATTTCCTCAGCAGTTTTCAGCTTGTGTTATGGAATGCTAGGGCTCCTCAAAAGATTATTAGGAGTTCTGGCACCACAAAGCGTTCCTTTTGTTAAAAAAGGTTTTTTTCAGAATTAGTTCTTTAAAAAAGCACCCTCTGAGAAATGTTGTGTAATATGTAGGTTCAGATCACTCATAGAAATCAAAGGGTCTAACATAACAGGCCAGAATCCTGCAGAAACTGAAAACCCAAACCGAGTACTCTCAGAAGCCTCTGTAAGACATAGGGATTCCATAGTATTGTCAGAAGACAGCCATGAGCCTTTTGTTGCCAAGTACACTGTATTCATTGTTTCTCGTATTGTTTCCTGCTTCTGCGCTTGCGCTTAGTTGGCCAGCTGCAACTGTGGGAGAACTCCTTTCTGCCGCCTGTTATCAGGATGGCCTTGATGAAGAGGCTATTGAGCAGTTTCTCAGCCTAGGGAAAGTTTCCAGTCCTATGTGAATAGGCGGTGTGTGGGGGGGAGTTCTCCCGGTCATTAAGTAACACCCCGACAGGAGTTTTCCCGCGTGCGCGCTAAGAATTCATTTGCTAGTTTGGCTTTGCATCATACTATAATTGCACTTGGCCCAGCCTAGACGGACATTCCTGACAATAATGTTATTACTGTGGGCAACATCCTTGTATTCCAATAAAGCTTCTCTTTCTTAAGAAGAATGCCTGGACATATTTGCTATTGAGCCTGACAGAAATTGTCAGGAATCTCTAGAGATTCTACTGGCTACATTTCTCCCCGATCGAGATGAGCGGAGCCAGAGGAGGGGGGGGTACCAGAACAGTCCCAGTCACAACAGTCCCTGTTACAACGACTCCCGTGACCACGGTTCCTGTTACGATGACCCCCGTCACGACAGTTCCTGTCACTGTGATCCCCGGCACCACGGCATCGAGCACCACAGTGGTGCTTCTAACCCCACCGTCCATGATTATCGGGGTTCCTGCATCGACGGCTACCCTACTGACCTACAGCCCGGCGGGGACCACACCGAGGGATGGAAGAGCCATTCCGCATACTCAATACTCCTTCATCCCGTCCCAGTGGGACAAATGAGTTACCCAACGAAAGCCCTGAGATTGGACAAAGAACCTGAGGGACTCCACGCAGACCACCTGGGTACTGCCAGGCAGCCAGAGTCGGGACAGTCTGTTTGATCCCCACCTGAGTTTTGGGATAACGCCAGGTCGCACACCCCGGGCCCCATGCGGCCAAGTCTGAGCAAAGATACAGATACACGACTAGACACGCTGGAAGATGATTGCCGCAGGATTATGCGGGACATGGGACACTTGCTGCAGAACTTGCCAAATATGATGAATCAGGCGATTCAGACCCACATGGCAGGTCGACCGATGCCTCAAGTGCCGGCCCCAATACCAGCTCCTATGCCAGCTCCGGTACCAGCACAAGTGCCAGTTCTGGTGCCAGCCCCTATACATGCACCGGTCCCACTTCCTCCAGCGCCGCTGCCACCAGGCGCGCCACCTGGTGTGCCGGCTCCTCAACCTCAGCTGCCTCTTCCGGGGCCAAGGCCACTACCTGCACCTGTGCCAGTTCCTCCACAGGTGCCGGTGGCTCCCCAGGTCATACCACGAACAAAAGACTTATTGGATACTACTTTTGATGGGGACCCGGAGAACCTGTCCTTTTTTATCCTGCAAGTGGGGAAGTTTGTTCAGCGCTGGGGCCATCTGTTCCAAGATGAGGAGCAACAGGTGGATTTTATAGCATCTCGGCTACGGGGAGTAGCTACCAGTTGGTACATCTCACTCCATGACCTAGAGGCTGCGGAATTAGGGAATGTGGATGCCTTTATGTGGGCGCTGAGAACCCGTTTTGAAGACCCAATGGCAGCGCAGAAGGTGGAAGCCTTCCTTCGCACATTCAAACAGGGCAAGCTCTCGGTCCAAGAGTATTCCACGGAGTTCCAGAGGCATGCGGCTAAGATCCGCGACTGGACTGACCCGGTATTGGCTCAACAATACCGGCTGGGACTCTCAGTGGATGTTCGCAACAATGTCCTGAGTTCCAAGGAGCCTAGAACCTTGCAAGGTTGGATGGAGGAAGCAGAAAGGGCTGAAAGCTGGCTGCGCACCATGAAGCTGGATATTTCACTGAGCACCGGTCGCCCTCACACCTCCCCTCATCCAAAGGCAAAATCACCCCCGCCGAGACCCACCCTCCGGGACCAGCAGATGAAGCAGGGGCTCTGCCTGAAATCCAGAGAGAAGGGGCATTTCGCCGCCTCCTGCCCCGGAGAGGACGTCAGGAAGACCTCACCCCGAGAGGAGGACAAGCGCCGTACCGGAACCCCATTGAAACGGGGCACAGCTAAACCACGGAACCCCTGGGCCCTCTCCCCGATTATGTGGAGCCGCAGTCAAGTGAGGAGGAAATGGCCGAGTTGCCGGGAAACGAACAGGTCCTGTTGTAGGTGGCGCGGCTCAACAGGACCCACCAAATGAAGCGCCTAAAGTGGTGAGCAATTACCCGTCCCTCTTCTTCGTGACTGTAATTATTATGGCCATGATGACCCACATTCGGGTTCGAGGCCTCATAGACTCAGGGTGTGGGAGGGATCTCATAAACCCATCCCTGGTGTCGGGGTTAGATGCAGCCGTGGTCTGGTTAAAAGAGCCCATCGTTTTTACACAGATGGATGTGTCACCAATGAAGGAGCCCTGTAAGTTTGAGACTGTACCTTTGCGAGTCGGGGCTGGCGACCATTGGGAACACCGTTCATTCGTGGTGGCACCAGGAGCCAAGTTCCCCTTAGTCTTGGGTAGCCCCTGGCTCCACAGACATGACCCATATATTTTATGGGAAGAAGGGGTCGTTCGCTTTATTTCTCCGAGATGCATGGAACACAAGTGGGACCCCGCCTGGGGTAACCCACCCGACAGCGAGCCCCCAAGAGCCTGCCTAGCGGCTGAGGAGGTGGCTCTTATACCAGAGGAATATAGAGACCTATCCCGTGTTTTTGAGGAGGAGGAGGCCGATGAGCTCCCCCCTCGTTGTAATTCTGACTGTGCGATTGAACTGCTCCCAGGCCATCGAATGCCTAAGGGAAAGATTTATGCCATGAGCCCTGCCGAAAAAATGGAGTTACAGAAATTTATCGACAAGAACCTAGCCCGGGGTTTCATCCAGCCAGCCTCCTCCTCGTTCGCTGTCCCTGTCTTATTCTGTAAAAAGAAAGATGGGGGGCTCAGGCTTTGTACAGACTACCGGGGTCTAAATGCGGTGTCAGCTACTAATGTGTACCCCATGCCCTTGATCAAAGACCTGCTTGCCGAGGTGGCCAAAGGCAAGATCTTTTCCAAGCTAGACCTGAGAGATGCCTACTTCCACATACACATCCGGGAGGGAGATGAATTTAAGACCACGCTCAATACTCTCTTGGGACAATTTGAATACCGGGTGATGCCATTCGGGCTCCAGGGAGCTCCGGGAGTATTCATGAACCTAATCAAAGAGGTACTGCACCCACATCTTTTCAAGGGTGTGGTTGTTTACTTGGATGATAATTTACTGTACTCCCCCGGACTTAGATTCACACGTTCAGTTGGTCCAAGAAGTGCTTGCCAAGCTCCTGAAGCTCAAGCTGTTTGTTAAATTGTCCAAATGCGAGTTCCATCAGACCTGCATTGACTTTCTGGGGTACCATATATCGCCCAAGGGGCTGGAGATGGACCCCAAGAAAGTACAGGCTGTATTAGACTGGGAGCCCCCCAAAACCAGAAGGCAGGTCCAGTGTTTCATCGGATTTGCGAACTTTTATCACCAATTTCTGCCTCACTTTGCCCAAGTGAGCCTACTCCTCACTGACCTCCTAAAAACCAAAGGGAAGGGGGCAGGGGCCCTTCACCCTGGGGTGAAATTAGAATGGACACCGAAATTCCAGGAAGCATTTGAGCAATTGAAACAACTCTTCACCATGGAGCCAGTCCTGGCCCACCCCGATGAGATGAAAAAAATCATGGTACAGGTTGATGCGTCTGATACTGCCATGGGGGGGGCAATTTTGCAAGAGGGGGCCGACGGGCAGCCACACCCTTTAGCCTATGTTTCTCATAAATTTAATGAAACAGAAAGGTTCTGGCCCGTGTGGGACAAAGAAGCAGCTTCTATCCGTTTGGCCCTTGCTACCTGGCGGCATTGGCTGGAAGGGTCCTGGGTGCCCTTTGAGGTCTGGACTGATCACAAAAACCTCGAGGTCCTATGAAAGCCCCACAACCTTAATGCCAAACAGTTCCGGTGGGCAGAATTCTTCTCTAAGTTCCAATTTACCCTCCATCATTTTCCTGGACATTCAAACCCGCTGGCGGATGCCCTCTCTCACCTCCCCCAGCATGATAGCAAAAGGGTGGAGGTCCGAGAGTCCTTCTTCACTCCCTCCCAATTGAGCAGGGCTGTCGTGACTCGGAAACGAAGTAAGCCAGAGTTAACCCAGTCTAGCCCTTGGGAGGAGAGGTTCGCCAAAGTGATAACCACCACAGAAATACAAGACTTGCAAACACAAGGGTCTTTGGAACGCCAGGAGAACGGCTGCTGGTACAAAGGAGAAAAGCTTTTTGTGCCCGAGGCTCCGATGGGGAAGGTGTTGCGGTTGGTGCATGGCTCTAAACCAGGAGGGCACTTCGGCTTCGTAAAATCCTTACATTTGCTACAGAGAACTTTTTGGTGGCAGCAGATGCGAAAAGACTTGTCCACCTTTGTGCAGTCGTGCCAAACTTGTAGCATGTGCAAACCAAGAGGGGGCAAACCCCCTGGTCTGTTACAACCGTTGCCAACCCCCCAAAGGCCCTGGGAAGTGATATCAATGAATTTTATTACTGATTTGCCCCCAAGTAAGCAAATGACTGTGATCTGGGTAGTCGTGGATTTGTTTTCCAAACAAGCACACTTCATCCCGTTCCCGGGGCTGCCCACTGCTAGATTGCTGGCTTTCCTACAACACATCGTTAGATTGCACATGCTGCCAGCCAAGATAATTTCAGACTGCGGCATGCAATTCGTTTCTAAATTATGGACCGAATTAATGTCCCTCATGGGCATTGCTAGCCGGACTGCTTATTGGCGCAGTAGTCGAACTAACTTATTTGAGTTACTGGTCTATGTATACAGAGGAAGCAACTTCGCCCTGAAAACCCGTTTCCCAAAGAGAACACTTGACAAGGTTTCTTTAGTAAAATCAAAGATTCTCTTTACTGAATAAAATCCTTTTAGTACACAGGCAAACAATACTGATGCACTCACACATACACACAAGTTCCTTTAGATACAGTAGAAATGGAAAACAATATTGGGGTTTTAAACTAGAAGTATTTAGGAAGGGGAAAATCACGTGATACTTATCTGATCCTGTAGCTCGACCTTCCACAGTGAAGAATATGGGGATAAAAGTTCTTACTAAGGATAACTTTCACTTAACACGGTTGGAACCTGCCAACACATGTAAGGGCTCCTTGGTCGCGACTCCAAGGAAGCACAGTAAGTTACCTAAAAGATGACTAGCTAGCTTGCTGGGAAGATGACGAGAGGGAACCCTAGAACAAAGGTTGCACCTTGTTTTATTAGCTAGTATTGGGGGCTGGCTTTGGGGTCTCTCTGGTCCGTCCCATCCCTATACCATTGGCTATAGGATGTGGGGTACCCTCCTACTAAAGTGGGGCAATATTGAAAGTCTACACCTTTATTAAGGGGAACCTTTTGGTCCAAGGTGCAAAGATGGGTTGTCATGGAAACTTTAGGAATGCAGATGACTCTGGCTTGGTCCAAGTGACAAACAGGAAACAGTCTTAACACATGCATATGCCAAACATCTTGTGGGTTATATGTGGAATTCAGATTCCTCGATGGTGGACAGGTTGTCGTTTATAACATCCTTCTAGCAGACCATAATGGAGATGCTTTCTTGTTCCCAGTGCATGTTGGGTAGATGTATGCATATGTGTGTGTCTGTGACTTCATTAGCATGAAAGTGCAGTCTGCAAGCAGCTTTCTAGTGCAGGTGATCACATCAAACAAAGCACACAGTTCTCCCAAACCAAAGACACTTTCTAGCACCATTCAGGTGTGTGTGCAGGTCAGAAAATAACAAATAAAAGCATTTTCAAAGTACATCTCCTAACAGTATTGAACAGGTTCTGAGCAGTGCTTACCACCCAGAGACTGATGGCCAAACCGAGCAGGTTAACCAGACCCTGGAGCAGTACTTACGGTGTTTCACTAACTTCCAACAAGATGACTGGGTTGAACTTCTCCCTTTAGCTGAATTTGCGTACAACAATGTGTGGCACTCCTCCACAGGAATCTCCCCATTCAAAGCAGCTTTGGGCTATGAGAGCCCCCCTCTATCATTCCTTAAATCCACACCAGGAGCGGGGGGGGAGCTGCGGACTGGTGTCAAAAACTCAGTCACTCCTGGCCACACATTTGCGAAGCACTTGAAGCGGCAAAGTCTGCTTACAAAACCCAGGCTGACAGGAAAAGGGTGGCGGGTTGGGATCTGCAGCCTGGAGACTATGTGTATGTATCCACAAAATATTTGAAACTTCCCCAGCAGTCCAAGAAACTTGCCTGGAAATACATTGGGCCCTTCAAGATTTGCAGACTTATCAATAAAGTAACTGTGGAATTATGAAATTCAGAAGATTCTGAAGTGTACCTTGAAAAAACAACCTGAAATGTTACTTTTGGGTTTGAAAATGGAAGAGATAAACCCAAAAAAAAGAACATTGTTGTGGTATCTGATTACAACAGCAAGAATGACTTTTGCCCAATTTTGGAAGCAAGAAAAAATACCAGAAAAATGGGATTGGATAAAGAAGATGCTTTTTATGGCAGAAATGGACAAACTGACAAAGAAGCTTAATGGAAGAGAAGATGAAGAATTTTTTATAGAATGGAAAGAGTTTAAAGACTATCTCGAAACAAACTGGGATGTAAGAAATAAGTTACTCTGCTTTGATAACTATTAAGAATAGAAAAAATAAAGTAATGATTGACAATTAGTTAAAGTGTTACCTAAGGGTTAGACTATATGTATCAATATGTTTTAAAGCAAGAATTGAATATGGGATAAGTTTTTATTGTTGCTGAATATTGAATGAAACAATAAGTGGAGCGGAGCATCGCTGGAAGCCGGGGGGGGATAAATGAAAAGGATGTATTCAAAAGTACTTTGATATATGGAGCGTGTTAATATATCCTGTTAATAAAAGTTTTATTAAAAAAAAAGTAACTGTGGAATTGGACTTGCCCAAGTCTCTTAAACATGTTCATCCCATTTTCCATTACAGCCTCCTGAAACCTGGGTACCCCCCAAACCGATGGCGTCCTGAATCTCCGGTGCCGCCCCCCTTGATTGTTGATGGCAGTGAACATTATGAACTTGCTGATATACTGGACTCTAAGCTCAGGCAGGGCCAACTTCACTATTTGGTTGAGTGGGTGCATTTTGGACCTCAGCACAGGGAATGGGTGAAAGTACAAAATATTAATGCACCCCATTTGCTCCGCAGGTTTCATCGCAAGTTCCCGGCAAAACTGGGAGGTCCAGACGTCCTCCACCAGTGAGAATGTGTGGGGAGGGCTTTTAGGAGGGCAGAATGTCAGAAGACAGCCATGAGCCTTTTGTTGCCAAGTACACTGTATTCATTGTTTCTCGTATTGTTTCCTGCTTCTGCGCTTGTGCTTAGTTGGCCAGCTGCAACTGTGGGACAACTCCTTTCTGCTGCCTGTTATTGAGATGGCCTTGGTGAAGAGGCTATGGAGTAGTTTCTCAGCCTAGGGAAAGTTTCCAGTCCTACATGACTAGGTGGTGAGGGGGGGAGTTCTCCCGGTCATTAAGTAACACCCCGCCGGGAGTTTTCCTGCGCGCGCTAAGAATTCATTTGCTAGTTTGGCTTTGCATCATACAATAATTGCACTTGGCCCGGCCTAGACGGGCATTCCTGACAATAATGTTATTACTGTGGGAAACATCCTTGTATTCCAATAAAGCTTCTCTTTCTTAAGAAGAATGCCTGGACATACTTGCTATTGAGCCTGACAAGTATCTATGGAGTAGTTTCCCAGGATATAAAATGGAAAAGGCTCACTTATGCTAAAAAGTGGACCAGACTTAAAAAACCTTACACTTTATAGTGTAATTGGACATTTTCTCTAATGTATTTGGATTCAGCTCCATCAATTTCAAACAGTAATTATCTTATGTTGTCGAAGGCTTTCATGGCATAAGTTCATTAGCTGCTGTAGATTTTCCAGGTTGTGTAGCCGTGGTCTAGGCATTGTAGGACCTGACATTTCGCCAGTAGCTGTGACTGGCATCCTCAGAGGTATAACACAGAAAGATGGAGTACTCTCTGTCTCAAGGTGAGAAGAAAAATGGTAGGCAGGTAGTTTATATCTACCCCGGAAGGTGGGGTAGGGCTGAATCATATGTTGTAGGAGTTCTCCAGGCTATGAACATGCTAATGGAGAAGCTTTCCTGAGGAGGTTCTTTTGTCTATGTCTTAAATATCTTAATTACAGTATGGAGCACTGTTAAATTACAGTCTGTGTTTTGACACTGCCCTTGCAGTGTACAAAATGGAAGAATGCATGGCTTTCTGATAACTTACTTCCCCCTGATACAAATGATTAGGGTTGCCAAGCCAAGCCTGGCAATCAGCAGGAGAGTTTCAGGTCAGGGACAATGTCTGCAGTATCACTAATCAACTTCTGAGGCAAACCTGGAAGTAACACATGGTAGGGTTTAATATAAAATTCTATAAAGATAGGCTAAGTGAAAAGGGTTAAAATAGTAAGGGGGACAAATAGTTAAAAATACCCTTAGGTATGAACATTTTGTAACTTCTCAGTGTTGTAGCTGTTCAAACTACTCAGCTGTAGCTAATTGTACTTCTAATTTTGGTTCTGTTCTAATTTTCTGGTCTAGTGCTAATTTTAGTTTGGTTGTACCTGTTCAAACTACTCAGGTGTAGCTAAATTCACTTCTAAACAGGGTCAGAGTTTCTTGGCTAATTTTACTGCAGTAATGGATGGGTTAAACAGAGGGTCAAACAAAGGACAAGGATTAAAACTGAAGGCACAGAACTAGCTTAAACTCTAATATCACTTTGAAACTTTATTGCATTTATAGATTAAAGAAAGTACTAATGCCAGAGACTAGGGATAATAAGTTCACAGATAAGGCTAAACATTAGGCAGGTTTTTGTAGCAGGAGGAGGAAAACAAATAACAAAAGAAACTGAAGTTAGGGTTTAAATACAGCTAGGGCTTAAAAACAGGGGGTCCAATTTTAAACTAAATCTAACATTTTAAGCTAATTCTTACACTCTTTAAAGAAGGGGGGGTTTCCAGTAAGAAAATTAGCAATTACGTACCACCTGTAACTGCTGAGGCTATTCAGCTGGAGTCCCCTTTAATCCAAACCTAGAAAGGCTAAATTAACTTTGAAAATTAAATTAGCATTTGAAGTTAAAGACAGCCTGGGAAGGAGAGGAGCTCTTGTCTGAGCAGCCCCCTTTCAGTAACACCAGTTGCTAATCAACCAGAGGCTGACTCACTCCTCTTCCTTTATTGGTTAGCTCCCAATCATTGTGATTAGCTCCAGTGATGGGTGGCATTTTGGTCATAGCTATTTATTAGGGTTCCTAGTAGCAGGCCTCAGCAATGTGAGGTAGCAGGCCCCAGTCCAGTGACAAAGTGTCTGGAACAAGGGAATAAGCATGTGGGTTTAGCAGATGTTCAGTAACAGGGTGAGGAAGTCAAGGCACTAGTCTCTTCACATCCCTAAAAAGGGTAAGCACACTTTCCATAAACAAATCTACATAAACAGGAAACTTATTAAAAAGCAGATTAAGAAAGTAATTATGAAGGTAGAATGCCAGCAGGGGGTTGAGGGCTATCCAGTGTATTGCACTCTGTGCAACATATATGACTATCTGCCAGCGGGACAGAAGTCATGGGTGTATGCTCAGTGCAAGCAGCTCTTGGTTCTCAGGGAATGAGCTCCCACCCTCAAGGCCAAGGTTCACATGGATAAGAATCTTGAGGACTTGTTAGATGTATCCCACTTCAAGAATGGCAGCCCTGCTGCTGTCAGGGAGCATGAGGGTCAAGGGAAAACAGAGCAACATGTTGGAGAAAGGGGGAATATTCCCTCAAAAAGAATCCCTTCAACAGCTGGTGAACAGGTATTCTTTTGTACCCAGGAACCATTCCTGGGCAGAGACCGGGGGGGCTCTTTGTAGTTGGTGATCTGATCCTTAGGCATGTAGACAGATGGGTTGCATGATGATTTGCCTGCCTGCTGCGAAGGCAGCAGACACTACGCATAGTCTAGATAGGACACTTCCCTGGTGGACACTGCCAGGGAAGAGCCAGTGGTCATGGTACATGTTGGCACCAATGATGTGGTGAAATGTAGTTGTGTGGTCCTGGAGGAAAAGTTTAGGCTGCCAGGCAGGAGACTCAAGGCCAAGACCTCCAAGGTAGCCTTCTCAGAAGTACTGCCTGTTCCATGCACAGGGCCAGCTAGACATGCACAAATTAGGAGTCTCAATGCATAGATGTTATGATGGTGTAGGGAGGAAAGGTTTAATTTTGTTAGACACTAGGGTGCTTTTTGGAACAAGTAGGACCTGTACAAAAGAGATGGCCTCCACTTGTCCCAAGAAGGGACCAGGCTTCTGGCACTTAAAATAAAAAAGGTGGCAGAGCAGTTCTGAAACTAAATCTTGAAGGAAAGCCAAAAGGAGATGAAATGTCTCTTGTTTGGGATGGGTCATCTCTAAGAGACGAAGGGGTAGCTGTTACTGTTCTAGAGGATAATGGATTAGGACTAGCCACTGAGAGGGTGACAAGCAATACTGACTGCCTCACAAAGTCTAGAAGCCACAGGAGGAAGGTTGCAGGCCTAACGTGTCTGGGAAATTATAGATATTTATATACAAATGCCAGAAGTGTCCCGGGTAAAATGGGGAAGCTGGAATGCTTAGTGTCAGAGGAGAACATAGACATTGTGGGCATTTCAGAAACTTGGCAAGGTGAGGATACTCAGTGGGATAAAGTGATTCCTGGATATAAATTATATCGGAAGCATTAATAATCAGTTTAAAAAAATTAAGAACAACAATATAAAACAAAATTCACTATTTGTTTGTGCCCACAATTTCCAGAGATGGTGTTGCTAGCTCTCTAAGATCTACTTGACTTGGGCCACACAGGAGAAAGAGGCTGGGTTTCCAGTAGGGATGGGCACGAACCCCCAAATGAACCCTGGTTCAAGCATGAACCAGGCTGGTTTGTGGTTCACGAACCAGAGGTTCTGGAGAATGTGTCTCCCATGAGCCATCCATGAATTTCCATGTTTTTCATGGAGAACATAAGAACATACGAAAAGCCAATGTTGAATCAGGCCAATGGCCCATCTAGCCCAACACTGTCACACAGTGGCCAAAAATACCAGGTGCCATCAGGAGGTCCAGCAGTGGGGCCAGGACACTAGAAGCCCTCCCACTGCTGCCCCCTCCAGCACCAAGAATAGAGTGCATCACCTGCCCCAGACTGAGAGTTCCCATCTATACCCTGGGGCTAATAGCCACTGATGGACTTCTGCTCCATATGGTTATCTAATTCCCTCTTGAAACTGTCCATGCTTGTAGCTGCCACCACCTCCTGTGGCAGTGAATTCCATATGTCAATCACTCTTTGGGTGAAGAAGTACTTCCTTTTATCTGTTCTAACCCGACTGCTCAGCAATTTCATGGAGTGCCCATGAGTTTTTGTATTGTGAGAAAGGGAGAAAAGTACTTCTTTCTCAACCTGCTCAATCCCATTCATAATCTTATAAACCTCGATCATGTCACCCCTCAGCCGTCGTTTCTCCAAGCTAAAGAGCCCCAAGCGTTTTAACCTTTCTTCATAGGGAAGGTGTTCCAACCCTTTTATCATTCTAGTTGCCCTTCTCTGCACTTTTTCCAATGCTATAATATCCTTTTTGAGATGTGGTGACCAGAACTGTACACAGTATTCCAAATGAGTCGCACCAATGATTTATACAGGGGCATGATGATACTGGCTGATTTGTTTTCAATTCCCTTCCTAATAATCCCCAGCATAGCGTTGGCCTTCTTTATTGCAGTTACACACTGTCTAGACATTTTCATTGAGTTATCTACTATGACTCCAAGATCTCTCTCTTGGTCCGTCTCTGCCAGTTCTGACCCCATCAACGTGTATTTATATTAAGGATTTTTGGCTCCAATGTGCATCACTTTGCACTTGGCCACATTGAACCCCATTTGCCACGTTGACGCCCACTCACCCATCCCCGACAGATCCCTTTGGAGTGCCTCACAATCCTCTCTGGTTTTCACCACCCTGAACAACTTCATGTCATCTGCAAATTTAGCCACTTCACTGCTTACTCCCAAATCCAAATTGTTAATAAACAAGTTAAAAAGCATCGGACTGAGTACTGATCCCTGTGATCCCACTGCGTACCATCCTCCACTGAGAAAGTTTCCCATTTATACTCATTCTCTGTTTCCTATTTATAAGCCAGTTTTTGATCCACAAGAGGACTTGTCCTTTTATCTCATGACTATTGAGCTTACTTAGGAGCCTTTGATGAGGAACTGTATCAAATACTTTCTGGAAGTCAAGGTAAATAATATCTATTGGGTCCCCCTTGTCCACATGTTTGTTCACTCCCTCAAAAAACACCAACAGGTTAGTGAGACAAGATCTTCCCTTACAGAACCCATGCTGAGTCTGCCTCAATAGTTTTTGTTCATCAATGTGCCTACTAATTCTTTCCTTAATAACAGTTTCCACCAGCTTACCCGGTATCGACATCAGATTGACTGGCCTGTAATTTCCCGGATCTCCCCTGGAGCTCTTTTTAAAGATGGGAGTGACATTAGCTACCTTCCAGTCCCCAGGAATGGAGGCAGATTGTAAAGAAAGATTACATATTTTTGTAAGGAGATCCACAAGTTCACATTTGAGTTCTTTCAGAACTCTCAGATGAATGCCATCCAGGCCTGGTGATTTATTAGTTTTTAAATTGTCCATCAGTCGTAGGACTTCCTCTCTTGTCACCTCAATCTGATTCAGGTCTTTCAAACCCCCTCCCGAAATCGGTGCTTCTGAAGTAGGCAAGCACTCATTCAGCCATTCAGCTTCTCAGCCATTTCCATGTCATTCTTCAGTAGTCCTTTTACGCCTTGGTCATCCAAGGGCCCCACTGCCTCCCTGGCTGGCTCCCTACTTCTAATGTATTTGAAGGAAGTTTTATTGTTGGCCTTTATGTTTTTTGTGATATGCTCCTCATATTCCCTTTTTGCTTGCCTGATCACAGACTTGCATTTTATTTGCCACAGTCTGTGTTCCCTTTTATCAACCTCACTGAGACTAGCTTTCCACCACTTAAAGGAATCCTTCTTACCTTTTACAGCTTCCATTACTTTATTTGTTAACCATGCAGGCTTTTTTCTATACCTATTTGTGCCTTTCCTAACCTGCGGTATATATTTTTTCTGAGCTTCTAGGATTGTCTTTTTAAATAGTCTCCAAGCTTCCCCAATGGTTTTGACCTTCTCCACTCTTCAATTTCTTCCTCACATGTCCCCTCATACCAGAAAGTTCATGGGACACATGTTCTTAGGCTTTGAAGGCATTTAAATTACTTCCCAACTTACTTCCGGGTCTGGCGGACCACCAGGAAGTGAGCTCCAAAGGCATTTAATGCTGTTGGAGCCCATCACCAGCCCACGGCCCTACCCAAGTTAACTCTGAAGGCATTTAAATGCCTATGGAGCCTACTTCCAGGTCAGGCCGCCTGACTGGAAGTGAGCTCCAAAGGCAGAGCCCACCTCCAGGTCAGGCTGATCCAACTGAACTCCCAGAGTGAGCTCAGTCAAGTTGGGTCCTCAGCTGCTTGACTCAACTGAGCTCCCAGAGTGGGCTCTGAAGACTTTTAATAGGCCTTATATGCCCTTATAGGCACACAGAGAGTTGCCCAAAAAGACTAACACAACCATACTTGACTTTAGAAGGGGTAACGTCTCTCAAACGATTGTGAGGAAGAAACTGAAAGGAAAAGTAAGGAGGGTCAAATCACTTTTGGAAGTTCAGAGACTATTTAAAACTACAATCCTGGAAGCTCAGATAAAATGTATACCACAGGTTAGGAAAGGTACAAATAGGTATTTTAAAAGGCATACATGGCTAACAAACAAAATAATGGAAGCAATGAAAGAAGAAGGATTCCTTTAAGCAGTGGAAAGCTAGTCCATCCAACTGAGGTCAATAAAAGGGAGCACAAGCTTTGGCAAATAAAATGCAAGCTGATGATCAGACAGGCAAAAAGGGACTATGAGAAACATATTGCAAAAAGCATAAAGACCAACAATAAAAATTTCTTCAAATACATTCGTAGCAGAAACCAGCCAATGAGGCAGTGGGGCCCTTGGATCTCCTTTTTTTAATTTGGTGCTTTATCACTAGTAAATCTATATTTAAAAGATGTACATGTTCTCTCTCATTACACTTGCCTAGAACTATACTTAAGCTGTGGCACTCAGTAACAGAAGTAAGGAGTCAGAATTCAATCTTCTGTATACTCTTTCTTTTTGCAGCACTGGACCTTCATTCGTAGTGTATTAAATGAGAGTCAATATAAGGATGTAAGACGAGCCCTATCAGATCAGACTAATGTCCATCTAGTTCAGCATTTTCTCTCACACAGTGGCCAACCAGTTATACTGGAGGGCCAACAACAGGACATAGAGGCCAAGGCCTTCATCTCATGTTGCCTCTTGGCATTAGTATTCAGATGTTTACTGCATCTGCATGTGGCAGTTCCCTTCAGTTATCGTGCCTAGGAGCTACTGATTTACCTATTTCCCATGAATCTGTGCATTCCCCTTGAAAGGCATGTGTTCCTATGGCCATCACTGCTGCTCTTGGCCTTAACAGCAATATATATTCTATATATTCTCTATTACAGTTGCTAGTGTGTTCCTTATTCTTTCAGGTAATGCAAAGTGTCCTCAGATTCTCTCCCATAGAATCCTCTACTTGCCACATATATCACTTCAAGTGTTTGAGTGTGAGCCCTCTCCACCTGCTGGGTTCTATCTTAGCTGGTTTCTTACTTAATGCCCCTGCCTAATGAAGATAAAAGGTAAGGGGCTTGAATTATAGAAATTCATTAATTATAGAAATTATAGAATTATGGAAATTCATCAACAATATGTAATGCTATGTATAAAAATCTCTAGAGTTAGGTATGCAGTATAACATCAAGATATACCAGTATTGCTGTAAAAGGAGAAATCTCATGTTATTGGTAATAAGGTGCTCCATATGGCTTCCAATTCCAGCTTGAGAAATTCCTGGAGATTTGGGGATGGAGCCTTTGAAGGGCAGTTTTGGGAGGCGACAGAGCTCAGCGGGGATATAGTTCCATACAGTCCACCCTTCAAAGCTGTCATTTCCTTCATGAAAACTGATCACTATAGTCTGGAGATCAGATGTCATTCCAGGAGAATTCCAGGTCCCACCTGGAGGATGGCAACCTTATGTTCAATCAGATGTGTCAGAACTTTTGCCAGATTTTCCACTAACAATATTCATTCCTCTCTTCATCTGGGGGGGGAGGAACCTAAGATATAGATCGCAGTTTCAGTACTAAAATTAATAGCCAGCAGTAATAAAAGTTAACCTATGACTGCTTTTGACATTCATTTAAACCTTCTATTTTACTTGTTTTACAACTTGTGTCATGAACCCTCTTATTATTCCCAACTCTGGAATGTGCTTCTTGAAGTGTAATTAGTATGAAAACTCGATTTTCAGTTTCAAGTTCCTCTACTGGTAGTATTACTTACTTCAATTATTTAATGTTAACTGTTTTTTTCCTAAATTCTGGAAAGTTATGCCAACAAAATGAAGTGATAACCTGCTGAATCTCAGTCAGTTGCAACAATTTTAGAACTGTATATTTTGTGTGCAATACTATTTTGCAATTAATTGTAATGGCCCATACACTGCAGTAGTATATTGAAAATATCACATGGTATCCAACATGAACATGCAAAAACATCCTTACATCAAGACAAACCATAACTGACCAACAAAACTCCTCAAGGTCTAAGGCAGAGGTCTATCCCAGCACTGAGTACTGAGGAAGCTGGGAACTAAGCCTGCAACCCACTATATGTGAGCTTATGTCCTTCCACTGAGCTATGGGTCCCACATGGTACATAATCACTACATTGCAATATATGTAAAAGTCAGCACTTCCCATCTAAATGCCTACAGTCAGAGTGGGTTTTGCTACAAAATTTCCTTCAGCTACCATGGCTGTTGAAATTCCAGAAGGTACTAATAAATTACACCACTGTGATTGGAGAAGAAGCCACCCAAACAGAAGTCATAGCAATTTTACAAAACCACCATTCTAGCGTGACAAAACACAGGGATATTCAGAAAGTCTGGCATAGTTAGACTGCTATTTCTGACAACACAGGGAACTGGTTGCCAAGATCAAAAAGCAAACCAGTTCCTTTCTCAGCCAGCTTTTTTTTTTAAAAAAATTCAAAATAATCATACCTGCTTCTTAAATTTTTGGTTACATTTTCTCAGCATTTTCAACATTAAGTGATTGATTTATTGTATGATCATGTAATTTCATTTGTGATGGATTATATGATACATCTGGTATGATGCACGGTAGCATTTCATAAATATTGCCACAAATTATTAAAGCAATAAAGACTAGTGGCAGAAATTTAATGAGACTGTGACATATTTGTGTAAAAGCTAACTGACAAACTGAAGACTCTGAACTTTCAAAATATTAAAGGAGAAGCCTTCCTGACTGAGAGAGTAGGCATTTTAACCCTACTGGATCCTTGAAGGAAATAACAACACACATCAGAACATCTTCCTTGATAATATCACATCACACTTTGCTACCAATTGTTCCAATGAAAAGGAACAGGCATCTATAAATCCCTGGAATTTTTTTATTACTGTTTGGTTTTTGTCTGAGTGTGACTGTCAACATTAATAAGCACCACTCAGTCTGGGTGTAAAGCAGTCTTCACATGTATATTACCATACAGTTCCATAGGTGTCATAATTTTCTATCAGCCCACCCCAGCTTCATTTAATTACTTGTCCCAGCCATGATAATGGGGAAAGTCAATTTCATCTACAGTGTAGGTGCAGTGTAGGTGTAGCATCTACAAAGCAGACGAAAATGAAACTCCTCCTCCACCACCACTGCTACTGTATTGCCCAAAACTGCTTGTCAGGAGATGAAAGTGAACTGATTATGTCTATCAAGGATGGCATCTTTATCTCCCATGCATGTTCATCACAAAGTTCTAAGCATGCCTAGTTAAAGGAGGCCATATAAGCCAGACTGTCCAGCCTTCTGCTCAGTGCACAAAACCCAAAGCTAGACATGACTTCAAAATTCCAGTCTCTGCTTAAAGACCCAGTCTTCCCCAGGTAATTGGTGCCATTGTTGAACTGCTCTCATTAGGCAGTTTCTTCTAGAATCTATCCTCCTGTACTTTACAGTGCCACAGTAAGCAGACTTACAACCTTATAAATCCCTTGAACTAGTTCGGCTTAGGATTGCAATATTAAGCATGTTAGAGATAGTCTTGCCTTCTGAAGCAGCACAGAACAAGAATTCGCCTTTGTCCACATGACACATCTTTAGGAGTCTGAAGAGAATGGACATGTCTCCCCTGTTTTCACCAGGCTAAACAAACCTAGTTCCTTCCCTTGTAGGACATTTTCTAGACCCTAACCCCATTACAATTTGCTTACAGCATCCTTAAAGCACAGCACTAATAACAGGACACAATTGAGATCTGAGTAGTATGGACCTATTTCTTCTGGTGACTTAAGAGTACTGTGCTTCTATTAATGCTGACTAAACTCACACTAGGCTTTTTTTTTTTTTTGCAACCATCACACATGGTCTCTTCTAGTACATGTGTCTGCTTGTGCATGCCTACACAGTCACACACACAGGCAAAGTCACACACGCAAAGCACAGGACATGAAAATAGCAGACAAAAAGAGTTCTACCAATCTCTTCCGGTTTTGGCGTTTCACCACTTGGACGTGTTCCAGCTTGCTCTAATGGAGATGCACTGAAACTCAGCAAGCAGGAGGGGTCCTGGATGGTCCTTACCCCCCCCGGAGTCCCTGTAGGGGATTCTTAGCCTAGGAAGCTGAAGAAAGCCTCTTCCAAGGTGAAGGCCAAGGAACTGAGGCTCCCTTCCTTCCCCGTGAGGTCCCACTGCTGTGGAGCCATCATGGCGCTCAGATTCAGCTGCTGGACAAAGTGGACATAATCAAGCATGCAAGTACTTCCAAAGTAACTCAAAGGGCAAAAGAAACAAACCTGTGAAGCATAATTTCTACAAACCCTAAAGCCTGCTGGGTGAACAGAAACACCTACAAGACAAGTACTGGGAAGGAGAAGATTAGGGACCCCCACACACAGAGAGAGATTTAAAAATGGTCCCTGATCGATAAACAAAGAATACAAAGTGAAAGTAAGTGTCTGAGATTGGAAGCGAGTTTAAAAGGAGCAAAATAGTCAAAAGCACTTTTAAATCGTTGAATTTTTATTTTAATTGAGAAAACTTACTTCTCGTATCAACAATGTCTGGAAGAGGGAGAAAGATGACGCAGGACAGAAAACCTTTCACAGGAAATAATCAACCAACGACTCCCTCCCAAACACAGGAAACAGTTGCAGACTTTCCCAGTCTATTAGCAACAGCACTGCGCCCTCTACTGGAGCAGATGTCAAACATCAACACTAAGCTGGATGGTGTACAAAACAATTGGCCCAGATGGATAAAAGAACAGAAAACACAGAGAAAGCAATTTAAAAAATGGAGAAAAAGACTGAGAACATTAAGCAAGAAGTTGAAAAAGCAAAAAAGGAAAGAATCTCAGATGTATGTTCTGTGTTTTCAAGGCATTCCTGAGCAAAGAGATGAAAACCTAAAGGAACTTTAAAGTGAGGCTTTAGCACCATTAATGGATTATAAACAAGAATTACAAAAAAAGATGGATTTGGCTTATCAGACTTATTCAGACTTTATAAGGAAAATATTTTACCAGGCGAGGTATGTATGAAATTTGCCATGAGATCCACCAGAGAAAATGTTCTGAAGGCTACATCAGGAAAGACTTTGAAAATTAAGAATGAAAACATAAAATTTTTAAAGGATATTCCATTTGAGATACACAAGCGAAGGAGACAATATAAAGATGTAACCCTCTTGTTGCAAAAAACACAATTATGTACAGATGGATATTTCCAGAAGGACTGGTCTTCAAATATAAAGATAAAAAGGTCAAAATTGACTCTGTTCCAAAAGCCAAAAAATTTATGGATCAGCACTTAAATCCAAAAAAGGATGGAAAAGACGTGGATATTGATGACAACGGAGAAGAGGAACAAAGCAACTTGCAGTCAGAAGATATGTCAAGCAGCAGTGCTACTACTTCCGAGAGCTCAAATTCAGAAAAAGGAGTAGCTGCTCCTGAAGTACTTAAAGTTAAAATGAAATACAAGAAGAAAAAATGTGGAAAATAACCTGAAATTGACTATATAAGACTATGATGCTTCTTTAGATTAATTTTTTTTGTTAGACTAGTATTAAAATCTCTAAACATAAAATATTTCTATATATACGTCAAGTTGTAATCAGATATTTTAGTAGGTTTTAAATGAGTGTTTAAGCACAATATGATTGATGTCTTATTCTATATCTTCTTAGTATTTTCCTCACCCCCTTTCCTTCAGTATGTAGTTTAGAAATGCAATAAAAAAATTAAAAAGAGTTCTACCATAATTAATCAGCCTTTTTGCTTCTCGTTGGTTTCTTTGCAAATGTCACCTGTGGAAATATAGCTGTAATTCCTGCATTAGAACCACTTAACCAATTTAAAGGGCTATACAAAATGCTGTAGGGGTGCAAGAAAGACACAATAATTTTCAGAGGTTGCCCAGCTCACCTTGCTTTACCTCAGTGCTTGTACTGCTCAATAAAGCAAACGTAAATCTGTTAAAAACCATTTCTAAAAATTTGTGCAAAGTGGCTTAATAAAATAAAGTGTTCAAAGGTATTTTTTCATCATTAAAACATTTATATATGAGGTTCAGCAAACTAGATTTTTCCCTCTCATGCATTGTAAAACTAGGGCTTTAAACTCATTTAAAAAAATTTGCATAGGTAAGAGAAAGTGTTGAATTACAAGGATCCCAAGGATACTTAGAGATACGCAAGCACTGGCAGAAATCAAGTTAATGACTTCCTATGCCACCACACATTTTTATTAATGGAGACTTTAAAATATCAGCTTTTAATCCCCAATCAGTAAGAAGGCTCACAGATCCTGGGCTTTACAAAACCTTGGCTTCCACTACACTATTGTACAAAACAAATAATTTGGCTACAATATCTATCTTTTCTATATACTATACTTTAGGGACTTTTAATTAAAGAATATTATAGTAACTCAGTACAGTCCTAATAGATAGAAACCCCACCAACAGATTACTGCACTATTGCACTAGATCTCTATGCCCTATGCCTACATGCCAGAGGTCTATCCCAATCTGGATAGTTATAGCATTGGACATTTTCAGCCTTCTTATTGTTTAAATTTTAATTCCTTTTCTGAGTAATGTGGCAAACTGTGTTCTGCAGGCACTTCATTCCATTACAGAGGATGTGGCCCCAGGTTTCAACATGCAGACTTCAATGGGAAAAAAAATCTCCTTAAAGCATATGGGATTCCTCTTTGCTGCCAACAGCAGGTTCAGAATTAGAGGTATGCTTGACTAGTAACCTCAAACCTAGACACTCTATTTATTTCACTCTAGTGGTCTGCTTTGCTTTAATTGCAGGTTCATTTTAACTACTTCCTTTGCTTCCTAGCTGATTCAACCTTGAGGGTTTTTTAAACCTTTCCATCAATTTCAGAGTGTAAATTCAGTTCATTTTAATTCTATTTATTTTCAGAATCAGATGAAATTAGCAGAAATTGAAACTTTCAATGAGAAAACAATTACTGGAGTTCTTGCTGGAGAGCCAGTTTGGTGTAGTGGTTAAGTGTGCAGACTCTAATCTGGGAGAACCAGGTTTGATTCCCCACTCCTCCACTTGCATCTGCTGATGTGACCTTGGGTCAGTCACAAGCTCTGGCAAAGCTGTTCCTGAAAGAGCAGTTTGTGTTAGAGTTCTCTCAGCCCCACTTACCTCACAGGGTGTCTGTTGTGGGGAGGGGAAGGGAAAGGAATTTGTAAGCCACTCTGAGACTTCAAGTGAAGGGCGGGGTATAAATCCAATCTCTTCTCTTCTTCTTCTCTTATTCTAGGGCAAATGAACTTGATGATTTCAAAATACTTCTTTTGGTTCTACCAGATTTTTTCTGTGGCTGATTTGCACAAAACTCAGTTGGGCATGTAGACGTGCTCCATTTTAAGATCTCTGCAAAATTTCAGAAAGAAAGGTGCAGAGGTTCCAAAGGTATTCATAAAGATAGTATCAGAGGTTTGAGTATATATTTTGCTTCCCACCCAATTGGCACTAAAGTCCCAGGAAATACATATCTAACACTAGGAAAGTTCCCTGCAAAGTTTCAAAAAGATAAGAACAGGAGCGCTCAAGGAAATAATGATTCAGTGTGTAAATATATCTGGGTACTGGAATTTAAATGCTAACTCAAAATGAAACTAACCCAGACCGAATGGTGAAATAGGAAAGAAAGAACAGTGAAATAGGAAACATATTGATACAAAAAATACACCAAAACGTTCTTTAAACATTCATTCCAAAAGAGTTCATATAGGACAGAGAAAGCCTGAAATCATAGTTTCTTCCCAAGAACCACAGTGACTGAAAATGAATCAGGTGGGTAGCCATGTTGATCTGAAGCAGCAGAACAAAGTTTTAATCCAGTGGCACCTTCAAGACCAACAGGCCTTCATCCAGTTACCATGTGTCTCACAGAAAGCTCACAGCTGTCCATCACATTGTCCCTTGCCTGACCACCAGACACCACCTTTCTTATATGGAAGGAAAGACTCCAGAGACAAAGACAGAGAAAGTGGAGTTATGGCAGCTAGGCAGTAATTCAGTGTGCTTCGAAATAATTTGGAGGACTTTGCTTTTAGGGGTCCTTCTTATGTGACTCCAAACAAATATACTCCCCTATGGAGGCTGGAGGCCTCCCACTGGCAGCTGGCCTTGCCTGCCACTGATCTAAGTGGTGGCAGGAGGAAAATAATAATAATTTTAAAAGTATCATGTGTACTGCTATGTCACTTCTAGGGAAAACCCAAACATGACACAGAGCAGCTCTAGCAATCATCAGAAATCCTACAGTAAAACCATAGACATCATGCCCCAAACATCCCACCAGTTGCCAGGCATGGCATACAAGCAGGCAATACTGGATCCTGGGAGAGGGGTATTTATTATTATTTTTTATTTATTTTAATTCATTTATTCATCAATTCATCTATAACCCATTTTTATTTATTTAATTAATTTGAGTTATCAATTGCCTTCCCCTGGAGACTGGGCTCAGGGCGGTGTACTATATGGTCATAAGACATCAGATAAAACAAGATTAAAACCAATAGACCAACAATTGAGCTAAAGATGGCATTGTTGTTTCATGGAAGGGCAGGGGATGGCAGTGCCAAGATGGAACTGTCACAGTCCTCAACTGAACACCTGGTGGAACATCTCTACCTCACAAGCCCTGAGGAACTGTAATGACCTGCAGACATGGATGTTATTTGGCAGAGTATTTTCCCCCCACCAGGTATTTTCCCCCCAACGGGGACTCAAATCAGCTTACATTATTCTTCTTGCCTCCATTTTATTCTCATTACAACCCTGTGCGGGAGGTTAGGCTGTGAGTGAGTGACAGGCCCAAGGCTACCCAGATAACTTCCATGGCAGAATGGGGATTCAAATACGGGTCTCCCAATCCTAGTCCAACAAGTTAACCACTATACCACACTCTCCTTGGTGATCAGAAAAATGAAAAGATTGTTTTCTGCATATGCTGGCATACAGACTGAGTGGACAGAACATTTTATCTCATGGTACACCCCCCCACTCCAAGTGATAGGCAGTGTCACCTTATTATAGGGTTGCCAACCTCCATGTTACAATTGATCTCCAGGAGATCTGTTCCCCTGGAGAAAATGGCTGCTTTGGAGGGTACTGTGCCCTGCTTTCGAGGGCATTGTACCCTCTATGGCATTGTACCCTGCTGAGGTCTGACCCCTCCCCAAACCCAAACATCCCCAGCTCCACCCCCAAAATCCCCAGGTATTTTCCAACTAGAGCTGGCAACCCTACACCTTGATGCCTATGTGCAGTACAACTATTAATACAAAACAGAGAGAGAGAGAGAAATTTAGGCCAAGCCACATGAGATTTATGATGTCTTTCAGCATTTCCAATTGCATTTAAAAGCAGATGCACAAACAGAATTCAGATTGGGTGACTAACATTTCAGGGAAACGTTCTATACAGTTTTCCTGAGAGTATTTGCCCCATCTAGCTGCTACTAAAATAGTATGAAAAAAGACAAGTAACTTGCTGTTCATGTGTAAGTAAAGAAGACAGCAGGGAAATAAACAAGAACAGAGTGAATGAGCAAGCTGAAGCCTGTCCTTCACTGTGCGTTATCCCACATGTGCTTCATTTCTTCCAGATTTTCTCCCAGCCCCCTCACTTCTGGTACTGGAGCCTGGGGGAAGGAGCACTTCAGGCACTGGAGCATAGTAAGATAATGCTTGAAAAAGTACAGGTTACACATACACACACACATACACAACAGTTTTAAAAAACATTAGCTGGTATTTGATTTTAGAACAAAAGAACAATGACTACAGCTATATGGAGTATGTTATTTAAAATATTCTTGAAATGGGCACAGTACATAGAAATGCAAAGTTCTAGGATCCAACAAATTTATTATTGTGTGACAAACATTTATACAGAATTCTCAAGCGGTACAATTCAAGAAGGCTCTGCTATTTACATTACATAAAATGTCATGCAAATTTACAACATCATGTAAATGTTTTATAATAGTAATTTCACAGAGCCTGACACACACACAAATTAACTGCAGCATTTGATACATTTCTTTTATGTTTTCCACTTTCTGAACAGTAGATTTGTCTCAGGATAACACTGCACTCCAAGGAGTAATACTGCAGCTCCTGAAATTACTTTGCATTGATTTATTTTGTCCTTCCTCCTGTGTAAATACAGTATGCAAGCATACGGTAAATGTATACTGGAGTGTCTTATTCACTTCTTAACTACATTATTATATTTACACCATGATGCTCTGATAGTCTGTGGCGCAAATATGCTGCTAACAGCAAAACATTTATATATATATATATTCCAAGGATCAAATAACTGCAGAACATGATTAAAACCCTATCAAGTTGAATTGTTCCTTCAGCAAGGAAAGGGAGAAGACAAAAGGACACTTGGTGAATATTACAGAAAAGCTCATCTCATTGGTAGACAGCAAAGATCTACAGTTCTGCATAATAGGCTCCCAGCTCTATAAATCTTCTTTGCTCTGCAGTACTTTCTGGAGAACGTGATCTATTTCTAAAAAGTTCCATCGAAATGTCACCCTGTACACTAGCCACAGCAAGAGCTATTCTAAATGTCACAATAGGCTCAATGTGACCTATGACTTAATTTAGGATTAGCCTACATCTTGTGCTCTTAAAATGAACATTGAAGAACAAATTATGCATTTGGAATGTAGTGCGTAATTTGCTTTGGTTATAAAGACTCCTTATAACAGAGTTTAAATGAGTTGGGGAGCTTTTCTTTGATATAACCTGTTAAAAACCCTATAACCAATGAGGACAAAACAAATTATTGCACCAAAGGCATTGCTAATATGCACATACAAATAATCAGCCACTGTTTGAGGTTGTCTTCCTGTTCTTTAGTACCTGTCTGCCAGTTAATCTCTCTGCATTGCAAATCTCTTAATCAGAGACTAGTGGCGTAGCTATAATCAAATGCAGAGGCACGTTGGACCTGAAATATGTTTATGATTTGCAAGGTCACAAGTTCGCCTTCTGATAAATAAATGGTTATGGGGGGAATCTGCATTTTTATATAAGAATAGCTCTTGGTGTCAAAATAAAAAGTCAAAGCAGCAGTAGCTTTCTCATAACTATTCTTCTTCATCTTCTCTGGCCTTTCAATGAGAGTCCATAGCAGTAATTCCTATGCTCCTGACCGCAGAGAGTAAGAATTGTTTATTCCCAATTCCCATTGTTAAAAGAAGACAACAGAAAATCTGTGGCAGTTAATTAGGTTCAGTATCATGGTTCCTCCTCCTCTATTGACACAATACTATGTAGTGTGTGGCATTTATGTCTATTAGGCACTGTGTGCCTTTTTTGTAGGCTTGGTGTGATGAGCTTGCATGCAAAGAAGTGCAAGATGTCATGTCAAAAATAACATGAATGGAAGACATGGGGGAGGGGGGAAATGTGTGTACACCATGCACCTGAATCACCAGTCCAGGACTGACTTCCTTACCATTTCCCTCAGCCTTACCTGCACCTCCATAATGCTTCACATGTACTCCATCAGGCAAGAAAGAAGCTAAAGTGCCACTTCAAGAGGTCATGGGCCATCTGTGGCATTCCAGGATAGCAGCTCACCAAGAACTTGCCCAGTAAATTAAAGGACCAGTTTGTACCTGCTTCTTGGTTACATAAACCAGGTGTAAAATAATCTGAAGCACTCCTTTTTAGGGTGCTTCAGATTTTAACCCTCTGCTTCTGGCCACTTTCTTAGAAAGTGTGCTTTAGATTGGCAGCTGCCAAAACACAGAATAAATTTCCACTTAATCCATTTCTCTTCAGCTCACATAGAGATATACTTCTGGCTGTCAGGGCTGTATTGAAGATAAACCTGCCCTTCCTTGGGGCCTCTGCTTTTTAGGAGGTGTACAGAAAGGGACAGTGCTAAGATTAGGAATGAACATCTACTCATGTTTCTTTAAAAATATAAGGTTAAAGATTCTTTTTTTATACAAGTACTTGCTGATATTTTCATTTGCATCTAGCTTTTACAGCTAGATAAAAGAAACTATGGTTGCAGTCACAAGTGTCAGAAAAAATGGGGGGGGAGTGAGCCTATTTCTTCTGGAGGAATTTGACCCACAGTTGCACAATCACACCACCCTTTGAAGCTGTGGGCACAGTCCGTTAGTGTGTGATCAGATGCAACTAAGGGTGAGTCATGGTTTCTGGCACCTTTTCCCCCCATGCACTTAAATGAGGGATCGATGAACCACACCCCCATACCAAGGGCTCCCTATGGAGTCTGCGATGAAGGGGGGGGGAACAATGGCACGGAGTTGGGATGGCCTGATCAGACCATCCCGACACCATGAGAGCATGCTGGAGCAATCAGACACGGGAAAGCCCATCTGTGGCCTGTCACAACCCATTTACTACTGGATTTTCCCCGGTGTCTTTTGACTTCGCTTCTGCGGCAGAGCAAAACAGGTTGCCAATGGCTGTGGGGTGCTTCCCAGATGTTGTTGTCTGATTGTGCCCTTTAAATCTGCCCAGTATTCGCACCTATGTCGGGTCTAATTGTGCATATGATCGCAGCCTATGTAGTTTTCCTCAGGTCATTTTCAGCTCTTATATGACCTTATTTACCATCTGAGGGTCGTTATGTTATAATCTACAATCAAAAGGTCTTTTATCCTGTCAGTTTAACTTCAAAAACATGACTGAAGTGTGTCTGTTCTTAAGTCTACAGCACTTGCTTACGCAGAGATTTCAAGTCTGAGGATTCACGGTCAGATTCTCAGGGACAATGTGCTAAGAAGTCTATAGTATGCAGAGCATTCACAAATCCAGCAGCATGCCCTTGTCAAAGGAAATCATATTCAAAAGCAATAGCAGCCTGGCAGTTTGAAGCATGAAGAATATACCTTTAGGGGTTTTTTTCTTTTAAAATGTACACAACTTTCTAAGATTTAATGTGTGCATAAATATGAACTGGGCCCCAACAATAACAACATGGGGAGAGGATAAAGTCAACCAGGAGCTGCTTTTCTTAATTATTCTGGGACTGTGGCCTCCCCTCAAAAACAATAGGTGGACTACATTTTTTTCTTTGTTTCCATGGAACTCAGGTAGGGGACTGTCAAGTAAGAAGGACAAGTCACTGCATTCAGATTATGACAAAACCAAGAGTAAAAGAAAGTAATTTGCATTAACAACAAATCTACATTATAAACATAGTGGTGAGGCTGAAACAATGAGGCAACAGACATTTTCATGCCCAGACTGAGCATCTCTGACATGTCCAATTAAAGGATCCTAGGTAGCAGGTGTTTGGAAAGACCTTTTTATGCCTGTGACCCTGGAAACCCACAGGCAGGCAGGAGACAATTCTGACCTATATGGACTAATGGCCCAACCTGATAGAAAGAAGCTTCGTATGTTCCTTTACATATAATGTCCTTTCCAGAATGTCTGTTGTTGTGTACTAATTGAGGACCGCACACACAGTCGCCTTCGCACGCGGTCATGTGAATGGGCAAAGCTTCACTTCCTGAGACAATAGCCAGCATGGGTCCTAGGATGGACCAACCGGTCAGCCAGGATCCAAGCAGTAACCTATGGGGAATTGGGGGCACTGTAAATAAACCTATCACGGGTGTGGTTGTGTGTGGGGTATGGTTTGTGACAGGGATTTAAGCAGGCCTCAGGTCCTGCTGACGCTCTGTCTTTTGGTGTCTGGAATAAATAAACTATGAGCTGATTCACTACTAAGGCGTCCAGAACCCAGTACATCAGGCAAGAAGACAAAATAAAGCAGGATTCTTAAACACAAAGTTTTATTCTTCTGATCTTCTTAGAGACCATCCTCTGTTTTCTCTTCCATCTTCCTTTTCTCTCCTACTCTGTGCCTCTCTAGTCTTCTAAGCAGACTATGCTCCCCCTAATGGGATAAATTTCTAAACAGCAGCAATGGGATAAACTAGAGCTGTTCAAATACAACAACATATGATCCTGGAAGAGGTTATTCTGAAAGATGGGAAGTTATAGGTAGCCTCTCTGCATTACTGTAAACAATAGCTATCTACAAGGTTTTCCAAGGCACAAGTTGTGTATGTGTGTGCGCGCGCATGTGTGTGCACAGGTGGGTGGGTCAGTGTGTGGGTGGAGAGCTTAAAAAAATGGTTTCACCTATCAGTTGAGGACTGAATTATTTTCACAGATTTCTTCTAACTCTTCCCAGTCCAACAAACCTGATATTTATTTATTTAGCATATTTATATTCTACTTTTCTCCCCGATGAGGATTCAAGGAGGCAACAATACAGAGAAAACTACAGAACAGTTTCTACCAAAGCTTGGGAAATGAAGGAAAACTAAAGCTTTTTGACATATTCTAAAGTTTAATTATAAATCATTTCCCTCAGTGTGGTAAATTTTCAATGTACAAAAAAAGACAATGAGAACTGGAGTCCAAGTTTTGATTTCTCTTCCTTTGTCTTTAATGAGACTGATGGATACGTTTGTATCAATGCAATGAAAACCCATTCCCCAGCACCTGACTAAATGAAAGTTCAACTGTTGATATGCTGCACCAAGGAAATAACACTCCCCTAAAAAAACTGTTCAGGACCATTCAGTCATGATTGTCTCACCCCATTCTTAGATGCCTCATGGAACTGCCAACCTAATTATGAACCTACCCATATGAACCTACCTAACCTCTCTGGTCTTTTTTGGAAGCCCTGCTTCAGGTCCCCCGATTACTGAAGCTAGATAAGTAAAAACCCAAGAAAGAGCCTTCTCTATCACAGCACCAAAATTTGGAACTCCATCCCCAGGAAGATTCCCTTTACCATTGTATTCCACCAGTGGGTGAAGCCTTTTTTTTGTTCTGTTTGGTATTCCCTCGCTAAGAATTAGCCCTCCTTCCTGTTTGTACATTTATTATATATTCAATTGTTTTAAATAAAGAGAGGGAAAGGGGGAGAGCGAGTGAGCTGTTTTTAATGTTTGACTTGTTTTCATGTTTGCTTCCTTAGGGACCATGAATTGGGTCAAAATAAAATAAGCATATCTCACAATAAACACAAAATAGGGAGGGCACAGCCATGTATAGAATGGTCACCTGAAAACAATGCTCTGGCCAGAATTCCAGTACTGCGAACTATGAAAATACTTTGCAAGCTGTGTAAAAAAACAATAACCACATACACAATATACAACAGTCTTGACACAATAAGCATTCTCCATACTGCAGTGTATAACAAGCGTACAATCAATAGTAGCTATTTTGAAATATAATAAATAGGAAAAAAATACTTAAAATAGCATCTGAATAAATTGCACGGGCTTACTTCTACTATTGGTACTAGATTTTTAGTGCTAGATTTTAATTCACAGCTTTTAATGTTTTATTATGATTTATTTTGTAAGCCACCTTGAGTAGGTCTCCTGGAGAGGAGGTAGATAATTTTTTTCTGAATAAACAAATAAAATAAATAATGCTATCAGTTAGCTCCTTGAATATTCACTTGAAGAGAAACCCTTAATTCCTTTTCATTCCTCTCTAATCATATTTCCTACCCATTCTTAATATGAGTAGTTTAGCTGTATAATGGTATATCTGGACAGGTTGCTTCATTCCTAAACAGTTCCCAAGCTCCTCTACACTTTTAACAAATACCTTGTAATCCTAAACTTCTGTAACTTTTCATCCATATTAATTCTGCTATCATCTGCTCTGCAGCAACCCAATGTATTTTGTTCTCTTTTCCTGTTCCTTGGCATATTTATAAATCTTTCTAATATCAGCATTCCACACTTCTCCCCAAGTACCAAGGCCAAAAATTATAGCATTTTAGAAATATTTCCATCACCACTCTATGAATCATTTTTTCTGTGTCAAAGATTCTTTGCCAACAGCATCCTGCTCAGTTTTTTGCTAAAAATATATTATTTTATCTTAACTTTTGTGTCATCTTCTTTTCATTCCCTCCTTTGTTTTTCTTATCAGTTTTTTACACTGTCACCACTTCATTCTGTATTCTTATCAGCCATTCCCTGTACCTGATGTTTTACACCCTCATATTCCCTTCTTCTTATCCATGATTGCATTTTGTATGTTCTTGTTCTCCACCTTGGCCTTCCCCCCCACTCCTTCTATATTTATTGCCATCTGACATGCATAACCTGTGCACAGCATTTAATTCATCCCTGAAAACTTTCTATTACCCTCAGTATTCTTCCCTATGTCACCTTTCTCACTCAGTTTCATACAACACTTCAGACATTCAAATTTTCCTCTGCTGAAAGTGGTCTTGGGTGTTTTTCCATTTCTACAAGCTTTAATAGTAGACATAAATATATCCCCTCCTCTTGTTTATAATAATGTTTCCAATATCCCAGTATTTTCTTGCATGTGACATTTCTGCTACATTCAGAAAGTGCCTGTTGTGTCTCCTTAAGAAGCCATCTACTATGTAATTCCATAGGCAAGATCAAAGCAGAGTGATCTTAGGTCCTTGTGGCCTTCAGTCAGAGCAAACTGAAAACAACATTGATTTGAGTGAGGGGCTGATCAAATCAGTGACTTAGACCATATTACACTAATTCTAATCCATCTTCACTGATTTTTAGTTCATTTGAAGCCCACTTCAAAGTGCTGGTTTCAAACTTTAAAGAACTCAATGGTAACTTATGACCAGGGGCAATTCTGCATTGGCTTTTCTCTCCATTGCTTTAGCAAACCCAGTTTGGAACAGAAAATCCCCTCTGCATTGCATGCTGCTTTCGCTTCCTTTGATCATCGGATTTTATGGTACCCTCTACACTGCCTGCCGCTTTCACTTTTTTTGATCATCAGGTTTTATGGTCCCTTCTACATAGATTTATGGCCATTCAGGGGTGACTTTGCAGTCAGTGCGGCATTGGCCCAGGGTATCTGAATGTGGTTTTGAGCTGCACCTTTTCCTCAATGGGTGATTCTGCATCTAGCATCTGCTCCACATTTTATCAACACTAAGGGAAAGGTGCAGTTCAAAACCACATTCAAATACCTATGGGCAACACCATACTGACTGCAAAGTCACCCCTGAATGGCCATAAATCTATGCAGAAGATACCATAAAACCCAATGCTCAAAGAAAGTAAAAGTGTCATGCAGTGTAGAGGGTACCATAAAATCCAATGATCAAAGAAGATGAAAGCAGCACTCAATGCAGAGGAGAATTTCTGTTCCAATGTGGGTTTTATAAAACAACAGAGGGGAAAGCCAATGCAGAATCGCCCAGCATTGAGAAAATGTGGAGTGAATGCCATATGCAGAACCAGCCCAGGTCAGTTCTGTGGTGACACCACCTTCCCCTTAGAGTTTAAGTAGGACTGACAAAACATTTATTTTACCTGGCTTTCAGCTGCCTACAGTTTCTGCATAAGCTTGAGTAGATTTTGTTCCCTCGGTTTATCAGTTTTCCACGTTTTGTGCTTGTCAAACTCTCACTTCATTTGTTTTATTGTACTTACATTTTAATATGTTCATGTTTTGTGTTATTAAATGTATGTTACGTCATGCACTGAAAAACATAAGGTTACCAGCTTCCAGGTGGGAGCTGGTAAGTGGAATTACAACTGATCTCCAGCTGACAGGATTCACTCCTCCTGGAGAAAACAGCTTTGGAGGGTGGCTTGTATAGTCCATTGAGGTCCCCCCTTCCAAAACCTAGGATCCACCCCCAAATCTCCAGGAATTTCCCAACTCAGAGTTGGCAACCCAATAAAAACAAAATGTAGATATTCAAGCACATCAAATATCTTGCAGCTTCTCTCTAATGAAAAATGCTCTATAACGTGCTACTCTAGAAAGGAAAGGATTGAAGTTCAATTTGACAGTGCCTTGACTTGCTTTCTAGCACCTTAAAGACTAACAAAATTTGTGGCAGGGTATGAGCTTTTGTGAGTCACTGCTCACTTCTTCAGATACAGCTAGAATGGGAGTCTACCTGTCCTATATATTGGAAAGTTATTTCAGTTGCCAAATGACAATAGCAGGTGAATGACAACAGCAGTACATGTGATATGGAGAACGGTAGTAGGCATGGAGCAATCTGCATTGGTAATGAGACAGGAAACCTAGGTCTCGATTCAGTCCAGGTGAAATCATTGTCTTGAGCTTCATTATCAGTTGCAATTCAGCAATCTCTCTTTCTAATCTCCCTTTGAAATTTCTTTTTAAGAGAACTGCTAGTCTTAGGTCAGCAACTGAATGTCCTGAAAGGTTAAAATGTTCCCCCCACTGGGATTGTAATTTTTTTCTATTTTTCATACATGCATGTGAGTGTGTGCGCACCTGGAAGTCATGGCGACCTCTGGTGACTGACTTTGTGTGCGCTTAGATGTTATGGTGACTTCTGGTGACTGACCCTCAACTATGGGCCTGGAGAATATTCAGAGAGGTGAATATTCACCTACCCCCCACCTCCCAACTGCTGGTATTCCAAGGAGATCTCCCATCCAAGTACTTGCCAGAGTCAACCCTGCTTAGCTTCTGAGAGTTGATGAGATCAGGCTTGCCTGGGCCATCCAGATCAGGGCCTCACTGGTTTTTTAATGTTGTGATTTCTAATGTCACACTTATGTCCATTAATTCTTTGTCAAAGGGACTGGTCTGTTGTCCAGTATAGAGGGTGGAAAGGCACTGCTGACACATGATGGCATAAATCACATTAGAGGATGAGGAGGAGTATGAACCTGAGAAGGTATAGCTGATATTGTTGGGTCCACTGATGGTATTGCTAGGATCCAAATGAGAGTTCAGTTGGCATCTCAGTTTGTTGCAGGCCTTGGTACCAGAGTCCATGTTACTGTTAAGTAGTTTATCATTGCAAATGAGAAGTTGTTTTAGGTTAGCAGGCTGTCTGTAAACAAGAAAAGGTTGGCCCTTCAGTGCCTGTTTGAGGGAAGTATCACTAGCCAGCACTAGGTCATTAAAAATGTGTTGAACTGGCTTGAGTTGTGAGCTGTAGGTAGCCACCAGTGGTGTTCTGCTGTCATTTTTTTGGACTTGGCTTGTAGCAAGCTGTCTCTGGGTATCATTCTGGCCTTTCAAATCATCTTTCTCACCATATCAGGAGGATATTGTAGTTGCAAAAATGCCTGCTGTAGATCCTTTAACTGAGTATCTCTGTCTGAGGGGTTGGAGCAGATGCGACTATAGCATAGGGCTTGGCTATACACAATGGATTGTTTGATGTGGTTGGGATGGTAGCTGGAGGCGTGTAGATATGTTTGCCAATCTTTCAGTTTCCAGTATAATGTGGTACTTATGTGTCCCTCGTGAACCCGTACTGTGGTGTCTAGGAAGTTTATTTCTTATGCAGAGTAATTCATAATTAGATTGATGGTGGGTGGAAGTTGTGGAAATCAATGGTGCAACCATGGGCACCTGCATGGCTCCATAGTATGCCAACATTTTCACAGCAGATCTAGAACAGTGTTTTCTGAACTCCTACCCATTGGCACCTCTCCTCTACCTGAGATTCACTGATGACATTATTATTCTCTGGACCCATGGCAAAGCAGCCTTCGAGCAACTTCACCAGGCTTTCCACAACTATCCATCTATCTAACTATGAATTACTCTACACAGATACGTAGCTGGATTGTCTTTTTCAGATGAAGGGAGGGGAAATTCACTTTGAATATATCCTTAAATAATACAAAAATGCATGTTCAACATCAGCCTGCTAATGAGAAGCAACAAATTGTAGCTACAATATGTAATTACTGTTTTTGACTTGAAAAGTAGCAGATTGCAGTCACAATTGAAAGAATGCAGCAACGGACATCACAAACCAAATATGTGTTTTGTCTCCAAGGAATACTGCCTGAATGGGTCATCTTGACTTCAGTGTTAAGACACAGGTTTGAACTCCCACTCTGCCATGGAAAGCTTGCTGAGTTCAAATCCTTGGGCCAATCAAACACTTTCAGCCTCACCTAACTCACAGGATCACTGGTGAGTAGAAAATTATGCAAAAAACTTTGCATCCTTATTGAGCAGAAAGCCGGGGTATAAATGAAGCAATTTTAAAAACTCCACTCAAGTTATCTACTTCTGTTTCCACTGTCAGTATTGGAGTTTGTAGTGTATATTTTTTCAAAAAACAAACACCCAGGTCTCAGCAGGATTGTGGGGGGAGGACTGGGCAAAATTCCTGGTGCCCAAATCAGCTGGAAGACTCCTTAAGACAGAATCAAACTGTATACAGCCAAATGCATTTTAATTTATTTTACATCTAATGCAATTCTGGCTGTAGCCACTGGGGATACAGGAAGTCAGAGCACAGTAAGAGGCACTCTGACCATGCAGCTTTTCTGTAAAAAGTTCATGGCAAGCCCCATCAACTAAGCCAGGACTGGAGTAAGACAAGCCAGCATGGCTGATGGTTGCAACAGTAATTGCCAGGGCTCAGGCTGCTAACAAGGTTGTTGTCTCCAGCCTATCCTTTCCCTCTTCCTTGCCTTGCACCAAGAACCATAGTTTGGCCTGCCCAGCCAGATCTTGCAGTACTGTGCTGCAGCAAGATAAAACAAGCTCTTTCTATCTTTCCTTAATTTCTCTCCCTCTTTTTCCACACTTTTCTCTTCCATTTTGCTCTCTTTCTGTGATGGCCTGCCTTCATTTCTCTCTCATTCAACCTAGTTTTTCTGTACCCCACCTTTATTTTCAAGTCTTGATATCAACTCCTTGTCATCACTATCCTGCTAGGTGATTTAAAATGTACTTAGTAGTAATACAGCAGCAAATCTTTCTTAATATTATGAGTAAAATGGGGGGATTAATATTTCCCCATGATATAACATAAGAACATAAGCCAATATGGGATCAGGCCAATGGCCCATCTAGTCCAACACTCTGTCACACAGTGGCCAAAATATACCAGGTGCCATCAGGAGGTCCAGCAGTGGGGCCAAGACACTAGAAGCCCTCCCACTGTTGACCTCCCAAGCACCAAGAATACAGAGCATCACTTGCCACAGCCTGAGAGTTCCTATCCATACCTTGTGGCTAATAGCCACTGATGGACTTCTGCTCCATATGCTTATCTAATTCCTTTTTGAAGCTATCCACGCTTGTAGCCATCACCGTCTCCTGTGGCAGTGAATTCCATGTGTTAACCACTCTTTGGATGAAGAAGGACTTCCTTTTATGTGTTCTAACACGACTGCTCAGCAAATTCATTGAGTACCCATGAGTTCTTGTATTGTGAGAAAGGGAGAAAAGTACCTCTTTCTCTACCTGCTCTATCCCATGCATAATCTTATAAACCTGGATCATGTCACCCCTCAGCCATCATTTCTCCAAGCTAAAGAGCCCCAAGCGCATCAAAGAGCCCTATGAAGAAAAGTGTTCCAACCCTTTGATCATTCTAGTTGTCCTTTTCTGCACTTTTTCCAATGCTATAATATCCTTTTTGAGGTGTGGTGACCAGAACTGTACACAGTACTCCAAATGAAGTCGCACCATTGATTTATACAGGGGCATTATGATACTGGCTGGTTTGTTTTCAATTCCTAATAATCCCCAGCATAGCATTGTACTTTTAGTGAAAAATGTTAAGTGGTAATCTAGTACCTGTGTTTCTCCCATTTCATGAATGGACTCCAAGAATCATTGCTAGCACACCAGCATTCAGTTCATTTTATCTTTAATTAGCATACATTATTCTTTCAGATGAAGAAGAAAATGTATATGTCCACAAGCAAATACTTTTCTATTCTAAGCTCCTGTTATAAAGCAAAGGCAACAAAAACGGTGTCCTAATTAGTGACTTGAATGACTTTTTACGATGCCTTATATGTTGCTTCAGTCACCTACTGAAATCCTAGCTGCCAGATTGGAAAGAAAGCAAAATGAAATGGTGCCATCTAGTGGCTGAAGTGGAATTCATAACAGGTGATATGCATTAAACAAAAACTATTTAATACCTGGACACATTTTACTAATTATATACATAGACCGAAAAGTGCAGGAATATGTCTAAAAGATCAGAATATGAATAAATACTACAGAAGACAAATAACCAAGACATGGTACAATAATGCAGCGTTTTTCAACCACTGTGCCATGGCACACTAGTGTGCCGTGAGATATTGTATGGTGTGCCGTGGGAAAAATTCCAATTTCATCCGTAACATGCGGCTTCGGCTCACAGAGTTAAATTTTTTTAACATTTTCTAATGGTGGTATGCCTCGTGATTTTTTTCATGAAAAAAGTGTGCCTTTGCACAAAAAAGGTTGAAAAACACTGCAATAATGCATTATAATCTTGAAATTCCCATCAGTAACATGGAATAAAAGCATTTTTCATAATTATGTATAGTCATTCTGTATATAGCTTCAGTGTCATGAGTTACTCGCACAAGAAGTCCCCCATTTGATAACAGTAGGTTGTGTATCAATGACACATCACAGCTGATAATCAAACAGCCATGCTCCATCAATATTGTACAATCAGTTTGCAAAAGACAAATTTATAGGTCCATAGGGGTAGAATGACAATTTTCACCCAATTTACAACTTTTTATAATTTAAATTAAAAACCAGTGTAGATATGATTGATGAAAAAAACTTTGCAATAAAGTTTTTGATGGTGTACCAATTACACTGTACAGCTACTGTGAATAAATGGACTATCTATAATTTTCATGTTTAAAGACAGCCTGTACAAGCTCTCCAGAGCAGGGGAGTATATTGGGGAAGGTTGACTGAAATGTACATTAATAAACTGATTTAATTCATCCTATTCTCTGTATGTATGTATGTATGTATGTATGTATGTATGTATTTATTTATTTATTTATTTATTTTAATAGAAAAGATCAACAGATGTTATTAGAAGCTTAGGTCTATGGTGGCTCTCCAATCCTGTTACATTTGGCAACCATTTTCCAATTGCCCTGTGCCCTTCCAAGAAAGTAGGAGATCTACCTGAAGCAGAGATTTCAGTTTGCATTAGCTCAGCAGCAGCATGCCAGCATGCTGATAGTGGGTTTTAAAACATAAAAGCAGTTTTGAGAGGGAAAGGAATGGATTGGTCTGCCATCTGAACATACCCAGGTACCTTTACTGTATGGTCATTTTCATATTGTAACTGGATGTCAAGAAAGAGTGGTTAGATATCATAACAAACTGAGGGAATTTCATGCAATGCTATTCAAGATAACTCCCTTGCAGACACAAAGCATGCACAGCTGTATATGTTTGGAAGGTGGAGAGATACCTGCTTCAGTCATCTCCTCACAACACTCAACCTTCATATGTAGAGTCTCATCTGCAAAGGGACCCATACACAAACACACAAACACAACTGAACGTACAATTCATATTCTTGAGGGGGGAAAGAGGTAAGGATCCCATGCACATAGTATACACACATAGGTCCTCATACAAATGGAATCTTCATCACATGGAGACTGGGCATCATGGGGTTAATGGATATGATCCTGAGATCCACACACACATGCAGCTCTTTTGTCCATCTGTACATGGCTAAATTAGATCTTTTCTGTCTGACAGAAGAGGAAGAAATTCAGGTTTTATTTTGGTTGGAAGTGCACACCCTATAGTTAGTATCTTGCAAAGAGGATTGTGTGAATTAATAAAATCTAGCCAAATTCTGACCTGATGGAGTAGATGTCAATGATTTGTCAGGAGGTCATAACAGGGAGAGTGCCTTCTCCTGCCCATGTCACTACATATTTCAGTCACTGAGGTAAGCTGCCCACTTTTACCCCTATGCCTCAAATTAAGTCTAATTCAACAGCCCAGAGCTTGTGTCAGATGCCATTACAGAGCACAAGTGACCTGGCAAACTAAAAAATGAGAGCTGTCAACTTGCTTAGGAATTCAGTTTTGTCAGCTGGAATGAACTACAAAGCACTTCTACTGTATGACACTGTGAAGTCTCGAGTAACATGCTCCATATTTTAATGTAGTATCAGCAACTTAAGAACATCTAATATTTATGAATACAAGTTGTTAACACCTTCGGATATTCTGATCAATCTTTACATGAAAGTGACAGTTTCTATTTATCCTATTCCAGGTTATTAAATTCAGTGAAATTCACAAGAACATGAAAATTCCAAGACCTCCCAGCCTTTTCAGATCTACTCACCCACACATGCCACTAAAGAATGAAAGCAGGTTGCAAAGTATAGATGTTATATTCTTGTATTTTTAAAATTGAGTAAAACAGCCAGGGAAACACAAGGAACCACCAAGAGGGAGAAAAAAGGATTAACTCAAATCTCTCCTTACATGATAGTCTATGCTCTTATGATCTTCAAGGAGGCCACAGTCATCTTTTCTCTCCTTTAACTGACCCATCCACCATCAATATTTTGGGAGGAATGGGCATTCTCATCAGGCTTTGGGGGCTTTTATTTACAAACTGATATTTTCCTAGATACAAGTCCAGTAGCACCTTAGAGACCAACATGATTTTGGGATATGAAACTTCAAGAGTCAGACTCTTGAAGACTTATACCCCAAAAAATCTTGTTAGTCTTTAAGGTGCTACTAGACTCTAGTTGTTTTACTGCAGATCAACAAGGCTACCTTCTGAAACTAATATTTTGTTCTGAAATTCCCCAATTATGAAGAAATCCTAAGCTCATCTGCAGGTAGGCCTCCTTCACTGCCTTTATGATAAGCACTCAACCATTTGTTTGTTATTAGAGGAGACCAGTGGACATCTCATTTTCCCTTCCCTGCCATTCTCTTTTTTTAGCTTCCTTGAAAGACTCCAGAGCTCCCTTTCTTGCTGCCATCTCTCCTTCCCACCCACCAACCTACCTTTATCTGCCCCATCTTCAGCTATCATTATTTCATTTATACCCCACTCTTCTGCACAATGGAGACCCAAAATAGCCTATAAGATTCTCCTCCCCTCCACTTTATCCTCTCTACAACTTTGTGAGGTAGATAAGGCTGAGAATGTGTGACTGACCCAAGGTCGCCCTATGAAGTTCCATGGCAGAGTAGTGATTTGAATCTGGGTCTCCTATATCCTAGTCTGAAATGTTAACCACTACACCACATCAACTTTCATGAAGTGGATCCTGTTGAACAGTAGCAAGTAACCAGTCTTGGCAAAGTCAGCCATGTTGCCTGTGGTTGCTGCCAGGCCTGGCCCCGATGAGTCCTCCCTCAAAGTCCAAAACAGCTTCAGAAAGGGCCCTGCCCCTTATCCCTGTCTTTTATGAACACAGAAACCATGGCTTTTGGCGGCGTGTACCTGGCAATGACCACCAAGGCATTTGTTTCTTAAAGCTACAGACACTACTTCTATTATTTTGGAGGGTTAACCCCCAATGTATTTTTTAAGAGTTCAGATTTTTCTGCAAACCTGGGATGTTTTTCAAGATTGTGGAAAGAACTGTCTTGTCTGTTCCTTGCTCCAGTGTTCAGATTTAAGTAACTGCAGATTTGGCCACTTTGAGAATTAGGTATACCGAGGAGGGGTTTTTTTCTTCCTGTTATTAGATTTGTATTTCCCATTCCCCATCCACTCTTTTCTTAGAATAATCTCTTGTCATCTATTAGTCAAATGTTTACAATTTTTTATACATCACTGATAAGATTCTTATCACATCAGTCTCTAACTGGGAGCTTTCAAACACAGGGCTCCAAAGTGGTATGCAGCACAATCACAGGTATGTCCAGGCCTGTAGCTACAGTGGGGCATTTCAGGGCCTGGCCATCCAACTTCCTGCCAAGGCCCCCACAATTTCCATCCAGCCCCCTGGCCGCCAACTCTCTGGGCCACCCAGAGGACTCCCCACCACTGCCCCTTACCCAAGCGTGGCTTCCTTCCCCAGGCAGAGTGTGAACGCTGCAAAAGTGAGGTTTTAAAAATTTATTTTAATTGTATTTTTTTAATTTTGTGATGTCAGTGCCCCTTGACTTATTTAAAGACCCCCCAAATTACAAAATCCTGGCTACGGGCTTGGGTATGTCTACTCAAAAGTAGTGAGGTTTACACCCAGTTGAGCATAATTAGGATTGCAGCCTTGGAACCAGGGCTCATTTCCTGCAGGAGCACACAGGAGTGAAGCTCCAGCAGTAAGGATCCCAGGAGGCAGGCACATGCAGCAGGCCCCACCCCCTGCTCCCAGCAGCCCCCCTCGCCTTTCCCAGCCCACTGGCCAGTCTAGCAGAGTGCAGCCACTAGCTGGCCCTAGAGCTGCTCCACCACTGCCTGCGCCATGGCACCCAGCCTGCCCAGGCTCTGCCCATCCTCATGCTGGTCCTGGCACGGCACCTCTGCAAGGCAAGCCCCGACAACTCCCATGAGGCCTGTGAGGAGCTCCACACCGGCCTCCTATGCCTACTCAGCATCCTCCTGTGCCTCTGCCCTGCCACCGCCCTGCCCCCCTACCTGCTCGAGGCCATGGTCGTCCTCTGTGTTGCCCTCCTTGACCCACGAGCAGCCACACACTTTCCTGCACCTGCCGGCCATTCAAAAGAGTCCAGTGGCACTTTTAAGATCAAGGTTTATTCAGGTACAAGCTCCCCCTCCTCTGTGAGGGCAGATCTGCATGTCCCGTCCCCCCATAGCTAGCAATCCAAAACAGTCCAGTGGAGCCTGAGCAGTGGATGGTGCATTCTGACATACTTCCAGAGATGTCAGGGGGTGTGGCATATGCAAATAAGTTGTGCTAATGAGTTATGGTAATGAGCTCCTGCACCTCTTTTTCTATTAAATGACCCCTAATTGGAACTATTCAAAAACTCTACTTTTCCATGAATCCTGTTTGGTCCTTTAAAAAAAAAAAGGCAGTTCTTACATTCTTAGCATTTTAATGTAAATTCCATGTCTAATTTCAAGCTGAAATTGAGCCCTGCCACAGGCTAAAAACCAATGTTTCTTTTAGTACAATCATATCAAGTTCTGAGACTGCCTAGCTCTAGAGTCTCCAAAGACAAGGAGGAACTCTGTGTAATAGCCAGTTTGGTGTAGTGGTTAAGTGCGTGGACTCTTATGTGGGAGAACCGGGTTTGATTCCCCACTCCTCCACATGCAACTGCTGGTGTGACCTTGGGTCAGTCACAAGCTCTGGCACAGCTGTTCTCTCAAGGACAGTTTCTGTCAGAAGTTCTCTCAGCCCCACCTACCTCACAGGGTGTCTGTTGTAAGGAGGGGAAGGGAAAGGAGTTTGTAAGCCGCTCTGAGACGCCTTTGGGCAGTGAAGGGTAGTGTATAAATCCAATCTCTTCTCTTCTCTTTTTATCTAATACCTTTTATTAGAACAAAGCAAACTGACACAAAATCTTGTACAACAAATCTTGTGTAAACTTTGATGTTCACCAGAACTCTTCATCAGGCTGGGTGTTACAAAATTTTAAAAGACAGGTAGCAGATTTTTCAAGTTATGACGCTAATGTCTAAGACACAAACAGAAAATTGGGAGGTTGAGAATCCCAGACAGGGTTGTCAACTCTAGATTGGAAAATTTCTGAAGATTTGGGGTGGAACCTAGGGAGAGTGGATTTGGCAAGGAGAGGGACCTCAGCAGGGTATAATGCCATAGAATCCACCCCCACCCCTCAAGCAGCCATTTTCTCCAGGGGAACTAATAGCTGTAGTATAGGGGTCAGCTATAGTTCCAGGAGATTTCCAGACCCCACTTGGAGGTTGTCAACCCTAATCCTAATCCAGGCCCAAATCCACAATAGGCAAAATAGCCAACCACACCTAACTGGCATATGTTCCCACTGGTTTCCCAGGGCCCATTACCACTTTGCATATTCCAACCTCCACAGTAAGACATGCACATACGCAAAGCAGTCCCAGCTTCCTATAAGCCTTTTGTATTATTTATAGTTAGAACTTCTCAGGGGAAAAAGTACATACAGCTTTTTAAACCTCTAAACTTCAAACATAATATTGTAAATCATGCATTTTCAATGAGTAGCAAATTCAACTTTGCATAACAATGATTTATTAAAAGTATGCAAGGCAGAATTTTGGCTAATTCAAACTTACTTGTTCATTCACTCAGGACATTTCAAAGTGATTAACAAGATGGAGCCTTTTAAAATAAAGACTTTCCTACATCCCAGGCATCTATTTGCAGTGAATCATTCAATAAATCTATAACACATGGGGGGGGGAGTTTCCAATCTCTAGCGTCACTGTTGTCATTTTACTTATTTATTTTGCAGTGATAGTAAGATTTACAGGTTTTAATCAATATAATGCTTGTGCTAATTTATCAGGGTTTACAATTAGGAAAAAACTCCTTCCCTATGAAGTTTTGCATACACAAGAAAACTATTACATCTTGGCAGTCATCCTAGCCTAATTATCTGGGTTTTTCTTGCATGCTGGTCATTTCTCTGCTACTGTTAATAGGAAGGAGAACCCCAGACAGGGCAGGCCTTTTGCTTTAACTGAATGTTTTCAGGCCGCAGGAAAGCCATCTGGGGTGCATTGCCAGGTACTTTGCCTCAGTCCACAAGATCACAAAAATGAGCTGCATAACCAAACAGAAAATCCCTTTTGGATTATAGAGCTAACAAGTTATGCTGCAATAATGAAGTAAAATAGGAGCCAAATCATATTGCCAGATTCATGATGTTCTGGCCTTGGATTCTGATCATTATGACTCAGTCTACCCAAAAGGCAATGGGCCTGAATAGTTCTGTTTAAACAACTATTATGTACTGAGATCGAGGCAGCATTCAAACAACTGATTTCTTTATTCAGCTCAGAACACAACAAACAGCACACAGAATAAGCCAACTATATACATTTTGAGCTAGGAAAACCACACCTCCAGAAACAATAATGTTCAATCATAAAACAGTGATTGGGACCAATAAGAACTGTTCCCGGCAAAAGTCAAGGTCTCTCCGGATTGGTCTGTTTGCAGCATTGACCAATCCGGTTGCGTATTTTAGAATGCTGAGCTTCTATGGAGCTGTGACCTAAGCTCACATTTAATAACACAGTAAACAGAATACATAACAACAACCTATTAGGGTTTGGAGAAGAGGGCCTGCTGTTGGCTAAAGGGTGTGCCTGAAAAAAGGAGGCACAGTTTTGATGCTGAAAGGGACAGAGAAAAGCCAAATTGCTGCTTGGAACTGGCTGAAACACCTCAGAGGTACAGGATCTCTCTCTGGGGATCTGATGTGGGGTAGCAGATCTGGTGCCCTTCAGGAGTGCCTCTGCCTCCACTGAAGTTCTGCATGCATATTTGTAAATAAAGCAAATGCTGTAAAAATGTTAGAAGCCCTCAGTGCTCTCTCCTTCAGAGGAAGCCAGATCAGATAAGCACTGACTAGCCCCCGGAGCATCTCAGAACTCATTTCTTCAAGAGTGAAACTACCACTTCTCTATGGTTTCTATTGTGTTGAGGGTACAGCCAACATAACATATTTCATTCTTTAAGAAGAAGAGATTGGATTTATACCCTACCCTTCACTTGGAGTCTCAGAGCGGCTTACAATCTCCTTCCCTTGCTCTCTCCACAACAGACACCCTGTGAGTACGTGGGGCTGAGGGCTCTTTCAAGAACTACTCTTGAGAGAACAGCTCTGAGAGAACTGTGGCTTGCCCAGGGTCATCCAGCAGCTGCACGTGGAGGAGTATGGAATCAAACTGGTTCTCCAAGATTAGAGTCTGTGCTCCTAACCACTACAACAAACTGCCTCTCAGTATAAATGGTATGGCTTATACATAAGCTGTTCACTAACTCTGTTCCTAGCTACACAGAGCCATCAGTGTGCTCCCTTCTCAGCAGTAGGGTTCGTAAGAGAAATTATCTTAATTCCTCTTTACTCAATTTCTGCCTGAAATCCAAAATCCCGTTTCTTGTCCTCTTTTGGGGAATCTGGAGATGCCTCTAATCAATTTCATTTTGATCAAAGACAAATATGAAAAGAGGAGGGATGGGGAAGGAGATTTTGCAAAATTTCAGAATTTCAGTCTGTAGATACTGAGAGGCAGACAGTGTCTTCCCAAACCTTTCTACTCTACTATTAGAGTACCAGATTGTAGTATGTAAAATAAAACAATGCAAGGGCTAAAGTTAGAGGAGGAAGATTCATTGATTTCTTTTTAAAATGAAAGAGAAGTCCTTTTAAAAGAGGGGGGAGGAGAGATAATAAGAACCACCAATGGCTATATCTAAAAAAAAAAGTTTCAGAAAAAGAAATTCTTCTTCCCATAACAACACTATAGCAGCAGCTCTCCACACCTTATGTCTAACCTGCATCAAGCAGCCTGTAGCTTCTCCTCTAAGCCAAGTATGACATCTTCCTCCAATGGAAGGGCCACTTCCATTGGAGGATAGAATTGTGGGGACAGAATTTATAATTTCACGATATTCTCTTATATTAGCCTAGTGTGTTAATTTGAAGACCTTCCCTAAAGGCCCATGTTCAAGTAGGCAGTTCAGCTAGTTGAGAGTGCATTGCATAAACCTCCTTAGATTAAAACTGTTTGAACTATTCCTTGTTCTTCTGGTCTCTATTCTGGAACTCGGAAACATTACAATCCCAATTATCCTCTTGTAATTTGGCCTGGATGGGCTCTCTTTACCCATGCAAAATTGTATGAGATCTAGAGCCAGCTAGAAAGAAAGAGACTGAGAGATAGACTGTTGTCCCCACTGAAAAAAGAGTATTTCTGTATTGCAAATTTAAAAACAATTTAGTAAATCTTCAAATATTCATAGCTGACTCCGTAAACAATATAATATTTAATCTATTTTCTTTATGACAACACTAGAAAATATTCCACATGTCTCCTGCTTCTGTTACAATGAGTTGAGTAAGATTTTTTTCAACGAGTCATACTACTGGTGAAAGACAAAATATGAGAATACTGTTTATAGGAACTACTATCTGGTGTCTGTCACTGGAGTAAACAATATGAACAAAAGTGAAAAACACGTTCAATGGTGTCAAGCAGAGTGCTGGGACTACAAAGTCACAGGGATTTTAAGATGCAAAATGCCTGAATAGCTTCTTATTCAGAAATGAAAACTGAAGAGTTTTGCCTGGCTTTCAGTACTGCCAAAAACTAACACAAAAAGGGGTGTTGGTCCCTTCCTGATATTTATTGCTGTGAGACTTCCCCTTTGCTGTACTGCCACACCCACCCTCTGACATCCTGGATGGGTTCAGGCCATTCTCCCAGCTGGCCTCAGAATGGGAAGGAGAGGGGATTCAGGCACCTGGGTCTCTTCTTTCCCTCCAAGTGAGCACACTCTCTCACTATCTGGCCCTATGTGCTCCACTCAATTTTTCGTCCCTGGCCTGGCTTGAAAGCCCTCCCTTGGCCCCACCTCTTCCTGGAAGTGATAAAAGAAGGGTGGATACCCACTATCAGGGCTGCCTATCCTTTGCTCCCCTCCCTCCTTCTTCTTACTCTGGACCTTCCCAGCTGCTGGCCATCACCCTTACAGACTGCTGCTGAGCTGTCCAGGTCTCCAGCTTCCTTTACAGTAGTGGTGGGAGCCACTACCTGGTTGGGGCCTGACACTGCTTGCCCTGCCAAGCTGGCCACTGCTCCTGGGTTTCCTGCTGCCTCCATCTCCTCAGGGCACTGGGTTGTTCATGACTTGCCTGGTGGGAGGGGGCTAAGTCAGGGATGGGAGCTGGCCCCAGATATTTCTGTGTCGTGCCAATACTAAAGCTAAAATGTCAATGTAAAAGCATTCCACATAAGTTCAGCTCAAAATCTGATGGTTTAAGCAGGTTCTATCATAGTCCATTTGAATGGAAAAACCCACACCACCTTTGACGAAGCATCAGGGAAAAGGCTTCTGGCAGCATGCATAAAATCGTAAGAGGGAGAAAATAGACTGGCGTTTAACATGTCTGGTGACGGCAACTTGAAAAGTTTCAGAGATATGAGGCGTCAAGAAATTAAACTAAAGAGCAGTTCAAAGACATTGTATTATTGTATTCAGTAATATGGAAGACACAATGTTAACTATGATTTATAGCTTAGCTCATAAAAATAGTGCCTTTATTATAAAGGTATAGGTATTTAATTTCAACAGTGGGCATAAGGAGGGAGGAGGGTTTTTTTCTTCCCGTTGAGTTTCTCAGCCCCAGGGATGAGAGGCATCTCCATTTGGTTTTCTTTTTTAATTATATTTTAGGAGAAATAGGTTTATTGAATAAACTAACTGGAATTACATTAAATTGCAAATTGAAGAAAGTTCAATGTAATTCTTAAGTAAATATACGTAAGGTATTTGATGTGAACATCAGGAAAGGACAGTGTAGTGGGTGTTATAAGATAATATGATTTAGAATAGAAAGATATTAGCAATTGGTATAACAGATTGGGTATAGTAGCAGTTAGCAACTGAATATAATAGAAGTTAAAGGAATAGCATGAGAATACTTTCTATTATTAAATAATTGTAGGATTGAGGGAAAACAAAGTCAACGTTTTGTATTACTGTACACTACAGAAATGAATAAATTATGATTTTTTTAAAAAGCAGATTCTATAAAACTTGGGTACAAAACTGTAGCTCCTGAGAATCTTCTGTTTATGTATGAACTTTGACAGAGGGAGAAAAAAGACATCAATATTGATGCCTGCTATTCAGGTGTAGGAAATTCAATATTTTTCCCTAAAACATCTCCTGGGTAATAATTTTTTGTTGTGCATATTGCTTATATAACCAGCTGATATTTACTTAGTTGTAAACCAGGAGTTGCCCTGAAAGCTATAGGAAGGAAAGTTTGGAATAAAGGAAAACAACTTGGTTATCTTCCAATTTTCTGTCCTCAGAATAATTAGCTCCATTTGCCAACTTTGTTATCTCCCTGTTTCACTTGGATCTTAACCCACAATTAGGTACCCCTGAAAGAAAATTTTGGCTTCAGTGTCATTTCAGAACTGACTAAACAGTCTGCATGCATGTATTGTTAAAAGTGCTTTTTGTTGCATCTGTACTTTTGCCCATTGATCATTCTTGGTTCTGCTGATGACTCAGAATGATTTGCTGATATTTACTCAGTTAATCGGAATTAGGCAATAAGGATTCCATGCTTCCAGAAATGAAGAGATTGATTCCATAATTTGGAAATACTTGGTTAAATAAAAACATTTCACAGTCATCTTGAAAATTTCACATGCATTTTTCAAAGGCTTAAATTTTATTTATTTATACCCCGCCTTTCTCCCCACTGGGGACCCAAAACAACTTACATCATTCTCCCTTCTTCCATTCTTATCCTCACAACAAACCTGTGAGGTAGGCTAGGATGAGAGTATGAGACTGGCCCAATGTCACCCAGCAAGCACTGAAATCTCCCCAACAAAATTTGCAGGCACTTAGTTAGCAAAAAATAAATAACAGTTAATTTCAGTGTAGAACACCTACTATAAGCTATTTGCTGATTTCAGCTTGTTAATTAATCTCTAATTAGTACCTTTCAATAAATTGCTTGTGTTATACTCCCACTGCACTTTCAGGAAGTTCATTTTCTGTCAATTCAGATTTGGAGGAGAAAAGAAAAATGTTAAATATATTATAACCATTTGCAGATTGGGATACTAACCAAAAGTTCATAGGCACAATTCCACGTTCAAACCCAGTCCTGACCCCTGGGCTCCCAATGTGAGAACGTCAGGAGTGCACAAAGAGTCTTAACTTTGCTTATTCTAGAAACCAAGATCATTAAGTTTTCCATAAAAGTTGTGTGTAGGAACATTTCTTTACCGTTTAAATAACCACAAGAAGACAGTTACAAAACAATTTAAATGGTACAACTGCCATACTGGAAAGAAATACTGCAGTGGTTATTATTCATAAGTTACACACTGGGATGATGGATGTATTCCAATAATATTAACAACTATCTTGTCTCATAGAACTAGATTCATAGTCAATTGCAGATCTACTTTGAGATCCTGCACATTTCTTGGACAGCAAAGGTGACAAACAAGCAAGTACTGGAGCGCATAAAACCAGACATGCCATTGGAAGGAAAAATCACAAAACTGCGACTGACTTATTTCAACTATGTCATGTGGAAGAACTCACTAGAAAAAGCAATTGTGCTTGAATTGGTTAGCAGCAAAAGGAAACCTGGCCACTAAAGAACACAGTGGCTAGACACCATAAAAGTTGACACCAGCCTGAGCATGGAGCAACTCCAAGGAACAGTACAAGACTGAAAAACATGGAGAGAGCTGGCCCATAGAATCACCAAGAGTTGAACCAACAACAGCATCAACTTTGAAAGACTTTTTCCCAGTGTATATTATTCATTTTAAATTGGAAATATTTCAAAATCAAATAAATATTACAGGAAACAAATTTTATCTATTGCAGGAGTAACAGACACAAGAAGTCTTTATTCCTTCAATCCACTTGTCAGAGCAATGGACATTTAATGGTGCATTAAAATGCTCTTAACTAGATTGGATTTTTAAAAGAGGTGAAAGATAAGTAAGTAGATATGTGTGCCAAAAGAGTCAGAAAATTATGGTTCCATGATCTGAATTATTCATGCCATTCAATAAAAGAAAAGAAAAAAATTGTTGCAACAAAGAAAGAAATACATGTTCAGGATTACAAGATTCACTTTAGGGATTCTCCAAATAAAACCAGTGCATACCATTCTTGCAACAGAGGCTGCTTCCAGATGAGGTGCAAAGCCATCCTACTCAGGCCTGTAGCTACAGTGGGGCATCTCAGGGCCTGCTCCCCTGACTCACTGCCAAGGCCCCCTTACTGCCAAGGCCCTCTGACTTCTCATCCAGGCCAGGCAGTCCCTTGGAGCTGTGTGCAGGGGTCTGTGCGGGGTGCCCCCTGACTTATTTAAAGGCCCCCTCAATTAAAAAATCCTGGCTACGGGCCTGATTCTACTAACATAAGAACATAAGAGAAGCCAATGTTGAATCAGGCCAATGGCCCATCTAGTCCAACACTCTGTCACACAGTGGCCAAAATATACCAGGTGCCATCAGGAGGTCCAGCAGTGGAGCCAGGACACTAGAAGCCCTCCCACTGCTGCCCCCTCCAGCACCAAGAACAGAGTGCATCACCTGCCCCAGACTGAGAGTTCCCATCTATACCCTGGGGCTAATAGCCACTGATGGACTTCTGCTCCATATGTTTATCTAACTCCCTCTTGAAACTGTCCATGATTGTAGCTGCCACCACCTCCTGTGGCAGTGAATTCCATATGTTAATCAGTCTTTGGGTGAAGAAGTACTTCCTTTTATCTGTTCTAACCCGACTGCTCAGCAATTTCATGGAGTGCCCACGAGTTCTTGCATTGTGAGAAAGGGAGAAAAGTACTTCTTTCTCAACCTGCTCAATCCCATTCATAATCTTATAAACCTCGATCATGTCACCCCTCAGCCGTCATTTCTCCAAGGTAAAGAGCCCCAAGTGTTTTAACCTTTCTTCATAGGGAAGGTGTTCTAACCCTTTTATCATTCTAGCTGCTCTTCTCTGCACTTTTTCCAATGCTATAATTTCCTTTTTGAGATGTGGCGACCAGAACTGTACACAGTATTCCAAATGAGGTAGCACCAATGATTTATACAGGGGCATGATGATACTGGCTGATTTGTTTTCAATTCCCTTCCTAATAATCCCCAGCATAGCGTTGGCCTTCTTTATTGCAGTTACACACTGTCTAGACATATTCATTGAGTTATCTACTATGACTCCAAGATCTCTCTCTTGGTCCGTCTCTGCCAGTTCAGACCCCATCAACGTGTATTTATATTTAGGATTTTTGGCTCCAATGTGCATCACTTTGCACTTGGCCACATTGAACCCCATTTGCCACGTTGATGCCCACTCACCCATCCTCGACAGATCCCTTTGGAGTGCCTCACAATCCTCCCTGGTTTTCACCACCCTGAACAACTTTGTGTCATCTGCAAATTTAGCCACTTCACTGCTTACTCCCAATTCCAAATTGTTAATAAACAAGTTAAAAAGTATTGGACCAAGTAATGATCCCTGTGGTACCCCACTGCTTACCACCCTCCACTGAGAAAGTTTCCCATTTATACTCACTCTCTGTTTCCTATTTACAAGCCAGTTTTTGATCCACAAGAGGACTTGTCCTTTTATCCCATGACTATTGAGCTTACTTAGGAGCCTTTGATGAGGAACTGTATCAAAAGCTTTCCGGAAGTCAAGGTAAATAATATCTGTTGGGTCCCCCTTGTCCACATGTTTGTTCACTGCCTCAAAAAAAACTAATAGGTTAGTGAGACAAGATCTTCCCTTACAGAACCCATGCTGAGTCTGCCTCCACCCCAAAATGCACCAAGAAGAAAAGGAATGGTGGGAACAGCAAATCACTTGTTCTGCTGTTGAGCCCATGTATTGCATCTGCACAGTGAGTAATACACACACCTCGCATAGCCCTTTATTTCTTTTCTTCTTTTCCCCCCAGCCACACTAGAGTGCTACAAGCACAGCTTGGTAAAGAAAAAAGGGCTTTAAAGGGCTAAAAATTGGAGGAATACAGTTGCCACATATGTTAGGATAAAAGCCCTTAAGGCCACACTGTTGAGAGGGCATTATAAGTCAACCTGAAATATCAACACACCTAAAACATAATTTACTTTTAATTTTTTGATTTATTAATTAAATTCTAGAGACCCAAATGCTTACTTAGATCTAGATTCTACAGTACTCACTAATTCATTCAAAATATAAAGGCTGTATCAGCTCAGTGTAGCATTATCTGATAAAACAATTCTTGCCCTTCACAAATATAAATCCTCAACCATATCAGTAATACTCATATTTAGCTACATGATGAGTAACAGAGAGGCATCTAAGGAGTTGGGGAAACGTTTGGTTTTAGAGCTATGAATGATGATATTGAAAATATATGGTTGAAAAAAGAACGGAAAATGATATAAAAAATGTATAAAACTTTGTTGACTGTATATACTTTGGATGAAACTGTTAAAGAACAAATGATAAAGTGGGCCATAAATATGAACAAAGAAATTTCTATGGAATCATGGGAATTTTTGTGGAAAAGATCTTTTAAAATGTCTACCTGTATCAATGTAAAAGAAAATTGTTATAAGATGATGTATAGATGGTACATGACACCAAAAAAGATTGCCAATATTAGTATGGATAAGAACTTGAGTAATAAATGCTGGAAATGTAAAAAAGTAGAGGGTTCTTTTTACCATATGTGGTGGTCATGTGATAAAGTGAAAGCATACTGGTCTAATATACATTGTGTGATGCAGAAAATACTGAAAATCCCAATTGAGAGAAAGCCAGAACTTCTTCTCCTCGGTTTGACAATGGAAAAAATTCCACAAGAAAAAAGGACATTGTTATGGTACATGATTACGTCGGCGAGAATGGCCTTTGCTCAGCATTGGAAAATGGAGAAGGTGCCAGATGTACATGACTGGTTGAGAAAACTGTTATTTTTAGCGGAAATGGACAAAATGACAAAGAAATTAAATGGACAAATGGCAGAACAATACCTAAAAGACTGGGAAGGATTGAAACTGTATCTAGAAACTGAATATAGAATGAAGGGGAAAATATATAACTTGGATACGTATGGATATTGAACGAGAAATGAAATGAATTTTGAACTGTATGTGCTGTTATATACAATATGCTGAAATTGTAGAGGTTATATATAATTCAAATGTGTTACCTGGTTTGTCGATGTACTTAAGTCTAAGCTTGATTGCCTTATAATTTTTCTGTTTGTTATTAGCAGTGTTGGAAGCCTATTAGGGGGTGGGGGGATTGGGACGGGGATCTTCCTTTCTGAAATTGTATTGGTAACGTGATTGGAAATGTTGAATGTATCCCAATAAAAATTTTGTTTCAAAAAAAAAAAAAGGAGTTGGGGAAACAACAGTAATGCAGAAATGTACTATCTGAAATTCCTTCACAAGTGGAGCATCTGAGAAGAGCTCAGTTTATGAAGAGGAAATATGGCAAGGCCAGAGATCAGTGTGATGCATTGTCATTAACCATATCTCGATTAATCTCTGGCAATGCTGTATGCTTTTATAGGGAACAGTATTCCTGGTTTTTCAAATTATTTTTAATTTTTATACTTTGAAAGGATTGGCATTTATACTATGTTAGCATTAAATATGAGCATGGTACTATGAAACCAAGACAAGTTTCACTTAAGACAACATAACATAACAACCTGCCTTCGGAGTTTGAATGTTACATGGGAAAGATCTGAAATGTGGTGTAACATCAACTATCCAGAGAAAAGCCTTTTCCCATTTGCTGATAACCATAATATGACAAATCCTCTGTTGCTTCAACTCATACAGGGAAAGATTTGTCCTTTAACTTAGTGGGAAAAATTTCCAGTGTGCCATTGTCCAGGAGGGCTGCTGACATTCACAAGCAGCTGAACTAAGCCCAATGGGAACAGCAGTGCTCCAGGTGACACTTGGCCATGTCTCAGAGGGCACTCATGGTGACCTAACAGGCTTGCCTGTTGCATATTAATGCACTGCTACAAGTTATGCAACTCCTGCAGCACTGCAGGAACTGCTCTCTCTGCTTGCTCCTATGCTTTTATTTAAGTATGTTGCAATCTATCTCTGAACTCAACTACTTCTAAGAGATTTTGCAGGGTATCCGGTCTGTGGGGTAGGATGCAAAACTACGGAGAGAAAGATAAAGGAAAGATAATGCAGCAAAATAGCTATGAATCTGTGTTTTTATTATTAAACTGAAAAATATCAAGAATATCACACCTGCAAATCATTCCCTACACTCTGACACTCACCTCTAGCCCTACACTCATAGGGCATAAGCAGCCAAAGGTATAGCCAAATTCCATTTTCCGGTAAACCAGAGAATCATGATTAAAAGTGTAATAAAATGCCATCTCATTATGAGAAAGTCAAGCCCTAAAGGAAACCACCATATCTCTTAATCAGTAGCTTGCCCATGGGGTCCCCCCACACTCAGACTAAACTGGGGACAATAACCTGACATTCCTTTGCACTCAAAGAGCATCTCAATTAATACAGGCTTGCCTTACTCTCCAAGTATCCACTTAGCATTATAACTTTCTCTCCTGGACAGTTATCTCCTTCCTACTCCTTGAAATAGCTCAAGCAAAACAAAAAAATACTCTCACAACTGGTGGAGAACAGAGTGAACTAGGGGTATATAAGAACCTCATTAGACAATCATTTTAAGCCTGCCTCAATCCTTCAGCCTCTATCCCAGATTTCAGGGGAAATCAGTGCACTAGAGATTACTGGAGAGTAAAGCCATTTTGCACATGTTTCAAACAGGAATACCTTTATATACATTGCAATAGATGTGACCTGGAATGAATTAAGATGGATCTCATGCTGAGAATGTGTTTTTGTATGAACTTTTGAAGGGCAGGCACAATCTAGACAAAAATTAAGGACTTGAGCTTTTTCAGTGGAAAGAGTTAGATATGTGCTCAGTTCCCTCCAGTTCCCTCCAATCAACAGGATTCAAGCACATTTCATTGTAGCTTGCTCACACAGAGATAAATTCTATGAACTGCAAGAGCAACTTTTATACTTTTTAAATAAATCCAAATTAGATTTCTCTAGTAATGTTAGTAAAATGTCATCTATAATATAGCACACAAATTATTACTTGGATGGGTTACCAATCAAGTCTCAATAAAATTAACTGCAAATCAAATACTATTTTTAGGTTTCAACAAATCTTCCTTGAAAAACCCTGGAAAATGAATTTTATAATTACCAAAATTAATCCTATTATAAAAAACAAAATATGTCATGGAAGCTAGGTACTCCAGTGATTACCAGCTTTTTTTGACTGTACAAGAAATATACCAATGAGTACAAGTGCTACTCTACATTCATTCCTCTACTTCTTATAGTCCTCATTAACAGATTATAGAATTAGGGACAACTGGCTTTATTCTCTCTGTGTCTGAGTGCTTCCCTTTACTTTTTGCCCTGAGCATTCAGGGACAGCACTGAGGTGAGGACTAAAAGTTTGTCGGATGGCCCTGGTAGAGGAAGCAGGTTTAGCCTCTCCCCACACAGCCTTGCAGATTTCAGTCCCATCCTCTTTGTACCATAAGGAATTTTAATGGAAGTCATTGAAAAAATGAACCCATGTCTGCAATGTCCTTGCTCTTATCTTCAAGGCTTGTCCTATGTTCCATTGTAGGGTTATGCTGATGTATTATGCTAGAACAAATGAATCCATGTGAAACTTTTAATGTATTTTATAACATCAATAGAGTTCTTTTGCCATGTTCCTCTGCTCTCAGAGATTAGAGATGCTCTGAATTTCATGTTGAATGTGTTCAACATAAATTTATCAAGTTTGAATGAGACAATATGATTGATCTGATTGACTGGCAGCATATGACCCAAATGTATGCCAAACAGGTTTGTATGGTTTTTCTCTCCAAAAACTGGGCGTGTGGCAAAGTACTGCCGATCCAGTGAGACTCTTTGCCATTAATGAATGACTGCTAACATGAGCAAAGAAAGGTAACTTAAAAAAAACACACCATGTATTTATGAGTGATTTGACAATCTATGGCTGGATCTACTCAGCAAGCCACCATTTCCCCACATTTTTTCCTTGTCATGCTTTTGGGGAGGGGAGTTATTTTGTTTTAATGTTATTGCACTACTGTGATCTAATGTATTGCAACAGCTGCTGAAATTTTAGTTTTCATTTGAAAAACAAAAGTAAGTCTCTATCCTCTTATGTTGCGGATTCACTTACAACTCAGCAATGAAAGGGGCTAGATGCTTGTGTGTGTTTGTTAACTGCCGTCAAGTCACTTTTGACTTATGGCAACCCTATGAATTAATGACCAGAAAAACATCCTATTGTTAACAGCCTTGCTCAGGTCTTGCAAACCGAGGGCCGCCATGGCTTCTTTGATTGAGTCAATCGGTCTCATGTTCATCTTCCAGCTTTTACTGCTGCTTCCAGCTTTCCCTTGCATTATTGTCTTTTCCACGGACTCTTGTCTTCTTATAATATGACCAAAGTACAATTGGGAAAATGGCAGCCATGGCTGCAAGAAAAGCCAATTGCACTGCACTTTAGAAACAATACAGTGAAGCAGTCTGTCAGCCACAAATCAGTCCATGATCAGCCAAACCAATCATTAAAAAATCAGCTTTTTGTTCCTTGAGCCATGGAATAGTTACCAATAAGTACTTCAGTATGAAATTAACAACAACAACAATGTACTATGGTTAAACAAATAGAAATCAATTATATAAGATTTCCGAGTAAATAGTGATGCATGTTTTAAACCCATGGTACATTCAGTATGTTACTCAAGTGTTCTTCGATGCTTAATTTCCAGAACAAGAGATTGTGAGGATCAAGCCTACACTGTGACCTCCCTCCCCATGCCACACAAACACGGTTGAATCCCAGTGTGGAGAACAAAGAGTTTGCCCAGGCACCTGTATTTTAAAATTATGGGAAGTTTTAGCTTTATTTAAAGCTTCCCAAACTGACAAATTTTCAATTACACTTCATGCATGATGAAAAGAAGAAAGGAGAAAAGAAATCAATGTGAAGAGTAAACAAGCTGTATTGCATCCATCCTGAACTAACAAAAGTTAGTCATGATGTCTAAACACAGCCATTAACTCAGATCTTTTGGAACTTAGTTTTGGCATCAGCAATCATTAATAAATCTTAGTTCCAATGGGATCGGGCTCTTAGTAAGCTAAGGGGCTTAAATTACTGTTTACTGGAAATCAGTGCTGAATGGGAAATAATGTAACTTTCTGTGCATGGAGAACTACAGCAAAAAAAACCCTGTAGAACAATTAAGAATTTCCAAGTTAGAACATACTAGCAGATAAAATTAAGTTGTTTGTAAAATTACTACCATTTAGATTAATTAGTGCACAGCAGATAATATCCTTGCAGGTCATCACAATGCATTAACAATGCATTATATGGTGCCTAATTAAAGTCAAACAAGGCAAAATGTGGTATAAACCGATTTACAGCACAGAAATTAGTCAGATCTTATTTTGCAGATCTCTAACATGCAGTTATGCTACCCAATAAAAAATCAAATATGACACTAATGCCTAACTGGATCAAGGCCAAAACATGTGATGTTGATCTTCGGCCTATCTTTTGTATATAAATTGATATAGCAGTCCCTCAATTCCAAGCAATGACTTTTTAAAAATGTAGTTCATGCATTATGAATTAAATACTAATTTGGTTTTTAAGACATTTATGGGTGTGTGATGAAAGATTAGGAAACCCATTTAATTCTTAATGTGCTGAATGTACATTTTAGTCATGCAACAAAAAAGAGGCAAGAAACAACTAAACCTTAACTAAGTAGCCTTTCTGGGCACTCAAGCATCTGATTTGATTTCTGCACTCAAGCAGGGAAACCCAAGCAGGACAACAGGTCATACTAGAAATACAAACACCACCAGAAGAGAAGTCAGGGTCGGGTAAAAGGAGAGGACAATCAAGACAGATGCAAGTATCTCCTAATTATTTGACCTGGTGTTGCTGGAAACATGGAATTAAAACCAGCTCAGAAATGATGTCAGCATAATGTATTCCTTTCTTCTCCCTCTTCCAAATCTGACATCCTGAGATGCACATAACTATTGCATAAGGCTATATCTGCATTAGTCTTTCCCACCAGTGTCCCCGCCTTTTGACTCCGTCTTCAAAAAAGCTGTCCACATTTGGTATCGTTTTCACACCTCAACAGTGCAAGCATAGTTTCACACGTCCACATCTGTTTATCGCCCTCTCGGGGCGACTCCACTGTCATTGCACCTCCACACTGCTTTAAAAGAATATTCTCCAAACAACTCTTCAAACAAGCATAGAGAAAGACGCTGTCACAGCAGCACACAACTGATTTAAAATGCAAATGCAGATACAGCGTAACACTGCCACCACCCAAGGCTAATAAAGTCATGTCTTATATCTAGAAACACTACATACATTAATAATAGTATAAACTCATCCATTGTTCTTCCTTTTACCACAGGCTTTTTAAACAAATAATCTAGGGCTGATCAATTCAGCAGGCTGGCACTATTGTCCAATAAGGGGCATGCAACAATGGAATGTATCACCATCAGTACACCCCACCCCAAAACGTTCATCAAGAAACAGCAATGAAATAACAGCTGAACATCTAAAGCTGTGTAAATGACACTTTTTTCAATACGTTGTTTTTGTTATAAATTCTCAAGTCTGTTTTTCCATATTCACTTGGGGAGGTGGTTGAACTTTTACATATGTTTTCAAAACAAAGGTAAAACTGTGTTGGTACTTCATAAGGGTATTACATTACTTATTAATAGGAATCTACCAATCTTAACTTATAAAAAACCAGAACTTGATTTATACCTGGGGGAGATGTATGGCTGTTATTCTTTCCACAGTGGGCGTCTTCTGCTGCAGTTACTTTCTGTTTGGAGGTCTATGGACACTATTTACGTATGGAATTACAGAGAAGCCTACCATTGCTTTTGAATATGCTCTTTTTGTAAAATATGTTTCATTGCCATGAGCAATATGTTGGTTATGTACCTATACATTCTATTGGGTTATGACCACTAACCCATCTTTGTAATCCAATGACTGTAATATACAGTTTTGAATATATATTGTTGTGAATTGTAGATGGTCTTCCCTTGGTGGGCGTTATTTGTGGCTATTCTGTACACTAAGGGTTCCCTATTGTCTTTGGTACCACTCCCAAGTGATGGCAGGAAACAAGAGCCAAGGGTGGGGGATTCCGGGGGGTGGGGGGCTGGCAACCCTGACCTACATCATTAAACTAAGTTTACTGTTTCATTATTTCTGCTTTGCATGTCTGTATGCTTCACTGTAACCACATAAAACCATAAATCACCAATAGCTGACACCCCTGGAAAGACAGAAAGAGACAAAGCTGCATGCAGGAATACAAAAGTAGCTTTTATACTGGAATCAAAGGCAAGCTGAACAGCATAAACAGGCAATAAGAGGAAACCACTAACATAAGATATTGACTTAAAGATACATGAAAATTCACACAGAATAATGAAAACATTCCACTAACAAAGAATTAACAAGTGTCGATTCTGCACTGAACAAAGTCACTAGCACTGCACATATATGTAGGGATAAGCTAACACACATGGAAGGGAAGCAAATGCATTTGTCCCACCCTGACCTTTATAACTTAGGCACACAGTTTCCACCTCCCTTATGTGCATTTGTCCCAGCATAGACACAACATCTTATGCAGGTATCAACTATATGTGGACAGGTTCCATCCCCAAGACTGGAAACACTTTTTTCATTTCTTTGGGATTCATAACTCACACAGCTCTTATATATAGGTGTACAGATTTAGTACTAATGTAGTTTGTTATGATTGTTGATATACATTGTAATGGTGATTAACTGGTTGATTTGTAACTTTGCATTTTTAGGACGTTGGTATATTGTTTAACAGTTATTATATGTTTTGATATGTTATACTTCCTCTTAATAAACATTTTAAAAAGCAAAAAAAAAAAAAACATAAGAGAAGCCAATGTTGGACCAGCCCAATGGCTCATCCAGTCAAACACTCTGTGACACACAGTGGCCAAAAATACCAGGTGCCATCAGGAGGTCCACCAGTGGGGCCAGGACACTAGAAACCCTCCCACGGTTGACCCCCCAAGCACTAAGAATACAGAGCATCACTTGGCCCAGAGTCCCTATCTATACGTTGTGGCTAATAACCACCGATGGACCTCTGCTCCATATGCTTATCTAATTCCCTCTTGAAGCCGTCCATGCTTGTACCCCACCACTCTCCTGTGGTAGTGAATTCCATGTGTTAATCACTCTGGGTGAAGAAGTACTTCCTCTTATCCGTTCTAACCTGACTGCTCAGCAATTTCATGGAGTGCCCACGAGTTCTTGTATTGTGATAAAGGGAGAAAAATACCTCTTTCTCTACCTGCTCTATCTCACGCATAATCTTATAAACCTTGATCATGTCACCCCTCAGCCATCATTTCTCCAAGTTAAAGAGCCCCAAGCGCTTTAACCTTTCTTCATAGGTTATCAGTCTAGTTGCCCTTTTCTGCACCTTTTCCAAAGCTATAATATCCTTTTTAAGGTATGGTGACCAGAACTGTACACAGTATTCCAAATGAGGTCGCACCATTAATTTATATAGGGGCATTATGATATTGGCTGATCTGTTTTCAATACCCTTCCTAATAATCTCCAGCACAGCATTGGCCTTTTTTATTGCAGTCACACATTGTCTTGACATTTTCATTGAGTTATCTACTATGACTCCAAGATCTCTCTCTTGGACAGGCTCTGCCAGTTTGGACCCCATCAATGTGTATTTATAGTTAGGATTTTTGGTTCCAATGTGCATCACCTTGCACTTGGCCACATTGAACTCCATTTGCCATGTTGATGCCCACTTGCCCATCCTCAAAGATCCCTTTGTAGTCCCTCACAATCCTCCCTGGTTTCACCACCCCAAACAATTTTGTGTCATCCACAAATTTAGCCACTTCGCTGCTTACTCCCAACTCCAAATCATTAATGAACAAGTTAAAAAGCATTGGACTGAGTACTGATCTCTGCGGTACCCCACTGCTTACCACCCTCCACTGAGAAAATTTCCCATTTATACTCACTTTCTGTTTCCTATTAATTAGCCAGTTTTTGATCCACAAGAGGACTTGTCCTTTTATCCCATGATTTTTGAGCTTACTTAGGAGCCTTTGATGAGGAACTTTATCAAAAGCTTTCTGGAAGTCAAGGTAAACAATATCTATTGGTTCCCCCTTGTCCACATGTTTGTTCATACTCCAGATGACTGTGATGCATCCTGTGGACATAATAATTGGCAAGCTAGTTGAGTACTGCGGACACAATTAGGAAACTGCACGTAGGAGCAGGTAGAGCTAGCATGCTCAGTTCCAAGTAGAGGGCAAGGCTAACAACTTGCTGCTGTTTCCCTTACACACTTTGGATTGTACTTACATTTGTAGTGAGTACAGAGCTACTATACTTCAAAACTGCTATTTACACCAACTATATATCTTTTATTTGGTATAAACACTGACTCCCACTTGTTTGGTGTTCTGTGATCTCTGGTGCTACATCTAGCATCAATGGCCAAGTACAAGATGCAGTGTAGCTTCTCCACAGTTTTTTTAAACATATCATCTATGGAAGGAATGCACAAACGGTATTATAGAAAAAATAAAGAAAGACTAGAGAGCATATACTGATTATATTAACAAACAGGCAACATAATAAAATGTCTAATCTTCCACCAGTCTGTGCAGAACTGATTTCCCAGCCAATTAAATCAAGAGTCTGCCTGGGGCAGCACAAAAAGGAGTACACTAATACCTGTAGAGATTTGGCTCATAGCATCTATCAGCAGCATGGGAGAAACACAATCACTTCCTGGACTAAGATTGTCAACCTTAAACATGCGTCTTGGAGATCTCTGCTACCTGAAGAGCAGTTGTAATTTTGAGTGATCTCCAGCCCTCACCTGGAAATTGGCAACAATGGTTCCCCAGGACGAAATGGCTGGTTTGATGGGTGGAGTCTATGGCATTGTACCTGTCTGACGTCCCAGCCCTCCTGAAACTTCACCCTCTTCATGCTCCATCCCTCAAATCTCCAGGAATTTCCCATCTGGAGTTGGCAACCCTATCAGGACTGGCCCCAATGAGTTTTCTCCCAAAGGCCAAAATAGGTGACAGGACCAAGTTTGGTTGCCTACCAACAGGCACTGAGGGGAAAGTAGGGTTGCCAGCTCTAAGTAGGGAAATACCTGAAGATTTGGAGGGTGGATCGTGTGGAGGGCAGCATTGGAGGGGGGAGGAAGGACTCAGCAGGGTATAATGCCATAGGGTCTACCTTCCAAAGCAACCATTTTCTCCAGGGGAACTGATCTCTTCATCTGGAGATCAATTGTAACAGCGGGAGATCTCCAGGTCCCACCTGGAGACTAGCAACCCCAGGGGAAAGTCAGCTGCACAGCGGGGGGTTGAAGAGAATGGTTTGATGGCCGCTGGGCCAAGATTGGCAACAATAGTTCCCCAGGAGGAAATGGCTGATTGGGAGGGTGGAGTCTATGGCGCTGTACCTGTCTGAGGTCCCACCCCTCCTCAAACCTCACCCTCTCCAGGCTCCACCCCTCAAACCTCCAGGAATTTCCATACCTAAAGTTGGCAACTTTATCTCCTCCCCTCTCAGCAGCCTCTTCCTAGGCAAAATTCTTACTTCATTCTCTTCTGCTTTGTGATCTGTACAGCAATCCTGTAAGGTAGATTAAGCAGAAAGTCTGTGGCTGGTCCGAAATCACCCAGGCAGCTTCCATAGGGATGCTCCTGCTGAACAGGAGCAAGCAGCCAGGGCTAGTGACGCCATGCCAGTCAGGAGGCATGAAGTCACCCTGAGAGTGCTGGCAGGCCTAGGGTTGCCATTGCCAACAAAGACAAATTGATGCAAAGGAGGATGGAAAAGTCTCCATATCTCTATTTTGCCTTAAATTGGTATTGATGCCAGGAGAGTGAGAAAATGCCAGAGGCTCTGGGTGGGTGCCCCATGGTAAATGTACCAAACAATTCCTAAAGATTTTCCAAAACACTACTCTGTGGATAAATCATTTTCTACACTCACAGCATCTCCTGCCAGAACGCAACTCATTCCCAGCACTCTGAATTAGTACCAGATCTTTTTTTGCCTTGTAGTATTCTGCTTGTGGTGTGATCTGTCTTTTTTGTGGTGTGGCATGGTTGTGTTATTGGGTTTGTTTCTTTTGAAGGGGAAGTGTTGTGAGTGAGGACATATTTTACCTCAAAATACAACAGGTCACATACGCAACTGACAGTTCCAGCTGTCTTGGGGGGGGGTTTGAAGTGTGGAATGAAGTCCAATCAGTTTCCATATACAAATGACCTTGAAATCCTGGCCTATGCTGTAGTGGGTGGGAAAGAACTCAGGCAATGCACCTAGTGGATAGGGACAGCTTCTGAATGACACTTCAGAGAGCCAACTGATTTTGCCAGGCATAGAACTTTGCCACCCCAAGTGGCTTTTATATTTATAGAGAGGTACTCCCCTCCCCTGCCCTCACCAGGTTCCACCCCCAAATCTCCAGAAATTTTCCAGTCTGGAGTTGGCAACCCTATCCCGGACCCATTGAAACAGCAGACAGGAGGAGGGCAATAAGTGTGCGTTCCTTGAGATACAAAATACCTTGAACAGAAAATATTAAAGTTGTTGCAGTGTATCTAGAGACAATGGAAAAGAAAGTTTAATTGTTGATCTATGCTACAAACATCAAGTAGTTGCCTAGTGATGCTGACAGGAAGGAAGATTATAAACCCTTAGCATATTCTCATGGCAAAATAAGCCCCTTCAAATTTCCTTTGTTGGCTTCAGGCAAGCTGAATGAGTCTATGAAGCATATATTTACTTGGCCTGGTCCCCTTGAAGCCTGGTTCCATGGTGCATGAGCTAACATTAAAGACAGAGTGCATATGAACATGTGCCAAATGCCTAACACCCTTTCTCCTGGATTTTTTTCAAGCACAAAAGTGAACCGCAAACAGGTCAGAGCCCTAGCACCTCTGGACTGCATTTAAGAAGTTGCCCTTTCTGGCCAGAAACAGATAATCCTAATTGGGTTAATTTTGTTCATGTGGATATTCATGTACAGTGGTCTGTTGATGGATGTACTTTTCTACATCTATACATTGAAAAACTGCATATTTGGTCTGTCTTCTTCCTTCTTGCCCACTGTCTTCTTCTTTTAATTTAAATAACCACTGAAGTGTATAGCATGATTTGGAAACATTTTAAATCATCTAGATATATGGGGTAAGAAACAAGTACAGAGCATACCAAATCAAACACCTAAATATGGGCATCTTCCTCAATGTGGTTGAGTAGATGGTCCAGTCTGGTCACAACTAGAGCACCATAAGACGACCTTACAAAATAATTGACAAAAAGACCAATGAAGCATAACTGCTCCTTTGGTAGAATGTCTTTAAAGCCTTTTATTTTTTATAAGCTTGATCAAATTTTGCAGCAGCTGTAAGCATAGCCTCCCTACGAGGGCAGCTGAAACTTGGACGTGGGACCTTCTGTTTATAATGAAATGCTCTCACTCATGCATGATTCACAAGAATTGTTTGATTCTCTTCTATTAAACCTTTGCCCACCCCAGACCCCAGACTGCTAATACCACATTCAGTGGGCATAACTAACTTACTTGATGTTGTTTAATAAATTAAACTTTTATCTTTCACTTTGCTATAAAAGCAATCAATCCTGCAATAGAGAAGAGGATTACGTCATTGGATTATTCATATTGTGAAGGATATGTAAGTCCATGTGATTTCACAGAAATGTATTAATATTTATCAAGTGCTTGAAAAACTGAACTGACTTTTCGTAATTATATCACAGTTATTGTTTATTTTTCATCATAGCAATCAAGGCAGCTACGATGATTCCCTGATTCCCTTTTTTTCTTAGCTGAGCAGCCCCTTTTTCTTCTTTTTTTCTCTGTCTGTCCCTCCAGTTGTTTAAACATATACAGATACATTCTGATCCAGCACACAAGAAGCTGACATTAATTCACAACACAAAAACTGTTTTATTTCACTTTTATGGGGAAATGGTCAAGTCAGACTGTCACGCTCAGCAGCCACTCCCTTGGGTCAACAGAATTCCATTTGAACCCTCTGTCAATCAAGATTCTCAGACCAGTATAATGTGTAAGCCATTAGATGTCTCTTACAGCAACTAATGCAACTGCTACCAAAAAAACCCTCCCACATAAAGTCTGCATTAAACAATACATACTGCCAATAAAAAAAATGAAGACACAACATTACCTAACAACCTGCACTTCCCCCACTTTCATAGTCTCAGCACTTTATTTATACCCTTTGAATATAACACCAAATCTTTCTTTTTAAGCTCTCATATAATCTGAGTCCATTTGAAGTGGAGTGTATTACTTGTATTGTGTAAATAGCTTTATCCCACTCAGGTTCATAGGAAAGCCCAACTACAATACATGCTGTGTATTTCAGCAGGACTTATTTCTGATTCTTCAATTCAGTGTATTGATATATGCACTCACAATTTGTATGACTAAAAACAAATCCATTCCTGAATGTGGAGCTCCTCTGCTGGATTGGGGCTACGATGCTGGATTGTAAATAACATATTTTCAACATCGCTCAACAGAAACCTTTCAAACACAGCCATCTGCTGCAACCATGGTGAACAATCCATATGCAAATAACATTGCTAGTTCCTAAAATTTGCCTACACAGCTATACATACTACATAAGCTGTTCAGTTTATGATAATGAGCAGACATACTAGCAGCAAATTCTGCAATACATTCATAAAAACTCTACAGATCAGAACTTGTTCATGGCTGCATTTTTCTGAATATGGTAAATTGCACAGATTGCTTTTATTGGTGAGAATACTAGATGCAATGAATGAGTAGTTTTACAGAAGAAAACAAAGTGATTTATCCCATTTCACATCATCAGCTAGATTTACATTGAGCAATTAGAAAGCTTTTTTAGGAATATAGAGCAAGAAAAAGTCTTCAAGTTCAAAAATTAAGAACAGAAACATAGGCTTGGTTGAAACATAATGTGAAACCCCTGTTTATTTTAACTAGGGTTAATTTGTAAAACTCACATTCAGCCAGAAGATGAGCATTCAAATCCTGTTTGTTTCAATGAATACCAATTTCATCATGTTCATCTAAATCTGAATTTCTTGACTGCCATGTTTACCATAGTATATTATAATTAGATAGCATAAATTTTGTAAGCACATCACACTCCACATGTGCAAACATTTGTATGATAAATATCTGCTCATCAGTGGAAAATACCTAGACCTTAATGATCTGGCAATATTAACAGAAACAGAGTGTTTAGCCTTATGCTGTGGGGGGGGAAGAACAACTGCAAAAAAGAATGCATTTGGTGAACAAGTTAAACTACTGATTAGAACACAGATTAAAAGAAGAGTAGAAACTTAGAAAGGAAAGTCAGTAACAGTTACGAGAAGGGAAGTCCAGCCACAACACATGCTGCATATTTCAAAGATATGAAATGGAGTCACAAAGGCCAGTAATGGAGCATACTTTTGTGATCTGTGAAAAATCAGCTGGACAAAAGGGGGGGCATATCAAGCTTAAATCAATGAAGCAGATTTGTAAATATACTTTTGCCTAATACACCACCACCAAGGATAGCTCCTATTTTTATTATGCATCAAGACAGGTAATTTCTCTGAATGTCACCACCAATGTTCCCTCTAAGCTGAGTTACTGTGAGCTAGCTCACAATTTTTTAGCCTGTAGCTCACACATTTTTGTCTTAGCTCAGGAAGGATGGCTCCAGAACAAACTAACTTATGGAGTAGCAAATTGCTTGCTTACAACTTTATTGCCAGTAGCTCACAAAGTAGAACTTTTGCACACAAGACTCCATAGTTTAGAGGGAATATTGGCCACCACTCCTCTTCTGCATGCATGCAGGACTGGGCACCTGGGGTGTGCATTTGGGTATACCTGAATGGAAAATATACCCAGAGAACACTTGATCAGTATTTGGGGGCATATTCAGCATCCTAAATGTATCTGGGATTTTTCAGGAGAACCAGAAAAAAATCCCAAATATATTCAGGAATTACCAGCAAACCCAAACAACAACTGAGGGGCTTCGGCAGATTGCTCCCACCGCTCAGCTGTTTTTGGGCTTTCTTCTAAAGTCCCTTTAAACAGGGGGTGTTTAAAGGAACTGCAGAAGAAAACCCACAAAACAGCCGAATGGGGCAGCTGGGGCTCTTTTGGGCTGTTCAATCCAACTGCTGAAAAGAGCTCCAGTGGAGTCTGTGGGGAGAGTTTTTACTGCAGGATCAGCTGCTTTGTGGGCTCTCTTGGGCAGTCTGGAGGAAGAGGAGGAGGAGGAGGAGGAGAAGAGTTGGTTCTATACCCCAGAGTCTCAGAGCAGCTTACTATCATCTTCCCTTCCTCTCCCCACAACAGACACCTTGTGGGGTAGGTGGGGCTGAGAGGGTTCTGAGAGAATGGTGACTGACCCAAGGTCACCCATGGAGGAGTGGGGAATCAAACCTGTTTCTCCAGATTAGAGTCCTACCACTCTTAACCACTACACTAAGATCAGGCTGCCCAGCAGACCCCCAGCCCAGCTGTAGGGAGAGTTCTCCCTGCAGGATCAGCTCCTCGGTGGGCTCTGTTGGGCAGTCCAGTTTAAACCAGGCTGCCCAGCAGAGCCCCAGCCCAGCTTGTGGAGAGAACTCTCTCCGCAGGATTGGCAGCTTTGTGTGCTCTGTTATGCAGTCTGGTTTAAGCTTAAGAAAACGTAGAATACCCATTGCTGAACATAAAGCAACATTAATCTCAAAATGTGCTTCTCTGGTCCAACATTTCTTAGAGCACAACCATTGTCCCACAGACTTTACATTTTGGGCTATGTATTGATCACACTGACATAATGACAGTATGCTACTGGAAAAACATAGGGTGATTTCCCACTCAAGCTGCTGCGGGGTTGCGCCGCCGTTTGCCCCGAGATTTTTAGTCAATTTCACACCCGAAGCCGCGGGGCTGCGTTTTGACCCGCGGCTTCGCCCGATTTCCCCCGCAGTTTCGTAATCCTGTTTTTTGAGGATTACGAAACTGCGGGGAAATCGGCGAAGCCGCGGGTCAAAACACAGCCCCGCGGCTTCGGTGTGAAATTGACTAAAAATCTCGGGGCAAACGGCGGCGCAACCCCGCAGCAGCTTGAGTGGGAAATCACCCATAATCTACATCAGGGCTTTTTTTTTGTAGAAAAAGCCCAGCAGGAACTCATTAGCATAATAGGACAGAACCAACAGCAGAAACTCATCAGCATATCAGGCCACACCCCTAACAGCGCAGCTCCCTCCCAGGATCAGCTTCCTGGGCAACACAAGGGAAGGAAGGCAGTTTCTGGATTGGCTTCTCCAGGTGCCCTGCAAGCCCCAGGTGCCCTGGGGGAACTGGAGGAAGGAAGGCAGTTTAAACTGCCTTCCCTCCCTGGATCAGCCTGGCTTCCCCAGGTGCCCCATGGCTTGTGAGGCGCCTGGGGAACCCAGGGGGGGAGGTTATAGGCGTGGCCAACTCGGAATCCCCCCAGAACTCCGTCCCTGTGTGTTCCTGCCTAAAATAGCCCTGCTCTACATAGTTAATAATGAGATTGAAAACTTTGGTCCGTAGTGAGTTAAATGAAAGTTTGGAGTTGCCATCGCTTGTATGGGGAAAAAAACTTGTACTCTTTCCTCTGAAGCTTAACTGCTGTGAGAACTTTCTGGTAATGTTACAATACAGTTAAGCTATATTTAACTTCATTTAACTTGTGTATAGACTTGCCAGACCCCTTGGTTTGGCAGGGGTTGCCTGATTTGGAGGGGCTTCTTCCCTCCCACCACCCAGCTGGTGGGTGGAGGGAAGCCTCGCCCCCAAGAGCAACCACCCAGCGTCCTCCCTGCCTCTTCCCAACAGTGTTTAAAGACATCTGCTGGAGAGAGGCAGGGGCTGCATGCCTGCACTCTGAGCCCCGAATTCAGGGCTCAGCATGCAGGCGAATGCGGATCCCCCCCCTCCACAGCAGCATTTAAAAGAAGACTTTAAATGCTGTTGGGGAGAGGCGGGGGCCCGGCACCTGCACTCTGAGCCCCGAATTCAGGGCTTGGTGTGCAGGCACACACAGCTTTCCCCCATCCCCAGCAGCATTTAAAAGAAGGTTTTAAATGCTGCTGGGGAGAGGGGGAGCTGGGCACCTGCACTCCGAGCCCCAAATTCAGGGCTCAGTGTGCAGGCACATGCGGCCTCCCCACCACCACCTCCAAGTTGTTGTAAGCTCCAAGTTGTTGTATCCTCACTGCAAGTCCCCATGGGCTGGGAAGGGGATGCAAAGGAAAACCCATATCGGTGGACTGGAGAACCAGCAGTGCAGCACTGGGCAGATGCTTTCATGCTGGGCAGATGCTCCCATGCTGCGCAGATGCAGACAAGGTTGTTCTGCCATGCTGAAGCCACAACTGAAGTGGCTCCGCAAACCACCCCCCCAAGCAGTCTCCTTTTCCTTCCCTTGTATTAGTTGCTTGCAGGCCACATAAGAGCCCTGGACGGGCCAGTTCCTGCCCCCTGGCCTTATGTTTGACACCCCTGATATAAGGTATCAACTGTTCTGGATGCAGTTGCACTGTTCTAGGAAGAACAGGTCTGTAGTTTGGACCCAGACTGTTGCTGGATAAGCAGGTGGCAACTGTAACCAGGAGGGCCTTTTATTAGCATTAACTGTTTGCCAGTTGCATCCTTTCCTAGACAGAAAAGATTGGACCACTGTGTTAAATGTCCTGGGTATATCTGGATTAGATTACTGTAATGCACTCTATGGAAGGTTGCCCTTGAAAAGCATTTGGAAATTTCAATTGGTGCAGAATGCTGCAGCCAGGATGTTGATTGGAGTGGGTTGTAGGGACCATATCACTCCAGACTTGGCTTAACTACACTGGCTCCCAATCTGTTTTCAGGCACAATTCAATGTGATGCTGTTGACCTTTAAAGTCCTACAGGACCAACATACCTTCAGGACTGCCTACCTCCTTACAAGCCTATCAGACCACTATTGTTATCCTCTAAGGACCTTTTGTGATTTAAGCAGGTACCAGCCCTGGGGAGGGTTTTGGCATCCAACTCCAGAACTCCCTCCCCAGAGAGACTCATCTGCCCCCATCTGTTGCTGTCTTCTGCCAGTGGGTAAAGAGTTTTTGTTTTGTCTGGTATTCTCTCAGTGATTCCTCCTTTCTGCCCTATGCCTTAACTGCTGTCTTTATGGTTTTGTATGTGTATTCTAGCTTGGTTTTATTGCTTTTACTAGGAATAAGGCCCATTGTGGAAATAAATACAACGGGCTCTAGAAAGAGGCTCTGGGAGAGTGCCCCGGCTTTGGGCACTCAGTGCCAATTTGCTGTGGCAATCTCAGCAGGGTATAATGACAGAGTCCACCATTTTCTCCAGAGGAACTGATCTTTGCTACCTGAAGAGCAGTAGTAATTTTGAGTGATCTCCAGCCCACCCCCAAGATTGGTAACAGTGGTTCCCCAGGAGGGAGTGGCTGGTTTGGAGGGTGGAGTCTATGGCATTGTACCTGTCTGAAGTCCCACCCCTCCTCAACACTCACCCTCTCCAGGTTCGACCCCTCAAATCTCCAGGAATTTCCCAAGCTGGAGTTGATAACCCTATCTCCCTCCCAGCCAACCATCAACCTACCTTTAGTTTTCCATCTCCTCCCCCTCCCTCCTAGAGAGCAGTTGTAATTTTGAGTGATCCCCAGCCCCCACCTGGAGATTGGCAACAATGGTTCCCCATCAGGGAATGGCTGGATTGAAAGGTGGAGTCTATGGCATCGTACCTGTCTGAGGTGCCACCCGTCCTCAAACCTCACCCTCTCCAGGCTCCATCCCTCAAATCTCCGGGAATTGCCCACCTGGAGTTGGCAACCTGATCAGGACTGGGCCCAATGAGTTTTCTCCCAAAGGCCAACATAGGTGTGGAAAGGGCCTTTTACTGACAAAAGAGAAAGTACAGGTGCCAACTCTGATTAGGGAAATACCTGGAGATTTGGGGGGTGGATCCTGTGGAGGGCAGCATTTGGGGGGGGTGTGGAAGGACTCAGCAGGGTATAATGCCATAGAGTCTACCCTCCAAAGCAACCATTTTCTCCCGGGGAACGGATCTCTGTCATCTGGAGGTCAATTGTAACAGTGGGAGATCTCCAGGTCCCACCTGGAGATTGGCAACCCTAGGGGAAAGTCAGCCACACAGCGGGGAGTTGAACAAAATGGTTTGATGGTCACTGGCCCACCTCGTTAGCCAGCCAGCCATGCTGAAGCTAAGCAGGAGAAAGAGCCTTTTCCCATTTATTCTGACAGGAAAGTGGCCATTGGGGAGGGGGTTATGAGCGGGGGAGGGGGTTATGTTGAAAGTCCTTTGTTTTTTTACTCACAGAACCAAGCTTGGCTGCCTACCAACAGCCACTGAGGGGACAGTCCCTCACAGGAGTCAAGAGAACTGTCTCCCTCAGGAGATAGAGCTGTTCTGCCGGGGGAGTGGATGGGGAAGAGGAGCAGACCCAGCACCCGGCAAATGGCACGTGAGTACTCTTGAGTGGCAGCTGATGGGCCAATGGCTGAGGGAGGGCATTTTACAGCCAATGGGAGCGCATGGAATCTTACGAAACCCAAAGATAATTATTATAAGGAGAGATTGTGTAGAATCATAGAATCACAGAGTTGGAAGGGGCCATATAGGCCATCTAGTCCAACCCCCTGCTCGATGCAGGATCAGCTTATAGCATCCCTGATAAGTGTTTATCCAGCTGCTGCTTAAAGACTGAGGCTGATTTCCCACTGTTTTTTGAGGATCACGAAACTGCGGAGGAAATTGGGCGAAGCTGTGAGTCAAATGCAGCCCCGCGGCTTCGGGTCTGAAATTGACCAATAGTATCGGGGCAAACGGCGGCGCAACACCGAGGCAGCTGTAGTGGGAAATCAGCCTGACAGTTTGTATGTTTTTCATTTATTAGTCACCTTGGTGGTCCCCATGAGGGCAGAAAGGTCATGTATAAAAGTTGTAAGCAAATAAAGAATAAGAATTCTCTGCTTGGTTTATCTGCAATTAATGCATTGTACAACAGCAACATGTACTCTTGATTTATACACAGTGTGAAGAAAAACCCTTAATCATGCCATTTACACATGTGACTATTTTAAAAAACACTTAACTGAAGCACTGGCCAATTACATATCATGTTAGCTTCTTTTGGGACAGGGGTTTTACTGGCACTCATATATGGTGTGTTTAAACACAACAAAATCCACATGGAAAGTTTACATAAGCAAGGGTGTCCTGCACCCAGGGCCAGACCGTCATAGACAAATTTTAGGCAGCTGCCTGGAGCGTCCCCTTCAGAAGAGGCGCCAGGCTGGCCTCCTACCCCACGCCTCCCTCACCTCATCAAAAGCCCTGCTGCTTCAGACAGAGAGAAGGGAAAGAAGAAGCAGAAGAGGCTTCCCAGGGGGCTTCCTGCCCGCTGCCGCCCCCTCCCCTTCCCTCTGAGCCGTGCTGAGCTGGCTCGCATCTCGTAGCCCTTCACCAGTAAGACTGGGGCAGGGAGGGCGGGTCGCTGCACTCCTTTCCCTCATGGCCACTGCCTGCCTTTGGTGGAAGCTGGCACACCCTTTCTTCGCCTGACCCAAGGCCTCCTGCACACAGGTAGTGGAGCTGCTGCCTGGCTATGCCCTGCCCCACCTGGGACCAGGGCTCGGACCCTGCCACAGGGGTGGGGGCCTCTCCACCAGGGCTCGCCTCTCATCGCTGCCATGCAGGTGGGCCCCGGCCACTCCAGAGGGATAAGAGCACCAGCAGGGGCTTGGCTGCTTCAAGTTGGCAGCCCCAGGCCAGCGGGGAGGGAGGCTGCAAGGTGTCCTGCACACAAAGCCCTTCCTAAAACTGTCTGCAAAGATAAACAATGAGGACAGGAGTGCCCTTCCTTAGATCTCCCCCTCCCCCAAACTGAAAACAGTCATTTGAAAATCCCTCAAAGCCTCCAAGGGAAACAGAAAAGGGCCACATCTCCAGGGATGTCCCAAGCAGGAGGTGGCAACCCTCTCCGACAGAGCAGACTCCCAAAAGGACCCCACTCCCAGGCAGGGAGAGAGAGAGGGCTCACCAGCAGGCTGGTTTGCAGAAATAGCACTGAAAGGGTTAAAGAGAGCAAGCTGCTTCCTAGAGAGGCCGAGCAAGGTGGGGGAAGGGGCAAGAAAGAGGAAAAGGTCTTTTCTTGGGGGGTGGGAGAAGGCTCTGCTGTTGAATGGCCAAAGAGATGGGGGAGGCTTCAAATCTGCGAAAGCTGGCAAAAGCCTTGCAGCCAAATTCTGGGAAGGTTTACTTGCAAGTAAGACATGGGGTGGAAGGGAAATCAACTTTTCAATAGTAGAAGAGAGAACTGCGGCTCTTGAGTGTTTTTCACGTGATGCATTTATGTTTGAAAATTGGTGGGCATGTGTGGGGGGCATGGGGGGAGCACCAGAAGGTAGCCTCGCCCAGTGTGCAAAAATACCTGGCACCGGCCCTGCCTGCACCCAATGTTGCCAACTTCAGGTGGAGCCTGGCGATCTCCTGAAATTGTAACTGTTATCTCAACTACAGAGACCAGTTCCCCTGGAGAAAATGGTTGCTTTGAAGGATGCCATAATACCCCACTGAGGTCTGCCTTCCCCAAATCCAACCTGAATAATAACAATGAGAAGCCATCTTGGATCAGGCCAATGACCCAACTAGTCCAACAGTCTGTTGTGTCACACAATGGCCAAAACCCAGGTGCCATCAGGATGTCCACCAGCAGGGCCAGAACTCCAGAAGCCCTCCCACTACTGCCCCCCAACCATCTATACCTCATGGCTAATAGCCTCTGATGGACCTCTGCCCCATATGTTTATCCAGGCTGTACCTCCAAATCTCCAGGAATTTCCCAACCCAAAGGTGGCAACCTTACCTCTATCCTGTACAGGACAGTTACAGAAATCAGCTATTCAAGACTTCTGAATAGACATTTTTCAAAAAAGCCAGCATGGCAATTTAGTTAATGAATGGTCATGGGGAGATAGTAAAGGACCTTTCTAGGAGCCATTTTGATGTGTGCCTCCCTCATGAACCTGAAGAAATGTCCACCGCATCACCCTCACACCAAGTCCCCCTCAATCTCTCACCTCTTACTGCCCCCAAGAAAGCTCCTGGCAAGCATTGAGCCAGATACACCAACGCTACAAGGAGAAGGCAACTTAGGAATGTGGCAAAGACATTTGCACACAGTACTCCTTGTGGGGCACTGAGCTGCGCAGGCCACGTACCAGTGAGATCACCCTGAGGTGTTCAGAACAACACTGTCTCCATATGAGCAAAACAATCCAGGATCACAAGTAGAAAGGCCATCACTTTCGTGGAAGGAGTTGATGTAACAGATGAATGTTTCTTAAATGGACAGTTCTATGTGCCCTGCTCCAGAGTAAGCTCACCAAGCAGCCTGGTGATCCTAGCACCTGAGGGCAGAACTACCAGTGTGGTCTACAGAAAGGTCCTTCAGTAGAGAGAGAAAAAGTACTATGTGTCACTTCATTTTTTACACAACAATCTTCTACACTAGGATTCCTACAACAAATGTTACATTTCAGACTTCACATCATCAGTATGTTGCCTTGCAAGCTTTTTATAAAGTATAGACTTGTGATATAACTCTGTATCTGGATTGCGCAAAGAGTGTGCCAGGGAAAATGGACTGATTGGTGCCCATGAGACAGAGCCACAAAAAAAACACATTCCCAACTGAGGGAAGCCTTGGACTGAAACAGCATGTTAAAACCAGATGTGGACCCAAGGAAGACACAATGTGATCCATCCCTGCCTCCCTAAAGATGACTGCAAACCCAGGGAGATGGCATGCCAGCCTCCCTGAGAATCACAGACACTTGGAACCAGCAACCAGAGTAATAGAGAAGCCATGCTTTGCAAAGACAACATAAACTTTCCTGTTAAAACACCATTACAAGCCTTGTCTCCATCATGCAGGCACTCCCCCCCACCTTCTTCTCCAACTTCACCCTATACTGCACATAGTTAGCTCCAAATTGTGACAGGATTAGCTCACTCACCCACCCTGCACCCATCAAGACAATGCTGCTGCTGAGCATCGGATCGTTATGCTAATAGCTGGCCAAGCACTGGGAATGACTCCATTCTTCTCCCTTTGTCTCAAACCCCGCTCTCTGAAAGGTGACACTCTAGAGAAATATTATGTCAATTGCCCAACCATTAAACCCCTTCTCCTGGTCATCACATGACCATCTGCAACCAGGTTTTTTAGCAACTTCCTGGGGACATGAGGGGAAGTGGCTGGTAAGAAGCCGACCCCCATGTCCAAATATAGTATAAAAGAGCAGGACCATGCGCGCGCTCTCTCTCTGCCTCTATACCTAACTCTGCCCTATCTTGTTGACTCTGGAGTAGCTGCCCAAGACTATTTCCACATACTCTGCTGGTCCAGAATACGATCCCTATTCCTCATAGTCTCCCCATTTTTCCTGTGGATCACTTCCATCTCTTCAGGACAGGCAAGTATCACCCAATTTAGGCTCCTGGGCAGGAAACTCAAGGCCAGGACCTCCAAGGTAGCCTTCTCAGAAGTGCTACCTGTTCCACGCGCAGGGCCAGAGAAACAGGCACAGATCAGGAGTCTCAATGCGTGGATGAGACGGTGGTGTAGGGGGGGAAGGGTTCAAGTTTGTTAGCCACTGGGATGTTTTTTGGGACAAGAGGGAGCTGTACAAAAGGGACGGTCTCCACTTGTCCCAAGAAGGAACCAGGCTGCTGGCGCTCAAAATCAAAAATGTGGCAGAGCAGTTTTTAAACTGAATAATGGGGGAAAGCCGACAGGAGATAAAAAGTCTCTGGTTCAGGATGGCTCATCTCAAAGAGATGAAGGGGTAGCTATTACTTTTGTACAAGGAAATGGATTAAAATTGTCCACTGTGACTGTGGTTAATGATAGGAACTGCCTGGCAAGGTCTCGAGGCAGCAAGAGGAAGGCTGGGGGCTAAACAAATGTGGGAAACTGTAAGTGTTTATACACAAATGCTGGAAGTCTCCGAGGTAAAATCGGGGAGTTGGAATTCTTGGTGTTGGGGGGGAAATAGACATTGTGGGTATTTCAGAAACTTGGTGGGATGAGGAAAATCAGTGGGATACGGTGATTCCTGGTTATAAATTATATTGGAAGGATAGGGGGAAGGGTTGGAGGTGGGGTGGCTCTGTATGTCAGAGAGGGTATACTATCCAGTAAGATTGGGAGGGTAAGAAAATTGGATTCGCTTCTGGAAATGCTATGGGTTGAAACAGTGGGTCCAAAAGGAGGCTTAACAGTGGGAGTTTGTTATCGCCCACCAGATCAAAAGATAGAGGAGGATTATAAAATGATGAATGAATTAAAGATAGCGGCTAGACGAAATAACTGTGTCATAATAGGCGACTTTAACTACCCACAAATTGATTGGGTCAATATGAGTTCTAGTCAGGAAAAAGAGATTGAGTTTTTAGACACTCTCAATGACTGTGCTATGGAACAGATGGTCACAGGTACTACCAGGGGAGAGGCGATCCTAGATTTGGTCCTAAGTAACACCCAAGACCTGGTGAGAGATGTAAAAGTGATTGCACCACTTGGGAACAGTGACCATAATGTCATTGAGTTTAGCATTTGTACAGATAGGGAGTTGCCCAAAAAGACTGACGCAACCACTTTTAACTTTAAAAGGGGTAACTTCTCTGGTATGAGGGGACATATGAGGAAGAAATTGAAAGGAAGAGTGGAGAAGGTCAAAACCATTGGGGAAGCTTGGAGACTATTTAAAAAGACAATCCTAGAAGCTCAGAAAAAATATATACCGCAGGTTAGGAAAGGCACAAATAGGTATAGAAAAAAGCCTGCATGGTTAACTAATAAAGTAATGGAAGCTGTAAAAGGTAAGAAGGATTCCTTTAAGCGGTGGAAAGCTAGTCTTAGTGAGGTTGATAAAAGGGAACACAGACTATGGCAAATAAAATGCAAGTCTGTGATCAGGCAAGCAAAAAGGGAATATGAGGAGCATATCGCAAAAAACATTAAGGCCAACAATAAAACTTTCTTCAAATACATTAGAAGTAGGAAGCCAGCCAGGGAGGCAGTGGGGCCCTTGGATGACCAAGGGGTAAAAGGAGTAGTGAAGGATGATAGGGAAATGGCTCAGAAGCGGAATGCATTTTTTGCCTCTGTCTTCACTGTGGAAGAGGAGAAGTGTTTGCCCACTCCAGAAGCACCGATTTCAGGAGGGGGTTTGAAAGACCTGAATCAGATTGTGGTGAAAAGAGAGGAAGTCCGCCGACTGATGGACAATTTAAAAACTAATAAATCACCAGGCCCGGATGGCTTTCATCCGAGAGTTCTGAAAGAACTCAAATGTGAACTTGTGGATCTCCTGACAAAAATATGTAATCTTTCTTTAAAATCTGCCTCCATTCCTGAGGACTGGAAGGTAGCTAATGTCACTCCCATCTTTAAAAAGAGCTCCAGGGGAGATCCAGGAAATTACAGGCCAGTCAGTCTGACATCGATACCGGGTAAGTTGGTGGAAACTGTTATTAAGGAAAGAATTAGTAGGCACATTGATGAACAAAAACTATTGAGGCAGACTCAGCATGGGTTCTGTAAGGGAAGATCTTGTCTCACTAACCTGTTAGTGTTTTTTGAGGGAGTGAACAAACATGTGGACAAGGGGGACCCAATAGATATTATTTACCTTGACTTCCGGAAAGCTTTTGATACAGTTCCTCATCAAAGGCTCCTAAGTAAGCTCAATAGTCACGGGATAAAAGGACAAGTCCTCTTGTGGATCAAAAACTGGCTTGTAAATAGGAAACAGAGAGTGAGTATAAATGGGAAACTTTCTCAGTGGAGGGTGGTAAGCAGTGGGGTACCACAGGGATCAGTACTCGGTCCGATGCTTTTTAACTTGTTTATTAACGATTTGGAATTGGGAGTAAGCAGTGAAGTGGCTAAATTTGCAGATGACACAAAGTTGTTCAGGGTGGTGACAACCAGGGAGGATTGTGAGGCACTCCAAAGGGATCTGTCGAGGATGGGTGAGTGGGCGTCAACATGGCAAATGGGGTTCAATGTGGCCAAGTGCCAAGTGATGCGCATTGGAGCGAAAAATCCTAACTATAAATACACGTTGATGGGGTCTGAACTGGCAGAGACGGACCAAGAGAGAGATCTTGGAGTCATAGTGGATAACTCAATGAAAATGTCTAGACATTGTGTAGCTGCAATAAAGAAGGCCAACTCTATGCTGGGGATTATTAGGAAGGGAATTGAAAACAAATCAGCCAGTATCATCATGCCCCTGTATAAATCATTGGTGCTACCTCATTTGGAATACTGTGTACAGTTCTGGTCGCCACATCTCAAAAAGGATATTATAGCATTGGAAAAAGTGCAGAGAAGGGCAACTAGAATGATAAAAGGGTTGGAACACCTTCCCTATGAAGAAAGGTTAAAACGCTTGGGGCTCTTTAGCTTGGAGAAACAACGGCTGAGGGGTGACATGATTGAGGTTTATAAGATTATGAATGGGATGGAACAGGTTGAGAAAGAAGTACTTTTCTCCCTTTCTCACAATACAAGAACTCGTGGGCACTCCATGAAATTGCTGAGCAGTCGGGTTAGAACAGATAAAAGGAAATACTTCTTCATCCAAAGAGTGATTAACATATGGAATTCACTGCCACAGGAGGTGGTGGCAGCTACAAGCATGGACAGTTTCAAGGGGGAATTAGATAAACATATGGAACAGAAGTCCATCAGTGGCTATTAGCCACAAGGTATAGATGGGAATTTTCAGTCTGGGGCAGGTGATGCACTCTATTCTTGGTGCTGGAGGGGGCGCAGTGGGAGGGCTTCTAGTGTCCTGGCCCCACTGCTGGACCTCCTGATGGCACCTGGTATATTTTGGCCGCTGTGTGACAGAGTGTTGGACTAGATGGGCCATTGGCCTGATTCAACATTGGCTTCTCTTATGTTCTTATGTTCTTATGTTCAATCAATGTTTTTACCTGCTAATGCGAAGCTGTCCCTTTATCTCTAATTTTCCTAGGTCTGAATAAGTGTATGTGTGCTTGTGTTTTATTGTATGTTTGAAATATTCTTCAGTATGTTAGCCAAATTGCCTTGATTTCTTAATTATAATGGGGGATTTGAGCTATTAAAAATAGGCAATAGGCAATAAGGGAGCGGACACCCATATATACAGAGGTCCCGCTTCTTTCAGAGGTACCAGTAACAGACATGAAGACTGGAGTCAGTATAAAATAATGTCTTTTACTGAAGAAACTTCACATCCAGACAATACACATACACACACACACAAGTACACAGCTTCTAGGAAAATCAGATAGACATAGAGATGTTTGCATGAGCAGGATATCGTTGGTGGGCAATATTTACCTGTCCGTCGTAATGATGCATTTCACTGGAAAAGTTAGGGGAGACTATTAGGAAAAGGGGGATCGTGCCCTGAGCCAGCAGAAGCACATGGAAAACTCTGGCTGCAGTCCAAGAGAAAAAGTGGCAAGGGAGCTAAGAGAGATAGAGGGCGTGGAGGGGTGTAGAGAGAGCAAGCACATTGCTGGGTACCCACTTTTATTGGGGGGCATTTGGGGGAGGGTTTGCTGGCACCTCCCTTGGGACAACCTCTTGGTGGTCCATTCCAAAAGTCACGTTTGCAATGGGTGAGGGGCTTAAAGTGTTGGTCAGTATTAAATGCTACTTTGGCTTATGACAGAGACACCGCGATGGCCGTGATGACTCACCGGCTAGCACCCATTGTGTCCTTTATTTCAGGGCAGCAAAACCGGTTCCTGGAACGGTTTAGGAATGTCAAGTCCTTTGTTAAACAGAAGGGGGGAAAGAGTCTTTTTGTGCCTTCATTGTAGAGAAGGTGGGGAGGGAGACTGCCAGCGCAATAAAGAAGAACTCCTGTAATGGTGTCTGGAGTCCTTAGTTTAAACAGCAATAGTAGATAGCTGTTTTTGGAGTGCTTTGTGTGTCTAGGGCCACATCTGGAACAGGGCAACTTCAGGAACCAAGGCACACTGTCTCAGGCATCTGCTGGCGCATGTCTGGCATCACAATGTGGTCACCTTACATCAGAGTCCCTTTTGCACATTTTCCACATAGTTCATTTATGTCTATAAGACAGCATAAAGCTCCTTGCTGGGCAACAAGTAAAGAGCCCATTTCGCTAAAGAATTGGTTTCTGTGTTTATTTTCTGGTTTAACTGGAAAGGTGCAACTTCTGTATACATAGGCTTGTGTCCCTTAGTTATGCCAATTGCATATTAGTATCACAATTCCCCAACCTTTTATTAAAGAAGAAGAAGAGTTTGGATTTATACCCCACCCTTCACTGCCCAAAGGTGTCTCAGAGCGGCTTACAAAATCCTTTCCCTTCCCCTCCTTACAACAGACACCCTGTGAGGTAGGTGGGGCTGAGAGAACTTCTGACAGAAACTGTCCTTGAGAGAACAGCTGTGCCAGAGCTTGTGACTGACCCAAGGTCACATCAGCAGGTGCAAGTGGAGGTGCAAGTGGAGGAGTGAGGAATCAAACCTGGTTCTTCCAGATAAAAGAGTCCGCACACTTAACCACTACACCAAACTGGCTATATAAAGAAATATAGCAATTTGGCTAACAGTATTATAACTGGATTTATGGAACTTAAATACCGTAGTGAAGCACAGGTGCCATGCTAGTATTAGATAAAACCTCTGTGACTCCATATTTACCTCAGCAGGCAGAAAAGGCCATTATAGAATACTGCATTTGTTGAGCAACAAATTGGGATTCTCCCTTTTAAAATCCTTGACTTCATCGCATAGCACAGGCTTGATTTCATGTAATAACAGTCTGTAACTGTACATATGTTAAACTGGCAACTAACCTACCTATAGAAGTAATGGGATTCTCTTTCTGAACTTTACACAAGAAAAGGTTTAATTTCCTGAGTGATTAAATGCATTTATGCATGAAGTAGTAGAATAAATCAGTACAGTTTTAAATGGCTATTTGAAACATACTACATATCACACCATTTGGGACCTCAAACAAATTAATTTAAAATTCTTCTGGTTTAATTCTTCCTTTTCTTCTTTCCTACAGAAAATTATCTGATCCCATCACAAACTCTTCAGAAATAATGCACTGAATTTCAATGGGAAACAGGCAACATAATTAACCTTCATGTTATCATTACAACTGACCTCTCACTGAGACCATTTATTTGCTTCTTTTCATGTCATATACAGAGGTTATAATTTGAAATTCTTGACCCCATATTTTTTTAGAGTGTTTTATCACACTAAGTTGGCACAATCCTAATAGCAAATGTGTATTTTACTCTTGTAAGCTGAAGTATTTCCTACTTACTTTGTAAATGTTTTTAAAACTACTGAGAATTATAAAACTAATATTTTAAAAGCAATATTTTAATTATTCCCAAATAATACTTTTTAATTAACCCCCAAAAATGTAGCTTTTAGGCATCAGCTTAGATCTAAAGATATAATTTTGAGGTGCCTGTTTCATTATTAATTTGACACAACAGACAGGATAGTAGTATTAGCCATTTATATTGCTCTCCAAATCCAGGAGAAAAGCACATCTTCTCTTGACCCTGGCAAAAAATATAACATAAATGCTTTTCCTCGACACTACAATCTTCTGAATCATGAAAGAAAGAAAAAATCATTTTTGAGATAACATAAATAGAACATACCATAGTAGTGGGTTGCAATCAAACCGAGATTCCTAGATCTTTATGGCCTGGTTAAGTGCACCCATTCCATCCTCATGCCTTAGACAAATATTAGCACATAAAAACTTAAAACAATGTTGTGGAACATATTAGGCTTATTATTCCTACAAAAGTCCACAGGGGGATATCTAAGAAAGATAAATACCTGTGAGATTTCCTCTCTGCTTTTGTACAGCAATTGCACTGCACTGGTGACTCCTGCTTCACCTAGCCCCAACCCTGAGTTTTAATATTTTTATTTAGACCTTCCTGTGTTATACAGAAGCCACTGATAAAGGGGAGAGAAATACATAATACTGTCCAGGATGCTGTATGTTTTTACAAGGTTGAGCAAACCAATTCTTCTCCTCCTTTCCCTCTCATCTTTGATCTTCAATATTTCACACTTCTAAGATCATGCCCAGTCCATATCTGACAAGTTTTGGAGTGGGGGTTTCTATGAACTACATTTTTAATCGTATTTCGGAAATCTCCTAAGAATGTAGAAACTCTTGCTTACCTGTGAGTGTCCATGCTCACAGGAATAGGACAAATTTACTAGAAAAGTACTGGCAAGCTGGAGCAGCACTAAGAATTACTGAAGAAAGGGAACAAGTCTGAAATCCCACTCCAATTCCCAAAATCATTAGGATATTCTATAAAGTTGCAGGGCTTCAGACTTCCCTACTTGTTTTCATAAGAACAGGCCCGCTGGATAAGACCAATGTCTCTTCTAGTCCAGAATTCTGTTTCAAGCAGTGGCCATTGGGTTGCCAGTCTCCCCAGCCACCTGCAGGTGATGGGAAGTAGAGTTGTCAGATCCAGTTGGGAAACTCCTTAAGATTTGGAAGTGGAGCCTGGGTAAGACAGATACATCAGTGGGGTACAATGCCATAAGAGTCCACACTCCAAAGTATCCATTTTCTCCAGGAGAACTGATCTCTGTAGCCTGGAGATGAGCTGTAATTCCAGGGATCCTCAGGTTACACCTGAGGGCTGCCATCCCTAGCTGACCAACCAGTTGCCCTGGAGGACCAAAAACAGGGCAGTAAGACAAAGGACTCTCCCTAGCCGCTGTATTTCTGCTTCTGAATATGGAATTGCCTTTTGCTTACATGGATATAGTGGTTGATAGGCCTTTACTTGTCAAGAAACTGTCTAAACCCATTTAAAGCCATCTCTGCTTGTTGCCATCAATATGTCCACTCTGTTTCCTCTAACGGACTCTCACATTCTCCTGTATAATAATTCAGTCCACACTAAGCCACTGTACAGAAATATCTGTACAGAACTGGTAGATTTCAGAATGTGTCACTGAGGTGTGTCACTGCCCCTTGGCCTCCACAAGGTCCCATCTTGCCCCCATGCTTTTTAACATCTATATGAAGCTACTGGATAGGTTATCCAGAGTTTGAGTTGCCACCAATGTGCTGATAACACTCAGCTTTGTCTCACACTTCCATCAGATCCCACAAAGGCTATATGCAGACCATGAACAGGCACCCAGATGCAGTTTTCAGATGGAAAAGGGCTAACAAGCTGGAACTTAATCCTGACAAAACAGATGTGCTACTGGTGGAGGGAGACTTGACCCAAGAATTGGGATGCCCCCGTTTTGAATGGATTGTACTCCTCCTAAAGGAGCAGGGTCATGTTTTGGGTGCTGCTGGATCCAGGCCTCCTTTTGGATAAACAGGTGGCAGCGGTGGCCAGGGATCCATTTCAACAACTTCAGCAGGTGTACCAGCTGTGGTCCTTCCTGTGTGGGAAAGATTTTGCCACTGTGGTGCACATCCTGGTAACATCTAGATTAGATTGGTATAATGTGTTTTACATTGGGGCTACCCATGAAGACTGTCTGGAATCTACAGTTGGTACAGAAAAGTGCAACCAGAATACTGACTGGAGTGGATCATTGGGGCCATATCTCACAAGTTCCACTTACACTGGTTCCCAATTTGTTTCCAGGCCCAGTTTAAGGTGCCAGTATTAGTACTAACCTTTAAAGCCCTGTCTGTCTTGAGGCTTGCATACCTAAAGGACTGCCTGCTCCCATATGAACCTACCTTACCATACTGGTCATCCTCACAGGCCCTGCTTTGGGTGTCTCTGAAGCTAGATGGGCAGTAATGCAAGAAAGGGCCTTTCTGGTCATGGCACCAAAACTTTCAAACTCTCTCCCCAGGGAGATTCATCTGTCTCCCTCTATCGTTTTCCTCTTCCAGCAGAGACTTTTTTGTTTGGTTTGATGTTCCATCACTAACTCTTAAAAGCTCTCTTCCTTGTCTGTGCATTTATGTTTTACTTACTTGTTTTTATATATGTGTGTGTATTTTAAGTGTTGTTCCAATGGTTGAAATATTTTAATGTTCAGCACCTTTGGGTGAATTTGGGTGGAAAGCAACATAGAAATGTATAAAATAAATATGGTTGCACTGTTAGCTCACTGAGATCAATGGGATCAAGTACTGGTTATAACCAAACATATAATATGTTGAATATAAAAGCTCTATGAACTATTTTATCAATTCATAATACCATTAAAGCTACCAAAAACAGTGACAATCTTCATAGCTTTTTAAACAACCACAAAAAGCCTGAATTCAATTGTGAATTTAATTAATTTGAAGTGTAATATGAATGAAAATACCAAGCATTATTTCAACACATTTACATTAGTACATTAGATCTTGTATGGATTCCAAGATTAAGCACTGCTACATTTTATGCAGAGCCAGTTTGGTGTAGTGGTTAAGTGCACGGACTCTTATCTGGGAGAACCGAGTTTGATTCCCACTCCTCCACTTGCACCTTCTGATGTGACCTTGGGTCAGTCACAAGCTCTGGCACAGCTGTTCTCTCAAGGACAGTTTCTGTCAGAAGTTCTCTCAGCCCTACCTACCTCACAGGGTGTCTGTTGTGAGGAGAGGAAGGGAAAGGAGTTTGTAAGCCGCTCTGAGACGCCTTTGGGCAGTGAAGGGTGGGGTATAAATCTAATCTCTTCTTCTTCTTCTTCTTTACTGCCAGTTCTTTTATTTCTATGAAGTTCTCCTGATTAATACCAATATGACAGCCAAAAAAAGTCTGAAGACACTCATGTGTTTTGTTTCCTGTGAGTGTGCCAAACTTTAAAGGGAAAGAAAGATTCCTTCTGAGTAATATTACTTTAAAATACATTCAAAGAAAAGTAATGTTCATAATATATGCGATAATATGTGTCTTTCATTGGCTACTTATTTTTGGTTATGTGGAAAGCTAAAATATACCCTGAACCACCTAGGTTTTAACATCCTTTTATGTTTTTATTTATAATAGCTTGTTATTTATTTATAATAGCTTCAGATGTTAGTTACAACCTAGCAGTGGTATTTACAGTCACAAACTCGTACTATTGGACACTTCACAGTCTGGAAATATTCTTTCTCTAGCAGACTAGGAAAGTCAATGAAGTTATTTCAAATCAGGGATGGCTTTTTCAGAGAAAAAACCAGCAGCTGAAAAGGGGTGGGAGATGGAGAGGAAGGGCAGCAAAGAGAACAGGAAAGAATAAGCAAGTCCTGCTACTCTTGTGGCTTGTGAAGGTAATGCCTGAAGCACAGGGAGCAATGCTTATGCTCCCAACAGATGTGAGGCTGTTCAGAAAACCTTCTGCTGCAGCTGCCACAAAACCTTGAAAAGACAATACAGGGCCTGTATATGAGAAGCTGTTTTCAAAACAGGCAGTGCTATATTTTGCATTTGTGCTTCCACAAACACAAACTGAGCTGTACCGACCCCCGACCTTTGTCCCAAAGTCCCCCTATAATGGCTCTTCTGAGTTCAACGTCATACTTTCTTCTCTCTTTAGCACAGCTATCAACTCTGTAATTTCCCCCAGGGCAGCTCTAACAGGAGTTTTTATCACAAGATTTGAGAACACATTTACAACATGTTCTATTGACAACTGCACACTGGTTCTTTTATAGCTACTGTATAAACATCAGCAATGGAAGCAGCTAAGATATAAACCTGTCTTTCAATAATAATGGAAAATGCAGAGATTTTACATACCTGACAGTATACTTTAATGCAAAAACTGAATGAGCAAAAGCTTGAAAATATACATACAAGTATACCTCAGTCTATATTATACACAACAGTTCATTGGATAGGACAGTTTGTGAAGTCATCCCAGAAGCCTGTCGAAATATGCAAGGTCAATAGTGTAGCCTTATGAAGAAGATCTGAAGATCATCCTACAGGGGAACAGCAGAAGGACTTGTAATTAACATAGCTAGACTAGGGGCTTCTCACTTTTTCAAATTTTGTCCTTGCTGTCTCCTGATTGGCTCTTCTGGAGACTTCCTGCTCCTGCAGAGCTTCCTTCTTCTTATAGTTCCCTTCACAACAGTTAGTCTAGTCAGTTAAGGCTCTCTTCTATGTTCTATAACAGTTTGTTCTTCTTTAAATAAACCTACTTATTTTTTTCTAAACAGTCAGTGTCCTTTGCATATTGAAGTGTCCTTTGCATATTGAAACTCTGCCAACAAAGTCATGCAAAATACCACAGTCAAACAAGTCAAGATGGCTGTCCCAGCTTGGGTAGTCATGTTAGTCTGTCAAATAGAAGTAGCAAGGAGCAAGAGTCTAACAGCACCTGAAGAAATGAGCAGTGACTCATGAAAGTCCATACTCTGTCACCATTATTTTTTTGTATTGTTGCATTTTTTTGTGTGTGCCCGTGCCTGGAAGTCATGGAGATCTCTGGCGACTCCTACTGGGGCATGAAGGACATTCAGAGAAGTGGCTTAATAGCCTGCCTCTGCCTCCTGGCCCTGGTATTCTTTGGCATCTCCTATCTAAATACTTACCAGGGTTGACCCTGCTTAGCTTCTGAGATCTGATGAGATTGGACTTGCCTGGGCTATCCTGGTCAAGGTCCCACCACATATTTTGTTAGTCTTTAAGTTGCTACTGGACTCTTGCTTTCTCCACTGAGTCAAACAACTGTCAGTGAAATCTCAGAGGCTACAATTTAAAGTGTCACAGCAACCCACCTTCCAACCTCTCTCCACCTTTAAACAGTCAAGCATGCAATCATCTGGCAGCCTTATGCTTTAAACTTAAGCCATCTGTTAAAATAATACTTCAATTATCTTAGACAACTGTGATTCAATTCTATTAATTCATGCAAGCAACTTATTCTTAGCATCAATTTCAACATGCATGCTGCTCAACCATTCCTGCTCTCATTTCACTTTTTTAACAATGATAAGAGACTTCCAGAACCATCACAACCAAGCACAGAAGCAAAATAGCAAATATCTGAAATGAGGCTGGTTTTCTGGAAATGTGACTAAGCTTGCACAGATCGTCATTAAGAAAAAACTGCTAGGGAGGAATGAACATGTGCCTCCCTTCACAATCCAAAGTTATTACACAGAGAATGCAAATCATCCTTTATACATCAGCAAAATGATAAATGGCATTTACTACTTTTAAATTATACACTGCATCACATTTAATAATTTCCCTGACTTCAAGTTTTCCATAGATATACATCTAAAAGAACCAAGCAAAATGAGAAAATATTTCCATACTTCTCTCCTAGTTACTTGAAAGCTCATCAGTGGCCAGGAACATAAAATATGACACTCCAAGAATATGCTGAACAAAATGAATACTTTCATTCAACAATTAAAATTGTTTCCACTTACCTTGACCTTGTCCATTGCCACAATCATTCCATAATGTCAGAATCACCATTAAAATCCAAGGCACCATTACTCTGAAATTTCTTTGTTCTTCAGCCATTGCATTCTTAGACTCCTTTTAAAAAAAGAAAAGACAGGAAATCACCACTTAGCATCACGCTTATATAAAAATTAAACTTTTACAAGGACTGGTTAAAATTCACATTAATAGGTTTTACAAAACAGTAGTCTACAGTGTATTAAAGTTTTGGAGGGTAGGTATGTTGGTCTGCAGTGGAACAGTTAGATTTAAGTGCCATAGCATCTTAGAGGCCAGCATGAGTTTCAGGGTATAACCTTTCCAGAGTCAAAGCTTCTACCCTGATACTCTTGCTGGTCTCTATCTAAGGTGCTGCTGCCCTTGGATCTAACTGTTCCACTGTATTAAACGTATAAGATACTTTTAACCATCATAACCCTCAATATCTTGTTCCAATAGATTAATGGTTTCCGATTTCGGTTTTCATGGAGTCCTTTCCACACAGATACTTGTAATATCCTTGCATTTTTTCCACAACCACAGCACATTGCAAAGCCTTCAGGGGGATGATTTAGGGACAATTTATGTGAGGTACTGGCCAAGCTTCTTGGATTGACAACATGAACTGAACAATCAGTAGTTCCCTGCAGCTGTAAATTGCTGGGTAAGATCAGTATTAGTAGGTAAGCTATCTTTCAGGAAACCTTGTCTACCATTATTAATTTTCTGATAAGCCCCAAAGCAGCCCCAGGATTTTTCAGAAGACAGTTTAAAATGAACAGATTAAGCAAATAGTTCTCAATTTTTTTTACAGTGAGTGACACATGAGCCAAGAGAAAACTGTTTCTGCCATCCTAAATTGAAAGAGAGGCATAATGTCACTTGTGTAAAATCATTTTCAAAACAGACATCCTGAAATGCAAGACTGCAGATGGCTCACTACATACATTCACTGTTTGACTGTCTATCTTGTCCTCAACAGGACACCTGGTAACAGGTACCAAAAGGTAGTCATTATAAATTCAAAGCAGTAACATTGTATCAAACACCTTCAAAAATACTGGTTTCAGAAAAAGAAGAGCCAATTCATTAATAGGGGTATGAGAAAGATTTTTATTAAGAGACTATAAACAGACAGATGGTATTCAATTAGTTATTTACCTACTTTGGGATTTTAATGAATGCTAGTACAGATAATTTTCAATTTTCTCCTTATCTGCTGAAGCTGATATTTTATAAATGCCAAGTTGCTGTATCTACATCCTTGCCAGTTTTCTATAAATATCAAAACCTCAAATTCATTAAAATTAATTATTAAAACTACATGGGATTCACTCTCTAGATTTTGTTAAACATACTTTCATTTGGGAATATTAATGAGCAGCTGTAAACAGTTTTTAAGATGCATAATTTGGTTTGCTTGCTGATAGAAAACAGAAAATCTTTAAAAGAAGCTAAAGATTTGCATTTTAATATGCGCCTATAGGCTATGTTTACGTATTGTCATCTTGGGACAACAGAAAAATAGCCTGGATGCTAGCATAACATAAACTCAGCTTCACCAGATATGCAGAGGAAACCTACAGCCTCCTTTCCAAATAATCCACACACAGCACCTTAAGCTTTGTAACCATTCTGACCAAAACCTGTACAGTGTTAATGGTTGCTCTTCCCAGACTGTGTTATCATTTCTAGGGGTATATTACCAAAGTTTTCACCTATCTACCCCTTATCACATTTTTTTTAAATCCTGCTCTGTCTCCAAGAAACATGGGCAGTATACATAGTTCTTCTCTAACTTACCCTCACAACACCCCAGAGATTGCAAAAAAGGATGAGTGGTACAAAGTCACCCAGCAAACTTCAAAGCAGACTGGGGATTTGAATGGCAATCTCTCCAATCCTACTCTGACATAACCATTACACAATAGATCTGTGCATTGCTTTCATTATTAATTGCAATAATTACAAAAATGGGACACTTCATCATTACCGTAATTATTAAAGTGATACAAATTCCCCATCTAAACTGCCTGTAACAAAAAAGGCCATAATTTTCTTGCATTTTGTTCTGGTTTCTTTTACTATTGCAGCCTGTGTCTCTGTTGGTTTCACTTTCACAAGGCAGTCAGAATTTCCTAATAAAGCTGTAGAGAGAACCCAGTGTTCCTTAGGTGAGGGAGGAGAGAGAGGCTCTGGACTTCCCTGATTGACTGCAAGCTGCAGCCACTATGATTACATATATGTGTGAGGTATTCCAATCCTGAAGGATATGGGGTGGGATGCTGCCTTCTCATTCTTCCCAATGCCTGTCCTGTTATGCCAAATGTTCTCTTGGAGTCTGCACTCCTCTGTTTGTCGGCTGCTCTCCAAACCTTATCCCCTTTCAAGCAAACCTACCCCAAGGTACTCCTGCTGCTGCCTCCCTACCCAGATGCCTTACCCTCCATGTGTCACCAAATGCCCTGTCCCTTCTTCGTATTACTGTTCTTCCAACTAAGTGGCTGCAGTGTTGACTGTGTTACTGTTCGTAATCTTTCATATCAATTTTACCATAGGCTTCAATGTTAAATGGGGTGCCTTTCATTGCCTCAAAAAGGGCTGCCACTTTATCTATCTGAAATTTGGCAGTGTGAATGCCACAGCCACCCTGACATTGTCCAATTGGGATGGAAAACTGCAAAGAAGAGGGCTGCACCAATGCAGAGTTAAGGCAAAGAGGAAACAACAATGGTGCAGCCCTCAGTGGAGAAAGTACTATTAGGTTTTACTCAGATATCCCTATGAGTTTTGCACACTGCTTTGGTCAAGAGACCTATAAGGCAATAAGCTGTACAGCTTATTTCGGTGAGAACATTCTGAGAGATGGCTGCCTTTCAGATACCCTGATGAAGCAGTGTGCAGAACACATAGGGATCTCTGAGCAGAAATACAATTAAAAAAAATTTCCCACAGTGTCCTGCCTATACCAATTTTACATCAATATGGTTCCCTATACTGGAGTATCTCTCTTTACAATCAGACATCCCTTCGGTGATGGATACCATGTGGCTCTGGTAAACTGTGTAGCCTAAACTCAGATGTACAAATCTAGTTAAATCTACTGTACCTATACCCACATCATAGTTATTGATTTCAACTTTTAATCTAAACTCTCTAGAAACAAAATATGTGTATGCCAACTTTATAGCTCATCTTAATGTTACTGTTACTATTACTCTTTTGTGGTGATCTTGCAAACTACTGTAATTTTGCTGATTGTAACCATTTATCATTATTTAATTAAAAATATTACAGAAGGAAAAAAAAAAATTCCCACAGCACCACCGTTTGTTTCTTCTCAGCCTTGACAACCCAAGAAAAGAGAGGGAGGTCTTCCACTGAAATCAATGGGAAATAGTAACAGAATTATGAAAATCAAACAGCAATAATGAAATAAACAACAAAACCCATACCGAACAACCCAGTCACTAAACAGTTCCTTTTGGGATTAATGAAAAAAATGAAAGAAACTAAACAAACTCCCATATGCAAGTCTACTTCACGACACTGATCCTATCCATATACATTCCCTATCTTCCCTTTGAACACAGTGCACTCCTGTCAGAATCATCAAAGCCAGCAAGACTAGGTTGGATTCTATGTAGTACTAACAGAGGTAGATGTTTTGCTATTCCCTCTGCCACCAGCAGCTGACTGTGAACTTCAAAAGGTAATGCACCAGCTGCACTTAGGAGAGAAAAACAACCAACATCAACCTTCTCGGTGTCCTCCACTAGTAGAGGTTCTTATACCACTGGAAACATCAATAGCAGAATAGGCAAAGCAGAACAATCTCACTGTAGGCTTCCTACCAGCAGGGATCATTTCCTAAAAAAAGAGGTGCAGAAGCTCATTTGCATAACTCAATTGCATATGCCACACCCCCTGAAAAAAGGCAAGCATGTTTAAAATGAGTTATGCAAATGAGGGAGATCTAACACACACACACACACACACCCGAGTCTCTCCACAAAAGCAGAGAGGCTTAGGGGGAAAGGCAGGCATGTCTGACCAAGAGAGAGATCTTGGAGTCATAGTAGATGACTCAATGAAAATGTCTAGACAGTGTGTAACTGCAATAAAGAAGGCCAACGCTATGCTGGGGATTATTAGGAAGGGAATTGAAAACAAATCAGCCAGTATCATCATGCCCCTGTATAAATCATTGGTACGACCTCATTTGGAATACTGTGTATAGTTCTGGTCGCCACACCTCAAAAAGGATATTATAGCATTGGGAAAAGTGCAGAGAAGGGCAACTAGAATGATAAAAGGGTTGGAACACTTTCCCTATGAAGAAAAGTTAAAATGCTTGGGGCTCTTTAGCTTGGAGAAACGATGGCTGAGGGGCGACATGATCGAGGTTTATAAGATTATGCATAGGATAGAGCAGATTGAGAAAGAAGTACTTTTCTCCCTTTCTCACCGTACAAGAACTCGTAGGCACTCCATGAAATTGCTGAGCAGTCGGGTTAGAACAGATAAAAGGAAGTACTTCTTCACCTAAAGAGTGATTAACATATGGAATTCACTGCCACAGGAGGTGGTGGCAGCTACAAGCATAGACAGTTTCAAGAGGGAATTAGATAAACATATGGAGCAGAGGTCCCTCAGTGGCTATTAGCCACAAGGTATAGATAGGAACTCTCAGTCTGGGGCAGATGATGCACTCTATTCTTGGTGCTGGAGGGGGCAGCAGTGGGAGGGCTTCTAGTGTCCTGGCCCCACTGCTGGACCTCCTGATTGCACCTCCTGATTGTACCTGGATTGGCCACTGTGTGACAGAGTGTTGGACTAGATGGGCCATTGGCCTGATTCAACATTGGCTTCTCTTATGTTCTTATGTTCTTATGTCTGCATCCCTGCCCTCCCCGTCTCTAGCGAACCTGCCGTAGCGGGCGGGCTGGAGATGGGAAGAGCAGGGAGGCAGGCATGCCTGGGTTCCCTGCCCAATCTTCTGTGGTTGCGGGGCACCTGGAGAAGATCGGGCAAAGAAGTCAGGGATTTAAAAAAACCTCTCCCTGAGTCTCTCCATGGGCGGGGGGGCAGGGCCTGGGCTCCTTACTGCCAGAGCACCACTCTGGGACGCTCCAGCAGGAAATGACCCCTGGCTACCAGTAAACCCTCCCTGCCAGTCCAACTAAATGAACTGCCAAGAAAACTTACCCTTGTGAATGGAGAAAATCAGTGCTGCAAAAAGCTTGCTATAGATTGGACAGGCTTTACATCTTGACCTTCAAGATTTGGATCGTCCTAGATACACCACATCCTGGGTATCTGGAATTTGAAGCTTCCCAGGTCTCCTAGCCCAGTTTATTGAATGGGAAAGACAGAAATAGATAACTGTAGATATCCCAGACTCACTACAAGTGATACTGCTTTGGTGACCTACAGAGGACAATCCTGTTAGGGTTAATGATTCAGCCATTGAAGAACAAAGGCCTATTGGATAGCATATGAGATCTGATCCATTATAAACGAATTATTTTGCTCAAACATAGTCAGAGGCTCGATTTAAAATTGTGATTGCCAAATGGAGGTTGCAATAAAGTCTCCTAAAACAGCACTCTAATGTCACAAGTACAAAGTTTAAATGATTTTTTTCACAAGCATCAGCAGTACAGCTGTCCTATCAGTACTAGCATGCAGTTTGAACAGATGTGTGGTACTGTGCTTTTAAGCACTATATATCACAAGAAACAATTTTTTCACTTCTTATTGAGGTTGCCAATCTCCAGGTGGTAGCTGGAGATCTCCAGGTGGTAGCTGGAGATCTCCAGCTATTACAACTGGTCTCCAGACAACAGAGGGTGCACCCTATAGCACTGAGGTCCCTCCCATTCCCCAAACTCCATCCTCTTCAAGCTCCACTCCCAAAATCTCATTGTATTTGCCAACTAGGAGTTGACAACCTTACTTCATATAAGGGCTGCATCATTTAAATTGCATGCCTTCAGCCAGACATCTTGGTGTTTGGGGACAAGCCACACACTCACAGGAACATAAGAACATGGTCAGCTTTTCCAACGTGCCCGTACCATTCAAAGGAAGAACAGATAAAAATTCATGCAGAGATGAAAGAAGGGGATTTTTTCCCACATCTACTGCTCTAGTATTCTGCAGTCCAGTCCAGTAATGGATGCAATTGGATACAATATGCTAGTCAATTTTGTCCTCTAAATGATTCCAAAGAAACTTGCTGTGACTCTGAACAGAGGCATTAAAAAACAACTTAATGTTTGGAAAAGAAATCAGATCTATAAAAACATTTTCAAGGTTAAACATGATCAGAAAGTAGTGAAGCCTAAGGGAATGTCCATGTTAAAACAGCTTCTGCCCACTATAGAATAGTAATTCCAAACAGGAAGGAGGATGAGCGCACACTGCTCAGATGCATACTATGACGTTGATATGGTGTTTGCCATAAAAATTTTATCAGTCAACCCAAGGGAAAATAGCTACCCCAAATACTCATACAAACAAATGTATTCCAGTTTAATATATTAACATCTTTCATTTAATAATTACACTGGAAAAGACTGAAATACCTTTGTTTTCATCACATTATCTTCTTGTGGTTATTAAAACATTCAAAAATATACTTCTGGTTGCCAATGAGGTAAATTCCTTATGGAATATTAATATACTTTTTTAAAAAACCTTTTTCAGACCTCACACATTTTAAATACTTTGACTGGCACCTCACACATGTTCAAAGTCCCATATGTGCCCCACACTAGGAATTAGAAGAAGCACCATAGCAGCAGCAGTGTATCAAACTCTACTGGATTCGTCATGGGATAGCTGTCATAGATGTACAGTTTCACCTAGTCCTGTTCAGTCATGCAGTAGCAATGGCAGGGAAGAGAAACAAAGCATCCTGGGAGGATGGTATGAGATATAAAATTTTGGGCCTACAGGCCTTGTCACATAGCTAAAAAATATTGGATTTGGATACATGAGATATTGCAAAGAATGTTAGAAACAATTATACCATTTGTACCAGAATTGTTTTTATTAAACACTAGGAATAATGCCCGTTGTGGAAATAAATACAACAAGCTCTAGAAAGAGGCTCTGGGAAAGTGCCAAGGCCTTGGACACTCAGCATCAATTTGCTGTGGCGAACTCAGCAGGGTATAATGACACAGAGTCCACCATTTTCTCCAGAGCAACTGAAGAACAGTTATAATTTTGAGTGATCTCCAGTCCTCACCTGGAGATTGGCAACAATTGTTACCCAGGAGGAAATGGATGGTTGGGAGGGTGGAGTCTATGGCATTGTACCTGTCTGAGGTCCAACCCCTCCTCAAACCCCACCCTCTCCAGGCTCCACTCCTCAAATCCCCAGAATTCGCCAACCTGGAGCTGGCAACACCATCTCCTTCCCAGCTAACCACCAACCTACCATTATCTGCCCCTCTGACTGCAGCTGACTTCTACCCTCCCTCCTGGAGATCAGGTGTAATTCTGAGTGATCTCCAACCCTCACCTGAAGATTGGCAACAATGGTTCCCTGAGAGGAAATAGCTGGTTGGGAGGGTGGAGTCTATGGCATTGTACCTTTCTGAAGTCCCACCCCCTCAAACCTCACCCTCTCCAGGTTCTATCCCTCAAATCTCCAGGAATTTTCCACCTGGAGTTGTCAACCCTATCTCCTTCCCAGGCAAGCATCAACCTACCTTTATTTCCCCCTCTTCAGCTTTCCATCGCCCCCCCCCACACACCTGCAGCCTCTACGGTGCTCTGAAACCCTGACCTCCACATCACAGTGGCTGTCATGGGGGAGGGCATCTCAGCAGGGTATAAGGACACAGAGCCCACCATGTTCTCCAGGGGAACTGATCTCTGCCATCCAGCCCTCACCTGGAGATTGGTAACAGTGGTTTTCCCAGGAGGAAAAGCCGTCTCTCTCTGCAATGGGGACCAAAGCAGCTGACATCATTCTCCACTCCCTCTTTAGATTTGCACAACAACTCTGTGAGGTAGGTTAGGCTGAAAGTCTGTGACTGGTCCAAAATCACCCACTTAGCTTCTATAGCAAGAACCTGGATCTAGCAGACGCTGCTCTGAAGCACTGACTGCGATGCCCAGGCTAGCCAACCTCCAGGTGGAGCCTGAAGATCACCAGGTATCACAACTGAACTCCAGACAACAGATCTCTCCCCCCCCCCGAGAAAATAACTGCTTTGGAAGGTGGGCTTTATGGCATTCTGTTCAGCTGAGGCCTCTCCCCTCCCCAAACACTGGCTTCCATAGACTCTCCCAGGAAATCTCCAGGAATCTCCCTACCTGGAGCTGGCAACCCTAGTTAGGACTGGCCCCAATGAGTTCCTCACAAAGGCCTGCAAAGGGTTTCCTTCCTTTGTCTGAACCAAGCTTGGTTGCCTACTGTGGCGAAACAGGCTCCAGTTTACAACTCAGCTGTTCGCCTCCCACCCTCATCCTGTGGGCATATCTCACTCCTTAAATTCACTGCCACCACTCACTTGTCACTGCCATTTTAGAGAGACAATGAGACCCCTCTGGCCGAATCTCCCTATTTGGAGATGGAATCCCCAATCTTTGGCGGATCCCTGTAAAGTTGGCAACCCAAGGGTCTAGCCTTTCCTTGCTTCCCTGGGCTACCCCTCCCTTTGGTACTGTGCAGAGTGGGGGAGACTATGTGGTCAGAGTACAACACAGATTATTAGCCCAAATAAAAGAATTTATTTACACAATTATGGAGCACACAAACACTAAATGAATAAGGCACAATTGTAGGAGTAAGCACACACTATGAACCAACAGGGCAAAAGTCAACAGGGGTTAAACACAATCCTCTTTCCCTACCTCTGGAGGTTGTGGGCTCAGGATGGGATCTCTCCTTGGACCAGCCTATGGCTCTGCTTCAGCCTCTCTCTCCTGTCCAAGAGAGCAGGGAAACTTCCATTCATTCCCCTGTCCAGGTGACTGTGGAGTGGCTGAATTTATGCATTTTTTGGCCTTGGGGCAGCTGGGAACTGTAGGCCAGCAGATGAGGAAGCCCCATTCAACCCAGTGAGTTATACCCCTGCAGACCCCCCTCTGGAACTACAGCTCAATCAAGCCTTAAGGGGGAACATTGTAAACACAGAGACAGCAGCCATCTCACAGACACAGGTAACTGCCATTTCTTTACACCTACCAACTGCTACTGAAGGAAAAATTAGTCCCACACAGGAAGCAAGCATCTTCATCAAGAGAGAAAGCCGTTTGCCAGAAATTCTGACAGGGCACAGTGGCTGAAGGAGTGGGTGGGAAAGAGGAGCAAACCCAGTACCCGGCCAATGGCACATGAGTACTCTTGAGTGGTGGCTGGGCGGGACTCAGGCATCGCAGCCAGTGGCTAGGGACGCCCTCTGAGTGACAGATCAGGGAGCCAAATGCTGGGGGAGCGTGTGGAACATTCAGGAAAGAGTCATACGAAAACTCAATTAATAAGAGAGAGAGATTATACCAGAAAGTTTTTAAAAAAACAAATATTTATATGATTATACATGTTATAACTATGGCTAGGATTTTGTATGCAAAATACTGGAGAAAAGAAGAAGTACCATCAAAAGAAGAAATAATTTATAAACTACTGAAAACAGCGGAAATTGACAAATTAACTTTATAATTGCAAAACAAAAAGAAGAAATCTTTGAGAAAACTTGATCAAGGTTATATAAATGGATTGAGAAATATCTTCAAAACTGTACAGGATAATTAACAAAATACAATCTCTATATATCTTAATTTGTTAAATCAGTTTAGGTGCATAAAAGAATGATTCTAAATGCGTAAAATTTAATTAGACATATCTAATACATACTTCTTGTTGTTTTGTGTTAGTTTTTTTGTGTCTGTATTGTCTGTCTTTCTTTTCTTTGTAGAAAACCAATAAAATCTATTATAAAAAAATTTTTGAGCCTATACAGCTGTTAAACCTGAGAAGTGTTTTTCAGGCCACTGAGCTTGTTAAAAGTGGAAATTAAGAATATATGTTCTATGCAGGTAATGGCATAAACTGAGGTTTTTTACTTCATCTCAAAGGAACAGAGCAGAAACTGGCAGTTAAAGACATTAATTCATGTAACCTATAACGTATATTGACCTGTCTGGCTGTGTGAATGAGAGAATGAGCATGGGCTGAAGACCCAGGTCAGAAAAAGATTTGGGATTACAGGAGTAAAGACACCACCAGCAGGAAGTCCCCAGATGACCCTGGTGATTGAAAAAGGCTCTCACCATATCCCTGCCAGGGAAAAAGGAAAATCCCAGAGAACATGAATAAAGATGCATACATTCAAAGTTCTACAATACCTGTGAGTCAAGATCACCCCATTAGGTCACCAAACCATGAGGCAAAACCATCCCACCTATCACAAAGCCTGTACTGCTGAGTGCCAAGATGACCATACATGCTAAGACTCCCTGATTGGTCAGCAAAGGCATGGAGAAATAAGAATGGACTATAAGATCTATACACACTTGAGGTGGGGCATAGACCTATCAGGCAGTGACCCTCTCTTGATTGATCATTAGCACTGAAGGCCTGGTTACCCATTTGGATGAATGTCAGTATGTATGAGTGGGTGAGTGAAGTACATGGTTGTTGCTAGGACATATTCTGTAATCAATAAAGCTGCAGCTGTGTTTTTGAAGTGCACTGGAGTCCTTTCTCTTCCCAGGCACCTGCAGCTCAAAACTAATCCACAGTAAGTTGGCGGGGGGGGGGAGTTTGATCACCTTTTCCAGGCCTCTTAGTTTCCATTAGTTCTATTTTTAACAATGGGGGGAACCTAGTAATACCAGTCTGCCCCAGTGTTAACTGAATCTTGTAAGATACATGTTCTTAACTTCACTGGACTCTTGCTGTCCATGTGGTACATTTCTCATTAACTGCTACAAGTTCTGTTAGTCACAAGTTTCACAAGTTTAAAAATTTGGGGTCAGGAGGACCCCATAATTGTATTATGGAATTATATACATATTACAAGCCATACTGGCGATCACTCACTTTCCCACTGGCCACTGGGGAAGCTGCCATGGCATCCTACTGGCCCGTCTCACCGGTTCCTCCATTCTTACACCCCCACTTTTGATGTGTTGCCCCTTGGGCCAGTTCTCAGTTGGCCTTACTGCAACCATAGCAAAGGGAATTAGAACTACAACTCCCAAGTTAGGAATCCCAAGAGGCTGTGAGGCATTAGGAGGGAGTCAGTTCAACTCTTAATCAGCTAAGATGTTAAATGGGAAGCAGCTTTGGAACTGAAAGGGGTTGGGGGGGGCATCTCTCAGAGGCTGTGGAGCATTATCAGGGAGTCAGTTAAACTGTTAAACAGGAAGCAGATTTGGAATTGAAAGGGGTTGGGGGAGAAAGGAAGGCCTGGACATCTCTCTGAATGACAACTCATCTCCAGACTACAGACCATGGAGAAAATAGTTGTTTTGGAGGGTGACCTCTATGGAAATATACCTCTCTGAAGTCCTTCAACAAACCTGGCCCTCCCCTTAGTACTGCCAACCTCCAGGCAGCACCTGGACACCTCCAAAATCAGTTCTCCTGGAGAAAATGGCTGCTTTGGACACTGGACTTTATAACATTATGCCCTGCTGAGGTCTCTCCCCACCCCAAACCCTGCCGTTCCCAGGCTCTACCACTCAAATCTACAGGTATTTCTGAACCTAGAGTTGGCAACACTGAAACTGGCTACAGAACCACTTTCCAGACCCTCACAACTCAGAAAATATAGCACAGGAGGAGGTGCTTTTCTACCTTAGCTGCCATTGTATCGCCACAAATCAAGATAAGTCAGGTGTGGAGGAAGCATACCTGTTACCATGCGACTCTCCTACACACTTGGGGCAGCAAAATGAGGCAGCCCTGCCTTATAGCTAAGCAGAAGGAAATGAAGCATTTTGAATGTGAGCCTGAATTTACAAGGTTTTCTAACATTTCATGATGCCTAACCTCCCTCTATTTTCTCCTTCTCTCTGCCACCGCACCAGCCACAGCCAGGACTCTCACCTGGAGCCTCTTTCTAGAGCTCATTGTATTTCTTCCCACAACAGGCCTTTCTCCTAGTAGTCAATAATTTTGTCTTCTCATAGTGATCCCCATTTTCCCTGAGTCCTCCAATGTTTGTCATTGATTTTTCTCCCGAAACCTCAGCCACTGCTGAAATCACTGGACCTATCCCAAATTACGATCAAAGGAACCCTATCCCAGTGTTTGGCTCTGCTCCTAGACCAGTCACACTTTTCCATGGACCGAACCACAGCAGACTTCTTTTTTTCTTTTTTTAACATTTTTAATTGTTTTTATCTAAAAACTACAGAGAAATCATAAGGGAAGGGTATCTACAAACTATGGGAGAAAATAAAGATAACCACTAAAAACCCAAGTAGCGGTGAACATAAATTGTTTCCAAACATTTTTTACGCTTAAAGCTATATGAGTGCATTACAAATGAAAAAGATTAGTAGATACATCTGGTATTGTTAACTACATAAGGAGCATCTGAGAGTCTGTTAAAAGTGTTAAATTCAAGCTTTAGAGATAAAAATTATTGCTTTTCTTTCTTTTTTCTGAGATTATAGTCTCAGTTGGCTTTAGGAGTTTTAGGAGCCGCTGCCCCTAATTCTGAGTCAGATTCTTCTTCAGTGGAAGTTGTTGAAAGCTCTCCATGGCTTCTCTAGTTGCTGTCCTCTTCACAGTTGTCGTCCTGAGGCTTTGATGGCTTTTCTGGCTTTTGTAACTTTTCCAGAAAGTCTTTAGCCTTTATAACAGAGTCAATCCTTTCTCTCTTATCGTTGTATTTGAAGAAGATGTCTTCTGGTATAATCCATTTGTAGGGGATAGATGACTTTTGCAAGAATAAGACCAAGTCTTTAAATTTCCTCCTCTTCTTTCTTATTTCAAAGGGAATGTCTTTTAATACTTTGATTTCCTTGTCATTGATTTTCACAGTAGTTCCATTAGTCGCTTTATGCATCTGGTCTCTGATATGCTTTTTGGAGAATTTCATCGGGCAGATTATTTTTCTTAATATATTCTGAATATGTCCTATAGGCCATATCCATATCGTTTTCCAAAAGATCCACTTTCAAATCTGCTACCTGTCCCAAGTCTTCACCTTTAGTCTCTGGAACTCCTTGAAATCTCAAAACATAATCTGACTTTTCCATTTGCAGCTGCAAAAGTTGAAGTTCATTGGAGGTTCTCTTCCCCCCCCCCTTTCTCTACACATTTTTGAAGTTTAGTCGCTTTGGCATCAACCTCCTTAACTGCTATTGCTGTTTGCTCTGCCGTTTGCTTAGTATCATTCAACTGACTTTGTAGAGTTGCAAAATTCTGGTTGAGAGTTGTCATTTGATCCAGCAGGAGTCGCAATGCTGCTGCAATCATACCAGAGAAGTCTGTAGCCACTTCTGGTCTCATGACTGGAGTGGCTGGGCTGCCATTTCCTGAAGGAGGTTTCATTTTCAGCACAACTTTCCTCCCTGCCATCTTTTAGTTGTTTATTTTTCAGAAAAGTTTTAAAAGTCTCTATTGCTTGAGAGATTATATCATTTTCTCTCCAGGGTTCTTTATAACAGTTGTTATTTGCTTATACTCCTGCCCCCCCTTAAAATGCTCTGGAATCAGTCTTTGTTTATTTATGGAGTAAAGCCTCCGTGCTGCTTTTCTTTGGGGGAGGATATTTTTGCTTATTTATTTATCCAGATGTTTCGCTTTAACAAGAAGAACTCACACTTCATCGTAGATCATGCTGAGGTAAGGGTTTCACTCGATCACTGTTGGCTTGTCCCAGTGTGCACCCTTAATAACATTGCTGGCTCCACGGCAGTGAGACTGTCGGAGCTCAGAGGTGCCTCAATGCCTCAGCGGCATGCTTTGGGAGTGGCGCCTCTCATGCTCCATGGCTGGGGGTCCCCTACAAGGACTCTGGGGGTGGTGTGGACAATTGCACCCCCTCCCATCCTCCGGTTCGCGTCCCCTGGAGTTCCAAAGGAACACATCTGCCATGCAGGTCACCAAAAACGGAAGTCCCACAGCAGACTTCTCTTCAAGTCAACTATGTATAACTTTCTTTCTCCCCTTTTCCCTGTAGCTTCCTCTGTCCAACTAGTTATGGCTTATCAATTCCACGGACCATGACTCTTAAAACCTGCCTCCGGAAAATCCAGAGTTTTGGTTTCCCACATTAGGGCACAAGCTGCAAATCTTTTACACTTAAACTGTCCTTTAGGGGATGATGGGGGTTTAACAAATCTGCTCTAACTACTAAATCTCTAATATTGGTGGTCCTACAAAATCCTATATATGGTTTATTACCGCACCCTAGCACATCCCCCAAGATGTGCCAGTGTTTCCAAGTAAAGTTGCAAATAGAATATGCCTTTGGTGTAAACTCTACCGCCCAACTAATTCTGCTTTCTCTCTCCTTCACATTACTCACAAGGAGATCTTTACAGTCCTTCTGGCCTGCCCGAAGTCTGGCTTTAATAATAACTTCTTTGGATATCGACAGTTTAAAAACTGATTGCTAGTAGGTTTTAAGAAAAAGATTGATTTCTTCTCTACCTGTGGAACAAGGGGGGTGGTCTATCTTTTGCGGTGTAGCTGTGGCTTGAATTATGTGGGAGAATCCTCATGTGCTTTAAAAACTCGTGTGTTGGAACATAAATTAAACATCAAAGCCAAGACACACCCTTAGTTCAGCATTTCAAAGAAATGGGACATAGACCTGATGAGTTTAAAGCTGTGGTCTTAGAAATAATCCGTCCCCGGAAATATGAGAGAATGGATATGCACCAACTATTGCTCCAAAGAGAGGGTTTTTGGATTTTTTGTCTGGGTACCTGACAACCCCATGGGCTGAATGCATCCCTGGATTTAGCTTGTTTTTTATAAATTTATAATTTTCTCTTTTTTATAACTGTGTTGTATAACTGTTTATGTACGGATAAGATGTAATTAGAGGTATATACCTTTAAGATTGATTGCTATACCTGCATATAAGGCTATTGAGTGAGAACACCTGGCAAGAGGTGTTATTAGGGAATATGCTCATCTAAGTATATTTTTGTAGATCATGGATCAGGGTGAGTTGTTTCTTGCTTTTGTAGTTATTCTTACTGTTTGTAGTAGTTCTGCTTTCTTGTGAGTAATATTGTGCATTTTGAAATTTAAAATGTTTTACAGGTTGAAATCATATAATGTCTGACATTACAATTGTAACCTTGTTTATAGATGTCATCAGACTGGAATGAATACTTATTGGAAACCAAAGAAAACATCTTGTTGTAGGACCTTTATTGTAAAAAATTGGTACATTGTCTTCTGTGAGAGTATATTTCAAAGTATGAGATATGTATTTTATGGTGTGATTCATGTAGGTTTGTTGCCACTCAAAAAGTTTAAAGAGGTTCAGAGGAAGTTTCTTCAAAATGGAATTTGAACTCTGGAGATTTTCGTCAACAACTCATACCATTATGGTTTTACTCACCTGTTACACTGTCTAATGAGATTAATTGTTCTGATTATTTCAAACTACCATAAATGTTTGTATTTTTTCACTTGGTGTGAATGAATACGTATCTATTTTTGTAATTATATAAGCACATGTTATTGCAGCTTTCCTTGTGGTTTTTCTTTCTGCTACCATCTTTGTCGCTGTGACCTTCTAATTGTGCCCACCTGGAGGTTGGCAAGTCTATCGTAGACCATCCATCAAAAATTCTTGCTTGGCCATGAAACAGTCCCATTTTCCCTAAGAAGGGAGGGTAGCAGAACACAACAAATACCTGCACAGGGACATGAAGACTCTTAAACAGAATATCTTTTTACCCTTTCCATAGGCTAGAAAATTAGCTGTCTGATCATTAAAATCCTGTGCCTCATCATCAGCATCCATAGCCCCAATGGTTGTTATTGAGTTCTCCGCAGTAAATTGCCAAATTGCTAAAATTACATTGTATACATTTAGAAAAATTACCAATAGCCCCCCAAATTGCAGAATAACTTTGGGATAAAGAAGAATGGTGTGGTAGACAAAGGCCTTGTGGACTTATCCATTCTCTCCAAAGTGTGGCTCAATCCCATGCCCTGGGAAAAGACCCATGGCTTATCTGGAGAGCCCTGTTACCCAAACCATTCCCTGTGTCGGGCCTGTTACATGTAGAACTGTAAAGCTGCTTCACAACCAGTCATCCCCTCTTCCCCTCCACACACATTCTTGTTATAAAAATTATAAAACTACAAATGGCACATACAAGTCTTGAAGTATTAAAAATTACATCAATTCAGGCCACATAAAATTCAGAAACAGAGTACCAATGTTTATGCCACATGAAAGCAAATACTTGAGTATGTTAGGTGGATATATAAAAACTTGCACTGTCAAGCTAATCAGTCAGTAATATACTGTAGCTCTGCGGCTAGTTTACAGGTAAAACACTACCATTTTAGCACCACACTCTTCAGTAAATAGATAAATAGGCAAAATAGGATTAACATAAAATCCAGTCTAATCTAGGAAAGTACAACATGACAAACAGATCCAATTAGAAAAGTATAATAGGGTTGCTACCTCTAGGATGGGAAACTCCTGGAGATTTGGGGGGGTGGAGCCTGGGGAGGGGCCTAAGCAGTGTATAATGCCATAGAGTTCACCCTCCAAAGCAGTCATTTTCCCAGGTGAACTGATCTCTGCAGTCTGGAGGGCAGTTGTAATTCCAGGGGATTTCCAGGTCCCACCTGGAGGTTGGCAACTTTGATAAACACTGGAAACATTCAAAGTATAAGCCCACTGAAAATATCTCCTGCCCAAGCTTCCTTGTATTTGAGTTAATTATAATCAAAAACTTACTTTTGCACAGTTACAGTCCTATGAGAATTCTGAGAAAGTTCCTACTAGATTTCAGAGAGGTTAACTGTGTTAAGTTTCAGCCTAAGAAAAACCCTTTTGGCACCTTAAACAAGTAAAATTCTATTATGACATGAGCTTTTCTAATCCAGAGCCCACGTCAGCAGATGTGTGAAATGGATTGTGTGTTCACTGTAACTGAGATTCCTGTACATGCTCATTCTGAACCTCAAGCCTAGTCAGATAGAATTCTTTTGGCTTCTTACACTAAAACAATGGGTTCCATGAAAGACGGCTCCCTCCATCAGAGAAAACTCTTCTTCTGACCAACAAATGGCTTCCTCTTTTGAAAGAAGACTCTCACCACTTAGTGGAAGAGAATCTTTGGATCCAAGTTAATGGGCTGTGTGTTACAAAGTTGTTTTGGTATCATCAATTTTTTTTCTCTAGCACTGAAAGGTACTGAGACTTACTAGTGATTTCAGCTCTCATACTTTCATTAGGTGAAGAACAAGACAACTATAGCCGGCTCGCAGGCCGGCTTATATTCCCAAAGAACCCACACCCCAACATACACAACACCCATGATTGGCCTATATACATTGACTGTATTATTTCCTCGGATCCCAGTTCCCCAATTGGAAGGGAGCCAGGATCTGACCATCCATTCTCCTCAGGAACGAAGCTCAGGCACTTCGCCCAACCTCGTGGCGGACCAGCTGGAACTGGTACGAGCACATGGCTGGCCCAGACCCATGTTCTGCGACGGGTACATTACAAGCACAAAGAGACTTTGGCCAATGTAAAAGGCTCCTTGCATCAGAGAAAAGCTAACATTGTAGACAAGTATTGAGAGACCACTCAGAACAGATGCTTGGGTGAGGGATAGGTAGAAATTATGTGGCCACAAGAGTTCAACCTTACCACTTACTTTAATTAGATTGTGGATAACAAATCTAGTCAGACTACCTTTATACTATTTCTTCTGGGCAGCTTTTAGATAAGCATGTGTTTCCCTCAGTACATACAGCATTTTAACTAGCTTCCTCAAATGCTCATTAAAACAGAGGCAAAACAGAATAGAATCCTTCCATGCTTTAGAAGGAAGATCCTAAAGAGCGGACAAACAAAATGACTGCAATAATTTAACAGTCCTGCAGATAACTGATGCTTAGCAATGGCTACCAAAATCCTAATTTCCTTAACTTCCACCAGTACCATTTTTTTTTTCTTGTCAAAACTATGATATTGGACAATCAGTACAGAGACTGAGTTAAACAATTAAGTTAAAACAAGATGAAGAAGTTAAATCTGTTAGTTGGCTGGAAGGAGTTTTTGCATCTTAATTAATTTAAGTCCTTTTGTACAACTGTATTAATTGTTAAATCAGAAAAAGAGAAAAATCAGTAGATGTTTCTTCAGGTATCTTTGGACATACACAATCATTCTGTGGCAGAATCCAGAGATTCGTGCAGCATTACAGAGGGGAGGAGGGCAAAGTAATTTACTCATTCACTATCACAGTTCTCTATTTAAGGGGAAGTTGGTTTGTTTCCTGCAGGAGCTTGGTAACATGCATAATTAAAGTATTACTTGGCTCTCACAGTTTGGACTGGATGTTTGTAACAATTAGTAATCACACTGTTCTGTTTTTGGACTACCTTGTCCAGCTGTTTGATACAATGTGCCAGAGAAAACCCTGTTGGAATTTGCAAGTGAGAACTCTCTACTGGTCCATGAGATAGCCCCCATACCACCAATATGCAGGTCTAAAATCCAGACCAACAGCCCCTCAGGACCTGTCCCCTCTCTGCAGGAATGGTGGTGACAGAAGGCCCGGACCGAAATGGCCCAAAGGAGGCATCATGCCAGACTGGCAGCACAGAACACCATCCAAAGCTAGGCAGTGAGGATGATATTTGCAGGATCCTGGCCACAGCAGAGCTCTGCCCCAGAGCTCATGCCTGCCAGCAGTGCAGCCGAGCCCTATTACCTCCCAGCCTATTTAGCCTGAGGCTTGGAAAAGAAGCTGCCTTGCTGGATCAAGCGGTCCACCAGGTGCTAGCCTGTGTACCAGCTCTCCTTGTCTCTTCCTTGCCCCCAATTCCAGCTCCTGGCTGCCAGCACCTGTTGATGCTCCCAAGCCCTGCAATCTATGCCTGAGGCACTGCTTCAGATTTGGCCTGCCTGTAGAGTGCAGATCACTTATTCATTTTCTCAAATATCTTTAATTCAAAAGACAAGCATTAGAAGTGTAGGATTCCACAAGTGTCCTATGTACAGATGTATAGAATCTTCCCTACAATTATTCATTTGGGGAGTGGTGGGCTCCCATTTTCCTCTATCTTCATCTATAATTATCTTAGGATCATAGAATCATAAAATCATAAAATCATGGAGTTGGAATGGGTCCTAAAGGCCACCTAGTCCAATCCCCTCCTTAATGCAGGATCAGCCTACAGCATCCCAGACAAGTGTTCATCCAGATGCTACTTGAAGACTACCAGTGTGTGTGTGTGGGGGGGAGCTTACCACCTACCTAAGCAGCCAATTCCACTGTTGAACTATTCTTACTTTTTTAAAAAAAAATCCTAATATCCAGCCTGTACTTTTCCACCTGTAATTTAAACCCATTATTGTGAGTCCTATCCCCTGCTGTCAATAGGAACAGTTCCTTGCCCTCCTCTAAGTGACAGCCTTTCAAATACTTAAAGAGAGTGATCATGCCCCCCCCCACCGCCTCTTCTCCAAACTGAAAATTCCCAAATCCCTCAGTCTTTCTCCAGGCCCCTGATCATGCTTGTCATTATCTTCTGCACCCGCTCCATTCTGTCCTCGTTCTTTTTGAAGTGAGGCCTCCAATACTGCACACAGTACTCCAGCACATCCTGACCAATGTGGTGTGCAGCAGCACTATGGCATCTTGTGATTTGGATGTTATGCCTCTGTTGATACACCCCAAGACCACATTAGCCTTTTTGGCCACTGCATCACACTGACTGCTTATATTTCTCTTTACAGCCCACCAGTACCCCAAGATCATGTTCGCACACCCTGCTACCTAGAAGTGTATCCCTCATCCAGTATGCATGCTTCTCATTTTTGTCACCCAGATGTAGAATTTATCATCGTTAAATTGCAGCTTGTGCACATTCGTCCACTTTTCGAGCGTGTTCAGATCTTGCTGAATTCTATCTCTATCTTACAAAATGTTTGCTACTCTTCCCAATTTGGTGTCGTCTGCAAATTTAACGAGTAGTCCCTTCACCCTCTCATCCAGGTCATTTATAAAAGTATTGAAAAGTACTGGACCCTGTGGCACATCACTAGACAATTCCTTTCAAACAGCTGAACCCCATTGACAACTACTCTTCAAATGCTGTTTTCCAGTCAGTTCCCTATCCACCTAACTATCCTAGAATCCTACCCCTCGTCCTCTAGTTTACCCACTGGAACATCAGGGGGAAACATGTAAACAACTATACTGAAACCCAGGTAAACAACATCAACAGCATTCCCACAATCCAGTAAGCTCATCACCTGATCAAAGAAGGATACTAGGTTGGTCTTGCAGGACATGTTGGGGACAAATCTATGCTGACTTCCCTGTATCACCAAGTTGTCTTTCAGATGGCTCACAGACTGCCCCCTTTAAAATCTTTATTTATCAAATTTCTATCCCTATCCCTCTCCCCTGAATGGGGGAGCTAACATATAAAATAGACCAAATAAAACAGTACAAAAATACAATAATTAAACTTTAAAAATATTAATTAAAATTTGGCATGGTTAAAATTTATCAACTATCAAGCAGGGTAGGATCCATCAGTTCTGAAGACATAGCTGGAGCATAATTCACCAGCTGCCTGGAGGATCACAATCACCTAAGGCCACCCAAAAAACAGTGGCTTTGAATGTCCTGTGGTACCTAGGGAGGCCCTGCAAGGCACACACCCCTTCAGGTAGCTGGTTTCACAGGATGGGGGCCACTACCAAGAAGACCCTTACCTTTGTTGAAACAAGACAGACCATTTGTGGACTAGGGACCTTCAATAAATTACAAGATGATGATCAGAGAAGACAGGGAAGATTATGCTGGGAGAGGTGATCCTGAAGATGTGAGCATCCTAAGCAGTTTAATCTGCTCCATTATCTTCCCTGGGACAGAGGTCAGACTGGCTGGCCTGTAGTTTCCTGGGTCATCCTTCCTCCTCTTTTTCTTATTCTCTTGCTTGGTTCAGAGTCATATATATATATATATATTCTGTTATCCTTTCTGCGTACATTTTATTGCCCCCTTTGGGTGGTAAAATAGATGTTTGTATCTATTTAATTAAAACACTTGAACCCTCCCTTTCTCCAAAAGGCCTCCAAATACTTAGCTTTTTTTATTTGGCAAAAAGTTGTACTGAAAATTTGTATTGAAATTCACATATTTCCATTAATTATGGAGTTGGCCTTTCTCTCAACCTTGTATCTTTCTCCTTTTTTAGAACTCCTCTCCCTACTTATTGTCATCCCAAGCAGAGTTAATACTCTTCTAAATCCATTGAAACCAACTGTTTCAGTAAATCTGTTCAGGATGGCACTATTCTCCTGGTTTTTTCTTTCTTTCTTGCCATACATTTCTTGCTCATTCTTGGGGAAAGTTTGGTTAATTTGTGTGAAAGTTCTTAGTTTGCATATTTTGGGGTTTTTTAAAAAGAAATATCTATTACAATTAAAGCGATCTTTTTCCTCTTTGCATTGTAATACCAAGTCAGTATTAAAAAGAAGTGCATTGCTACCTGTATGAAAAACCAAGATGTGTAATTTAATTTAGGAAAATTACAACATGATCATTGACTTACTTTATGGAATATCGGATATGTGTTGCTAAGTGGCCAGCATAACAGAATTGTTGTTTTAAACATAAGCATTGAGTCCTACATCGTAAGACAATTGAGTCATAATATTTGTCCCAAAAGAAATATTACAAACTCAGAGTTCTGTACCTCCTAGCTAGCATTTTCTACTGCTTACGTATTTAGCTCAGGTTTCCTCCAAGGAACTCAAGGCAGCATCCATGGTTCCCTTTCTTCCATTTTATCCTCAGAATAAGGAGGTTCAGCTGAGACTAGCCCCAGGTCATCTGATGAACTTCATATCTTAGTGGGGATTTGAATTCAGATACTTGTAGTTATTATCTGCTGTACTAGCCACTCTACTGGCTCACAAGTCCCCCATGAATGATATTCAGCTTACAACTGTTCATCCACAGCCCTCTAAAAAGTTTCTCTATTGATACTGTACACACTATTACCAGTAAACAAAACAAGCTCATTCCCTGTGACAATAAGCAGTTGAGCTGAATACAAAGTCAATTCAATGGAAATGCACAGCTTTTTTGAAAAGCACATATTTCATCCTGTGTATAGATGCAGCCAAAGAAACACCAGACTGTAAAACAACAACAACAAAAACCGCAGGATTTCCCCATGACATTTTTTCTAGACTCTGTTAATATGGTACCAAAGGTTCCACCAAAGCTGCCTTTGTCTTTACGAATAAGGGCTTATCTTGTGATGCCCCCAAGACCCTCAGCCTGCAGAGACACCCTATTGTGCATATGTACATTAGAATGTGGGAGCCAGAACTAGAGTGATAAGGGCAGTAAGTCACGTCAAAGGAGGAAAAGTGCAGGGCAACTCCTCTACCAATCATGCAAAAACCCACCCTAATAGGGATTCAATTAAAGGGCAATTCCCCCAAGGATTTTGGAGTCTCCTCCCAGATAATTTGATTTCAACTAGCAACCCAGATGTCTAAAGCAATAAGCAACTGGCCAATGTAGGAGTTCATGGGATAGTCTTGAAGTGGCTGATCTCATTTATCCATGATCGGGGACATAGGGTGGTGATAGGAGGAGAGACATCAACTAGACACCTACTAATATGTGGAGTGCCTCAGGGGGCGATTCTCTCCCCAATGCTCTTTAATATCTATAATATCTATATGCACCTCCTCGCAAGCTCAGAGTTCCAGGCTTGGGTGTCACCAATATGCTGATGATACCCAGCTATATCTGTTGATGGGCAGCTGCCCAGACTCTGCCCTCAAAAATCCAACTGAGGGGTTGGAGGTCGTGATGGGATGGTTGAAGCAAAGCCGGCTGAAGCTGTATCCAGCTAAAACGGAGGTTCTGTGGCCAGGGGGGGGGGTTCAGGATTGACGATTCAGGATTCCAACTCCCAGCCCTTGATGGGGTGCCTCTGACACCAGCACCTACTGTCAGGAGCCTGAGGGGTGATTTTGGACCCCGCTCTGTCTATGGAGGCCCAGATCGCCAATGTTGTATGGAAGGCATTTTTCCAACTGTGCCAAGTTGGCAGCTGGCCCACTACCTGTCTCACCCTGACCTTGCCACAGTAATCCATGCAATGGTCACCTCCAGGCTGGATTATTGTAACTCGCTTTACGTAGGGCTACGCTTGAGACTGACCCAGAAGCTCCAACTGGTACAAAATGCAGCTGCGTGGGTCCATACAGGGACTCCACGAAGGGCACATATCCACCCAGTGCTGCATGAGCTGCACTGGCAGCTAGTGGAGCACCAGATCAGATTCAAGGTTTTGGTGCTTACCTTTAAAGCCCTTAATGGTCAGGGACCTACGTATCTTCGGGACCGCCTGTCCTGATATGTCCCCAGAAGGACATTGAGATCAGCAGATAAGAATCTCCTGGTGACTCCCAGGAGAGGGTTTGAAAGACCTGAATCAGATTGTGGTGGCAAGAGAGGAAGTCCTCCGACTGATGGACAATTTAAAAACTAATAAATCACCAGGCCCGGATGGCATTCATCCGAGAGTTCTGAAAAAACTCAAATGTGAACTTGTGGATCTCCTGACAAAAATATGTAATCTTTCTTTAAAATCTGCCTCCATTCCTGAGGACTGGGAGGTAGCTAATGTCACTCCCATCTTTAAAAAGGGCTTCAGGGGAGATCCAGGAAATTACAAGCCAGTCAGTCTGACATCAATACCAGGTAAGTTGGTGGAAACTGTTATTAAGGAAAGAATTAGTAGGCACATTGATGAACAAAAACTATTGAGGCAGACACAGCATGGGTTCTGTAAGGGAAGATCTTGTCTCACTAACCTGTTGGTGTTTTCTGAGGGAGTGAACAAACATGTGGACAAGGGGGACCCAATAGATATTATTTACCTTGACTTCCAGAAAGCTTTTGATACAGTTCCTCATCAAAGGCTCCTAAGTAAGCTCAATAGTCATTTTTTAAGAACTTTTTATTAAATTTACAACAGTGGTATACAAGTACAGTTCAGGTAATGTAAAAGTATGGTAGAAGCAAAAATATTTAAGTTATGAATAAAAGTAGACAAGTAGAGGTTAGGTTAAGAATTAATAAAAGTACATTTACAACCAAGCAAAAAAAGGTCTAGAAATGTTGTCTTTTTATGACTAAGCTCAATAGTCATGGGATAAAGGGACAAGTCCTCTTGTGGGATCAAAAACTGGCTTATAAATAGGAAACACAGAGTGAGTATAAATGGGAAACTTTCTCAGTGGAGGGTGGTAAGCAGTGGGGTACCACAGGGATCAGTACTCGGTCCGATGCTTTTTAACTTGTTTATGAACGATTTGGAATTGGGAGTAAGCAATGAAGTGGCTAAATTTGCAGATGACACAAAGTTGTTCAGGGTGGTGAAAACCAGGAAGGATTGTGAGGCACTCCAAAGGGATCTGTCGAGGATGGGTGAGTGGGTGTCAACGTGGCAAATGGGGTTCAATGTGGCCAAGTGCAAAGTGATGCACATTGGAGCCAAAAATCCTAAATATAAATACACGTTGATGGGGTCTGAACTGGCAGAGACTGACCAAGAGAGAGATCTTGGAGTCGTAGTAGATAACAAAATGAAAATGTCTAGACAGTGTGTAGCTGCAATAAAGAAGGCCAACGCTATGCTGGGGATTATTAGGAAGTGAATTGAAAACAAATCAGCCAGTATCATCATGCCCCTGTATAAATCATTGGTGCGACCTCATTTGGAATACTGTGTACAGTTCTGGTCACCACATCTCAAAAAGGATATTATAGCATTGGAAAAAGTGCAGAGAAGGGCAACTAGAATGATAAAAGGGTTGGAACACCTTCCCTATGAAGAAAGGTTAAAACGCTTGGGGCTCTTTAGCTTGGAGAAACGACGGCTGAGGGGTGACATGATCGAGGTTTATAAGATTATGAATGGGATTGAGCAGGTTGAGAGAGAAGTACTTTTCTCCCTTTTTCACAATACAAGAACTCATGCGCACTCCATGAAATTGCTGAGCAGTCGGGTTAGAACAGATAAAATGAAGTACTTCTTCACCCAAAGAGTGATTAACATTTGGAATTCACTGTCACAGGAGATGGTGGCAGCTACAAGCATGGACAGTTTCAAGAGGGAATTAGATAACCATATGGAGCAGAAGTCCATCAGTGGCTATTAGCCCCAGGGTATAGATGGGAACTCTCAGTCTGGGGCAGGTGATGCACTCTATTCTTGGTGCTGGAGGGGGCAGCAGTGGGAGGGCTTCTAGTGTCCTGGCCCCACTGCTGGACCTCCTGATGGCACCTGGTATATTTTGGCCGCTGTGTGACAGAGTGTTCGACTAGATGGGCCATTGGCCTGATTCAACATTGGCTTCTCTTACGTTCTTATGTTCTTATATCTGGCTAGCCTCAACCAGGGCCAGGGCTTTCTCAGCCTTGGCCCCAGCCTGGTGGAACTCTCTGTCGAATGATATCTATGCCCTGTCTGATCTATTAAAGTTCCGCAGGGCATGCAAGGCAGGGATGTTCCATTAGGCCTTTGGTTGAGGCCAGGGACAGTTCCCTAACATCTGCCCAGCACCCTCCCCTCCCCCGCATGAAAATCTGAATGCTAGATATGTCATCTTGTTTAAAGTGTTTAAATATTTATGCTGAATGTTTTCATATTGAATTTTGTGGTTTTAAAATTGTACTGGATTTTATGTCGTTGTAAACTGCCCTGAGCCCCCCGTAAGTGGAGAAGAGAGGTTAAGAACTCAAAATAAATAAATTCCTGCAATTTATTCTGTTATGTACTGAATGTGAATCGCTCCTATCTATTCACATGTTAAGCTTGAATCTGAATGTGGCTCTTCAGATGTCGCATTGCTATTGGTTGGTTTCTGCGAAACCTGTGTATTTACCCAATCACTGAGTGATATTGTTGCAAAGAGGGAACGGTCCTGATTGGCCTTTATCCCTGTATTCTGATTGGTCTTTAACTTGTAATGGGTGTGGCTTTGACAGCCCGGGAGAGTTTAAAAGAAGGAGCTGTGCTCCCCTTGTTGTCTGTGTTCCTGACTTACAGTTGCTGTTTAATAAAGCTGAAATCACTTGAAGCTGAATCCTTTGTTGAGTCTCATACTTAACATATTCCACATCTAAATTGCTGGACAGGAAGGTTCTAGTCTTTCCACAATCATGATAAGTACCTGACCATAGATCTAATTTCGCAGTTTCCCGAAGGGAACAATTTTGGTATTTCCCATGCACAAAAGGAAAACTCCCCTCCTCCACATAGACAAAAGCCTCGTCCTCGAAAGATCACATTCTTCTTATTCCCACATTCTCATGCCGACGCCCTTTCCCATCATCCCTTCAAAAGGGTATAAAAAGGTCCCTCTCTTCAGCCCCAGTTCTTGTAGCCACTTTGGACTTATCCTGTTACCCCAGCCTTACAGTTGGTTCCTCATCTCTCCAATCTCAACTCTTTGCTTCACAGAGCTGCCGCTGTACTTCCCTCCCCCTACCTGATCTGTTTCAGCTCCAAAGCATCTTCTTCACTGCTGAGCATGACCCCTACTTCTTCCCCCACAACAGGCTCATATGTCTCCTTTTTCATAGGTTTATTCCTCCTTTTAGGCAGCAGGTTCTCTAGGGAAATGTTTTTATGCTTTATTTGCTGTTCTGCATTTTTCTCCACTCTATAACTTTCATTTTGCTCTATCACATTGCATAAATGTCAGGATCCATTGGAGCTGGGTCTGAGTCCAGAGTTGCCTCATTGTTGAGCAAGTGCCCCCACAACAGAGCCAGAGGAGGGAGATCTCCTTTCACCCAATTTCCCCACACTGCTCTCCCTACAACCTACTCCACCTACCAGGGAATAGGTCTAGCTCTTCTTTTCTGGCTGCTCCGGGGCATGCCTTTTAAATGCTTCCCAAGGGAGGGCCAACTCTGGGCTCAACCAATCCTCTCTCCTCAATCTAGTCCTGGAGAGTGACAGGCCTCTCAGCCAATGGATACTTGCCTTGGATTAGTGAGCTCCCTGGCCCTTCCCCCAAACTTCTTTAAAGAGTTGGCTGCCCCACCTGGTCTCCTCTGAGAAGGTCTGTGCTGCCCCCCTGGCAGAGGTGCCAGGGTCTCCTCTGGTAGAAACTGGGCTGGGTTGGCTTCTGCTGCTGAGAGCTGGCTGACTCCTGAGTAGACTTGATCAAAGCCACACCCTGCTGAGAGCTGGCAGACAACTTCCCCAGCTTCAAGGCTTGGTGGTGCAGCATGCCTTCAGCAAGGCTTGCAGTCACCTGGGGTAAGTACAGGGGTGGTGGCACCGACCCCAGACAATAAATTAACTTGTTTTCTCTTCTGTTCATAAAATAAAAACCTTTTCTGTTTAAGAATCTTTTCCATCTAATTTTTCTGAATGTTGATTTGGACCTTGGTATACACAGGCTAAAATCCCAAGTACTGAAGCACCCCAAATATAAGGGTTTGTTCTGTACTAGCAAGAGGATACCTTTGCACATTGTGGCCTTGTCTCGGGTAGACTGATTTGGGTAACACTTGACAATGTGGCATCAAAACTCTGCTTACTTTCTTTCTGTTTATTGCATTATTTAGAGCAATATAGTGGTTAGGGTTAGAAAGAACCAGATTAAACTGTAGATTCAACCATGGAGTCACTGGACAACCTTGTGTCATTCATTGCTCTCTATTTAACCTCCTTCACAGGACAGAGAGTTTCATATGCCATTTAAGCTCCCTGTAGAAAGAACATGTTTAAAAGTCTGGATATTTCTGATATTTATCAGAATCAGGAAATATTACAAAAGTCTCTCATGGTATTGGATATCACTGAACTGTTAAAGGCAATATCAGGCATTGTATTAGGGTAACTATGTCCTATGCATACTCCTAGTTCATAAATTAACTGGTTAAATTAAATTCTACTTTCCAAAAGAATTCATAGCACAGAGAAAAATGAGGAAAACTCAGGGAGGGGGAATTTGGACCTGTTTTTTTACACATCTGACAATCTAGAAGTCCACTGATCCTTCTTACTACTTCAGATAAATTTAAATAAAAGAGAGCTGGACTGCTCCCAACTCAGTGCATGACTAATAAGACTGCCACACACTCTTAATGACCAGTGTTCCCTCTAAGCTGAGTTAGTGTGAGCTAGCTCACAGTTTTTTAGCCTCCGGCTCACATATTTTTGTCTTAGCTCGGGAAGGATGGGCTCCAGAGCAAACTAATTTATGCAGCAGCCAAATCACTTGCTCACAACTTTAATGCCAGTAGCTCACAAAGTAGAATGTTTGCTCACAAGACTCCACACCTTAGAGGGAACATTGTTAATGACTGTACTTCATGTGACTGCACAGGAATCTATCTGGTTTTTAAGAACCAGGCTAGGTGGGTAGGTTAGGCTGAGAGAGTGTGACTGACCCAAGGTCACCCAGCAAGCTTCCATGGCACGAGTGGGGATTTGAACCTGGGTCTCCCAGATACTATTCTGATGCTCTAAACCACTATACCACACTGGCTCTCTAACTTTGATTGAGATGAACATTAATATTAATAGAATCAAATTACTAAAACATCAGCCTCTTGTTCAAACTTTTGCCTCTCAATACTATATTCCAAAGCCAAATGCAACAAAAACGTGATTCTTCCCAAATACTAATCAAACGTGCAGTATTGTATTCTGTCATTCTTGTATCTTTCTCGGCTCATCTTTGCTTTGATGTATTTATATGTCATGGAGAGACACTTAAAACTCAGCCTATATATGCAGATGATCACAAAGGGTCTTTGATGGTCATCTTATCTGATATATAATACTCTATCCCAGGGCTATTTTTGGGCCGGAACGCACAGGAACGGAGTTCTGGCTGGCTCCTGAGTTGGCCACACCCAGCAGGAACTCATTAGCATAATAGGCCCCACCCAACAGCAGAAACTCATTAGGATTGGCTACATTAGGGGTGTGTGGCCTAACATGCAAAGGAGTTCCTGCTACAAAAAAAAACCCTGGGTTTTGACAACAAACAAGGTAAACAGAATAAGAAGCAAAAGGTGGGTGTGGCTGGATAACCACACTTCTGGTAACATGGGGGTGTGGCCTAATATGCTAATGAATGTCTGCTGAAGGGTGTGGCCTGTTATGCTAATGAGTTCCTGCTGGGCTTTTTCTACAAAAAAAGCCCTGCTCTATCCTATAATATATTTGGAAAGGGGCACCTTCCCTTCACAGATGACATCTGGAAAAACCCCACTAGAAAGGAGTCCTTGCCATTTCAGTTGACTGTACTAACAGGCACTTAAAGTTTTCATCAAGCCAACTTTCTGGGATGATTCCAACATCTTGGGCTGATGCATCTGAACTTTAGGAAAATGGTTAAAATTGATGTTGGTTCCTGAGATAATTCAAATCAGTTATTTCACAGAACACATTTGAACACTCCAAGGGAACTGACATCAGATAAACCTTTCTTTTTGTTGCTCAGCTTGCTGGAAAGGACAGACTAGTTCAAAATACTCTAAAGGAAAGAGAATGCTTAAGTTTTATAGCCTCATTAGACACTTTCACTTACTAATTGTTGGAAGAATTTTGTGACTTCTCACGTTTTTAAAGCTATGTGTATGCTGGTTTGACATCAATAAAACAATAAAGGACAAGAAGAAAGAACAACATTCCATCTAAGATTTCATCTTCCATTAATTCTCCCAAATCATGGGTAAAAACAGCCTTCTTCCTTGAAATATTAAATTAGTTTTACACCAAATATATATCCTTGAGTTCTTTCTGATAGAGTTCTTTTGTTCTACTTAAACAGGGCCGGCCAACTCACTAGGCAAACTAGATGTTCACCTAGGGCGGGCCGATCATCAGGGCGCCAAATTGTGCCTGGCCACCCCGTCAAAAGCCCTGCATTGTCCTGACCCCAGCCACCACCGCCGCCTTTTTTTGTCCCCCAACTGCCCTCCCTCCTTCCACTGGGCTGGGTAGGCGGGGATCCATCCTCTGCACATGCTCAGAAGCGCCCCGCTGACTCACTTTGTTGCGCTCCTGCCTCCGCCCTCCTGCTCAGTGCACCCCTTCCCTGAGGCACTGCTGGGGGGTGGGCTACAATTCCTGGGGCCGGGCACAGGGCGCCCGGCCCATGCACAAACTTTCCGCCTTGCATCAACTGACTGAGGCGCCCTGGAGAGGGATGTTGCTGCCACCGCCACCCTCCTCCTCCTCAGGCTGGCTTCGCAGAGCCACCTGACCTGCACTCGCTTCCACTCAGTGGATGCTTGCAGAGGAACATTGGTAAGTGCAGCTAACAATTTTGCCCAGACAAAAGTGCCCAGATCCACTCTGGATGGGCGTGGGGCAGCTCCTCTGCTCCCCCCCCCCGGGAGCTTCGATTCCATGCAGGCTCAGGAGCACTCCATTCTCCACCAGCTCCTGTAGAGGTGCTCCCTGGCTACCCTGCTCAGGCTGCCAGTGGTGTTTGAGGCCACCCCCTTTCTGAAGTCCGGCGGCCAAGAGGGCCCACGGGGTAGGGAAAGGGTGCGGGAGGGGCTCGAGGAAATCCCCACAGCTGGGACTGTGCCCCCGCCCCTTGGCTCAGGCTGCAACCTCAGCCGGCTTGTTTCCCTGGCAGCTGGCAGCCTGAGGTAAAAAAAAAAGTGGGGGGTGTTTATGGGGATTTGTGTCTCTGAGCAGCCTCTCTCTCCTTTGCCTGCAGCACTGAAAGGGTTAAAGTGAGTGTGCTGCATGCATTGCTAGAGGGGCCCAGCAAGGAGGGGGTTGAGAGGAGGAGGTCTTTTGCAGGGGGGTGGCGGCTTTGAAATTGCCTGGCCAAATAGACCAAGGAGGTCTTCAGCCAGATCTGCAATGGGAGCAAAAGAGCCTTGCAGCTGGATGCCGGGAAGGTTTACTCACAAGTAAGATCCTTCCTCACTGAATGGCCACTGGAGACCAGTGCACCCTCTAAGCTGTGGAGCCTTTGAGAGCAAAAATTCTACTTTGTGAGTTCCTGGCATTAAAGTTGTGAGTCAGCAATTTGGCTACTGCATAAATTAGTTTGCCCTGGAGCCAAAATGGAAACGAAATCCTGGAAAGACCAAAGTTATGCCGGTTGGGAAGGTGGAGGTTGTGAAGAACGTTTTGCCCCCCACTTTCCATGGAGAATTCAGCTGACCCTTGTAGATTCACTTAAGAACCTCAGGGGTTTTATTGGACCCAACAGGATTGCTGGAGAAGCAATTTAACACGGTTGCTCCTACTTGGCCCTGTAAACTTTCAGGCTTTGGAAAGGGGGGGAGAGATCTCTCCAAACAAGTAAACAAATGTTGGGTTCTAGGATGTTAGGGGGTGGGGGACAAAAACAGAATATCAAAGGAGGGCAGCAAACTGAATCGAAAAACAAAGTCTGAGTCCACTGGCACCTTTTAAGACCAACACAATTTTATGCAAGGTATAAGTATCTGGAGAAGTATGCGTGCGCACAAAAACTAACACGGCTACCCACTTGAACTGAAAAACATCTGAAGACAGGCAAAACTGTTTAAAAATGACTGAAGGTGGCATGAAAATGCCTCTGTTATGCAAAAAAATTCTGCCACTTCAGGCCTTCTTTCTTTCTTTCTTTCTTTCTTTCTTTCTTTCTTTCTTTCTTTCTTTAGTACTTAGAAGTAATTTAAAGCGGGGGGGGCGCCAGAAGGTATTCTCGCCTAGTGTGCAAAAACACCTGGGGCCAGCCCTGTACTTGAATACTGTCATTATTTCACTTGAGACTCTGATTTTCAAAACAATGGATCCTTTTAAAACATCCTTAAGTGAATGATATCACGCTATACGTTTCTAATCCCAGACGCTCCATTCCAGTTATACTGTCAATGCTTTCGAGATTTGGCATTATCTCTGGACTGCACATAAATGAGAAGAAATCTGAAATCTACCCCATTGCTGTGTCTTCTGGCTTGCAATCGGAAATCACTAGCTTGACTCCTTTTCGATGGGTCACCTCTTTCTGGTGACACCTTGGGATGCAAATTCCTCTCCAGCTCAATAACTTGTTCACATGTAACTTTCAGAGCCTGTTTCAGGATTTCCAAGGGAAAATGAAGGTTTGGGACTCACTAAATCTTTCATTCTGCCAACCTAGCAGTTCAAAAGCAAGAAATTGCAAGTAGATAAATAGGTACCACTTCAGTGGGAAGGTAACAGCATTTCGTACACCTTGGTGTTTAGTCATGCTGGCTACATGACCATGAAAACGTCTTCGGACAGTGCTGGCTCTTCAGCTTTGAAATGGAGATGAGCACCGCAACCCTAGAGTCGGATTCGACTGGCTTTCAAGCAAGGGAACCTTTACCTTTAAATCTTTCATTGCCTGATCGGATATAGACGATTAAGTCCTTTGTCTTCCCCTCCTTCCTTTTTCGCTTCAGAGCTCTCCCGATTCTGATCCCAGACAAGGTTTTACACAAATGGCAGACAGCATTCTATGAACTTCTCTGGGGCTACAAAAACTCGAGAACTGACTGTCATTCCATATACAAGGCCACTTTAGGAGGCCTGAACCTACCTCTCTTGCGCATATATTATCAAGCAACCATTCTCTCGAATGTTCCCAAAAAGTTACAATCTCAACCAGAGTCACAGTGGGTTTCCATCGAATAGGCCTACGTTTTTCCTTTCTCTTTGCCAGAGACTTTTTGGTCACTGGCTCATCAACAATCTCAACAGCTTCATAATAATCCCTTTCTTGCTACCACACTTAGAATCTGGGATCTCAGAAAACATTTATTGGCACTGCCGATCTCCCCACTTTCCTCCTTCACCCATCAACCATTGTTCCCGCCAGGTCAGGATCACGATACATTCAAGGCATGGTCATCAAGGGGCCTCTCACAACTACAACATTTGGTCTCATGTGGAAAAATTAAAAGCAAGTCCGATCTAGAAGACAAATTAGAAAGAAAGATTCCATGGCTTCAATATTATCAAATTTGAAGTCTAATCGATTCCCTATCTTCTGGTGACACATTTAAAAGATCCAAAACAATGTTTGAACTTCAGTTGGAACATTATCCGGACTCCTCCAAGGGTCTCCTATCCACAACCTATAAGTTCCTAATGGAACATGACTGCAATTTTGAATCAAACTATCAGAAAGCCTGGCAACTTGACCTTCAACTGAACTTATCAGATACTCAATGGGTGTCTATCTGGAACTCCTCTAAAAGAGTCAACAAAAACTTCAGCATTCATTTTTAATTTTTTAAACTTCTTACGAGGTGTTACTATACTCCAGAGAGATTACACCACATCAGTCCCCGACAAAGTATGGGACCAATTTATAATGTGTAAAATTTCAGACTCATTACAGAGGCAGCAAAATGGCTCATCGCCAGCATACTCCAGAATTGTACTTACCTGGTTCCTATGGTTACAATACATGACGAATAACAGCCTGCTCCCCTCTAATGTCCATTACTCTTCCTGGATCTCTTCCTAACACTACATTCTGTTTTTAACATTGCAGTTACTGAGAATCTTCTGCCTTAATCTCCCCTCTCAGACTATCTCCTTAACTAACACATTGGGTCATTAGAATTGTTAGGTTTGCGTATGACTTCTTTGTACTGCAATAGACCAGAACACATTTCCCCCAAAGTTAGGTTGGTTGTATCTTTTGTATTTTACATGATGTAACTTAGCTTGAAAGCTGTTTGTCTGTGTTACCTACCAAATAAATAAAAATAAAAAATAAAACATCCTTAAGTAATACAAGGTCAAATTAAGCATTGTTTACTATTGGTTAATTTAGGATTCAGTGATCCTCAGTGGTTCAGCTGCCACATATGGCTCTTCTGAGTACCATTAGGCAATGTGGCATCCATGTTCCAGGAAACTGAGCAAGACCATTCTGCGGCAGGGCATGTGGGTAGCAAGTAGTCTGCACCTTGAAAAGGGTGCCACAAGAGGGAATCTTAATGATTCTGAGGTGCCAGGCAGAACTTGAGGCTAGGGCCCCATCCCATGGCCCAGCCCCCTCCAAGGGAGGGGAAAAGAAAGAGCCTGCCTTCCGGGCAACTCTGGGCAGCTGCCCTGGATGCCCCATTCCTAGGACTATACCCAGCTGCCACTGGAGGGTGGTTAAACTGGGAGCTTCCCTGAGCTGTGGGCATTGTTCCAGGGATGGAAGTAAAGGGCCCATTGTCTCTAACAACCCTCCACCTGCCCTGCCCTTCTCCTCAGCCTCTCAACTCTTATCCCAGCATCTAGACAGCTTCTGGAAAGAGAACAAGTCTGCTGAATGTGTGAGAGTGAGAGCACCACTATCATGTCAGCCACCTGAGAAGACGGGAAACTGGCCATAATGGGGGTGGTGATGTTGTTATGCTGCTTTCTTCATGGTCAGCTTGCTCTTCTTTGGATTCCTCGGCAATCTCACTCTCAAGCCCGAACTGCTGTGCCTCATGCTGAGGATGAAACATGAAAGCAGAGAAGGAAGATACACAAAGGCTGGTTCAACATGGTGAGGAGAGACATTAATAGTTGTCTTATATTATTGTACATGTATGTTTGGTGGGATAGTGCACAGGGGGTACCAGAGTCATATTACTTTTTTATCTGATGGCAACTGCAAATATAACTCCCTATGAGTGGGGGAGTGAGTAACACTGCGCTAACTGAGCCAAATGCTGTGATACCTGTGATTCATCATCCTAATGATTTTCAAGTCCAACAGCACCCACATGGCCCTGAATCCCTGGGATAAGCTGATAGTATGTGACTGGCCCGAAGTCTCCCAGAAACTATTATGGCAGAATGGGCCACACCAGATTCTAGTTTCACTCTAACCACTACACTAGCTATACTGTTTCAGTCTCTCAAGTGAAAAAAAATCAGTAAGTATGAATACCTCTGTTTCTGTATGAGTGAATTTCTCTAAATTCACCTTTCCATGCAGCTTCTGGTATCAACCTTGAGTGTAACTTTGAGAATTAATTAAATTAATTATTGTATGACATTGTGTGTAGAACAGCCAGGAGATCCCAGAGGACTGTTTGGCTACCAAAGCTGTAGCTCTTTTTTGGTACCACTAGGTGGTGAGGTATGCTTATTTTTAGGCTGACAGTGCTGTGACTTGCCTAAGGTCACCCAGCTAGCTTTGGGAGGAAGGGAGGAATCGAACCCAGTTCTCCAGATTAGAGTCTACTGCTCTTAACCACTACACCAAACTGCCTCTCTGTTTGAGAAAACAACCACACTGCAAAGGTAATATAGGGCAGGCTTTAGTGAGAAAAGCAAGTTAAGAAGTGTGGCACCCTTGCAATTGTGACCCTGTGACCACAGCTTAACAATGTAAATTCAGTTCAGTTGTAATGCCTTTTCTAGGCACAGCTGTTTGATTTCTCTCACGCATCTTTTCATTCATCCTTCACCTCCCTTTCTCCCTTCCTCTCTTTCTATGTTTTTAGAATTTTAATGTGATCACTGTCGTAATTTTCATGCTGTAGCCCACCCTGAGCCCATTTATGGGGAGGGCGGGATAGAAATTTAATTAACTAATTAATACTAATAATTAAAAAATAATTAGGTCCTTAAGGCAAAAAAAGGCAAGGCATACACAGAAAAATGCTCTATTAAAAAAATAAAGCAGGCTGCAAATAAACTTGTAAAGTTACTATGGTTTCATTGCCTTCAGTGCTCTGGTGTACAACAAATGAGGATCTATGCCAGTTTTTACCACCCAAGTTGATGCCAAAGTGCTACAGCAGCTTTTCACAAAGTTTTATCATCTCAATAAATCTTAACAATAAAATGTTGTACTAATGGGCTGAAGCTCAATTACAAGTGTCACTTCCCAACTCTGCATTGTTGAGTTCTAAGTTTATGTATATAATGGCTCTGTGCCCCCTTTCTCAGCTTCAATCATTTTGAGACTTAATGTTCAGATCCTATGAATTTGAACAAAGGATGTGAAATCTTTATTCTTCTCTCTCTCACACACACCCTGACTCAAAACTGTAATTACTTTTTTAAAAAATGAGAAAAGCCATTCACAGATCTCCCATCACCATATTTAGTTTAGTCAATGGATGCAACAATGACCTGTGTATCTTGCTTTCAATTATGTATTTGAAATCTCCACCATTTTGTTATTTTTATAAACATTATCAACTGCAATTCTAGAGACTATTCATGTAATCTATTATCTCAACCCTCAAAAATGGCAATATTCATTACCCTGACAGAGTTTCAGGTGAGTAGCCATGTTGGTCTGAAACAGCAGAAAAAAGTTCAAGTCCAGTGGCACCTTTAAGACCAACAAAGTAGGGGTTGATCACCTTCATTGGACAAGTATTTCTCTAGCAAATCAGGTACACAGATTGGAGGTGCTTTTGGATCCAGACTTACCACTAGAAAACTAGGCTAGCTCTTTTTTACACAGGTAATGAGGGCTGAACTGTAACAAAATGTTTCAGAAAGATGCTTTTGTAAAGGTATCGAAACTATCAACTATACTGCATTGTATTGCTTACAGTAAGTAGGACCCTACTATATAATTTTTGCACTGCTTAATATGTCATGTTAATACTTAAGTTATGCTTCACTCCTGTTTTTGATATTTCTGCTTGGTTCCAGACTTCTACAATCCTAAGATATTGCTTACTGAATGTCCCATTTTATTGATCATATTGATTCACTCTGTCTAATCTTCCTTGAGTCCTTGTGAGAATGGTGTACTATAAATAAATAAATTCTTGCTCACTGTCTTCTTGCTTGGTCTATCTAGGTCACATTGGCCCTTACTACTGTAACCTCAAGACCAGACTATTGCAATGTGCTCTATTTGGAGGCTGTCCTTATTTGGAGGCTGTCCTTATAGACAACTTGGAAGCTGCAAGCAGGGCAGAATGTGGTAATATGTTTATTAAGGAGAGTGAGCTGATTTGAACATCACCCACCTGTTCTGAAATTATTGCACTAACTGCCTATTTGCTTCTGGACTCAATTTCTTATATTCTTATTGTATATTTTTGCCTTACTAGCATCTTGTTAGCCCCTTGAGACTAAGGAGAAAGGCAGGGTATAAATATTTTAATAAAATCATTGAAAGTATGCTACTGTAAAGCTGGAACCAACAAGAGCCCATAACAATAGATGAATATTGAGGAATACTCAAGACCGTAGCAATGGGGGAAAATACTCTTACCATTAAATTAAAATTTGGAGATATAAATGAGGCAGTTTTGAGGATGTAGCTAATACCAGGAGGACCAGGCAGTGAAATCTTTTTTTTTGTCTGAAGTAGATCCCATAACGTTCAAGGTTCTTAATTCCATACGGCTATGGAACCTTAGACACCTGGTACCCTAGATCCCAGGTTCTTGAGCTTGTGAGTCCCTTCCATACTTATTCCATATACCCTTGTGGCTAACCAAATCTTGATATAACATACAAATGTGTGTTATCAGGGTACTACCCTAAACCCTCTCTTCTGATTTAATTCCTTGGCCAAGGTAATATAGGAAAACTCTGACATACAGAGAACAAAAGAAGAACTAAACAATGACTGGAATGAACAGGAAAGTTTTGGACAGTGCCTAGAAGAAGCTTTCTAAACAACTGGAATCAGAAGTAATCATACTACAAGCGGGATTCTCCAGTATGTCTTTTATGACATTAGTATGACAGAATGGTATTTGTCATCACTAACATGTCCTTTTGTTTTGTCCACATTTGGTTCAACCTTTCTAATCATTAGCTTGTCCAAATTTGGAACCTACTGTGTCCATAACCTTGAGTTTTGTACCCTTGAATTGATTCCCATATCCAAGAAATGCTCTACTTTTTATTTGGGACACCCACCTGGCTCCTGGCTTTAAACCTTTCCGCTTCCAAGCATAGAAAGAAGAGATTCCTTTCTTTCTGTATCACTCCTGCTTGTTCTCTAAATTGGGTCCAAATTGGGTCCCCAGGGTGGCCTGAAGAGGCCCGTTGCCCGTGCTGGAGTGCTGCGGCCCTGGAGTAGCCTGAAGGGGCCTGTCGCTGGCCTCCCAGGGCCCATGCTGGAGCACTGCAGCCCTGGGGGAAGGCATTGATGGCGGTAAGTGAGGGATCTGGGGAGGGTGGGGGCTTGATGGGGGGTGGGAAAGCCTTCCTCCCTCTCCCCATCCCCATCTCTTTGCCCTCTTTCTGTCCCTCCTTTCCTTTTCTTTCTTTCCCTTTTCCTCCTTCTTTCCTTCTCTCTCTTTCCTTCTCTCCTTCTCTTTCCCTCCTTTTGTTCTTTCCCTTTCCTCTTTCCCTCCTTCTTCCCTCTCTCTTTCCCTCCTTTCGTTCTCTCCTTTTCCTTCTTCTTTTCTTCTCTTTCTTTTCCTCTTTCCTTCTCTCTTTTTATCCCCTTTCCTTCCCTCTTTTTATCCCCTTTCCTTCCCTCTTTTCTTTCCCTCTTTCCTTTCCTCTCTCTTTCCTTCTCTCTACTCTCTCTTTCCTTCCCTCTTTCCTCCTGTGGCCCAACTCTTCCCTTCCCCCCCCCCCACAGGCTGGTTGGGGAAGGGAAGGCTTTTGAAGATGCCTTCCCCCCCTTTCCTTCCCCTTCTGACATCACTTCCGGTGATGTCAGGGGTATGTGGCATATGCTAATGAGCTATTATGCTAATAGTCTAGTAGCTCATTAGCATACCTTATTTCTCTTTTTCTACGAAATGACCCCTGATTAGGGGTCATAATAGTATCAGTGGAAGGAACTTATTATGTTCACAAGAGCCAGCTGGACCACAATACAGTACAGATAGTACAGAGCCAGTTTGGTGTAGTGGTTAAGTGCATGGACTCTAATCTGGGAGAACCAGGTTTGATTCCCCGCTTCTCCACTCACACCAGCTGGATGACCTTGGGCAAGCCATAGTTCTGGCACAGCTGTTCTTGAAAAAGAGCAGTTTCTGCCACTCAGCCCCACCTACCTCACAGGGTGCCTGTTGTGGGGAGGGGAAGGGAAAGGAGTTTATAAGCTGCTCTGAGACTCCTCTGGGTAGTGAAGGGCGGGGTATAAATCCAATCTCCTCTTCTTCTAATCAGGGGCAGATTGGGACGGGAGACAAACAGCCTTGGAAAAAAACCAGCTCTCGGCCTAAACTGGCCATGGCCCCACAAAGGAAGGAGGAAGTGCCTGCCCAGCCACCCAAGAATAGGAGATACCTGGCTGAGGCAGCTTGGGATGGTGAGACTGGGCAGGCCTTAGCCAAGAGAGGTGAGGCTGGGTAAGGCAGACCCATCAGTCCCATGAACCTACCTAATACTAAATAAGACAACTGATCTATCAAAGTCAGTACTGTCTACTCAGGATCTCAGGCAGACAGCAGTCTTTCATATTACCCACTACCTGATCCTTCTAAGTGGAAACTGAACCTGGGCTGGGACTTTCTGTATGCCAAGCAGATGCTCTACCAAAGAGCCACAACCCCTCCCTACACAGCATAGCTCGGCAGCACACACACCCCAGCCACCAAGAGTCTTCCCAGTGGTCTTAATGGACATTCTGCCTAGGTCCTCATTTAATACAAAAACATGTTCATTAATACAAAAAACATTTCACAACATCATCTACTAGTAGTCCAAGCATATGCTACCAGTACACTGCACTTTCCAAAGCAGAGTTAGGCAAGCTTAAATCTACTGATTTTTCTATTGGGCTGTGGCCATAGTATCTAAAGCAACAATGCCATTAAAGAGAATGCCATTTTGAATTTACTGCTTGCTTTCCTGGCTTTATTTACTACGAATTTAATGTCATTTTTACAACAAATGAGGAAAGGCACACATGCTATTTCAGTCTTTTTGCAATACCCCCATAACTCACTCATTCGAGTTCCGCAGCTGTATGAGGTGTAAAGAAGTGAAAGCCATTCCAGTAAAAGAAGCCATCTCTCTCTCACACACACACACATCCACACACACAGCTCAACTTCTGTGGGTTTACGGCTTCACTCGGTGTCCCCAACGCCCTTGGAAATGACAAGTTTTGAAAGTTTCGAAGTGTCAAGAGTCACCCACAAAGGGAAGGCGAGTGAATCCGACTTGCTTTCAACCAAAAGGCTATTACACGAGCCAGTAGCTGCCTTCCCGCCTCACGCATTGCCTCCTCCATCCCCTCCGACTGCAGAATGCCTTATACCGTTTCTGCTCTCACGCCGCGCAGCGCTTTGACACCAGCTCCGACCCAGACCCTAGGAAGAAGAAAAGCCACATAGGCACCTGCAGGCGCACCGCGCCCCACACAAACCCCGCATGTCCTTCACCCTCACACGGGCAAAAGTTACTACTGGCCTCCATGAAGCCAGCCTGACTGTGGCGAGATGAACACTCCAAATCGGAGGGCAGAGGACAAAGCCCCTCGCTCAACCTTTTCCGCCCGCAGAGCTCTGCGTTGCCCCCTCGCCCTCCCTGGCACCTACCTGGGCGTCCGCAGACTTCCCAAGGCTTCTCTCCCTCGAGCTGCAGGCAGGGGGAGTTCCCGAGCCCTGCCTTCGACGAGCTGACCTTGCCTGCCCAGACCGCACCCCTGGACGACCTCGCCCCACGCCGGCTCCGGCTCCCAGCGGGCCCCTTGCAGAGAGCCAGGGGCAAGGGCGAGAGGCAGAACGAGGGACAGACCCCCGGCAGCTCTCACTAGTTGCCTGGCGCTGCTTCCACCTGAAGTGAGGATCTGCAGCGATCCGCCGTCGCTACCGCCGCCTCGTCCTCCAGCAAGCCCGCCCAGCCGGACGCCACGCACGTGTTTTAGCAGCCTTCCCCAAAGAACGAGGCGAGCGAGTGTGACCGTGCGGAAGTGGCCTCCAATGTCTCCCAGGCTAATAAGTCCGTCCTAGGCATCTTTTTTTGGCGAGCGCCGGGAAGAGTTTGCAAGGCAAGTCCTCCACGTGGGGCGTTCACGTTACCGCAGGTGCCCGATGGAAGTACCATGGATTCGGATGCCACATCTTCGCTTCCTTCTCACGTGCACACACACATGGCGATGCCCACCCACTCCAAGATCTGGGGTCCTTGCATGGCTCATTCTCAAATAGCTAATTGCCTCATAGCAGAATATTGACACATTTCCAAGTTGTGCTGGGATTGCATCGCAGGGACGGTCTTCTTTTCCTTTCCTAATAACAGTTTTTGTAAACCTTGAGGATTACTGTGGTATAGTGGGTAGAGGCTGATGCCAAGACCAAAGAGATGTAGGTTAAAAAAAACCCCGAAAACTATCCTGCCATGAAATTCACTGAGTGGCCTTGTTACTCTCTCTCAGCTTATCATGCCGCACATGCAATGCTCCCTCTAAGCCATGAGTATTGTGAGCAAAAATTCTACTTTGTGAGCTACTGGCATTAAAGTTGTGAGCAGGTGATTTGGCTATTGCATAAATTAGTTGGCTGTGGAGCCGTCTTTCCTGAGCAAAGACAAAAATGTGAGCCAGAGGCTAAAAAACTGTGAGCTAGCTGACACTAACTCAGCTTAGAGGGAATGATAAAATGAGGAGACCCAGGTAAGCAATTCACAGCATCTTGGGTTCAGAAAGGGAGAGAAAAACACAGAATGAACATCATGGGATTTCCCCTGCTGTCCCACTCAGACAGATCACTACCAACAAAAGATGTACTGGGTGTCTGTGTGTGTAGAGGAAAGGCACTCTACACTTGCACAGAAGTGTTCTTAAGAACATACTACAGTGCTATAATGAGCATTCAAACAATGTATTGGAGATTTTGTTGGCATATAAATCTTTCTTTACAGAAATAAACTTCTAATGAATTGTGCAGCTCAGGGCTGTTCTCTTTTGATTCATGTTATGCAACATCAAGATTTCGCAGAGAATATGGACTAGGTATTATTGGATGATCACTGTCTGCCCAGAAGAAGGACTTGGTGTTATTAATGTAATCTAGCAGCTGACATCCCACAATCATGGAAATACCAGGAAATAAAGCCATAGCAATTACAAACATTAATAATCTATGTGGGGAAAACTATGAAAAGAGCATTAAAAACAAGATCATTTGTGCAGGGAGGTTTAATTGGAATGTTTCAAGCAGTTGCACAATTGGCTTTACTCATACTTCACATTAAGAGACTTAAACAGCTAATTAGCCAGGACATATTAGGAAATAATAGGAGGAAATTAGTGGTAATTTATTTCAACTTGAAGTTTATATGGGGAAGTTTATTGCCACCGTGTAGCACCATCCTGGGCAGCTGACAGAGGATCTTATTGATATTCAAATCTCCCTAAAATAACAGTATATTTTAAGTTGATGGGTTATATCAATTATATATGAATAACAAATAGCTGGAAAGCTGGCCACTTCCAGACAGTTGCTCTTCATCTGAGCACTTAAAAGTATAATAAATATGTTTGGGGGGGGGGAATTGTAGTACACATATGCAAACGCTATTAATAGCTGGAGATATAAATAAAGAATCAGAACTGAGAAGTCTGAATACCTTTCAGTTCCATGGACAAAGCAATGCACCAGAACAATGAATCAGTCTTTAGGTGGAGAATGGGTATTAATACTAATTGTTAGAGCAATCAGAAATAAAATATTACAGCTCCTAAATTATGGTCATATCTTGATACATTAAAACACTGAACCATTTCCAATCCCGATAGATATAAAATATGTAGAATCAGACATTTGACTGGCAAAGTATGCTTTTCCCAGGCACTAGGTGTGCATTCACCTGGCTGGAGATCCTCTTTGATTTGTGCAGAAGCAGACCAACATAAAAGTGACTCCACCATACATGTAAGAGGTATGGGGAAACTGAAGCATTCCATTTGTGCCACAGGTCCAGTTTGTGTGATCTTTCCCATTCTATTGATTTTTTATGTGTGACATCACTGTGTATGCAGATAGGGATTTGCATGTATCAGGTGACTTTGTAAACCAGACTAAATGGTATTTGCAACAGCAATTTAAAAAATATCAGTTGACATGAACAGATGTGTAATTAGATGTGGCCAGTAACTGATAGCTACATTTTTCAATATGAACACAAATGAAAATAAGTTCAGAACATAAAGCTCAATTGAGATACGTATTTGTAGGTTCACCAGACCAGATTTCTTGAAGGATAATTGAGGAAGGAAGAACATTTCTCTATATTAATAACTGAGTTTTCGTGTGACTCTTTCCTGAACATTCCACATGCTCCCAAATCAATTGGATCCCTGATCTGTCACTAGCCAATGGCTGCGTTGCCTGAGTCCTGTCCAGCTGCCGCTCAAGAGTACTTGCATGCCATTGGCCGGGTGCTGGGTTTGCTCCTCTCTCTCTCTCTTGATGAAGACGCTTGCTTCCTGTGTGGGACTAATTTTTCCCTCAGTAGCTGTTGGTAGGTGTAACAAAATGGCAGTTACCTGTGTCTGTGAGATGGCTGCCATCTGTGTGTTTACAGTATTCCCCCATAAGGCTTAATTGAGCTGTAGTTCCAGAGAGGGGCCTGCAGGGGTATAACTCACTGGGCTGAATAGGGGTTCCTCATCTGCTGGCCTACAGTTCCCAGCTGCCCCAAGGCAAAGAGTGCAGAAAAAGAGGGACCATCCCAAGGGGCAGGGCAGCATCAAAATAGATTCCAGCTAGTCCACAAGTCAGAGATATGGGGAACCCTGGGAGGCAGCAGAAATTCAGCCACTCCACAGTTGGCTGGATTGGGGAATGAATGGAAGTTTCCCTGCTCTCTTGGGCAGGAGAGAAAGGCTGAAGCAGAGCCACACACCGTTACAAGGAGAGAACCTATCCTGAGCCCACAACCTCCAGAGGTAGAGAGTACTGTGTGTAGGGAAAGAGGATTGCGTCTAACCCCTGTTGATTTATGCCCTGTTGGTTCATGGTGTGTGCTTACTCCTACAGTTGTGCCTTATTCATTTAGTGTTTGTGTGCTCCATAAATGTGTAAATAAATTCTTTTATTTGGGCTAATAATCTGTGTTGTGCTCTGACCACATAGTCTCCCCCACTCTGCACAATACCAAAGGGAGGGGGTAGCCCAGGAAAGCAAGGAAAGGCTAGACCCTTGGGTTGCCAACTTTACAGGGATCTGCCAAAGATTGGGGATTCCATCTCCAAATAGGGAGATTCGGTCAGAGGGGTCTCACTGTCCCTCTAAAAAGGCAGTGACAATCCAGTGTGTGGTGGCAGTGAATTTAAGAAGTGAGATATGCCGGCTTCCGGTCGGAGTTAAAATGGCGAATTAACGCACTTTGTGATCCGTGCAAGGTGGACGGCGGTATCTGATGACAGTTTGGGCTTTACCTGGCCCAACGCAGCACTCCCCAGGCGAGGGAGTGACGAGCAAGCAGCCAAGCCTGAGGGGGAGTTGAGATCGGTGTGGATAAGCTTCGGAGGAAGCTTGTTTACACCTTGATCTCCTTCCGCGAAGAGGGCAGTTGCAAGACAGCACTACAGATACTAGCCGGGCTGAGAATTCAGCATAAATCCGCCATCTACCGACCTCTTTAACATCAAGATTAACATCGATTGCAGAAGAAGCACTGCGAAACCCCGAGATTACAAGTAAGGTAACAATGAACGTTTGCTTACCAGTTTGAAGAAGAACGCAAAATTAAAACGTATGGATAAGCGTATAAAGTATTAAAGAACTAATCCGCTTGGTTTAAAAGTAAAAAGAAGCCTTTCCTACAGAGAAAACGGCAGAAAAGTAACTTCGTTTTGCATTCCTGTGGTCAGCTAAGACTAAACTTTGCGTAGCAGAAACGAAACTGACTGTGATTCTATGGTACAGGAAGTAGGCTAGAGTGGATGTTTTAAAGTTGTCCTGCCGGATGTGGACGGACGTTTTAAAGTGTGACACCGGAAGTTGGATTACCGAGACGGACAGCTAAACAGGAAGTTTCAAAGGAGCCTACTCTAGCCAGAAAATCATAGAGAAATTGCGCCCGCCATTTTGAGGACTAAATTTTAAAAAGTTATTTTTAAACTAAAAAAGCAACGGAAAAAGTTATAAAGGTGGCGATTTGACTTTATGATTGACAATATAAAGATTGGTTAGTTTTGAATTTGCCTCCAAGATGGATTTGAGGTCAAGACCAAGGGCTGTCTCATCACCAAGTCCAAGAATGACTGCAAAAGAAAAAAAGAATGGCAGGCTGCCATGGAGGCGATGGAGAAAAGGATGACAGAGGTGGTGCAGAATTTAGGAAAGCAAATAGAATCACAGTTGCAACAACAGATGCAAATACAACTGGAGCAAATAGAACAAGTGCAAGTTCAAGTACAAGAAAAAAATATGGCAGCGTTGAAAGAACTGGTACTAACAGAAGTGGCAGGGATAAAAAAAGATACGGAAGAAGTTAAAAAAGAGGTTCAAAGTCTGGTGACAAAATCAGCAGAAATGGAACAAAAAGTGAAAAGAACTCTCCAAGAGAACATAAGATTGGAATCTATGATGGAATATAGGGCCACCCAGAATCATCTGAGATTGAGAGGAATAGAAGAGGAGGAAGACCAGGACATACGTGCGTTAGTAATAAGCACGCTGACAACTTATATAGGAGAGGATCAAGGAGATTTGGATTCAGACTTTGACTTAATCTACAGAGTAAACTCAGCTTATGCCAAGAGAAAGAAATTACCCAGAGATGTGATTGTGCAATTTGTGACAACAAAAATGAAAGAAGATATCTTCAAGAAGCAATTTACACAACCGTTGGAAATCAATGGAAAGAAAATAATAATTTTAAGAGAAAACTCGTGGATAAGCTAAAAGAAATGGGCATCAGGTTCAGATGGGAGATTCCACAGGGATTATCATTCTCGGAAAATTCGGTGAGATTTACAATCAAAACAGAAGGAGATTTGTGTAGATTCAAAGAGAACAATTTTGATGATTTTAAAGACATTTAACTCAAAACACTGATGGATTACAAATTTTTATCTTGGAATGTAAATGGACTAAATTCACCAAACAAAAGAAGATTAGTGAATCATTGGCTAGAGAAACAAAAATGTAATATAATTTGTTTGCAAGAAACACATATTAGAAAACAAGACAATAAATATCTGATTAATAAAAAATTGGGAGAAGAATTTTATTCATCAGCAACTAACAAGAAGAAAGGAACAGTGATATATATCTCTAAAGAATTGGAACCCAAACAAATCTTCTCAGATAATGAAGGAAGATATGTTGGTGTGGAAATAATGATGTACAGAAAAAGAACATTGCTTGTAAATCTATATGCACCCAATGGAGCAAAAGAGACATTTTTCAAGGATTTGACAAGAGAGTTGGACTGTTTAAACTATGACCAAATAGTTTTTGCAGGAGACTTTAACGGCACGGTGAACAATACATTGGACAGAAAGTCTAATGCAATTGGAGAAGCAATTGGAAAATTGCCAAAAAAAAATTTCCAGTTGATGAGACAAGAGAAACTAGAAGACGTTTGGAGGAAATGGAATCCTAAAATCAAGGATTACACGTTTTATTCTAACAGACATAATTCCTTTTCTAGAATTGATATGATCTGGATGTCAGAGGAGATGGCGTTAAAAACTCACAAAATTGAAATTTTGCCAAAAAATAACTCAGATCATAACCCTTTACTTTGGATGTCAAAAGAAAAACCAAAACAACTATATTGGAGAATTAATGAAGATTTACTGGACCAAAAATTAATTAATGAGACATTAAAAAAGAAACGAAAAATTTCTTTGAAATGAATTTGAATAAAGGTACTGATATACAGATTGTATGGGATACATACAAAGCGGTAATGAGAGGTTTGCTTATTTCATTGAATACTAAAGACAGAAAGCAAAGGATGCAACAACAAAATGACCTTCATGAAAAAATTCGACAAAAAGAAAAGGAATTAAAGAAAAGACCAGGGAAGAAAAAAATTATTAAAGAGATTCATTTTTTACAGGATCAATTGAATGTTTTACTAAATAGAGAATTATATTGGAGCTTGAAAAAACTACAACAAAAAGCGTTTGAGGGTGCAAATAAACCAGGAAAATTTTTAGCGTGGCGGTTGAAAAATAGAAAAGAAAGAAACTTCATAAGTAAGATTATTGAAGATGGAAAAGATGTTGTGGATTTGAAAGGTATAAAAAGAGCTTTTTTCAAATATTATGCAAAACTGTTTAAAAAGAAAGGAATTGACCAACAGAGAATTAAAAAGTATTTGGAGAATATTGAAATACCAGAGCTGGGACAACAAATGAAAGAACTACTAAATGGTTTAGTAACAAAGGAAGAGGTAACAATGGCGATAGAAGATGCAAAGTTGGGCAAAGCTCCAGGTCCAAATGGCTTTACAGCAAAATTTTATAAGAAATTCAAGGAGGAGCTAACCCCTATTTTAGTACTTCTGTCAAATGACATAAGAACGACCAAACGGATCGCAGACTCATGGAAAGAAGCAAATATTTCACTTATACCTAAAGAAGGTTTGGATTTAACTAATGTAAAGAATTACAGACCAATATCGCTATTGAACAATGATTACAAACTATTCGCAAAAATAATTTCGGAAAGGTTGAAAAAATATTTGAAAGATGTCATAGCGGAAAAGCAAGCTGGTTTTTTACCAAATAGACAAATTAGAGACAATTTGAGAGTGGTGATTGATGCAATTGAATATTATGATAAACATCCAGAAAAAGAAGTTGGATTCCTCTTTCTAGATGCGGAAAAAGCTTTTGATAACTTGAACTGGGATTTTATGCTGCAAGTAATCGAAAAAATGGATATAGGACAGTCTTTTTTAAACATGATTGTGGCAATATATTCAGAACAGAAAGCAGCTTTGAATATAAATAAAGAAAAAACAGATTTTTTCCAAGTCCAAAAGGGAACACGACAAGGCTGCCCGTTGTCTCCGTTATTGTTTATCTGGATATTGGAAATATTATTGGCAGAGATAAGAAAAGACAATAATATTGAAGGACTTACAGTGAAAGGCTTTATGTATAAATATAGAGCATTTACAGATGATGTAATGTTTATGATTCAAGATCCAATTGAGAATATACCACAATTGATGGAAAAAATTGAAGAATTTGGAACAATTGCTGGATTTTACGTTAATAAAAATAAAACGAAAGTGATGTGTAAAAACATGACGAAACTGAGACAAATTGAACTTCAAGAGAAAATTCAATGTGAAGTAGTTACAAAGACTAAATATCTAGGAATTGAATTGACTATGAAAAATATTGATTTGTTTAAAAATAATTACGAAAAAGTTTGGCATAAGATCCAGCAAGACATGAAAAAATGGGATACCTTGAATCTATCGTTACTGGGAAGAATTGCAACTGTAAAAATGAATGTTTTGCCTCGCTTGATGTTTCTATTTCAGACTATTCCAATATTAAAACAAAGAAAAGTATTGGATACGTGGCAGAAAGGAATATCGAAGTTTGTATGGGCAGGAAGAAAGCCAAGGATTAAAATGAAAATTTTATGTGATGCAAAGGAAAGAGGAGGACTACAACTACCAAATCTAAGACTTTATTATGATGCCGTCTGCTTAACATGGTTGGAGCAGTGGATTAATCTTGAGAATAAGAAGTTGTTGGCTTTGGAAGGTCATGACAATAAGTTTGGATGGCATGCATATTTATGGTATGGAAAAGTAAAAATAGACAAGTTTTTTAAACACCACTTTATAAGACGATCACTGTTCGAGACTTGGATGAGATATAAAAAATTCTTCTCGGAAGAACGACCACTTTGGATAGTGCCGGCAGAAGTGATTAATCCATATTCAAGAAATCAGGGTCTAGATTGGTTACCTTACAAAAGCCTTTTAAAAATAGAAGGGAAAAACTTTGTATTAAAAGACAGAACTGATGTTGAATTTGAATATGACTGGTTGAAGTATAGACAGATTTATGACTTATTTAAGACCGATAAAAGGGAACATGGTTTTAGAGAAAATAGTAATGAAATTGAAATTGTATGGGCTGAAAAGGGTAAAAAAATGATTTCAAAATTGTATAAGGTTTTATTGAAATGGTATACTGAGGATGAAACAGTAAAAGAGCAAATGATAAAGTGGGCAGTAAATATTAATAATGAAATATCTATGTCATCTTGGGAATATTTGTGGAAAAAATCAATGAAAATCTCAACTTGTATAAATGTCAACGAGAATTGCTATAAAATGATGTACAGATGGTATATGACTCCTAAAAAAATTGCTATTATAAATGATAGCATGTCTAACAAATGTTGGAAATGTAAGAAAAAAGAAGGGTCTTTTTACCATATGTGGTGGACTTGCGATAAGGCAGTAAGCTACTGGACTGAGATTCACAATGAGATACAAAAATTTTTGAAATGTACTTTTAAGAAAGACCCACAGATGTTATTGCTAGGTCTTAAAATGGAAGAAATAAATGTAACCAAGAGAACATTATTATGGTATTCAGTTACAGCAGCCAGAATGACTTTTGCACAATGTTGGAAGCAAGACAAAATACCTGAAACATGGGAATGGATTAAGAAGATGTTGTTTATGGCAGAAATGGACAAATTAACAAGAAAATTAAACAACGAAGAAGATGAAAAATTTTTTGAAGATTGGAAAGACTTTCAAGAATACTTGTTGAAAAATTGGGATGTTAAACGTGGTTTGATTTGTTTTGATAGCTATTAAGGAGAAATTGAAAGGGACTAGACTTTTAAATAGTTACCATTAGTAAGAGAAAATAAGCTTAGTAGTAAATGTAACTGAATAAGAGAGATAACAATGGGGTTGGAGCACTGCGGGAAGCCTTGTTTGGGGGGGGGAGGGCGAAAGGAAATGGATATGTATTTACTTGTTTAAGTTGTATGAACATGGAAAATATATCCAATAATAAATTGTATTTACAAAGAAGTGAGATATGCCCACAGGATGAGGGTGGGAGGCGAACAGCTGAGTTGTAAACTGGAGCCTGTTTCGCCACAGTAGGCAACCAAGCTTGGTTCAGACAAAGGAAGGAAACCCTTTGCAGGCCTTTGTGAAGAACTCATTGGGGCCAGTCCTGACTAGGTTGCCAGCTCCAGGTAGGGAGATTCCTGGAGATTTCCTGGGAGAGTCTATGGAAGCCAGTGTTTGGGAAGGGGAGAGGCCTCAGCTGAACAGAATGCCATAAAGCCCACCTTCCAAAGCAGTTATTTTCTTGGGGGGGGGGAGAGATCTGTTGTCTGGAGTTCAGTTGTGATACCTGGTGATCTTCAGGCTTCACCTGGAGGTTGGCTACTCTAGGCATCGCAGTCAGTGCTTCAGGGCAGGGTCTGCTAGATCCAGGTTCTTGCTATAGAAGCTGAGTGGGTGATTTTGGACCAGTCACAGACTTTCAGCCTAACCTACCTCACAGGGTTGTTGTGCAAGTCAAATGGGGGAGTGAGAATTATATCAGCAGCTTTGGTCCCCATTGCAGAGAGAGACGACTTTTCCTCCTGGGAAAACCATTGTTGCCAGTCTCCAGGTGAGGGCTGGAGATCACTCAGAATTACAACTGTTCTCTAGATGGCAGAGATCAGTTCCCCTGGAGAACAAGGTAGACTCTGTGTCCTTATACCCTGCTGAGATGTCCTCCCATGACAGCCGCTGTGACATGGAGGTCAGGGTTTCAGAGCACCATAGAGGCTGCAGGTGGGGGGAGATGGAAAGCTGAAGAGGGGGAGTAAAGGTAGGTTGATGCTTGCCCGGGAAGGAGATAGGGCTACTAACTCCAGGTGGGAAATTCCTGGATATTTGAGAGATGGAACCTGGAGAGCATGAGGTTTGAGGAGAGTTGGGACCTCAGACAAGTACAATGCCATAGACTCCACCCTCCCAACCAGCCATTCCCTTCTGGGAAACCACTGTTGCTAATCTCCAGGTGAGGGGTGGAGATCACTCAGAATTACAACTAATCTCCAGGAGGGAGGAAGGAGGAGATGGAAAGCTGAAATCGGGGCAGATAATGGCAGGTTGATGCTTGGCTGGGAAGGAGGTAGAGTTGCCAACTCTAGGTTGGGAAATTCCGGAGATTTGAGGGGTGGAGCCTGGAGAGGGTGGGGTTTGAGGAGGGGTTGGACCTCAGACAGGTACGATGCCATAGACTCCACCCTCCCAACCAGCCATTTCCTCCTGGGTAATAATTGTTGCCAATCTCCAGGTGAGGACTGGAGATCACAAGATTACAACTGCTCTTCAGGTAGCAGAGATCAGTTGCTCTGGAGAAAATGGTGGACTCTGTGTCATTATACCCTGCTGAGGGCACCACAGCAAATTGACACTGAGTGTCCATGGCCTTGGCACTCTCCCAGAGCCTCTTTCTAGAGCTCGTTGTATTTATTTCCACAACAGGCCTTATCCCTAGTAAGAACATAAATGCAGCCATGCTGGACCATTTAGTCTACTGTCTACCATCCTGTATCACACAGTGACCAGTTAGATGCTCCTGGAATACCTAAACACAGAGCATAAATCTTCTACCAACACCAATATTCAAAAGATTACTGAACATGAAGTTCTGAACATGAAGGTCCCATCTAATCATTGTGCCTAAGTCCTATTGATGGTCGTAGCCTCCATTTGTCTAATCCTCATTTGAAACCACCTAAACTAATAGCCATCACTATTTATTCATATACTTCATTTATACCTAGACTTAGTAATTCTTTCTGTGAACTATAAAGTCCCAGCCCCCTAAGTCTTTCCTTATAGAAAAGGTGCTCTAGTCTAAACCCCTGATCAGTTTAATCACCATTTTCAGTACCTTTTCCAGGGCTGCAGCAACTGGAACTGTACACAGTATTCTAAATGTGATACTACCAATAGATCCATACAAGACATTTGCCATTTTGTTTTCAAAAACTAAAGCCAGACTGAAAAGCATCTAGGGCAGTTGAGTTATCCAAACTGGAGATGGTTCACTACCGCTATCTCAATCCTTTGCCAAGAAAGGGTAGATTAGATACCACGCAATAATTGGCTACATCATTTTTTTGTAGGGATGATTTTTAAAGTAGCAGATAAATAACCACCTTTTTGTGGGCTGAGTTAGTGACTGGTTTATAACAAATATGAAGGGCTTGTCGATGCAGCCCTTACATTATTTTATCAGTCAGGATGGGCAAGGATCCAGTGTACAAGTAGTGGCCTTCACAGATCACAGAATCTTGTCCATATCCATCATGGAAAATGGTCAAAATGATCCATAAATAGTCCAGGCAGTGTATTAAGCATTTCTTCTGGTGTACCTATGTTACAATTGACATCCAGATCAGAGCGTATTCTCAATATTTTATCAGCAAAAAACTTGGCAAAGGTATCACAGTTAATTGTCTGTTCCTGGGACATTAAAGGTTCCGATTTAGACATCAACAGTTGCTGAGCTATAATGGTAGAGAAATAACTTGCCATCATGGCCACCTCATAGATCTTACAATGAGCTCTATAGGAAGATCTGTCAGATTCGCTAAGAGTTCTCTGCCAGCACTGTTCTAAATATCTCCTATCTCTTTTCAGATCACTCAGCTCCATAGTAAACCAGAGGGCTGGGTTTTGTCCCACAGATGGGAGAGGTCAGCAAAGGGCAGCCATGTCAATAGCTTCAAGGATCTTCACATTCCTCATTTCCACTGTGGCCTCAACAGAGTACATGTTTGGAATCCTAAAAACCCCCAGACCATTCTGGAATCAATAGGATTCAAGACCATCTGTGGGCAGAACATTTTAAACAGACCTCCTCTCATGCAGAGTGTCAAGAGTTGGTTTTAAGTAGATAGTAGTCAGACCATGGTTTAGGACATGCTTTATACTTCCTCACTCACACGTCCCACCCACCTGAGCTTAGGTTGGCCAGAGTTGATGGTGTACACAGACTGCTGCACAGGCTGCTCAAGCAGGAGAGCTCTGTGGCAACTCCTTTGTAAGGCTCATGATATCACTGTGTCTCTGGTTCCTCTGCTCTTTCTTCACTTCCTTTGCCCTTCTCCCTTACTTTCCAAATGTGGGTATGCTCAGTTCTTTCTCAGTACCAGATGTTCCTTGTTAGTCTCAGCCAGCTCACTGGACTCCAATCATCTCTTTTGTTCAGCGGCACTTTCCTTTATCTCTCAATACTGGCTTGGGTGGGGTGGGGTGGGATGGGATGTGGTGGGGAGGCTTGGCCTATACAGAAAGTTTTTCAACGTTTCGTGTGTGCCATCTAAGAAAGGAACAATCCAAAGCCAATATGCAGGGCCAATATGCAGAAAGGAACAATCCATGGCCAATATGCACCCTGGATCTTTGGCTTATATAATACTTCTGTACATATAGACATTTCCCACATGCTCTCTCAAGCATTCTCTATTTGTAAAAAGGCTTAGGAAATTAATAATGTTAAAGTAGCTGAATACACAAAATAGTTCAGGGACAGTGACAGTTTGCAAATTATCTGTATTAGCTTTGTCCTGCAGTCTTAGCAGACAAATAAGCATTTAATTAAGCATTTTTAGTGAAGCATACATAATCTATTAACAGCCAGTGTTAGACATGGAATCTATATTCTCACCCTAGCATAGAATTTACCTTCTCACCACTGCTGCACACTGAGGCAACATTTTCATCAAGTATTTTCATCACCATGACTCTTCCCTTCCCCCATCTCTTTCTTGGTCAGTCTCAGGAACTGCCACTTCAGACACTATCAGGACATATTTAAAATGAGTTCTTTTGAAATAATATGGATCTCTTTATACTCTTTCATATTGAACTCAGTTGCCACATTGTTGCCCAGTTTGTAGAGTTCCTTTTGGAGCTTTTTGCAATCCACATTGGTATTTAACATCCTAAATAACATCCTCTATGAACCTGGCCACTTGGCTACTCATTCCCAATTCCAGATCATTTATGAGAAAATTTAATAGTATCAACCCCAATACTAGTCCCTAAGGAACTCCACTGATTTCTTCCTTCCCTTGTGAGAACTCTCCATTTACTCCTACTATCTGCTTCCTCTTATCCAGTTTCTAATCCACAAAATGACATGTCTTTTTGTCCCATGACTGCTATGTTTGCTCAAGAGCCTTTGGAGAGTGACAGTCCCAAAAGTATATCTTGTCTACCAGATCACCCTTGTCTACATGTTTTTTTTAACTCTCCAAAAAACTCCAAAAGGCTTTGAGAAGGCCATAACATGGTGGCAGGGCACATAGAATAAATGCTTGTAATGCAAGATGTCCTAGATTCAGCTCCTAGTATCTCCAGTTACAAGGAACTGCAGGAAGCAACTGTGGGAAAGAATTGAGATCTTTTGCCAGTCTGAATGGATAATACTGGATTTGATGAACCAACAGCAGTATCTATGTTCCTGTGGGTATGATTTTGTATGTGGAATCATGCAGCATCCTGTGATGGGGTAGACAGAGTTGTTTGGAAAGGAGAATTGAGGGAAAAGAAGGAGGAGTAGATCAGAAAGCCAAGGGGGCAGGGAAACTAAAAAGAAATGATAAATTTAATTTAATCAATTGATTTGAATTTACCAGCCAAATCTTTGGCTGCAGATCTTGATTTCCCTTTAGCTTGTGGAAGTTATTTGTTATAAACCACAACTATACATGTTTATTCACTGCTGGTTAATTTTCCATTTTGTGCCATTGTTTGATTCTATGCTGCACCCACTGTTTCTAGTAATAAAGAAAATCTTATACAGATTATACTAGCAGAGCTGGAGACATATCCTAGGAAGATTACTGAAATGTCACAATCCACACCTTGTGTTATATCAACTCCACCCAGCCATGAAACTCACTGGTCAAAATAACCATGTGACTTTGAACTAGTTTCTCAATCCAGCCTATTCACTGGATTGTTGTAGGCTGCAGTAGGGAGAAAGTATGGGAGTATGATGTCCTGAGCTTGTAGTGTACCTCCAGTACATACTGGGCCTTCCTTTGGCTGCTATTTATAAAAATAAAAAAAAAATGTGCTCAGGGATATCTCAATATGCAATGCATGGAACCAGAGCCTGAGGAGCTGCCAGTTTGCTAAGACTACCTAATAAGTTCATGTCTGCAATAAAATTTTATCATGGAACTTGGCTCAATATTATCTCTCAGAGTATCTCTCGAATACTGCAACACACTTGGGGGATCTAGATGGTCAAGCTGCAGAGTCTTCTGGAGCCATGTTGTTTGCCAGATCCTCTTGTACCATACCATTTGTATTTTTTGAAGGGCAACCTGGATCTAGACCACTTGCCCCTGCCTACCTTGAAAGTTCAGGAGCAACAGAACATCTGAGAAAGCCTTATACAAATCCCTAATTCATTTTTCTTCAATAAATATATGGAAAATATAATGATAATAATGTCAATATTACTGTCAATTCAGTGAACCTGAAACTTAGCATGACCATTCATATTCTTGAAGAGTAAAACCTGCACTTGGACAGCACTAATAAATCTGAAATAAAACCTAACTCAGTTCAGTTTCTTGAATCCTTAGCAGGTGTAATGAATACCTCCTTGACCTAACATACACTTTGGCCTGTATATTTGACAGGTGAAGGGCTAGCCATTGCATCATCAGTATTGCTGGAAATGCCTTTTATGTAAATGTTGTCTCTTTTAGGCAATGCAGTGGCTCATTTTGATGGACTCATCACGAAATGTTCAGCTATGTCATATTAGATTATGATTAGATATCATAATTACATTTTCTTCTGCCACTTTATCATCATTTTCCATAACTGTCAATATAGTGTGGTGGAAACACAATCTGCCATGGCTTTATATGGAGAGGTCACTTAGATGTACAGATGGTCTGAGAGATGAAGCATGGAGGCTAAAAAAGACAGCTACTGTGCTGGAGGCTAAAGCAAGGAAGATAAACTGAATGTTGACAATGACTTTGACATACATTATCAACTCCTCTGAGGAAATCCAGCCACTCCAGAACTGTTCCAGGTGGTGGATGACTTATCTCAGAGAGCCGGCCAGGTTTTAACTGTCATATTTTATAATGGGGGTGGAGCTGTGATCAGATATTCTGCAATATACTGGATCATATTCTGTTTTACCACTTCCCTAAAATACTGAAAGTGAAAAGCTTTAGCACAAACTCAGTGTACATAAGGGTAAAGAAAGCAAAGTAATGTAGAGAAATAATATTGTAGCACTTCAGATTGTTCACAGTGTATCAGGTGATTCTGACCTGTTTCACAGGACTGTTCTACCGATTGCTCAGGTAATGTATGTGAAGGATTTGCAGTAATATATAAATGTCCAGTAGCACATTATAAGAATGTTTATCCCTGTAAAATAGATTAGAATTATAACCATAGTGAAAATGGAGGACAGAAATACAGTTGCCTAAAGCCATTTAATTAATTCATGGCAGAAGTGGAAGCCGAATTTTCGGTACATAGCTTGGTCACTTAAGGCGTAACTACATGATACAGTTTTCCTGAGTGAATCCACAGGTTTTGTCACCAGATGTTTTTTGAATATCCAAGCCCCTTTGGTGTACATGGATCCAATTGGATTGGGATCACAACACTTGTGGAGAGGGAAGCCTCCTCCACACATCATTTTTATGACATGAAGTGGCACTGGGTGTCCTGTTTGTTCCATTGAGAAAGTCTATGTTCATTCTATCAGTACATGTGGAACCCCCAATGGGACAAGGATACCCACTTCCAAGTTATTTCTATTGGAACAATGATACAGGGAAACCTTAAACATCCTCTCCCTATGTTCCATGGTACAAATAACGTCTGAGCATGCCAGGAAGGCACAGACTACCAAAACATATCTGCCAACTTGACTTGGAGACATATCTGGAAAAAATTTCTTTTGTGGTTAGGCTCTTAGACACTGATAAACCTTCTTTCAAAATGTACTATGTATAACGGAAATCTATTGTCTATCATATTGTTATTCCATCCAAGGAGCTCATATTGGCATATATTGTTTCCCTCTCCCTCATAACTGCATTCTAAAATAAGTTAGAGAAAAGTGGCTGCTGGCCCAGGTTTACTCAGTGAACCAACATTCTAACCACGTCTGCATGCCTTTGTAACACACTCTTATAAGATGGAATTTAGGAAGATTAGTTGGTACATCATCAATAAAATGCAGGACAGATTATTCCAATACAGAATGCAGATATTCTAGTTGTGGGAATAGTCAGTAGTAGAATATACAATGAAACTGCCTGCCTTAAATATTAGGTTTTACTATAATGACATTTTTGTACTTGCATTTGCCTTCATTTCTTCCTTGTTTATAAATGACAAAAGCTATAGAAGTCAAATGGCTTGTGAATTACATGGGTTCATCCAACCAAAATTCCCTTTTCCCCACCTGATATTTTATTTGTTTGTAGACATATAGGTGTCTACATTACATTGTCAGGTTATTTGACTATATTGTTATTAGCTGATGTGAATGATTAACTTTTCCCAGATCCTAAGACTGTGTTTCTGTTACTAGGCCATTTTTTTAATCTTCTGGGTTTTTAAAAATAAAATAGGGATCCTGTCTAACATTTTCCAATTTGATCTGTGGAACTACATACAACAAATTCTAGGATCAATCTGTTAAGTGTGCACAACTTTGTGTATCTGAACTCCGACAGAAGCCCCATATAGACATAGCCTTACTACTGGACTAAAAGTATGTCAATGAAATGTTTTTTCCCCGCATAATGATGTATATGTGCACATTATCAAAGGTGCTCATTAGAAGTTACAATGATATATATTATGGCAAATTGAATTGAGAACACCACATAAGCCAAGTGTGAAAGCACAATAGGCTTGTTATGCAATCACTAATGTAGTTGTGCTTTCAGTTCAAAAGCAACATTGTAAAGCTCTGGTGGTTTGGAGTATTAAGCACTTAGAGGGGTGGAATCTTATCCAGCATATGAGACCCATAATCAGACTAATCTCAAATTGATTTTATTTCAGCTTTTATTATCATCACAGATGGTTTGTTCCAGGAGAGTAATGGAAAAACGCATCTGATGAATACATGGATGATGCAACTGCAAAAGACTAGGGTTTTTTTTCTTGTAAGAGTTGTTTTCAAGGTGGGATAGGAGCCAGTGTGGTGTAGTGGTTATGAGTGATGGACTCTAATCAGGAGAACTGGGTTCAACTCTGCCCTCTTCCATTTGAAGCCTAGTTGGATGAACTTGGGTCAGCCACAGCTCTCACAACCCCCCAAAATAAGCCTAGCTCACTGCATAACACTAAAAAAAAAGAGCTAGAGCTTCAGTCTGCCAGACAATCCTAGGATCCTAGGCTATATCACACACAATGCCATATGATAATTTAATTTAATTTTTTTTCAAGGTGGGTTATTAAGAATCTAGATAGAACAGGTTAATCTTCAGCTCAACCAAAACTCAAAAGCCTTTGGGAATGTTTGGGTTCATGATAGCTGAATGTTAACAGAATTATGTTAATGTCTTTGACAGCCTAGCAAGAAGAAGAGGAAGAGGAAGAAGATGACGATGATGAAGAAGAAGAAGAAGATGAAAAAGAGGAGGAGGAGGATTCTGTTCACTTACCTGAAGGAATCTCAGAATGGCTAACAATTGCCTTTCCTTCCTTTCGCCACAACAGACACCCTGCGAGGTAGGTGGAGCTGGGAGAGCTCTGAAAGAACTGTGACTGACTTGAGGTCACCCAGCTGGCTTCATGTGAAGGAACGGGGAATCAAACCTGGTTCTCTGGATTAGAGTCCACTGCTCTTAACCACTACACCACACTGGCTCTCTCGATTAGTAGGCAGAGTCTGCTGATCAGTGGGCCTACTTCCAACATTCTTGAGCCTCTGTAACATCACCAGAAAGTAATTGATGTCATTTGGTTTTTAACACTGTTCCAAGGAAAGCCCCAGGCCTGTAGCTACAGTGGGGCATCTCTGGGCCTGCCCCCGGACTTATTGCCAAGGTCCCCCAACTTCCAATTTTCAATTTTACTGTGGCGCTCACTTGGGGGGATGCAGGTTGCCCCCCAACTTATTTAAAGGCCTCCTGACTTAAAAAAATCCTGGCTACAGGCCTGAAAAGCCCCATGCCACAAGATGCTTATAGGAATCACTGTCACATTATTTAGAAAAGTAGCTGTATTGTTAAGTCAACATTTGCAACTATCTTACAAATGATGTTATCTGATACTGAGGGAATACAGAATCCAGTCATGTGTACCACATCACCTAGGTGCCAGAATGACAGTGTAACTTTATATAAAATGATCCCCATTCAAAGCCTTTACATCAGCACACAATTAAGCACATTATTTGCCATCTAAGATCAATCACTATGCTAAAGCCTCCTTTCTTTCCTACGAAAGGGCTATCACACTCCAAGCACAACAAGCTTTGTTTAGGAGTAATATTTATAGTCTACAGATTTGTTCTCAGGTCTTGGAAAAATATTAAAACATGAGAGGCTGTGACAAACACAGTTGGTTCTCTGGTAGTCAAAATGATTTTAGAAAGCTGTGTGCTCTATTTCTAATGTGCTATCAAACAGCTGAGGGGAAAGCTTTGATGCTGCATCTAGCCATAAATGGATCTTCTGTAACACCAACCCACATTGTTCAATGAGTGTTCTGCAATGACACTAAGTAGCACAGTGGTTAGTCCATTCCCTACAAAACATTACTTTGCTAACATTGTAGTGAGGGCTTCCTGATTTCAGAGAAGTATTTCTTATTTATTTCAGAAATACTCTTGAATAGGAAGACATGCACCATAACTGCAAAAAGCAGCTTTGCCAGGACAGTATATTCTAATATATAATGTTTTGATACATTATTTTCTTACCACCACACAATGTGTTCCTTTTTTGGGAATTCTTTAGGTGGCAATCCTAAATCAGCTAAACATTTCTGTACATAAGATGGCTTTATTTCTTAGACAGTGAAGGGTGTTTCCAAATAAATACTTTTCAATTTATAGTGAAGCAAATGTGTAGTTATAGTAGTTTGTTGTATGTTATTGCTCTTATGCACTTGGGTTGGAAGCCTCAGACTAACCATGAGCCCTACAGATCTGCTGTGTCTCTTTGCATGTGTGCTAAGAAAAGTATCAGTCAGGTAAGGCAGAGGTGCTCAGTAGAGAGGATTCTTCCATGGCCTTGATACTTGCCTTACTCTTTATTATGCTGCCCCAGTTGTGTTTCCTTTCCTCTGCTCTTTTGGTCTGCTACCATGGTCCTGGCCTTGACACCAGTAAAGTATAACTGTGATTCCATCTCTTTGTGTCACATGACTTCCTACCACATACTTGCAGCATGGTGGGCCTCATGCACAGTGAGTATCATGCCTGGAAATGGTGAAACCCACAGTAGCAGGGTACCAAAACATCTTTATCAAGGTTGTGCTTCTGGACATCAGATTTTCATATGATACCAACCACAATACTTTGAGTTGGAAAATATAATTATCTCCCCAGCTGGCAGCTTAATAGCAATACCCAGTGCTATAAGGAATGAAGGTGTAAAAGTGTCAAAGGGATCTGCTGTCTGGGGCATAGTTAATTAAAAGCAATGACACATTAGCATTTATATAGTGCCCTTCCCTAAATTCTCTACATAAATTATCTCAGTAATCTGTATCACAATTCAATATGGCAGTCTAGTGTTGTTATTGCCGTGCTATGGATGGAGGGCTTGCTTACTTAAAACAACCCAGTGTGTTTTCACAAGGAAATTAGATCTGTGAGTTTCATATAACAAAGAGGACACATTTAACTGCTATATGACAAGCAATGCATACATGTGCCCTTTCCACATCATTTTGAGACCTTTTAAATTATTTTATTTTTCAGTTTTTAAAAGGCTGTGCATTTGCCCACTGTAACATATAACTCTGGAAAGGTCCAAAGTCTACAGATTCTGCTGAGATACGTTGGATCCAACATATGATATTTCCTAAGTATTTCTGTTGCTTTGTGAATCTTGGAAAGCAGGAAATATTGTAATTGACAAAGAGCCCAGAAAGGTTTAGTGTTATCTGTTAGACTGAGTCCTGTACATAGAATTTAAATGCAGTATTTCAATTCAATCTACTCTATCAGCCCACTCATTGTATAACAAGGAAATGAATTCAGCATGTAAGAGATATTCAATGATTTACAGGAAAAGAAAAGAGCCACTAACGACATAGAAGAAAGATATGTAAAACTACAATTACAATTACTCTTACAAATCTATTTCTGGAGAAAGATAACAAAGAAACTCAATATGAATTTTCAGAGGAGGTATGTTTCTTTTATTCTGTTATTAGATGTACTAGGAAATGATTAGCATCTCTCTTTTTTCCAAAGCTGAAACAGAACTATAAAGTTGTAGGTAATATGTTTTATAAAACCTCAGGCTATTAGTTCTGCTTCCCTTTCCCTATTACAGAGATTGTTAAAGAAAGGCAGTTGAAAGTCTAATTCTAGAAAATCACATACAAAAGTCAAAAATCAATGTCAGGTGAACTTCAGGGAACAGAATGTAGAAAATCCCAGGTACAACAACGGAGTGTATGTGAATGACAGATGAAATAGACCAAATCAATAGGATGCTTTGAACAAGGTACCACGGGAAGCGATAGCTGCATATTTTAGACAGTGTACTATTTTATGCATGCTAAAGAGCACCAAGGCAACTACCTAATCACTACCAAGAAAGGTCCCATCTGAGAACACACCAATGACTCTGATAGGAGAAGCTTTGATGTTTGAGTCATCCTGAAGCAGTTTCACTAGTTAAAAAGTGTGATATATGCTTGAAAAATTAGCCCTCTTTAGATGGAAATTAAGCAATGTGTTGACATGATCTGTACATGCAACAAGTCAGCTTTCATGTGGATTGCATAGGCTTAGTGTCTGTTACAACACAGGGCAGAGTAAACAGCCAGTTCAAACAAGATCATGATGATTTAGGAAGCTGTTTAAGGCCTATAATCTTTTGCAGAATCAGAACTGTTGTACACACAACAGATAACTGAAAATTCAACATCTAAACCAAGATGATACAAGATTAACTTTGAGACTCTATATCATTCAGAGGATTCAATCAGGGAATCAGCCTGAGTCAGCCATTAAAATAAAGAATAAGGTGATGTTATTGAACAAGCCAGCATCATTAAAGATAGTCAAGCAGATGGAAGGGGAGTGAAAAAGAAAAAAGGAGGGTACAATAGCTTGGACAGGCTTATTAGTCAAGCAGAGCAAATGGCCAGGACACATACTAAGAGTTAAGAAATGATATCTTCAACAATCCACTGTTACTACAATGGTATTTCCCCTTGACAAACACAGAATATTCTGCTACTTACAGTAGAAGACTAAGAAATTTATCAGAGTAGCAGAATTAAAGGGCTTTTTTACTGAATCGCTAACTTTATCAACACAACTTTTGTATGAACTAAATACCTTTGTTGTCATCCATCCACATTTTATGTGATTCATACTCTAGGGAGAGTTTTTCTTTTGTTGGACACAAAACTACATTGTATCAGATAGCATGGTTTGGCAAATACATACCTTTCCATCTATATTTCAAATTATTTGGTTGGATTATTCATTTGTCTAAAAATATTAGGTTGGACCCTGTGGATCTTTTCCACAGATGGTGGCACTTTCCTCCGGCACAAGACACCATCTCCTGATTCTCTTCTTCTCCAACTCGTTATTTTCATTTATGCATGCATTAATGAGGGCCATTCTGGAAGCAAGATGTTTCACTACAATTTCCAGCACACATTAGAGGTTGTCGTGAACCAGGATTCTTTGAATGAGGGAAGATGGAAGATGTCTTTGTCAGCTGCACATTATGTTTGATGGCCATTTATTAGGTGGTGATTTATTTCCCAGTGGTCATTTGAAAACTGATAGCTGCTAAGAATGTGAGCTGGAATGTTCAGATCTCCCTTCCACAAGGAGCTCAGAGAATAGCCAAATCTCTTGCCTTCCAGCCCCTGTTCTGCAATATAAGGTTAAGAAGACTGGTCTGTCTTATAGGGTCACAGATCACAGAGAGAATGTATGCAAAATGCTTTGAACACTCAGCAAAAAAACCCCATATAATACTAAGTTGTGTTATTTCCTTACATAGGAACCATTGTGCAATTATTACTATTAAGGCTTGCAGGTGGGAAATGTTGACTGGGATCAAAACAGCTGCTTCAGCTTGCAGAAGAACCTTGCAGTTACCCTGTGTAATCTGCCCTTCTTTGTTCAAAGAACTTCCCTCTATGAAACACCTCAAATTACTGTTTGACACTTCCCTGTTTCAGTGGCCATGTTTATGGAGTCTGGTGGCCACACTGAACCACAAGGAAAGGTGGGGTAAAATATTCTAATAAATAAAATTAAAATAAACAAAATTTTCTATAAAGAACAAGATGCCCAACAGAATTGATTTTATTGTGTAAGCAACTTGGAGTTCCCAGTGTTTGCAAAAAGCAAAATAAATATTTAAATAAATAAATCTAAATAAAACCAGTGACAATGATTCTAAGCATTTATGTATTTGTGACGGACTGCACTTTTTAAAAGCTAAGAAGTGCTGTGCAAACAGCTGAAGGACTGTGAAGAGTCAATTCTTCATAGAATTGCTCCAGGCTGTTCCAAGCAATCTGATTGGTTAGCATCAGCTGAGCAGAGAAAGACTTGAGAGCTGCATGCTGAGGAGTCAGTCAGATTTCTGCCTTCACTGAGTCTGATTTCAGCCTTAGCTGAGAGTAGGGTTGCCAGGTCTCCTTTGCTGCATTGGCAGGGGGATTTGGGGGCATTCTGGGACATTCCCTGCTGCAATGACATCACCCGGAAGTGATATCATCACATTGGCCATGTTGTTCAGGACACTCTGATCTAAGGGCAAAACTCTATGGTTTTAAGCCAAATTTACCATAGAGCTTTGGGGATATTGCACTGGAATGTGGCTGTTTGGGGGTGGGGTTTCCCCTGCCAGCCAGTTGGCCAGTGGTGGGCTGAAGCCAGGAAAATCAGGGGAACCCCTGCTGGGAACTAGGATTGGCAACCTTACCTGAGAGCAGATTTTCACAGATGGTGTACTGGAAAAAAGTTGGCAAGAAAGTCTGGGAAGTTAGGCAAAGTCGCCCATTCTTCCAGTGAGAGGAGAATTTCCATACCCAGTCAAACAGCGAGTTAGCTCTGAGGAGTAGAGAAATCCCTGGTCCGGTGTGGTTAGAAACTGCCCGTAGAAACCTTCAGTTAAAAACTCAAGATAAGTACTGGTGTTTCAAGAGAAGGGGTTTCAGTATTGGAAAGAGTGTACCAGTCTTCTGGAAGCTAAAAGAGTCAAAGAATACTCAAAGAAAATGTACTGGAATGTTTGGGAAAACACTGGGAAAACATCTCAACATAAATATTTAAATAACTGTGAATAGCTTAAGAAACTCTCATTAGCCTGAAACATAAGAACGAAAGTTGGTGCGTGTACTAGTTTTACCTCAGAAATTTCAACCCTTGATTTCACCTGACCTTTCCCCTCTATGTTATATAAAAGTAATGATAAGGCCCGTTGTAGAGAGACAGGCAATGGGCACTAGGAAGAGGGCGAGGGGAGCACAGTGGTCTACACCACAGCACCCTCCCCTCCCGGAGGCCTCTGAGTGGCCTGGGGGGGGGGGAGTCAGGCGAAGACGCCCCAGCGGCGGTGAGCACACTGCCAGCAGAGAGGCTCCAAGCCACCCTCCCCTCCCAGAGACCTCTGAGCAGCCTCAGAAGGTGGGGGGCTGGCGAAGATGGGCTGGTGGCAGTGAGCATGCTGACAGCGAAAAGGGCTGACGGCACGTGCCCCTCCCAGAGGCCTATGAGCAGCCTTAGAAGGGGGGGTGAAGATGGGCGGTGGCAGTGAATACCCTGCCGGTGGAGAGCCCCCACAGCACCCTCCCCTCCTGGAGGCCCCTGTGCGGCCATAGAAGCCAGGTGGAGGTAGGCAGGCCTGGGCAAAGACACCCCATGCCACCCTGGCCTCCTGGAGGCCTCCCAGCAGCCTCAGGGCCAGGGCGGGAGGGAGTGACCAAGCCGCACAGAGGCCAGGTGGGCCCGTCCTCCTGGCTCCCTGCCGGAGTGACCGGCAGAGCATCCATCCTGGGAGATGGCTCTGTGCAAAGTGAGGGTGAGATGCTGGCCGGCAAGTCTGTGGGTGGGAGTGACTCAATGGTGGAAGGGAAGGCAGCCAATTGGTAGGACCCAGAGTGAGCGACAGATGAGCAGGCAAACTGATTTTGCCGTGCATCGAATCTTGCCACCACAAGTGACAATTATATATAAGGAGAGATATTTTGTTATTTTTGAAGTTCAGAACACCTCAACTGCCACTTGTTTACGTTAAAGGGGGCTCCTGATCCTTTCTTAAAGTTCCTGGGCACAGCCAGCAGCAAAAATATCATAGTGTGACAGAGTGAGACAGAGAGAGTTCCTCAGCAAAGAAGAAAATACAAGAAGGAGAAGGAGGAGGAGGAGAGTTGGACTTATACCTCGCCCTTCACTCGGAGTCTCAGAGTGGCTTACAAACTCCTTTCCCTTCCACTCCCCACAAAGACAGGTAGGCAGAGCTAAGAGAGCTCTTTCCAGAACTGTCCTTGAGAGAACAGCTCTGACAGAACTATGGCTTGCCCAAGATCATCCAGCAGCTGCAAGTGGAGGAGTGGGGAATCAAACCTGGTTCCCCCAGATTAGAGTCCCTGCACTTAGCCACTACACCAAACTGGAGTGGCTCAGCTGGTAAAGGGGAATAAAAATGGAGGGGGAATCTTGCCTCTGAGGGAGGGAACCAGGCCGTCATAGTGGTGCTTTCAGAATTCAAAGCGTTTCACACACATTATCTACTCAAGAAGCCTGCAGAGTACACCATATTTATTATACCCATAGTTTTGGTGAGTGGAGGAGCTGTTACTGAGAGAGAGCAGTTTACCTAAGGCCACCTAATGATATCATGAAAGAGGTGAGATTTGAATCAGGAACCTCCTATATCAGAGTTCTCTCTCTCTCTGTCTCTGTCTCTCTCTCCCCCTCTCCCTCTCTCTCTCTCCCCTTCACATCCCCCTGCAGGTATTTTTCATCCCTTTTCCTAGCCACTCTCAGATCCTCCCTTCCTTTGCTTGTTCCTGAGCAGTCCTTTTTTCCCAAGGAGACCTCCATAGAGAGCTAGTGCTGGCTGTCATTTTTCCTGCTGATCCTTGCAGACTCATGTCACCCTTCCCTCTGCTCTGCAACTATGCTTCTGCTTCCTTGAGGGCTGCAAGCCATGCTCCTTCCCTTCCCTTCCCTTCCCTTCCCTTCCCTTCCCTTCCCTTCCCTTCCCTTCCTTCCCTTCCCCTCCCCTGACCTGGATTGGCCAGGATAGCTTGATTTCATCAGATCTCAGAAGCTGAGTCAGTCCCGGTCATTATTCGGAAGGAAGACCAACAAGGAATACCAGGGTCATGATGCGGAAGCAGGCAATGGCAAACCACCTCTGAATGTTTCTTGCCTTGAAAACCCCACGGGGTGACCATAAGTCAGCTGTGACCTGATGGCATGTGTGTGTGTGTGTGTGTGTGTGTGTGTGTGTGAATTACACCTTGGAAGGCATTATGGCATGTTGTTGAATATGTAAATAGTTAAGCAGGGGTCAGCTACAGCATTGCAGCAACCATATTTTAGCTGGATACTAGAAGAAAATGTCTCTATCAGCATAGTTGGGAACTGGGTCAAATTAAAGCAGGAATCTGAGAGATTGGAATCTTTAGTACAGTAGAAAAGAATGTATGATACAGCTATCAAAGGCTCTATTAGAGTACAGCTAGGATGAATCTAATAGAAAAGGTTATGTTGTTCAATCAGCCAAGCTGAACTTTGCTTTGGGGACAGAAGTACTGATCAGGTTCTACCTTCATTACCTCAACAAATTCTCCAGTCAGTATCACTGAGATGTCCTCTGTTTGTACCTTACTGATCATTCACAAACCAGCTGACACTTAATTACTCCTGATTAGCCATCCATAAATCTCCCTTGTGGATCAATACACAGTCCAGTTTAACCATAGATTGCTTTAGTGGATTAAACCAGGGGTGTAGAACTCATTTGTTATGAGGGCTGGATCTGACATAAATGAGACCTTGTTGGACTGGGACATGTGTGTCATAAAATGTAATGCCAGGTAGCGGAGATATAAACTTTATAAAGAACACAAAGGGTTTTTTAACTTAAAATAAAAACATGCTTAAAACATTAGCACTCTTGCAATATTTTGTTTATTTAACAGTGTCTGATAACTGACACCTCTTGCTCTGAATTATTATATCAAAATGTCTGTGCTGTTGCAGTCTTGAGTATACTGTTCAGGTGTGTATCTGTAAGCTGCAAACCTATGATGATGCAGCAGCAGCAGAACTGGAAGAAGAAGCAGAAGACAGCCAGTTCCACTGCGGGCCTGATAGAAGCCCTCTGGGGGGGCTGATGTGGCCCCCAGGCCGCATGTTTGACACCCTGGATTAAACATTATTATGAAGTTCATTGTGCTCAACAAAGATTTTTTGTTGTTGTGATCATAAATTAAATAATATTTTTAAAAATACAGTGCTAAAAATCTTCAGGCATAATTCAAAATTCTGATATTTGAAAGTCTTAATATTTCTGTACCCAAATAGCACAGGATTTCCAAAACTACATATTGATGATGAAGAATAGTAACGGTTCACATTTCTAATACCCTAACATTCACTGGTTAGCTGTCTGTGAATACAAGCACATAAATATGAAATATTTTTGATTAATTTTTAAATAAACAAGTAAAGCCATTTTTCTGTTTCTTTGCTTGCCTTTAATTTTTTTGAAAAAAGCACAACCAAAAGGGGGGGACTGGTATTAAACTACCTAGACAGCAGCAGCAATAAAACCAACACCATTTAACACCAGAAATAAAAGAAACTAATCTATATACTAATAGCCAAGTCAGCCAGATCTTTGGATACTTCAATCCAGTGTGTGGACCTGTGAACAGGTAAGAGATATCTGTCTACAGACTTGAAAAGGGCCCCAGGTTTGCAGGAAAATGTGAAATCTAAAAAAAAAAGAAAACCACTGCGGGATTTAACACCCCCCCCCCAACAATAAAAGAAGTGCCTGTAGCTTTAAAAAATGGGTTTCCTCCATAGCTGTTGCTAGGCAACCACAGATTCCAGGCTTCAATTTCTGTGAGTAAAAGGCAGGGGGAGGGCCCTTTCTAGGCTTATTTTGGCCTTTGAAGGAGGAGTCATTGGGGCCAGGCTTGACTAGGGTTGCCAGCTCTCAAATTGGGAAATTCCCGCAGATTTTGTGGGAAGTCTGAGAAATGTGAAGTTTGGGAAGTGGACAGGCCTCTGCATGGTATAATGCCACACATTCCACCCTCCAAAGCAGCCATTTTCTCCAGGGAGACAGATCTCTGTTGTCTGGAGTTCAGTAGTAATTCTGGGAGATCTCCTAGTCCCACCAAGAGGTTGGCAACCCTATCCCTGGCAACACAAGGTGACTTGATACTACCTGACTTGCACAACTCAAGATAGGCTTGCTTGCTACTGTTCAACAGCAGTCACCCTGTGAAAGCCAATGTAGTGTAGCTATTAGAGCTTCAGAGTATGGTCTGCAAGACCCAGGTTCAGATCCCCATCTTGCTGTGGGAGCTGACTGAGTGATTTTGGAATAGTCACATACTTTCAGCCTAACTTACCTCACAGTGTTGTACTGCGGACAAAAAAGAGGAGAACATAATGGAAGCTGCTTTGCTCCCCACTGTGGAGAAAGTTTTCCTAGATAAAGGCTGAACTGGGGAAGGCGATGGGAAGCTTAAGATAGAGGGACAGGTAAGTTGGCTGTTGAGTGGGAAGGAGATAGGGTTGCCAACTCCATATGGAAAAATTCCTGGAGATTTGAGGGGTGGAGCTTGGAGGAAGAACCTCAGGCAGATATAATGCCATAGACTCCACCTTCCAAAGCAGCCATTTCCTCTATGGGAACTGGCATTGCCAATCTCTAGGGGAGGGCTGGAGATCACCTGGAATTACAATTGATCTCCAGATGACAGAGAGCAGTTCCCACAGAGAATCTGGCTGCTTTGGACAGTGTAGCCTATGGCATTATGCCCTCCTGAGGCTGTTTCCTTCTCCAAACCTCATCCTCCCAAGTCTCCACCCTCAAATCTCCAGGAATTTTCCAACCTGGAGCTGGCAGTCCAAAGGGGAACTGATTTCTGTAGTTGGGAAATCCGTTGTGATTCCTGGAGAGTGGCTGCTGTGGGAGGGGAAGCAGATGGGTGGCTGGAAATGCCACCACTGCTGCTGCAGGAGGGAGGGAAGGAGGGAGGGAGGAAGCAGGCCGGAGGTTGGGAGAAGGGTAGGGGTAGAAAGAGATAATGATGGGTGGGGGTCAGAAAGAGAGAGAAAGAGTGATGAGGTGGGAGGAAGAAAATGAGAGTGATGAGTTATGGAGGCAGAAAAAGAGCGACAGCAATGGAGGAAAGAGTAAGAGAACAGGTGATGGGCAATGTTCCCTCTAAGCTGTGGAGTCTTGTGAGCAAAAATTCTCCTTTGTGAGCTACTGGCATTGAAGTTGTGAGACAGCGATTTGGCTGCTGCAGAAATCAGTTTGCTCTGGAGCCGTCCTTCCTGAGCTGAGACAAAAAGGTGTGAGCTGGAGGCTCAAAAACTGTGAGCTAGCTCACACTAACTCAGATTAGAGGGAACACTGGTGGTGGGGTGGAGAAAGAGTGAGAGACAAAGAAGAAGGGGGAGGGGGAAGAAGCAAAGGTAGGGGGAATGGGATAGCCATTCCCACAAGTTTCTTGCGTGTCCCCACTTGTAAATATTGTCAGTATTTTTTAAACAGTTGAAAAAAATCTCAAGGAAACAGGACAGACTTTGCCTGCTGCCTAAAAGGGGGAAAAGACAGCACTAGGAATTTGGACAGTCTCTCTCAGGAGGGAGTTCCATAGGCGGTGCACAATTACATCAAAAGTTAATTTTGCAGCTGTCACTTACCTCACTTACCAAGAAAAAGGATCCTGATGATTACTTCAAGTGGTAAAATGGTCCCTCTGATACTCTAATCTCAGACTCTTCAGGACTTACTTCAAAGATCAGGATCAGAATTTTGAATAATGACCAGAAACAAAATGAAATAAAGTGAAGATTTTTGAGCACTGTGTTTTTAAAAATAGATAAAAATGTAACATACTTATTAATACAAAATGTGTAGGAGACCAACACACAATTGATTCAATGGCAAGGAAAAGCTTTTCTGCATAGAGTAATTTTCATTCTCATATTCTAAGGACCTCAGCCTGGTGTTGCAGATTCCCAAGACTGAGCCCTTATGAAATTAAGTTGTGGAGGAAGGGAAGATGGAAAGTTTAATTATAACAAGGAAGCAGGATGAATGGGAACATTGTGGGAAAATGAATCTGTTTTTGAGAAGAGTTGCTCAGGAAGAAGAATGAGGGAGGAAATTAGGAGTGGATAGCTGTATGGAGGGAACTGAATGTTTCCTTTGTATTTGTTCAGTTTATTTTCTACAAAGATGGATCAGTGTCCAACTGCTAAAGAGAAAAGTCCTTAATTTGTTGGGAGATCTGTCATCAGCCCACTTCTGGATTCTTAAATCTAAGGCTGCTTCCACTCAGGGATTTTTCTTCGCATGAAAAACAGGAAACCTCTGCAATAAAGGGAAGCATCCAGATGATGCCATGCACAATCTGGGCATTAAATAAAATAAAATAAAATAAAATAAAATAAAAGGGCTTTAAAGGTGGGCTGTGGGTAGTTGGTGTGAGTGGGTCGTACTCAATGCATAGGCATGCTAGAGAGGACTTGGGGATATAGCAAAGCAAGTTTGACATGAGTGGGGCATACATATGCTGTTCCCACCCATTCCTTTGCTGTTTGCTGCTGATGCCAAGGTGGGGACACTTTGCACACTAGTGTCTGGAAGCAACCAAAGTGTGTGAAGATAATAGATGCTGTAATGGCTTAATGGTCAATGATAGGCCTTCTTCAGTGGCTCAAATGCACACTGCTCCTTAATGTTAAGTGTGCATGCAAGGAGAACACCCTATTACTTAACTGTTATTCTCTACCATGGAATCACTGCCTGATTTTGGACTAGTTTATTGCTTTGTCTTAGTGTTTCTTAGCTGTAAAGTGGAAATTTTATCAACTAAATCACATACTCCTGTGCACATGTGAATCATATTAATCTGATTTCTTTTGTCTTTTTATCATTATTGTTGACTTAAGATGTGGAAAAGCATAATTGTACTGATAAATCTTTTGACTTCAGACAGAGGGGTGTAACTCTGTTTAGGATGACACTATAAATTGCTAAACATTGTTTCAAGCCCCACTCACACATACAAGGTAGAGTTTCTATTTTCATCTAGGAAATGTCAGATGACATGCAGTCATACAGAAAAAATAGCAGAGACCTCACTGTAGTCATGGAAGCAGCAAGCCTCAACCCCTCTAGTGTTTCAGTAGTGTGCTTTATATCACAGTTAAGGCTGCATTCTTCTTGACCATACGATGGACACCTCTCTCCTGCAATTAGTTAATGGGTACTTTCTTTCTGCTGCTGTATCCTATCCCGGTTCTTTCTCCTTGACCTCACTGCATCTGAAGTGCTGCAATTAGATTAGAGAAGACCATGTGACTTTCAGCTAAATAAAAGTCTGCACTGTAATTTTGATGTTTGGGTCAAAAACATGCATAAATTTATTTTATGTCTGATGGAAAAGGGAATTTGAAGGCTGATTTATAAGATTGGAAGGCCATAATGTTCAAGGAAATGTAAAACCAGAACAAAGACTGCAAAAATATTATAATCTTCTGTCCAAAAGCATATATATATATATATATGTAGAAAGATGAACAAAGGAGTTCTATTTATAATCCACCTCTAAGCAGATTTAATGTAGTGGCTGAAAGTACAAGTTATAAGGCTGGAAGTTCTTGATTAAAATCTCAGCTCAGACATGAATATGAACTTTGGCAAGTCACTATAAGAAAACACTGGGACATTCAGATAAAACAGTTCAACTTTTTATAGAAAAGTGACACAAAGTATAAGGTGTCTCAGGAGAAAGTGTTACTTTGTTTTAATGATCTAAAGTATACTATCTTAAGCAGATCTACTCAGAATCAGGTCAATGCAGAGCAGCTTACTCACAGGAAAGTATTTTAGAATTGCATTATAAAGGTGGCAAGATAATTGAATGTTGAGGAACTCTCTTTAAGGGAGGCCCTTTAGTAATATTGTTCAGGTGAGAGGTGAAGATGGAAATTTATTAATCAAGTTTGAATGTGACCATCTGCAAATATAGATCTCCAAATCCAAACAGAATTATTGCTCTCCATTTGCAAGTAGCAAGAAGCCAGCAGGATCTGACTGTTATTTTGTAGGCTTACTGTCTTATTTCATTTTCTCATGTAATGCCTGTGTCATGATCTGTGTAGGACTGGGAGGCGGGGCCTGGTGCAGCCTGGACCCTGGAGAGACGTGTGAGGCAGTAGAAAGCAGACAGCCTACAATCCACAAAATGCATAGCGAGAGATGTAGCCAATCAGTTTCCAGAGATTGTGTGAGGAGATTCTGACTTAAGCTGTTAACTGTGAAAAACAGGGTTCTTTCTGTCTCTCCTGCGGTCCTGTCACACAGAGCTGAACTGAGGGGACAGGCTGCTCTGGTGAGAGAAAGATCCCTCACTTGGGACAGAGTGAGTACAGGTAGCGTAGCCTGGCATAAAAGGCTGTGGGCCTGGAATAGTAAACAGTTAAGTGAAATAGGTAGCCGCAGGATTCTGTTTATTTTGCCTTTTAAACACTGCTATATCTTTGAAAACACCTTGTCTTGTTTTCAATGCCCCTTTACTGTATAAATAAACCATTTGTTTAATGTTCTCTGCCTAGTCATCACGCCTATGGTTCTCGGCTTAAAAAGGGGCATTTGGGATGGGCTTGGGAGGGTACTCTGGGCCTTCTCAAGGGTCCCAAAATCCAGAGTGGTGGCGGCGGAAGGTGGTGACCCGCTGGGGTCATGACAGCCTGGGAAACAGAAGAGATAGTGAGGAGGAGAATGACTCAGCAGGTATCTTCTTTGCAGGAACATTAACAGGTATAACCAGAACAGTGAACCCCTCTTCCTACAAACCAGAGCAATCTCAGTTGGCCTTTCTGTGCATCGTAAATACACTCTTTGCCAATCATTGAAGTATCTCATGAGGTTAGGGAGGGATTTTGAAATCTGTGTACATATGAATATTGTTTGTATGAGTTATTTAATTGTCTAGAACTATATTGATAGGCAGACACAAGACATGTGAAGCAATGGGAGCTACCCTTGTTCCCCCTCCCATGCACCTCACCTCCCTGCACTCCAATGTATGAAATGTATTTTATCCTGGCCAGATTCAGTACTAGAAATCTGCCAAGATGGGGGGAAATACTGGAAGAAATATAGTAGAGCAAGTTAAGATGTGGGAAGGGACAGGGGATAGATCTCATGATATGAGGAGCCATCCAGCCTTCATTTTGAGAATTGTGGGAAAGGAATAGAAAAATTCAGCCATACCAGTTCATGTTTTCCTGTTTTACATCCTGGTATCAGGCTAGTATTGAGGAGTTAACATACACCTCATGAAAAACTATAGGTCAGTGATCAAAACTGCTTGAGATGGAAGGGAAATGGATGTTAGTTTGCTTGTTTTTCCATGATGGATAGAGGGTAATGATACAGGTTCTCCATATGGTCCATGTTATGTTTGTGATTTTGTATCGTGTTTGGTGTGGTGAGGCATATCTGACCTGATTACCTGGAAGAAGAATGATTGGCAGATGAGTCCCAAGAGACAAAATGTTATTTTTATCCTGGGCTCAGTATATCCTTGTCTTCCATCATGGAAATGCTAGAGCATAGAATGAGCTTTCCGAAGTTCAGTTCTCACATGAATATTGAATTCTTTTGCAATGCTATTTCAGGCATTTAAGAAGAGAAAGGGAGCATTTGGAGATGGAAGGAACAGAGAGAATAAGAAATCGAGAAGAACATGTTGAAATAGCTACACTTACAGGGGTACACTAAGAACATTATTCTGGGAGTAAGCCACACTGAATATTGAGTAGAATTTTGAGTAGAACTACATAGGATTTTTCTGCTACTTTCTTTTCAGATGGTATCAAGCAAAATTGCATGAAGAAAAATAACACTGAAAATAGCATTTGTTATGGAAACATCCAGCTTTTGCAATAAAGGTGGTTTTGAAGGTCAAGAACTGTCATATTGCAGAAGACAACAGGAATTTCCCAAATGACTTTGAAAAGAATCCCTGCATTTTATTTTAGCACTAATTCTGATAGAGTGGCAACAATACTATATTCTATGAGTGGTAGGTAGACTGGCTGAAGACAAACAGCCACTGTATATTTGTGGGGAGAGAGAGAGAGAGAGAGAGAGAGAGAGAGAGAGAGAGAGAGAGAGAGAGAGAGAGAGAGAGAGAAGGCAGATGTGTGTTAAGGGAGAAGAGAGGTGAATACAGAGATGTCAAAGAACCAGGGCTCATTTCCTGCAAGAGCGCACAGGAGTGAAGCTCCGGCAGTAAGGAGCCCAGGGGATGGACACATGCTCCAAGCCCCACCCCCTGCTCCCAGCAGCCCCCCTTGCCTTTCCTGGCCCACTGGCCGACCCAGCGGAGAGCTGCTGTGAGCTGGCCCTCAAGCTGCTCTGCCACTGCCTGGGCCATGGCACCCAGCCCGCCCAGGCTCTGCCTGTCTTCATGTTGGCCCTGGCACGGTGCCTCTACAAGGCGGGCCTCAGCAACTTCTGCGAGGCCAGTGAGGAGCTCCGCCCCAGTCTCCTGCACCTAGTCAGCCTCCTCCTATGCCTCTGCCCTGCCATCGCCCTGTTCCCCTACCTGCTTGAGGCCATGCACATCTTCTGCGCTGTGCTCCTCAACCCATGAGCAGCCACACACTTTCCTTGCTGGCCATCCAAAAGAGTCTAGTGGCACCTTTAAGACCAAGGTTTATTCAGGTAAAGATCTGTGCGTTTTCCCCACCCCCATAGCTAGCAATCCAAAACAGTCCAATGGAGCCTGAGCAGTGGATGTTGCCTTCTGACACACTTCTGGTGAAGTGTGTCATGGCATATGCAAATAAGTTATGCTAATGAGTTATGCTAATGAGCTCCTGCAGCTCTTTTTCTATGAAATGACCCCTGCAAAGAACTAAACTAAAACATAGCCCAACATTTTAAAAAGAAAGAATAACAAAAAGGAGGAGTTTCTTGTTACTGTCTGTAGTAATAGCATTTATAATTTAGAGTCATTTCCCTATATTTAATAATCTTAATGAACTAGCAATTTTTGGACTTGCCCTATGATCACATGATTTTAGTTAGTTAGAACAATGCTTAGAGACTGCTGTACAAGATGTTTCAATTGTTCTTCATATACAAGTTATTTTAAGCCATTCCTCATTCTGGTAGTCTTTATCTGGACCCAGAAATATTACACTAGCTAACATTACACTAACAAAAAGTCCAACTCATACAATCATGTTTCATTTTTCATAATGCTTCTACCTTTGCCAACAATAGAAGACAAAGGTTCAAGTGCTACAATATTTCTGCAACAAAAGCTCTTCTCTGGGCAACAGCATCACAATTCTTGCTCTAAAAATATTGCTTTCAAAAGTCCATATGGTCAGAATCCTGGCTTGATACATGAGAACAGTGAGGCAATCTCTTCCCACATTTGATCCTTCAACTCAGTTAACTCTCTTTATGGCTTTGGATACTACGGGAATATTGAATAGTGTATTAATTTTCAGTTCCTTTTTTCCTTAAAATGTTTGCTTTATTTTTTGTTACTACACATGCTCATTTTCTATTCTATTAATTTCTATTAATTTCAACAACAAACTCAACTTTTAGTTTTTATCTAATGTGGATGACATTTTCTGATGTTGTACTCCACATGCATGAGCTCCTCCCTCCCAAATTTCAGACAGAAATAATCCCCCTTTTACAGGCAGTTCAAATTCTTACTTATACAGTGGGAAGAGGCAGGAGGGCAGAATACAAGGAAGCACATGATGACCCCCAAAGACACTAACAACTCTTCTTTCAAGCATAAGAATATAAGAAAATAAGAAGAGCCTGCTGGATCAGACCACTGGTCCATCTAGTCCAGCATAGTGTTCACACAGAGGCCAATCAGTTGCCCTGTAGGACCAAACAAAGCAAAGCAAAGAGGCCAAGACTATCCACTGCTGCTGCCTCCTAGCATGAGTATTCAGAGGCCTTCTGCTTCTGTAGATCTAGGCTCCATTCAGTCAATTTATTTATATTTATATATTAAATTTGTTAATCGCCCAATCCCTGCAATTCAGGCTCTGTGCAATGTACATCACTCATAAAACATCAAGATAAAACAATTAAAACATTAATAAGATATTTCAAACAAAATATGGTGAATATCTGATTAGCCATTGATGGATCTCTCTGACTCCTCCATAAATCTGTCTAACCACCTTTTAAATTCTATTAGGGACTTCAGGCATTTTGAAGATAGGTAGCATTTGTGGGATGTCCCCTGTCATAAAGAGTGAAAAGATAAAAAGCTTTCTGTCCCATGTTATGTCTGAGTCAGGCAAACAAAAAAACCTGCTTTGTAACTGTTAAGCTTTCTCAGGTTCCAGTTCTCCAGTAATGTTGTTACTGTAATACTGAGAGGACTAGAGAAAAGGAAAACAGAGAAACAATGAAGGCCAAGAGCCAGTTGGCCTAGGGATGCCAGCCTCCAGGTGGGACCTGGGGATCACCTGGAATTACAGTTTATCTCTAGACTACAGAGATTGGTTCCTCTTGAGAAAACTGATGCTTTGGAGGGTGTCCTCCCCAGGCTCCATTCCCTAATCTCCAGGAGTTTTCCAACCTGGATCTGACAACCGTACATCGCCACCCCTGGCCAGTGGCCGGTGGGACCTGGCAATCCTAGCTGGCACCCTGAGTCCAGGCTTTGTCCTCACTGAGGACTAGAATACTCAGTGGTCCCCAAAATCTCAATGATAAAAAAATAATGTTGATTTTTTTAAAAAAAGTTTGTAGAGTGTAATTCTGTTTCTAAATCTGGAGACACAGTGTCATCACAATGCTCACCAGCTCAAAAATGTTGGGAACACTTTCCACAGGGTCTGCACCCTGAAACTGCCATTTCTTATAAGAGAACTGATGTCTATAGTCAGGAGATCAGTTGTAATTCCAATAGAACTCCAGGTCCCACCTAGAAGTTGGTAATCTTACTGCTCACTTATGGGAGGAAGGGGATGGGACTGCAGGGCCTGAGCTGAACTATTTAATCGTTCACTAGGTTGTGCCAAGGAGGTCTCTTCTGCCCACTTTCCAGAGCCTCCGAGAGAGACAGTGGCTATTGTACCTCTTCTGAGCATCATGGTGAGAATGAGGAGGAAATATATGACTGAATCCCCTCACCTTCTGACCTAAGGCTCCCAAGCATAGCCAGGTAGGTGGCTGTTGGAGAGTACACCTACCGGACATTCCAGTCTCACACATGTATTATTAGTGTTTTAATTCATTGAATTGTTTTTAATTAATCTCCCTTGTAGCTTCTTGAATGGAAATAGTGGGATATAATTAGTTTGATAAATAATTTGTGGTAGAGAATCTGCTCTCACTACTAGATCTCCTGTGTTTCTTATAACATCTCTCTTCTTCTTATAACATCTCTCTTACCAAACAGAAAAGTGCCTCTGTATACACCGTTCTCTTTTGAAAATGAAGCTGTTTCTCTACCTGTCTGTAACTTAATGAACTCCATAATAAGAACACAGAAGCACTGAACTATGTGGATTTGATCTAAAGTCTGTTGAAACCTATTGGAATTGTTACCATTAAATGTGACAAATTGTAATGACTCTTAGGGAACCTGTAGCAACTAAAATGACCTTGAACCAGGCTATTTTTCCTTGTACAGTATTTGTACAATAGTTTTGCTGTAATAAAGCTCCAGAGATATTTACATATTCATCTGGGTAAAAATATAATTCATTAACACCTCACCACATGGATGAAACATGCAAATTTAAAAATCTTTCTTCTTGTGACAAAATAGTCCTTCTTTGCCTGTAGTGTAAATTGTTGTTTCCTGTTCTTGGCTCTAATTGTTTGGAGAGAAACATACAATTTACACTTCAAAGATGTGCTATAAATTAGTTAGGCACTGTTCAACTGCATGAAAGTTTTAATACTATATTACTGAAACCCAAAAGACCTTCTGCTCATTAAATGAAATACTATTTTTGCACAAGTTTACATTTGCTTAGTTCTGTAAAATCTGTCAAGTTTGTTTAGAGAACATTTGAAGCTGCTTTATATCAGTCCATCTAGCTCAATAATGTCTACTCTGACAGCATATTTCCAAAATTTCAGGAGTCAGAGAAAGGTCTTTGCCACCATCTGTCAATCTGAGACCCTCTTAACTGGAGATGTCAGAAACCAAACCTGGAACTTTTGGAATACAGCTTACGCATTCCTGAGACACAGTTCCTCTGCTCAAACACTTTTTCTCCACTTTTTCTCCTGACCAGACAAGGACGTAGACTTGAATGCAGACAATCTAATACATGAAGGAGAAGTTTGTTTATACACAGTTTAAGATTGCAGCTCATTATATCCATGTTTCACCTGGCCAGATACCTTCTCACCTTTCCTACTATGTCTTTCTACTTGCTGCTGGTTAGCTCCAGAACTCAGAATCTGCTTTCTGAGGTTTCATTCATTACTCTTCAGATACCCTGGACAAAGTGGAACAGGATAGATCATTGACATGGTCTGTGTTCTGTGTTCAGGATGTAAAAAAAATGAATGATGGTTATCACAAGTCTTCATAAACATGCAGCCTTCTCACCAGGTGATGTGTAAGAAATGAGTCATTGAGCATTACCATAACTCAGAAAAGGCAAATTTCCATGTATAGCTGTAAATCCATTCTTACTCCAGGATTACAGTCATGACAGGTAGGCATGATGCATCCAATATATATATATATATTTCTTGGTCACACCCCATTAATCAGCAGTACATTCAGCAGCATACAGCAACAAAAGTGCAGCACACAGGAACAAGTAGCAAAGAATAACAAACCACAAAAAACAACTGTGAGCTGAATTTCCTGCAGAATATTCACAAAGGAGTCTTTATTTAAAGTGAAATGCATCTATTGTCTGAAGTAAATCACCATACAATCCATCATAGGAAAATGCAGAAGCCAAAGAATTGATATACAAGATAAATATACAAAAAGTCCATAAATATACAAAAGGAGAAATTCTCTTTTACAGAATAATAGAAAAGCATTATCTCATAAGGAGATGGAATGAGACTCTCAGTAGTTGGTAAGATACAATGTGACTCTAATTTTGAGACTCTATGTAACAGTGATAACAATGTAATGATGTTAATAATGTAAAAGGATTTGGGGTTTTTTTTTGGAATATTGTGATTACTCTTTACGAAATATTGTTAAAATAAGTGTTATTGCGTTTTGTACTTTTTACAGTTCTTTGTTCCTGAGGAAGGACCAGAGGTCTGAAACACTGGAAAAATTACCTAGGAAAAGTGTTGGACTTTTTGTATATTTATCTTGTATATCAATTCTTTGGCTTCTGCATTTTCCTATGATGGATTGTATGGTGATTTACTTCAGACAATAGATGCATTTCACTTTAAATAAAGTCTCCTTTGTGAATATTCTGCAGGAAATTCAGCTCACAGTTGTTTTTTTGTGGATTCAACACCAGTCACTTCTGCCATATCACGTTATGGAGTTTATTTCTCTTTAAATTGTTTGTATGCAGCTTATGTTAAATGTGTACAATTCTCAACTTGTTTTATTTTTAAGATTTTAAGCAATGATTTCTTGTAGCCACCATTATTAACATAATATCTCTACAATTTTCACAGATTATTTTACTGAGTACATTCAAAATGGCAGTCAATTGTGTTACATTTAAAGTGGTTTATGAAGAAAGGAACCCTTATATTATGTTTCCAAAATACAGGATAGAAAGGAAAATAGAAAACATTAATTAAAAGCACTTGAAGCGCTAATGTTAAAAGAAAAACAAAAATCCTCTACAGAATACTTCATTCTTCTGCTTCTCTTCAGCAGTTAAGCCTCATGATAAACTAGCATTGACACTGCTCCGTTGATTCATTATACTAACAGCTAAGCATTTCTTATAATTTATGGTTACAATGCATTTAGTGAAGTTTGTATTGCTAAGTACAGAATGACAGTAGTAATTGCTTAACTCTACTTAGAAAGATGACAGTACGTGCACTGTAAAGTTTCATTATCAAACAACCTCTTGGTGGCTTAACCAGAGCCGCTGTAAAATTGTTTTCCACACATACGCTCCAATCTAGCTACAGGTAAACTTTCCACAGAAATGAGTTTTTGGCTTGTATGTATAACAAGGGAGTTCCAGGCATTCAGCAGAGAGGTAGGTTAGGCTGAGAGTGTGTGATAGATCTGTCATGCTGGATTTGGCCTAAATAGCACACCTGTTTGGAAGCAAGCCACCAGTTCCTCTGAACAGTCAACAACAGGGCATAGAGGACGAGGCCTTCCTCTGAAGTTGCCTCCTGGCTCTTGGATTTAAAGGCTTAGTGTGGTACTGTGAACTGCTTTTCCAGTACTTTGAAAAATTACTTCATTTTTACTTTATTTATACCCCACCTTTCTCCCCAAAGGGGAGAAAGCAGCTTACCTCATTCTCCTGTACTCTGTTCTATCCTCACAACAAACCTGTGAGGTAGGTTAGGCTGAGAGTGTATGACTGCCCCAAGGTCAGCAAGCGATAGGTCTGTCACACTGGATTTGGTCTAAATAAGAACATAAGACAAGCCAATGTTGGATCAGGCCAATGGCCCATCCAGTCCAACACTCTGTCACACAGTGGCCAAAAATACCAGGTGCCATCAGGAGGTCCAGCAGTCGGGTCAGGACACTAGAAACCCTCCCACTGTTGGCCCTCCCAAGCACCAAGAATACAGAACATCACTTGCCACAGCCTGAGAGGGGAGCGGTGGCACAGAGGACTTATCCTCTGGTTACAGTAACATCTGAACTGAACAGAATGTCTGTCAGTTCTAGCCCATGCTGGTGTGAGCTACCAGCCTTGTCCCCAGTTCGCCGTCCACCCAGAGGTTCGAAAGCTTTGGTGAGTAGATAAATGGGTACCACTCCTTAGAGAAGGTGGGTGCACTAAAAAAAACCCCGGTGGGGGAGGTGTTAGCCGGCGAATCGGAATTCCAGCTCGTGAGCTTGAAAGCCTAGAGAAATCTCTGTGGCGTTAGAAGCCTGTGATGGGTCGATCCGGCCAGGCGGTGGCAGTGTGGCACCGCGACTTGAAGCAGTCCTGGAAGAACAACTGACGTCATCCAGCCGACCCCATCAGTGGCCACAGTCCTGCAGAGTTGTTGATCGGCTGGTGCCCCGCAACGTTGCTGGACAGGCTACACCCCGATAGGGTGCTGGACTCTAGGCGGATGGTGGAAAGTCATGACGTGCCACACAGATTCTTCCCCAAGGACCACGTGTTCCTCAAGAATTTCAGAATGGGACCCCCATGGATCCCTGGCAGGATTGTCAAAGTGACTGGCCCCATATCCTATGAGGTCTCAACGGAGGATGGCTGACTCCTATGGAAGCACCTCGACCAATTCCGGTGGAGACAACTCCCAGAGGCAGAAGTGCTCCCCCTGCCAGTGGAGGGACCAGGAACGTCTGCCCTGGAGGCCAGCGTGCAGCTCAACCCCCTGAGCACAGGAGAGACCCCCCAACTGAAATGCAGCCAGAGGCAACAGAGCCAGAGGTTCCTCAGCCACCGTTCCAGTCGCCATAATCCCCAGCCACAGCTAGTCAACCGGAGGCTGTCACCTCGGACCCAGCGCCAGCCTCCTGGCGTTCCCTCAGAGACCGCAGACCCCCAGCCTATTTGAAGGACTATGTGACATAGGTTGGGTCTGAACTACGGGGGGAGGGGTCTTATGTAGGCAGACCACCTCCAGGGGTCTGCAGTCACTGAATGGAGCTTAGATCCCTCAAACAAAAGGGTCCTTGGATCCTAGTCCACCCAGCATCGACCAATCGTAACTTTGGTGGGAAATTCAAACCCCCCCAATGGAACAGTGGGTGTGTATATAGTTGGCCTTGCAGGGCCGTTGTGTGTCGTTGTTGTGAAGTACCAATTAATGCGTCACACTGCATGTTATTGTCCGAGTCCTCCATGCAGCGAACCTAGTACTTTACACGCACCTTCTCAGCTTTGCTCAGCCATGTTGCATTCCTGATCACTCCCATCTCTTCTGACATTGCTCTTTTTATCCCTGGGGCTCTGCCCATGCTCCATCCCTCTCTTCTCAGAGCCTTGTTGCTCTCTTAACTGATTCCTTGCCTTTCCCAACTCCAACTGGGTTTGCAGAAGGCTGCTACTGTCTTCTCATGAAGTACCCTGCCCTGTTCTGAAGTATCTGCTGCCTTTTACCCAGTAAGTGAAGCCTCTTTGGCCTATGCTGCTGCCTTTGTGCCACAATGGCACAAGCCTCCAGCAATCTCTTATCCAAAAGAAACCAAAGTGAGCTAGTGTTGCATCCAGAAACTCTCACGGCTCTAGAAACGATATCAGGGCCTACTAAAAATTGACCCTTTCTGCACTCAGAATTTGTTCCTGATCTTTGCAGAATTTGAATTTACTTGAGTTCATCTTGAGTTCATCTCAGGTTTTCTGTTGATTTCTGCACCTCCTGTTTTTCCTCCCCCTTTTCCTTATATAAAGTACTGGGTTCTAGACGTGTTGTTAATGAATCAGCTCATAGTTTATCGAAAACACGAAACTAAGACATAATAGCCGGCCCAAAGTCCAGCTTAAATCACCCAACAAAAACACACCCCACTCCCTGTGATAGGTTTACTACTTTGCACCCATATCCCATAGGTCCTTTCCTTGATCCTAGCTTCCCTATTGGTCCCTTCTGGGATCTGCACTCTGCATTGTTCTCGGATGCGAAGCTTCACCCGTTCGTATGACCATGTGCGAGCCCTGACCATGTGCACGGTCCTTGGTTAATATACAAGACCTTACCTGCAGCAGATTAGTTATTCTGCATTGCAAAGAGGTAACTTGAATTTCTTATCACTGTTCCCACCCCCTGTTTTTCCTTTGTTACTTGCCTCCTCCCTATTTGGTGGCTTTGGATGAGCAGTAGCCTTGATCTGCATGCAAAAAAGCAGCCAGCTCTCTCCCTGCTATATCAAGTCAAGCAAATGCTTTTGTCTACCTTCCAGCTAGCAGCTTTGTGCTGCACATGCAAACAACCTTCTCAGTCCATTAAACTGCAAATAAGACAAGCCCCAGTGCATTCTTCCCAAGCTTATTTACTTTCAGTGCTTGCGACTGTCTGAACTACACGAGGCTGAAGTTGGTTCCTTATTCCCAGTTCCTTGTTCATTCCTTATTCGCATCTTATTCATGAATTCATCCAAAAACACTGAGGAGAGTTTGAATGCTCTGAACCCCAAAATAAGACTTAACCCCCCAAACTTCATACACCTCCAAGTTTGGCGGACTCTCCCCTTTGAGGATGGACTGCGGTGACTCAAGTGGTTAAGACGCTGAACTGCAGGCTGTGGAAGGTCAGTAGTTCAGAAGTTCGAGACCTGAGAGTGCTGCATGACGGAGTGAGCTCCCGTCTCTGGTTCCAGCTCCTGCCAACCTAGCAGTTCGAAAGCAAGAAATTGCAAGTAGATAAATAGGTACCACTTCGGTGGGAAGGTAACAGCGTTCCATGCGCCTTGGTGTTTAGTCATGCCAGCCACATGACCATGGAAACGTCTTCGGACAGCACTGGCTCTTCGGCTTTGAAACGGAGATGAGCACCGCAACCCTAGAGTCAGATCCGACTGGCTTTTGAGCAAGGGAACCTTTACCTTTACCTTTACCCCTTTGAGGGGACATATGCTGTGTCCTGGTCCAAAGCGTAGTTCTCGTGCCAGCTGCTCCAAAGTGAGGCACCCCCAGGGCAATCACACAGGCAGACAGTGGGGCCAAGCTGTACCCCAAAACAATCCTTGGACCACTCCAAAGGACTCATCCCCATGCTCTGGAGACTGTCCCCTGCAAGATGACATACAGTGATGCCTGGTCCAAACACTGGTTCCGGAGCCACAGGCTTCCATTTCAGGTGCACACAAGAAGCGTGTATTTAAAAAAAAAATTGAATAAGGAACTGTTTTGACTGTTTGCCTACTACATCCTGGAATGAGGTTTGGACATATGCTGTGTTCAGGTCCAAAGGCGGTTCTTGTGCCAGCTGCTCCAAAGTGAGGTGCCCCCAGGGAAGTCACACAGGCAGACAGTGAGGCCTGGCTGCACCCCAAACCAATCTTTGGGCCACTCCAACTGAAACATCCCCATGCTCAGAAGATTGTCCCCTGCAAGATGACATACAGTGATGCCCGGTCCAAACACTCGTTCTGGCGCCATGAGCTTCTATTTGTAGTGTCACCCAGAGACCTGTATTTCAAAGAAGATTTAAATAAGAGAGTGCCTTCTGCACCTAAAATGAGATTTGGAGTGCCTCCCAAAGGCCTGTATTTCAAAGAAGATTTGAATAAGGAAGTGCCTCTGCATCCAAAGTGAGGTTTAGACATACACACTTCATACACCTCCATGTTCAGCAGACTCTCCCCTTCGAGGAAACATATGACACGTCCTGGCCTAAAGCATGGTTCTTGTGCCAGCTGCTCCAAACTGTGATGCCCCGAGAAAATCACACAGGCAGACTGCACCCCAAAACAATCTTTGGACCACCTCAAACGACATATCACCATGCTCTGGAGATTATCCTCTGCAAGATGACATCCTGTTGAGCCCGGTCCAAATACTGGTTCTGGAGCCACAGGCTTCTATTTTGGTTGCCACCAAGAAACCTGTATTTTTTAAAAAAGAAAGATTTGAATAAGGAACTGGTTCAACTGTTTGCCCACTGCATCCTGGAATTAGGTTTGGACTGCCAGATGTCATACACCTCCATGTTCAGTGAACTCTCCCCTTCAAGGAGACATAAGCTGTGTCCTGGTCCAAAGGGCAGTTCTTGTGGCAGCTGCTCCAAGTGAGGTGCCCCCAGGGAAGTCACACAGGCAAACAGTGGGGCCTGGCTGCACCCCAAAACATTCTTTGGACCACCACAACTGAAACATCCCTACACACTGGAGACTGACCCCTGCAAGATGACATACAGTGATGCCCGGTCCAAACACTCATTCTGGCACCACGAGCTTCTATTTGCAGTGTCACCCAGAGGCCTGTATTTCAAAGAAGATTTAAATAAGGGAGTACCCTCTGCACCCAAAATGAGGTTTGGACTCCCACACCTCATACACCCCCATGTTCAGTGGGGTCTCCCCTTCCAGGGAACATATGCTGTGCCATGGTCCAAAGTGCAGTTCTTGTGCCAGCTACTCCAAACTGTGGTGCCCCCAGGACAATAATTGAGGCAGGCACTGGGGCCAGGCTGTGCCCCAAAACAATATTTGGACCACCCCAAATGACATATCATCACACTCTGGACACTGTCCCCTGCAAGATGCTATACAGTGATGCCCAGTCCAAACACTGGTTCTGGTGCCATGAGCTTCTATTTGGAGTCTCCCAGAGGCCTGTATTTCACGGAAGATTTAAATAAGGGAGTGCCTTCTGCACCCAAAATGAGGTTTGGACCCCCAAACTTCATACACCCCCATGTTCAGCAAACTCTTATATCACCATGCTCTGGAGACTGTCCCCTGCAGGAAGACATGACCTTCTGTTTGGAGTTCCTCGCAGAAGATTTGAATAAGGAAAAGGGAGAACTTTTTCCAGTGCACAGACAGCCCCCCAATCTCAAACTACTCATCACCTTCAATAATACAGCATCTAATTTAAACATGTAGACTGGTACCGGAGCTGGCAGCACACCCTGATGCCAACTTTGCTGCCGCATACCCCCAGACAACACAATCACTGGACCTAACAACATCAACTACGCAATCTCAGTCTTATTTACCTGCTTGTATTTGTCATCAAATGTCAACAGTTCCTTATATAGCACAAACAGGTCAAACCCTACACCAGTGATGGCAAACCTTTTAGAGACCGAGTGCCCAAACTGCAACCCAAAACCCACTTAAGTATCGTAAAGTGCCAACATGGCAATTTAACCTGAATACTGAGGTTTTAGTTTAGAAAAAACCCTTCATACATTAAAATCTTTTGTTTTAAAAAAAACATGAGGTTGATAAACCAGTGGGAGAAAGAGATAAGTTGTCTCATTAGCAAATGTAGTTACTGATCACCAGTACATAGGTTTAATAAGCACACTGATTCTGAAGTGTAAAGTTCTAATAGGGACGGCCATTTGAAAATATAATTTAAGACAAGGGGTTGTAAAGAAGAAGAAGAAGAGGAGGTGTCCATCTTTCTCACACACACATAGAACCTCTCTCTCTCTCTTTCTCTTTGTCTCTCTCTCTCTCTCTCTCTCTCTCAAAAATGCCACTGGACTCTTTGCATTGCTACCTGGGGGGGCAGGGGGAAACACACAGATCTGCCCTCACAGAGAACTTTTACCTAAATAAGCCTTGTGATTTCACACAAGCTGTTGCTTTACGCTCCCTCTTTCCTTCGCCCCGATCATGTCAATTTCACACCATGTGCTGGGCGGTTGCATTTTGCCTCGCAGTTTCATCCGATTCCCCCACATCTACTCAATCCTCAAAAAATAGGATTGAGATGCTGGGGAAATCCGGCGAAGCTGCAGGGCAAAATGCCACTGCCCAGCACATGGTGTGAAATTGACATGATCCAGGGGAAAGGAAGAGGGAGAGCAAAGCAGCAGCTTGTGGGAAATTGCTCCAAGGCTTATTTAGGTAAAAGCTCTCTGTGAGGACAGATCTGCATGTGTGTGTGTGTGTGTCCCCGCAGCAATGCAAAGAGTCCAGTGGCACCTTTAAGACCAAGGCTTATTTAGGTAAAAGCTCTCTCTGAGGGCAGATCTGTGTGTACAGCAGGGAAAAGGGAAGAGCCAGCATGGAGCAGCAGCTTGAGGGAAATCAGTCTTGATTGGTCTTAAAGATGCCACTGGACTCTTTGTATTGCTACCTGGGGGGGGGGGACACACGCTTACCGCGGCCCTGCGAAGATGTAGGGTCGGGGAGGACTTCCCAGGGCCCTGCACTTTAGCATGGCCCTGCAAAGACAGGAGGGTTGGGGAGGGCTTTCCAGGGGTCCGAGCTTTAGCATGGCCCTGCAAAGATGGGGGGGGGTTGGGGAGGGCTTCTCAGGGGCCCGCACTTTAGCGTGGCCCTGCAAAGATGGGGGGTTGGGGAGGGCTTCCCAGGGGGCCCTGGGACTGGGATGGGAGATGGGGGGCAGCAGGCTGGTGGGCGATGGAGGCCTAGATTGGGGAGGAGTGGAGGTGGCGCACCCCACCTTATGGGTGCTCCGGTGGCTGGGGTGATGGTGCACGCGCCCACAGAGAGGGCTTTGCATGCTCTCTCTGGCATGTGTGCCATAGGTTTGCCACCACCGCCCTACACCAAAGAATAAATGGGCACAAATCTGACATCAAGATTCACAAAACAGAATAACCTGTGGGAGAACATTTCAAACTCCCAGGGCACTCCATGGGGGACCTCAAAGTAGCTGTTTCATGTCAAAGGAATTTCAGAAACAGACTGGAATGGGAGATTGTAGAACTGCAAGTTATTGCAGCACTCAGGACAATGGAACCCCCAGGGTTTGACAGAGATATCGGCTGTTTATCACATGACACAAGCCAATTCATTCTGTTCTTACAGTTTTTTGGTCTTATAGAGTCCACTGGATTCAAGCTTTGTTCTCACATCTGTTGTTCACTCATAGAATAATAGAATCATAGAGTTGGAGGGGATCTCCAGGGTCATCGAGTCCAACCCCCTGCACAATGCAGGAAATTCACCCATACTTTCCCCCCACACCTCCAGTGACTGCTGTTGCATGCCCAGAAGATGACAAAAAAACCCGTCCAAGATCTTTAGCCAAACTGGTCTGGAGAAAAATTTCTTCCTTACCCCAAAGTGGTGATCAGCATTCCCCTGGATGTGTGAGAAAGGGCCCTTATTATCTGTACGCCAATGTGTTGCCATTTATGTGTTATTCCAATCTTAGCTATGTTTCCCTACTAATGTGTTATTCCAATCTTAGCTATGGTGGGGAAAAAGCAACCTAACCCTAACCCTAATCCTAACCCAAATAATCCTAACCTAAACCCGAATAACCATAACCCTAATAATCTGAACCCTAACCGTAACAACCCTAACCCTAGCTCTAATAACCCAAACCCTAACCCTAATAACCCTAAAACTAATAACCCTAACCTCAATAGCCCTAACCCTAATGAATCCTAACCCTAATAATCCTAATGCTAAACTTAATAATGCTAAACCTAATAACCCTAACCCTAATAATGCTAACCCCAACCCTCATAATCCTAACGCTAACACTAACCCTAGTAACCATAACCCTAATAACCCGAACATTAATTAACCCTAACACTAATAACCTTAACCCTAACACTAATAACCCTAACCCTAATATTCCTAGCTCTAAACCTAACCCTAATAACCCTAACCCTAATAATCCTAACCCTAACAACCCTAACTCTAATAATTGAAACCCTAACCCTAATACTCCCAACCCTAACCCTAATAATCCTAACCCTAAAAACCCTAAATTTAATAACCCTAACTTTAATAATCCTAATCCAACCGTAATAGCCCTGTCTAACTCCAATACCCCTAACCCTATTATCCCAAACCCTAATAATCCTAATCACAACCCTAATAATCCTAACCCTAACCCTTATAATCCTAAACTTAATAATTCAAACCCTAACCCTAATAACCCTAACACTAATTCTCCTAACCATAACCCTAACTCTAACCCCTAACCCTAATATCCTTAATCCTAATAATCCTAATAATACTAACCCTAATTCTAAGAATCCTAACTTTAACCCTAATAACCTTAACCCTAACCCTAATTAACCTAACCCAAATAACCATAACCCTAATCATCATAACCATAACCCTAAACCTAACCCTAATAATCCTAACCCTAACCATAACCCTAATAACCCTAACCCTAACCAGAACCCTAACCCTAATTACCCTAACCCTAACCGTAACCCCAACCCTAACCCTAATAATTCTAACCCTTACCCTAACCCTAATAACCCTAACCCTAACAATCCTAACCCTAATAACCTTAAACCTAATAATCCTAACCATAACCCTTATAACCCTCAGCCTAATAACCCTAAAAATCCTAACCCTAATAACCCTAACCCTAATAACTCTAACCCTAACTCTAATAACCCTAATCGTAATAACCCTAAGCCTAATGAATCCTAACCATAACCCTAATAACCTTAATGCTAATAATCCTAACCTTAATAATTTAAACCCTAACCCTAATAATCCTAACCCTAACCCTAACCCTAATAACCCTAACTTTCATAACCCTAACCCTAATAACCCTAACTTTCATAACCCTAACCCTAATAACCCTAACCCTAATAATCATAACCCTACCCCTAATAATCCTAACCCTAACCCTAATAACCCTAACCCTAATAATCCTAGCCCTAATAATCCTAACCCTAACCCTAATAACCCTAACCCTAATAATCCTAGCCCTAATAATCCTAACCCTAACCCCAATAACCATAACACTTTGGACCGGGCATCACTGTATGTCATCTTCCATGGGACAGTCTCCAGAGTGTGGGGATGTGTCAGTTGATGTGGTCCAAAGATTGTTTGGGGTGCAGCTTGGCCCCAGTGTCTGCCTGTGTAATTTTCCTGGGGCATCGCACTTTGAAGCAACTGGCACAAGAGCCGTGCTTTGGACCAGTACACGGCATATGTTCCCTCGAAGGGGAAAGTCCGCAGAACATGCAGGTGTATGAAGTGTGTAGGTCTAAATCTCATTTTGGGTACAGAGAGCACTTTCTTATTCAAATCTTCTTTAAAATACTGGCCTTTGGGAGGCACTCCAGATAGAAGCTCGTGGTGCCAGAACCAGTGTTTGGACCGGGCATCACTATATGTCATCTTTCATGGGGCAGTCTCCAGAGTATGGGGATGAGCCCTTTGAGGTGGTCCAAGGATTGTTTTGAGGTACAGCATGGCCCCACTGTCTCCCTGTGTGATTGCCCTGGGGGTGCCTCACTTTGGAGCAGCTGGCACAAGAACTACGCTTTGGACCCTGGACACAGCATATGTCCCCTCGAAGGGGAGAGTTTGTTGAACATGGGGGTGTATGAAGTTTGGGGGTCCAAATCTTATTTTGGGGTTCAGAGCTTTCAAACTCTCCTCACTGTTTTTGGATGAATTCATGAATAAGACATAAATAAGGAATGAATAAGGAACTGGGAATAAGCAACCAACTTCAGTCTTGTCTGAACTACTGAAATGCCTCAGAGTGCAAGGGAAAGGATCAAAAGCAACAGCTGAACAATGGAACTCACATTAGGCCCCCCCCCCCATGTTTGATTTCAACAGCAGTCCTGGAGTAATAAAAAACTATCATAGCATGAATCTTAATTTAGCTTCCAAGGGGTCAGATAAGAGCCATGTTAATGGCTCACAGGGGAGGAACAATGGCTGGGCGTAATGCTCTAATGGCACCTCGAGACTGCATCACTTGTAAACCCTCCTGGAAAGGGAGGAAAGGGGCCGGAAATGGGCTGGCATAAAGAGTCCGAGTTAAAGTTTCTGCATTAAAATCTGATCTGGGTTGAAAGCTAATTGGGATAAAAGCTGCAGCAAAACAGCATCCAAATATCCCAGAGAAACAGCAGGCTGAGCCTTGGCTGTCTACTGAAGGGAGGAAAGCAATGCAGAAGGAAAAAATAGTTCCTCTTGGGGCTGTTTCATTAAAACAGTGTGGAGGAAGGCTAAACCCTCACCTTCATGAAGGAAGCATGGAGTTTCAGAATACTCTTCTCCGCCCTAATCTGGCAGTGTTTACAATGAAAACATAATATGTAGATAGGCTCTGGCAGATATCTGAATGGTTTTGTGGCTGTATTTTTATGTATTTTCTTTCTCCATCCCTTTCAGAATGAACTTCCTTTGGAATTTAAGATAAGCCCTAGCCCTGCTCATTACTGACAACTATTTTAATGTTCCCAAATGGTGAAGTTTAGTCCTGGTTCTGCTTTCTCCTTAATTTTCTGATATAGCCATCCTTTTACTTTTTTCCCAGGAAAAATTACTTTTACTTGATTCAATAAGAACAAAGAAGGGTCTGATTCATTTATATTACAATGTATGTGATATTGCCCACTTAATTCAGTCATACTTATTAAAGAATGTGGGATCCTTATGAATTTTTAGTGGAAGTGACTGTAATCAAAGATAAGTTAGCCCTGGATGTTTTAACACTTCAGTGCTAGGAAAACATATTACTGTTATCAGATTCTTAGTGCTTTTTTAAATTTCATCAACCTTCTGATTTTTACAGGGTACATTCTGTTAATAATGGCATACTAAACTGAGGAATTAAAAAACATCCAGTGCACTACATGCAAGTGATTAACATTGCTATCTAGAAAATAAATATGGATGACTGCTTTACTAATAGATTTTCTGCATAGGCTTGTTTTAACTGCCAGGGAGTGCTATAGCTTCCTACTACTAAAACCACATTTTTGTGTATGTGTGCGTGCGTGCATGTGTGCATGTAAGCACATGTGCATGAGTGAGTTAATTCATTATTCAGAGCAGGACTAGCCTGACACAGTCACCTCACATACCCATAAGAGTGACAGACAAACAATTCTGATCCATGGAGCAAAATCCACTAAGATATTATCCTAATACAGGACCCCCGTGAGTGGTGGATGATGAGGAGGTGATAAGTGAGTCTACATGCATCATTGTTATAATTGCCACCAGCCAGCTCCAATTTGAGCACCTCCGTGACACCTCTGTGGCACGTTTCACCATGTTCCTGGCTACCCACAGCCCTCTAGGTCAGAAGCCCACTGAGTTATTTCCCAGTAAGTTGAAGGACCAGTCTGCTCCTGAACAATGGACCTATAAAAGCCACATTGAAATAAACAGAACTGCAAGAGCACAATGGGGTGGTGTGTTTAAGTGTGTGGGTGGGGATGTTATGTGGAACCAAAATCTTGGTCAGACCCCATCTGAATCTCTGGGCAACTGCTCACATAGCATACAAACCAGTCTGATGAACGATTCCTCAGAGCTCTGCAGTACATAGGGCCCTTATTCATGCCAGATACAGCAGTGGATTCACACATGGACCTGTCTCTCTGGATCATCATTTGCTTACTTTTAATAATAGTTTTCATGTCATTTTTATTCCAAGTTGCAAATGTGGGGGGAAATTATCATCTTTAACAAGCAAAAAGATTCCATCACTAGCTTGGAGGACAGTCTCCAGAGTGATTACTCTGTCAAAACATATTGGAAAAATTAATGAAGAGCTGGAGAATAAGTACATACCAGACATTAGAAAGACAAACTTGGCAATTATACAAGCATATAATTAGTAGGAAACTATATAATAAACACCAATTAAGTTATAACAATCACAGAGGGAATAGCAAAATGAATATTAGGAGAAAAACTAAAAAAATACTCAACCATTTATATACAGAATTTTTTATCAATTCTACTGATGTGGACAGTTATAGGGTTTAGTTATACCAAATTAGGAAACAAGAAGCAAGGTCTCTGTGGCTTAAAAAATCCAGCATGGAAATACTTCTTGGATTACATTTCTAAGCATGGTTACCAAGGAGTAAAGCCCAGTGAATTCAGTAATACTTTTAAGTAAATTTGTTGTTGATAATGATGTTCAGTCACACAGTCGAGTCCAACTCTTCATGATCCCATGGACCACATCATGCCAAGCCCTCCTGTCTTCCATCATCCTCCAGAGTTTGCTTAATTTTGCCATCCCCTTCTTCTTTTACCTTCAATCTTTCCCAGCATCAGGGTCTTCTCCAGTGAGTGCTTCCTTCTCATTTGGTGGCCAAAGTATTTCAGCTTCAGCTTCAGTATCTGGCCTTCCAGGGAACAGTCAGGGTTGATTTCTTTTAGGATTGACTGATTTGATCTCCTTGCAGTCCAAGGGACTCTCAAGAGTCTTCTTCAGCACCATAATTTGAAAGCATCTATACTTCAGCACTCTGCCTTCCTTATGATCTAACTCTCGCAGCCATACATTACTACTGGGAATACCATTGCTTTGACTGTATGGACTTTTGTTGGCAGGGTGATGTCTCTACTTTTTATTATGCTGTCTAGGTTTGCCATAGCTTTCTCCCAAGGTGCAGGCGTCTTTTAATTTCATGGCTACAGTCACCATCTGCAGTAATCTTGGATCCCAGGAATGTGAATTCTGTCACTGCTTCTATAACTTCCCCTTCTATTTGCCAAGGAGTGATGGGGCCGGATGCCATGATCTTAATTTTTTTGACGTTGAGTTTCAAGTCAACTTTTGCACTTTCCTCTTTCATCCTGAGAAAGAGGCTCTTTAGGTCCTCTTCACTTTCTGCCATTAGAGTGGTATCATTTGCATATTTGAGGTTGTTGATGTTTTTCCCGGCAATCCTAATTCCATTGCGTTACAAAGTCTATGCACGTAGGCATAAGCTTCAGTTCATAGTCATGGTATGTACAACACAAAGATGAGCACAGCTAAAACTCACTGTCTCATATACAGCTATTTATGAAATAACACCTGACTTTTAATAGTTGCACGACACCACCTAGCTTTTAGTAGCAGAGTATGATATATTGGGGACAGTGGGTCCCTGGAAACCTGTACCTCACTTGACATCCTTGTCGGCCCTCTTCCCCTTCCCTAGAGAAGCCAGCAAAACTTTAATGGGAATAAAATAGGCTCCTCTCCCCAAAAACTTCTCAATATCTGCCCTAAGCAGGAATAAGTTAACACCTCACACATGAATGCTGCATAACTGAAGGGCTTACATTGTAAAACAACATCCTTTTCAGCCACCCTGTGCCTGCCTTCACAGGGAGGGTGGGATATTAAATAAATAAATAAATAAATATTTACAGCATTTAAGGTTGAGGTACAGGAGATTCCGTTACACATGCCATGGATTTCATCCAAGTAGGCTGGACACAAATGTTGCTTAATAGTTACAAAAAAAATCACATTTCCTTCAGTTGTCCTCAGCTTAAGAGACACTAATTTATATCGCTTTGTCTAAAACAATGTCCTGTCAGTTTGACGTCTCATAAAAAGATTTGTCATCAAGGCCTGTTACTAACCATCTCTTCTCCTTCCCAATTAACTACTCTTCTATCTCACTTCTTCTAGTCCCTATCCCTTAGAACTATAATCCTATTGGCTCAGGTAGCTCTGACTAAATTATAATAATACTTCCTTCACAGGGGCTTTAGATAATGTTTGCTTCTTATAACTACCTAGCTGATATTTATACAGGTTATATTTGGTTTTGTTTAAACCAGTCAAAATAAAAGTAGTTTTAAGTTATCCATTTCCTAAAACCTGATGCTTGTTCCACAGTCTGAATGTTTTTCATTTAACACAAAGTCAAAGATGTGTTATGCAGAAACCCCAGTGAATAAGCTTTTGCTTGTATACATAAGTGTCCAGTATAATGTGATTTGTTAATGGCTTTCTGCTACTCTGCTTCCAAATGGTATATAAATGGAAGAAATCAGTGAACTATACATTTGACTATTTCCTATGTCTAAACAGGTGGGCAATATCGGCAAAGAATAAAGACATCTAATTACGATGATCAGCATACCTGTTAGTTCTACTGCTATTTATGGTTTCTGTAGGCAGATAAGATGGAACAGCAAAATAAGCCCAAAACAAACTCCATTGGTGGAAAACTTTTTGCTTTCCACTGTTGATAAAAGACCTAATAAAAGACCTGTGGACCATATATCATGAATGGTTGAGTAGCCTTGATGAATTGAGTTTAAATGTTTTCAAATATTTATGTTTGAATGTTTTTAATATTGAGTTTTTATAGTTCTAATTGGTTTTATAATGTATTGAATTATTTTGCTGTAAACTGCCCTGAGCCCTGCAGAAGGGCAGTCAAGAAATCTAAATAAATAAATAAATTTATATAACACAATGTGTCTGAATTACCCTCTGTCAAAGACTTAGCTTTTAAAGATCTTTCCATTTCAGTGAACAGATCATGATCAGTTCCTTCAGACAATATCCATCAGTATACATTACGCATGATTCTTTCAAATCCCTTATTGCCATTTTATTATGGGAAACAACATGCATGTTATAAAATTAGGAACCAACACAGAAAGGTTAAAATTTGACGTGCAGGCCTGAAAAATGTAGGTTAATGAAATGATTAAGGAACAAAAATCATATTAATTAGTGGATTCACAGGACTCTTCACAGCTATAGTTAAGACCTGCCAAAGAGCAATGCATTAATGCTGTAGGCAAAAATCTGTACCTAGAGAATTATTGGTTTTAATCTTGTTCTTTTTCCAAAAATCATTTGTATGCTGCAAAGCATTGCCTCTTTCTGCAAATCTTTCATGAAACTAAATTTGTGTGTAATGTTTATGGTCTTGAAGATAATGAAATAGGCTACTGATGGAGCTTTATTTATATAAAAGAGATGGATTGAGTTTTCAAAGTTTCATTAGCATTGTAGTCTAGGCTTGTAAGTGATTATGGATTTTTTCCCCTCATTGGTTTTAGATTTGTATTTGATGTCAACATAATCTCACTGTGAATCTCCACTAGCCAGAGTTGTTGAATTCCAGACTGCATTCTGAATACTAGCATGAAAAGGCCCCTCCTGTTCTTGCTGATGTGTCTCATTCCTTATCACAACAGCTGTTGACACTAAGCTATTACAAGCCTTCTTGTAGGTGATGGGTTAATTATCTGAAATTCACAGTCTCACTAAGCCTGGGTTGTCCAGTACTGGCATCACATCCCCACTCATCAGCTTCTGTGTAGCCCTGTGAACATTAGAAAGGCCATCTTTGTCTTAAAGGTTTAAGCAGTCCTTATCCTTTTGTCATTGCTTACATAAAGCATGCCTATTCTCCTGATTACTATTGTCCAGGCACTGGATATGGGAGACCCAGGTTTGAATTCCCACTCTGTCAATGGAAGCGTAACCTTGGGCCAGGGTTGTTGTGAGGAAAAGAGGGTAATGTTGGTCCCCATTGGAGAGAAAGTGAGGTGTAAATAAATAAATTTATCTATCTATCTATCTATCTATCTATCTATCTATCTATCTATCTATCTATCTATCTATCATCTATCATCTATCTATCTCCATATACTATTAGCAATGAGTGACCCCCATCTAAATCCATGGACTGGGGGCACACGGACACTAAACAGACCTCCCAAGTTTGAAGAACAATCTTTAAAAATATATGGGGGGGGGGGTAAATCACAGAGAACTTACCTACCACCAGCAGTTGGAGGAGCCTGGGAGCCATGCTGTGTGCTGGGCCCAGTGGTGTAGCCCACCCAGGGAGAGCACAGAGAGCATGTGGCCATGCTGGGGAGATTGGCTTGGCAACTGCGGGGGGGGGAGATTGGCTTCCCCCCTGCAAGTCTTGCAGACCCCCACTTGTGTGTATGTCTATCGATCTATCTATCTATGATGTAAAAGACCCCTATTGTCAAGCTATTAGTCCTTTCAGCCCAATACTGTCGGCTTAAAGGTCCAACTGTGTCTCTTCCCTCCTCCAGTGTTCTTATCCAAGATATTTATTTAAACTGGAGGTGAGGCATGGAAATTAGAAACTTCTGCATGCAAAACATTGCTGAACTGCTGAGTTATGCCCAGTGGCATACCGAGGGGGTGGCCTTTGAAGGATGCCCCTGAAGCCAACGTCATCCTGCTGCCTCCAACTGAAAGTGTCCCTTTTATTTTTCAAATGCACTTCTGGCTGCAGCCACTAGGGGCGCGGGAAAGTCTGAGCTGGTGCGTGCATCAGAGGTTTGCCAATGGAGAAATGGGGCTGGCAGGGAAGAAAGGAGGAGGAGGAGGGTCAGCACGTGGATTGGGAGGCAACTGGGCTGTCTTGTATGTGCCATCCTGAGGGGAAAGACATCCCAGCCTTGGAAATGAGTGGAGGAGTGAAGGGAGGCGTGAAGGGCACCACTGTCACCTCTGTATGTCTAAACAGCCATGGAACTGAAAGGCAAAGTGAGCGTTGGGGAAGGGGAGATGGTAACCTCATTTCTCTCTCATGCCTGTTCTCACCCCATGAAGGAAAGGGGGTTGAGGGAGGACAAAAATCACCCCTTGGAGGTTTTGGAAACAGCCTCTCCTTCAGGCCTTCCCCTCAGCCCCACTGTTTTTATGGAAAATGTAGGAGGAATGAGAACGGGTGTGTGTGTGTGTGTGTGTGTGTGTGAGAGAGAGAGAGAGAGAGAGAGAGAGAGAGAGAGAGAGAGAGAGAGAGAGAGAGATCTGGGAGGCCCAGGTTCAGACCCACCTTCCAGCCAGGAAGCTATTGTCTAGGTCACCCAGAGGTGGTTGCTCAGTCTGGCCCACCTCACAGGATTGGTGGGGTGCATGGGGCAGTGGAGGGGAAGTCTGGTGTGCTTCCTCAAGATTCTCAGAGGCAGGATGGTGGAAGACAGGAGACAGACCATAGCCATGCTTGGCTGCTGAGGCTGGGTGTCTGGGTGTGTGTGAATAACTACCTTATTTACTTGCAAGGAAGATGACTGATCTCCTAAAGGTGCTATATATACAAAAAGTAACTATTTTGTATGGAAATGTAAGATATCCCTCCCCTTTAATGCTTAATGATATCCCTTGGGGAAAAATTAATCTTGCATATGATTAAGTACATTATTTGGGTCTTTTGTGGATTCCCCAGTAAATCAATTACTTTCATTCCCAGAAGTTAAGCAGGGCCGACGTGGAAGCAGGTCATAGCAAACCACCTCTGAATGTCTCTTGCCTTGAAAACAGTATGGGGTTGCTATGAGTCAGGTGTGATTTAGTGGCAAAAAAATAGAGAGGGGTGTTAAAAATTATCCACCCTGGGTGCCAGATAGGCTAGATACGCCACTGGTTATGCCCCCTCCTTTGTTATGTAGAACCATTTGGTCTCCATGCACTGAGTATAATATGACTGTGGCAGTAACCCTCATGCTAACTCAAAAGGAAAAGTGGGAGGGAACTGGAAGCATGGTAGGAAAGAATCAATGTTTAGGAGGAACCTACTGGAGTGCCGGAGCACCAAAGAATAGATGCTTTTGAATTATGGTGCTGGAGAAGACTCTTGAGAGTCCTTTGGACTGCAAGGAGATCAAATCAGTCAATCCTAAAAGAAATCAACCCTGACTGTTCCCTGGAAGGCCAGATACTGAAGCTAAAGCTCATATACTTTGGCCACCAAATGAGAAGGGAACACTCACTGGAGAAGACCCTGATGCTGGGAAAGATTGAAGGTCAAAGAAGAAGGGGACGGCAAAGGATGAGATGCTTAGACAGTGTTATTGATGCGACGAACATGAAATTAAGCAATCACTGGAGGATGACAGAAGACAGGAGGGTCTGACATGATGTAGTTCATGAGGTCACGAAGAGTCTGGTTCAACTGTGTGACTCAACAACAACAACAACAACTATTTTCTCTTGTGCTTTTGTGCTATGCAAATAGGCAAACAAGCAAGAGAGGCAAATGGAGCTGTCCAACAAAGAATTAGGCTTGGTGCCACTACTTAGTTGCCGAATAGTGGAGCTTTCCATTGTTGATGAGAAGTCATGTTCAAGGCCTTCAGGTAACAGCTGAGGAGCTTTAAGGCAGAGTTAGCAGCTCCAGGCCTGGAGTTTGGATGCGCTTAAGTGAGCATTTTATCTTCTAGAGCTGAACTGAAGAAGGGAGGTGCCATGTTGCTAAAGCCTCTCTCTGTGGATATCTTCCATCTGGGTTTGGTGTCATAATTGTTCCTGTGTACTGGTTGCATTGGAGGAGCTTAAGCATGGGCATGGGGGTAAATTTCAGGATTCTTGGATTCAGTGAAATTTGAGAGAAATATCTGTCCTTGAACTAGGATCATGAATGAGGCCATGGCAATAGGAATGTCTTTTGTTAACTGAGAGCTTTATTGTAATATTCCAGTTGGGTTCTTTTGTAGTAACCTGCCCTGAGGGTACATCATTTTGGTGGAAGAGCAAGATGGTGGTGGAGAGTGTCATGAAGTGGCAGTTAACTTATGGCAATCCCATAGGGTTTTCAAGGCAAGAAATTTCAGAGGTAGTCTGCCATTGCCTGTCTCTGTGTAGCGACCTTGGACTTCCTTGGTGGTCTCCTGTCCAAGTACTAACCAAAGTCAATCCTGTTTAGCTTCTGAGATTTAATGAGACTGAGCTAGTCTTGGTCATCCAGGGCAGGACAAGAGCAAGATATAATTTTTTTTAAATGAAACATTTCTCTAACTGTTCCACTGTAATTACGAATGTATATATTTTTTCTAATTTTCATTTGCTTTTGCTAATTTCCCTGTGAAATTACATTAGTTTCTATAGAAACTACTATGAATTGATGGGTAAATCTCCTGAAAAGGTTTTAAGTATGAAGGTCAATTTATATAATTACAGTACAAACTTATTATAAAATTTCATATGTAACACAGCTATGTGTGCAGGAGTAAAGTGTGGTCTTTGTGGCTTTCTGGTTTGGTCTGTGAAATATACATCCACTTGTTTTACAGTATTATACTTTTATTGTGAAGAAAAGGTCACCCTTTACTCTGGCTCACAGCCTTTGATGCTAAGGTCATACCTCTAGCTCACAAAAAATCCCTTTATCTTGAAGTTGAGCTGAAAGGAAAGGAAATCTGTTATCAAATGAACTAAGAAAAATGATGCTCTCTCTCACCTTGCAGAATAGTTTTAATCACACCCTACACAGAACAGAGAGAATTAACAAAGAATGCAATCTGTTAGCAATCAGGTAGATTGAGTTTAATGTTTGTAATCATCTCCTTTCCACAATTGTTTGTGGCATATTGATTCCAAATGAATGGAATAATTTAAGGAGATGTTTTCCACGTTGCTTCATTTACAGTTTATGTGAAAAGGCTGCCCTCTGCTGATTCTTTAAATAGCTCTATCAGTCTCAATTATTATATTCTCTTCCCATCCATCCTCAGAGGAGCTCATGGTGGCATACAGGATTCTACCCCTGCTTGTTTTATGCTCTCAATCCCTCTGTGAGGCTATGCTGAGAGAGAATGAATATCTCAAGTTTACCCAAGGAGCTTCATGAATCAGCAAGAGTTTGAACCAGATCTCCCCACTCCTAGTCAGGCACTCGAATCACTATGCTGTGCTGATTCTCTTTTATAAGGTTACTAGGAATAAGGCCCTTGTGAAAATAAATACAACGAGCTCAAGAAAGAGGCTCTGGGAGAGTGCCAAGGCCTTGGGCACTCAGCATCAATGTGCTGTGGTGACCTCAGCAGGGTATAATGACACAGAGTCCACCATTTTCTCCAGAGCAACTGATCTCTGCTACCTGAAGAACAGTTGTAATTTTGAGTGATCTCCAGCCCTCACCTGGAGATTGGCAACAATTGTTACCCAGGAGGAAATGGCTGGTTGGGAGGGTGGAGTCTATGGCATGGTACCTGTCTGAGGTCCACCCCTCCTCAAACCTCGCCCTCTCCAGGCTCCACCCCTCAAATCTCCATGAATTTCCCAGCCTGGAGTTGGCAACCCTATCTCCTTCCCAGCCAAGCATCAACCTGCTATTATCTGATTTCAGCTTTGCTTCTCCTCCCCCCTCCCTCCTGGAGATCAGTTGTAATTCTGAGAGATTTCCACCCCTCTCCTGAGATTGGAAACAGTGGTTCCCCAGAAGGGAATCGCTGGTTGGGAGGGTGGAGTCTATGGCATTGTACCTGTCTGAGGTCCCAACCCTCCTCAAACCTCACCCTCTTCCATCCCTCAATTCTCCAGGAATTTCCCACCTGGAGTTGGCAACTCTATCTCCTTCCCACCTAGTCATCAGCCTACTTTTATTTCCCCCTTTCTCTTCAGCTTTCCATTCCCCCACCAAACACACACCTGCATCCTCTCCCGTGCTCTGATGCCCTGACTGCCAGAATCCACCATTTTCTCCAGGGGAACTGATCTCTGCCATCTGGAGAGCAGTTGTAATTCTGAGTGATCTCCAGCCCTCACTTGGAGATTGGCAACAATGGTTTCCCAGGAGGAAAAGTCATCTTTCTCTGCAATGGGGACCAAAGCATCTGACATCATTCTCCTCTCCCCCTTTTGACTTGCACAACAACCCTGTGAGGTAGGTTAGGCTGAAAGTCTGTGACCGGTCCAAAATCACCCATTCAGCTTCTACAGCAAGAATCTGGATCTAGCAGCCCAAGGGTCCCACTGCCTCCCTGGCTGGTTTCCTGTTTCTAATGTACTTGAAGGAAGTTTTATTGTTGGTCTTTATGTTTTTTGCTATATGCTCCTCATATTCCCTTTTTGCCTGTCTGATCACAGACTTCAAGAGGGAATTGGATAAACATATGGAGCAGAGGTCCATCAGTGGCTATTAGCCACAAGATATAGATAGGAACTCTCAGTCTGAGGCAAGTGATGCTCTGTATTCTTGGTGCTTGGGGATGGGGGCAACAGTGGGAGGGCTTCTAGTGTCCTGGCCCCACTGCTGGACCTCCTGATGGCACCTGATATTTTTGGCCACTGTGTGACAGCGTGTTGGACTGGATGGGCCATTGGCCTGATCCAACATTGGCTTCTCTTATGTTCTTATGTTCCTGATATACAAGACATGGTTCATTCCAGAATGTTCTTATCCTTCATCCACTGTCAGTATAAGTTTGGTGAGAATGAACACATAGTGATGTCTTCTACTTTTCCTCCTTGTCATTACCTCATCATCCTACAGTGAAGGAGTGCATGGGTAAGTTAGTGGGCACTAACAGCTAAGAAGAAGGTATATACAAGTCATTTATGTCCTACCTACTTTCTTTGGCAAGTTTTTCATTTCCATTTTAACAACATTTTCATGTAACATGCAATTTTACATCATTTAAGAACATAAAAAGAGCCCTACTGGATCAGACGAATAGTCCATCTAGTCCTGCATCCTGTCTCACACCGTGGCCAACCAGTTCCTCTGGATGGCCAACAGGTCATAGAGGCCAAGGCCTTCCTCTGACATTACCTCCTGGCTCTAGTAGCCATTGATAGACTTATCCTGCATGCATCTATCTAATCCCCTTTTAAAACTGTTTATTCCTGTGGCAATCACTACATCCTTTGGCACCAAACTCCACATTTTAATCACTCTCTGTATATAGTAGTATTTCCTTTTGTCCATCCTGAATTGTCAAGTTCTTCAGATAGTCAGTCAGACACCAGGCTTCATAAAGAAGATAGTGTTTATTGAAAGCTACTCATAGAGATGCATTAACCATTCTTTGTCAGTGATGCTGAGAATTACATTACAACACCAATTATAGCCCATCTGAACTGCCCCCCCATACTACCCACCAATGGCTACTCAGCGCACGCGCAGCAAAAGCACTAATTAACAGTTGACCAGAAATTCCACAAAGGTGAAAAGGAGCCCTGGGACCCAAGGCCATCTGCACAGATAAGACTCTACATAGACACAGTAAATCTGGACGCCTGGAGTGTTTGTGAGACAACCTGTGATACTCCCACATTCCAGAACTGTGAAAGATGTTAGCTCTTCTCCACCTCCTCCCCCCTCCATCCATCTTATGGCAGGGTTACCTGCCCATCAGTTTCATTGGATGTCCTTGAGTTCTAGTATTTTGGGAGAGGGAGAAAAAGTTCTCTTTGTCAGCCTCTCCACTCCATGCATATAAACCTCAATAATGTTTGCCCTTAGTTGTCTCTTTTCTAAGTTGAAAATTCCTAGACTCTTCAGCCTTTCCTTATAGGGAAGGTGCTCCAATCCTGTAACAATCTTGGTTTCTCTCCTCTGCACTTTTTCTGGCTCTGCAATTTCCTTCTTGAGATACTGTGACCAGAGCTGTACACAGTATTCCACTATAGATCTATACAGGGGCATTATAGTATCGGACGTTTTATTCTCAATCCCTAACATAGAGTTTGCCCTTTTCACTACTGCAGCACACTGGGTTGACTCCTTCATTGAGTTATCCACTATGACCCCAAAATCTTTCCCCCTATCACTCAGCAAGTTCCAACCCCATTAGCCTATACCTGAAGTTGGGATTTTTTTGTCCTATATGCATCACCTTATGCTTACCAATATTGAAGTTCAGTTGCCGCATTGTTTGTGGAGGTCCTCTTGGAGCTCTTTACAGTCAGTTTGGTTTTCACTATCCTGAATATTTTTGTGTCATCTGCAAACTTGGCAACTACACTACTCACCCCTAGTTCCAGCCTATTTATGAATAAATTACAGCCTCAGTACTGATCTCTGTGGGACCCCACTGTTTGCTAACTTCCCTCCATTGTGAAAACTATCCATTGATTCTTATGCTTTGCTTCCTGTAATGTAACCAGTCTTTAATCCATAAGAGAACTTGTTGTCTTATCCCATGACTACTAAGTTTACTCAGCGGCCTTTGGTGAGGTACCTTGTCAAAGCCTTTTGAAAGTCCAGGTATATAATGTCTATTGGGTCACCGTTGTCTACATGCTTGTTATACATTTATAAGTTATACATAATTATCATGTCATTTCTATACAATTGATAGAAAAACAGACAGTAATTTAGTGGCAATATTTCTACTAAATTTCATTAATATGATCAGTTTCATCTGAAAGTGGAAAAACCACTCCTCTTCTGGTGGCAATGAGAATTGAGCTAAGATTAAGATGACAGATTAGCAAGGAAGTGGATGACTGCCCTACAACCTGATATGGTATACATACAGACAACATTTTATGTGTGTGATGGCCCTAATCTAACCTGCTGCTGTGGCCTCCCCTTTGACTCGGCCTGACTTGGCTCTTTGGGCGAAGGAATAGTGTCAGAGCAAAGAAATCAAATGAAATCCAGAGAAGTAGATGAAGCTCAAGCCTGATGTAATGTTGACACAGCCAATAAAAGGCTCCTTGAAACATAGAGAGTGGTATAATTACCTAAATATACTCTACCTCACACTTACAATTCCCTTACAACAACCAGGTAAAGTGCAGCAGTAACAGAGTTTCTTCTGTGTTTCTGATAATACTCTGTAACCAATAGAGCTATCACAAGATGTGAATTTATCAAAGGCTGTCTTTGATTCATTTAGGAAGGAAAAATACTATCCTTATACATTTTGGAACAATAATATCGTTAACTTTGTCCCTTTGTGCTTCTGCTGATCTAGTAAATAAAAAATATAATCCACCTTAAGTCTTCTTAGCATATTGAAGCAGAACAGTTTTAAGTACTTCACTACAAATAAGTGCTAATTTAGTCTGTCATAATAAACTACTTACAAATCATACTTCTTTACTCTTGGGATATATTTTATTCAGGTGACTAACCATCTAACATTACTGTTAAAGTGGAACTCAAGATATAAAAATGTAGAACAAAGTTTGTCCAGTGGCAACTTTAAGACCAACAAAGTTTAATTTAAACCTTATACCCAGAATTAAACTTTGTTGGTCTTAAAGGTGCCGTTGGACTCAAACTTTGATATGTTGCTTCAGATCAACACAGCTACTCACCTGAATTTATAAAAAATGTAATTAAGTAGTAAGACTACCCATTCCAGTTTGGCTTGAGATAAAATTTGTCCCTGCAGGAATTTCATCAGATGTAAGGCAGTTTCCAGAAGCCTCAGCATTTCCAAGAAGATTCAGTAAATTTCTTGTCCTGCATATATAATCATCTCTTCAGTCATGCTTTGTGTATATATCCAATATCTCTAAACCTCCAGATGATAAAAACCAAGTCTTCACCAATAAAAATCCATGCCATAACTGTGAGATTTTTTAAAAAAATATATAGTATTGCAAAAATATATATTTTTCCCACAGGAAAAAAAATATATATATATATATATATTCCCATAGGAAGCCTGCTGCCACAGCAACTTTCAATGTAGAACACAATACCCACATTTTCTTTACTAGTACAAGATCCCACAAGATGATAATGAGCATATGCACAATTTATAAATCAGCATAAGACACTCAGCCAGGATTACTGACACCCACTTCTAATTTCAGAGGTTAGTAGGCTGCTTCATTCAGTGCTTTACCTGCACTAAAAATGTTACTTCACCTTTGGATGTTTGTGTGCTTATGTCTACTGGATCTGTAGTTCTTGGAGTCTTGTATTTGCAAAGGCCTCCCCTTGTGTGCTTTTAGGAAAGAACCTTCACGAGAGCCAGTTTGGTGTAGTGATTAGGAATGCGGACTCTAATCTGGGAGAGCCAGTTTTGATTTTCCACTCCTCCACATGAAGCTGCTGGTGTTACCTTGGGTCAGTCATAAATTTTTTCAGAGTTGTTCTCTCAAGGGCAGTTCTCGAGAAAACTCTCTCAGCTCCACGTACCTCATGGGGTGTCTGTTGTGGGGAAGGGAAGGGATTGTGAGCAGGTCTGAGATTCCTTCAGGTAGTGAAGGACAGGTATAAATCCAATCTCTTCTAATGTTGCTGAAAGTAATTGTTTTAATCTGGGCTGCATAAAGACTGACAAAAAAACCTGCATCGTTTTGTATAATTGCCTTTGGAATCAAATCAATTAAAGAAAAGTTTGGGAGCAGCTAGCCAAAAGAATTATGTAAGGAACTCAGTGCTAGAGCGCAGGTATGGTAGTTGGCAGTGAAATGGAATCATAGCACCCCTCCTCATATATAAGTATTGTCCTTCAGTTTGGGGATCTAAGCATCTAATGTGATTAACTCTGAAATGAAGATGCTTGCTAATAAGTAAAAATCATTCTGGAGATAATTGCTTATTTCAGTTATGTTACTCCTAGACTGTGGCATATTGTAGCTGCTGGATAAGTCCATGAGCTCAGCTCAGCCACAAATTCACTGGAAGACCTTAAACACAACAATGATCTCTCAGGATCTGATTACTCATTACAATTTCCTTGTGTCCTCTCTAGGTCCTGGCAATCCATGCTCAGAACTCAATTTTCAGGAGCGCAGGGGCCAGTTTGGATTGGGAACATGAGAAAGGGCTTAAGTTTTCTTCCATAATGTTTTCCTGACCCAAGGCAGCCCAGAGGCAACTCCATACACACTGATGTGCTGCATCTAAGTTTCCCCAGGGGGACAAATAGTTCTTTACGAAGCATTTCAGATCACCATGGGGGGAGGAATGCTTAAGTCCCTTCTCCCTGCACACTGTGGTCCTGATCTGTATTGGCTGTTGTGTGCCCGGGAAGTTAATTCTAAGCATAGAAGTTACAGCACATATCTGATCGCCAGGACTCTGGGACAACACAAAGAAAACATACTGTATCATTAGGCTCTCAGCCTCAGGCCTACTTCAAAAACATGGTAATATTAGCCCCCTGAGAGGTTCCTGTAAATTAACTCATATACTTTTTCTGTGTACTATCTTTATGTCCCAGCAAAAAACAAAAACAAAAGAGCAGTGGTGTAGTGGGAAGAAAAAGTATGTCATTCAATTAGACATCACACTTCTCTCTCTGAAGCTCTGTTGCTGTGGGAACTACTTTGACCATACAATTCTACAGGTTAGCGGTAGTCAGTCAGTCTTTATTACAGCCCACAAGCCAAAGAGGAGCAGAAACAACACTGTTATTAAATTACTTACCTACATAAAATCTCTACATACTTCATTCGGCTTAGTATATATAACAGTGTAATGCGCAGAATCTGAGTAAATGATATGCTGGATGTTAAGCCTGTATTTTCATTGCAGAGAATAGCCATCTAGCTACAGATAACAGTAGTTTAGTTGTATATTTTTCTAACTTGTGATACTTTCAGAGTGATCTGTATAAATTTTAAGATTTCCATACATATATAGTCTGTATAATGCTCCTTTATTGCACCCATCTAATATTTGAAACATGCTGAAAGATTTGTGGTTCTGGATACATTGCCTATGCTCAGCATTTACTGTCTTTTAATTAAAAACTTAATTCTGCTTTTTGATGGTAATTTATTTTTTCTTGTTTTTCTTTTTCTTGTTTTTCTTTATTTTATTCTTATAGATCCCCCTGAAGCAAAACACGTAAGAGTCCCAAAACTGAATAAAAAAATCTTTCTTCCTATTACACCACTGATCATTTGTGGGTTTTTTGCTCTACCTTTAGTGCACCACTCTTCTACTTTATCTTTATATCCCCTCCCTTAGAGAAACACTTCATAATCACTATCTTTTCCATGGCTTTAAATAAATCTTTATTTAGAACAATTCACATTCTCAGATAACAATGGTAATCATTTAGGCTTTAATATTAATCTCATTAGTTAGAGAATAAATTCCACTTAATTCAGTAGAATTACTGATTAAGTACTTCTCACAGTTGGGCTCATGGAACAAGATGGACACAACTTCTATGTATATGGAATATCACTTATTTGTCCAGTTTGTAGCACTGATATAACAAAATAGCTGATTTATTCAATTTATTCAATTCTGCCTCAGTTTAGCAACTGCTGTGGATCTTTGGTCTTCTAATATGCACAATAGCCCTTCACTCCTGCAGGGACTGCTCTATCTCAACACGTGCCCAAAGGGATTGCCTGAACCAGCTTGGTTCTTCAATTTCAGGCACCTCGTTGAAAGTTATTAAGAAAAATGTACTTTACTTCGGCACACAGCAGTGTCATTATAATTTCTGCAGAATATCACATTAGCAGTCCTGTGTACAAATTTTTAGAGAAAGTCTACTCAGAAATGAAAAATCACTCCCATTTGATTCTAGTCATGCTAATAAGAATCCATCTTTCACACATCATAAATAACTGAATTTCTTGTAGGACTTCTTTCTATGATCCTCAAAGGTGGCAACAGCAATTGGAATTCAACCTTTGTGAAAGGACCCGATTGATCTTCATGTCGTTTCTCATTGTTATCTTCAACTTCATGTACAAGAGAAGGTACATTTACATGAGACTGTTTCACACATCCATCTCATGGCATGGAATAGGCCTGAAGCTGGTTTCATTATTTTCCAGCAATATAAAATCATACCTACATAGTTGAAACCTAGAGAGAGAGAGAGAGAAAGAAGGGAGGTGGTACATGGTAAAAACAAATGCAACATTTGATCTTTAAAATGTATACTGTCAAGTATGGGAGAGCTTCTGCCTCCATGCTTTTAGGAATGATGGGGAACTCTTCAGTAGGTACACAATGGATACTCCCAAAGAGGTCTTTAAGGAGTGCAAATGATAGGTGCAGGTCAATGAAATTTCTCAAGCAAAAATTGAAGGGAGGATGCATTTTGCAGTCACTTCCCCCCAAAATATCCCCTCCCATTTTGATGATTTACCTAAGATATTGCTTACCTAAGATATTGCCAACTCTGAGACAGGAAATTCCTGGATATTTGGGGTAGATCTTGGGGAAGGCAGGGTTTGAGGAGGGGATAATAACATAGAGTCCACCCTCCAGAGAAGCCATTTCCTCCCACAGGAACTAATCTCTGTAGTCTGGAGACCAGCTGTAATTTCAGAGTTCCAGACCCTACATGGAGGTTGGCAAACCTGGTATAGCTTCCTCCAGCAAAATACATATATAGCATTCTTCTACAGCTGTGCATTTCCTTTCACCAATCCCCACCCCATATTTTTTGGCAGCAGCCACTCCGCTGCTCATTCAATTTTCTTTTACATCTGTTTTTTTAGAAATAGTGAGATCATCACACAGTAGGCTTGCCATTTGCCTGCTGGGGGCAGGGGTTTCCCTGCTTTAGGCCCCCCCGATCTGCTGGCCTGAATCTGGCTGGCCGGGGGAATCTCACCCCCAAAGTGCTGGGATCGTGCCAACATGCCCAGTGTGATGATGTCAATCAGAGATGACATCATCGCACCAGGCACGTCACCAGGAGGATGCTCTAGCACTTAGCAAAAAAACTCTGGTGATGTGCCTAGTGTGATGACATCACTTCTGGGTGACATCATCATGGCGCACGCGCTACACACACATATCAGAAGATCCTGGAAGGGAAGCTCTGTCCCCCCACCGACAGAAGGTAGGGACCTGGCAGCCCTATCACATAGTCCATCAGTTTCACTACAGGATGGTTACTGAGACAAATAATCTTAAACACTGAGGTACTTATTATAAGCTTTGCTTGTCTTAGTAAAATTATATGATTGACTATATGATAGCCTCACTGTTTTTAAGATTTTTTATAAAAAGGCAAACAACAGCTGACTAGGCCTGTGAACAGCAACAGCTAGCGTAAGGAAATAAGATTTGTGAAGGTTTTAGGAAACATTGCTCATGTTCTGGAATCCCCTTTCTCAAGCCAAAATTCACACCTGAAGAAAATTCAGCACCTCACAACTCTTCTATCCTCTGACCCTTTTAGAATAATAATGGCAAATTTACAATATAAGTGATCTTTTCCAAAATTTTTGCTATTTGAACTCGGACAGAGAGCTCATATTCTGTTAACTTACCCACAATGCTTCTGGGCTTTCTAATTCAAGTTCTTGGTGTGTCACAAATTAATATGTACTTTGGAACATTATTCACTAATGCTTGTATAATTTATATTCATTTTGGTAAATGTAATTAACAGAACAGTGATATGTAGGGTTTGTTGCTTATCAATTAGTATTTATGTAATTACTAGGGAGAAGGTCCATTGCAGGCAGAAATGCAATGGGCCGTAGCCAGGGTGGGCGGCCGTGGGGCCCCCCAGCAGTGCAAGTCTCCCTCCCATGAAGACAGCCAGGGCCTCTCCCCTGGGCAGCATGCGGGGAGGGCAAGGAAGCCAAGGCGGAGAAGGAAGAGGGGGTTTAAACCCACTCCTGCTCCATTGGCTCGCAAGGAAGCCAGGTGTGAAAGGGAAGGGGAGGGGGTTTAAACTGCCTCCCCTCCCTGTGGTGCGGTCAGACTCCCCACAGCCGCGGGGAGGGCGAGGAAGCTGGGCCTGAGCAGGAAAGGGAGGGGGTTTCAAGCACCTGCCCTCCCAGCAGCGCGCTCGGGCTCCCTAAGCCCACGGGAAGGGTGAGGAAGCCAGGCCGGACAAGGAAGGGGAGAGGGTTTAAACTGCCTCCTGCTCCATTGGCTCACTCAAGCTAAACCATGGTGGCGGCAGAGACAGTGCATGCCACCTACCGGTCGTGAAGGCCTCCAAGCGGCCTCAGAAGGCAGGCACTGGGGGGGCAGCCAGAGATCCTTCCATTGCCAGGTGAGTGGGAGCATGAGTAGTCTCTGGGCCATGGTGATGGTGGCGGTTGAGGGGGGAAAGGTGGGGCGGGGTGGCTGGAGTGCTCCGTGTGTCTGGGCATGGTGTTGGGCAAACGGGGGCCTGAGGAGGCCTCCTGGCTGCCGGGCAAGAGGATGGGCCAGCAGTGGCCAGTGTGCTGCCAGCAGAGAGGCCACAGACTGCCAGGCCCCCTGGGAGGCACCCGTGCAGCCTCAGCAACCAGGGCGGGGGGTGGGTAGTGGGTGAGGATGGGTTGGTGGCAGCCAGTTTGCCACGGACAGAGAGGCCTGACAGCCACAGGCTGCCCCAGAGGGCTCTGAGCAGGCTGCCAGCTGGCCTCCCTGTGGGCACCCCCCTTCCAAGCTCCATGGTAGGGCGGCAGCAGCCCAGCGATGGCGGAGACAGTGCAGGGAAGGGCAGCGGCGGCTAATGCGGCCCCCCAGCAGGGCACACAGCATCCCTGGGTCCACTGTCTCTGGCAGCGGTGTGAACACTGAGGGCCACATGCTTGCCGCCGGAAGTGTGGGTGGGACCGAAGGCACCACCCAGCCATTGGCCGAGGTTTGGAATGGCAGGTCTCGTGGCCAACTGATTTTGGCATGAACGGAACCTGCCACCCCAAAATGCTTTTATATAATAGGAGAGATAAATAATTACAGAAATTATATGTGTGCTCACATGAACTCCACATATTTTACGAAACTACAAGATAAAATCATGTGCTAGGAGACTACATAGTATTGGTACATGAACTAAAAATTCAGTTGTCATTTAAAACAAACTTTCATAATTGCAGAGAAGCCAAAAATAACCAATAATATTGGTAAACTGTAGCAAGCACATAAGATGTGTATGTGAGAATCAGTGCTGTCCATATGAAGTATATATAAAATTTCTTAACAATCAAGTTCTGAACATGGCTCCCCTTTGTGAATCAAAATTCAGCAAGTAATGAGATTCAGGTCTCTGTTTAAACCAGTATGAGATGCTGTGTTTAATTTCTTGACGAGTTCTAATTTAGTACTATGTGCAATGGGGGCCAGCCTACATGAACTACAGAAGCTACACACAAAAATACTGCAGCGCTTGTATAAGGAAACCATCTTGCTGACACTATCCTTAGTGGATATGCACCAAGGAAAGATGCCTTTGTCCACCTGAAGACTTTAAAAAAAACATTTTTATTAAACAAAGAAGAGATAAACAAGAACAGTGCATTTGTGATACATTACTTTCTCAGATGCTGCTGGTTTGACATATTTATAGAGCTGCCATTATCAACAATAAGACAATAAGTATATCAATCTTACAATTGTGACAGATCTATAGGATAAACATTTCTTGAGCTCCATCATGAATACTGGTAGTTCTTTTTTATAGCCCTTATCCATCTTTGCCCACTGATCACTTGTACAGCCTGCCAGCATGATGCTTTTGCACTTTAAACTGCCCATATTGCTGCATTTCATACCCAAAGATATACCACAGAGGTTGAACTTAGCAAGTAGGCCTCATCAACCAACTTGATTGGTACAGTGGCTTTCTGAGCTTCCTCCAACAACATCCCCATGCCATCACCATTTACATTGACCTCTCTGCCATGCTCTAACTGAGCAAAGTGGCTCGATGAGCAGCTCGATGATCCTGAACACCATCTTTACAACACCACATGTGAAGGATGAGTTCCTTCCTTCTGTAGATTCACTGAAAGTTATTCCCCCCTGCAAGTGCTGCAGTAGACCTCAGGGTACTTATAGGACTTGCCTTATTTATGGTCATGTTCACTTCTATGCAATATTAAGATTTCCAACAATATTGAACTTACCTTTCTGTATTTGACAGGGATCTTAATCTCATTTGGAGGACCCTAAGCTTGTACTTTGGGCCTACAACATTCTTCGTAGAAAATGTCAAGGTAATTTTTGATACATTGTCAAAATCCATATAAAATCCAGCAAGGATCTTGGCTTGTCTATACTGGTGAAATACTGCTGCTTCACTAAGGAAAAATCAAGGTAATCGTTAGGTTGACACTGAACAGTTTGATTCCCTAAAGTATATCCAATATTAGCAGTGGGCAAAGTTCTATGAAAGCTCATCCTGTTCTAGACTAGCAAAACATGTGCTGCCACAATCTAAATGCAGCCCACAGTTATTTATTTTAGCCTGCAAGCAGTTATTTACTTAAATATTTTATGGCACCTTTCCACCCAGTTCAGTGTCCCCAAGGCAGTTGACTGCATTTGGTTTGGCAATCCACAAGTTGTTCAGATCTATCCAATTGAAGAGTCTCTTCTGTGTTAGAAACAGGCAATTCCCCTAACCCTACCCCCGTAGTACCATAGCAAAAGTAGTCAAGGGGGGGAACACACATTGTGAAGACTTCACACCATTTTAATCCCTGACTGGCCTTTTAGTCCTGTCAGAGATTTGGTATCTAATGTAAGGTTTGAAGCACATGTTACTGCAGGAAATGTGTGTTCCTAAACTTCTGTTTTTAAAGATAAAATAAATGCTGGGAGGTGGGGGAGCAGAAGGAGGACATGGCACTTCACTATTCCCACATCTGCTGATTTTACTCTACAAATTCTCTTTGAGGCATTTTTTTTCTTGTCAGAATTACTTTGCCTTAAGAGTTTAGCTGGGGAAATAAATAGCTTAGAATAATTTAGGGGAGAAATGGTGAGTGGGAACAGGCTTAAGTGCTCCTATATAGGCAATGTTGATGGAGGCCATTGGGCAGGCAGTTGGCACCAGTTTGAAAGCGAGGCATGTGAGCCAGGCTTTGGTGGATACAGTGGTGAAGGACTATTTATCTGAGCCCTATTTATCTGATCCATTGGACTACTGGGACAGGACACAGATGGTCTGGCTGGACCCTTGTGGCTCTTAGGCTTTTCCCATGCCCTCTGATAGCATGCAGAGTGAGCAACCCTGTCAGCTTGAACTGCTCACACCTGCTCCCCTGGAGGGTTGAGCAACTGATCTTCCTGACGGTCAACTTGCTGCTCTTCAGCTGTCCTCTTGGACTCTGAGAGCTAGTGAGCTGAGCACATGCTTGTGCCTGCATCTTCCATGCTGGGCAGTTGGGGGAAAATACCTTTCCCTAAATTTAAAACTCAGAAGTAGAAAGAAACAGAAGGGAAATAATCCAGTTTGGTTTGCACTACATAAAATCCACACTCCAGATTGAGTTGTAAAAGAACTAAAACAAAAAAAACCCAAACTCCCTCAACTAAACCCTAGTTGCATAGGAAGGAGAAATGCAGAAATAGTGCCAGAATATTGTTGTGCCAGAATACTGTAGTTGCCACTCTCATAAAGGAACCCCCCCCCACAAACATCAGTGGAACAAGACATGTTAGGAAAGTCAGTGACTATGTCAGTTAGAACCCAGAAAAGCAACTAAATAAAGTTCATGCATAAAGTTCATCCATAAAGTTGGTGTTATGCTTCTTTACAGCATCGGGAGGAAACAGGAGCATCAGTGATAAAGGGTTGCTGTAGATCCTGAGGTTCCTCCTGCAAGCCAGTGATGATGTAGGCTGCAGACTGCAGCCTCCCTCTCTCATTTTCTAAGGCCCTTGGGGAAGTAATGGTAGTGTGTATGTGTGTTTCTCTGTCAGTTTCTTGTCAGGCCTGCCTGGCTGCTTTGGTACTGGCTTGTCAGGTTGGTTTGGCTTAGTTTGACACTGGTCAGTGGTTCTGCTGGGATTCTCTTGTCTGATGCTGATTCTGTTCTTATGTGGAGCATTCGGGCAGTGAATGCTCTTGTGTGTTTTGCTATGAGCTTCTTTGCATGGAAGAAAGCATGGATCCCCACCCCCAGGAAACAATGGTGACAAGCAGGAAGGCTGAGAGCACTTTGTTCAGGCATTTGTAGAATCTGACCCCTTCAACCAATTGGCTTGAAACTAGAAGTTGTGTGCAGGCAGGATAGGGTTCCCTGCAATATTGGTGTCAACCGCTCTACTCCAGCCTTCTGGAAAGATTCCCCATACAGGGAACAATGGACCCCCCAAATAACAGAATTTCAAACAAACAAAAAACAGAATCAACATTCCAAAACGTTATAAGGAGACCTGAATACTCCAAAATATTGATATAGAATCCAACTCAAAATCTGAATCTGAAAAATACCATTTTTCCCCCAGGCACGCATCCCTGATTCACACTGGCAAATCAATCCCATCCATCATCGATTTCAATAGCCTTTACTTCCATTATGTTAATCATAGCCAAAATCTGAGTTATCCAAAAGGAAAAGAAATCAAGTAATGTAAGAAACTTGCCTACTTATTTTGGATTCTATTATATTTCCTGTGCTATCTTCTATTTGGATTCTTATAAAACCTCTCCTACTACTTTTGTTCCAGGTAATGATATCCACAAAGTAATGATACACTGGAAAACAAAAATGCAAAATTAACACACAAAACATAATTAGCTTACAGAATTCACTGCCAACAAAGGTGCAGTGATGGCTTTGAACAGGGATGAGGCACAGTCAATACACACTTTATGAAAAGCTATTAGCCATAATGGCTAAATGCAGCCTCCATCCTGAAAGGCAGTGTGCCTCTGAGCACATTGACTGGGGCAAAAGGGAGGGCTTCAGAAGGCTGCTGTCTTCACACCCTGCTTGTGGGCCTCCCAGGCACCGGGTTGGCCAGTGTGGAAAGCCAGATGCTTGACTACAGAAGGTGACACATTTGTCCCTGGTTTGATGCTGTTGGGATGTTTTTTTGCTTCTCCACAGCATTGTGGTTTTTCCTGGCTTTTCTCCAATCATTCCCCAAACCATTTATCTGTGAAGTTTTGGGAATAGTTGCAGCAAAGCCTGGAGGGCTGTCATGTGAGTAGGAGATTTTGGATTTTCCCAGTCCTGACCATGTAGCAGCCATTTTCCTTGCCCCTGTCCCCATGGTGGCCAATCCCTCCCAGCACAGAGAGGCTTTTTTTAAAAAAATCAGCAAATGAGAGATGTGCCTTTCCCCTTATATCTGTGCAATGCAAGGGCTAGAGACTTACTTAAAAATGAAGCTTGGGAACTGGCAGATTGTTATTACAGTGATAAAATGATATTCATTTGACATTATATTTTTTAAGAAACCTGGCAAACCCCTGGTGGTGTGTAGACAGGAACTGGGGCAGAGAAATCAGCCATGTGGAAGACCTGCTGCTGCTGCTCTGTATCAGCAGCCACAGTAACAGTTGGGAAACTATACAAACTTGCCCCCATATGGAAAGCGCCTAGATGGACCTTTAATTTGATCCAGCAGGGCTCTTCTTGTGCCCGTGATAATCATGCCCATTGTGCAATGAAATGTTTACCCTGTATAAAACTGTGACTTAACTTTGGTTCCCAGATTGGTGCAGCAATAGTACAATTTCCCTTCTAAGATAATGTAGGAGAGAACATCATGGAATTACAGTGGGGACATAAGAAACAGAATGGCCAATAACTTTCAGAAGCCACCAGAGCACTATCAACCTGCCAATGCCAGCATAATGTCACTAATATTATTATTATTATTTTAATCATGTACAGTAAGAACCCCGCACCCCAAGAAATGGCAAATGAGTTCAAAGCAATGGGTGATAGTCAGTTCTACTTCCTACTTTTTGTCAGTTTGGTTAGGATTAAAGGGGGGGGGGCTTTTTAATCCTAACCAAACTGACAATTTTCTGTTCTGCTGCCAAAGAAAAGCTGTTATAACAGTAAGGTGATTTTCTATCTATATATGTTTCTAACATAGAGAGACAGAGAAAATGAGTCTGTACAAAATGCTGACCTATGGATACCAGGATAGTCTAATGTTCCTAGTCTTAGGATTTCATGATACTTGATAGTATTAATTGATAGAATTATGCTTAAGTTGTGATACTTTATGTTTACTATGTAAAATACTCTGAATATCTTTGAAGAGGAAAAGTGGTATATAAATCTTAAAATAAATCATAAAGTGCACTGTTGGGTCATATGGACAACAAAGCCAGCACTAGTCCTGCTGCCATCACCATTTGCCATGCTTCAGACAGAGCACATGTAGCTTGTAAGGATGGGACACACTGAATGAGGTTATTCCCCAGCGTGGTGTAGTGGTTGGAGTGCCATACTAAGATTTCTCAGAACCAGGTTCAAAACTCCATGTGCCATGGACACTCACTGGGTTAATTAAATTAATTATTGTATGGCATTGTGCATAGAATAGCTGGGAGATCCTAAGACTGTCTAGCAGCCAGAAGTTCTAGCTCTTTCTTTAGAAATATGCATCCCTAGGTGGTGAGCAAGACTTGTTTTTATGGCAAGAGACATTTCAGAGATGGTTTGCCATTGCCTGCCTCTGTGTCACAGCCCTGTAATTTCTTGGAGGACAGTCCAGTGTTCCCTCTAAGCTGAGTTAGTGTGAGCTAGCTCACAGGTTTTTAGCCTCTGGCTCACACATTTTTGTCTTAGCTCAGGGAGGATACCTCCAGAGCAAACTAATTTATACAACAGCCAAAGCGCTCGCTCACAACTTTAAGGCCAGTACTCACAAAGGAGAATTTTTGCTCACAAGACTCGACAGCTTAGAGGGAGCTTTGGAGGCCACCCTTCCAAATACTAGCTAAGGCTGACCCTGCTTAGCTTCTGAGATCTGACAGGATCTGGCTAGCCTGGGCTATCTAGGTCAGGGTACCCTTGGGCCAGCCACATACACTCAGCCTCACTGGGTAAAACCCATCTCACTGAGTAAAACAGAGAAGAGGAAAAGAGAAGATAAAATAGAGGAGAGACAAACAGCGTAAGCAAGCAGCTTTGGGTACCCATTGAGGAGAAAAATAAGTATAAATGAAGTAAATAAAATAAATAATTCTGAAACAAAAGTCACACACAGGTGTTATTTATCACTTTGAGAATGACAGTGACATATACTTTATGTCACACATCTTATGATGAAAGGGTGTACAGCTTTAGCTGTTTTGTATTGTACTTATTGAAATTAATCTTTTATTGATTATCCAATGCAAATCCAGTTCCTTCTCACTTTCTGATCCAGCTCATTTGTCATTTCCTACCAGGTTGCCCAGATAATTTCCTGTGTTTAGCATTTTTCCTTAACACATGGATTTTTTGAGAACAACAGATTTCATAAATGATACAGCAACAAAGAACCAAGTCTAATCAAGAGTGTGCCTTGTTATCTGGACAGTAAGAAGTATTTTATTCATAACACTCCCAGACAAAGAAAACCAGAGAAAGTGTAAAAAGAATGGTTAATCACTTACTGCAGAAAGGCTTTTTGTCTGAAGTGTCAAAGTAAGCATTTGTCACAGGGGGGTTCTTTTCCATTAACCGGTTCTTCCATTTATCAGCATAATAACCTAAAAATTCCAATTGGGATATGTTCAACAAAAATTAACACACATAGAAAAGATAAAATCCTAAAGATGGGCTTTTGTTTTATAATGTTTGGGGAAATCAAACTGGCATCCAGTCACAAAAACATAGACAAGTTATGCATGCTAAATTCCAACACAGCTATTATATGTATGACAGCATGTAGTCTCCAGCACTCGAGCAAAAAAATACACATTTCTTTCTACAGTCATTTTATTTTACTTGATTTATTAGACTCATAACAATATTCTTACAAGCTAGGCAAAAACCTGTTCAAAAGATGCATTGATGGGAAAACAGAAAGGAAGCAGTGATAATTGTGCTTCGTTTATTCCCTTGCAGAACTGCTAGTTGTTCTTCCTTGCTTTATTTTCCTACCTGAGCATGTACCCTAGAACATGCCCCGTAATTCTCTGCAAGGTAAAAAAGCAGCTTACACAGTTTGATTAAACAAGAGGAAACAGAATTCCAGAATGTAAATTTAGGGATGCGTTCTGACTGTTCACACCCTTCAGCTTCTAACATGGGCACAGAACTGCAGGCGAAGAGAAAGACAACTGTGTGGAAATGATAAAAAGATTATTTCCCTGGTGTTGTGTACTGAGGTCCGCACGCAGTCAGGCGAAGAGCCCTAGCTTCGTTTCAAGAGACAATAGCCAGAGCAGATCCTAGCCCGCTCCTATCAGAGGGCTAGGATTCGAGAAAGGACCTACGAGAAAGGCCCCAACGCACAGAGCACTGTGCACCACACTGCTAACCCCGGTTCCAGCACCGCATCACGCCCCGCTTCTCCAACGCCACAGAGCACCGCACCCCATTGACCCCGGTTCCAGCACTGCATCACACCCCACTTCTCCAATCCCCAAAATGAGCACTGTTCCATTGCCACATGGAGTCGACAAGATGGCTGCCACCCAAGGTATCATACCCGAATTCGATGTCACCCAACTCGAGCAGTGGGAGACCTGGCTCGAATGACTGGAAAACCACCTCGATTTCCATGATGTCATGTAGGCTGGCAAGAAAAGATCCCTGTTGCTGAGTACCTGTGGAATCGACACACTACGGTTGCTCAAGGACCTGATTGCTCCGAAGACGACGAACGAGAAAACCTTCGAGGTCTTGGTGAAGGCACTTAACGATCACTTTGCGCCCAAATGGATGAAAATTGTGGAGCGCATCGACTTCTTTGTGCATGTCCAGGGCCTGGATGAATTTGCCACCAACTTCCTGGTGGGGCTTCGCCGTGTGGCCACCCATTGTGAGTTCCCCAGCCTCAGTGATACCCTGATGAACCAATTTTTCATGGGCCTCAGGGAACCCAAACTGTGCTGCAAGCTAGCCAGCCACAAGGACTTGACCCTGGGCAAGGCTTTGAAGGAAGCAGCGGCATACGAAAAAGCGCACCAAGGGACCAGTGGCTGGGTGGTACACCTTGCCAACACAGCCCGGGGTTCTGATGTCTTGGACGTGCCCCACGATCGCAAGCATCAGCAGCTGCTCCATTGGAAAAGGCCTCCACACCCTGTGCCAGCTGTGGAGAGGCGCACAAGCGCTGGACCTGCCGCTTTCGGGATGTCGTCTGCCGGACCTGAGGCAAGCAAGGGCACATCACCCAGGTCTGCCAGTCTCAGGGACTGCACCAGAAGACATCCGCTCACCGGGAGTCCATGGATCTGCACACCCTCACAGCCCACCACCAGCAGCACCAGGTAATGAACTTGCCCCCTGATGGCCCCAACAAAATGCATGCCACGGTTCTGATAGAGGGGTCCCCGTGTAGAATGGAGCTGGACACTGGGTCGTCTTTCTCTATTATTTCGGTGGCCACCCTAAGGATGCTCTGCCCCCGGGGGGGACCCCTCCTGCAAAAGCCATGGGGTTTGTCATTGCAGGACTTCCAAAAAACCCCAGTGGCCATTAAGGGCTGGGGCAAGTTCCGGGTGCAGTACAAAGCTTTTGACAGACTGTTGGACTTGCTGGTGGTGGAGGGATAGCTCATGAGTTTGTTGGGTTCAGGCCACTGGGGTTTAAGGTGACAGGGGTAAATCAGGTCACACCTCGGATTTTCGCCTCAGTCTGTGATGAGTTCCCTGGGGCGTTTGATGGCACACTTGGCCAGTACTCCGGACCCCAGGTTACGCTGGACCTCAACCTAGTGGTGTGGCCCATTCGCATGAAGGCCAGGCATCCTCCTTTAGCGTTTAAACCGAAAATCAAGGCCGAGCTGGATTGCCTCATGGAACAAGGGGTGCTGGAGCCCATCACCCACACTTGGTGGGAGACACCTATAGTAACTCTGGTGAAGCCAAATGGGGATGTGAGGATTTGCGCGGACTATAAATGTATGCTGAATAAGGCACTCCAGGCACACGCTTACCTGGTGCCAGTGGTCGGCCATGTCTTGGCCTCCCTGGCGGGGGGTGGGTCTTTAGGAAATTGGACTTGGCCCAGGCTTACCAGCAGCTGCTGCTAGATGCGGCCACCGCTGAGGTGCAAACTATCGTTACCCACAAAGGATCGTTTAAGGTGAAAAGGCTGCAGTTTGGGGTGAGCATGGCACCAGGGATTTTTCAAAGCTTTATGGACTGTCTCCTTAAAGTTATCCCAGGAGTCCAGCCTTTTCTAGATGATGTGCTGATTGCGGTGCCAGACTCCGAGATGTTTGCAGACCAGCTCAGAATGGTGCTTCAGAGATTCGATGCTGCGGGACTCAAAGTCAAGAGAGAAAAGTGCCTCCTGGGGGTGCTGAAAGTGGAGTTTCTGGGGTTTGCGGCCCAGGGAATTCACCCTACAGACGACAAAATTTGGGACATAGTGCAGGCGCCCACCCCCTCATCCAAAACGGAGCTCCAAACCTTCCTGGGGCTTTTGAATTTTTACCATTCCTCCCTGCCCCACAAGGCTGTGGTCACGAAGCTGCTGCACTGCCTCCTGGACAAATGCATCCCCTGGGTCTGGGGCGCCATGCACGCCACCAACTTCAGGGTGGTAAAAGACCTGTTAACATCAAATGCAGTCCTTGCCCATTTCGACAAAGCGTCTCCCTACGGGGTTGGGGGTATTCCTGGGCCACCGGCTGGCGTATGGCCGTGAGGTCCTGGTAGCGTACTACTCCAGGAGCTTGTCAGTGGCAGAGTGGAATTATGCTTAAATCAACAAGGAGGCGCTCACGATTGTGGCAGGGCTTAAGAAATTCCACAACTACTTGTATGGCCAGCCCTTCACCATAGTTATGGACCATAAACCCCTCTTGGGTCTCCTGGCTCCCGACCTCTCGACCCCACAGATGCTTTCTCCCCAGGTACTGCGCTGGTCTATTTTCCTGGTGGGTTACAGCTATGAGCTTGTCCACTGCGCAGGGAAGGCGATGGGCCACGCCGACGCCTTGAGCCACCTTCCATTGCCCTCTCCTGACCCCGCCCCGGGCCCATCACATTGCCCTTTTGAAGGCCCTCCTGGATTGGCCACTCTTGGTGGGGGAGGTTGCCCGTCACACAGGCCGGGATGGCATCCTCTCCTGGGTCTTGGACTGGGTGGGGAGGGGATGGCTCACGGGCCTGGGGAGGCCTGACTTCACGGCGTTCTCCTCCCACAAGGATGAGCTGTCCTCTCACAAAGGGTGCCAAATGTGGGACGGTCGGGTGGTGATCCCTACCCCCTTGCAGAAACGGGTACTTGCAGCTCTCCACGAGACTCATCCCAGGATCGTCCGGATGAAAGCGTTGGCCAGATGCTACGTGTGGTGGCCAGGGTTAGACTGGGGGCATAGAGGATACAGTAAGGCATTGTCAGGCATGCCAAGAGTCATGGCCAGCTCCCCCCCAGGCACCAGTGCGACCATGGGAATTGTTACACAAACCCTGGGTCCAGTTACATTTGGACTTTGTGGGGCCATTTCAGGGACAACTTTTCTTTATTCTGGTGGATTCCTATAGTAAATGGCTCAAGGTAGTCCCGGTGCCCTCCACCTCCTTCCAATCCACCATCTGAGCGATGTGGTGGATCTTTAGCACCCAAGACATCCCCGACTCCTTGGTCACTGACAATGGCTTGGCTTTTACTTCCACAGAATTCAGGGAGTTTACAGGCTATTACGGGATAAAACACATTCGCTCAGCCCTGTTTCACCCGGCATCAAACGGCCAAGGCAAATGCATGGTGAGAACCACCAAAGGGGCTCTCTGCCGGATGGAAGCAGGGGACTGGGACTACAAACTGGCCGTTTTCCTGTTTGGCCAGCGCACAACGCCTCACACTGCTACCAGGCTCAGCCCGGCTGAGCTCCTTCTGGGCAGGAGCCTGACTACAAGGTTAGATTGTCTCCACCCAGACAGGGCCCCCGAACATGACCCAAGCCCCGAGGAGCAAGAAGCGCCCCGGGTTTTTTTCTAGCGGATCTGGTGTATGCCCGGAACTATGCCCGGGGCCTGACATGGATTCCTGCTTGGGTCGTAAGAGTAACAGGGCTCCTGTCATATGAGGTCTTGAGCGAAGATGGACAACTCTTGAAGCGGCACATCAACCAGCTGCGCCGCAGGGTCCTTCCGGCTGACTCAGATGATGGTGAATATGAGGACCCCGACACACCAGAAGCCGCGGTGCCATTGCAGACAGGCCTTTCCGGGGACGACCATGATGGCATCGGAGGACCAGGCACCAGACAGCACGCCTGTTCCGAGCGAGCATGCAAGGGAAGCAGCGTCGCCTCAGACTCTGCCCGCTGCACCTCCGAGCAAACAGCCCCCAGCTCCAGAAGCCCCAGAACTTCGCCGTGCCTCCTGAGAAAGGAAAGCACTGGCATACCTCAGTGACTATGTCTGCTAGTGCACTCTGGACTAAGGGGGGGGTTAGGGTTAGGGTTAGGTCAGGTCCACACACGGTCAGGAGATGAGCCCTACCTTCACTCCAAGAGACAATAGCCAGAGTGGATCCTAGCCCGCTCCTATCAAAGGGCTAGGCTCCAAGAAAGGACCTATGGAACTCTTGCCACTGTAAATAATCCTATCACGGGTGTGGGGTGTGTCTTTGGGTGTGGTTTGCCTTAGGGATATAAGCCGGCCTGCGATCCAGCATTCTCTCTCTTGTTTTTCACTTCCAATAAAGTATGAGCTGATATCACTACCGATGCATCCTGCTCAGTACTTTACACCTTGGTCAGACTCTCCAGTCTCATAACATATCTCCACCTGTCTGACACAGACTGAAAGCAGCCTCTCTCTGCAAAGCACAGTGGGAAGCCAGTGATCAAGAGGGTTTGACAATTCCATCACAGGGAAACATGGTATGTCCAGCAGTGTTCCCTCTAAGCTGAGTTAGTGTGAGCTGACTCACAGTTCTTTAGCTTCTGGCTCACACATTTTTGTCTTAGCTCAGGAAGGATGGCTCCAGAGCAAACTAATTTATGCAATAGCCAAATTGCTGGCTCATAACTTTAATTCCAGTAGCTCACAAAGGAGAATTTTTGCTCACAAGACTCCACAGCTTAGAGGGAACATCCAGTGCATGCATCAATGAAGGATGCACAGGATGGTCAGCCAATCAATAATTCCATTAATAGGTTAGATTGAGAAATGGTGACTTTCTCAAGACCACACCATGAAGATTTAGCTCACAGGAAGGTATAAAATTTATTTCAGACAGTTATGGAAGAGGCTGTCCACTTGGAAAGCTCTGCTCATTTCAGCGGGGCCTTCTGTGGTGCCACCCTAAAACCACGTGTACACAAGCACTCTCTGTTTTGGCTCCACCTTATAGAATGGCCTGCCTAAAGAAATCAGGAAGGCTCCCAAGCTTCTGTCATAACAAAACTTATGTATAACAGAATTGTTCAAGAGGGCATTTTATAAAGTTAATAGGGATATTATATAACGAGTGGGAATCCGCAAGGACTTGCAGGAGACATCTCATTTCTCCTTCTCCCCACTATTTCCTCTTTCCCTTTCATGAAAGCCCCCACAGCCTCTCCCTTTTTCCTGCTTCTTTCTCTCCTTCTAGGGTTGCCAATCTCCAGGTAGGGCCTTGAAATCTCCTGGAATCACAACAGATCTTCCAACTACAGAGATCATTTAGAGTGATCTGGTTCAGGTTGGGAAATTCCTGAGATTTGGGAGTGGAGCTTTGGAAGAGCAAAGTTTGGGGAAGGAAGCTATCCTAGTTCCATGTATTGCAAAAATTTAAATCAAGTCTGTTTCTTAACAGAGATAATTATTTCTCTTCTCCCCTTCATTTCAGGTCCATTTAGTATATGATCAGTTTGATATATACTTTTGTTGAATTAACGGAGTGAATTATATCACTGAGGAAGGCCAGGTGCCAAAATGAATTTGGTATTGGTTCTTGCATATGTACTTTCAAACCTGTATGTATGTAAATGGACATTTGTCTTTATATTGGGATAAGGCACTTATACCCTGAACCACAGGATTGTTGCTTTTAAATGACATTTTAGCATTTCTGAATGTATTATTAAATTATATACAATATTTTGTGCATTCATCCTCCGTGAGTAGTTATATTACACTTTCTTTTTCTTTATTCCAGTCTTTTTGGTTACCTTTCTCATGCAGAGTATGAGCTTTCGTGTGCATGCACACTTCTTCAGATAAACTGAAATGGAAGTTTCATATATATATGTGTGTGTATATGTATAAAACTTCAATTTCAATGTATCTGAAGAAGAGAGCATGCACATGCAGGGCTCTTTTTATAGCAGGAACTCCCTAATGTAGCCAATCCTCCAAGAGCTTACAGTAGCCCCTGTAAGAAGAACTCTGTAAGCTCTTGGAGGATTGGCTACATTAGGGGTGTGTTGCCTAATATGCAAAGGAGTTCCTGCTACAAAAAGAGCCCTGCACGCATGAAAGCTCATAACTTGAATAAACCTTTGTTGGCCTTAAAGGTGCCACTGGACTCTAACTTTGTTCTGTTGCTTCAGAGCAACATGGCTGCCCACCTGGATCTTTCTCATGCAGGGTTGTGTTTTTCTCCCATTTTTTGGTTGTACTCAACCCTATCCTCAGGTCTGGCCCCAAGGAATCCCCCCTCAAAGGCCAAAACAGGCCTGGAAAGGGCCCTGCCTCCTCCCTCTGCCATTTTACTCACAAAAATCCAGCCTGGAATACCATGGTTGCCTAGGAACAGGCACCACAGGTGCTCCTTTTATCATTTTTGGGTTTTTTAAACATATATATATATCCTGTCCTTAGATATATTTGAATTTTGGTTCCACCACATTCTATGCTTGCCATAATTGATTCAGCTCAAGAACTGGCAGTCAGAAGACACTGGCCAGGGCTGACTGGCTGCTTCACAAAGTCCCGCCCCCGTCAGCCCCGTCAGCGTTTTCTGCTCAGTCTGCTCCAGTCCTCCGACAGGAGAGGACCGTCTGGAGTATGAGCACAGGGACAGGCCCTCAAGGCTGAGACAAGTGAGAGAAGCCCTTTTCCGCCTTCTATGAGGGGACTAGGCCCAAAGAAGGCCTTTTCTGTCCCCCACACCCTATCCCCTGGGCCTTCTATGGGGCACTAGGCCCAGAGAAGGCCTTTTCCGTCCCCCACACGCCATCCCCTGGGCTCTTCTATGAGGGGACTAGGCCCAGAGAAGCCCTTTTCCGTCCCCCACACCACATCCCCTGGGCCTTCTATGGGGCACTAGGCCCAGAGAAGGCCTTTTCTGTCCCCCACATGCCATCCCCTGGGCCTTCTATGAGGGGACTTGGCCCAGAGAAGGCCTTTTCCGTCCCCCACACGCCATCCCCTGGGCCTTCTATGAGGGGACTAGGCCCAGAGAAGCCCTTTTCCGTCCCCCACACCACACCCCCTGGGCCTTCTATGGGGCACTAGGCCCAGAGAAGGCCTTTTCTGTCCCCCACATGCCATCCCCTGGGCCTTCTATGAGGGGACTTGGCCCAGAGAAGGCCTTTTCCGTCCCCCACACGCCATCCCCTGGGCCTTCTATGAGGGGACTAGGCCCAGAGAAGCCCTTTTCCGTCCCCCACACCACATCCCCTGGGCCTTCTATGGGGCACTAGGCCCAGAGAAGGCCTTTTCTGTCCCCCACACGCCATCCCCTGCGCCTTCTATGAGGGAACTTGGCCCAGAGAAGGCCTTTTCCGTCCCCCACACGCCATCCCCTGGACCTTCTATGAGGGGACTAGGCCCAGAGAAGCCCTTTTCCGTCCCCCACACCCCATCCCCTGGGCCTTCTATGAGGGGACTAGGCCCAGAGAAGCCCTTTTCTGTCCCCCACACCCCATCCCCTGGGCCTTCTATGAGGGGACTAGGCCCAGAGAGGCCCTTTTCTGTCCCCCACACCCCATCCCCTGGGCCTTCTATGAGGCACTAGGCCCAGAGAAGGCCTTTTCCACCCCCCACACGCCATCCCCTGGGCCTTCTATGGGGTACTTGGCCCAGAGAAGGCCTTTTCCCTCCCCCACACCCCATCCCCTGGGCCTTCTATGGGGCACTAGGCCCAGAGAAGCCCTTTTCCGTCCCCCACACCCCATCCCCTGGGCCTTCTATGGGGCACTAGGCCCTGAGAAGGCCTTTTCTGCCCCCCACACGCCATCCCCTGGGCCTTCTATGGGGCACTAGGCCCAGAGAAGGCCTTTTTTGTCCCCCGCACACCATCCCCTGGGCCTTCTATGGGGGCAGTAGGCCCAGAGAAGCCATTTTCTGTCCCCCACACATCATCCTATGGGCCTTCTATGGGGGCAGTAGGCCCAGAGAAGCCCTTTCCCCCCACACACTGCCTACTGCCCCCATAGAAGGCCCAGGGGATGGTGTATGGGGACAGAAAAGGCCTTCTCTGGGCCCAGAGAAGCCCTTTTCTGCCCCTCTTCCCTTCCTTTCCCCCTTTTTCTTTCTTCCTCTCTCCTTTCTTTCACTCTTCCCCCTATTCCTTCCTTCCTTCGTTCCTTCCTTTCTCCAACCCTCTCTCCCTTCCACCTCCCTCCCTTCCTTTCTAGGGCCCGTTGTCTTCCACCACATACATACATACACTAGTGAGCAAAGCCCGTTGTGGCAGTAGACAACAGGCCCCAGATAGGAAGGTAGGGTGGGTGGAATGAAGGAAGGGAGGAACTGAGAAGTGGAGGTACAGAGAGAGAGAGAGAGCTGGGGGGGGAGGAAAAGGTGGGGGAGAGAGGGAAAGAGGGGGAGTCAGAGACAGAGGGGGTGATGATAGTAAGTTTGAAAGAAAGAAAGGAAGGGAGCTAGGAAGGAAGGGAGAAAGAATGAAAGTCAGGAAGGAAGGAACGAAGGGTAGAAAGAGATGGAGAGCGAGAGAGTGGAAGGAAGGAAAGAAGGGAGGGAAGAACAGGAGAAAAGAAAGAAGGGGGGAACAGCGTGAGAGAAAGTGGGGAGGGGAGAGAGAGAGAAAAAGGAAGAAAAAAGGCTCAGGGTGGAAGAAGGGGGGCCTGAGCGAGCTTCTCCCGTCTGGCTGGATTGACAGGCAGCGGGAGAAGCGAGGGGGGGCTGGGCACACGGCAGCTCCCTTGTTGCTACCGCAGGCTGTCTCCTGGGTGGGTGGGGGAAGGGCCTGAGCCCAGTGCACAGCAGCTCCCTCGCCACCATTGCCGGCTCTCTCGTGGCCGGTTTTGGGGGGGAGGGCCTGATTTGGGCGTGCGGCAGATCCGTAGCCACCGGCACCATTTTTCTCTTGGGAGGGTGGGCGGGAGGGACTGCGGATGGCGTGCGGTGGCAGCCTGGCTGCCGCTGCTGGCCTTCTCATGGGCGGGTGGGCTGACCTGCATGTGGCGGCAGCCCAGCCGCCGCTGCCAGCTTTCGGGTGGGTGCGTGGATAGGCGGGCAGGAGGGCCTGTGGCTGGCGTGCAGCGCCTGCCTGGCCGCCCTGGTGGCTTTCTCTTGGGTGGGCGGGAGGTTCTGCAGCCAGTGTGCGGCAGCTGACCAGCCACCGCCAGCTTTCTCATGGGTGGGTGGGTGGGGAGGGCCTACGGCCAGCACGGGGAGGCTCTGTGGCCACTGCTGCCGGCTTTCCGGGGCCCTCCCAGGCCTTCCTAGGGAGGCCTGCCTCTTTGGGGGGAGGAGGCGAACTCCACACTCACTCTTTTGATGGTCCTCTCATCAGAGGTCCAGAGCAGAGTGAGCGGAAGACGCTGCACAGATCAGCCACCCAACCAAGCCAGCATCTTCTGAGTGACAGTTCGTGCCGCCAAACACCGTTGGCACACATCGAACTTTGTGGAACCAAAATTCAATTATTAAAAGAAGAGATATATATACACACACACATACACACACACATGAAGAGGGACCCACGATATTCGCGGGGGAGGCTCTGGCAATGTCCTCCTCCCCCCCCAGCTCTGGCGATCACCTCCTCCCCCCGCCTGGCCCCAGCAGCGTTACCCGAGCAACTTCCAGCCATCGGCCCGCCGATCTCCTATCTCCCCCCCCCCGGCTCCAGCAATCTCCTCTGCCGCCACCACCGATCTCCTCCCCCCACCACCGGGCTCCGGCGATGTCCCCCTCATCCACCGCCACTGATCTCCTCTACCCCCACCCGACTCTGGAGGCGAGGCCCGAGCGGCTTCCAGCCGCTGGGCCCACCGATCTCCTCCCCCTCTCCGGCGATCTTCCTCCTCTGCTGATCTCTTCTCTCCACCCCCAGCTCCGGTGGTGAGGACTGAGCGGCTTCCAGCCACCAGCCGCCGCAGAGTTCCCAGAGTGTTCCCTGCGCATGCACAGGGAAAGGTCTGACTTTTGGGGGGATTTAGATATCCCCCCTACACTTTTAAAAACTTTTTAGATTTTTCTGCATACATGGGGACTGCCCCACATGCTCAGGAAAATCGCCCTGCCCGCCAGGTGCCCCCGATGTGCAGATTTAGATATCCGCACGCAGGGGGCCACTTGGGAATTGTGTATATATATATATACAAGTGGAGACCCGCAAGAAACTTGCGGGATGGTCATCCCATTCCTCACACCTTTGCTTCCTCCCCTCTACCCTTACCTATCTCACACTCTTTCTCCCTTCTGGGGGTGGAGCCATAGACTCAACCCTCCAAAGCAGCCATTTTATCCAGGGGAACTGATCTCTGTCACCCGGACAACAGTTGTAATTCTGGGTGATCTCCAGCCCTCACCCAGAGGCTGGCAATGGTAGTTCTCATGGAGGAAATGGCTGGTTTGGAGGGTGGAGTCTATGGCATTATACTGGTCTGAAGTTCCTCCTCAAACCCCACCATCCCCAGGATCCACCCCTTAAATGTCCAGGAGTTTCCCAATCCAGAGTTGGCAACCCTATTTCCTTCCCACCCAACAGCCAACTTAACCTTTATCTGCCTTTATCTGTCTTCAGCTTTTTGTCTCCACCCCCTCCCCCACAGCTTCTACCAAGGAAAATTATAGTCTTTCTCCACAGTGGGGACCAAAGCAACTTACATTATTCTCACCTCCTTTTTATCTGCACAACAATCCTGTGAGGTTGGTTAGGCTGAAAGTATGTGACTGGTCCAAAATCACCCAGTCAGCTTCCACCACAATATGGGGATCTGAACCTGGGTCTTGCAGACCTATTCTGAGGCTCTAACTGCTGCATCACTGCTGGCTTTCATCGGGTGGCTGCTGAACAGCAGCAAGCAGCCAGGCCAAGTTGAGTCATGCAAATTAGGTGGTATCAAGTCACCCAGAGGGTGCTGCCTAGGGATGCCAGCCTCCAGGTGGGATCTGGGGATCCCCTGGAATTACTGCTCAGCTCCAGACTACTGAGATAACTTCCCCTGGAGAAAATTGATGCTTTGGAGGGTGGACTCTAGGGCATTGTACCCCACTGAGGTCCCTGTCCTCCCCAGGCTCCATCCCCAAATCTCCAGGAGTTTCCAGACCTGGAGCTGGCAACCCCACTACCCCATCCCCTGCCAATGCCCGTGGGGGGACCTGGCAACCCTATACTGCTGCCAGGCCTAGGGTTGGCAACCTCCAAGTGGGGCCTGGACAGTGAACTCCAGAGATCTGTGAAGAACAGAGATCTGTCTCCCTGGAGAAAATGGCTGCTTTGGAGGGTGGATTCTGTGGCATGATGCCCAGCTGAGGCCCCTCCCTTCCCCAAATCCTGCCCTCCTTGCACTCCACCCCAAAACCTCTAGGAATCCCCCAGCCTGGCCCCAAGGCTCCCTCCCTCCCCCTCCCTCCAAGGCCAAAAGAGGCCTGGAAAGAAAGGGCCCTTCCCCCTCCCTTTGACTGACAGAGCCAGTCAGAAGCCTCTCCCCCCCCCCAACGTTCTAATCTCTCACCGTTGATGCCTGGAGTCAGGTCCCTGCAGAGGCCATTTCAAAAGGCTTTTGGGGGGAATTCAACTGTCCCTGAAGGGATTTCCTCACTGTTTGGATTTCTCTACAAACCCAGGAAGTCTACTGACTATGTAGGAAAAGCTGTTGGGGGAGAGTGAGACCCCTGTTGGAGGGAATAGGTATCCGCACAGAAAAAAAAAAGTCTGGGAATTAGAATAAGGATATATATGATTTAATATTTTCTGCAAACCTGGGGCCCTTTTCAGGTTTGCAGAAAGATCTGTCTTGCCTGTTCAGAGCTCTAGTCACCGGATTTACAAATCCAAATAAATGGCTGACTTGGCTATTAGAATATAAAATGGAATTGTTCAGAATGGTGTTTTTATAAAGGGAATGGAACTGTGAGCTATACCACTGCATTCAACATGTATTATCTGTTTGCAGTATGTATTCTCCTGCTCTCCGTGCATTATTTGCTATCACTAACACCATTTTCAGTGCTAACATATCATGTCTAATATTTTATAGTTTGTTTCACACTGCTGTAATTCTAATCTTATTGCATTGTTTATCAGATGTCCTATCCTACTGATTGCATTGATATACACTGCAATATCTGCTATGAGACTCTGTGAGAAAGTTAGACTATAAATAAAGGAAATAAATAAATACTGTAACATTTGTTGTTGTTCAGTCGCACAGTCAAGTCCGACTCTTCGCGATCCCATGGACCAGATTACGCCAGGCCCTCCTGTCTTCCGCTGTCCGCTGAAGTTTGCTCAATTTCATGTTTGTTGCATCAATGACACTGTCTAACCATCTCATCCTTTGTTGCATCAATGACACTGTCTAACCATCTCATCCCCTTCTTCTTTGACCTTCAATCTTTCCCAGCATCAAGGTCTTCTCCAGTGAATGCTCCCTTCTCATTTGGTGGCCAAAGTATTTGACTTCAGGATCTGGCCTTCCAGGGAACAGTCAGGGTTGATTTCTTTTAGGATTGAATGATTTGATCTCCTTACAGTCCAAGGGACTCTCAAGAATCTTCTCCAGCACCATAGTTCAAAAGAATCTATTCTTCGGCGCTCGGCCTTCCTTATAGTCCAACTCTCGCAGCCATACATTACTACAGGGAATACCATTTCTTTGACCATGCGGACTTTTGTTGGCAGGGTGATGTCTCTGCTTTTTATCATGCTGTTTAGGTTTGCCATTGCTTTCCTCCCAAGGAGCAGCCGTCTTTTAATTTCATGGCTGCAGTCACCATCTGCAGTGATCTGGGATCCCAGGAACGTGAAGTCTGTCACTACTTCTACGACTTCCCCTTCTATTTGCCAAGGAGTGATGGGACCAGATGCCATGACCTTAGTTTTTTTGACGTTGAGCTTCAAGCCCACTTTTGCGCTCTCCTCTTTCACGCTGAGCAAGAGGCTCTTTAGGTCCTCTTCACTTTCTGCCATCAGAGTGGTATCGTCTGCATATCTGAGGTTATTGATCTTTTCCCCAGCAATCTTAACTCCAGCTTGTGATTCATCCAGGCCAGCATTTTGCATGATGTACTCGGCATATAAGTTAAATAAGCAAGGTGACAATATACATCCTTGTCGTACTCCTTTTCTTATGCTAAACCAATCAGTTGTTCCATATCCGGTTCTAACTGTTGCTTCTTGACCCTTATACAGGTTTCTCAGGAGACATGTGAGGTGGTCTGGTACTCCCATCTCTTTAAGAACCTGCCATAGTTTATTGTGATCCACACAATCAAAGGCTTTAGCATAGTCAATGAAGCAGAAGTAGATGTTTTTCTGGTACTCTCTTGCTTTCTCCATAATCCAGCGAATGTTAGCAATTTGATCTCTAGTTCCTCTACCTCTTCGAAACCCAGCTTGTACTTCTGGCAGTTCTCTATCCACGTACTGTTGGAGCCTAGCTTGTAGGATCTTGAGCATGACCTTGCTAGCGTATGAAATGAGTGCAATTGTGTGATAGTTTGAACATTCCTTGACATTGCCCTTCTTTGGGATTGGAATGTAACATACTGTAACATAGGATATTAATATCTTCATCAAAATGTTTTGCATTTCCTGAGCTATCTTTCTTCATTACAAACATGTACATTTCATGCAGTTTTTCCTGCTAATCTGTGGGGTTCAGTATTAAAGCATTTGATGTGTCACCTATGTTCAAGGAGCTGCTTTTGATAATTTTGTTTAAAGAAGCCTACCTTTTAAAAACATTTTCCTTAAAGAATTTTAATTCTTTTAGCCACCTGTTTATTTTAATCCCAAAGGGGACAAACTGTCTTCACATTTTCTGAGTTTTTATTGGTTGTCCTTGTCAATCACAGACTACAATAGACAGAGTATTCTATTGCTATCTATAATTGATGTGATAAAGATCATAGATTACCATCCAACTATAAAAGGCAAACTATGCACATGTACAAACACCATTGGATTAGGGCAATGCAGGGACGCAAGATTTAATCAATCCCTTTAATTCTGTCCTGCAAATTTAAGTAAAAAGAACTTCTACAAAATACAGATGGTTCATTTGCCCACCCAGCCCCCAAAGAAAAGAAAAAAACCAACACTTTTAAACCAATTTGCATAAGTTAATGCCAGATCAATGCATTTCATAGGGCAGGGTGAAGACACTGTGGTTACCTCTTCAAACTGAATGAATATTGAAATTCTTGGTTCCTTGGCATTTACTTTTAATTAGTAAAATATCTTCAGTCAAGGAACGTAATCAGTAAAACCAAAAACTAATAATGCATTCTCCATGTGTCAAGGATGGGGGTCTTCAGTGCTTACTCAATTTATATTCATTCTAATAAACTAAATCAGTTTTTATTAATTGGCTTAAGGGCTTGATGTTTCAGTGTGTGCTCACAACTTTTTTTTCATGGTTGGATTAGATTTATTGCAGTACTAAGACTGTACAGAAATTTTTTATTATTATTAATCAAAATGTTAGTGGAAGAGATAAAGTCTTATTCAGTCCAGCAAGAGATCAAGTTTTTGCATTACTTGCCTGATACTTCACAATTCAAAGCTGGCATCAATATTAGCTGCTTACTCATTTCACATTTTGGCAAAGTGGCACCTTCCCACTCCCAGTTACTGATTGCACCACACTGGAACCAGGCTAATTTGTGTGAATTTATGGGAGGATTAATGCAAAGGTGTGGATGCAGTTAAATGTACGGAGAACTGGCCTCAGGGCATGAACTAATCGTGAGGTTTTGACAGCATTATGGTTCTATGATCTCAAACATCTTGCATGACTAAGCCAAGTTATGTTAAACTCAGATATAATTTGATCTAGTCCATCTGTCCTGTAACCTCAAAACAAATACTGTTGGGATAATAATGAGATATGGTATTGGATTTGAAGCACCACAACCAGAGTTGCTTTCATGGAGAAAAGCTTTCCTGTCTCACCCTTCTCATTGCAGGCCATTGTGCTGCCCTGAAAAGTGGCTCCTGATGATGGAGGATGGGGTTCCACTGGAGAGGTGTACAGTGTGGAAGCTACAACTGCTGCAGATCACTACTAGCACAGATCTTTACTTGCAGAGATCACTACTCTTGTGTAAGCAAAAGTACTTTCTGTTTGCCTTAGGGCACAGCTGGATCCAAACCAATGTTGTTTGAAGATAAACAATAATTATGTAGAGAGTTGCTTTCTGCAAGTGTTATTTTGCTTTCTACATGGAAGAGATTTTGAATGTTTGAATCCTACAAGCTTTTCTGCTGGTGAAAGGAGGAAGAGTCCTTTTCAGTCACTGAAAATTTTATGTCTAGAACTGTGGGACTCCCACAGACAAAAATCATGCAGAATGGGGACTGCAGTGAGGAGGGAAGTCAGGAGAGATGGAGCTAAAAATCTGTTTTATAATAAAGAGTTATTTTATCATAAAGGTGCTAAAATACCATTTGGGCTGTCCTAAAGTGAGTTGCACCCTTTTAAACCCATTGAATTGGTGCAGTGGTTAAGTGCACAGACTCTTATCTGGGAGAACCGGGTTTGATTCCCCACTCCTCCACTTGCACCTGCTGATGTGACCTTGGGTCAGTCACAAGCTCTGGCACAGCTGTTCTCTCAAGGACAGTTTGTGTTAGAGTTCTCTCAGACCCACCTACCTCACAGGGTGTCTGTTGTGGGGAGGGGAAGGGAAAGGAGTTTGTAAGCCGCTCTGAGATGCCTTTGTGCAGTGAAGGGCGGGGTATAAATCCAAACTCTACTTCTTCTATTTAATTGTGCTCAGAATTGCACGGCAACCTATCTAGAACAATATATATGGCACTTGAAATGTACCTGAGTTATAGGTTAACTGCTGTGAAACCATACATACTATGTTCTTTCCAGAGTGTTAGACTAGGATGTGGAGACCTGGGTTCATAATCCCCACTTGCCGTAAAACTCTCTGGGTAATCTTGGGTCAGTCACTCTCTCAACCTACTCTACCTCACAGACTTGTTGTGAGGATATAATGAAGGAGGAGAGGCACTCACTAGAAGAAGAGCACAGTAAAAATGTATGAAAAGTAACAAGATATTACGTCATCCTTACCCAATGCTGGACATGGAAGGGGTTTAAAAGCTTCACAACTTGCACACTCTCCATTTCTATAACCCACATACGAGTCACAAGGAAATGCAGTTATGTTACACTTCTGTTCCAAAGATGACATGAACAGAAAAACAGATCTCTGATGGTCACATTTGAAATACTGAGATCCTTAGGGTAAAAAAGGGAAAAAAGCAGTAAGCATGTAATAGTGTGTTAGTTTTCCTAAGAGTAACACTAATCTTAACAAAACAAGAAAATAGTCACATTTCAAGGTAGGCATATGTTTTCATGTTACGGAAAGTGGGGTTACAAGCTTTATTACCAAGAATGCAGTGCAGGAAATTTAGTGGCACAGGTAGTGAGTATAACACCTGCTCATTTTTTAAAATGCCAAATCAGCCTCCTACTGGAGACTATGGCAGAAGATCCTTTGCCTATCAGTTGCATATTTTTGGTAGACTTATACAACAAAATAGAAAGCTTACACTAAAACCATTTTGCACAGCCTCTGTTCACCTTTATTGGCATAACACACAGAGCATACAACTCAATTTGCAAAGAATACTGAACATCTTCTTAAAACTTCATACAAAAATTTTGCAACAGTTTCAATAATTACATGGTTCTGGGTTGTCAACAAAAAGTAAATCTTACTTTTATCAGGTTTCTCTGAATACTTTCTCAGCCAAGACTCAATGAATACAAAGTGCAAGTCCGAATAAAAGGTACATGAGAGAAACATGGGTTCTAGAGTTTCAATCTCCTGCTTAGTGCAAGAGCACAATCTCTTGTTGAATATTTAGTAGCAAGTATCAGCATTCCCAAAAGAACAGACAGTGGATTGGATGGATCTAATGAATTGTGAACAGAACAAGTTCATAGAATGGTTCTCTCCACTTTTTATTTGTAAACCCCCACCCCCAAAACCCTGCCCCTCAAGATCAGATTATGTTGGGAACAGAATGAGATGCAGTACATGGAGAAAAAGGAATTGGCAAAAGTCACCCCTTCTCCTCTTGCATGACCTCTTTCATGATTCTTGCCCTTCTTGCTGCAGTCCCCGATGCCACCTCCTACTCTGCTCTCAAGGGACCTTCAACAGCAGCTGGGGCAGGCAAAGGAAGCTGTGAGGAAAGGGGGAGAGATCCATTATTGGAGCTTGTTCCATTCATGGTTCATAGGCTCTAGTCCCCTATTATTGGGAAATGCAGAGACTTTTCCCCAGTGACATCTGAAGGTTATATGCTATGGAGACTGCATTGCCTGTGCAAGTCCTGTGATCTTGCCTTTGTTAAAACCCTGAACGTGTTTATGACGAGAACTTCTGATTCCAAAAGTAACTGCAGTATGTAAATTCATCCAATTAGAACTGCCAACCAGAATTCACTGTAACTATGCCTGGTTCAGGAAAGCCAGTCTATATATTATAATTTTTGCGCTGCATAAGATATGAAGCCTGGTTTCCAGCCAGGTTATGGAACTGAAACAGCATTGATTACCCTATAACCTGCACTTGGGGATTGACAGAGGGCATCTGAATCTTTTCAGTGGCTTTCAACACCATCTTATCATGGTTTCCTTCTGGGACCACCTTTCTGGATTGGGAGGCACTGTTTTGCAGTGGTTCTGGTCCTCCCTGGAGGGTAGACTTCAGAACATGGTGCTAGAGGACTACTGTTCAGCCCCTTGGCCTTTGGGGTCCCACAAGGCACCATCTTGTGCTCTATGCTTTTGCACATATACATGAAACTTTTTGGTGAACTTATCTGGAGATTTCGGGTGGGTTGTCACCAATCAGCTCTACCTCACACTTCCAGCCAATCCCAGGGAGGCTGTAGAAACTATGAACTTGCTTAGAGGCCATTTTGGAGTGGATGTGGGCTAATAAAGTGAAACTTAACCCCAATAAAATGAAGTCCAATACAGAAGGTCTGCCCTGGGACTGCAAGTCTTACCTGTTCTGGATGGGGCTGCACTCCCCTTCAATGAATAGGTCCATCATTTGAGAGTGCCCTTGGGCCCAGGCCTACTACTGGATAAGCAGGTGGCAACTATGGATAGGTCATAGACATCATATCACACCAGTCTTTGCCCGTCTACACTGTTGCTTTGAATCAGAATGCCTGAAGAGCCACTATTTCATTATAAAACTACCCAATAGTTATGGTCATTTTCTGAGGCCCTCTTCTGAGTTCCCCCTGTCTTCTGGAATTAGGTGGGTGACAACCCAGGAGATAGCCTTCTTGGTTGTGAAACCAACACTCTGTAACTCTCTCCCCAAAGATACCGTCTATCATGTCCCCTTCTGTTGCCATCTTCCATTAGCATGTGAAAGCATTTTTGTTTCCTCAGTGATTCCTTCTTCCTGCCCTATGTTTTGTTGTTTTTATGTATATGTGCTTTATTGTACTATATGTGTATTTTAGCTTGGATTTAAGTATTTTAATGGTTTTTTTGTTCTTAATTTTCTTAAGATGTGTTTTTATTACATATATTTTTAATCTGTTAACTGCCTTGGTGGGCCTTTGGTAGTACTGTAGTATTTAAAGCACTTCATATGCACTATTTCTATAATGCTCACAGCACAGAATTTGTTGGGACCCTTGCACCGGGAGCAAACCTATCTTCAACAGCATTCAGAAAACTCATGAGACACTGAAATATTTTTAGTGAACTATCCCAGAAATGAAACCTTTTATGTACTCCACATTACTGAACATTTTCACTGTTCAGTTACAAAAAGGCTCCAGGTTAAATTCTACAGCTTAGAAAAGACCATAAAGTCTTCCTATGAACATTTCCCATTGGCTGTATATTCCCTTTATAAAATGAAACAAGACTGCAACCACAGTTACAGTGTAATCCTAACAGAGTTATAGTCTTCTAAATCCAGTGGATCAATGGGTAGAAGGGTGTAATTCTGCTTAGGATCACGCTGCTTGAAGTAGAAGCAGCACCTCAAAATGAGCAGGTAAAGCACCTGCTTCTTGCACTGGCATTTCTATCTACTCCTTAAATGAAAATATAAGAACATATAAGTATTCGTTCATGAGCAAAGTGATCAAATATAATTTTATCAGCTGTGAATCCTGGTTAGGGCCATTCCTGATATTATTTTTAACTGTAATTAGTTTCTCCATATTTACCTCCAAGTATTGTCTGTGGACATCCTGGTTGATCTGTTCCCCCATTTGGGTAGAAGTCAATGTTTCCCAAAGGATTCCTGTAACCCAAAGCTAACAAAAATTCAACTTACAATGAAGTAGAACATAAAAGGGATTTCAGAACAAATTAATCAACACTTAGCAAACGCTAAGAATATTATTTTAAGCATCACAAAATGTAAGAGCTTGTTTTTCCCTTTCTTGTTTACATATTTGACAGAATGTAAAGAATAAAAGGAGCCCTGGCCTCAGTGGCTCAGGCTAGCCCAATCTCATCAAATATAGGAAGCTGAGCAGTATCAGCCCTGGTTAGTGCTTGGATGGGAGACCACCAAGCAGGTCTAGGGAGGCAGGCAAGGCTATCTTGGGGCAGGAACGCACAGGAACGGAGTCCCAGCTGGCTCCCAAGTTGGCCACACCCAGCAGGAACTCATTAGCATAATAGGCCACACCCAACATCAGAAACTCATTAGGATTGGCTACATTAGGGTTGTGTGGCCTAACATGCAAAGGAGTTCCTGCTACAAAAAAAGCCCTGGGTTTTGATAACAAACAAGGTAAACAGAATAAGAAGCAAAAGGTGGGTGTGGCTGGATGACCACACTTCTGGTAATATGGGGGTGTGGCCTAATAGGCTAATAAGCTATGCTGTCAGGGGTGTGACCTAATATGCTAATGAGTTTCTGATGTTGGGTGTGGCCTGTTATGCTAATGAGAAACTGCTGGGCATTTTCTACAAAAAAAGCCCTGGAGGCAAGCAATGGCAAACCACCTCTATTCATCCCTAACCTTGAAAACCCTATGAGATTGTCATAAATTGGCTGAGACTTGGCAGCACTTTCCATCACCAAAAAAAAGAGAAGTCTGACCTTTCATATTCACTAAGGAAATGACAACAAGCAATGGACCCATATTACAAATATATCTTCATTAACGGATAAACTGGAATAAACTGAAAAAGGCAATTTATCTGAAATTGAAAGCCCCACATTCTCAGTCATATTGGGGCTAAGATAATGTGCGAAGAAACTGGAAATAATTTCATGCTAAATCCAAAAATGTTAATGCCAGCTATATGGACAATGGTGGAGCCACAACATATTATGGATGGCAAAGATATGCCATGTTGTCCAAGAAATGGTCTTTTTCAGGGGCAAAGGCAGTTTTCCCAAATGTCAGCCAGGTCAAAACCAAGGACATTCTTACATTTTCCTGTGAAATCAATCATTAGAAATGTTATTTTATTTTTTAAAAAACACAACAATTATTTTATTTGGAAAGGAGTATTTTGGATTTTCTCTGAACACCACTGTGGGATGACACAGAACTCCAATTGATATCACTGGCCATGAACCAAGGAATAATGAGCCTAATTGTATTTGTATACGTTGGATATATGGAACAGCCATCCCCTGCATCACAACATGGGAATTTCAACCGCAGTTTTTGATATAACACAAGTGCCTGCTGGATACATACAAGCTCTTGAGCATATCTAAAGTAACTCCCCCCCCCTCAAACACACACACTTAGGTTTACTTCTCAGCAAGTCTGGCCAAGAAATTCAGCATGCCTTTTACTCTAGAAAGTAATTCTAGTAATGCAAAACTGTGTAGTTACCATCAATATCTGTATGGATAACATCAACAAACTGTGCGTCAGTGTGATGCAATCTCTCAGTTGGCTCTTTTCCACTAAATGATGGCCCTGCTGGGTCAAGACCTAGTATGAAAAATAAACATATTTATTATAATAGAGTTTTTCTATTTCTATAATGTACTAAGTGGGAAAGAGACCATTCCATGATAAAATATGCATGCATACATAAAAGTTTTTTTCCTATGGTTTAAGTTTAGGTAACACAAACAATACAAAATGAAACCATTACTTATATTAGCTAAATAAAACTGAGATTATGCATTAAGTTAATTAAATCAATTCACTCCCCCTGACCTGTTTGTATTCTTAACATCCCGACTCCCACATACAGTGGCTACAATCTGAACTATGAACATACTCGGGGCTTGTAAAAGGTCCTGGAGACATGGACCACATCTCCTTCAACAATGCCTTCAACTGAACAAGATCTACATGGAATCAGGCATCCTTTCCCCTTTCCAAAGAGGGTAATGATTTACACATGATTAACAAGTGCAACAGGACTTGCTTTCACAGAAGAGACACTAATATATTATTTCAAAAGAACATAAGAGGACTTCACCTTCACTAGATTCTGGCACCAGTGTTAAATATTGGGCTTTCATTTCATTCCACCAGTTATGTCACACTGGGCTGCATACCTCTTCTTCTTTAGAGAGATAATAATCTTCTGCAGAACACTCATCATGTATAACTTGCTCAGGGCTTGCCTACATTATATGCTCCCTGCAAGTGCGTGATGTTGATTTAATCAACAGCTGACCTATATAGGATCTATGATGAAACCTAGGCTAGGTGTGGGTGTCACCAAAAGTTTTCCTGGTTTAAACTGCAGCTCTTTAAGGCAGACCAAATAGTCTAAGTAAGGTTATAATGAAGAGCATCTACTTAACTCTAAATTCAGTCTTACAGCTTCTGTTGGTGACCAAATTGGAGTTTACTTGTTCAATACATATAGGGAACTGAATGATTTACTATGCAGAGAGAACTATGCCACTGAATACTCCACAAACTGGTAAGAGTCTTACCTGTTATTCTGCCAATTTTTCCACTGTACGCCTTTCCAACGAATCCGGCTATATGAGCCCCAAGGCTTACTCCAATCATGTAAACAGAATCAAGGGAGGCTCCATTTTCCTGCCAGTAAATATGCATGGATAGGAAGTTACAGAAATGTGAATTTCAACATTTTTATGTCCTGTGTGTTCATCAAATGTCCAGTTTTGTTTGCTGGTTTTGGAAGCCTAAAAAGTTTCTAAGAGTGTGTGTGACCTTAATTTACTGAAGATATTCTTTACAACAAAGACAGAAAAGTAACATTGTTTCTGAATGTATGACCATAGCTTAAATAATAAATTTTTTGTGCACTTGGGTAATGCTACAATCATTTCTAATGATGGAAAAAAATTCTTCTTCTAATTCATTTGATCATAAATTTGTTCTCATTTGATCAAGTATTCTAAATTGGACTGCAAATAGGGGCACGCATGAATGAAATGAGTAACACTGTGTGAATCAAGCATTGTGCCAGATTTTTTTTTGGGGGGGGTCCTTACCATTCATCAATGACTCTGGTTCAGTGGAAAGAAGCCAGTAGCCTTAGAGTGAGGGAGAAGGGGTTGGTAAGATGCACCAGATCCTCCTCTCTATGGTCTTCTTTTTGCAGGTTAGAAGCAAGAAACCAGCACTTCTTTTTGGGCTGGCTCCCAACCTCTTAGGAAGGCACCTCTGCAAGCGACATATGTCCAGTTTGCACTTCCAGCCTCCCAGAAGGAAGCTGCTTCCCCCAAGGGCATGTATTTCATTCCCTTGGCAACTGTAGCTACTTTCCACCCACTCAGACCCTCCACCTCCCCTTGTGGCCGCTTCTCAGCTGTGAAATGAATAGCAAGCCATTAAAGGCTCAGACTGCTGTTGCCTTCTCCTGAAAAGGCAACAACTCTTCCCACCTGGCCCATAAGCCTTTGAAATATCATCAGAAAAATATATACAAGGCACCTTCTAAATAAATTAGAATTATGGCTGGAACAGGAAGAAATTATCCCATTAGAACAAGTAGGTTTTAGAATAGAAAAGTCAATGTCAGAGCACTATTTGGTGCTGCAACGACTAATCAAAAAATATTCTGGAAAACTCCCATCCTCTTTATATGCAGCCTTCATGGACTTGAAGGCAGCTTTTGATTCCATCTCTAGACAAAGATTGTGACAAAAACTTGAGTGTTCCAGCATAGACAAAAGATTGTTATACCATGACCATGCCCTTCAAGAGGAGTCATACCTAAGAGTGAGATGCAATTCCCAGGGCCAACTTACTGACCCAATAAAAACCTTCAAGGGAGTCAGGCAGGGTTGCCTTTTGTTATTTAACTATTATATTAATGATATGGTGAAACATATGACTGATATCAAATTCTACCCACCGAAACTCACTTTTCGTCACCTTTCACTACTGCTATATGCAGGTGATGTGGCCCTGTTATCTAGGACACCATTAGGACTCTGTAGGGCACTAGGCAATTTTGTAACATATTGTGACAAGGAACATCTGGTGATAAATTTCAATAAAACAAAAGTGGTGGCATTTGGCAGATGACCTAAGAAGTGTTCTTGGTCCATGAAAGGGAATAAAATTGAACAAGAAAACAAATTCATTTATCTGGGGGTGGCTATTCTACCTTTTCTGTGTTTTTAGAACTGATGAAGGCGTGTTATTCTTAGATAACTGGTGAATAAATGGTGAGCACAGATTCACAAGAGTCCAAGGGTGACTTTCTAAGAAATATGAAGCTTTCAACCCTAAACTGATTAACAATCATAAGCAATACTCAAGGTAGGGATATAAAATAAGCCACCACATGGGTGATAAGTGAAATTAGATATTTTGGATTGACTAGATAAATAAGAGACTGTACTAGGAAGATTGGCTAACTAGGAAGTGACTTGATTTGCCATTCTAAGCAGACACTGCTTATGATAGCATGTAGTTAAGAAGTTTTGAGAAGCTCATTTTGTTAGTGTGCGGATACAAACATTTAGGAAACTGTCCATTCTCAAGGTCTCACCAGGCACTATTACAGATTGGGTTGCCAGCTCTGGGTTGGTAACTACAGCCTGGAGATTTTGAGGGTGGAGTCAGAGGAGGACAGGGTTTGGGGAGGAGAGGGACCTCAGTAGGGTGCAATGCTATATAGTCCACCATCCCAACCAGCCATTTTCTCAGGGGAAACTGATCTTTGTCACCAGGAGATCAACTGTAATAGTGGGACATCTGGAGGTTGGCAACCCTTTATAGAACTTGTTAAGTGATGTTCATGAGACCATTACATAATATAACATTTGTTGTTGTTGTTCAGTTGCACAGTCGAGTCCGACTCTTCGCGACCCCATGGACCAGATTACGCCAGGCCCTCCTGTCTTCCGCTGTCCGCTGAAGTTTGCTCAATTTCATGTTCGTTGCATCGATGACACTGTCTAACCATCTCATCCTTTGCCGTCCCCTTCTTCTTTGACCTTCAATCTTTCCCAGCATCAGGGTCTTCTCCAGTCAATGCTCCCTTCTCATTTGGTGGCCAAAGTATTTGAGCTTCAGCTTCAGGATCTGGCCTTCCAGGGAGCAATCAGGGTTGATTTCTTTTAGGATTGACTGATTTGATCTCCTTGCAGTCCAAGGGACTCTCAAGAGTCTTCTCCAGCACCATAGTTCAAAAGAATCTATTCTTTGGCACTCGGCCTTCCTTATAGTCCAACTCTCGCAGCCATACATTACTACGGGGAATATATATAACATATATAATATAACATAGAAGAGTAGAAGTTCTCTTTTTCTATCAGGTTTGTTAGGGAGGTTTTGAATACAGCATAATTAAAATTGGCAGGGCTTCTAGGGGGCCAAATACTGGCTTCATATTATCCTATACAATTCCAAATGGAACACTGTCAAAAAATGGATATTTACCACTTCCTGTTTGTCATGGCTGTGTTCTATGCCCCCTGAGAATTTGTTCAAGGATGGGCAGGAGGAGGAGGCCTGGGAAATATGCAGCACAGGAAGCTATGCGCCAGAAGGGGGAATTGGCAAAAATTCCTCCACCCACTTGCACAAACCACAGGACAGCGTTTGCAAGAGGCAGAAAGTGACTTTTGCTGATTTTCCCTTTCTATCAGCATTCATTTAAGACTACTTATGAAAAGAATTATCTTAAAACAGCCACATGGAAACTAAAAGTGTCTTTGGCTGAAACACTATTTCTGAGGGGCCTTCCAGTCAAATGCCAAATCAGACATGATGCTGGGCGTGAATGGAGCTCTCCGCATTTTTTTTTCTTCAAATGTAAAGTTCACTGAGGGCCAAACTACAGGGTACGTTTTTTTTTTATGTAACCTGACTGTCTCCTTGCTGCCCCACAGCAGCTGCAGGGAATGTCTCTTTAAAACTGAAGGACATCCTGATTCAGCTTGGAACCATATCTGGGGAAACCATATCTTACCTCCCTCTACTCAGTTTTCTTGAGCCACAATGGTACCAAAGGAAAGCATTTCACCGCTGTTACAACTGTACATGCAGAAGAAAATGACTGTTTACAGTTGCAAAATCAATGCAGGGAGAGGCAAGAGCCCTCCTCTCTTACAACGCAATTCCGAGCTGAATTGTGTGCTCCCTTTTTTTTAAAAAAAGAGACATTCCCTGCAGCTTCTGCATGACTCAGGGAGAAAGTTGGGTCTGGGTAATGTCTAGTTTGGCTCTGAGATGCAATGGGAATGAAGTACAAGGGTTAAGCCTTCTCCCTATGCTGTTCTGCTGCCTGAAATTGCCTTGTGGAGACACTAGGTGGCAAACATATATGTACTGATCCTAATGCTTTTTTATCCCAGTAGAGCAAACAGAGACTGCATGTGGTCGTTTTTTATTTATTTTGAACATTAACTGCCTTTCTTTCTTGTGGAACTCAAGGCAGTTTACAACATAAATAAAATGATTACAAAAACACAATATAAATAAAACAATAATTATAAAACCCAATAAAAAGTCACTATTTAAAAACTCCAGTTAGGAGTGCCATAAATAAAAACTGAATCAGTCAAATGCAATCCTAAATAAAACTGTCTTCAAATGCCTCCTGAAGATTGACAGTGAGAAGGCCAGGCATGCCTCACTTGGGGAGCCTGTTCCATATTTGTGGGGCTGCCACTAAAAAGGCCCCCCTCTCATGTGCCTACCAGATGAGCTTCTTTGACTGGTGGGACAGCCAGGAGGTCCTCTTCCTGGGATCTTAATTTCTAGGTAGGAATGTATGGGAAAAGTGGTCCTTCAGATAGCCTAGTCCCAAGCCAATACTATCACCTTGAATTGGGCTCAGGAGGAGATGAGTAGCCACTGTGCAATTGCTGCAGTATTGGTGGCTTGCTTCACTAGCAGTCTAGCCACAGCATTCTGCACTAGCGGAAGCTTCTGAATACTCTTCAAAGGTTGCCCCAAGTAGAGAGAACTGTGACAGTCCAGTCTAGAGGTAACTAAGGCATGGTTCTCTGTGGCTAGATCTGACTGAAGCAGGAACAGGCACAGCTAATGCACCACTTTTTTTTTTTGCTTCCTACTGTAGCTTTGTTTTAAAAGACATGTACAAACACAAAACATTTACATTTTAGAACAGGATTCATTACAACCTGGCACCATCAGAAGTGGCTTGCATCTAATAGGCCCAGAGATACACAAGGTTTCCCCTGAAGTTAATCAAGAGTGGCCAGGCTTTAGTATTTTGTTGAGCCCTGCAGAAATTGTGTTCATTGTTATTTCAGAAAAAGAATTAGTGAGTTTGTCTTCTCCAAGAGACATCCTGATGCAAAAAGCCTTTTTTATAGACCTGCAGCAAGGACAGATACACCACATGGCTTCTACCAAAGCAAAACAGAATTAATTTTATTTTATTGAGAGTGGAGAGGGGGAAGCAGCTAAACTGCAAGAGCTCCCTTCCTGCAATCTAGCAAATCTAATTTTGGAGCTCACAAAGGACACTTTTGCCTGGGGGGAGGGTTTAAGAAAGTGTATCTGGTATGCATGACCTAGAGAAAACCATGCCTGACAGATGTCCTTTATGGTAGCACCCCTATTCTTGCAAGTAGCTCATTCACAAGACCATGTTTCCAAAATCCACCTCCCTTTCCAAAGGGGTAGAAAGCCCTACAGTAAGATTCCAGCTTGACTTGGCACATCCTAGACATCCCCCTGTACTCAAAAAGCTCTTCCCACTATCTTCATACCTTTTCAAGTCAAGTACTTCTGTTCTTGAAGATGTGGAGAGGTTACAGGAATACTGGGAGTATCTAGGAATCAGTTGTCAAAAGTGCCACTTCCAACCCATGTGTTGTCATGAATGAACAGAGAGGGCCCCCTCCTTGTTCCACAAGCTTCATTTGGCAGAAAGCCAGAGTTCTCCAGCTGGTTTAAAGGAGGTAACTTGTTTGCTGGACCAGCCAAAGGCAAGGGTAGAGTCCCAGTAGGGCCGATCAGTGAGGAGTTAACTGAAGACCTGAGCTATTACAGAACTAAAGGTTAGAGACAGGGTTTTCTGCATTCTTATCCCCCTCACTTATAAGTTCCTGTTTCTTTGCCGGGGGGGGGGGGAGTCTGTTCCACATGTGTTTTGCTCCCTCCAGTGCTCGACCCAATACTTCACCTGTCTATGTCCAACATATCTTCCTGCAGATTTAAACTGCATGTTTCATGCCAGACATAAACTGGTGCAATACCAAATCGACCACTAGCTGATGTACCACCTGAAGCTGGGCAAAAGCACTTCAAGCCACTTGGTTTTCTAAGGTTGCTCTGAAAAAAAGTATGGTAAAAAGCATTTTTTAAAAGCCTCATTCTTGTCACACTACACTCAGTGCAACACATCTGGTATTTGAAGGGTAAACATTTAGGGGGAGCTCTTTTATGGGACTTCGAGAATTTTGTATGGTTTGGTCCATGGGAGCAGCTTTTCAGTGAGCAAAGGGAACTACAGTAGAAAGTGGGAGATGACAAAAAAACCCTTTCTACAAAAATCACACAATTCACAGTTCTATACAGTTCAAACCAGAGGCCTGCAGCTGGTCTGTAAGTTTTCAGCTCAGCATTCTCATTTATTTCTACATTTCCCAGAACACATTAATGCAGACGGTACAGTGACAACATTAAATTGTATGGCATGGTAAGTCCAATTTTGTGGCAAGCTATTCCTATGACTTACTACATTTCTGTATCACTTCCAAAATGCAGCATAGTTTTGCAGGAAAAAGTCAGTAAATGTCCAAAGTCTGGTTAAAATGCTGGACAATATTCACAGTGCAATTCTAAACAGAGTCATATGCTTCTAATGACTTCAGCAAACTTAAAAGAATGTAACTCTACTCAGGATGACACTTTCAACTTAAAAATGGTACGCTGAATGAAATTTAGAGGTGGGATTTTAAGTTATAATAAGAAAATAAAGGAGGCAGAAATATTATCTGCAGGGAGAGACCATGCCTCAGCAGTAGAACACCAATTCTGCAAGCTGTCATGGACTGCCGTGGTGTAGCATGGGAGGATGAGTCCTCCTCAGAGGAAGAGGACAACTTCTCCCCAAGCCCCACCTTGGTAGACCCTTCTTGTTACCTGACCCTTGGATTGCTTTTGACTCTGTCTTTTGGAATACATAACCTGAATCTGGACTGAGACCTTGGACTGCATTCTAACTTTGCCTATGATTGTGTTATTGGACTCTGGATTGGGACCTTCGGACTGTGACTTGAGAACCTCTGCTGTCAGACCTTGTGGTTACTGGGACTTGCCTCCCACCTGGTGGCTGGGACACATGCAGAAGGTCCCATGGTCAGTCTCTGGCATCTCCAACACAAAGATTTGAGTAGTACATGATGTGAAAGACCTCTACCTAAGATCCTGGACAGCTGCTGCCAGTCTGAGTAAGCAGCACGAATTGCACCATACTATTAACTTTGCATTGATTCTATGAGTCGATCAATCTGAGCCAATATGAGAACACCATCAGGACTATCACCTAAACAGTGGTATAGTAGGAATCTCTGCTCTTGCACTTTACTTGAGTATTGTTCTGGCACTTTAGGAAAATCGATAACTGACTGTTTATGGTTGTTTTATGTATGATTTTTACTGTATTTATATATGCATTTTATGTAAGCTGCCCTGACCCTGCCAGGTGGGGGGGGGGGGATATAAATCGAACTAATAAACAAACAAACAAAATGTACATGAAAGGTGATCATCCAACTATGCATAAAAACTGTTTTTAACCCACTCCAAATCCATTCAAGTGGGAATAAACAGAGGAATATAAGACAGCCAATATTGTTATTATTATTTATTCAATTTATACCCCACCCTATCCCACAAGTGGGCTTATTACCCATGACAAGAACTTCAGGGGAATGGCCTGACCGGGAGCTGAGTCAAAGCATGACACAAGCACCTGCCTTGAGTCAGACCATTTAGTTTCTCAAAGTTATTTCTGTCTACTCTGACTGGCTGCAGCTTTCCAGGACCGCAGGTAGAGGCCTTTCACATAACTGACTACCTGATCCTTTTAACTGGAGGTGAGGGAACTGAACCTTGGACTTTCTGCATGCAAAGAAGATTCTAAAACCATTGAGTCACACCTATTAAGGAAGCTACCATACCACATAAACCTTGAACTGGAAGATATAACTGGCCACAGCTTCCCAAATAAAGCATGTACATCCTACATGCAGATTGAGACATGCAACTGTTGAACCTTTCTTAATTTATTGCATGTGTGGTTTCATGCATTTTTCTAAGTAGACCTGCTTAGGATTGCTCTCTAAAATGTATGTGTAATAACTAATAAAAAGTCTCAGTCCTCACCAATCCCTTGTGCTGTTTTACATTGTGGAAAACTCTTGAAGTGACAATAAAGTAGGGTAGTTTATAGGTCACTCCTCTCAACATCATAAGATTGCTTTACATTTTCTGATATCAGTAATATACATTGGTTTCTTACCAATATTTCATCAATAAGGTTCTTCAACATTTCTGCCACTTTCCGGGTATTGGAAACAGCATTAGGATAAATTAAAGTTGTGGCGCCCCGATTCCAATCCACTATTATAATATTTATGTCTTCTTTTGTAAGCAGACCATTTTTAATCTCATTAATCCATACTGGTGGAGAACCTGTAGGTCTGTATCCATGAATAACAAAAATAATTTTCTTGGTCACATTTAGATACACAGAAGTTGTTAAGTTTTGTCCACTGAGATTCTCAGAACAATTTTTGTTTTTCCTTGTGTACAGAAGAAGTTGCACTTTGAGATCTGTGCCTATTAGAGCATCGGGTAAATTAAGATCCGTAAATTCTGGGCATTTTTTCCCTATGTCTGAAAAATTAAGGAAGACAAAAAAATTCAGCTAGATTATTTATTTTTAACAACAACATTTATCCCATCTTTCCTCCAAGGTGCCTAGGGTGATGTGTATGGCAATCATCCCACTGTATTCTTACAACTACCATGTGAGAATTAGTGACTTGCTCAAGGTCACCCAATAAATTCATGGCTGTTATTTGAATCTACAACTCACTAGTCAAAGTTACCCACTTCCACAATTATAAAACTAGCTCTGATGGAACCGGACAGATCTATACGTATTTCTAAGGATTTCATCATTATGAAATGTTTCTTTGTTCTTTATTTACTTCTAGAGCTACATTTACAAACAAACTCTTTCATAAGAACAAAATTTGAGTCCAGCCAGGCTCTACGCTACAACTGCATCTGTTTCAATCCTTCAGACAGAGATTCTCACCTGAGGGATCTACAACAAACCTTTTTGGAACTAAAATATCCACCTGATGAAGTCAAGAAACAGATTAACAAAGCCAGAATGATACCCTGTTAGAAGACAGGCCCCAAAGAGACAATAACGGAACACCACTAGTAGTCACATACAGCTCTCAACTCAAAACAGTTCAATGCATCACCATTGACTTACAGCCAACTGAATAATGACAGTTTTCTTTCACAAGCACTAGGGGAGGCAAACCTTTTCTCGCACCCAGACAGCCCCCCCATCTTAAAAAACTCCTCACCCACAATAACATAACATCTAATTTGAACATGGATACTAGTACCAGAGCTTGCAATAAGCATAAAAGCCAACTTTGCTGCCACATACACCCAGACAACGCGATTACTGGGCATAACAACATCAACCATCTCCAGCTCATTCACTTGCTCATCTTGTAACGTTGTATATGCCATTAAATGCCAACAATGCCCTTCTGTTCTCTACATAGGGCAAACAGGTCAATCCCTATGCCAAACGATAAATGGACATTAAGAATCACAAGACTGAGAAACTGGTAAGAGAACACTTCAACCTTTCTGGACATTCAGTGGGGGACCTCAGATAGCTGTTTTATTGCAAAGCTGTTTTATTGCAAAGTAACTTCAGGAACAGACTGGTAAGGGAAACTGCTGAATTACAAGTTATTAAAAACTCAGAACAAAAAAAACCCCCAGGACTTAACAGGGATACTGGTTTGCTATCTCACTGCATATGCTAATCTCATTCATTCCTTACATCTGTATTCTCACCAAGAAGGGCCATACAGCCTCTTTATTTTATCATATTTCTTATTTGGAATACTAGATTGGAATAGTGATTGTAATGTAATACAATGAATAGCAGAATGTAATGTAATTTGGAATGGTAGACTGGAATGTATTTCTCTGGTCTGGTGACAGAGGAGACATAACACTGCACAACCAATTACACCATCTTAAATAAAAGGCTGCTGTTAGTTACCTCCATGCTTGAGAGAATATGAATGGAGCGTAACAACAGGGTCTGGGTTAATTATTCTCAGCATTCCACAATTAAGAAGGGTACATTTATACATCACACTCCAATTGTGATATATTTATTTCCTTCACTATGTTTTCCCCTCAGAATTAAATTCAAACAAATGGTGACCATATAAACTAAACTTGTTATCCCAGTTTGGTCCTTTCATTTGCTAAACATCTTCATTATGTTGTATGCTAACTTGCAGCTCACCCTCTACCTATTATGCATGGACTGGTAACTTCCATTTCAATGTATCTGAAGAAGTGTGCATGCCTGCACATGAAACTTATACCTTGAATAAAACTTTGTTGGTCTTAAAGGTGCTCCTGGACTCAAATTTTGTTCTGTTGCTTCAGACTAACACAGCTACCCACTTGAAAATTCTTTCATAATACTGTTATAGGGAAGTGAAATTCTTCCTTTTCTCAAGCCACAATCACACACATTTTAACTTCAGAACAAAGCAACTGAATTCAGTGGGGTTTACTTCAGAGTAAGCAGATATAAGATTGGATCACACTGTTAGGGATTTTTTTTTAATAGTGAGGCGTACTTCATGCTGACATTGTTATTTTCACTGGACTATTTGGTTTCTGTCTCTTTCCCCTTCCTTTCCCTGATAAAACTGTTACTGTTGACTCAAAGAGAGTGCCTCAAGGCTGAAAAAACATAACAGTATGACCAGCAGTTACAGGCAACAAAAATACATTTGGATACATGCAACTTTCACAGTTCAGTGTGCTGTGGCTAACTTAAATGAATAAATTAAACTCTGTAAATATCAGTTCAAATGCTCACATTGTTTTTTCAGTTACTTCTATATGTCTGAGACAAGATCTTTTTACAGACATAATTTTTGGACTGGCTGAATGGCTCATGTGAAAACTAAAGTATTAATATTACTGCATTTATAAAATATTTGAATTTAAATTATATGCACACCTTTTGCAGATTAGCAGTGCAGTCTTTAAGCAGAGTTATATCTTTCTAAATCCATTCAAGTCACTTCTGCTATAAGACTACACTGTAAGCTTCATTAAACAAAGGTGGACTTCCTTTTGAGTAAACACGCTTAGGATCAGGGTATTTGATTTTAAAGTCTTTTCTAACTACACACATAACTCAATAATGAGCTTAAATCATTTATACTCCTACAGTACAACTGAATGACATTTGTACTGATTTCAGAAGACAAAGTATCTGTTCTTATGCTAACCTGTCGGGAGGGGAAGGGAAGAGAAGGGAAAGGAGTTTGTAAGCCGCTCTGAGACACCTTAGGGTAGTGAAGGGCGGGGTATCCAATCTCTTCTCTTCTCTTCTCTTCTCTAAAGAGGAGCCTTTGTAGTATTTTTTGAAAAGTCACAATGAGTAATTACAAATACGACTCATGCAGTATAAACGAACCCACTTCCTTGTAATAAAAAGTCAGGAAGGACTTTTAAACAGCTACTTTACCTGCTCCTACACGGCATGCCAAGAAACAGATGAAGAAACATATTCCCAACATAGGGAATCTTTGAAAAGCAGAATGGAACATCCAAGGGAATGTTTCTATTTCCTTGTAACATGCTGGGCTTTTGCTTCAGTCAGCTGAACGTCACTGATAAACTAGGTGTGGTAAACAGAAGGAAGTCACTTAGCAGAGTGAAACTCAACCTCTATGCTTTTGAAACCTGTGACTCCTCCTTTCCTACTTAGTTATACAGGTCAGGCACTTCTTTGGGGCTTGTCATATCTTTTCAAGATTGGTTGTAAAAGCTTCTTGCCTCCAACCAAAGACACTATTCTTTTTACAGGACCACAAAGTCCGTTCCTTGGCAGTATGTGATGCAGTAAAGGCCAGTTTTGTGTAATAGAGAAAGGAATTTCAAACATTTTGCCTCTTCTGTTAGGAGAAGGGGGGGAGAGAGGGAGGTTTGCTGAACATCTAAATGGTACAGAGGTTCAAAGTAGAAGGTTCTGCAATGGGAAAAGGAAAAAAAATTGATGATACCAACTATTTCTTTGAAACAGAAGGGAAAAAAGTCTTAAGTCATTTGTATCCTGATGTACATTCTCTAAAAACCTTGTGGTCAAGTTAAATACTTCTCAGATAAGTTTTAAATAACTTATTACTTGTTCATTAATTGCCTTGCTGAAAAGCAGGAATGCTGATTAACTTTACTGCTTCTTTGGGTATTCTAGTTTGGATATAGCTCATTTTAGGTTTTGCTAATGCATCTCTGTCTCTGTCTCTCTTTCTCTCTCTCAGTCTACTCAATTTTCTAAGGGAAAGAGGGACAGGAGACAGGATCTGGGTTTCTTCACCCGACATATTTACAAGATTGCAGCCAACCAGGGCAGCTAGTATGATTTTTCAAAACCTATGTACTGGATCAAGCCATTAGCAGCAGGGAATCTTTAGTCCAACTCTAGACATACAGTATTGGCTAGCTTGCACTAAGACAAGTGTTGATTCATCATCAGCTGATAGAAACAACCTGCCTGGATTTTCAGTTGCATGTGAAGGCAAATATTTACTGATTATTTAACAGTAATCTATTTTATTTGAACTGAACTGGAAATATGTGGTCTTTGTCTATCAGCATGTTAAAACTGTATAGCCTGTTGTTATGTCCGCTGACTGCCACTAGGTGCCAGGGGTATGCAACCAGAGCTTGGCGCCAAAGAACAATACGGACTAGGATCCTGAGCCTCACAGTTAACACCTATAGGAACTGTGGCGGGAAGTTCAAACCCCCCAATGGGACTTATGGGTGTGTACCAGGGATATATAGTTGGCTGTTTCGGCCGGCTGTGTGTTGTTGTGTTGTGTACCAGTAAACTATGAGCTGCTAATCACTTAGCATCTGTCTTCTCTATGCATTGAACCCAGTACGCAACACCTATCTTGCATTATGACGGTTGTCTCCTCTGGGTTGGGAAATTCCTGGAGATTTGGGGGTGGAGCCTGGATTTGCGTGGGAGAAGGGACCTCAGCAGAGTATAATGCCGTAAGGTTCACTTTCCAAAGCAGCCATTTTCTCCAGGGGAACTGATCTCTGTAGCCTGGAGATCTGTTATAATTCTAGGAGACCTCCAGCCGCCATCTGGATTTTGGGAACCCCATGCAGCATTATACAATATAGAGCATGTGCTGACTTAAACATTAATCTTAATTTTACCTCTATTAACCTGTTGATTTTTCACGAATCTATTAATTGTCATACAACTCACACTAAAAAGAGGAAATGGGAAAGTGCTTTTTCATCACAAATAACCGTACAATAAAGCACTTCCAGTAAGTAAATTCATTTGGGAGCTTAAAATCCATGAAATATTTTTAATGGTACATTTTTATTTACATTCCTATTGAATGTAGTTAAATTGCTTTGTTTTGGACTAAACTGAATTTCTTATTTTAGCTTGGAATGGTAGGGCTGCCAGCTCTGGGATGGGGAATGTCTGCAGATTTGAGGGTGAAGCCTGGGCTTTGAGGAGGGGAGGGATTTCAGTGGGCCATACAGCCCATCTTCCAAAGCAGCTAGGTAAACTGTAGTCTGGAGATCATTTGTAATTCTGGGAGCTCTCCAAGCCACTGGAGGCTGGCAACCCTGTTAAGCAGTTCTGCTGATCTACATGCTCCTAGAATTCAAATTAATCATAGTAAACACACAGAGAGATCATTTCAGATGGGTAGCAGTATCTTGAATAAAATTGTGTTGGTTTTAAGGGTGCCACTGGACGCAAACTTTGTTCTTATAGATAGTGCAGTACCAGGAAACACCACACGATGGCAGCCGAAAATTAGGAATTTTCTATAACTACAACTAACACATCTGGACAAAGATTCAGGTGGTTAGCCGTGTCGTTCTGAAGCAGAACAGTTTGAGTCCAATGACAGCTTTAAGACCAACAAAGTTTTATTCAAGGTATAAGCTTTCTGCACACTTCCTCTGATTCAATGAAATGGAAATTACCAGTCCATACATATAGGTAGGTGCAGGAGCTGCGGTGGCTCAAGTGGTTAAGATGCTGAACTGCAGGCTGTGGGAGGTCAGCTGTTCAGCAGTTCGAGACCCGAGGAGAGCCACATGATGGAGTGAGCTCCTGTCTCTAGTTCCAGCTCCTGCCAACCTAGCAGTTTGAAAGCAAGAAATTGCAAGCAGATAAATAGGTACCACTTCAATGGGAAGGTAACAGCGTTCCGTGCACCTTGGTGTTTAGTCATGCTAGCCACATGACCACGGAAATGTCTTCGGACAGTGCTGGCTCTTCGGCTTTGAAACGGAGATGAGCACCGCAACCCTAGAGTCAGATTCAACTGGCTTTCGAGCAAGGGAACCTTTACCTTTTACTTTACATATAGGTAGAGGGTGAGAGCAGTAAATTATCATACAACATAACGAAGATGTTTAACAGATACAAGGACCAAACAGGAATAATATAGTTATTCATAGTTATGAGAAACCTGTAGAACACTCCAGCTTTCCAGGACATTCAGAGGGTTACCTCAAAGTAGCAGTTTCATTGCAAAGGAACTTCCCCTGGAATTAAACCCAAACTATTGGTGACCATATAAACTAAGCTTATTGATCCAGTTTTGTCCTTGCATCTGTTAAACACCATTTATTACGCTTATGCTAATTTGCTGCTCACCCTCTGCCTATAAGGACTGATAACTTCCATTTCAATGTATCTGAAGAAGTGTGTACACACAAAAGCTTATACCCTGAATAAAAAATTGTTGGTCTTAAAGGTGCCACTGGACTCCAATGGTGTTATGCTGCTTCAGACCAACATGGCTACCCACCTGAAACTAACACATCAGTAATAGTTTCAGGAGGTTAGCCATGTTGGTCCGAAATAGAAGAGCTAGATTTGATTCCAGTAGCACTTTACAAACCAGCAAGGCTTTGGGGGTATAAGCTTTCAAAAATCAAAGCTCAGTATTCGTTTTATATGGAATGGAAGTCCAAGTCTTTTTAGGCTGTATTCCTACTTTTATATCATATACCAAGCTGAAAAAAATAGCAGAAATCCAATATTTATTTGTAAAAACAAAATCCTTGTTTACACCATGCTACATTTATTTATTTACTTCATTTATACTTCACCTTTCTCTCCAGTAGGCACCCAAAACAACTGACATAGTGTTATGTACTAAGATGGCTGCAACCATGCACGCCTGGCCATGCGGTCGAACAGATCTACAGACCTTCGGTCCTAGAACAATGGACACTGCGGATCCTAGGTGCAGACCAACAGGAGCGCCAGGATCCTGCAGGGAACCTATAGCTACCAGGGCCATGTAAATAGAACCTATCACGGGAGTCGGGGGGGTGTTGTGTCTGTGTGTTGACTAGAATATATGCTAGCTGGGGACTGGCTATTTTATCGTCCATTTTGATGTAACTAAACTAGAGCTGATTTCACCATGCTGGGCCTCTGACCTCAGTACTTTTCACTGGCGACGAAGGTGGGATCCCGATGAGCAAGCCCAGCTCCGATGAAGACCTGAGCACTGCACTGCGCACTGACCACCAAGACACCACACCCCGCACTGCTGACTCTGGGTCCAGCAATGCACCGCACACTGAGCCTCCAGTCACCACGCCCCATTCCGCTCCAGACAGCACCCATCAGAATCATCATGGCTACCTCCCTGAATTCGATACCAGGAAACCTCCCTGAATTCGATACCAGAAGACCTCCCTAACTTCGATACCACGCACCCTGAGCACTGGGAAACCTGGATCGAGAGACTGGAATACTACGTCGACTTCCATGACATCACTGAGGAGGGTAAAAAGAAATCCCTGTTGCTCAGCTTTTGCGGGATTGAGGCACACAGGCTACTGAAAGACCTGATCTCCCCCAAATCCCCAAAAGAAGCCACCTACGCCGAAATTATGAAGGCGCTCACAGACCACTTCAGGCCAAAGCCTACAAAAATAGCCGAGCGCATCAATTTCTTTGTGCACCTCCAGGGCTCCACCGAGACCGCAACTGACTTCTTAGCGGGCCTCTGCTGTGCGGCTACCAGATGCAACTTCTGAACTTTTATCACACTTTCCTCCCCCACAGGGCAGCCACGGCCGAGCCCCTGCACCGACTCTTGGACAAAAACATCCACTGGAAGTGGGGGCTGTAAAGGACTTACCTCAAATGCTGTCCTGGCCCATTTTGACGAGTCCCTCCCTATGGTGCTTGCATGTGATGCATCACCCTATGGGATGGGGGCGATCTTGGGGCATAGGCTAGCCAACGGCCACGAGGTCCCGGTAGCTTATTACTCACACACCTTGTCATCGGCAGAGCAGAACTATGCTCAAATTGACAAGGAGGCACTGGCCATCATAGCGGGGGTGCACAAGTTCCATAACTACCTGTACGGCCATCCTTTCACAATTCTCACAGACCACAAGCCACTTCTGGGCCTCATAGCCCCAGACCACCAGACACCCCAGATGCTGTCCCCCCAGGTGTTGCGGTAGTCTATCTTTCTCGCAGGTTATGATTACACCCTGCAACACCGGCCAGACAAGGCAATGGCACATGCTGACGCCCTCAGTCACCTTCCACTACCCATCTGTGACTCAGACCCGGCTTCTGCACACCAGATCCTGCTTCTGGAAGACCTCCCTGACTGCCCGGTCCAGGTACAAGACACCTCCAAACACACCAGCAAGGACCGCATCCTCTGCCGTGTTTGGACTGGGTGGGGAGGGGTTGACCCACAGAGAGTGCGAGCCCTGAGTTTGCAGTGTTCTTGTCCCACCAGGACAAACTGTCCACCCAAAAATGCTGTATCTGGTGGGGTAGCTGGGTAGTCATCCCTAGCCCCCTGCACAAATGCATATTCACTGCACTGCATGAGACCCACCCTGGAATCGTGCACATGAAAGCCTTAGCGCACAGCTATGTCTGGTGGCCAGGCATGGACGGAGAGATAGAGGACCTGGTCAAACACTGTCAGACATGCCAGGAAACTCGACCAGCTCCCCAATGGGAATCATCACGCAGACCATGGGCCCACCTCCACCTGGATTTTGCGGGCCTGTTCCAGGGACAGACATTTTTCATTCTCATAGACTCTTTCTCTAAATGGCTACAGGTGGTTCCCGTCTCCTCTATGTCGTCGAGAGCCACAATCAAAGCCATGTGGAAGATCTTCAGCACCCATGGTATCCCAGACATCCTGGTATCGGACAATGGGACTGCATTCATGTCAGCTGAATTCCTAGAGTTCATGCAGTACTATGGAATTCGGCACATCTGCTCCACTCCCTTCCACCTAGCAACCAACGGACAGTTGGAGCAGATGGTGCGCACAACCAAGGATGCGCTGCGCCGGATCGTCCAAGGAGACTGGGACTACAGGCTAGCTGACTTCTTGTTCGGCCAAAGAATGACCCTGCGCACAGCCAAAGGATGCTGCCCCGCAGAACTCTTAATGGGCCGGTGCCTAACGACCCGACTGGATCGGCTCCACCCGGACAAGGCACCTGATGACAGCCCGGGCCCAGTAACCCAGGAGGCAACACGGGGGTTCTTTCCAGGGGACCCCATATATGCCCGCAACTACACGTGAGGCAAACCATTGATCCTAGCCCGAGTGGTGCGAGTGACAGGACCTCTCTCCTATGAGGTCTCGACGGAGGATGGCCAGCTCCTCTGGAATCATGTAGACTAACTACGCCGGCACATGCTGCCCCTAGACGACCCAGAGATATGGGACACCGAGGAAAGCGATGCAGAGCCAGACCTAGAAGAACCAGCGCTGGGACCAGCGGAACTCCTGCCCTCAGCTCCGCGCCCGAGCCCAACAGTGGAATCGCCACTTCAACCGGACCTGCACCAACCACTGTCCCAGAGCCGCAATACGGGCCAATCACGCCTATCTGCACCCTGATGGAGCCATGAGAGAACAACAGCGCCTGGAGTACTTGAAGGACTATGTGTGTTAGTACTTGGTGACTAAGAGGGGATGGATGTTATGTATTAAGATGGCTGCGACTGCGTGCGCCTGGCCATGCGGTCGAACAGACCTACAGACCTTCAGTCCTAGAACAATGGACACCGCAGATCCTAGCTGTGGACCAATAGGAGTGCCACAATCCTGCAGGCTACCAGGGCCATGTAAATAGAACCTATCACAGGAGTTGGGGGTGTGCTGGGTGTGTGTTGACTAGAATATAAGCCAGCTGGGGACCGGCTATTTTATCTTCTGTTTTGATGTAACTAAATAAACTAGAGCTGATTTCACCACGCTGAGTCTCCGACTTCAGTACTTTTCACATAGTTCCTCTCTCCTCTGCTTTGTCCTCTAAGGTAGACTAGGCTGAGAGTGGGTGACTGGCCCAAAGTCAACCAGCAAGCTTCCTTGGCAGAGTGAGAATTCGAACCTGGGTCTTCCAGATCATAGTCTGACACTCTAATCACTACACTACACCAAAAACCTGAAGTGAAGTTTGCTGGGAATATTTCAGCTGTAGTTGTGAACAAGTTTCAAAGTTAAAATGTGGGGGAGAGGGACCTGAAACCTGCTCCCTGGCTTTTCCATTACACTGTTTCTGCTGTCCTTCCCTCAGCACACATTCCCTATTGAAATATTTTTAAAAGCACCCAAAGCTAAGAAGATATATTGCACTGTAATTGCTACTGAAGTTTTCAGCATCAAAATAATTTCTTCTAATGGCAAATTATTTGATAAGATTACTTAAAAGGAGTTCAGTACATGTGTCCTCTTTGATCTCCTTTAATAGTCTCTTGACCTCCATTCCTCCAGCAACCAGTTTTTGCTTTGATAGCTTTTGATAGTCAAAGACTGTAATAATAAGAACACTTTCATAGGAGTAAAGCCCACTGAATAAAATGGGGCCTACTTCTGAGTGGACTTCGTTAAGAATGCTTCCATAAAACTAATGCTGTTACATCTTGAGAAGCTGTAAAACTGAATGGAAGTGAAATATACTGGGTTTGAGACACGTGTAGTGATCAGCTCATTGTTTAATAGTGATTCAGCTATACACTAAGACTGAAACTAGCAGGACCGGAGCCCCGCTTATATGCCCGGAGATGGACATACCCATCACACACCCACTCCCAACAATAGGCTACTTACACAATATTACATCCTAATTGGTGGCTGCCAGGATCCTGATGGTCCATTGTATTTCCTCCCCAAGCTCACCCTTCCTCTGGCAGCACCATGTTGCAAGGAAACAATATCAGAACAGGAAGAAAGCCTGAGAGGTTGGGAGACAAGGACGAAACTCTAAGTAAGCAGATGTGCATTTCCGTTACTTTTGTAGACCTTGAGGATGACAGAGCAGCATGCTACTGCAGGAAAGTCTTGGCTAGCTGGGGACAAGCAGCTGCAGCACTCCTGTCCCTGTTCTCTCACCCTGAGAGTGAGGAGAGGTAAAAGGGGCATTCAGAGTGATTCAAGTTATGTACCCCCTTTAAGTCAATACACACTATTAATCCTAAAATAAGTGCCCTGTGGACCCTTTTGAATTCTGAGTACCTTGTATCACCACAAAATGGCTCCAAGCACCAATCAGAAATGGCTCCCATGGGATGGGGCCAATCCTTCCCGGGCTCTTCTCTGAAACACCTTCTGGTCTAAGAAAGAAATGAAAAATGGGCTCAACTCTATGCATTGTGGGAAAGATGGTGTTTGGTTTAATTTTCCAAAGAAACAGGAGGGTCTGCTCTCTCTGCAGACACTGGGAGAGGTTGCCAAGCCCAGATAATGGACAAAATCTGAGTCTATGACCATGTTGATGACCCACAGGAATAATGCACCTACCTGGTATGAGCTCAGTGCTTTGGTAGTCAGCAAGTTGGAAGACAATGATGCTAAATTCTATGTTTTTGGGTGTTTTAAAAGTCTCATTTAATATGCTTTGGGCTTTTCCATCAGTCCTTAAAAAGCAGAAAACACATTGGGAGACACCATGCCACCCACACTGGGCATAAGAGTGAAAGCAAGCCAGTAGGCACAGGTACTGGCTCTGTTCAGAAGTTACAGTGAACATATGCACAACCTGCATGTTCATGCATAAATCTGTTTGTTATAAAGAGCCAGTATGCATTTTCTCTACCAGTGAAATTGATGACCATTACCTGGATAAATGTGGGACTTGTGTCACACATGCAGCTGTATGTGCACTGAATGTTTTTTAAAAAAACCAAGTGTACCCTGCACCCAGATTGTACATGCATTCTCTGGGATATGTGAACCGGACCTATTCTACTGGTAAGAAAATGAACGATTGCTTGTACCTCCCACCTTCTGCTTCAAACACCCTCCCCCACCCCAGCATAAAGAAACAGCAGTGGTAAGAAATTGAAGTTACTTTTACCTTTTAGGGTGATCCCTGCACAAGCAATTGTAAAGGAAAAAAAGTTGTAAAACTAGCGTGTGTACAAATGCCAACCCTAGTGAAGATTACCCCAGGGGCATCAAGAAGCAGGTCCTAATCCACAAACGTTTATTTATGCTTTACTGACAGCTTCCTGGTAGTTCCAATTGTCCTAACACCCCCGTTTTGTTTTCGTTAAAACGAACTGAAACAGCTACCCCTATAGTAGAAAAGAATGAGAATCCAGTAGCACCTTAAAGATTAACAAAATTTGTGACAGGGTATGAGCTTTCATGAGTCACTGCTCACTTCTTCAGATGCAGCTAGAATGGGAGTCCATCTGTCCTATATATTGGAAAGAGATTTCAGATGCCGAATGACAATAGCAGGCGTGACTGGATATCTCTCTGATATGCAGAGAGGCAGGAGGCGCGGAGAAATCAGTATTGGTAATGACACTACAGAGACAGACTAACAAGGCTACCCTTATAAACGGATGACACCTACAGGAAGAGAGGACCGGGACAGTGTAGCAGCCCTTCCCTTCGCCACACGCGCTAAAAAAATCGCATCCGCAGAGTGGAATAAAGGAACCGGCGCCCACTCAAGACTTCGGAAAAAGGAGCGAGCGCAGCAAGATGGGTTCTGCGGTTCCAAGACCCACGCCCCTTTGCAGAGACAACTGTCGATTTCCAGGACACCGAAGCTAAATCTATCGTAAACCAAAAAAGTTTATCGTAAAGTGTGCTCACTACTCTCTTCCGACATCTCTGCAAACAGATAAGTAGCACGTGTTGGCTGCTTTACGGCCGCCCATTCTGCCTTATTCGGCTGCCGGCAGTCCCGCCCCTTCGTCTTGGCGTGCAGGCGCTACTGCCTCCTTGACCGGTTATCTCCGACAACTGGTCTGCTCGCCTTTCCTCATGTCATTCCCGACGAAGACGGACGGACTGGACCGGACCCTATTTGTGGGGAATTTGGAGGGTCGCGTGCGAGAGGAGATCCTTTACGAGCTTTTCCTGCAGGTGCCGGGAGGGGCGGGGTCGGGAGGGTGGGTCGAAGTATTGGTGGGCGTGACTGCTGGGCGGATCGCGACCGGGAAGAAAAGCTGCTTGAGAGAGTGCAGGTTTTGTAGTGGGTAACGATGCCTGGAGGAAGGGTGCAGCAGGAGTGGGAAGGCGGACAGCTAGATCTGGTAGATATTCCTGATGGCAATCGTCGTCTTTTCTTGTCTTGGATGCATCAAGTTTGGTGTGGTCACTGAACATGAGGAATTGAGTTTTCACGTTTTGGGCTCCCGAATACTTAAATGTATGCACAGATTCTGAACTCTTGTCTGGCAAGCAGTTGTGAAAAGAAAAAAAAAACCCACACATACACCCCGCCAGCACCCGGTCTTGAATGACTCCTACTCTGGAATGCCAGCTGAAAGCAATGGGCCTGAAGTGACATTAAAAAAACCCAAATAGCTGGGCAAAAAATGGACTGCCAGAGAATTCCCAATACAAATAGTTGTAGTCTGAAGGAAGATAGCAAGGTAGTAGAAAAGAAGTGATTTTTCTGTACCTGACATAGCCCACTAAGTACAGCAACAACTATATCAGGGGCATCCTCTGTAGTCAAGTCCAGTCCTCTGGAATGGCTTACACCAGAGTGGGTGTCCAGGATGGGAGGTACTAAAACTAAGGACAGTGATTGCCCATAGACAATGCATGAGTGCCAATAGAGAATGCATGATTACCCATAGGGCAAGCTTGGTCTCCATTATTCTCTATGGGCAAGCGCAGTCTGCATTATTTCCTAAGGGCAAGTGTAATCTCCATTGTTCTCTATGGGCAAGCATGCTCTCCATTATTCCCTGTAGGCAAGCATAGACTCCATTATTCCCTAAGGTCAAGCGTACTCTCCATTGTTCCCTATGGGCAAGCAATAGTCTCCATTGTTCCCTTTGGGCAAGCATGGTCTGCATTATTCCCTATGGGCAAGCGTGGATTCCATTATCCTCTTGGGCAAGCACGGACACCATCATTCCTCATGGACTACCATTGTCTCTATTATTCCCTATGGGCAAGGATGCTCTCCATTATTTCCTATGGGCAAGTGTGTTCTCTCTTAATCCCTATGGCAAGCGTGGGCTCCGTTTTCCCCTATGTACACTTATGTACTCCGTTATCCCCTATGGGCAACTGTACTCTCCATTATTCCCTATGGGCAATCATGCACTGAAATTCAGGATTTTAAGAGTTGTCCTGTTGAAAGTATGTGGGTAAGGATAGAACGAGGGAAAAAAGAAGGGGGTATTGTTGTGGGGGTATACTACAGACCTCCAAGCCAACCAGAGGAACTGGATGATGCATTTGTACAACAGCTTGCTAAACTTTCACAGTGACAGGATGTAGTGGTTATGGGAGATTTCAACTATGCAGATATTTGTTGGAAATCTAACTCAGCTAGACATGGGGCATCCCGCAGATTCTTGAATAGTCTTGTGGACAACTTCATCTCTCAAAAGGTGGAGGTGGGAACCAGAGGCTCTGCTATCCTGGATTTAATCCTGACTAACAGTGAAGAACTGGTTGATGAAGTGAATGTTGTGGGATCCTTGGGGAATAGTGAACATGTCAGCTTGGACATAGAGAAGGATGTGAAACCAGGACATAGTAGGACTCGTATCCTGGACTTCAGGAAATCTGATTTCAAAAAACTCAGAGAAATATTTGGTAGGATCCTGTGGCTGGAAATTCTGAGGGGGAAATCTGCACAGGAAGGATGGGATATGCTGAAAAATGAAGTGCTTATGGCGCAATCGCAAACTGTCCCAGTGAGGAAGAAAAGTGGGAGACGGGTAATGAAGCCGAGGTGGCTGAACAACGAACTCTCTGGAGAGCTGAGACTAAAAAGGGAAATGTACAGGAAATGGAAGGAGGGACAAATTACTGAGGGTGAATACAAGAAGCAGGCTCGAACCTGTAGGGATGGTGTCAGAAAGGCTAAAGCACAGATGGAGCTGACGCGAGGGATGCTAAAAGTAACAAGAACGGTATCTATGCATATGTTCGGAGCAAAAAGAAGAACAGGGATGGGGTAAGCTAGTTGCTAGGGGAAGATGGTCAAGCCTTAACAAGGTATGAAGTCAAAGCGGAATTACTTAACTCTCATTTTGCATTGGTCTTCAACCATAAGGCGAGCTGTATACCAACTGAAGAATGCAGGGCATATGAAGGAACGGGGAACTACCAGTCCAGAGTAAGTAGGAAAGTGGTTAGAGAGCATCTAGCTGCCTTAAATACTTTCAAGTCTCCAGGGGCAGATAGCTTGCATCGCAGGGTGCTAAAAGAAATTGCTGATGTTATTTCAGAGCCTCTGGCTCTAATCTTTGAGATGTCCTGGAGTACTGGTGTTGTGCCGGAAGACTGGAGAAGAGTGAATGTTGTCCCGATCTTCAAGAAGGGAAAAAAGGCGGACCTGGGAATTACAGGCCTGTCAGTTTGACATCAATACCTAGAAAAAATCTACAGTAGATTATTAAATGCTCTGTCTGTTAGCACCTTGAATGGAATGAGTTAATTGGTTGTAGCCAGCATGGGTTTACCAAGAATAAGTTAGAGACGCAGGCTGTAGCGCGGCAAGACAGACACGTTCCTTTCGTGCCAGCCACTTCCGGGTTCATTTAAAGGGTCCCACGGCTTACCAGGGACCCCCACCTCCCAGGGAAGGAATGTGTGGGTTGCTAGAGGCTTGATCCGGTCCCCTGTGTATGGCTACTCACAGGGAGAACCAAGGATTACCTCCAATGCTGGATCTGAAGAGGCGCCCATTCGCATGGGCAGAGCCAATGCTTCCTGCACCGAAGGGGGAGTTAGAAAACACTGCTGAATGAACACTTTCCATGAGTAAAAGTATTACTCTGGGTTTTTAAGGACAGAACTGTCACAGTATTAGCCCTAAAAAGAAAGAAGCTAAGGCGGGTGGTTTTTTCCCCCAAGGTATAAGCGGCCAGAGAGTGGAATAGATGGAGAAAACTTTTACTTTCATTTGCTAATACAGGGCGTGTTTTGAAAAGGAGCTAACCTATTTGACTGTATATTTAAATCAATGGCTAAATTTACCTTTTAAAGCTACTGCAGAGTTTGTAGAGACCCCTTTGCCACAATCCCAATTTTTGTCCCAACAGGGGCAGGGTGAGGAGTACTTGGAAACCTTTTATAGAACCTGGTGGGGGTCCCAGGGGAAGAAAAAAGTACTAAGTAAAGCTCTGTTGATTTTATTTGTTGGAGGTTGATGAAATTGACAAGCCCCCTGTGCAGCGCACCCAATCTTTACCCTAATAGGGGGCAGGGTGAAGACTTTAGAGGCTTTCTTCCAGTTGAAACTGTCTTCCCTAAAGATATTTGACTTAGAAAGTTATGAATGGTGAGAGGCGAGGATGTGACCTTGAAAGGACAAAACACTGTTCCTGGGAAAACCTGTACAATCAACTTGGTTGCTCCAAACAAAATCTGGGCAGTTAGCCAGTGGACTCTGAATGTTCCAAAATACAGTAGAAGGAAAGAAAACAACTATTTGATTCAAAGCGCTTGATACTATTGGGCACTTTACCAGAATTGGTTATTTGGCCAGAATTGGGTGAATTTATTAATTTAATTTGCAGGACTGACTTACTTAGCAGGATTATAGTACATCCACGATGTCGAGTCAAGGCAGTCAAGCCAAACTGAAAACGCCCTCTGCCTCACCAGGAGCTTCTGGGGGGGCTCTCGCTAAACTTTCAGTCCCGGCACAAAAAGAGATGCAGGCTTTGGTGCAGATGACGATTCAGAGTTCCATAAGCGAAGTGGTCAAGCCAGTTAAAGTAACTATGGGCGAAATTCTATTACTGAAGCAGTCAATCCCATTAAGAGTGCAATGAAAGAGATAACTGAACAGTTTTCCCTGAGTTTGCAAGCACTTTAGAAGCAAATAACGGATAATATCCAGAAGATTGTAGAATTGAATACTACAACAGAGAAAATTGAGACTAAGACTAGAGAAATGGAGATGAAGTTCAAGGGATCAGATGAGAGCCAGCGTACTTTGGAGCAAGATGTCACAAGATTGCAGGTGGAAAGGGCAGCATTTATCCTAAGGTTTCAAAATGTACTGGAGGAGAAAAACAAAGATCTTACTGCAAAGATGGCTAAACTGTTAGCGGACCACGTGAATATGGAGGAGGTTGATAAGATTACTCAGGAAATTGATGTAGCCTTCAGGGTGAACTCAGCTTATGCAAGATAATTTCAATTGCCAAGAGAAGTGCAAATTCAATTTCACAAGAGAGCAGTGAGAGACAAGATATTAAGAGAGATAAATGCATCACCATTGAAGATGGAAGGGACTGAAATAAATGTTCTAAAAGAAATCATTTGGAGAGTCAGAGAAAAGAGAAGAGAGTATTCCAACTTAACAACCTTATTGAGAAACAACACAATAAACTACAGATGGCTCCTTCCAGAAGGTTTGATCTTTACCTTTAAAGGCAAAAGGTTTAGAATAACGTCAATTTTTAAAGCAGAAGACTTCCTGAAAAGTTATGGAGGTGAGCTTGTAACAGGACAAGAAGAGAAGGAAGAGGGCGAGGACGAGGGAGAAGAAGAGGAGGAAGGAGAAGCTATACAAGATGCAGAAAGGGTAAAACCACAGAGAAAAGGAAGAGCTGTACCAACAAGGAAATCCCCAGTCAACTCAAGGTATCACTTAAAGAAGAAGAAGAGAAACAGGATCAACAGGAGAAACAGGATCAACAGAACCATAATCAAGATGGATAGAGGCAAAATAAAAATTATTTCGGTGAATGTGAATGGATTAAATGGACCACAAAAAAGAAGGAGAATATTTCACCAACTTAGAAAACAAAATCGGGATATAATATGCCTGCAGGAGACACACACACATATGTATATATAAAAAAATGAAAGACATTTACAGGTAAAATGTCTTGGAAAAATATTTATAACTTCAGATAAGGAGAAAAAGAAAAGAGGAGTAGCTACTTTTGTAATAAATCATTTATAGCCCAAACAAATATTTGCAGTGCAGAGACAAATGAGAAGAATGCTTATCATAAACATTTATGCCCAAATCAACATTGAGAAAATTTTTATGGAAGATTACAGATTGATTTTGCAGCAGGAATACCAAGAGATTTGCATCATAGGGGACTACAATACAGTTTTTGATGACAGAAAGACAACTATTCAGGGGAAGAAAAGCAGGAGTAATGAATTCCCACGTATTTTGTGTCAGTTGATGGAAGAGTTGAAACTAGTGGATGCTTGGAGAGTAAGAAACCCTAATAAAGAAGAATATACATATTTTTTTGCAAGACATGATTCGTGGTCCAGGCTGGACATGTGTTGGATTTCAAGTATGGCTATTAAAGATTTGTTGGAAGCAGAGATTGAAACTGGAACCTATGCAGATATAGACCTATCATCTTAGAACTTCAAGAAGTGAGGCCCAAAAGTAGATGGACATTGAATATTTCTCTTTTGAAAAATGAAAAGTTTGTAAAAAAAAAAAATTAAAGAAGAGTCAAAGTTCTTTTTTAAAGAAAATATCCAACACAGTATGCCAATGAAAGTAGTATGGGATGCATTTAAGGCATATGCTAGAGGTCAACTGATAAGAGAATCTGCAAGGATTAACAGACAAAGGGAACAAGACAAACTTCAAAAGGAAATTCAAATTCAAGAAGGGAAAATGATGGCTAATCTAACATCCACAGAAGCAAAAACTAAACTTAAACTCTTGCAACACAAGATGAAGTGTATGCTTACCTATGAACTGGCTAAGAAACTGGCATTTGCCAAGCAAAACTTTTTTGAAAACGCTAATAAACCAATGAAATGGTTGGCCTACAAAACTTGACAGCAAAAGGAGAAATCATATATTAGAGTTCTAAATAAGCAAGATGGAACAGAAACAAATAAACTGTGGGAGATGAAGACCATGGTGGAAAACTTTTACAAAGTTCTCTAAAGGAAAACTGATATAAACATAGAACTAATAAAAGGCTATCTAGAGAAACATCATCCGAAGATGTTTACAGAAGACCAAAGAAAAAGACTTAATCAGCCAATTGCGACGATGGAATTCGTGGAGGCATTGAGATGGCAAAACAAGGGTAAAGCTCCAGGCCCAGATGGGCTTCCAATAGAATACTATATACCTTATATTTGAAGAACAACTGTTGTCACATCTAAAAGACATATGCAATAATGTTATGGAAAAGGAAGAAACTCCAGATTCATGGAAGGAAGCAGTAAGTTCGTTGATTAATAAACAGAATACAGATTAAAAGGAAATTAAGAACTATAGACAATCTCATTATTAAATGCGGATTATAAAATCTTTCCCTTGATATTAGCCGAAAGGTTTAAAAAAATATCACGGTTTGGGGACCGGACCCAAAACCTTGAAATTCAAAAAGGGATGAGACAGGGTTGTCCTGTCTCACCACTTTTATTTATTTTCGCATTGGAAATACTTAATGAGATAATTAGAAGTGAGAATCAGATTACCGGATTTAAGATGAGAGGAGAAGAGTATAAACTATTGGCATTTGCAGATGATTTAGTATTCATCATGGAGGGTCCGATATCCTCGATACCCAAACTGAAGTAAAAACTTCAAGAGTATGGTCAAGTAGCAGGATTGAAGGTGAACATTAACAAAACAAAGATTTTAACTAAGAATATGGACACAAAACAGAAGGCAAAACTACAAGAAATTTCAGGCTTTTAGATTCAAGAGAAAATAAAATACTTAGGAATTATGATGAATAAATGTAGTGCCTTACAAGAGAATAATTACAAAGAACTGTTGAAGGCAACTGAACAAGACCTGGAGAGATGGAAAGCTTTACAGATTTCTTTAATGGGGCGAATTGCTTTAATTAAAATGAATGTCCTCCCTAGGTGGATCTTCTTGTTCCAGACAATCCCAATTTTGCAAAATCAAAAAATCTTTAGTGAGCTGGATCAGCTAGTTTCAAAATTTATTTGGCAAGGGAAATGCCCCAGGATAATACTGAAGGCGCTACAAGACTTTAAAGACAAAGGAGGTTTTGGTTTACCAAATTGGATGCTATATTATAGAGCAGTGGCACTAGCCTGGATTAGGGATTGGATTATGTTAGAAGATAAAAGAACATCAAAATTAGAAGGACACAATTTGATGATGGGATGGCATGCCATTCTATAGTATGGAAAGGCGTTGTCACAAAAGTATTTCAAACAGCATTGGCGCCGGGCCTCTCTGCTGAAAGTGTGGGAAGTTGTACATAAGCAGTTCTACACAAGAAACTCAAGATTGACTGCCCCTTTGGAAGCCTTTATGTTACCGACTACATATGAGGAAGAGAAATCGAAAAGATATCAGGACATTTTGGACTCTTAAGAACGAATTGAGATCACTTGAGGACTTATCATGGTGGCGGAAAGCTCAAATAGAATCTAGATATGCCAAAGATAAGAAAAGAGGTTTTTATGAAAGCTGGGTGGAGATGGATAAGATTATGATAGCTACCGACCAAAAATTTATAAAAAGAATGTATATATACGATGATGTTGGAAGAAACTGTGAAAGTTAATATGATTCAATAGGTTCAAAATATAGGGTATTGCATAGATTTAGATCAATGGGACCAAATGTGGAAGAAAAATATAAAGATTACAAAAGTGGTAGCATATAAGGAAAACGTGTATAAAATGTTTTATAGATGGTATGTAACACCAGATAGGTTAGCTAAATATGATGGTAAATGTTCAAATAAGTGCTGGAAATGTGAAACTAAGGTGGGCTCGTTTTATAATATGTGGTGGCACTGTGATATAACTAAAAAATACTGTGCATGGGTTCATGACATAATCCAGAAGGTGTTAGGTACAGCTATCCCTTTTACACCAGAAGTGTTACTATTGAATATTTTACCAAAAGATGCAAACAAAGATGATTGTTAACTTGTTGTACACCTATCTACGGTGGCAAGAACTCTCTGTGCCAAATATTGGAAAAGGCCTGAGATGCCCACAAAACAAGAATATCTAAACAAAGTTTTAGAAGTAGCGGAAATGGATAAACTCACTTTGGTGATGAAAGGCCTCTCAGACTCCATATTTCAGCATACATGGTCGAGGTTTTATGAATGGTATAACACTTATGTATAGGCAATTGTAACTGAAAGATGACTACTAAGATTGATCATTGTTATATGTACCCCAATAGAAGCATATTGAGAAGAAATGATACTCACGTGGTGTAAAACTGTTAGTGTAGATTAGTGTATTTGGCAGTATTAAGGCATATATTACGAGAAATTATTACCCCCATTTATGTTTTATGTATGTGTTGTTGTATGTTAGTATTGTGTTAAAAAACTAATAAAATTCTGTCCCTCGGGACAGTTAAAAAAAAGAAGAAGAAGTCATGCCAGACCAACCCTATCTCCTTTTTTGACAGAGTTACTAAAATGGTTGACACTGGCAGTGCAGTGGACATAGTGTATCTAGATTTCAGTAAAGCATTTGACAAAGTTTCTCATGATATCTTTGAAGATAAGCTGGTTAAGTGTGGGCTGGATGGTGCAACTGTTGGATGGATTCATGGCTGGTTGAAAAATCGTACCCAACGAGTGCTCGTAAATGGCTCTGTATCTACGTGGAGGGAAGTCTCAAGTGGAGTGCTGCAAGGCTCGGTCCTGGGCCCGGTGTTGTTCAGTGTTTTTATAAATGACCTGGAGGAAGACATAGAGGGGATGCTTATCAGATTTGCAGATGACACGAAGCTGGGTGGGATTGCTAATTCTGAGGAAGACAAGAGTCAGGATTCAAAATGATCTAGATAGGCCGGAACAGTGGGATGAGACAAAATGCATTTCAATAGAGATAAGTGCAAAGTCCTACACTTAGATACGAAAAATCAAAGGCACAGATATAGAATGGGAGGGACTTGGCTTGACGGCAGCACATGTGAAAGGGATCTAGGTGTTCTGGTTGATCACAAGCTAAACATAAGCCAGCAGGGCAATGTGGCTGCGAAGAAAGGTAATGCAATCTTAGGATGCATTAACAGAAGCATTGTGTCCAGATCACAGGAGGTAGTAGTCCCACTCTATTCACTATGGTCAGGCCTCACCTGGAGTACTGTGTCCAATTTTGGGCACCACATTTTAGGAAGGATGTTGACAAGCTCGAGCGTGTCCAGAGGAGGGCAACCAGAATGGTGAGAGGGTTGGAATCCAAGCCTCACGAGGAGGCTGAAAGAGTTGGGTATGTTTAGCCTGGGAAAGAGAAGGCTTAGGGGGGACATGATTGCAGTCTTCAAATATTTGAAGGGCTGTCATGTAGAAGATGGAGCAGATCTATTCTCTCTTGCTCCGGATTGCAAGGCTAGATCTAATGGGTAGAAATTACAAGGGAATCATTACCACCTAAATATTTGGAGAAACTTCCTAACTGTAAGGGTGGTTGAGCAGTGGAACAGACAGCCTCGGGAGGTGGTGGATGCTCCTTCACTGGACGTTTTCAAGCGGAGGCTGGACGACCATCTTTCAGGTATGTTGTAGGGCCATCTTTCAGCTGTGTTCCTGCAGAGTGTAGGGGGTTGGACTAGATGACCTGCAAGATCCCTTCCAACTCTAACATTCTATGACTCTATGATTCTATGGATTCTCTACTGGCATATTGGCAATCATGCATTCTCTGTTGGCACTCATGTATTGCCTATGGGCAATCGCTGTCCTTAGTTTTAGTACGTCCCGTGGAGGATGCCTTCAATGACTACATTTACAGTGGAATCCTGTGAAGAGTTACTCCAGTCTAGACCCCTTGAAGTCAGTAGGCTTAGACTGGAATAACTCTGCCTAGGATTGTACTGTTAGATGTACAAGCTCTACTTCAGAGAGCATTTGGAGAAGGATGAGTTTTCTCTACACATTTAAATGTGTTTTAAACTCTGCATTATTTTTCTCTGTTAATGGACTTCTGTGCTTTGCACCTTGTAGTTGTATTGTTAGCCACTTTAAATGAAGAAAATAAAACAGCATACAAATATTATAAATAAGTGATCATTTGTAACTAGTATTTTAAATTATTGATTTCACCACCAGTATTGCCTGACATTGTCCTAAGACATGATTCTTGCAATGTGAGAATAAAGATTTACAAAGACACCTATCAAACACTTCTTAAGTAAACTTTATCCTATCATTAACAGTAAGTTAACATCAGAATACCGTAGCCCACAGTTTCCTCAGTCTGCTGTTTTGGCCAACTATTAACTTCCTTTAGTTTCTTGAACTAAGCCCACTCCCCTTTTTCTTCAGTGTTATTTAACATATTCCCTCATTTCTTTCCTGCAGTATCCATTTTATAACCTTCTCAGTCCAGTCTTTCTGCTCTACATAGATCTATTCAGTTTTGACTTTGGAAGCTGTGTGATGACAGTAAAGAAGAAATATCCAGATCTTCTATTAGAACAGCACAGTCAATTAACAATCAAAAAGTCATTCTACTTTTAATGCCAATGCAGCATTCCTCTGGCATGAAGTCGAACAGTGCATGCCAATCTAATTTTGTTGTCAGTCTTGCACATTTAAATTTTTCATTCTTGCTTAATTTGAATGTGATTAAAAACTTGCCAACTGGATGTGTTCTGTCTGCATGTTGTTTTCTTTCATTCATTATATTGGCATTTAGTTGTCGAAGATTATGTTAGTTCTTGCCGTGCAGTCCTGTGCGGCGTTACACTAGTCTAAACCCACTGAAATAAGTGGGCTTAGAAGAGAGTAACTCCATGTAGGAGTGCATTCAAATGTATTTTCTTTACCCATTGGAAACTTCTTCCATGTGGAACAATTGTATGTTTGAATCCTTCAGTTTTATGAACTAGCTGTGTTTGCTTCAGCAGATTTTTTTTATTTATGAACAGGGAGAGCTACATGTTTAAAGCATCAGAGTGCTTGGTTTACTACTTCCTGTCCTGGAAAATTATCATCTTCAGCAGGCAAACTTTGAGCAGCAGAATGGAAATCTGTTTCACTTTCATGAAATGTCAAGAAATAAATGAAGCAAGTTCTTATTCTACTTCAGAGTCCCTGGAGGCTGAGTTATTGAAAGGTCTTTTCTTTGATAAAGGAAAATTGGGAACCTTTAGGGAGTCACAACAACAATATCAAACATAATTTGGTCCTTTTCGTGAAAGAATTCTGTCTTCTCTCCTTTTTGTTTTGTTGGCAAGAAGTCAGTTCAGTTCTGCAGTGTGTGTGTTTTGTCACACCTAAGGTTATTTTTGCTATTGACAAATAACTACCAGCAGTTGTAATAAGATGAAAGGCTAAATAATTTAATGACTTTGAGCTTCTAATGTAGACTAGACCTTTGGATCCCTTCCTTTCCACCATTTTCTGTTAGGAAAGAAAATCCTGCAGCGGAAGGAAGGAATGATGATCTGTTTGCACTCTGTCATTCCAGTCCAAGAGCTTCTTCCTTGCTTTTCTGCCTATTCTTCATTGGCTCCTCTTATTGCTGATTTGCAGTCTGGTCGATGTGAACTACTTTTGTAATCACAAGCCCATCGGATCTTCTGAACAGGTAATTGATTGAACCATGCATCTTAGTCCTGGACAGCCCTGTGAGCTGATCACAATCCTTACCAGCTACTTTTTTTTGTTGACATAGTACTAAATCATGTTATGATATAAACATAAGAGATGGAAATATGGTAATGAATCATTCATAGTTCTTACAGATGCACCAAGTCACTAGCGTCCTGTATCAAAAAGCTTCTTCTTACTGTCCCTTCTTATTCTGCTACCAGAAGACCAAATAAGGCTTGGTCTATATAGTAATTGTTATGTCCTCAGAGACATAATGGTAGGCATAGTGAGCTAGCCTCATTATGCAGATTCAGAAACTGTATAGTATTGCCCAATCATAGGGCTTGTAGTGGGAACAACTATGATTGGTCTTAAGGTACACAATGATTGGTCCTTATGCCTATACTCTGATTGGTTAATTCGTATGGATGTTATTGGCGCGTTTTGGATACTGTGGGTGTGGCTACTACAGCCGAATGTGTATATAAACCTCTGTGTTTTATAGACTTTTGTCTAGCTGGTCTGGTCCTTAGCTGGTCTAACTTGGAGCTGAAATAAAGCTGAAATCACTTTTGAACTGACCTTCGGTGTGCTGTCTCGTACTTATCAGTAATCCATTATTCTGCTTTTTATGCTGTATGCTCACTGCCTTCCTGTTCATTGGAAAATTAAATCTTTTTTTAAGGAATAGAGTTTTCCTACACATATTAATCTGGTACAGAAAATGTATAAGTAGCTGAAGAAGATGCATATACAATATTAACAGCTGACACAATCTATTATGGACAGAGATCTTATAACTGATTCTCGATTTTAAATTTCGAAACACTTGCTAATATCAGCTCTATCTGCTTGCCCTTTGCATGGTTTCATTTACAGAGAACAATTGAATTATCTTCCTCATCATGTTTTCTATTGCTTGCATTGTTAAAAACATTCTGGAATGTTTTTTGCTTACCTGGTGAATTAAGTAGAGGAGACTCTGGAAATTTATGAATGTCTCCTGGGTTTTAATGATATGTAGGGGCAAAAAGGACAGTTTGGATTGGGAGCTCAACAGTCAGCTCTTTGCCCTGTACCTTTTTCTGAAACTCTGCACCATGGGGGAAGCATAGCAGTGCTTGCTCCATGGGGGAAGATTAGCAGTGCTATATCTCATTCTGATCTGGGACCTGGAGTGTAGATCAAAAAATCCACAAAACAGAGCCAGGGCAGAAAGAGGATTTTTCTACAAACCTGAAGAAAGCACCAGGGTTGCAGGAAAATATGAAATCTTAAAACAAATAAAGGTATTAAGAACCCAGATAATAGAATCCTCATCTATAGCTTTAAGAAATGAATGCTCATGGAGATTTTGCAATAATATATTTTGAGATCTCGGTGGCTGTCTCAGGGATTTCTACACAATGACAACAGTATTTTAGGACCTCCCAAGCTTGGTTTCTGTCAGGCAAATTTGTGTGGGTAGGGGTGGACTGGAAGTCTAAAACACCTGTCATGTTTTTTATGTAACTGATCTTGATCCAGCAGGGCTGCTACGTGACTCCCCTGAGTGGTTTGTTATCAGTCAATATTTGCAACTTGGTGAAATTTTTCCCAGTGGCTATAATGGCCATTTACACCTTGAGGGCTGGTTGACTGAAAAACATAAAGGATGGGAGTGAGGGAAGGAAATAGGGAAAGGAAAGAGAAGAAGGATAAACCAAAGAGGGGGTGGCAGAAAAAAGGTAGGTGAGTGGGATACAAGAAAAAGGATGCTGCCGGGCTAGGAAGAAGGGAAAGCTGAAGACTGGTGGGAAGAGAAACGTTGGCTGTTTGGTGGGAAGGAGAGAAGGAAGTAGGGAAAGGAGAGAGGCTGTGGGGGCTGCCAGGGGCATGTAAAGTGAAAACAGTGTGGAGAAAAGATATAGTAGAAAATGAGATTTCCTTGACCCTTCTTGTGGTTTATTAAAATTGTACTGGAAGGATAATTTACCAGATTTCTTTTTAAAAAAACAACAACCAACAAACCCATGTGAGAAGGTTTTTGAAACTTTTTAAAAAATCAGTTACTTTTTCTTCTAGTACAAGAGAGGCATAGTAATTGTATAGTTATATTGCCAAGCTAACTTCCCTTTCCACTTCAATGAAGAAGCCTTTCATTTTAAAAATTCCCCAGAGGAAAGTTTTTGAAAAGAACTTGGGGTTCATGAAGCATACTTATGACTAAAAGGAAAGATTTGTTACATTTTTAATTGCATTGCTTTTGGCTTCCTCCTTGTCTTCCTTTCTGGGGTTTAGTTTGCCCTTGGCATATATTAAAATTGAATTCTGCTAAGTAAAAAAGAGCTCAGAGGGTGTATTTGCCCCCTTGTATCCTCACAAGAGTCCTATGCAACATGCTAGGCTAATTGATGGTGGCTGGGCTTAAGTCTTTGTTGCCAAATAGAGATCTGATCAGGGATCTCCTCAATCTGAATTAAAGAGCCAGTCCAATACTCAATACTAGATCCTTTATTTTATTTATTTACTTACATATTTGTACCCTATTTTCCTTCCCATTGGAGATCAAGACTGGTTTACTTTACAACATAATTCTGCCATCCCCTTTTGTATCTTTGCAACATTCCTATGAAGTAGGTTAGGCTGAGAGAAGTTGACTGGTCCAAGATCACTCAGGCATCTTCTGTAGCAGAAAGGGGTGGGTTGTTTCCAAATGCATCTCTTCCAGATCCTAGTTTGACACTATAATCACTGTACTACATTTGATCTCTGTATCACACATGCTGTAGTACACAATGGTTATTGCAGTATATCACGTCTGTGTATCAAAGCAATATCTTACTAAATTAATAGCATCACTTTATTAGTCTTGGTTTCTGATACTGGACTGCTATAATTGTTAATGGGGAACAATGCTTCATTTTTGGGAGAAAACAAAGAGAGATCCATAATGAATCCAAGTCAAATTATGCACCTTCTCTCCTTATTCCCCTGCCCCCACAGATTTATGTAGTTTAGTAGCTGAAGGTTGTTACCACTCACCTGTAGTTTTGGCTGTAGTATGCAATACTGCATAAATTTATGTGCTTTGGAAAGCAAGGTTTAGAATCCTGCAAACGAAAATGTGTTTCTTACCTGGGCTTTATGTGAAAATAATGTTGACGTTTCTTGCAGGCTGGCCCAATAACCAAAGTGACCATATGCAAAGACAAAGATGGAAGACCCAAGACTTTTGGATTTGTGTGCTTTAAACATACTGAGTCCGTGCCTTATGCCATAGCTTTGCTGAATGGGATTCGTTTATATGGAAGACCAATTAAAGTGCAGTACCGCTTTGGTAGGTTTAACTTTATTTTCCTTTCCCCCCAACAACAGTAAGTTAATCTTTTACTTTAAGAAAATCTTATATTCTAATGGTGAAGTTGGGAAATCTTTGAATAGTTAATTCTAGTGACTGGAGCTGTGAATGTAGAAAGACAGATCTTTCTACAAGCCTGAAAAAGGACCTACATATGCAGGAAAATGTGAAATCTAAACAAAATACTTTGGTGGCTTTAAAAAAAAATCCAAAAATGATAAAAGGAGCAACCTGTAGATTTAAGCAAGGGATTCTCTCAGTGGCTGTTACTAGGCAACAACAGCATTCCAAGTTGGGTTTTAGTGAGTAAAAGGTAGGGGAGGAGGCAGGGTCCTTTCCAGGCCTATTTTGGCCTTTGAGAGAGGACTCATTAGGGCTAAGCCTGATTAGGGTTGCCAGCTCCATGTTGGGAAATTCCTGGAGATTTTGTGCTAGAGTTTGAGGACAGGGTTTGGGGAGGGGAGAGGAGAGGAGAGGACTCAACTAGATATCATAATATATAATTCCATTTTGGTTGTGGAGTCTCTCCAGAAGATTCCACATGGTCCCAAATTGGTTGGTGCCCTGGTGTGTCCTTCACAGGGTGTCCACTGGCTGTGTTCCTGCCTCCATTGGCGTGGTCCCACCCACAGAGGTGGCACCCAGCATCTCTGCCTCACTGTGCTCGGAGCGGGTGGACGGGTAGGATGCTCCAGTAGCTGGGCCCCCGACCCCGATCGTCCCACCACCATGGTCGCCCGGAGCCTGAGTGCAGGTAGCCAGCTGGGCTGTGTGCTCCAGAGGGGGGGGCTCGGCCCGATCCTGCCACCACCACGATCGTCCTCACCCGAGCCCAGCTACAGGTGGCCGGGCAGGATGCGACTGGACAACAGACACACCGGGCATTCCAGCGGGCGGGGGGGCCCTCCAGCCGAGCCTGATCCTGCCGCCGCTGCTGCCATGGTCTCCCGAGCCTGACTACTGGCAGCTGGCCAGGCTCTGACTGGATGGGGGCCAGCATGCCACTGGGCCAGATGCTGCCAACCGCGGCCCAGAGGCTGCTGACCGCGGCCCAGAGGCCGCTGGACACACCTGGGCAGCCTCTCCATTGTCCCTCAACTCCGGGGGCTGGTGAAGGGGGAGAAAGCAGAGGATCGGAGATGTCCGTGGTGTGTCTTTCTAGGGCCTGGTCTTCCTTCCACAATGGACTTTGCTCCTAGTAATTCAATAGAGCCCGCCCTCCAAAGCAACCATTTTCTCCAGGGGGACAGATTGTAATTCTAGGAGATCTCCAGGTCCCACCTGGATGCTGGCAACATTAGACCTGGAAGCAACCTCTGAGTGACTTGATACCACTTGTGTGACTCAGGTAGGCCTTGCTGCTTGCTACTGTTCAACAGCAGCTACTCTGTGAAAGCCAGTGCAGTACTGTGGTTAGAGCTTCAAAATAGGGTCTGGGAGATTGAGTTTTGAATCCCCATCTTGAAGCTCACTAATTTATTTTGAACCAGTTACATACTTTCAGCCTAATCTAGTGCAGTCCGAGAAGTGGAGAGGCTGTGGGGCTTTTAGGAAAGGAAAAGAGGGTTCTTGCGGGTCTCACTTGTATATGTATATACTGCAACTTATGTTTTCCCCCAGATGATTACATATCTGTAGGGTTTGTATATAGTTGTTTATCTAACAAGCTTGTTTATATGATTTTTGTTCAGTCACATGCAAACCTTTATTGGCATTGAGAGCACAAAACATTATAGGAATACAGCAAAATACCAAGATACATCAATCACTTACACTTTAGCTATTCAGACCCTGTCTTCTGATTGCATAATGTAAGAGTTTTGCAACAGCCTCCATTGTTTCACAATTAGAATTAAACAGAAGAAAGTGAATAATTGAGTCATCAGAATGCCAACTCTTACCATCTAAAAGTGGAGTAATAAAACAAGAACAAATATCCCTATAAAGGGCAATAAAGTATGGTGTGTGTAGTGGATTCTATATCTTTTAGAAAACAAGGACAGAGTCTGTCTACATATGGTATCTGGCGGTACCTCCCTAAAAGCACCTCCGATTGCAGAACATTAAAGCATGCAAGCATGTATGCTTTGCAATGCTTTGGGACTGTTAGACATAACAGATATTTCACAATAGAACCCATATGAGAGGTCCCCAACCTGCTTGGAGCGCATCTGCTAGCAGCGCGTTCTCTAAATTCTTGTCTTTCGATATCACGAAATCTTTGTTTGATAATAGCATAGGCTTGTTTATCCGAAAAGGGGGCTAAATAATTTGGAGATATTCCCATTGTAGAGAGTTTCTCCTCTACATATCTGAGCCATGGAGAGAGATGGGACTCAGTTAACATATGAGTAATGATACTTTTAGCTTCAGCATGAAAGTGAAGTTTAAGCCAAAAGTGAGTTGTTATCAGCCATGCTCTGGTCAATAGAAGTCTTTGATTGGTTTCTAAGCATAGAGCTGTGTGAGGAACACATGAGGGAAGTCCAAGAATTTTCTTAAAAAACTGGACTGTATTCTTTCCAAGTCCCCTTTTAAGGCCTCAATGCAGATTGGTACTCCGTAAAATAATTGAGCAGCTAATTTAGCATTAAAAACTTTAAGGGCCGCTGGCACATACTGGTTGCCCCTGGTATAGTGGAAGCGTATAATAGCTGCAGCGATGTTGTTCGCTGCCTCAATTGTCCTCTCTTTATGATAGACCCATCTGGTGTTGTAGTAAAATACCCAAGTACTTAAAGCCTTTAACTTGTTCAATAAAATGTCCTCTGATGTTCCATCTAGATGGCTTCCAGCTCTTACTGAAGATCATAATTTTGGATTTTTCGAAATTCAGAACTAACCTGTTATTTTCACAATAATCTACAAAGCTCTTTAGAAGGCGTTTCAACCCTATACGAATTAGGGACAAAGCACTGCGTTGTTGGCATAAAGGAATAAAGGGGTACGGATCAAGCCAAGTTTAGGGCTGTGATCATGGATTGGATCTAAAGTAGGTGCCAAGCAATGCTCCCTCTAAGCTGTGGAGTCTTGTGAGCAAAAATTCTACTTTGTGAGCTATTGGCATTAAAGTTGTGAGCGAGCAATTTAGCTACTGCATAAATTAGTTTGCTCTGGAGCCATCCTTCCTGAGCTAAGACAAAAATGTGTGAGCTGGAGGCCAAAAAAACTGAACTAACTCACACTAACTCAGCTTTGAGGAAACCCTGGTGCCAAGTCATTTATGAACAGATTGAACAGAAAAGGCACTAGAAGGCAGCCCTGTTTGACTCCTATATTAATTGGAGTTTTGTCAGTTACGTCACCAACATTGTTAAGTCCAACTTGGCAGGTCATATTATGATGAAGCTTCGTTATCTCTCCTTATAATATTTATCTTTTGGTTTCATAAGATTCCATGCGCTCCCATTGGCTGTAAAATGCCCTCCCTCAGCCATTGGCCCATCAGCCGCCACTCAAGAGTACTCGCGTGCCATTGGCCGGATGCTGGGTCTGCTCCTCTTCCCCACCCACTCCCCTTTTGCATGTCAGATTTACTGGCAGACCAACTCTCTCTCCTGAGGAAGACAGTTCTCTTGACTCCTGTGAGGGACTGTCCCCTCAGTGGCTGTTGGTAGGCAGCCAAGCTTGGTTCTGTGAGTAAAAAAACAAAGGACTTTCAGCATAAACCCCTCCCCCGCCCATAACCCCCTCCTCAACGGCCACTTTCCTGTCAGAATAAATGGAAAAAAGCTCTTTCTCCTGCTTAGCTTCAGCATGGCTGGCTGGCTAACGAGGAGGGCCAGCAACCATCAGACCATTTTCTTCAACTCCCCACTGTGTGGCTGACTTTCCCCTAGGGTTGCCAATCTCCAGGTAGGACCTGGAGATCTCCCACTGTTACAATTGACCTCCAGATGACAGAGATCAGTTCCCCGGGAGAAAATGGTTGCTTTGAAGGGTAGACTCTATGGCATTATAACCTGCTGAGTCCTTCCACACACACCCCAAATGCTGCCCTCCACAGGATCCACCCCCCCAAATCTCCAGGTATTTCCCTAATCAGAGTTGGCACCTGTACTTTCTCCTCTGTCAGTAAAAGGCCCTTTCCACACCTATGTTGGCCTTTGGGAGAAAACTCATTGGGCCCAGTCCTGATCAGGTTGCCAACTCCAGGTGGGCAATTCCTGGAGATTTGAGGAATGGAGCCTGGAGAGGGTGAGGTTTGAAGAGGGGTGGCACCTCAGACAGGTACGATGCCATAGACTCCACCCTCCAATCCAGCCATTCCCTGATGTGGAACCATTGTTGCCAATCTCCAGGTGGGGGCTGGAGATCACTCAAAATTACAACTGCTCTTCAGGTAGCAAAGATCAGTTCCTCTGGAGAAAATGATGGACTCTGTCATTATACCCTGCTGAGATTGCCACAGCAAATTGTCACTGAGTGCCCAAAGCTGGGGCACTCTCCCAGAGCCTCTTTCTAGAGCCCGTTGTATTTATTTCCACAACGGGCCTTATTCCTAGTTAAATATAAAAGCCTTGGTTCCATTCCCATCAGCTTGAGTTTCTCCCATAGACGTTCTCTTATGATTGAATCGAAAGAACCTTTTAGATCTAGAAAGGCTGCATATACTTTGGCGCCTTTTTGCCTCTCTTTTTTATTATTATTTTTATATTTTATTGCTACAAACACTATAAATACATGGGAAGTTCTAAGACTAACACATGAAACTACAAGAATAAAGCAAGAATCATGTTGCAAACAAACAAACTTATTTGCCTTCCTACAATTTAACGATAAAAGTATAGAAGAATGATACTAAATGCGTTCTTTCTTTCCATAGCAAAGCTCAATTAAGCCCTTATAACTAAAATTTGGGTACATTGTAGTCTATTATTTTTATACATCAGGTAATTTTTCAGAACTTCATTATATTACATAGAATTATTATTATATCCTGTGTTTATTTTTTTTCATATTTCAGTCTAACTTTTAGAGTTTTGAAAGCTGCTGCTCCTTTTTCAGAGTTAAAACCTTCTAGAGACCTACCTGGACTGCTTAAATTGTCATCAGACTCACGATCACTTTTGTCTTGTATGTTGTCCTCTGTTTTCCCATTGTTTTTTGTCGCTCCTTGTTGCTGTTCCAAGAAAGTCTTTGTTTTCTGGGCAGAGTCAATCTTCATCTTTTTATCATTGTAGTTGAATGTAAGTCCTTCTGGAAATGTCCATCTGAAGGGGATGGAATGATTATGCAGAAAAAAGGTTAAATTTTTGTATTGTCGTCTCCGTTTTTGTATCTCAAATGGAATGTCCTTCAGGATTCTCACTTCTTCACCTTTGATTTTCAGAGAGTTCCCATTTGTCACTTTCAGAATTGCATCTATAGTTGATCTTTTGGAGAATTTGACAAATATTTCACCAGGTAGCTTGTTTTTTTTAATAAAGTCTGGATAGGTTTGATAAACCAGATCCATATCATTTTGTAGTGCATCCACTTTGAGATCTATCACTAGTGCCAGTGCTTCGCTTAATATTTCTTTTAAATTCTCCCCTTTTTGCTCTGGGATACCTTGAAAATGTATTTTCTCCATTTGCAGCTGTAGTAATTGCTCTTTATCAGAGACCTTCAGTCTCTGTTTAACATCATCTATCTTAGCATCAACTTGTTTAATAGCTTTGTCTGTTTCATTTGCTCTTTTATCTATTCCCATCAGTTGTTTCTGGAAACAGTCAAACTTATTATTGATGTTAGACGTCTGGTCCAGCAGAGGGTGCAACACCACTGCCGTCCTATTAGGGAAGTCAGTAACTACTTCCGGATTAAGAGTAGAAGCCACTGAATGGGTAGTTCCTGGAGAAGGTCTTTTTTTCAACGCCATTTTCTCTCCTCTCCCTGACATGTTTACACAAGGTAAAATCCATTTAAACTCCAAAACAATTTATGTGATTTTCCAACAAAGGAGAGATTAGAATATAATCCACTACACTACAACCTATGCGTGATGCAAAGGTGAATTCTCCTGGGTAACCATAAGGGGGCCATTCAAAATAATGTGATCAAGCCTAATACACAGTTGAATTAAATGCACCCCTGTCTGATTTACATACGTAACTTTGGAGAGTCTCATCTCAGAGAGACACGTAGGTTTTGAATATGATTTTTGTTAATACAGTTGGTCCAAAAATGTACCTTGGCTGTGATCTAAAGGATGGCTCTTTCTTGCACTACCCAGTAGTATTTTTGAGTGTTATTCTTTGAACAACCCACCATAGTGCCTGTGAAGTGCATTGTCCATAGTGCATTGTCTCTTGGAGGGTTGGCAAGCAGCAAAAGCCTTCCCTGAGCATTTTACCACTTTTTTCCCTCTAGTCAGAGGAGGAGGTTCGTTCCTTCACTGGCACATCAGCTCATATTCTTACAAATGCTAATGACTCTACCAGGAAAAGTGAATGGGATGGTTAAGCCTTCTCCCTCCCTTCTCCAGGCAGGAAACAGAGTTTGGAGGGCTTTAGGCCAGACCTGCCCCAGATACAATCTTGAGGAGCAGGCTGGAGGAAACACTTCTTTGACCTTGCATGACCTGGGCAAGGGGATGGAGATAGTTAAGAAAGTTTCCTTGCAAGAGGAAGTTCCTTTCTTTTTCCATGAGATGCTGAACTGAACAGATCTCTTGTCTGAGGTTCGGAGCAGGCAGCCATTTTGGACCATGTGGCTGGCTGAAAGAGCGGACAGCAAGTGTTAAGGTAATGGCAGAGCTTTAGAGCCTGTCCTATATTTTACCATCAGATAGGGCATGTATAACTGAGAGGGACAGAGGATTTGCATTTTACCAAGTTCTTTTGTTCTCCCTTGCTTCAATCTGGTGCAGTGCTAAAAATATGCTTGAAAGCTTTTTTAAAAAATAAATATTTTAAACTGTTGATGTGAGGAGTGGTTCTCTGTATCACTGTTTCAGACACGCTATTTTAAAAGGGAGCCCCAGGAGGTGGGAAGGCAAGCAGTTGGAGCCCCAGGGGCACACAAAACCTAAACTATCCCCATGGTAGCCAGGGACTGGGCTAGCAGGAGACACTGAGGCAAGGCCTCTGCACTTGGAGGGTCCTGATCCTTTCAGTGGGAAATCTCTATATTGATAAGTGGTGGTGGAGGGCTACTTGTGAGTAAAGGAAAAGCCCCTCCAGGGAGTTGGTAACCCCCAAGAGGGCAAGGTGGAACGGGGCCTGCAGGCCAGAGTAGGCATGTCCTGCCACAGTGCCATATTGCAAACTGTCTTTGAAAGTTCCTTCCATTTTAAGAGCAGTTTGTCAGTTTCATATGGTGCACTGCTGTTATAGCAAAACAAGTCTAATCCTCCCTCCCCTTGTATTCACTGAATTAGCTTTATGGTTTTTTGAATCCTGGCCTTCATTTTGGCTTTTCAGTGTTTTGATCACGTCAGCAACTATGTATCAATAAATATCTGTATAAACGATTAGGATGTGCTATGCTAGATATTTCCTTTACTTGCTGAATTTTAAAGAATCTAAAATCTGAAATTATTCTCCATAAAAAGATGCAGAATCTATCTGGAGATTTTAGTTAATGCATTTAACACCAGTTATAGTACTGTTAGACGTTATATGAATGTTTGATTTTGGTTGCTCTTTTACATCCGGTCTGTAGGCCCCTGACAAACTCTAAAGTGTTATTGTCTATATATGAAAAGTTGTAAAACGGCTAACATTAATAATGTAAATATTGTGTTCACAGGGAGTTCACACTGTCCAGAGTTAAGCAATCATTGCCAGAATGTGGAAAGCACTGCTGATATACAGTCACCAACATACAGGTGCTAGAGTTTCTTATTTCTGCAATATTTACAAGTAATAGAGATATTTCCAGTCTTAAAAACAACAGTGTACAGCTTTTAAAGATGTCTTTTAACAGCCTTTCTCTGTTATAGTGCCATGTATCAAGAGGCTTCTAAGATTCTTGAGCTTAGAAAGGCTTCTGGGATGAGGCCTTTTGGGGTAATTCCAAGTATTATTTCAAACTGGGAGTTTCATGAGTGGAGCTCCCTGTGTATTTTTCTCTTTTAATAGCAGGTGTACTTGAGGCTGATTTGGATCAGGTACAGTGGGGCAAGAATGAACATTACAATCCTGTGCAGAGTTACATCCTTGCAATCCCATTGTAAGTCTCTCCCCTGTCCCATGCACATTATTTTTCTGGCCTGAAGTGGGCCCACGGAGATGCCATTTGACTGCTGAGGCAGGTAGCCCATATTGGTTAAGTGTCTATTTTATCAGACAGTAACAGTTTGATGGGGTTAGTACAGGTCAGGAAGATAGTATGGGAAGGCAAGACTTAAATTAGCCTCCCTCCTTTGTGCCACAATATTGATCTAAATCAGGCCTCCATGTGGTTTTTTTGAAAAAATCTGCAGGGAGCTCTATTTGCATCAGATCTAGTTTAGTCCCAAGTTCAGTGGGAACTCCCAAGGTTTAATTTCAGATTGAAATTTGCTCCTCCCCTTCAATTAATGTTTTCTCCTTTGAATAGTGTGTTGCTTTGTAGGCTGAAAAGAAATACTGGATAAATATGGCTTCATCTTACGTTGGCTCATAAAAAGAACTATCTCCTTCAGGATCCTTAAAACTGTGACCTCCTTGACACTTTGTGAATTACTTTTAAAACACAATCAATTGAATGTATGAAGCTGCTTTATACTGAGTCAGATCATTGATAAGTTCAATATTGTCTGCTCTGATTGGTAGTAGGTCTCTTGGGTCTCATTAAAGGTTTCTCATGTTACTTATTACCTATTACTTTAAAGAAACAAAAATGGAAATACCAGTGATATAACCTGGAGCTTTCTAAATGCAAAGCAGGTGCTTTAATATCTAGCTATGGCACCTCCCCAACAATTAAAATTAATTAAATTCTTTATTAGTTTGCAGCCCTTACTGATAAATTTCTTCCTATAATGTTTATTAGTTTCTAGACTCTTGATTCTGGTTATGACTAGTAGATAAAATAATCTGTTAATAAACTTGGTGGTTCTCATCAGCCCCAAATTCATGCATGCATACATACTTTCCTATCAAAATAATTCATGCAAGAAGCTCTTCCATCATCCTGAATTATTTCCTAAATGATATGTGAAGGGAATCATGTACTTTTACATGATCAAAGTGACTTTACTCCTTGGAAAGTGTGCAACCTTAATGTGTGTTCCTTTTATGGAATGGATAAGATATTCCACTGGGTAACTGAAGAACACCAATCACATCTGTCAGTCTTTGTTGGCTGAAGACTTGGAGGCCTTCTCTCACATGTCCATGTTTTTTTAATAGGAATTCAGAGCTTTATGGTACACCCCCATTACCTGTTAGTCCTTTCCAGATTAACAGTAGTCCACCTCAGGGATATTCTTCTTTTCAAAACATGGTAAGTTTGAAATAATCCTTATAAATCCATTACAGTGATAGATTGGAAGATTAGTTAAGTTGCATAATGCACAGGACAACTGTGGATCTTGTGAAAGTTCAATATACTTTCTCATAGTCTTGGAAATTGTCTTTTATTGTTTGTCTTCACCTATACCTGAACCTATACCTGATTACTTTGACAGTTTTCCTCTTCTGGGTTCTTGCTACACTGCATTCCTTTACAACTCAGAGAAGGAATTTTCTGTATCTGTGGCAATCCCCATTGTGCAACTCTGTCCTCAGCATCTAGTGGTGTAGCTGTCTCTAACAATTCCTGGTAACCATTTAGTAGTAATTGGTGGTGATGCTCCTTTGGATGACTTTAAAAGCAGTGTCAAAGGTCATCCTTTAGTAGAGCATATCACTTTTCCTGTTTTCCTTTTAATGTGGACTGAATCATATGAGCAGAGAATGAACGTGTGAACATATGATTCTTATGAACAGAGAATAAGACTGCCTGTTAGTTCCAGATGAGTAGTTCTGTTAGTATGTAGAAGAAAACAAAATAGGAGACCTTAATGACTTATGCCAGTGTTATATTCTGGTGGAAATAATCAGTTGGTCAATGATGTTGAACTCAAACAAGGTTTCTATAGGTGCTAATTTGACCACTCAGTGCCTCTGTATACTCCCAGAAGGCTGTGTGGGCTGAAATTCATGCGTATGATGCCTTATACTGAGTCACACCATTGTTCCATCAAGGCCAGTATTGTCTACTCTTGCAGCAGTGTTTCTTCAGAGTCTCATGATGAGGTCCTTCATGTTACGCACAATCTGTTTTGTGTAACTGAAGATTGAAGCTGGGACCTTTTGTGTGCAAAGTGGACACTTTGCTCCTGAAACTTGACCTCTCCCCAAGATCATCTTGGGTCATTTTATGCTTGTATAATGGAGAATTACTTCATTAGATAGCTTGGAGAAAGGCAATTGAAAAGCTTGCATACTTCCAAACTATGGATTCATGATTTTCTGTTTTCTGAGGTAAATCTAAAAATAACTTATCACTTATATTATCACTGTTTGAAACATGACATTGATGTCTCTTTTATTTTCTAGATGACTTATTTCTTAGCACAGCAATATATACCATATAATCCAGTGCAACAACAGTTTCCTTACTACCAGATGATACCACCTCCACCACAGTTTCCAAGTTTTCCTGTATCACCCTACTCAAATCCTGGGCAAACCTCTTTTGAACATGTGTACTCAGAACCAAAGACCCACACGCTACATCCGCTGAATGAAGACATGCATAAAATGAAGAGACAACGTGAAACTAGTGATAGTGACAGTAGCGTGGAAAGTGATAGGAAAAAAACAAAGAGAAAATGACTGTATAAAGATATAAGCATTATATAGTGGTATTGACATCATTGTTTTCAGTTTTGCTATGTAGGAGACTCTCTTTGTATGTTACAAAATGGTATTGTGAAGAATATGACATACTTATTACAGTAACTACAGTCTGAAGGAGATTTACAATGGATTGGAAGAAAGTATTATGAAAGTAGACTTTTTCCCAATTAAAAATAGAGAGGTAACATTTTGGAGTTTTATTTACCATAGCAGAATGCTTCATCAGGTCCAGTTAATGCACATATGTGCAGTCTTGGAAATGAGCTGAATAGATGCAACACTGTTGATAACTTTAGCATGGCTTGCAGTTTAACACTGTTCAGTGAAAGCTTTCCTTTTGTTTTGTTTTGCCAATTTAATATATAGTTCAGCCCTTCCTAGATTGTTCCATTTTAGATTATAGACAGGACACCGCATGTTGGATTGCTCCCTCACATTAAAAACAGCAACAACAAAACCCTCCATGCAGAATGCTAGCATGGCAGAAGTCTTAATGGTGATGTGTTAGTGTATGTTCAGGAGGGGTTTTTTTAATGTGTGTGTATGTAGGGGGGGCATTAAATATGTTATCCTGCTGCATCCAATGATACAATCCCAACCGGTTCCTATTGCTATGTTTCAAGTGGCTATAAGGATGCAGTTTGATCCTATACAACTTTGTTTGAAAGTACCATTATATTCAATTTGTGCTCTCTCAAGTAAGTATGCATAGGATTTGAGTCTGCTTTGGTAATACATAAACTTGTAATCAGTAGAACTTCATTCTACATACATATATTTAGGAACAGATATCAGGATTATAATTCATTCACATCTACTAAAGGGATTTAAAATGTACGTTGCAAGTTCCTCATGTCTCTGGAAACAATGATGAGTCCTTAAAAATATATGGTCATATTTTGAAGATATAAATGCTTTATGAAACAGTATCTGAACTCAAGGGCTTACATATGCTAGTATCTCTAGGAGATTCTGATTTGCAAGGTCTGTATAGCCATCCTATTATGTATGTTTGTTTCCCAAAGGGAATTTTTAATACAGAAAACATGAGTTTTCAGAGTGTCACCATGTGATGCAACAACAATATTAAAGCTTCTTGTCTGTATGAAAATCTACCTTCTGATAGTTGAAAGTGTGTTTTGTATCTGAAGTGGATCTGATGTTACTTTACTGTTGAAAATATAACAAACGTATAGACAGCGTGTCTAGCTTTGATTCATATGAAGAAAAATAATATACTGTGTTATCCCTATATCCAAATTCATATGATACTACAGGTCTAACCTGTAGAGCTATATCATGGCTCATTTGCTAGCAGCAATACTGAGGTAATTTCCTTCTCTAGCTTTCTAGATAATATGATACAAAAGACCAACCTGTTAGTGTCAAGATCCTCTGTAATAAGACATCTGTGCATTTGGCAGATGTCAGTGGCTTGGTGTGTAACAATGATTAACATTAATTAATCACAGGAGGAGCTGAACAGTTTGCCTGACTATGCAGTTTCTTAAAATAACAGTCATAATGCAAGGCATGGTGAAAACTAAGGCTGACTGAAGAACTCCAATAGGACCTGCACAAACCGGGTGAATGGGTGACAATGTGGCTAACGAAGTTCAATGTGGCTGGTAAGTGTAAAGTGATGCACACTGGGACAAAAAATCCCAGCTTCCAAGTATAGGCTAATGAGGTCTGAACTTGCTGAAACTGAGAGGGGAAAAGATCTTGGGGTCATAGTGGATAATACAATGAAGATGTCAGCCCAGAGTGCTGCAGCAGTGGAAAAGGCAAACTCTGCTAGGGTTTATTAGGGAAAGGGATTGAGAATAAAACGGCCAATGTTGTAATGCCCTGTATAGATCTATGGCGCGCCCTTATTTGGAATACTGTGTGCAGTTCTGGTCAGCATATCTCAAAAAGGACAGCACAGAGCTGGGAAAACATGCAGAGAAGGACAACCAGGAGAATTAGGGGGTTGGAGCACCTTCCGTATGAGGAAAGGCTGAAGAGTCTGGGACTTTTCAGTTTAGCAAAGAGACAACTAAGAGGGGACATGACAGAAATTTATAAAATTATGCATTGGATTAAGAGAGTTGGCAAAGAACTTTTTCTCCCTCTCCCAAAATACTAGGGCATCTAATGAAGCTGATGGGCAGTAGATTCAGGACAGACAAAAGGAAACACTACTTTACACAGAATGATTAAAATGTGGAATTTGCTGCCAAAAGATGTAGTGATGACCACAGGAATAAACAGCTTTAAAAGGGGATCAGTCTATCAGTGGCTACTATCCATGGTGACTGAGGGGCACCTTCACATTCAGAACCACTAATCCTCTGAATCTCAGAGCCTGGAGGCAACATCAGGAGAAGGCCTAGGCCTTTCTGTCTTGTTGGTCCTCCAGAGGAACTGGTTGGCCACTGTGTGAGACAGGATGCTAGACTGGATGGGGACTACTAGTCTGATCCAGTAGGGCTCTTCTTATGTTCTTATGTATATCTACATCCCGAAATACAACTAAGTTAGAGTCCAATGGCACCTTTAAGACCAACAAATTTTTATTCTGGATTTGAGCTTTCATGTGCATGCACACTTCGTTAGATGATGAAATGGAATTACATATCATAGTTGTATATATAGGAGTGGCTTGTTAAATTAGCATGCAAAATACTGAAAATATTTTTTAAAACTGATCAAAAGAATGACGTGCTCAGTTTCTTATCATCTGTTTCAGGTCACCTGGAAGGGAAAAGCAACATAGGTAATAAATATGTTAGAACTAGAGATTCGTATGTCCTAATTCGTGAGAATCTCATCCTTAGACCCCCATCCATCTCCTTTCTAGCATGGAGGTGAACTTTACAGCATCTTGGCTGTGCAGAGTATATTCCTTGTCCCCAAAAGAGAACAAAATTTAAATTGACCATTCCAAATTACACTACATATTTAATTACATTCTTAATTATTAAGAGCAATAATAACATTTTGTTTCACTAAAACATGGAGTTAACTGACAGAATCCTTTTCCTGGGGTACTGTGTTATTGTCAGAGATCAACAAGATATTGTATTGCATTACAATCACTACTATACTCTTTCAAAAAACAGGAAGAAAAGAAAAGCATCAAAATATAGGGGATGTATAGCCCTACCTGGTGAGAATACAAATGTGAGGATTGAATGGCCGTGATGACACAGGCAGTTTGGCCTGACACAGGCACTCCTCTCCTCCAGATCAAATGGGCACAGTCAGACAGCCACATCTGTCAGGCGTTTTCCAGCCATACTTATCCTGTCATAGGATGACTTGGAACCAGGTTAAAAAGGCACCACATCACAAGAGGTGTTTTCGGTTCCCCATGCAGTCATTGCACATGGCCAGATGTCTGAACTTGGGGCAGCGCACACAAAACAGATTTGGCAGCCTAAACTTGCAGATCCATTCTTTTTTAAAAATGCCTATATGCACATGTGCATGCATGCACATATGGGTGCGCATGCACTCCTATGCGCACCCATGAATTTTGGAATTTTTTTGGCAGTGCGCTCTGTGACTGAAGCACTGCAATAATGTGGATGCTTTACCACGGGATGTCTCCGTGGGTAACCTGCAGCAGGGTGTGCTGTGCTATTGATGTGTCCCACAACACTTTAAACAAGTTCAGTTAGAGGTGGCGCCATATCGCACCAAGCCACCAGTGTGGCCATGGCCAATGAGTTAGTATATGTAATGGGAAAAGAAACCAATATCCCTGTTAAGTTCTGGCGGGATATGTTTGTTCCGAGTGTTGTAATAACTTGTAATTCAGCTATTTCCCTTTCCATTCTGTTCCTGAATTTCCTTTGCAATAAAACAGCTACTTTGAGGTCAGCCATTGAATGCTTTGGAAGGCTGAAGTGTTTCCCTACAAGTTTCTTAGTCTTGTGATTCCTGATGTCAGATTTGTGTCCATTTATCCTTTGGCGAAGGGTTTGTCCTGTTTGTCCTATGTAGAGAGCCGAAGGGCAATGCTGCCATTTAATGGCATATACAACGCTAGAAGATGAGCAAGTGAATGCACCTGAGATGGTGTAGTTGGTGTTGTTGGGTCCAGTGACTGTGTTGGCAGGGTATATATGGCAGTAAGTTGGCATCTGGGTTTATTGCAAACTCTGGTACCAATGTCCATGTTCAAATGAGATGTTGCATTATTGTGGGTGAGGCGTTGTCTGAGATTGGGGGGTTGTCTGTGTGCAAGAAAAGGTTTACCTCCCAGTATTTGTGAAAGAGAGCTGTCATTGTCCAGTAGAGGTTGTAGGTCATTGATGATGCGTTGAACTGTTTTGAGTTGAAATTTATATGTGACCACAATGGGTGTTCCGTTATTGTCTCTTTTGGGCTTGTCTTGTAACAGGTTTTCTCTGGGTACCATTCTGGCTTTGTTAATCTGTTTCATGACTTCATTAGGTGGTGCTATGTATTGGGACTGAATCATTCCAGGTCTGTCATACCAGAGACTGGCTGATCTTGGAGCACAAGAACAATAGCCTACTAGGACTCTGAAAATAACCAATCAAGTAGTAATGTTATGTAAATAGCCTATCATTGGGAGTGGGGTGTGTTTGGGTGTGGCAACTGCATGCAATAAAACAGAGCTGAGGCTCTGGAGTCTTGTCTTGCTCTTGCTGAAATCACAAATAAAATTGAGCTGATCACTAGACTTGAGCCTGCTCATCCGTGGAACCCAATATTTAACAGTGGCGAAGAGGATGGGATTCTGTTGAGCAAGCCTAGAGCCCATCTGCACCGCACTGTGCACCGAGCTCCAGTGCCACACGCACCACATCACTTCCGGGACCATGGTTGCCACTCTAGAACATCTGCTGGAATTTGACTCCGCTCACCCAGAGCTTTGGGAAACCTGGGTAGAGCGGCTTAAGTACTTCGTACTGTTCCAGGACATTGAGGGAAAAGAGGAGAAGAAGGCTTTACTGCTCAGTTCTTGTGGAGTTGCAACCCTAAGGCTAGTCCTGAGATGCCACCTGCAGGGCCTGCAGCAAGACAAGCAACATCACACACACCTGCCACTCCAAGGCAGCCCAGAGAGACACTGCCACACACCAGGTGTCAGCAGATCTGCACACCACTGCCATCCACCAACATCAGGTATTGAATTTGCCACGGGACACCCCTGATAAAATTAAAGTGACGGTGCTCATACCTTGCAAGATGGAACTGGACACAGGGTCCTCCATCTCCATCATCTCAGAAGAGACTCTCCAGAGGCTCTGTCTACAAGGGAGTCCCTGCCGTAGACCCACTGGTTTCACTCTCCGGGACTTTCAAAAGAACAAAGTGGCCATTAAGGGATGGGGCAAATTCCACATGAAATACAGGCAGTTTGAGGGAATTTTGGACTTGATGGTGGAAGGGCGGCTCACCAGCTTACTTGGACTGTCCTGGTTTGCGCCCTTGGGATTCAAAGTGATGGGGGTGCACCACATGCAGTCCTCAGACTTTCAGTAATGTGTGTGACAAATTCCCTGCCATCTTCAATGGGAGCCGATCCACAGGCCCCCCTGTATCACTTCAACTCAGCCCCAAGGTGCAGCCCATCTGCCTCAAGGCCCGGAGAGTTCCGTTTGTGCTCAAGCCCAAAACTGAGGTGGAGCTGGACCGTTTGGTGGCACAGGGAGTTTTAGAGCCAGTTCCCCACACCACCTGGGAAACTCCCATCGTAACCCCAATTAAGCCATTGCCGCTGTCCCATGTAGTCAAGTCAAGTCAACTTTATTGGCATATAACAGTAGAACAAAGTCATTATAAAAATATATGTAGGACACTGTATTACAAATACATTGGATAAAATAATAGGTTACAACTACTTTTTCGAGGCATAGCAGCATGGCGGATTGAGGGAATTTAGCCACTTTCTCAGTTACTTCAACAGAGGAATCATTCAAAAGTTTGTAAACTTTATGGGAATCTGAAAAACCCATCATGTTGGCCAGTATAGAGTTTAGATATTTAGCGCGTATATTTACATAAAAGTGGCATCACAACAAAACATGTAAGACTGTCTCAACACATCCAGATTCACAAGGGCAATGTCTAGCTGCATATGCTATCTTATTGAATCTGCAATATAGAATGGCAGATGGCATGGCCTTGCATCTGGCTAAAGAGAAAGCTCTGTGTAGTTGTGGCGCTTGTAGGGAGGATAAATATGAAGCCATCCTACCTACAGTGAGGGGTATCTCACAGCTCAGAGGAGAGCAGGTTTTGTTGGCGAGATTATGTAATTCCTGACACTCAATATCCAACATCCTCTGTTTGATTAACTGGAGCATAGTCAGTGAATCCAAAAATATACCCAAGGCCTTTATTTTTTTCTCAACATATGTTAGCAAGTTTGACATGTTAGACTCTGAGAGCATTTGGTATATGAGGCTCCCTGGGTCAGAATTATAATGTAGATGTAGCCAATATTTAAACGTCATAAGCCATGCTCTGGTTTCTACTAAATTCAGACCTGTTTCTAAGCAAAGAACTGTATATGGGACACACTTTGGCAAGTCCAAAACTTTACGTAGGAATTTGGACTGGACGCAATCAGTGGCACTGTCAAGAGCTCTGATCCATATCGGGATGCCATACAATAGTTGTAAGATCACTTTGGCATTAAAGATTTTTAATGCAGCTGGTACAAATTGGTTACCTCTACTGTAGAAAAATCGTGTTACAGCTGAAGCACTGATATTAGCAGTATTTATTGCATGTTTGTGTTGGATAAACCAAGACACATTGTATTGAAAGTAGAGGCCAAGGTATCTGAAGTACTTAACTTGTTCTATTTCTTTTCCGCCAATTATCCATTTAAATGGCTTCCAAGTTTTAGAGAAGACTAGGATTTTTTATTTCCCATGATTCAGCTATAACTTGTTAGTTGTAAAGAACTCAAGGCAGCAGGTCAATAAGTGTTTTAAGCCAACTCTGGAGTGGGACAATAATACTGTATTATCAGCATACAGAAGTAGGGGTACGTGTAAAGAGCCAAGTTTGGGGCTATGATAATCAACTCCTGTCAAGTGATGGGCAAAGTCTCTGAAAAAAAGAAAAAGGCCCGGAGAGTTCCGTTTGTGCTCAAGCCCAAAATTGAGGCGGAGCTGGACCGTTTTAGAGCCAGTTCCCCACGCCTCCTGGGAAACCCCCATCGTAACCCCAATTAAGCCAAATGGGGATGTCTGTATCTGTGTAGGCCTTTGGCTGCTGGACAGGAGAGAGGTGCTGATGGCCTACTACTCCAGGGTCCTGTCGTCAGCCAGGCAGAACTACTCCCAGATTGACAAAGAGGCCCTTGCAATTGTGGTGGGAATGAAAAAGTTCCACGATTACCTGTATGGCTGCCCCTTCACCATCACAACTGATCACAAGCTTGGTCTCCTCACCCCCGACCACCAGACGCTGCAGATGCTGTCACCCAGGGTCCTGCACTGGTCCATATTTCTGTGAGGTTACCAATACACCCTGCAATACTGTCTGGGGAAGTCCATGGGACACACAGACGCTCATAGCTGCCTCCCACTCAGGTCTGGCGACCTGGATCCGGGCTTCACACACCAAATCCTGATGATGGCAGACCTGCTGTACTACCCTCTGCATGCCACAGACATTTCCCGCCACACTGCCAGGGACCGTGTCCTCTCCTGTGTTTTGGACTGGGTGGGGAGGGGATGGCCCATGGATTGGGTGGGCCCAGAATCCACAGCATTTGCATCCTGTCAGGATGAGCTCTCAGCATACAAGGGGTGCATCCTATGGGGTAGCTGGGTAGTGATTCCCCCACCGCTGCATAAACAGGTTTTGGTAGCCCTGCATGAGACCCACCTGGGAATTGTGAGGATGAAAGCTCTGGCCAGGAGCTATGTGTGGTGGCCAGGAATGGAAAGCAAAATTGAGGCCTGGGTACAGCATTGCCAGGCCTCCCAGGAGATGCGCCCCAAACCTCCAAGGGCTCCCATTCACCAGTGGGAGTCTATCCACATGCTGTGGGCACAGGTACATTCAGACTTTGCCAGCCTGTTCCAAGGGCAGTTGTTCTTTCTCCTGGTAGACTCCTACACCAAGTGGCTGGAAGTTGTGCCAGTCTCCTCTACCTAATCCCTTGCAGCCATCCGGGCCCTGAGACAGATTTTTAGTACACATAGTCTACTGGACACGGTCATGACTGATAATGGCACTGCCTTCACCTCGGGAGAGTTCAAGGAGTTCCTGGACTGGAGCCTCATCATGCACATGAGGTCCGCTCCTTTCCACCTGGCTACCAACGGACAAGCCGAGCAGATGGTGTGCATGACCAAGGATGCCCTAGAGCGGCTCACCCACAGGGACTAGGGCCAACGGCTGGCTGTCTCCTTGTCCGGCCATCAGGTAACCCCAAGTGTGTCCACCAGCTGCAGCCCTGTGGAACTCTTAATGGACTGCCACCTCATGATGAGTCACTGGACCCCTATCGTACAAGGTATCGACGGATGGGGGCCAGCTTCTACACAGACACATTGATCAGCTCCGCCGCCACCTGCTGCCCACGGAGCCTGACTTATCTTCTGCTGAGAAGGAGGATAACGGCCTGGAACCATCGCCACTGCTGCTGACCAGGAATGACCCCCCTTACAACAGCATGCAGCCTGATTGCTGGGAAGAGGAAGGCCCTGCACAGTCTGCTACAGACCTCCTGGACTCTGTTCCCAACTTGCAGGACTCCAGTGTGGTTCTTGCTTCACCAAGCTCGGCTCCGGTGTTGTCTCCACCCCCACAGGAGCCCCGGCATTCTCAGAGGAGACATCACAAGTCAGCATACCTTGAAGACTGTGTCTGTTACTGTGCTTTGGATCTTAGAGGGGAGGAGTGTTATGTATTGGGACTGAATCATTCCAACAGAGTCTGGCTGAGCTTGGAGCCCAAGAACAATAGCCTACCAGGACTCTGAAAGTAACCAATCAAGTAGTAATATTATGTAAATAGCCTATCACTGGGAGTGGGGTGTGTTTGGTTGAGGCAATTGCATGCTATTTAACAGAGCTACGGCTCTGGGGTCTTGTTTTGCTGAAATCACAAATAAAGTTGAGCTGATCACTAGACTTGAGTCTGCTCATCCATGGAACCCACCATTTAACACATGGATACTTGAGTTCCAAAAGGTCTGTTGTAGATCCCTCAGGTGGGAATCTCTGTCTGTAGGATTGGAACAGATGCGGCTATAGCATAAAGCCTGGCTGTATACAATGGATCTTTTAGTGTGTTTAGGATGGTAGCTGGAAGCATGTAGTTATGTTTGTTAATCAGTAGGTTTCCGGTATAAGGTGATGTTTATGCATCCATTGCGTAGTCTTACAGTAGTGTCCAGAAAATGAGTTTCTTGCATAGATTGGTTCATTGTCAGGTTGATGGTGGGGTGAAAATATTTGAATGTCTGGTGGAATCAGATGATAATCGAAACAGATGATAACCAGAAACTGAGCGTGTCATTTTTTTAATCTGGTTTTTAAAAATATTTTCAGTATTTTGCATGCTAATTTAACAAGCCACCTCTATATATGCAACTATGATATGTAATTCCATTTCATCATCTGACGAAGTGTGCATGCACACGAAAGCTCACCTCTTGAATAAAAATTTGTTGGTCTTAAAGGTGCCATTGGACTCTAACTTTGTTGTATTGCTTCAGACCAACACGGCTGCCTGCCTTGATATATCCCCAAATAGATACTGATGCAGTTTGATTGCATCTACTTTTCCTCTCTTTTACTCCTGTCTGCTTAATAGGAGAGGAATTTTGTTTTTAACCTGTTACTTACACACTGGTTGCTGAGCATATTGGAAGAATGTGTTATCTATAACTAAAGAATCCTGACCTCTCTTGCATGTCCTTTCATCACTCGACTGTAATATCAAATGATGTCTTGCATGCAGGGGTCATTTCCTGCAGGAGTGCGGTGGAGTGGTGCTCCAGCAGTAAGGAGCCCGAAGCGCCCCCCCATTCCTGGCCCGCCAGCACAGATGGATGTGCCAGGGAAGGCCTGCAGAGCCCTCTGCTGCCTGGGGGGATTTAAATGCCTTTCTTTCCCTTCCCCAGATGGGAAGGGGAGAGAAAGGCATTCTAAACATGCCTGGGTTCCCTGCCTGATCTTCTCTAGGTGCCCCACAGCCATGGGGCACCTGGAGAATATCGGGCAGGGAATGCAGGCATGTCTGCCTCCCTGCCGTCCCCTCTCCTTCTCCAGCCAGTCTGCTGTGGTGGGCTGTTTCCCCTGAGCCTTCTCTGCTTTTGCAGAGAAACTCAGGGAAGGGGGGGGGATTTAAATGCCTTTCTTTCCCTTCCTCACATGGCATGCTTGCCCTTTGCAAGGGGGTGTGGCATATGCAAATGAGTTATGCAAATTAGGTCCTGCACCTCTTCTTTTACGAAATGATCCCTGCTTGCATGTATGAATGGACCATTTCTCAATAACACCATGGTTTGTCTTGGTCTTCAGTCAAGTCAGGTCACACTGTTGAGCTGGTCATATATAATGATTGTTTGGCTAAAGAGATTCTTCTCTCTTTGGAAACTAACATATATTGTGACTTGAACTGTCAAGTGAACATGCACACATTGTTAGACAATGAAATGGAATTGCAGATCATAGTTGTATATACAGAGGGTGGTTTGTTAACTTAGCATGCAAAATAGTGAAGATGTTTTTAACAGATAAATTTAAATGTAATTCTCTGTTCTGGGGATAAGAAAAATACTCTTCACAGCCAAGATGCTATAAAGTTTGCCTGCATGCTGGAAAGGAGATGGATGGGATCTAATGACTCGATTCCCACAATCTCCAGTTCTGACATATTTATTACCTATGTTGTCCTCCCCAGTTAAACCCAAACAGATTATAACCAAAAACAAAGTTTGTCATTCTTTTTATCTGTTTTTAAAAAATCTTCACTATTTTTCATGCTAATTTAATAAGCCACCCTCTATATATACAGCTATGATCTGTAATTCCATTTATTGTCTGACAGAGTGTGCATGCACAGGAAGGCTCACACCTTGAATAAAACTTTGTTGGTCTTAAAAGTTCTGCTAGATTCTAACTTTGTTCTATTGCTTCAGACCAACACAGCTGCCCACCTGTATCTGTCAAGTGAACAGAAAGACTTCATTTTTTTATAGAGCTGTTGGCACGGTAACTGTTGCTTCAGAAGAGAGTTTTGCCCCATCTTATCATAAATGTCATTTTGGCACAAGATTCTTTAACATTTTTGCCTCCTATGTCCTCAACAATCCATAAATGTCTAGTCACTTAAATTGGCTGTGTGGTGCTAGCAAAGGGCTTCTGATATGAACCCCTCTGACCCAGGCAGGTTGTGCTCCTATGTCGTTATTTTACACGGGAAACCAAAACAGATAGCAAGCTCAGCCTGTGTAATGCTGGTATGCTGGAGGGAAGGATGTAGAAACCTACGGTGTAGCTTCTTCAACTACCGGTTCCAACATGTGCTAAGCCATTGGGAAACAATATTCCTGGGAAATGAGAGCGAGAGCGAGAGCGTGTGTGTGTGTGTGTGTTGTACGAAAAAATGCTCTCCCAGAAAGAAGGGATGATAATTAATGGGTGCAATTCAGAACACATCACAACAAGTCAAGGGAAGAATGCTTTAGTTGTAGGATTAACGAGACAAAAGCAGATTTTAGTCTGACCTAGACCTCAGGTTCTTCAAGTGTCAGCCCGATTCACCTCAAATGCACGTGATTTTTTTAAAAAAACTACGATCAAAATAATATATGCTTAAATTAGAGGCTATGTCTTGACGGCCGCTTTGACGAGCTCCTATTTCGGATACTATTCACTCCGTAGCCCTTTCCTCCGTCATCTGTCCATACCTGCTGTGTTGTTGACATTGGACCCAGCCAGACCCGCCCTGATCTGCAGACGGGCGCTGGATTGGCTGGCCTCAGTCTTCAATCAGAGGCGCTCAGTCTGTTAATGCCGCCTCTGCGTGTAGGTCACTTTAAGAGCCGTAGCCAGCGGCACTATTCCGGTTTTCTCCAAGAAGTAAAACAGATATGTTGGGTTCATTGCCGGGAAGCAAGGAAGCGCTTTATCAGAGCCTGCGGCCCTTCAACCGAAAGGTAATTTGCACGGCGATTTGCTCCAGGTTTGCATTTTTTGGAAGGGAATGATCAGAAAACCTGCTTTCTCCCATTGCAAGTTGGGCAGAGAATCTGAAATGCTCAGGATAAAAGATACATGGTATTTTCTAAAAAGTGACCTGCCCCGGTGTTACCTTTCAAAGAGCTCCACCCGATCACAGACTGATCGCTGACCGGGAAGCCGCCGTCTCTCAGTCAGAGACATGACTGCACTCCGTACATGTTCAGAGGCATTCTGTCTTTGTTTCATGTACCATGTTTGAGTCAGGGTGAAATGTGCTAAAGCTGTTTCCTGTTGTCCAGAGAAAGGAGATTCAACGAGGTGAGCATGTTATTAATTCAGTCAGCACGACTTCTTTCACGCAAGGTGGAGCTTTGTTTCGGGAGATATTGCTCTCGCAAAGGGCAAAGTTCAAGGGCAGCTCAAGAAAATCATCAGATCTTGCTTGGTTTGGACCTCTGGCCCAATAGTTGTAGACATGTCTGGACAACGTTTTCAAGTAGCTGCCTAGTTAGCTTGCGCACGTGCGTGTATACTTTAGAAAATCTGTTTGTTTGTTCTACCACTTTTCCACACACACAGAAACAACCCTATTAACCATAAAGAGACAGTTGTTATTGAAGTTAATTTCTTATTTAATGGTGGTGGGTGGGTCTTAGGGCTTGAAGTCCATATCCCAGACTGGCTCCTTAGTCTAAGGTGAGGGGAATACATTTTGCAGGTATCAGGCATTCTGTTGCCATTGTCACAAATGGCATCAGTATTATGCTTTTATGAATGTTACTTACAAAAGAAATTGAGATATCTATTTTTAACTGACTATGTATTGTGCCCCATTAATTCTTGAACTCTATCTTGCAACAGCTGCTATTGGGTCACAAATACTGAAAGGTTCAGGTCATATCAATGTATTTACCTATAGTAGAGGCTACCTGCTTTGTCTCTGAGAGATTCATTGGCCCACCCCTTTGGTTTTTAAAGGCTTGTTTTTATATGGTGATGTTTTAAATTGTAAGCTACCTTGAGTAGGACTCTGAAGAGGTAGCATAGAAATAGCGTAAACAAATAAATTTCTAATCTTCACTGGAGGTGTAATTTTGCTTTGATGCAGAGACACAGTGGAATTGTATATTCTCTGAGACCGCATGCCCAGAACATGACATTCAGAAATAGTGGAGGAGGTGCTGCTCTGAAGCTAGAAAGTGTTTTACACATTCTAAAAGTAACCTTTGTTAGAACACTTATGTCTTTGTTTTGAATTTAAGAAGAGCCTTACTGGATCAGACTAGTGGTCCATCTAAAACAGCATCCTGGCACTGGGATTCAGAGGTTGAATGCTTCTGAAGGTTCTGCTCAGTCACCATGGCTAGTGGCCACTGATAGAGCTATTGTCCATGAATCTATTTAATCCCCTTTTAACTTTTCCATTCCTGTGGCCATCACTACATCACTCTCTGCCTAAAGAATATTTCCTTTTGCATCCAGAAAAGTATGCTTCAGGTACTAAAAGTCTGGGAAATTCTGTTGTAGCTTCTGTAAAGGCTTGGATCTGACAAAATTTGGAATGAACCTTTCCAGCTTTCTCCCAAAAGCTACTGGTCCAACTCCCTGTGTCCTCCCCCAAGCTGCTCCTGATGGGGTGGATAAGGGGATAATTGCAACAGGAAGAGGCATACATTGGGCACCTTTCCCCTTGTGAAAACTGCTTTCTCTTCCTACTGTTTTAATATTATGAAAATGTCCAGTTGTTTTGAAAAACAGTTTTCAGAACTGCACTCAGGGCATTGATACGACACACAAAATGTTCGAGGGAATAAATTACTTTTTAGTCATAGTTTATTTCCCTGGTAGTTGCACAACTTTGGGACTTGCACAATTATGGGCAACTTCATACAAGATTTTTGTGGAAACAATAAAATTCCTGGTATTATATTGCCCTGAGCTGTTCGCAATACTTTGTTTGGCATACGTTTCAGAAAATGAAGGGGAGGGCACTCTACTGTGGCACCTGGAATGGGGATGAGCATCCCATTTTGCAGTCCTATTAGAAAATGCTCTGTAGATGGGATACTGCAAGTATGGCAGCCTGCTCACTATGAGAGGAGTGTTATCTTTAAATTATGTACTTTTTAATCCTTTGCACTGAATTTGTCCTGCTGTCGAAGTGTAAATGTATGCTGTGGGAGGAAAATGAAAAGAGGGAAGGGAACAAAAAAGGCTATAGTGGAAAATGAAGGTCTTCTTTGGCTCTTGGAAAAAGAGGTAAATAACAGTACTGAAAAAAAAGACACCTGAGAAACGAGGGGATTTAGAGCATCAGTACCTTATCAGGTTTCCAGAAACTGCGAGCTACTAGTTGTAGAAGAAAATGGATTATGCAGTCTCTTAGCAGTATGCCTCCAGACGGCTGGTGTGTTTTTACTTGCCTTTTAAAGAATTCCAATAATATACTTAAAACTAGATCATGCTTGCTTCAGTCATCCATTTCAGTTCTAGCAATGATTGAATAGTTCTGATGACTATCGTGCATGTACAAATTGATCATAAAAATTAATAAATGGATAATATTGTAGTTGGCAGAAAGCCCTTATTTGGGAGCAACAGAAGATGGTATGGTCTAGTAGGAATGAGAACATAAAAGCAGCCTTTGTTCATTAATTTGTCCAACTCTTTTTTTAAGCCATTGGGTTTCACTAGGCAGATTCCATAATATTTTGTATAAAGTAATTTCTTTCATCTTTCTCAAATCAAATGCCAGTCCATTTCATTTGATGAATAAAGGGTCTAATATTATGTACTCTATGCATTGGCTCTGCATCGTTCATAATTTTTTAATGACCCCTCTTCATTTGCTGTCTTTCTTTCCAAACTAAAAAAAATGTATTTTTGTAGCCTTGTGGAAAATGATAAAATTCCTTGATCATTCTAGACACATTTTTGTCACCTCTTTTAGCTCTACGAACTCCTTTTGAGGTTGAGAAAACAAAATTGTTCATAGTCTTCTAAATATGGCTGCAACAACAGTCAATTCAAGGGCATCACAATCCTGGCAGCTTCATTTTTTATTCCTTTGCTAGTAATTCCTAACATAGAATTTGTTGCTTGCTGCATGGTGATATCTTCGATCTATCTCAAGTGCCCCCAACCTTTTTAAACTCCAGGCACCTTTGAATGATGGGCACAACCACAGAATGACTGCACCTGGAGGCAGAACCAACCTCCAAATATCAAGGAGGCAGGTTATGCAGAAATCTAATAGTTACTGTCAGGGCAGGAATATTCCAGGACTGGGTACCAGACTAGCTGAGCTTGGAGCTCTAGAACAATAGTCCACCAGGACTCTGGAAGTGCCTAATGAGTAACTTCTATTATGTAAATAGCCTATCGTTGGGAGTTGGGTGTGTCTGGGTGTGGTTTTTGCATGCTTTTTAAACAGGGCTGTTGCCCTGAGGTTTCACTCTTGTTCCTGAAATCACTTAATAAAGTAGAGCTGTTCACTGCAATGTGTCTTGAACCCAGTATTTAACAATTACTCTTCAATATTTCAGACAAAAGCTCTGATTAACAGGATGTCTTTAAAAATGAACATATTACTACAAAATAATTTCTTGCAAATCCACAGGTTACCTTCAGTGAGACAGTGAAGATAGTTGGGCTCTGGTGGCTGCTGTTGAGGAAGCAGTTTTTAAAAATCTGAACAGCCAATCACAAGGCCTGATGGGCGAAAGTCCCACTGACTCCATCCACTGTATAATAATACTTGGCAGGCATCAAGAAACGCTGGGGACCCCTGATCTATCTACTGTGATCCCAAGATCTCTTGATTGGATTCACTTGATTGCAATGGTGTCTCTTTAGTTCTTAGTGCTGCACATAGTTTTTACATGTAGCTGAGAAAACAGGGGATATGGAAATCTGTGCTCTTGTGGTGTCATCCATATTGATGGTACTGTTTGAATAATATACAAGTCTATACATTTCACTTCACTTAAATATGACGATTGTGGGCTTTGGTTTATTTAATATTTCATTTATTTAATTGCCAAAGACTGGAGAAGTATCAGCTTTTAATCTGGAGGTTTTTTTCTGTTTGTTTTTCTACAGAAATGCAGCCCAGAAGGAAATGCTTCCTTCTTTAGCAAGATAACTTATTCCTGGTACAGCAGGTACAAAAGCTTACATATGATGTTTTTAAATCCACAACAGACATTAGTGAACCTGAAACTGAGAAGACAAAGGAGTGCTTTAATCCTTGATTTATAATTTTTATCTGTTAAAAAATGTTTCCACGCATGTTTTAGGGCTGGAATTCTGAGTAAATAACCAGCAGGAGAAACAAGTTGCTCGGTACCCATTGACATCACTTCCCTCCCTTCTTATGCAAATGGTGATTGATCAGCCTGTAGAAGAAGAGAAAATACAGATATGTCTCAGAGAAGCTTTAAATGCAGTACTTCCTATGTGAAATGAGTCCTAGGCAAGTAGATGTCTGATGAACATCTGGTTTTCTGTGGAAGACCAGAAGCAGCAAATACATCTCTCTCTCCATTCATATTGAATATTGCTAGACTTAACATATAAAGGAAAAATAGTTGCCATAATCCATGCCCTTTGTTTGTTAAAATGTTAGATTGGTTGAATGGCACTTCTAGCTGTATAGCTAAAATGTCTGAGCAGTGTTGAATCTCAGATTAGATTGTGGGCAGGTATTTGCGCTGGGGAACTGGACCATATTTGAATAAGTGAATCATACCCATCTGTTTTTATTTGCTCTTGGCCTTCAAAAAGAGCAAAAGAGACTCAATAAAAGTCTTTCTGAGATTAATGTCTTTAAAAATGTTCTCTCTGGGAAAAATCCTCCCTTGTGAATTGAAAGTTTAATCTTGTTAGATGAGTTAGTCATCTCTAAGTACATGTTAGGCACTCATGACCATTACTCACTGTTGTATAGTAAAGTCACATGATTAGTAGAGATTATAAAAAGGGAGAGCTGTCATACCTATAAACTTTCTTGTTAGTCTGAGAGTGAGATACATCTCTAAAGCAAAGGGTTGCACAAGCACCCTGTCTTGCAAGCTCTGGAAGCTATAATATTAGCCTTTTGATTGTCAACATATTTGTTTGATAATCAGCAGTCTGACCAGGGACTCCTCTTAAGGAATTGGTGCTCTCTGACTGTCTGCTTTGCTTGCTTTTTCTTCTGCCCTCTGTGTGTGTGCTGCCTTTCCTCCTTTCTTGTTCAGCCAATGACCTCTGTTGTGGGGCTGGGCGCATATGCCATGTTGACTGTTGTATTCTCTGACAGTCTGCAAATGGAACAAAATGGAGTCTGTGTAGGTCATGTCAGCCATGTCACCATCTTCCCCAGCCACTCACTGTGAACTGCCACAAAAGCTGGGATCAAGGGACCTTCTGAAACTACATGACATGGGTGGAGGTGGGTTTCAGTAAGAAGAAAGAATCTGTGAAAATCTCTCTCGTTGTGCAGGTAGATCAGGCAATGTCAGTGGAGCAAAGGCTTGCATACATGTATTTAAGGAGGGAGAATTTCGTGCTGCAACCCTCCCATACCACATGGTGTATTGTTCTTGAGGATCACTCATCAGTGGTATTCTAAGAGGTGCTGCCCATTGCTGGAAAGTAAAAATTGCTTTTTCATTCATAAAAGTGGCAGTTCCAACTTCATTACTTTTAGATCTTTCTCACCTCAGGATGCTCCCTCAAGCTGTTTTTCTCACTGGATGCTGGCTGGGAACCACCTCTTTACTTCTTTCTTAACTGTTTTGTGTTGTGTTCCATCCTGCACTTTTGAACAGTCAATGTTTGTTTCATATTGGTATTCTAAAAAGGTGCATGCAATCATTTTTAAGGTGAAACTAAAGATATAGCTGTTGTAGAAATTGACAAGTGGACAAGGTTGCTTCAGTTCTTATTTTCATGCACATTTATACATTTTATTTATACCCAGATAATATTCTCCCATTCCCTAAGGCCCAAACTAGATGTTACAATAACATGTAATCGCCACGGGGACTTGGAATCAGATAACTGCTGTGAGTTCTCTGTGGGAACTCATTCTGAAATGTTTCCTCCTCACATTCCATTTTCCTGGAGTAAACCAACCTTGGAGGTGTTGTTTGTCCTGGGGGGAGGGGGGTGCAGCACATGCAAGTATGTTGAGTATTTGTGGCTTTGTATTATTTTGTAATTTATTTTTTCTTTAATAGAGTTATAACTTTAGGCTATAAGAAACCATTGGAAAGAGATGATCTGTTCGAACTAAATGAAAATGATTCGTCCTACGTTGTATGTCCAGATTTTGAAAAACAGTGGAAAAGGGAAATTTTAAAGTCAGCCAAGGACATAAAGGTGATTCAGAATGATACCAATTACAGGGTTTTTTTATGTACAGAGCCATTTGACTGTTTAGTTGTTAGACTTTTGGATAGGCTTTGGGAAAATGTGTTCTTCCCGCTCCCTGAATCTCTTAGAGTTCTCGTGTGACTGTGCATAAACCATATTTAGCTCTGTGCTTCTGTTTTCCCTTCCCAGTTTTTATGTTGCAATATCTGAGTGATGCTTCACCAAGATTTTATTACCTAAAAACCTTTTCTTCTTACTTGGTAGTGGTTCTACAAAGGTCCATGGGAGCCAGGTACTTTATTTCTCTCCTCAGTTGGCTGAAGGGTTGGAACGCCTACTGATTTAAGACAGCTTTTGTAGCACATTTCCATTGTATTATATCCCTCATCCAGTCCTCCCCCATACCTTCCCCCAAAGCCTAACTGTTTGATGCTTAGTATAAATCAGCTAACCAGGGCATTCTAGTAGGTTATCAGCATGCACCATTACTTACCATCACTTGTATGAAATGGAACATGGACTTCTATTTAAATGTAAAGAATCCCACATTGGTGTATGTGAGTGTGTGGTGGGGATGCATGTAAATTGTGCAAGTGTGAACAGAGCTACTCAACAGAGGGGCATTTGGAGGGTTTTTTAAAATCACAGTGTGTTTTGGGAAAACAGAAAAGCGATTTATTAAATTTAGAGACGTTGTTGGAAAGAATATAATTTACAATATACTCTTATGCGGAATTACTTCAATGATTTCTAGAGACTTAGTGTTGAGGAAATGAGGGGTGCAGGAATCTTTCGATGCACTTTCATTCCCACTGTGTTCATTTTGGGGAGGGAGGCAAAGCTGGCTTCCCAATTTCATCAAGAGAGAGAGACAGTAGTTCTAAACCAAAACTCAATTTATTCCATTACACATTCTTAAGTCAGAAAACATTTTTGTAGCATTTCAATATTCAACAGACAATATTTCAACACAACCCTAATATATAAATAGTGTACTCATAATTCTATAAAGGATATCCTTGGTTGTTCTGCCAAGACCCATAACGGCAGGATAGTTGATCAGAACAACCCCAAACCAAACTAATTCAGATATTAAGTACTCTCACTAAGTTGAATGTAATTGTCAATCAAGTCTGTGATGAGCATTTGACATACATATGAGGTATACAACAAAGTCAGCCCTTTCTGTATATATCTGGGATCAGGAAAGTCAAGGAAAGCTGGGATAAGTTAGGGTGACTCACAGAATCAAGGAAGCTAGCTTCTGATTTGGTAGCAGACATGCAGTACAATCTTATGAAGAATTATTCTCCATGTAGTGAACAAATTGGAGTAACTCTGCATAGGTTTATACTTAATTCTTGTTGAGTTCCCTTTAGTACATTTTTATCTAGAACTGTTCTAGAAGTCAGTGCAACTGTGCGTTTTGGTGCTGTACAAAGAAAAAAGCATGCAGAGTCATCTTAAGATGCCCCGGTATGTCTTACTGTACCATATGTGTGAATCTTCTGGGCTGACTCTTCTGTTATTGTGATTCATGAAAAGTTTTCTATATTTTCAAAATTCCTCCCATCCAATCTGCAGGTGACTGTATGTAAAGATATAACGAGGAAAAGAGTTTTTCAGAAAGCATCTCTACTGTCACCACTGTGGCAAACATTTAAAGTTGCATTGATCAAAGTTACAATTCTGAAAGTTGCGGCTGATTTTTTCTCCTTTTTGAGTCCACAGATTATGAAGTAAGTTTATAAACATGCTTTATTCAGCCTGACAATAGTCTTGTAGATAGATATTCCAATACTTTAGAGTTTTAACATAGTTTTTCTGTTGCATGGTTGTAATTGTACTAAATTTCACAAATGGATTTACATGCTGAAGACTTAATAGGTTCTTAGTTCGTAAGAGCTGTATGTAATATTAGTCATTTTGCAACCTGCCAGTGGATTACAGAAATGGAAACAGCTGCTAGCTGCTGTCCAAGATAAATTATTCCAAAGTGTCCTCAGTAGCACACATTTATGGTAAAAGAGTTACTGTGTTTCAGGATACTGATGGTTAGTTAGAGATTGACCCCTGATTACTCTTCAGTTATATTACTCTTACCATAATGTATCACTGACTTTAGGTAGCTGACTTAAAGTAGCTGTCAGATGCTATTTGACTTACTTGGAGTAATTTTCTAATTGTGCACGCTGCAATTAATACATTGTGAGTTTTCATTACCTGCAGGCAGAATTTTGCATGGTTCTGCTGTCATCAGAGCAGGTAGCATGTTTCAGATATCTTGAGTTCCAGAGGGTAGCCATGTTGGTCCGTAGTTCCATAGTTAGATTTTAGTCCAGTAGTACCTTAGAGACCAACAAGAGTTTCAGGGAATAAATCAAAGCCCCCTTCATCAGACATCTGTTTTCAGATGTATTTAGTCCACCTGGAGTTCTCATCTTGTACACTGCTGGCATTATGTGCTCAGCTTAATAAGGCGGACTTGTAGGTTAATTTTTTTAAGGACAGTAGGTTTTTTTAAGGACAGTAGGTTAGTATGCAGGTGGTTACTATATTGCTTTGGCTTGTTTCTCTACAACAGTGAGTTTATGAATGGAACTATTAAATATAGGCCTATGGCTGTCCCTTTCTGCAGCCTGTAGGGCTAGGGTCAGGCCCGTAGCCAGGATTTTGTAATTCAGGGGGCACTGATGTCACAAAATAAAAAATAAAAATTTAAAAACTCACTTTTGTGGTGTTTGCACTCTGCTTGCCTACATGGGGAAGCAAGCCACAGTCGGGGAAGGGGTGGTGGTGGGGAGTCCTCCAGGTGGCCCAGAGAGTTGGGAGTCCTCTGGGTGGCCCAGAGAGCCAGGGGGCCTGGGGGCTGGATGGAAATCAGAGGGCCTTGGCAGGAAGTCAGGGTGCCAGGCCCCGAAATGCCCCACTGTAGCTACAGGCCTAGCTAAGGTATAGATAATGTGCAAATCCACTGGATGCCAGGTAGTTATTGGCATCTCCATGCAACTCCTTGCACATGGGTTTTCTTCTGCTTTAGTGTGACTCTGTGTTTCTATATAATGGGCAGAGGCTAGGCCGATTTACCTCCCAGTATGTGCTGAATCCCAGTATGGTCTAAGCATACCTAGATAGCAGTTGCATCCTTGAACTACATACAAGTAAAGTGTTCATTGGAGTAAAGTTCCAGTTTAGTATAATGGATTGAAGATTATTTGAACTGTCAAAGGCCTTTTTTAAAAAAGGTGTTGGAACCATAGTTGCTGCAGCCGAGCAGATGTTCTGCAGTCAGCCTCTCAAGTCCAGATGGCATGGGATGCAATGGGTTAAGGCCTGAACAAGCCTGTTCTACACAGGAAATATTTTGGAAGCCATCTCTGGTTGTAATTTCCAGGCAACAATTAGTTGAAATAGGAATAACCTTTGATTTAGTGCAAACTGGAAATCTGTGCTTGATTTAATATCATTAGCATCTGCTCCCTTTATGCAAGCAGCCTGAAGGTAAGATGGTCCCACTTGTTTGCACATGGTCTGCATAAAGGATAAGCATTCATTCAGCAAACTTTAGTATGGGCTCTTAAAAATGTTCTTCTTAATTTGCAGAGAAATGATTGATCTCTGTGAGCATCATTCTGGCTCATATTGGAATGGTTATGGGTATGCAGTCGCTCTTCTTATTGTAGTTGTCCTGCAGACACTTATCCATCAGGCTTTCCAACGACTTAACTTGCTTACCGCAGTAAAAATTAAGACTGCATTGGTTGGCCTCTTATATAAAAAGGTAATTGCTGCTCTCTGTTCACGCCATATACTTTTTTTCAGCAGTACTATGGAGCTCTTTCATTGATCAGTTGTTAGATTCAGGTGGGTAGCTGTGTTGGTCTGAAGCAACAGAACAAAATTCAAGTCTAGTGGCACCTTTAAGACTAGCAAAGTTTCAAGGTGTTGAGGAAAAAATTAATCCCGGGTCCCTGGGCTGGATGTGGACTGACAAGAGACCAGCCCAACGGGTAAAAAAACATTTTAGGAAGGATGTTGACAAGCTCAAGCATGTCCAGAAGAGGGTGACTAGGATGGTGAGTGGCTTGTAATCCAAGTCTTATGAGGAAAGGCTGAAAGAGTTGGGTATGTTTAGCCTGGGAAAGAGAAGGCTTAGAGGGGACATGATTGCAGTCTTCAAGTATTTGAAAGGCTGTCATGTAAAAGATGGAGCAGATCTATTCTCTCTTGCTCCGGATTGCAAGACTAGATCTAATCAGTGGAAATTACAAGGGAGTCTTTACCGGCTAACTATCAGGAGAAACTTCCTAACTGTAAGAGTGGTTGAGCAGTGGAACAGCCTGCCTTGGGAGGTGGTGGATGCTTCTTTGCTGGACATTTTCAAGTGGAGAGTGGATGGCCATCTTTCAGGTATGTTGTAGGTATGTAGGGCTATCTTTCAGCTGTGCTCCTGCAGAGTGCAGGGGTTGGACTAGATGACCTGTAAGGTCCCTTCCAGCTCTAACATTCTATGATTCTATGAAAGACAAAAGCTTGCACTTTGTTGTAATTTGTTAGCTGAAAATGAGATAATAGAACTGCTCGAGACCAAAACACTTTACAACATTTCAGTATTCGGCATAGAATATTTCAACACAAACCCAATACTAAAAATAGTGCACTTGTATGAAACTCAGAGTTCTCTAGACGTCACCAAGGCATCACAATGAGCTATTGATGGCCTGCCTAGAGGAGACAAATCGTTAACAATTTTTACCATCTGGACCCATAGGTTCAATCAAAATGACTGACGTAAGGCTAACACATTTTAACAGAAGAATATCTTGTAATGATTTTACTCTGAACTCATACCATAGATAAGAGAGGATGTTATGTGTTAGATAAAGAGTCATATATATCATGTCAGGGCTCATTCTAAGAATCTAGGAGCCTTCAGCAGATTGTTTTGACTTTACATTGACTGCATGGGAACACAGCATATACCTGTAAGTCCTGAGTCAGCAAGCATTATCATATACTACAGATCTTCACCCATCAAGAACACATTGTGATGCTTCCAGTTTTGGCAGCTGCAATGGCGACAGTGATCTCCTGAGTCTCCGGGAGCTGCTCGCCAGCGCCTGAGGCTGGGAGGGGGTGGGATTGTTTGCACCACCCCCGGAGCCCTTGGGTTTGTCTCCTCTCCATGGGGTGCTAGGAGAGCTCTTCCTCCGGTGACTGCCCGGTGAAGGGGGGCTCCCCCATGCCCTGAAGGTCCCACCACAGAGCGTCCGAGAATGGAACGAAGCACGCATAGTGGAACAAGCATTTGGTGGTCAAGTGTGTGAGCTTTTAAAGCAAATGAAGTGAAGACAATATTGAACTGTGAGTCAGAGTTTAAGCGAGAAACACTGAAGATAGCAGAAACTCCCCCTTAAAAGATGAGGGGGGAGGGAACTCTCCCCCGCTAAGAGGAAAACAATAAAACTTTTCACTATTAACCCAAGGGGGTGCAAGCGATAAAGGCATGATGGACTAAAATAAGGAAAGAGCAAGAACTTACCAGGCTTTTAAAAGAGTACTGGAGATTGTAACAACTTTTTCCAAAAAGTAAACAATTTCTCAACATGGCACCTCCACGAAAGGACAAGAAAGAGAAAACAAAACCTAAGCTTCTTGCTGGAAATGCCAAAAGCCCAGTGAGTCCTGCTCCTAGACAGGACACAACAGTAGAGCTGCAAAGGATGCTGATGGAAGCATTGCGACCCCTGCTAGAACAAGTTACTGCATTACACCAGAAGTTTGATGCACAGCGGGCTCAGCTGAGTGAAACAGCAAAAAAAGCAGAGAAAGCGGAACAAGAACTTAAAGTGGTCGATGCCAATGCTAAAAAGCTGCAAAATCAACTACACACGATGGAGATAAAGAGACAAATCAACAAATCCCATTTGTTATGGCTGGAAATGGAGAGGGCAAGCTATGTCTTAAAATTCCAGGGAATCCCGGAAGCGAAGGGAGATGATCTGAGACTGATTATGTGTGAGGTGTTGGCCCCATCGGCAGATTTAAAAGTAGGTACAATACAAAGCGAAATTGACACGGTTTTTAGATCGTATTCAGAGTTTATAAGAAAAAATAATCTGCCCGGGGAAGTGATGGTGAGATTCTCTAGAAGACAAGTGAGAGACCAAATACTTAAAGCGACAAGTGGGGTTTCCCCGAAGATCAAAGACAAAGAAATAAAAGTTTTAAAGGACTTTCCGTTTGAAATAAGAAGGAAAAGAAGGAAATATAGGGATTTGGTTTTATTCTTACAGGAAAACAGCATCGTTTACAGATGGATCGTACCCAAAGGTTTAATCTTTAAATTTATGCATAAAAAAGAAAAAGTTGACTCTATTGAAAAGGCACAGGAGTTTTTGCATCTACATAGCTGTCTAGCAAAAGAAGAAGAAGAGGCAGAAGACAACAGCACCAAAGAAAGTGATTAAGAAGATGCAGTAGCATCTTCTGACGAGACTCGGTATTGGGGGCGGCAGCTCCAAAAGCAAGCTATCGATTGAGAAAGAAAAAGGGCAAGTGAGCAAATGATTAGTTGTTATGCTCTGAAGCTCGAACTCTTCATAATGTTTCCTTTTTTCCTTGCTTAGCTCTTTACTAAGGTCAAAGTGGGGGAGGTTTCAATTTTGGTTTTTAAAAGACTACTAGATGACCACATTCAATGTTTTATATGTGTAATTTGTAATTAAGAAGCAAAATCCTTTTTTGTTTAAGCAGGATGTATGACCACTATCTCTTGGAATTTTAGTGGGTTTTTCTTTACTTTCACCTATAGTATGTAGTAACCCTTCCCTCTTTTTCATTTGTAGTTGTTAGAAAATGCAATAAAAAATACCCTATGGGGGGCCAAAAAAAAACCACATTGTGGAAACCCATGAACACTGGTGAAAGAAATGATAACCATAGAACATTTATGTACACTAATCTTTTTATACAAAGGAAGCCAAAGGGCACTAGAGAACAGGTCATCCCTGGTTTATGAGAATAAAAGAAGCTATACTGCAAAGCTCTATGGGAGAAGAGAACCAAAGAGGCATAATTCAGACTGCCTTACAGAAATGCCTCCAGGCTCACTTATATTTCTGCCACATAAGGTATTTTATTTTTTAATACAATTAATTTTTATGATTGATTTATTCAAGGCATGTACACGAAAGCTTATACCTTGAATAAAACTTTGTTGGTCTTAAAGGTGCCACTGTGTCTGCCACGAAGCTCAGTCTTTAACTTGATGTGAGATCTTTCATAGCTGGTGGTTCTAATATTCAGGTTCTGTTATTGGCTAGTATGGATGCATATCTGTACATCTATTGATCCTGATTAGGGGCTGGATCCAGACTCAGTTGGTCATTAACATTGACACCCCCCACCTTGTGCTGCAGTCCCTGTTTCCTGCAGGCAGGAAAGACTCCCTTTAAAGCACCACTTACTTGTATGTTCTATTAAAATCAGTAGGACTAACTTTCTAGTAAATTAATTGAAATACATATGTCACCCAAATCTTAATGCAGACAGAAGTTTACTTATGGAGTTCAGTTACAGGACTTGAGCTACATTAAGTTTTGTGTTGTAAAACTTATATCTTCACAGTATAACTACATTAATTTCAGATTAACTCTGAGAAAGGAGAAAAGTAGAAAGACTACAACTTAATTCAGAGCCAAGATACAGAAGCTTGTATTAAACACCAAAGCACCTGCCCTTATAGGATTGCCAACAGACCTGGAGGAAAAAATGTGCTGTCTCTTTAATAGAAGCTTCATGTGTGGAAAATGGGCAGTTGAAGCTTTTCATGGCATGGAAGTAACTAACATCACCTGGAAAATAACATTCCATTAAGCCTATATTAAAAGGACAGGGCATTTTTCTCCAGGCTACTTTTAAAATATATTTTATTTGACATTCTCACCTTTTTGGTTGAGGTCATACCAGATTAGAAAGTAGTTTTCTTTTAAAGGGTTAGTTTCCCCATGAGATATTAAATTTAAGCAAGTTTTTTGAGTTGGTTTCAGTGCTAAATAGAAAGATAAAACCTGATTTCTCCTATTATGGACAACATAAATCAATTTAAAAAAACAACACCAAATAGTAAGTTGAAAATCTGGTGGGGTTTCTAGGTATACACAGGCTTTCTATTAATTCAATGATGAATGAAGTTCTACACCAGAAGAGAACACCTTTGCTGGATTGTCTGTGGCATACTTATTTTTTCCAGAATTTCCCATTAATCCTTCCTAACAGTTTGTAAGTCCATCCAGTCTTACATTAAAGACTAACACAATCTATTTTGCTGCAAGCTTTCATTAGTCAGACTTCACATTCTCAGATGTATGTCTAACTTGTGAAAATTTATCCAGAATTAAATTGTGTTAGTCTTCCAGGTGCCACTGAAATGATGTTTTATGCTTCCGCAGCAGAGTAATGCAATTCCTACAGTTACATATCAAAACCACAGGGATGTTGTAGAATATGCTTCAAAACTGTTCACTTTATCTGTTCTCTTCCTTGGGTGCAGGCCTTGAATTTGTCTAGTTTTTCACAACAAAAATACACAACGGGTGAAATAGTTAACCTGATGTCAACGGATGTCCAGCAGCTCATGGAGCTGACCATCAGTCTCAACCTCTTGTGGTCAGCACCTTTTCAGATTCTGCTCGCCATCATCTTCCTTTGGCAGGAACTGGGCCCCTCTGTACTAGCAGGTGTTGGAATGCTGCTTTTGGTTGTACCTATAAATGTTTATGTAGCTGCCAAAGTGAAGCAACTCAAGGTAAGGAATTCCAGTAACAAGTTGCTACATTACATGAAGGAATTTGTTTTAATTAAAAGATAATTGCTAAACTCTGCCTCCATTTATAATGGCTGTAGAAGTATTTTTTTAAAAATCTGTAGTCATGTAATGGGAGGTACTACAATCATACTTCTTAAGACATTGGCTCCAGAGAACTATGAGCAAAGTTCCACTTGCAGAACAAATCTTTGCCACTTCCCTGTTCTTCTGTAGACCCTTGTGCCCAGAAATGCTGGTTGGGGTTCCTTGGAAGTGCCATGGGTAGGATGCAAGAAAGAGTCAGTGGACATTGCTTGAACAAATTGGGTGGGAGATCCATCTCTTTATTACTAGCATAATTATATTTATCTGTAGTAGAAAATTTTGATTCCTTGATTTAAAAATGCCACCTACTTTTTTTTCACCAGAAAAATCAATCGAAGAACACTGATCAACGAGTTAAACTCTTAAATGAAATCTTGCATGGCATAAAGGTAAGATGAATAACTCATTAATGTCTATGGTTGCTCAAGGAGATGTTTAGGGATGGAATATGCATAATTCAAAAATAGTATTGCTGAATATTTGTTGTCGAAGGGACCTGTTCTGATTTTATGCTATTATGTGACTTATCTTCCACTGAAGGTTTCTACAACTTTTACATTTCTCATAATGAGTCTAAACTCTATTCACACTGTTGCTTTATTCTCCTTTTTAGAAAGACCACAGTTGGTTGGATCCAGCCAACTTTTTCAGTCAGCCTCTGTCCCATATGGTTTTGTATGTGCAGGTCCCATGATCCCCAACATAGCCTTTTTATACTGCTCAAAAGCTACTTGGATCCAACCCAGTGTTTTACATTAAATATATTCACTCCCCCCCCCATGGAATGGTCACATCCTATTTTAAAATGTTGGTTAATATGTTAACAAGTTTCCAGCATCAGTTATGATGCATCAGAGTACCTATTTCGATACCACTTGCATATAATCAGACAAGCAATAAGCCTCATGCAAGTCTGAACTACATTTATTATTGTAAAAGAGAATAAACACGTGCAGCTGTCTTATACCAATATTATCTCCCGTGGCTGACACTGGCACTCCAGAGTCACAGGCTGAGATCTTTCATGTCCCTTTTGACTTGATTCTTTTAACTGGAGATGTCAGAGACTGAACCTGTAAGAGAGAGAACCTGTAAAACTGATTCTTTACCACTGAGCCTCAGGCCTTCCCCAACCCTGGGAAACTCAGTAAGTTTCAATAAAGTCATTGCTGCATGGGTGGGTGGGAATGGATTTAAAAAACAAACAGGTTTTGAAACTATCACTAGACCTTTTATGGTATTTGTGCTTTTTCCTTTCTGGGTAGCCTCTTAAACTTTTTCTAGAAGGATCTAGGATGGACATCTGGAAACTGGTTTAGATACCCACAGGGTGTTGGTTCAGATGTAAATGAGCTTTATCCTGTATGTCTCTGTTTCCATCATGTGCCCTGGTTCAGTAAGTTATTTCCACTTTAGTGTGAATTATAGTATGTCCTTAAATCCTATTCAATTCTGAGCAGTACGGAAAACAGAAATGATACTTTCGTGGTTTGGACACAACAGCAACTATGGTTTGCACTGAAATGAAAGTAAATAATCAGATCTGAGTATGCAGGGTGAGGGAATGTACAGGCATTGTTCACATGGAGCCGAAACATGATTTGGCATTACATCTGAGCCAGACCAGTGATATAAGCATAATACTGTTTAATATATATTCACAGAAGGCCAGATACTCCCATATGGAGAGATTGGCTGTGATTCAGTGATGCCCAGGATCAAAAGAAACCACACAACTTGTTCTGTGCTTCCAAGGCTTATGTTTCTTAAGCAGCAATTCCCCCATGCCGCATGACATGGCTTTTGCAACCAAGGAGTCTTTAAGAGTAGTTTGTTGCATATTATGAGACTCTGCTGGTTTTTTTTGTGTTTTAATTTAGTTTTTTAAACACAAAACTCATTAATTACAGCCAAGTGCTTAGGGGCACCTTAAGGAGCTCTTTGGGTCATGGCCAGAGTATGTAATCTGTTCCCTGTTCCCAGCCAGCATGAAAATTCATATACTTAAATTGCCACTCAGATTATAGTAGTGGTCAAACTGGCTGGTTGCAAATGTGAGTTTTGTGAAATCTTGGGACTCGCTAGGGGATGGAGGGCTGCTGGATCATTCTTCGTGAGACCAGAAGGTTCAAGTACCTAGTCATGATGAAGCATGGGGGAATGGCAGGGGCCACATAGAGAGGAAGAAGAAGGTTCTTCTGGTTCTTGAGTGGAGCTGCTAAACAATTTCTCACCATGGACAGGCATTGGGATATGTTTATGTGGAGAAATAGTATAGCAGCCCAATAATTATTTGTTCAGACACTTAAAACTAGCATCTTGATGTGTTGTACAAAGGTTACATTTTACAGTCTTGCTAACTTCCTGTTTAGATTCTAAAGCTATACGCATGGGAACCTTCATATCAGAAAAAAATCATGAACATTCGGGAAAGTGAAATAGCTGTTTTGAGATCATCTGGATACCTGACAACGTTTTCTATGCTGACACTGACATGTATTCCATTCCTGGTGTGTGTGTGAACAAGATAATATTCTTTAGTACAGTGGGTAATTATATATCCTACCTTGCATTGGATAAAGGAGAACCCAATTTAGATAGGATAACTTTGACTGTACATATCTTGGCTTTAGTTTTCTAACCTAAACACATACCACATTGTCAACTAAATTGCAAAATTACTATAGATATCAAATATTTATTTATTTATAGTCTGCTTTGTCACTGAGGTGAGCTGCGGTGGCTCGAGTGGTTAAGACGCTGAACTGCAGGCTGTGGAAGGTCAGTAGTTCAGCAGTTCGAGACCCGGGTGCCGCATGATGGGGTGAGCTCCTGTCTCTAGTTCCAGCTCCTGCCAACCTAGCAGTTCGAAAGCAAGAAATTGCAAGTAGATCAATAGGTACCACTTTAGTGGGAAGGTAACAGCGTTCCGTGCACCTTGGTGTTTAGTCATGCCGGCCACATGACCACGGAAACGTCTTCGGACAGCGCTGGCTCTTCGGCTTTGAAACGGAGATGAGCACCGCAACCCTAGAGTCGGATTCGACTGGCTTTCGAGCAAGGGAACCTTTACCTTTACCTTTTGTCACTGAGTGTCAAGGTGAATTAGACAGTGTGGGTCAATACAATCAACAAGGTGGGACATCTAATAAGCATTGAAATAGGATTTGGATTGCAGAAATCTGAAACAGAGCTGAAACAAAGCATAAGTATTAAAATGACACATTAAATTATGTACAGTAGGATCACACTTAAGCAACAGACTGTACCCATTAGTATAGTCTGTAGTCCCTATCCCTTTACTGGAGAAGTTTTCTGAACCATTCTGATACAGTATAGCCCTATTGCCTATGTAAAAAAAATGCCTCCTCAATAATCCAGTTTTGCATAGTTTGCAGAAAACTGGGAGAGTGGGCGCTTTCCTGACCACATCAGGCAAGCCATTCCCTAAGATTAGGCCACAGCAGAGAATGCACAAGTACAGGCATTTGTTGATTTTGCCCATTAGGAGGACGATGCCTGCAGAAGGTGCTTGAAAGCTGTGATGGTGGATCATAGGGGGAGAGGCAGTCCTGCAGATATGAGGGACTAAGGCCACGAAAGGCTTTAGATCAAGATGGGTAGCCATGTTAGTCTGTCTGTCTATCTGTAGCTGTAGAAAAGAGCAAGAGTCCAGTAGCACCTTAAAGACTAACAAAATTTGTGGCAGGATATGAGCTCTGAGTCACTGCTCACTTCTTCAGCTGCAGATCAAGCAGAATCCTCTGCTTTATACTTGCAAATGGAGCAGAACCATGTATCACTTATAAACTAGCATGTTCTTGTAAGTTAATTCAATTTAAATCAAAGGTGACTCTACTTCATTTGGTAGAAGATCAAGAAAGGGTGCAGCCTGAGGATATCCTTGGATGGAAATCTCTTCCCCTTCCACTGCTCCCCCCACCACTCAGAAGTTGTTGCAAATCATTCTCTTTCCCCCTCCCCATCCCCAGTCATCTTTAAACACAGCACAATAAGCTGTGCATGCCCAATGGGGCCTATTTTTTCTCTTGTGACTCCAGAAAGCTCTATTGGAGATGAACCAGTTGCAGCACTGTGTTGAAGACACATGGGAACATGGGAAAGAGCATTAGATGATCCGAGTGGCAGAGAGGGCAAGGTGGAAGCTGCTTCCCACACCTCCAAAAGAATGTGCTGCCTAGTGCCACTGCCTCACTTAATTGCCGAGCTAGCCATGAAGTTATTCTACCTCAAAACCATGTTTTGAACTGCTATGTTGTTTCAGTGTCAGTAATGAGGCTGTAAGGGGTATATATAAGAACATTTCAGGTTAGTACTACTAAAAATCTGTGAGATAAGGGGAAAACAAACCCAGTCCTTTGCTTCTTTTTTCCTCTAGGTCTCTCTGGCTACCTTTGGAGTCTATTTTCTGTTGGATGAAAAAAACGTTTTAACTGCTGCCAAAGTTTTTACCTCTATTTCGTTGTTTAATATTTTACGACTTCCTTTGTTTGATTTGCCTACGGTGATTTCTGCCATAGCTCAGGTAACTATAAATCAGACTGAGAAAAGCTAAGGTTTGGCAGTCTTGAATATTGTGCAAGTTTTCATCGCTTACCTACTTTTTAGAGTATATTGGGCAAAATTAGGCGTTTGAATTTATTTGAGGATCGTTTGGCTTGAGAATAAAATGGAGGAAGAAGTAACCATGGCATAAGGTGCTACTGTGGAGAAAACTAGAAGACAGGCTCTCACCTGTAGGCTGGAGGGCCATTTGTGCTTTGGTGGAGGGGGGGCAAGGATGATTTGGGACAATTGGGCTGAGCACTGGCTGTTAGCCAGTCAGCTCTCAAGCAGCTTTCTGCAGCCCACCCCAGAGGTCAGCCTATTATAGAATGGGTGGGACACACAGATCTGTAGATTGCAGGTTTATGCTGGCACACAGCTCAGTTTAAAAGGAGCAGGCTGAAGAGGGGCTTAGCATTCAGCAACTCTCCCTTGGCAAAAAGCCACCCTCCCACCCCATGCCCTCAGGGTTTATTTTCAGTGTGTCTAGTCAACAGGGCTGGTAGGAATTTTACTCAGAGCTAATTGGCTGATGGGCACTGGAAATTTTGCCTTCCCCATAGAAAGAATATATTTACTGTGTATGCTGATTTGCACTGTTGAGCGTAACCAGCACAACTGGCTGCTGGCATTAAGGCATTGGCTGGGGAACTTAATGCAGGTAGTGCAGACCGTGGTTCCTGCATGACCAAAGAGGGTCCCTTTAAGGGGCTCTGGGGAGTGGGGCACAGGACAGCCAACCTCAGGGCTGGCAATACCCCCAGGAGGATGGCTATGGCTAGGAATAGTGGTTTTCACCACTTCCAGCCCTAATACCTGCCCTCTGCCCTTGGCTACCCCAACAAGTGGGTTGGGGAAGGCTGGGCTTTCAACTGCACTCATTGTCCCCAGCCTATGCTGCTCCTGAAGAATCTGTAATCACTAAAGTTGTGGCCCCAGCACAGTATGTCTGTGTTATTCTCCCCCGTGGACTGGTCCCCACTCCAGGCACAATATAAATACTGAAATAAATAAACTTGGGATTGTTAAAGTGGTTGGGCATGTACACTTTTTTACTGTTTCAAAATCATTTTTATATAGTACTAGGGAGTAAAGCCCGTTGTGGAGGAAAACAACGGGCCCTAGAAAGGAAGGGAGGAAGGAAGGAAGGAAGAGGGGGAGAGTGAAAGAAAGAAGGAGAGAGGAAGAAAGGAAAGGGGGGAAAGGAAGGGAAGAGGGGCGGAACGGGCTTCTCTGGGCCTACTGGGCCCATAGAAGGCCCAGAGGATGATGTGGGGGGAAGGGGCTTCTCTGGCCTACTGGGCCCATAGAAGGCTCAGAGGATGCAGTGGGGGGGGCAGAAGGGGCTTCTCTGTCCGACTGGGCCCATAGAAGGCCCGGGGGATGGTGTGTGGGGGGTGGCGGAAGGGGCTTCTCTGTCTGACTGGCCCCATAGAAGGCCCAGGGGATGGTGTGGGGGGGGGGCAGAAGGGGCTTCTCTGTCTGACTGGGCCCATAGAAGGCCCAGGGGATCGTTTGGGGGGTGGGCGGAAGGGGCTTCTCTGTCCGACTGGGCCCATAGAAGGCCCAGGGGATGGTGTGGGGTGGGCGGAAGGGGCTTCTCTGTCCGACTGGGCCCATAGAAGGCCCAGGGGATGGTGGGGGGGGGCGGAAGGGGCTTCTCTGTCCGACTGGGCCCATAGAAGGCCCAGGGGATCGTTTGGGGGTGGGCGGAAGGGGCTTCTCTGTCCGACTGGGCCCATAGAAGGCCCAGGGGATGGTGTGGGGTGGGCGGAAGGGGCTTCTCTCACCTGCCTCGGCCTTGAAGGCCTGTCCCTGCGCACTCTCTGCAGACGGTCCTCTCCTGTCAGAGGACCGGAGCAGACTGAGCCAAAGATACTGGCCGGGACTGATGTGGGCGGGACTCCGCCAAGCAGCCAGTCAGCCCCAGCTAGCATCTTCTGACTGCCAGTTCTTGTGCCGAATCAATTGTGGCAAGCATAGAATGTTGTGGAACCAAAATTCAAATATATATAAGGACAGATTTACATTTTAAAATGCAGTTAAAACTGTACTATCTGGCATTCATAAGGAATGGGGGCTGCTAGTTGATCAAAAGTGTTTTTATTATATATGCTAATGAAAGCACTTCCTATGCATTGCTGATTGTTTATGTGATAAGCTTTGTGGCTGAATTTGAATGGGTGAAACTAAAAGTCACAAAGGCAGACTGTTTCCTTAAAAGTTCTTCCTCAATCAAATATAAAGCACGAAGTGGGGGTGGGGTAAATAAAGATTTAAGGTAAAACAAGCATATGTGGGTGAGGGGAGTGAAACTCTTTAATTTGTGAACATGTTTCAGCCTCAAGACAGTTCACTATAATACAGATATAATGCACTTTGCCCTGGGGAAATGGAAAGAGTAAATATATGCAGGCAATAGGCAGGCAGTAGAGACGACAACTAAAATATTTTTTAAAATACAAAGGTATCTTTTTCTTTACAGTCTAAGGTTTCTTTGAGCCGTTTAGAGAATTTTCTGTCTTCTGAAGACCTGGATCCCCAAAACATCAAAACAGACTGTAGAGGAAGTAAGCTTCTAAAATAGTTAATCTTTTCAGTTTTATGAATGACTATTGGGAACTGGGCTGAACAGGCTGCTTCTGTTAACTTCCATTGTTTTGTTTCTGGACTTGAAGAGCATGCAGTAAGATTTGTTAATGCCTCTTTCCACTGGACGAAGATTGGAACCCCATCCTTACATAAGTAAGAAACAAACTATATTTACAATATAACGTGAGATAATTTTGGAGCACTTAAGCAATATCTTGAGTGCTCAGAGGAAAGCATGGAGTTCATGCATTTGATGAGTCCTGAGTGAAAAGAGAAGGAGTTCTGTAAAAGGTAAATCATTTGAGGCACGCAAGAAGGCAAATTCCCAAGTAGTGACTGGTGGTGACATCGCCATTGGGAACTCTGCTTTCCTTCTGATTTTTGCCGCACACATCATCTGTGAAGTGACAAGGTGTGGTTTGGGCCATACAACTCTGCCAGCACATCTACAGTTTATGTGAGAAAAGAGTCCTTTAATGACTCTTGTCTAGACCATGCTTCTTATAATCTTTGTAAAACATTAATTAAGAGGACTTTTGTAATTTCAGCCCTTAGTTTAGCTCTACACCTGGCATATATCAGCAAGGGGGAAATAAGCTGTTGCTTACAATAGGGACAGTAGAAGGAAAACTGAAAGTGTTTTGCACCCATACTACTGGATGACTAACAGGCTCTAGTTTTCCATTTCCACTGTGTGTGTGTTTATATGTAACAATACTATTGTTATACTTTTATTCTATTTTTCTCCAAAGAGTTCATGGAAAGACATCTTGCCTTTCCATCCCTGTGAGGTGAGTTAGGCTTAGAGATGGTGATTAACCAAGTTCTCTTCCCCCCATGGCCAAATTTTTGACAGAGCAAGGATTTGAACAGACATTTCTCCAGTTGGAGGGTAATATTTTAACAACTGTATCATATTGGCCATGTCCTCCAATAAGGAGTTGCCAGGTTTTGAGTGCATATTATGTTGAGCATACTATTTTGAGATTTTGGTTCCAGTGTTTTAACAAGATGAAGGAAACTGCCCTACAATCCATGTAAGCCCTCTTCTCTCCCCTGCCCCAATTTCACATGAGGTAATAAGTGTAGCTGTTGCTCTATTTTATTAACAAGTTCAGGGAAGGGATGTATGAAGCACAGCATGTATATGACTGAGGAAAAATTGAAACTGGCTCTTAGCCACAACATATAATAATAGTTTGAGGCAGGCCTTGGGAGGAGTTGGAGGCAGGGATAACCCTTAAAGTGAGTATGTATATAACCTGACTATCAGAGATTGAAAAATGCCAGGAAGAGGGGTATTGTAGTTGTGTAAGAAGTGTTGTTGTTCAGAACAGCCACTGAACAGTTCTATTGGAAATGTGGTTTCTAGACAGATAATGAATTTGACATTTGTTTTCTTAACAATTTCTAGACTGAGTATAGAGATTCCAGAAGGCTCACTAGTTGCTGTCATAGGTCAGGTTGGAGCTGGAAAGTCATCTTTCCTATCTGCAGTTCTTGGAGAAATGGAGAAAATTGAAGGAAGAGCTCAGAGAAAAGTAAAGCAGATTTCTTTGACTTCAAATCAGTCTCTTATTTGAAAAAAATCACCAACTTTGAGCACGTTTCTCTGCTTAAGTCTTTGAATTTTCAAATTATATGCTTCACCTATTCAGTTCTTTCCTTCCATGGACTAGGCAATCTGTGTTTAATGGGGGAGGATGACTATGATGGCTCAGTTCAGTCCTACTGTGGGCTCAACACCCATGAATGGATTCTCCACACACAACATACAGGCAACACCCCAACACAATATGCATGTCTCTCCCGTATGCTTCTGTTCTTTAAAGGAATGTGTGGAGGCATCCTATTCCTTGTAGGAGCTTGGCAAAGTGCCAATGCAAATAGGAAAGAAACACTTATGCCATATGGGTATCATTCTACCCATGGGTGTCGTATCCACGCTAGGACTATATCTGAGCCTTGGGTGCTATTGCACTGTGCTATCCCATAACATTCAGGATCTTCTATTATAACTATATGTATGTGGCTGGTTTACTATTACTATTACCATTCAGGACTTTGCACACCCCATTCTGTTTCACTTCATTCAGGGTTCAGTGGCTTACGTGTCTCAGCAAGCCTGGATACAGAATTCCACTTTACAGGAAAATATCCTCTTTGGCTCAGAACTGAATAAATTCTATTATGAACAGGTTTTGGAAGCCTGTGCTTTGTTGCCAGACTTGGAACAATTGCCAATGGGGGATCAAACAGAAATCGGAGAAAGGGTGAGTGAAAAATCTTACATGTATCTACAGATTCACTAGTATTGTAATTCAAAGCAAGGCATTTATTTTCTTTTAAAATGTATATCATTATTTCAAGGCAATATCCAATCAAACTGAGCTTAGTTCAGATAGAGTAGCTGTTGGCCAGGCACTGAGATGTCATCTTTGTCTGGATAGATTTATGCTTCCCCTAAGGGAGCAGGTTTACAGATCTGCAGGTAAAGGCTCAGATCTCCTCTGTAATATATAGTGTCATTTATAAGTTTATTAGTGATCAAGCTGTGGCCTTTTCTTGTGAGGTAAGATTTGTCCATAGATACCCATCGTATACCGGTGAGATTACTGCAGTGTGTTTTACACGGGTGTTCCTCTGAAGATGTTTGAGAAACTTCACATGATACAAACCCCAGTACTACTTACACTGGCAAGGTATGTTTTTTATTAAAGCAACTGTACTAGCTGCCTATTCGTTTCCAAGCTCCTTTCAGTGTACTGGATAATCCCTTTAAATATCTTGGGAACAGAATACCAAAGACTGTCTGCTCCCATATGCACTTGCCGGTCATCTGAGATTATCTTCAGAAGCCCTACTCCATCTTGCCTTTCTGTCGGAGATGAAGATAAGCTGTGAAAAGAACCAGGGCCCTCTTGGTTTCCATTCACTTCCCCCCCCCTTGAGGTTTCTGCTGTCAGACTATTTTTTGTTTAAGTCTTATATGACGCACCTAACATCTTTCTGCATTTTTAATACTGTCTGAGCTGAACTTATAATTAAGTTTCCTTAGTAGCTGCTTTTCAGTATGGCTAGATTCTGCTCCCTCCCCCTGCTTTGGCTAGTTTTAACAGTTCTCTTTTTGTGTATGTGTGTGCGTGCACGTGTTCATGACAATTTTAAAGTAGTGTTGATGCATGGTATGCTATCCTCATTCAGTTATTACATTAAGTATATTTTTTGAAGGAAGCAGAAATTGGCACTAGTTAAATTTTGAGAGGTGTGGTTGTGGCTTGGCATTATGGAATATGCTTGGAATATGCTTTGTATGTAGAACAATCCAATTTACATCCTATGCATCATCTCCCGTTAAAGGATTTCTGGGCTCTTGGGAAAGATCTTTCTATGCCTGCCGACCTTGGAGAGCTGCATCACTGAGGTGGATGGACCGATGGTCTGACAGTAGAAGCCAAATAAAACTTGATTCGTGATTTTATTGTTTGAAATAGCAGTGGCTTTCTTTTCTAGGGTGTGAATATAAGTGGTGGCCAGAAGCAGAGAGTGAGCCTAGCTAGGGCTGTGTACAGTAATGCAGATCTGTATTTGTTAGATGACCCTTTGTCTGCTGTTGATGTACATGTTGGAAAGCATCTTTTTGAAAAGGTGATTGGGTCCTCAGGATTATTAAATAACAAGGTAGGCAAAGGCTAGTTTTTATAGTTTCTGCAATTTTATTTTTCACAAGGTACTGTTATTCTGAACTATAACATTCTCCTCTCTCTCTCTCTCTCTCTCTCTCTCTCTCGTGCGTGTGTCCCAAGACTCGTATTTTAGTGACTCACAACCTGACACTTCTGCCTCAGACAGATATTGTAATGGTGATGGAAGATGGCAGAATTACTGAAATGGGCAGTTATAAAGAACTGCTCTCCAAACGAGCAAACTTTTCTGAGCTTGTTCTGACATTTGGTGGAGGAAAGGAAAATAAAGAAACTCTCTCAGTATCAAGTGAGTAAATACTCATTTTCATGATTCTGTTTCCTTTTCATGATTCTGTTTCCTAAGACTTTAACCTGTTGCCTAGATAGTCATGTGGTGGTGACCATAGGTCCTTACCACACCACAGATCATATGATGTAGCACCAGTGAATGATTTTGCCTAATGGCCCATGAGCTATGACTCTGGCTTTTGCAATAGGACCTCATGTGCATAATTGATGCATGTGATACTTACTCCTCCAGCTCAGATTCTGAAGAATAAGGATCACCTGTTATCGGACATAGACAGTTGGGTAGACATGGTAGGTGAGTTTGGCATGATCCTGTTATACGCATGCTAAATGGCTTGCACCTTATCGTACAGTAGTGTTCACTCAAGACGCCTGATCTGTCCACGGATTCTTAACTCTTTCTGTTGGTGATACACCCTTAGAGTGTGTGCTTTTAATGAATTGTTGTTCCAAAGTTGTCCCAAGCTTCTGTAAACTGTAACAGACATGTTTCATCATTTCTGTTTTTAATTTTGGGGGGTTAAATTCAGTCAGATGTAGATCCAGGGATTCTTGATGGAAGTAATTGTTTTGTATCTCCTAAGTAATATGTAACTACTAGGAATAAGGCCCATTGTGGAAATAAATACAACGGGCTCTAGAAAGAGGCTCTGGGAGAGTGCCCCGGCTTTGGGCACTCAGTGACAATTTGCTGTGGTAATCTCAGCAGAGTATAATGACAGAGTCCACCATTTTCTCCAGAGGAACTGATCTTTGCTACCTGAAGAGCAGTAGTAATTTTGAGTGATCTCCAGCCCACGCCCAAGATTGGTAACAGTGGTTCCCCAGAAGGGAGTGGCTGGTTTGGAGGGTGGAGTCTGTGGCATTGTACCTGTCTGAGCTCCCACCCCTCCTCAACACTCACCCTCTCCAGGTTCGACCCCTCAAATCTCCAGGAATTTCCCAACCTGGAGTTGACAACCCTATCTCCATCCCAGCCAACCATCAACCTACCTTTAGTTTTCCATCTCCTCCCCTCTCCCTCCTAGAGAGCACTTGTAATTTTGAGTGATCTCCAGCCCCCACCTGGAGATCGGCAACAATGGTTCCCCATCAGGGAATGGCTGGATTGGAGGGTGGAGTCTATGCCATCGTACCTGTCTGAGGTGCCACCCCTCCTCAAACTTCACCCTCTCCAGGCTCCATCCCTCAAATCTCCAGGAATTGCTCACCTGGAGTTGGCAACCTGATCAGGACTGGGCCCAAGGAGTTTTCTCCCAAAGGCCAGCATAGGTGTGGAAAGGGCCTTTTACTGACAGAGGAGAAAGTACAGGTGCCAACTCTGATTAGGGAAATACCTGGAGATTTGGGGGGGGGTGGATCCTGTGGAGGGCAGCATTTGGGGTGTGTGTGGAAGGACTCAGTAGGGTATAATGCTATAGAGCCTACTCTCCAAAGCAATCATTTTCTCCCGGGGAACTGATCTCTGTCATCTGGAGGTCAATTGCAACAGTGGGAGATCTCCAGGTCCCACCTGGAGATTGGCAACCCTAGGGGAAAGTCTGCCACACAGCGGGGAGTTGAAGAAAATGGTCTGATGGTCGCTGGCCCACCTCGTTAGCCAGCCAGCCATGCTGAAGCTAAGCAGGAGAGAAAGCCTCTTTCCATTTATTCTGACAGGAAAGTGGCTGTTGGGGAGGGGGTTATGGGTGGGGGAGGGGGTTATGCTGAAAGTCCTTTGTTTTTTTTACTCACAGAACCAAGCTTGGGTGCCAACCAACAGCCACTGAGGGGACAGTCCCTCACAGGAGGCAAAATAACTGTCTTCCTCAGGAGAGAGAGCTGTCTGCTAGTAAATCTGACATGCAAAAGGGGGAGTGGGTGGAGAAGAGGAGCAGACCCAGCACCCGGTTAATGGCACGCGAGTACTCTTGAGTGGCGGCTGATGGGCCAATGGCTGAAGGAGGGCATTTTACAGCCTATGGGAGCGCATGGAATCTTGCGAAACCAAAAGATAATTATTATAAGGAGAGATAGCAAGGTCTGCAGCCTATGGCTCCAGAGCCAAAAGTAGCTCCATATAGAACCAAATTTTTAAGTCAAGGCAAATTGGGAGGATAGGGTGGGATGCTAGAATACTCACTTTGAGAAGGGAATGGTCAGCAAAGACCATTATGGGATGAAGCATCTTCATAGAGATGCTTAACAGAAAGGGAAATAGAGGTGAACAGTTGCCAGTAATCCACTTGTGAACCATGTGCAGATTTATGCCAGTGCATTACAAGGTGCTTCTGTGTATATTTGTTACTTATTGTGAGGCCTCATGCATACAACTTCCTAATAAGACTTGGAACAATCAGTGTTTGGGTTACAGGAAGTCCTTAGATTATTAGTTGCGTCAATTATCAGTAATATTTAATTGTATATTTTTCACTTATGCAAATAGTCTGTCTTATACTGGCTTTCTGTTGATCAGTTGCTCTGAATTTTGACATTCGGTTCTTTAATTATAATGGTTGCTGATCCCTAGACTATAGTAGTAATTTAAGGGGTGGGGAATAGTTGTATTAATTTCATCTGTTGGTAAACCTTGGCAGTGAACAAGCAGAGAAAACTGGCTGTTTGAAGGGATAATAACATTCATTTTAACTCTTTTGCAGAGTCTTATCCAAAAGACAGTATTAAAATAAGAGATCATGTTATACCAAAGAAAAGGCAATATGTGGAGCGTAAAGATACGTGAGTAATGAAATCAAAATCAACTTAAGAATGAGATCATATAGTACATAAAAAGGGTGAAAGAGAACAGAATCGCTGGTGACTCATGTTTCTGGTGGAATACCTAAAGTGAAAACAGCCATTTTCTCCTGCAGTGAGATCAGTGAGTTCTGCTTGAGCCTTGCAGAAGCAGTGGTAGCTAGTCCCCATAAAACTGGTTCCTACTGCACATGTAACACCCAGGGGCCCTTTCCAACCTGAACCAGTTTGTTTGTGATTGGCAGGGAACTGGAAATGATTGTACTCCAGCATAAAGTGCACTTGAGCCAAGCAACTTCTTCAGCTCCCTCTAATTCCAAAGTACCCAGGTTTATTCTCTCCCTTCTTCCCTCCCTCATACTCCTATCTTGATAGACCACTGGTATGATTTACAGAAGACAGCTTCATATGGTGCTCAAGCAGCTCATGAAGGTCAGGGAATACTTAGGGCTTAGGATGTACTGAGTGGCTGCATCTTTTGCTGCATTTCTACAAGATGGGTGATGTGGCAATTTCAACTGATTTCCCTTTCCTCTTGTAGCAACCCACAGAGACACTTGCCTTAGAAGGATGTAACTCTACCTAGGATCACACTATAATTCTATGTCTAATTTAATTGACTGCTTACTGTGGTATAGTGGCTAAGAGCGGTAGGACTCTAATCTGGAAAATCAGGTTTGATTCCCCACTCCTCTACATGAAGCCAGCTGGGTGATCTTGGGTCAGTCACAGTTCTCTCAGAACTCTCTCAGCCCCACCTACCTCACAGGGTGTCTGTGGCGGGGAGAGGAAGGGAAGGCGATTGTAAACCACTCCAAGACTCCTTCGGGCACTGAAGAGTAGGGTATAAAACCAACTCTTCTTCTTTTGCATTTCTTTTGATCAAAGGAGCACATTCTCAATGAAGAAGGAAAAAGTTGCTACTGGTGCTGTAAGTGTTTTTAAATTATGTTCTTTCTGAAATAGTGTGGGGCTCTCAAGATAAGATGTAGGCAGATTAATTTTTTAAAAAATCAGTAAGTTTAGCAATTTGAATGAAGGGGGAATTGGGTTTTTGAATGTCCCTGGGTTCATCCCAGTGCGCTGCACTAAATTTTGTCATGCGCTGGAAAGACATGTGAGTTGCTCAGTTTCATTTACAAATACACTCCTGTCTATACTTTTAATAACTGTCATGTGCATTTCTTATATTCAGATGAAAATGTCAGTTATTTTGAAATACCTACAAGCCTTTGGATGGTCTTGGATGTGGCTCACTATAGCTGCTTACTTGGGCCAAAATGCTGTAGCAATAGGACAAAATCTATGGCTCAGCACATGGACAGCAGAAACTAAACAACTTAAACACTTCATAGAATGGAAACAGTTAAGAAACTACAGATTTGCCATCTATGGGCTCTTGGGATTCATACAAGGTAAACCTAATTTAATGAGAAATAGGACTTGCTTTTTTACTATTTCAAGGCATTAGCAGCTTATATATTTGTTAGCCTAAAAAACAGCAGATGTCTTGCACTAAAACAGTATTTTTTGATTCAGGTCTTTTGGACCCAAGAAAATGTCAAGACAGCAGTGTTCCCTCTAAGCTGAGTTAGTGTGAGCTAGCTCACAGTTTTTTAGCCTCTGGCTCACGCATTTCTGTCTTAGTTCAGGAGGGATGGCTCCAGAGCAAAGTAATTTATGCAGGAGCCAAATTGCTCACTCACAACTTTAATGCCAGTAGCTCAAAAAGTAGAATTTTTTCTCACAAGATACCACAGCTTAGAGGGAGCATTGGTGGACAGGTGGAGTAAATTGCTGTTTTTCAGGCTTTCTACTGCATTCCTTTTAAACAGGGGACATTTAAAGGGACTGCAGAAGACAGCCTGATGAACTGCTGACCCAAGGGGAGCAGTCAAGGGGTGTGCAGGTTTTTTTTCAACTGGTATCTTTTTTTGTTCTTTAAAGGGACTGCAGTAGACAGCCCACCAAACAGCTGAGACAGCTTCACTGTTTTTGGATCTCCCAGTAATTTCTCAGGATTTCCCCCCCAGTTTTCCCAAGAAAACCTGGATACATTAGGGAAGCTGAAATATACCTGAAACATACCAATAAGGTATTTTGGGGTATATTTTCAGCTCAGGTGGATCTGAATGCATACCCCTCAAGCAATCTCCCTATGGGCTCAGCTGATCTTCGGGCCGGCTTATCCTGCACCTCCATTTAAATGAGGCTGCACCAGAAGCCAGTCCAAAGCTGACCCGGAGGGGAGCACTGTGCTTTCCACCGGCTCAGCTAATCTTAGGGCAGGCTTCCTGTGCAGCCTCGTTGGGGCTTGAGTTCCCAATGTCTTTCCGCTTATATCTGTTTAGACAAGGCTGCTCAAGAAGCTGGCCGGCCCACAGCTGATCCAGGCGGGAGCACTCTGCTTCTCTCTGGCTCAGCTGATCCTAGGGCTAGCTCACTGTGCAACCTTGTTTAAATGAGGCGGCACATGGCTGATGCGGTGGGGAGTACTTTGCTTCCCGCTGGCTCAGCTGAGTTTAGAGCTGGCGTCATGTTCAGCCTCATTTAAGCAAGGCTGCATGAGAAGCCTGGCCAAAGCTGACCCAGGTGGGAGCACTTTGCTTCCTGCAGGCTCAGCTGATTCTTGGGCTGGTTCCTTGTGCAGCCTTTTTTAAACAAGGCTGTGTGGGAAGCCAGCCCTCAGATCAGCTAAACTGATGGCAAGCTTAGCGCTCCCACCTGTGTCAGCTTTGGCCTGGCTTCTCATGCAACCTCATTTAAAGGAGGCTCCACAAGAAGCCAGCCAGCCCAAAGCTGAGCTGGCTGGCAGCACCCTGCTTCCTGCTTGTTCAGCTGATCCTCAGGCTGGCTTCTGCAGTCTCTTTAAACTTTAAAGGAACTGTAGGAGAAAGCCCAACAAACAGTTGGGAGGTGGGAGCAATGTGCTGTTTTTCATATCTACCCCGAATATATCCAGGATTTTTTGGGGAATTCTCCCCCCCATTGTGGATATTTTGGGGATGCTGAAATATACCCCAAAATACCTTATTGGTATTTTTCAGGTATATTTTTGGCTCAGGCACAGAATTGAAGGGGAGTGTGGGTGAGTCAGAAAGGAACTCATGACCCCACCTGCCAAAATTTCCAAGACTTTTATAAGCTCTAGGTCTAGAACTTGAACAGACTGACATCTCTCCCCCGTACCCCATTTCCTTGAACTGCTCACAATATTCTGTTCCTTCTGGAGATTTTCATTCCCCCTCAAGCCATTTTTGTCAGATTTTTCTTTCCATTAATTTACAAACTCATGTTTTTCTGCATTTTTCCATCTTGTCTGTGAGTAGCCTGGTTTTGCGGCTTTCATCATTCCCACAGGAACCAGTCAGAGGTAGAGCAATGGTACCACTGAACTTTAACACTGCTTGGCAGGGGTCTTTTCGTAGAAGAACAGCTGCAGGAGCTCATTAGCATATGGTATGCTAATGAGCTATTAGGCTATTAGCATATGCCACGCCCCCTGACATCACCGGAAGTGATGTCAGAAGGGTAAGCAAAAGGGGGGGAGCATCTTCAAAAGCCTCCCCTTCCCTTCCCCAGCTGGTCTGGGTGGGGGAGCTAAGAGAGAAGGGGTTTAAAGTTTAAACTCCTTCTCATGAGAGTTGGGCCACAGAAGGAGGAAAGAGGGTAGGAAAGAGAGAGAGTAGAGAGAAGGAAAGAAGGAGGGAAAGAGGGAAAGAAAGAGAGGGAAGAAGGAGGGAAACAGGAAAAGGAGGAAAAAGAGAAGAGAAGAAGGTGGGAAAGAAGGAAAGAAAGAGAGAAGAGAAGAGAAGAATGAGGGAAAGAGGAAAAAGAAAGAAGGAAAGGAGGGAATGAAAGAAATTGAGTGGCAATTCAGCCCCATTATACCCTATGGGCCATTGAAGTCAATGGTGAAAACATAGGGTATATTCTGGGGCTGGAGGGGAGGGTTTGAGGGAGAGGCTCCAAGATCACAGGATAGCTGATGGAGCCTCTCCCCAAGATACCTACCAAGTTTCAATAACATTGGACCAGGGGTCCAATTCTATGGGCCCCAAACAGGTCGCCCCATTTCCTCCATTGTTCTCTATGGTGGGAAAAAAATAACTTTTTTTCCCACCATAGAGAACAATGGAGGGAATAGGGGCAACCTGTTTAGGGGCCCATAGAATTGGACCCCCTGGTCCAATGTTCTTGAAACTTGGTGGGTATCTTGGGGAGAGGCTCCATCAGCTATCCTGTGAGTTTCGAGCCTCTCCCTCAAACCCCTCCCTCCAGCCCCTAGAATATACCCTATGTTTTCACCATTGACTTCAATGGCCCATAGGATATAATGGAGCTGAAATTGACATTCGGCTGCCAGAAAGACTCTCCGGGACGCTGGCTGGGGGCGGGGCTTGGCTCCTGAGCTCCCGGAGCTGCGCTCCGGTGCGCTCCCCCCGAAAAGACCCCTGCTGCTTGGAGAGTTGACTAATGGCAAGACATTGTAAATGGAGAAACTGCTAATTTTGACATTGATTAGATTGAAAAGTAAACCCTTTGGAAAGCCTTGATGTTGCCTTCAGTATAGTTCTCTCTTCTTTTCCCTTCCCAGGTCTTTTAGTTTGCTTTGGTGCATATGTGCTTACTAGAGGATCTCTGTGTGCCTCCCGGGTGTTGCATCACCAGATGCTAGACAGTGTACTGCACCTTCCACTTCAGTATTTTGAAACTAATCCTGTAGGTCAGATCATCAACAGGTTCACCAAGGTAAAGTAGAGATACAGTTCTAAATGCTGGAGAAAAAGTAGCTGCTGTTTCTCACTTTGTTGGATCATGAGAGACTTATTCACCCTTCATTGAGGACTCAGTTCTAAAGGAAGACAAGTTACTGCAAGAAGTCCCTTGCCTGTTTTCCTCTTACTTCAAGGAAAAATATGCCAACAGGACCATACAGTCTGATGCCCCACCCTCCCCCAGTTTTCACTTTGTTTTTCATACGAGAAATGCCATTTCAGATGCCAGATCTCACAGTGAAGGAGAGCATTCCAAAATCCTTTCTGAGTGAGAGTGGTGGTCATACAACTCCTCCTATCTCTAGCTTATAGAATACTCATGATTCAGGGCTCAGCTACCTTACAAAGTTTTATCATTGTGCTGCCACATTTTGGAGGAGGAAGGAGACATTATATTCTAAATCTGTAAGTGGACCAAAGCCTATTCCTGGAACTCTAGGAAGGGGGCATGTGTCTCCAGTGCCTTGGTGTAGTAACATAACCAGATAGGCCCTGGTAGGTTCAAGTCACTAATTCACATGAAAATGAAGCAAAAAAGCTTTATTGAAGGAGTTCACAAAAAGTTATTGAAAGCAAGATAGATAGTTCAGAGGAGCCATAATGTACTTAAAATAACAGAAGGCTAACTGTCTACTTATGTATCCTATGACAGTGATGCTGGTTCTTACAGCTGAAGCATAATATTCCAGATATTACACAGAGTATACTCAGACAACAAGAGTGGTGGGTGAAGGAAAGGGCATAAGAGCTAATTAACAGGCTCTCAAGATGATCTTGGCCAGTAACCTTCAGTCTGAGGGGCCTTTCATTGTATCTATTTCTAAGTATTTATTTTCGTATGAATATTTCGTATTTATTCTGATTCTTAGAAGTATCTAGCCCAGAAATACATAGTGGTAGTAAGTTTGAGAATTGTACATTTTCTTGTCAAATCTGTGCTGGAGAAACTTTCAAAATTATGTGTTTTTTGCATTATCTTAGGACATGTTTATAGTTGACGTACGTTTTCATTATTATCTACGAACCTGGCTGAATTGTACGCTGGATGTTGTTGGAACAATCCTTGTAATTGTGTATGCATCACCACTTTTCATACTGGTGATTGTTCCACTTGGATACCTATATTTCACTATCCAAGTAAGTTCACTCAAGTTCAGCAAGAAATATACGTGTTTTTGTTTTTCATAGTCTACTGAATTTAAAAAAACAGAGAAGGGAAAATAGGCAGTTGTCATATGTTGATATTTGATGTGTCTGACCAGCTTTCGTGATGTAGAAAAATGTGATGCTGGAGTAAACTGGTGGATTGAGCCCTTTAACGTGAGTACAGATCATAATTTGGAACATAATTGCAAAACTTATATTTTCTAATGTTATATAAAATTGCCATTTACTATCCAAAGATGTTTTAAAAACTCTTGTTATTGGAAGGAGAGGCCATCTAAAGGTAAAGGTTTCCCTTGCTCAAAAGCCAGTCAAATCTGACTCTAGGGGGCGGTGCTCATCTCTGTTTCCAAGCCAAAGAGCCAGCGCTGTCTGAAGACTTTTTCCGTGGTCATGTGGCTGGCATGACTAAATGCTGAGGCACACAGAACACTGTTACCTTCCCACCGAAGCAGTATCTATTTATCAACTTGCAATTTCTTGCTTTCAAACTGCTAGGTTGGCAGGAGCTGGGACCAAAGACGGGAGCTCACTCCGTCTAGTGCAAGGCAAACTTTCTTTGGGCCACCCAAGAGGGAGGTAGTTTGAAACGGCTTTCACAAAGCAAATTTTTCCCATTATGCTGTAATATGTGGTACAGCTCATCATTCAGATCTCTTATACAGTGGCATGAAGGCTGTCCATTGTATAGAAATTCTCCACATGTATAGCCATTTCAAGTACAATGAAGCCACTACAGAAAGTTGGCATCATCATTGTGTGTTACTGGCCAACTGCTCTTGTGGTGAATTGGTTGACAGGATCAGTTTCTGGAAGCATGGATCATAACTTGGCACATGTTATATAACTATTTAAAGTTCCTTGACCACTAGCATGCCATGTACTTCTGTGTGCTCATGACCAGTTGTTCATAAACATAGTTCCTTTAGAAGTCAAAAAAGCACTGAAGTCCATACAAAAAGTCCATACATGCAGAAGTGGTGTCAGTTGTCATTTTGTTATCTACAGGCAAGATGATTGCATAACCTAGCTAAAATGGGTACCATTTATTTCAGTATGGTTGGGAGCTGTGGCTCAGTGGTAAAGCATCTTCTTGGCATGCAGAAGGTCCCAGGTTCAATACTTGGCATCGCCAGTAAGGATCAGGTAGTAGGTAATGTGAAAGACATCTACCTGAGTCCCTGGAGAACTGTTGCCAGTCTGAGTAGACAATACTGATCCTGATGGACCAATGTTCTGATTCAGTATAAAGCAGCATCATATGTACGTACGTAACCTCTCTGTAAAGGCCTTTTGCGCGGAATTTTGCATCAGTTTTTCCAGACTTCTAAACTAATGTTTCCTGTTCTTTACTTGGTATGGCTTTATTAGAGATACTATATAGCTAGCTCCCGACAGATTAGACGACTGGCTGGTGCTTCACACACACCTGTAATTTCACACTTCAGTGAAACGCTTTTGGGTGCTTCTACAGTCAGAGCATTTGGACATCAGGAAAGATTTATGAATCAAAATAAAGATTTGATCAATGAGAACCTCGTTTACTTCTTCAACAATGTAATCTCAAACAGGTACAGTTCTAACAGTATGATAGAAAGGGATTTGTATTACGTTCCAGGCCAAATTCCTATTATAATCAATAGGACAAAAAATGGGCTTCATAAACTATTTGACATTCTGTGCAACTATTAAGACTATATTGTCATACTTTCCTAGAAGTTATAGCAGTAGATTAAATTCTAGCATATTTTTCAAACTAATTCCATTTAATAATTAGTTTGAAAAATATACTGGAATTTAATCTTCTAGGAAAGTATGACAATATAGTCTTAATAGATGCTTTTTCAATAATTTTATCAATAAATATGACTGAGAGATCAATATATATTTCTTTCCTGTTGCTTTGCTAGAAAAAGAGATGCTAGGGCTGAATATGACCTATCTAGAAACCCAGATCCCTGATGTGTTGTGGAGAGACTCCGTAGTTACACAGAAACTAACAGAAAGCATTTAGCAGCTGTTGTAGGGCATTCGAAGGAGACTATTAACCTTTTAGAAACATATGCAGAGGCTGAATATTTGTTCCTACCTTAGATGTTTTAAGAACTAGATGTATAATCTAGCCCAGTGGTTGGCAACCTTTCCTTCAGTGAAAGCTATTTCTGAATAGTGAAAAATATCCCCTTCCCCCAGTATGTTACCAAACTTTGTTCTGTGCTAGAAACAGGACATGGTGAAATGAAGCTGACAAGCTGACATTGGTAGCTCAAGAACTACCAATGGGACATCTCTGATCTAGTCACATTTAAACAATTTTTGTCTCATTTATTTCAATTGTGAAATTAAGCAGCTGCTTAACATTCCCTCTTTTGGTTAAATCAGTGGGTATTCCTTCATTATAGCTGCATCATGTCCCTGGCAGGCAACACAGAATTCTCCATTGGTTCAGGGTGGGGCAGTCTGAGCCTATGGGAAGTAGATCCTCCCTGAAGGAGTCTGATGATTCTGATTCTTTAGTAACCACCATGCAGACCTGTCTCTGTCTCTTTCCACAGGAAGTCTTTCCTAAGCATCTCCCTGAGATCCTCTGCATCCTAGAGATCCCCTAAAGAAATGTGAGACACACACTTAGAGATATAACACAGACTTGCCAAAGTTATATTACTCACTTGTTGCTGGGGTACAATCAGGCTTTGTTGGCCCTTCTTATTCAGCCAAACTCTTTAACAACGAGGGAGCTGATCTTTTAGTTACGCTTGTAAGAGAAATGTCTCGGTAGACATGAAACCAGACGCTTTGTAGTAATCAACTATAAAAGTTTATTAAACATGATGTTAACAGCAGCTTACAATTGTTAGCAGTCAAGAAAATCACACCGTGCTCTATCCCCTCATCTTTATTTCAATCTAATACATTTACTAGGACTATGGCAGCCTTCTGGCCCCCTTCTCCCTCCCCATCAAACAGATTATTCATCTCACCACTCCTCGATGCAGCTGAGAAAAGATGACAGGCTAGCAAGGCTTCTGGCCTTCTTGAACAAAGGTGGAAGGTGCACTTCTCCCCTCTCGGTTCTCTCTCAGATAAAAGCCACCCCACACCCAGTCTCCTATTCTCATCCTTTATACTGTTCCTCCTACATTAATCCACCCCCTTCTTAGCCAATCAGAAATATTGACCTTTACAATTTCTTAATTATTCATGAGTGTTACATAACCTAAAGTTGGGGGTTTTGGGGGCTTTCCATACATGGAGTTGTTTTTCTCAACTTTGGGAAACTTTGGGGAATTCTGAGGAAAAGATTCCCTTTAAGGTTAAGGTGACCGGCCAAGTATCAGCGTAGAATCTTGCCCACGCTAAAAACTCTTATCCTAGTAAACATGTCATCTTATTGATAGATGTTGGTGGTGTTGAGCAACTCTGCTAATGTTAATTTCAAACATCTGTTGCTCTGAAGAGTCTTTCACTAAGTCTCTCTCACTATCTCCTTTTCATTGCTATATCTCTTTATCCTATATATGACTCCCTGATTACCTATAATTCCCTCTATAATGCATGTATACTTGTGCTTTATGCAGGTACTGTGTGTAACAGGTACTGTGTGTAAGTATTGCAGCTAAAGATCCTCTTATATAAAATCAATACATATCTCTCCCTCCCCCTTCTTCTTATAAGAGACTGTTTTCTAAATGTTCCCCAATTCTTGGCACCCTGTGTCTCTTAATCAAAACCAGCTGTAAAGCAACTGAAAAACAACTGAGATCAACAACTGGCTCATCTCCCCTTTTAATATTTCCCAATCCAGGCCTGCTAAAGACAAAAGCCTCTGATTCTCAGCTTGGTTTATGAACCAGCATTCCAATGAACCAAAGTCTATGTGAAGGCCACAACTATAAAGCCTTAAAACCATATCAGAAGGTTTATATAGGTAAGCTTATAAATCTCTTCAGGGTTCTCTAGATCCTGACAGCTTGACTGATAACAAGTGGATGGCCCAGCCCAGCAGCGCAGGCACCTGGGAAGGGAGCATCTTTACCACATTCCATTCTTATCTAAACAAGCTGAGCTGTGCCTTCTTGCTTCTGCTAGTACTATGATACTAAGGGAGGCCTGGAGACCCCAGCCAGATCTGGCTGGGCACACATGCGTAATAAATTCTATGCTGTGCAACAGGTCTTGACCAATGGAATGATGTCAACATGGCCTTTTCCTTATAAGGAGTATATGTGGTAAGATAGGTAGTTCTCACAGTGATTTTACCTATACAGTGTAACCAATTGCTTTGTATGTGCTCGCTTGTCAGCAGAGGTATAAAAGATCTGACCTCCCTGGTGGGGTCAGAGCAGCTTGGTTTGCAGGCTTTGGCTTTGTTCTGCTCCACTTTTATTACTATAAATTCTATTTTTATCCTCCTCACCCAGACTTTGCCTGAGTGTCTTTATTGGGCAAAGGCACTCGGACCACACATTTGTGAAACAGAAAGAAAGAAGTAGAGGAGCTGGACCTGTCTAGACATTCTGGCTTGGCTGGGGCTTTTCTCCGAGTGGGGTCGCCCTCTCTTGGAATTCCATTTCCATTGGTCTTTGATAAGGTGGTCAAATCCGAATGGGAAGCTCCTGGGAGGACCAAAACCAATCACCTGATTATCTCCTGCATATGACTCCGACAACCAGCCAGTCCCACCAAACATCGGAGGTCATCTTCACTTTTTTGCAGATCATTAGAAATCATCAATCAGCAAACAGTGGGTACTGGATACAGTTACACATATGGCTATCCTCTGGAACTGCAAGCCTTTCCCTGTGACAGATTCATCCAAGTTCCAACCAGTTGATACCCAAAGAAGCATAATCTCCTTCTTTAAGCTATCCAACATCTGTTGGACATCGAAGCAATAGAGCTGGTCCCAGAGAAACAAAAGTCAACAAAGGTCTAGTTGATCATTTTCATTGTTCCAAAGAAGAATGGGGACATGAGGGCCATTCTGGATCTGAAATGGCTAAATCGCTGGATCAAGAAAAGAAAGTTTTGGATGGAAACTCTCAAATCTATAATTTCCTTGATCCAAAAGAAGGTTTTTCTGGAATCAGTAGATCTGTCAGAAGCTTATTTCCATATACCTATTCGGGAATCCCACTAAAGGTTCCTCTGCATCTCCCACAGTGGGAATATCAGGCCCTTCCCTTTGGGCTCAAGACTGCCCCAGGACTGACAACAGGGTAGGGAGCCCACTCCCACAGGTGGGCGGCTCAGTGACTCTGGTTCCAGGAAGAGACCCAGTAGAGGATCAATTTTCTGGAACTCAGGGTGATCAGGTGGGGGTTGTTAGCATTCCAATATCTCCTATCTGGGAAGTATGTCCTTTTGCCCATGGACAACATGACTGCCAAGTCCTATATCAATTGCCAAGGCAGCACGAAATCCAGCACTCTTCATGCAGAGGCAATGCAGATAATGCTATGGGTGGAGATTCATCTCTGGTCACTCAAAACTGTCCATGTGGCCAGAACATCCAACACCTTGGCAGACTAGCTCAGCCAGTGGTCTCTGAATCAGTCAGAATGTATGCTGAACAAGGAGACTTTTTTCCAGATCTGTCACAGATTTGGTAAAGTAAAGGTGGACCTATCTGCATCGGAGCTCAATCATCAGGTGCCCAGATTCGTGACAAGAACGAAGTGTCCTCAGGCCATAGAAGTAGATGCTCTAATCTGCATTCAGCCAAATCAACCGCTGTATGCCTTCCCTCCCACCTAACTAATTCAAAGAGTAGTTCAGAGGATCATAGATCTAAGAGCAGAAGTTGTGCTGATAGCTCCATTTTGGCCATACTGTTCTTGATTCCAGGACCTAGTGAGGCTATCCTCAGAGGAACCGTGGCATCTTCCAGTCAGGAAGGACCTTCTTCATCAAGGGCCTCTCCATCTTCAGCCTGAGATGTTAAAACTCACAGCCAAGAGGTAGAGCAGTTGCAGTTTAGGGAGATAGGTTATTCGGACAAGGTCATAGGCACATTAGTGGCCTTTAGCAAGGGTTCCACCAATAGAATCTACAACAATACCTGGCAGACTTTTCAGTTCTGGTATTCGAAGAAAGGGTTAGACCCATGCAGAACTAAAGTGGCGATCTTCTCTCCTTCCTTCAAGTGGGTTTGGATAAGGGTCTGAGCACTAACACCTGTAAAAGTCAGGTAGCCACTATTATGACTAGTAGAGGGGCCAAGAAATGGCAGGGTTTCTCTCACTATCCTCATGTTAAGAGATTTCTTACATGCATAGCCCTCTTTGGTTTCCCTCCAGGAATCTAAATATGGTGCTGAAATCTGTCAGGCTCTTTTTGTCCTCTCTCTCAGGCTCCACCTGTCTGCTTAAGGAGCTCACATCTAAGACCATCTTCGTGGTTGGTATCACCTCTGCTAGGGGCCCTTTCAGTGGATAAGGAGCTTTGCCAGTTTGGTGTAGCGGTTAAGTGCATGGACTCTAATCTGGGAGAACCAGGTTTGATTCCCCACTCCTCCACTTGCAGCTGCTGGATGACCTTGAGCAAGCCATAGTTCTGTCAGAGCTGTTCTTGAAAGAGCAGCTCTTGAAAGAGGTCTCTCAGCCCCACCTATTTCACAGGGTGTCTGCTGTAGGGAAGGGAAAAGGGATTGTAAGCCGCTCTGAGATTCCTTTGGGTAGTGAAGGGCAGGATATAAATCCAATCTCCTCCTCCTCCTCCTCCTCCTTCTCCTTCGTAATGACAGAGTAATTCTGTGTACCAACCCAGCCTTTATCCCAAAAGTTAATTCGGCCTTCCATGGGTCAGAGGTACTAGTCCTTCCCCCATGTTGCCCTAACCCTAAACAGCCTCAGGAAAGGGAATGGCACTGCTTAAATGTTTGGAGAGTGCTGAGCTTCTACTTGGATTGGACTTAAATCCTTTGAAGTCAGGTTCTATGTTTGTGTGTTTTAGGAAGGCATCCTCGGGGGAAGGGGATTTCTACTTCCACCCTTAGCAGATGGGTCACAGGGTGTATTTTTCTGGCATATAAGGCCAGGGGCCTAGATTCTCCCATTGGGTGTAACAGCTCACTCGCTCAGGGGAGTGGCAGCATTGGCAGCATACAGGGCTTTCCCTTCCTTAGAGGTGATCTGCTGTGCAGCCACTTGGAAGTCAGTTCATTCATTCACCAAACACTACCATATTGACAAGGCAGCCTCTGCTAATGCAGCCTTCACTATGTTTTAATTCTTTACCCCCTGGGGCATACTGCTTTTCTGTGTCCCATAGGTTCAGACTATCCCACGCTGGACCACCAGAGAATGGAAGGTTTGTTTCACTTACCATGAATCTCCCTTCTTGGTGGTCCTAGGGTGGGCAGTCTCTTCCCACTCAGGGGTAGAGCCAGTTCTTCCAGAATGGCCTGTGGCCTAGTTAAGGTATGCTGCTTGGGTCCCAGGGGTCTGCACTCTTTCGGTGGGGCCCCTGCAGGTCTTCTGTTCAGTCTTCAGTGTTTGGTATTTCTACCAATTCTCTGTTTTACTCTTTTGGTTTGGTCGCTGGTGCTGGGGGTTTTCTTTTGTTCTGTTGTGAGTCTTGTGCATAAGAGATGGACTGCTTTGGATCCAGCCTGGGAGCTGGGGGGAGAACCTCTTCCCCGAGTGGATTAAAATTGTCAGTGACCCTGCTTGCCTCCAAGGAGGAGCTACTTCCCATAGGTTTAGATTGCCCCACCCTAGGACCACTGAGAAGGGAGATTCGCAGTAAGTGAAACAAACCTTCCATTTTATACCTTATTTAAAAGGTTGTTGTTGTTGTTAGCCATTCAGTTGTGTTCGACTCAAATAAACTGCTTAACAAAGTGGTACTACAGCACTCAGCCCAACCATTAAAAGTTTGATTTTTCAGAATTCCTAAGATCTCAAGACCAAAATGCGTAGGAAGTATTATATAATTATAAGAGGAAGGTATTCTCCTTGGAAGTGTTATATGTTATTTAACTGTGAGTAATTTATTATGGAAATACATCTGTTAAACATATAACAAGCATAAATTTGAATTGTTTGATTTCCCCCATTCCAATTTTTCACAACAGATGGCTGGCTGTCCGACTCGAATTTCTGGGCAACTTGATGGCTTTCTTCGCTGCCCTGTTTGCAGTGTTTGCTGATGGCAAGGTGGATTCTGCCACAGTGGGATTATCAATATCCTATGCACTCAATGTAAGTAATTTTGTTATGTAGCATGGATTACATATCCTAACCTTGTGCCATTCATATTTTCATGACCAGCAGGTGAAGCTTTTTATATCTCTTAAAAGTTTTCTCCTCATGAACATCTGTTTGTCATGCATAAAGGGCACAAAAGTCTTCACAAAAATCAGTTGTAAACCATATTTCTCTCTCTCTCTCTCTCTCTCTCTCTCTCTCTCTCTCACACACACACACACACACAGAGAGAGAGAGAGAGAGAAAAAAAGAACCACTATAGGTGTATTGAGCCAATTTCTGAGCTCGTCTGGATTGTAAGAAGTCTCAAAGCACTATCAACATTCAATGTATTAAGAACTTAAAATTAGTTCTGGGCACTGTTTGTAGGTAGGGGCTTCAGAGAAAATCCAAGTACTCTGTGTCTTTACATAGTGACTTTATGGAACCCATTTATTTAATGATGTCAATTCCTATCCCTGTCAACTTGTTCTATAATCAAGTATACATTTATTTCAGATAACTCAAAGTTTGAATTTTTGGGTCCGTAAAGCATGTGAAATGGAAACCAATGCAATCTCCATTGAACGCATTTGTGAATATGCAAACACAGACAAAGAGGTAAACATATTTCTAGAGAACTAATACTTTCTGTGGGCTGTTGAATGAACTTAGTGGCCAGTAAGGTGGGGGGTTTTCTTTGCATTGCAGTCAAGGGGGAAACACTGTTATAAGCACCTTATGAATGGGGCTGAGTCTTCCTGTGGTCACAGTTCTTACATGACTTTTGGGGATTTTGGGAATACGTTGTTGTTGTTGTTCAGTCGCACAGTCGAGTCCGACTCTTCGCGACCCCATGGACCAGATTACGCCAGGCCCTCCTGTCTTCCGCTGTCCGCTGAAGTTTGCTCAATTTCATGTTCGTTGCATCGATGACACTGTCTAACCATCTCATCCTTTGCCGTCCCCTTCTTCTTTGACCTTCAATCTTTCCCAGCATCAGGGTCTTCTCCAGTGAATGCTCCCTTCTCATTTGGTGGCCAAAGTATTTGAGCTTCAGCTTCTGGATCTGGCCTTCCAGGGAACAGTCAGGGTTGATTTCTTTTAGGATTGACTGATTTGATCTCCTTGCAGTCCAAGGTACTCTCAAGAGTCTTCTCCAGCACCATAGTTCAAAAGAATCTATTCTTCGGCGCTCGGCCTTCCTTTGGGAATACAAACAGGTGTTAATCTAAAAGTTACATTACACTGGTGTCCACCAGCCAGAACTTTCCTGCATTCTTTCCCTCACACTACAGTTCTCTGAGTTCCCTGAAATGCTGCTACTGAGGGATGGGGGACTCTCAGGAAAAGCATGGGGGCAAAAGGAAGCATCTGCTGTATGAGGAGGGGACTGGTGAAAATCAATCTTCTGTTCCCCCACTGGCAAAAAACAAACTTTGGATACAGACTGTTGTGTTTTCAGGACTCCTTTATACCATTTCCCTGGATGTTGCTTTCAGAGTTTTTTCCCTAGTTCTCATACCACAATATACTGTACTAGAAATACACCACTAGGCAAGGTACTTCTCTGTAATATGTATAGTTGTTGTGCTGAAACTGCTTAGCCTGTGATCTTAGTACCTTATAAGTACCCTTAGTATTTTTATGTAATACTTTTCATAGTATTCAAAGCACTGAATAAGAAGGCCGATAATTGTTCTAATAATTATTGTCACATATATGCAGTGAAGAAATTAATGTCTGTTTAGTATCATATGTATCTGTTTAGTAACATACCTATCATAGTCTTTAAACTGTAGTCTCTTTCTCCTGGCTATGTCAAATGTGAATGTTCACATATTTGGTAGGAATTTAAAATTCTGCATTTATTGCAGATGTACAATATCATTTATTAATTTCAGGCACCCTGGATACTATCCAGCCACCCACCAGCAGGTTGGCCTAACGAAGGGGTAATACAGTTTGTCAATTACAAAGTTCGGTACAGGCCAGATCTAGGTTTTGCTCTGCAGGACATATCTTTCCAGACTAGCAGAGAAGAAAAGGTAAAATGCATGGGACTCTTTATATTCTCTGATTGCCTTTTAAACTCAGTAGGTTGGATCCAGCACAGTATTTCCTCTTGAGCTAAAGCTCTTGTACAAGTGGAAGTGCAAGAAGGAAACTGCAGTTGCCACTTATACTGTCAAATTTACTCTATCCCCACTTGTATTTCCACTTGAACATGGTCTTGTGCAATTAATTCTGAACATTATAACGCAATCTCTAACTATTGTATTGTCTGCAAACACGACTTCATGAGTGGTTCTGCTTGTATGAAGAAAAAGGGAAGCAGTTTTTCCTGATCTCCCCACTGCAGACCCTCTGAGTTGTAGTGTAAAGAGGTTAGAAAAGATCTGTCCCATGACTTGATTAGGATAAGAACATAAGAGAAGCCAATGTTGAATCAGGCCAATGACCCATCTAGTCCAGCACTCTGTCACACAGTGGCCAAAAATACCAGGGGCCATCAGGAGGTCCAGCAGTGGGGCCAGGACACTAGAAGCCCTCCCACTGCTGCCCCCAAGCACCAAGAATAGAGTGCATCACCTGCCCCAGACTGAGAGTTCCTATCTATACCGTGTGGCTAATAGCCACTGATGGACTTCTGCTCCATATGTTTATCTAATTCCCTCTTGAAACTGTCCATGCTTGTAGCTGCCACCGCCTCCTGTGGCAGTGAATTCCATGTGTTAATCACTCTTTGAATGAAGAAGTACTTCCTTTTATCTGTTCTAAACTGACTGCTCAGCAATTTCATTGAGTGCCCACATGTTCTTGTATTGTGAGAAATGGAGAAAAGTACTTCTTTCTCAACCTGCTCTATCCCATTCATAATCTTATAAACCTCGATCATGATGAATCATGCACTAGATTTACACTGATAGATAGCACCTGCTGTTGTTGATCATTGGCTGTTTCGTATGCTGGCAGACATCTACTTAGGCATGTAGTTTTAAATATCTGTCTGCTTATTTTCAATCTGTGAAACTTTCTTTGCATGTGGTCAATCATCTGGCAAGATTGTATTGTGATTTTGGAATATGCTGTGAAAGAGAATGTGCGCACTTTAAAAAGAGTTCTTGTTGCAGATTGGAATCATAGGAAGAACAGGTGCAGGCAAATCAACTCTCACCAATTGTTTGTTTAGAATAATAGAAAGAGCTGGAGGCAAAATAATCATAGATGGAATTGATATATCTACTGTTGGTCTGCATGATTTACGGGGCAATCTGAACATTATTCCACAGGTTAGTATCTTAATAATTACTATGCATATTTACCTAACTATAATAGGCAAGTGCTAGAAAATTTGGAGCTGATTCTTAAGATTTCCAGTATTTTTTCCTATACTAAAAATGTAATTGTGGTGAATGCCTGGACAACTGGTGGGAAAGATTATAAATTGGTCAGGAAATAAGATTGCTAGGCAATGTAAAGTGCAATCCAGTTGAAGTTAAACACATTAAGTCCAATGAAAGATATTTAAGCTCATGCTTATTGACACCAAATGGAACTAAATGTGTTTTAAACTTCACCTAGGTCAAGTCCATAGTTTTAGCCAGTTTGTTTAGCCAATCTTTTGTGAGCATTGAAAATCTTTCCCCCCGTAAAAACAGTATACATTCTACAGATAAAGGAAGTCACTCTTTGTATGTTTGCTGTCTAGCCCTTTCATCATCAGTTACTACTTTACTGTTAGATAGTGACAGATTAGGGGACTAGGAGGAATTGCAGGAGGCATCAACTATTTTGAAATTCTACCGCACCCTTCAGAATTTCCCTTGCAGGAGCTCTCCAATGCTAAAGCAGCCCCCGCCCTCCTTTAGTTGGCTGCTAGCTCTTCTCAACATTCCATCCTTTCTGGAGGCATTTGAGTCCTCGTCAAGCAGCATAGAACCCAAACCTGAACGCTGTTAAAACTTGTTTTGGTATGTGGAAATATTATCTAGTTATTCTGTAGGACCCCGTCTTATTCTCGGGGACACTTCAATCAAACTTGGATCCACTTGGAAAATATTCTGATCTTGAGTTGTGGAATGCACTGGAATTGTGTGACTTGAAGAATTTTGTGCAGTCACTTCCAAAGAAACTTCAGCATGAAATTTCAGAGGGTGGTGAGAATCTGAGGTATGATTTAGAGATTGTCCTCTGCTTGCTCATTGCTTGGTCCATTCCAGTTTACCTACATGTTGGTATAGTAAGCCTTTATGGTAGCATGTCTAGTGAGCAGTGTGTGTGTTTGATATTCTACCAGGGCATCAAGTCCTATGCACCATGGTCAAGCCAGGTGTGTAGCTAGTTTACAGTCTTGACTGTATGACTCAGCTCATACTACTGTATTACTGGGGGCACAAAAAAGCCTGTGTTGAAAAATGCTACACATGTGTAGTTGGAAGAAAACAATCTAAGTACACAGTATACTCTGGTACTATCTGGCTAAGGTCTCAGGTTGAAGTCAGTCATGCTACCAGTTCAAGATGGCGGGGATTGAGTCTGGATTCTCTTGCATGTTGTTTTCTACTGCGTTACTGCCACTGTCTTGTAGAATTCTACCACTGCCAGATGTGAGATATGAGGACTCACTGTGCTCAACCAGCAGGTATTGAATGAGCACTTTAGGACCAGAACTGCACCCACAAGTCAGGCTGCTGAAGACTCACTGATTCATTCTTTCTGTCACACACATACTTGCTGGAGCCACAGTACAAATTGCTTCATTGAGGCCTATATGTGTGCTGCTAGAACTGTACTTTGTTTTAACAGTGTGGGACAGAGACAGCTTGTCTGCCTTGCTCGTGCTTTGTTACGGAAGACAAAAGTTTTGGTCTTGGATGAAGCAACAGCCTCTGTTGATATGGAAACAGATAATCTTGTGCAGTCCACAATCCAGGAAGAATTCTGCAACTGCACAGTACTAACCATTGCTCACAGGCTGCACTCCATCATGGACTCTGACAGGTAAATTGTCAGAACAAGTGAGTACTACAAATTATGAAAAGGTTCTATCTGTAACTTAGTGAAAACAAGCCTTTTTTCCTTTCATATGTACAATTTTTTTAACCTTTCTTGGTGGGGGGCTGGAGTCAAAGAAACATTTTCCACCTCCTTTTAGCAACTCTTTGTCCCACCACCACTCCTTGTTGCTGCTGATCGTTGGAGGAGCAGACAAGAAGAATGTGGAAGCAGAGCTATAGCATGTCTCCCCTTTTTACACAGGAGCTTGCTCCACATAAAGCAAACTCACACAAGAGTTAGGGGGATGATTTTGGCCAAGCCTCTGTTTTGTTTTGTGGCAGCCCGCTATGTGACATGGTGGGATTGTTCTGGTCCCTCACCTCAGCAATAGCTTTTTGAAGGGTGCAGAAGACAAAAATTTCTGTTTGTGAAGGCTTGCATCCAACGCCAGTTAAATACCCACCTAGTGGCTCGCATCTTTTAAAAATGGCAGTGAATTCAGTCGAATTCATCAGTGCTTGATGCTGAAGTTTTGGGGGGAAAGCATTCTTGCATTTAGGAAGTCAGAATGTCAAAATTTGGTTTGGGAAAGGCAGATTCAATGTTTTGTTAAATAGGGTCAGACTATTTTTATACATGTCTTGATTTTCTAAATGTATGAACTGATCTTTTAAGTGTTTGAAGGCAGCAGTACCACCAGCTCTGCTAGTTCCTCATTTAGCAAAAAATAACACATTGTCACAGCATCTTTGTTTTCTGTTGCAGAGTGCTTGTTCTTGATTCTGGAAGAATTGCTGAATTTGATACTCCACAGAATTTGTTGCAACAGAGAGGCGTTTTTTATGAAATGGCATCACAAGCTGGAATACAGCAAGAGGCAGTTAACCTGTAATGAATGCTTTGCATATTTCTCTGTTTGTAAATTCTGTGAAAAGTAGTAATGAAGAATGTTGATAGTTTCATTTTTATAACATGATTTTAAGGAAAACTAGTAACTGAGCTGCCCATTTTATAAATGCTTTTGGTTTTATAGGGATTATTTTGGTGGAATTTTCTGATTTGTCACCAGGATATCTATAGCAAACCTTTGTATAGAAGAACTTTTGATATTTAAGTGAAAGTAATTTGATACTTTCATCTGTAGCCCTTGACTACAGTGCCCACATATGGTGGGACTCTGTCATGCTTAAATAAAGTTTGTTTCCTATTCCTCAGCATGCATTTGGACATTGCACTAGTCAGAAAAACGGTACATCCTTTCTTCATCTAGTTTCTCTTCTATTTGGTGCAATTTATTTGATGATTAAGTTTAAATAACATACTGAGAGAATAGCAAAGGCCCCCAATTTTATCAAAAGCAAGTATGCATGCTTTTCAGGTCTCCAGAACTCTTCATCAGGGTTGATGATAAATGAGAAAGGAGGGGAAAGCTGATTTTTCTCAAGCATAATACCACAGGCATGCAGTCTGGTTAAGGCTGCAGCATACTCCATTCTTTGGTCTGCAGCTTGTCTTATCTGAAGACAGAGTGCTTTGACTATACCCTCATGCATCTGTCCGTCGTCCCCCCCCCCGGTAGACATAGTTCTGAAGAATGCAAAAGCTGTTGTTTTGGTTGACCTTAGCAAAAAAAAAAAAAAAAGCCAGTTTTTGGAAATATGCCTGAACAGAGTTTATTTTCATACTAATTCCTGCAGAAATATATACATGTGTGGGTTTTTTTGTCCAATTGTTTGGAAGACAAATGACATCTTGTATGAAACTGTTCTCCACACACTATCAGCTTAATTTTCATTATTGTACTTAATTTAATTCATTTGTACCCCACCTTTCTCAATGGGGACCCAAAGCAGCTTACTTCATTTTGCTCTCCTCCATTCCATCTGCACAACAAGTCTGTGACTGGCTTCAATGGCACAAGGTGGGATTCAAACCCAGGCTTCCCGGACACTCTTAACCTCTATACCACACTAGTACTCCAGTCTTTACCATTGCATTGGAGTTTATTGTACCATCCTTTTCATATAAAAACAGTGTTTTCCTTGTGTACAAGGTACATTCACCAGTAGGATGTGCTGATGGAACAACACACCTTTAGCTTCCCTCCAGCCTTTTCAGTTTAACAAACAGATATTCTTAGCCTCAGAGAGAGGCTGAAGAGAGCGTCAGATGACAAACACACTGTGTCATTGCATCAGAATGCTTCTTGGGGAAGAGGTGTTACCTTATAGAATGTATTAAGAAAATTCCCTGCAAAGAAAAACTGCAACCCTTCAGGGACCGGGCTAGGAATCTTACCCTCAGACACGCAGGTTTTCAGTGTACATAAAATTATACTTTTGAAAAAAGGAACAAACAAGTATTCTTACATATTCAATCTTTCATAAAAGTAAAATGATTAAAGCCTTTGATTTTCTCTCAACAGGGCAGACTTACTAACAGAGGTTCTCTAAAGATATATCAAGTGCATATTATACAGTTACTGCATGGTTACTCTTTAGGATATCTTACAGCCAGTACTTCAGAATGTTGCAGCCTAACTTTATCCACAAAGAGTGAACCTTAGCTGAATTTCTGAAACTTTTTTTTAAAAAATCTCCAAACTGCATTGATGTTCCTGATTCCAATATACCTCTTGCCAACACAACTATCACTCAAGTTATGAACCTAATTTGCTTTTCAACTATGTGTTATAAATACTTTCTGCAAACTAGTTTATGCCTCCCATTCCAAAAGCAAAATGACTCCCTTCAAATTTGCCTTTACAAAGAATGTACTAAGAAAGCTTTTTCAAATGTAGCCTGTTTTGGGACAGGTATCCCAATGATCTTTGGAACAAAGAAATATTTATACAATTTAATTTTTATAAATCTATTATAAATTATTTGAATAAAATGAACATTTATGAATATTTTGTAACCAGTATGAATCAGTTTTTGTGGTCTTGCTAGCATAATGTATATAAGGTTGAAATATACTCAGCTATTTTCCCTTTTTTATAGAAGGATGGTCACAAAGAAGCAAAATAAATAGGCCAGATGCAGCATCTGGTGAACGAAATGCTTTAAGAATATTTTGTCATCCTAGTGCTACAGCTATTTAACATTTAGAAGATATTAAGCATTTCAGAAGTCACAAGATATGTATTATGGCACTGTTCAAATGTTTTGCACATTCCCAACAGTAACTGTTCCCTGTAAACACTTAATGTAACAGCATCTCAGAATAAACAAGACATAGTACAAAGTCTTTTATTCTGATAATACAAAAAGGCCATTTTGTAACTGTAGTCTCCAACAGATTACTTTTTTTGTTACCTTCATTGATGAACCACACTCCAAAACTGCAGAAAGATGTTGATTCATGTAACCAGAAATGAAGTTAAGGCATGTAAGCATGTAGAACTCTTTATTTTATATAAACCCTTGTAGGCAACTTAAATGTACGAGTGTTCAATAGCCTGTTTTCTCTTTTAAAAATAGTGGTTTCAGTAAGAGTACAATTTGACTAACTACCTTGTTTTAAAAATAGGGCCTATGGTGATTTGTCAAAGTTACCTCGTTGCAATGTCCGAAATATTTACTTCTCTCCAAAACACTAAATTTTCAGGTGACTCTCAGCTCCTTGAAACTGACCAAGTAACCCAGTCCTACAAGTTATGTGCCAGCACAACAGCTCATAGGCTTAGGATTCAGAATGCAGCTAGCAAACCAGCAGTACTGGAGTCTAAGGGTGAGGGTAAGAGGACCATCAAAGCTGCTCTGCTTGCCCAGTAAACAGCCTTGCTGTTTCTACTACCCGAAGTTAAGACTTTTAGCATTAGGCTGCACACAAATTCCTTTCTGATCTGCAGAAAACTATAGAAACTGCTGTATTCCTAAAAAATACAAATTTGAGATACCAAATTATATTCTTATTTTATAAGGCTGAATTTTTATTTCATTTTAAATTCTTCCATTACACTTAGCCTTTACCTAGATTTAAGCCCTGCTTTGATACAGTTAAATAGATTGATGACATTTTATAGCATTTTTAATAATGGGTTGAAGGTTTTTTTGGCCAAGTCTAGCAAAAGTGTGACCCTGACCCACACTAAGGTTCAGAGGCACTTCTCCCAGTTTTAGGGGAGATGGCCTCAGGTTGACAAGATCATGGGCTAAAGAAAGCAAATATGTGTTCCCCTCATTATGAGAAAAATATTTCTATTTCAATCTGTCCACTACTATGGTAATAACAGATATAATCTAAAATAAATTTTAAATTTTTTTTTTTACATGGGCTGTTTTTCTTTCAGTTCCTACAAACAATCTGATCCACATTATTTGGCTTCCTGTGTTCCTGTATACCATTCCTTTAAAAACTTGTAGTTTCTTAGGACTAAGGACTTGGCTAATTTTTCTGTCTCCCATGAGATACAAAAGGATCAGGATTTAAGACATGCTTTCTCTCACTTAATAGGCATGTTGGTATTCTGTTAACTTTGAACACCTGACATCCATGCTGTACCACAATTTTTGAAACCTTAAATTGCTTTTAAAACTGATTTTCCTGTATAGAGAGCTGCTGTTTGAAGATGTTATAAAAAAGCTAAACCCCCTTCGGCTTACAGGACTAATTTCACAGTTCTTTCAATTCTGGCTGTGTGTCTTATGCTCCTGCTAATACCAATATCATAGACAGATGCTATAGGAGAACCAGCTCTACATGGCAGTTCATACGACTTCTGCTCTGTACAGTTTATTACATATCCTTAAAATTTTCTCCTGGGTCTTCTTCATGCTACTAATCAGAAAAGTGCACATCTGTCAAATACTCCTTTCAAACACCACTAGAAAAAGTATCACCAAGGCAGCTAGGTAGAAACAAAGTATTTGGGACCATCTTTCAGAATTACTTTTGCTCTGCACACAAGCAGTTGTGATGATCTTTGACCACATTTATGCAGAGGCATACAATATGTAAGCTGGGTAATCAGAAAGAGGTGCTTGCAACTATTTTATCATAGCACATTTTGCAGCCACTATGACTGCAGAAAATCACTGGCAGTTGTATCTCAGATTGTTTTAGTTTATGTAATATTTTGTCCTGGTGACTGCCCAGAAACAATATTGCTTGCACTCACAGCATAACACCGTGTGATCTCTGACATGTTAGGAGGTGGGATCAATCCCTAAGCCTTTCATTGCAATTAAGGAGTAAACAGTGAAATATTTACTTCAAAAGGCTAACAGTATTTTAAAAATACCAGTATTATTATTAACAAATCTTTCTAGGAGCCCTGAAAATGTTTCTCAATACTTTCTACAAAAGCCTAGGTTAAGCTTGCTGTTTCAAGGAATTTTATGGAATGGTTAAATCAGCTGCCCTTTGAATTGCAACTTTCCAGAAAAAGTAAAGACAAAAGCAGGAGATATTCATATTATGAAATAACTTCAGTAGCATTCACCCATCAAAACTGAAAGCCAACAGCTCAGGCAAGCTAATATATTGGCGCACAATGTCTGTTTCCAACTTATAATCAGAACACATACAGCTGGTGGCAACACTTACATAGGAAAAACTATAGACAATTACTGTCTCTAACAAAGGGGTGCTTCAAGTGTCCAATAATAATGGCTCTCTGTAGCACGTGCTGTTAAAACATACTAAATGGGAAACAATGATATCGTTCCACACAACAGATTTTTTTGGTGGTTTCTGCAAATCAGTTCTCAGCAAAGTGCTTCTATCCAAAGTGTATTCAAGCTTAAACACAATCTTGAGAAAAGTGCTTTTAAATGCTGTATATGATGAACTTTAGTTGTGCTATCTGCATTAATACTGCTACACACCAGGCCAGCTCACAGTCAATACCAGCTCCTGGTGTGGGGAACACCAGGATTCACTTTCAACACTATTTCAGCCATTACTCCAGAACAATGTCATTCCATTTTCAAGTAATGAAGTTTTTGAGGTTCTGCTGATTATCAAAATTGGGGATGGGGGAAATCTTCAGAAACTTATGTTCTCTTGCAGCTCAGGTAAAAGCTGAAGATATCCTAATCAATTTCTACTGTCCAATCCCTTGAAGATGAGAAAATAGGTTGGATCCTATGGTTCTGCTACATGACTAATGGTGCTTTCCTAGAAGAGACTGTTACAGCAGGAAAAGGCTCCTTGCACTGGAGAAAGGCACTACTTAGTGGGACAGATCTGTAGGATCCAACCCAACATATACTGAAATAGTACGGAAACATGCAAAAGGAATTAAGTTATAGAACTAAAAAGAATAGAATGTAAGAACACTGAGACTCAGTTGAAATTTGTCTTTCGTAAATGTCGGTTTGGAATTTCTACAGCACTAACTTGGAGAGGCCAGGATCCCCCAACAATTCCTGCCTGGATAGCCACCCCTATTACCACTGCTAGGTCCGGGTCAACAGAGGTGTTGGGTTCCTTTCCAAAGAACTCTGTAATAACTTTTCGTATCCTTGGAATACGGGTGGAACCTCCAACTAATACAATTTCATCTACTTCTGCCTTGTCTAGATGTCCTTCTTTCAATACCTGCTCAATAGGCACAAGGATCTTCTCAAAAAGGTCCTCATTTAATGTCTCAAACAGTTTCCGGGAAACTTGTGTTTCAAAGAGAATTTGTTTTAAAGTGCTGCTCGGTGTTTCTCTGTCCCTATTATCTTTTACTGAACTTTTATCTTCAGTGAAATCCTCATCTTGTTTGCTATATGCTTGTTTCTCTTCCTGCAAATGTTCATGTTGGTTCTTCTCTGGCATGGTAAGAGGTACCCTGATTGTAGAAAAATTGTGAATTGTCAAGTTCAGTTTGACAGCTTCTACAGCTTGTCTAAGTCTATGTATTTCTTCCTTTTTGGTGGGTATTGAGCTGTACATCTGATGGATTTGATTATACAGGTAGAGGAGCAGCCGCTGGTTGAAATCCTGTCCTCCAAGCATGTTGTTACCTAAAATGCAAAGTCCACACATTAAAAAATTCACACCATTAGATATCAGTGGTGGAGGGCAAGCATACTAAATCTGTGGGCAAACTGCAAAATGCATTTATTTAATACTCTGATAGACCTATGGAATTTCCAACACCGATATGAACAAGGCAACCTAATCATGTATTGTACCTACCATATGATCAACAACTTTCCCAGATAGTTGTAAAGGTCAGGAGGGGGGAATTGAAATTGGGGGCGGCTGTTAGTTTCTGCCTGAAATACTGAAAATTTGCATAACCTTACTGTAATTATTTCATGTTTTGGTGTGTGTGTTTCTTTAAATATTTAATTTGACTGCAGTAATTTAAGGAGGGTGATAGAAGGAGATGAGTATAATGTGATTGGCTCATGATTGAGAGTGTTGGTGGAGGACTGCATGTCTGTGAGGTGATTCTATTTTTTGTTGTGTGTTTTTTTTGGTTAGACAAGTGTGGAGAGTGGCTGTTTCTAGCCTGTATGGCAGAAGAAGCAGTTTGAGTCTATTAGGGGTGGAGAAAGGATCCCAATGCAAGACAGCCTTTATAACCCCTGATAGGTTATATGAGTTTAATGTGTTACCCTTTGGATTAAAGAATTCTCCAGCCTCATTCCAAAGACTAATTAATTCACTGTTAAATGACATTAATGAGTTTGTAGTAGCATATATTGATGATATTGCTATATTCAGTCAAAGCTTACAAGAACATTTACAACATTTGGAAGTCATACCTAATAGACTGATGGAGGCAGGGCTTAACATTAAAGCTAACAAATGCAAGTTTGGATTGCCTGAAGTAACCTATTTGGGTCACAGAGCAGGGAATGGGAACATTTCACCACTATGGGGTAGAGTGGAGGCTATCCAGAACTTAGATATTCCCCAAATGAAGAAACAAGTGAGAAGTTTCATAGGAATGGTGAACTACTATAGAAGGTTCATTCCTAATTTTGGAGAAATAACTATACCCTTATATGAACTGACCAAGAAGTCAAACCCAGACAAAATAATTTGGAATGAAAGATGCCAAGAAGCATTTTCCAAACTGAAACAAGCTCATTTTAAGAGCACCAGACTACAAGAAGAGATTCTTCATTGCCACAGATGCTTCGCAGCTAGCTTTAGGTGCAGTATTATTACAAGATGACATCAAACATCCTGTAGCTTATTTAAGCAGAAAATTGACCTCATTTGGAATACTGTGTACAGTTCTGGTCACCACATCTCAAAAAGGATATTATAGCATTGGAAAAGGTACAGAGAAGGGCAACTAGAATGATAAAAGGGTTGGAACACCTTCCCTATGAAGAAAGGTTAAAATGCTTGGGGCTCTTCAGCTTGGAGAAACGACGGCTGAGGGGTGACATGATTGAGGTTTATAAGATTATGAATGGGGTTGAACAGGTTGAGAAAGAAGTACTTTTCTCCCTTTCTCACAATATAAGAACTCGTGGGCACTCCATGAAATTGCTGAGCAGTTCGGTTAGAACAGATAAAAGGAAATACTTCTTCACCCAAAGAGTGATTAACATATGGAATTCACTGCCACAGGAGGTCGTGGCAGCTACAAGCATGGACAGTTTCAAGAGGGAATTAGATAAACATATGGAGCAGAAGTCCATCAGTGGCTATTAGCCACAGAGCATAGATGGGAATTCTAAGTCTGGGGTAGGTGATGCACTCTATTCTTGGTGCTGGAGGGGGCAGCAGTGTCAGGGCTTCTAGTGTCCTTGCCCCACTGCTGGACCTCCTGATGGCACCTGGTATATTTTGGCCGCTGTGTGACAGAGTGTTGGACTAGATGGGCCATTGGCCTGATTCAACATTGGCTTCTCTTATGTTCTTATGTTCTTATGACAGAGGGAGGAATTATTCCTCAGTTCAAAAAGAATGCTTAGGAATGGTATGGGTTTTAAACAACTTGAGAAGTTACATATGGAGACAGGAATTCACTCTCTTAACAGATCATTGTACTTGAACTTATTCAGTTACAGAGATGGTCTTGGTACATTCAAGAATTCAATATTAACATCTAGTACATCAAAGGCAAAAATAATGTAATAGCTGATGCCTTATCAAGATGTAAGACCAAAGCCAAGATGACCACAGCGGAGAACCATCCCAGAGATGACAACAGCCCAGCAGAGGACATCTCTGAGAGGAAAACAACACCCCAGCAGAGTGGGACTGTGAGTTAAAGAAACCACAGACTTTAAATTAACAGAAACAGAGGAGAAGAATGGACTAAAATGGACTTCCAAACAAAAGACTATAAGAGATTCCCTACGTCAGAAGAAGCTACACACAACTCTTTGGAAAAAGAGATGTGTTCCACTTAAGGACAAGGTGGGGGGATTTGTAATGATTTCATGTTTTGGTGTCTGTGTTTCTTTAAATGTTTAGTCTGACTGCAGTAATTTAAGGAAAGTGATAGAGGGAGATGAATGTGATGTGATTGGCTCATGACTGAGAGTGTGGGAGAAGAAATGTGTCTGAGGTGATTCTGGAGTTTTGTTTTGTTGGGGTTTTTTTGTTTTGGTGAGATGAGTATAGAGAGTGGTTGTTTTTAGCCTATATGGCAGAATAAGCAGTTTGAGTCTATCCTGTGTGGCTAAGAGAGGCACAGTTTAGCCTGTGTGGCATGACACCTCCTGGTAACCCCAGGCCCCAAAGACGCCAGACTGGCAATGACCAGGACCAGGGCCTTTTCGATGGTGGCTCCTACCTGGTGGAATGAGCTCCCAGAGGAGATCCAGGCCCTGCAGGACCTTGTGCAGTTCCACAGGGCCTGAAAGACGGAGCTCTTCCACTAGGCTTTCGAGTAGAAGCCGCCGCCACGGCACCACCACCACCACCGAGGGTAACATCAGGGTGGAGTGATGGCCTGGAATAAATGAATGCTGGGGCTGCCTGGAACGGTTGCCATCTATTAGGGACTAGCCTGAATGACTAAGACGCCACCCTGCCATGGTAGAGCCTCTACTGTAATATGTGAACTCGGGAGGCTCTAAGGTTGAAATGGATTGTTTTATTTTGTTTTTATTGTGTTATTGTTTTAATAACTGGCACTTGTGCCCTGACTGTTTTACTGTTGTAATAACTGGCACTTGTGCCCTGATTGTTAGCTGCCCTGAGCCCGTCATGGGGAGGGCGGATTATAAATCAAATGAAATAAATAAATAAATAAATAATAAAATAGTACAATTTTATATGCTAATCACTCCCATTTTATTATAATGCTAAAAGATGTTAACCTTTCTCATGAGCCATCACTAACTCATCAAGTATGTGTTCAGCTTTGCAGAAAACCACTTCAGCTCTGTCTGCCACACCAACTAGCTCTTTGTGTGCTATATCGCAAAAGCACCCGAAGATCAGACCCATCCTAACTTTTCTGAATGTTGACCAACTTATTGAAAATGTAGTTGTAGACAACCATAATACACTTTCAAGCACTATAAAAACAGACAAGATTCAATACATAACAGAAACATGCAGTGTTTCATAAACTAACGCAACACATTAATCAGAAGAAAAAGTTTCTCTGTACCTGCCATGGCTCGTGTCAGAAACATCCCTCCTTGCTTGTTCAATAGAGAAACATCCAATGTTCCTCCACCTAAATCCACAACCAGAACATTCGATACATCAGCCTTGTGGAGACCATATGCCATAGCTGCAGCTGTGGGTTCATTAATTACCCGCAGGATTTCCAGTCCTTCAAAGATAAATCAGTTTGTCAAAATCTCATTCCCTGATGATTTTATATAGCATACTCAGTCACCATCTCAGTAACTAGTCCTAATCCATGTGCCTGACTGTCTCTGCTTCTTCAGGGGATGTGAATTCATTCCCTGAGAACTGGGAGCTCCTTGCACTGAGCACACACCCATGACTTTTGTCCAGGTGGCAGGTAGCCATGCATGTTGCACTCAGTGCAATGCACTAGATAGCTCCCAACCCCTGCTGGCATTCTACCTTCATAATTGCATTTTTATTTTTAATCCCCATTTTTACAAAACTTCCTATTTATGTAGATATGTTTATGGAAAGTGTGCTTATTCTTTTAGGGATGTGGAGAGACTAATGCCCTGGCTTACTCACCCTGCTACTGAACTAGCATGTCTGCTAAACTCACCTGTTTATTCCCTTGTTCCAGACACTTTGTCACTGGAACAAGGCCTGCGACCTCTCAGAGCTGGGCCTGCTTGTAGGAACCCTAAGTAAATAGCTTGGGGGAGAAATTAACCCTTCACTGGAGCCAATCTCACTTATTAACCAGTAAAGGAGGATGAGTGAGTCAGCCTTTGGTTGATTAACAATAGGTCTTGCTGAAAAGGAACTGCTCAGACTTCCTCTCTTTCTCAAGATGCCTTTTATTTCAAATGCTAATATAATTTCAAATGCTAATTTAGCCCTTCTAGGCTTGGATTAAAGCGGACTTTAGCTGAATAGCCTCAGCAGTTACAGAGGTATGTAACTTCTGGTATTCGAGTGTGAGAATTAGCTTAAAATTTTAGATTTACTTTAAAATTGTTCCCCTTTTTTATTTTGTTTTTAAGCCCTAGATGTATTTAAAGTAAACCCTAGCTGCAGTTTGTTTTATTTGTTTTTTTTCTATTATAAAACCTGCCTAAGGTTTAGCCTTATCTGTGAACTCACTATCGCCAGTCACTTGTATTAGTACTTTAATTAATAGGTAGTAAAGTTCAAAAGTGATATTAGAACCTACGATAGCCCTGTGCCCTCAGTTTTGATCCTTGTCCTTTGTTTGATCATCTGTTTAACTCTTCCCGTACTGCAGTAAAACTAGCCAAGAACCTCTGACCCTGTTTAGGACTAAAATTACCTACACCTGAGTAGTCTGAGTAGCTACAACCAAACTAAAATTAGAAGTAGACCAGCAAATTGGAAGAGAAATAAGAATTAAAATTAGCTACACTTGAGTGGTTTGAGCAGCTACATCACTGAGAAGTTACATAAAGTTGGTAAAGGTATTTTTTAATTATTTGCCCTCCTTACTATTGGAATAGAACTAAAATTAGAATTAAAATTAGTTATGCCTGAGTGGTTTGAGCAGCTACAATACTGAGAAGTTACATAAAGTTGGTACCTAAAGGTATTTTTGTTTGCCCTTCTTATTATTTTAACTCTTTTCACTTATCTTATCTTGATAGAATTTTGTCTGTGTGTGTATCTTAAAACAAACAAACAAAAAGCCACTTACCCTCTCCTCGCACATAAAGTTGCCTGTTTATTCCCTTGTTCCAGACACTTCATCACTGGAGCTGAGAGACTTCATCACTGGAGCAGGGCCTGATACCTCACAGAGCTCAAAGTACTTTTCCTATGATCTTATACTGGTTTTAAACTACTTCTTACTTTTCCTGACCTCTCCTTCGTCTTCATTCACATGCATTAATCAAGAATGCTTCATCTCATTTGGGAGCTCCATTGTTTTTGATTTCTAATGTTCTGTAAACAAAGGTTACTGGGTTGTAGGCAGAGCAGCATTTCTGCCAGTGTAAGGACTTCCCCAAAAGATTTTTACTCCTAGGATCCCTTTCCTAGCACCCATGGAAATGCTGCCCTGGATTCAGCATACTGTGTGCAACCTATTAGTCATAAGCCCTGTCCACAAGTTACAGTGAATGTATGTACCATTCACGTACAGTATACACTTAATTTTCCTTTACACATGTTGAATAAATCTTATGTTACGTTCAATAAACGTATAGCTGTGTGAATTAAAACCCACATTTATCCAGATACTGGCCCAAATTTCATTTATAAAGTGAACATACATTGGTTCTTTCTTACAAACAAATATATGTGCATTCGCTGTAACATATGAACAAGGCTTTACTCTCTGATACTATGAAAAAAACCTCAGTTTCACAGCAGTACCAAGAAAAAATGTGAATTACCTGCAAGGCTAGCTGCCTTTATTGTATAGTTTCGTTGTCTTTCATCAAATTCTGCTGGTACTGAAATTACTGCCTTGGAAATGGGCATACCAAGGTAGTCCTCTGACATCCTCTTCAACTTAAGAAGCAGCTGAGAACCAATATATTCTGGTGTTATGTTATATGTCTCATTTGTTGCAATGGAAAATTCTGCAGCTCCTTTATTATTAAGAATCTGTGGGGGGGGGGAACAGAATAATAAAACCTTTATGTATGAAGTACACCTCTCTCAATAAGTAAAATATCCAATGTGCCACCAGGATTTATCATAAAAGCTTTGTTCTTCAATTAAAAATCATCTAACTGACCTGGTCTTTCATTATGTACAGTCACATAGAGAACCAGTTTGGCATAGTGGTTAGAGTGTCAGAGTAGGATCTGAGAAAGCCAGATTCAAAAACCCACTCTGCCTTGAAAGTTGTTGTCAAATGGAGAAGGGGAGAATGTTGTAAGCTACTTCACATTTCCACAGGGGAGAAAAGTAGGGTATAATACTAACAACAGGATTAACATGAGGCACAACAAATTTAGGCTGTAGTGTAGTAAAAATCAAAACAGTCTCATCAACACAAATATATTTCAGACAAACACTGCAATGAAAATACTCCTTGGAATAAGTCTTTAACTACTCATATTTCGACAGCAAACAAATTATCTACAGTCATTTAACCTGGGAAAGTGAGAGCAATTGTGATCACCAAATATATCTTTAAAGTAACTACCGGGCAACCAAAGCTTTCAGCTTACCTTAAATGGGTATCTCTTGCTTTCCCATCTCAGTTCTTCAGGAGTGAAAATCTTCCCTATAAATCTTTTGGCATCATACACAGTGTTCTGTGGGTTTGAATCGGCCAGCTCTAGTCCATCATAACCTATATACACGTCTTTCTCTGTAAAAGACACTATGCTTGGGATGCTGTTGTGCCCATTTTCATCAGGAATCACTTTCACTTGTCCTGTGCCAGGAAGGAACACACCAACAGAACAGTATGTAGTGCCAAGATCAACTCCGATTACTTTTGGTGTGGGCATGGGCAAATACTGTTGGGCTAGGTATCCAGCTAACAAAAGAGTCAAAATAGCAGAACCTACAAGGAAAATAAGAAGTCAAGAATCTATCCCATTAAAGTGAAAAACTTATAGTTGTAATAGCCTCATTTCTTTGAATAAGCAAAACGTTTATCCAGAAATTCAGCACAAAAAAGAGACAACATCTATTGTGTTCTTAAAATACTTAAATAGTAAACTTGAGAATTTATTGGAAAAGTTTTAATTTTCTTTTTATTCAGTTTCTAATTAGACTTAAAAACATGGTTAGTAAATCATGAAAAAAAAGTTTAGAGCAACTCCCTCTTGAAAAGGCCATTTTAAAATAAATTTTATAAGTGTTAATAAAAAAGCAGAAGACAAACTAAGACAAGAAAATAAATTATCTTGGTGGGAACATATAATGTTAAAAGACAGATTTGGCAAGGATATGCTAAGAGGTTTTGAGGATCAAAACAACCAAATAGACAAAATCTGGCTCTCATCAAGTGATAAGCTTATTCAAAAACTATACACATTTTTGTTAGAGGACTACCAAAGGGACGAGATAGTCAAAAATACAATGATTAATTGGATGAAAGATATAGGAACAAATATAGAATTAGATCAATGGGATTTGATGTGGAAGTCTGTGAAAAATATGAGATCAATCGCATATAAAGAGAACGTCTATAAGATGTTTTATCGGTGGCACTGGTCACCAGACAAGATATCGAAATGTGTTAAAAACTATTCAAACCAATGTTGGAAGTGTTAAGCCAATATGGGAACATTCTACCATATGTGGTGGAAATGCACTAAAACACAAAAATATTGGAAGATGGTATTGGTGTTCTTGCAAAAAATCATAGACAAAGAACTTGTATTAAAACCAGAGACTTTTTAATTAAACATAATATCGAAGGTATACAAATCCAATGATAGATATTTGTTACCTTATATAATTTCAGCTGCGCATATTCTGTGGGCAAGAAATTGGAAATCCGATACTATACCCTCTAAGGAGGAATTAATTTGTAAAATTTTAGATCTCTCCCAAATGGACGATTTAAGTTTAAGACTGCAAAATCGAGATTTGAAAGTACATGCAAATAGATGGTCTAAACTTTATAGTTGGATAGAAAAATGTATTGAGACCTAAAGACTCTGTAAATATATGGAAATGATTTTGTAAAGAATACGTGTTTGTTGGTATTGAAAAATAAATTTAAAAAATAAAAATAAAAATGAATGGGACAACTGCTTAGAGTTAATAAATAACACAAATGAGCCCAAGTATTCATTCTGATTACTGTTTAGTTTGTCCAGTATAGAGTGGATAACAATTATAAATAATGCAATACTAAGAGTACAACTCTGAACCAATTTACTTCAGCTTAGGCCTATGGAAATCAGTGGATTTAGACTGAGAAAACTGCATAGGATTGCATGGCTTTTCTATTGTCCTTTTCCACAAGACAACCATTCAGTTGATATGCATTAATGTTGCCAAACATGCATATGTATCAATTTACGTCACTCAAATAATTGAAAATTGTGATAATTTCCACAACACATATTTTTAGAGTAGGCTTCTGAAACAAATAAGAATTGATTTTTCATGTATTTCTTAATTTTCAGGAAGGGTCTATAGGGGGGAATTTGAATTCGCCCCTCACTGTGTGAAATGCACACCCCATTCTGCTGCTGCATGTGTGCTTCATCTGTGTATGCAGCACAATGAGGTGGCACAGTGATGAAGGGATAATGGACTATACCACTTCAGACCCCGGGGGAAAATTAAATTTTTCAAACATTTTCTAGATCAGTAATTTCCTGCGTGAGGAGGTATGCTGACGTTAGCTGTGTGAAGAACATCCAATGATCCATGACTGGCAGGTGGCTGAGAAGGAGTTGCCTATTCACCTCCTCAGATATGAGGTTATCCGATGTTATACCAAGTTTACCCTTCACATCTTCAGGGGCCTCAGACTGGGAGGGGAGGGAGTCGAATCTTCACCCGCATCCACCTCCTTCCATTGGGACTTTTCTGTCCTCCTCTCTGAGCTAGCTCTATAGAGAGAAGAGTAGCCTTGACCATGTCCTCCTTGATTTTGGGCTGAAGGAGCTTAAATAGCCTCTTACCATCCCTTCCTTTCTTCTTTTTCTGGTTTGTGGGGACCAGCAAATGCCAGGTACTGCATCCCATCTCTGGAAAAACCTTGGACCCGTGTGTGCCCCCACTCCGTGAGCAACTTTGCTCTGGCCCCTTCCCTGGCCTGACCCCCTCAGGCTACCATTCAGCTGCAGAGGCATGGCTTTGCCCTGCCAGAGTTTGAAGCCATGGCATTGCCAGATTGCTATCTGCTTCAGCTACACCTTACCACCAGCCTTGCCACTGGAGTCACAGGCAGTGTTCCCTCTAAGCTGAGTTAGTGTGAGTTAGCTCACAGTTTTTAGCCTCCAGCTCACACATTTTTGGTAAACTAATTTATGCAGTAGCCAAATTGCTCACTCACAACTTTAATGCCAGTAGCTCACAAAGTCAAATTTTTGCTCACAAGATTCCACAGCTTAGAGGGAGCTTTGGTCACAGGTAAGCCTTATGTCCCTTCCAGTCCCTGATGAGGGGCTGTAGCTCCACCCACCTCCCCTGCCTTTGGGGTGGTCACAGGATACTCAGAGCCACCATCTACCTCTGGACACCCTAAAAGTGAAGAACTTGCATACAATGCAAAAGGCTACAACAGGAACTTTATCAATGAGGTACCAGCTATAATTTGCAGGGATTTTTTTTTTATGAGGGAGCATTGAGCATGCAATTACCCACTCCCATCCAAAGTGGATTTTTTCACCTCAGATTTCTAGTATTTCATTCTGCTATATATGTAGACAAAACCTCATATACGAATAATTAGTTGACAGTCTAGTAAAATGGTTGTGTGGATTATTACATTTTCTGGAGTTGTCTAGGCTGTTTTAAGGGAGGCAAGAACAAATATAAGCTGTCTCATTCAGTAAAACAAACGAATTATCATTTTTCAAACTTGTAGATTCAAAGTACTGATTCAACCCAGTACTGAGGCAGAGGCAAATTAATCTAGGGTACCTACATGAATACATGAAGCTGCTTTATATAGAATCAGATCACTGGGCCATGAAGGTCAGTACTGTCTACTCAGACTGGCTTTACGCAGAGGTCTTCCACATGCAGAGATCTTCTTTGGAGGTTTTCAGAGGCTAGATGGCCATCTGATAGCAATGCTGATTGTGTGAACTTAGACAGATCATGAGAGGGAGGGCAGGAAGGGCAGCATCAGTGCTTAGTTCTTGTGGCCTTTTCTTACATGTCCAGGGAAATGCTGATTGCCACTTCAGGGTTAGAAATTTTTCTCCAGGCCAGTTTGGCTGGGGATCCTGGAGGTTTTTTGTCATCTTCTGGGCATGGAACACATGGAACAGAGGACACTGGGGGTGTGGGGGGATGGATTTGTGAATTTCCTGCATTGTGCAGGGGTTGGACTAGATGGCCCTGGAGGTCTCTTCCAACTCTATGATTCTACGTTCAACCCAATGTATAACTTCTTTAAATTTGGAGTTTTGTTAGTATCAAAAAATGGACATGCCAGTATGATATTTGTGCTTGTTACAAACACTGTGCATGTGCTGTTAGAGGTGCTAATACAATGCTTAATTTAAACTTCTGCCCCAAAGAATTCACTATAAAAGTGAAGAGGACTAGCAAGTTTTCCAAGAACACTGAGTTCTGAGGCACCTAAAAGCCAACAGTTGTAGTGGAAAGAGTTCACAGAATAACAGAATCAATTTTTCAGGGCCATGCAACAATTTTTCAGGGCAACACTGCAATTTACAGCATATGCTTTGATGGCAGGTCCCCAGTTCAGATGCTGACATTTCCAGATTAAAAATATCTGGTAGAATGGCTAATATGAGCTGTAGCTGAAACACTGAAATCCACTACCAGTTAGAGTAGACAGTGCTGGGCTGGATGGACCAGTTGTATGACTCAGTTCAAGGCACCTTCATATGTTCAAGCCTGCAGCACTGTGCACACTTGCCTGGGAGTAAGTGACATTAAACCCTTTGGGACTTACTTGTGAACAACTATGCATACAATCAGATTTAACATCACTGAAACTCTCTAGATTTGCAAATCTAATTTCAGGGTTTTTTTTTAAAGAAAAGATCTTTCTGTTCTTATCTGCTAGAAAGTTAAAAGACATGGAGGAAATAGGGTTTTATAGCAGTCTTGAGCTCTCTCTCTCTCTCTCTCTCTCTCTCTCTCTCTCTCTCTCTCTCTCAGCAGCCACACACCCACACCAGTGTGAGACACAAGAAACCTAGAACTGAAAACTGATTACAAGTCTTGTGCTATGAAGCAGTTAAAGGCAATGTGCTGCAGACTCCTTTGATTTAAAAGATGAAAAACAGGCAGCATGAAAAACAATCTCACCAGTGGCAAGCATGTTTGTTGATGCTGATTATAAGGTAACAACACCTTGGGAACCACTACTGAAATGGTATACACACTGAAGGGCTACTACAGCATTGCATATACTGAAGAGCTACAGCCAGAGTGTAAGCAGCACTGCATCTCCTAAATAGCTTGAACCATCAGGAATGAGGAGTAAACAAATCCTTCAAGCTCAAGTAAGGCACAAGAGAATGAAACTTACATACAAAAACAGTACAATGTATGAGGGACATCTGTCTGCTGTACTCTCCCATCACAGAAATAAAGGACAATCTTTGTTCTACAGAGTTAAGAGCAGCAAGAAGCAAAGAAAATAAAATGTTGCTGTAGATTTTCCAGATTATAAAGTGTGTTGTTGCAAAAGCTTCAGGGGAAAAACAAAAACAAATACTGTTGGTCCAATCTACCACACCTTCCTCCCTGCTCCCATTTTTCTACCCTATGTGCCTTCTTAGTAGGTAAATGCCAGTATTTGTTATTGATACATGATTTCATGATTTCTCCCCCAAATTAACAGAAGCCTTGTAACACTATAAAATTTTATTCCATCATAAGCTTTAACATGCCCACTATTTCAGCTGCAATAAATTGATCTGCACCATGCCATTATTTAGTGTTAAAAAACAATGGGGAATTTCAGACAGATGATATAATCCGGAAGAGGAACGGTTCCCAAACGGTTTCTGGTCTGGCATTTCAGACAGAACCGTTTTAGAACCGGTTCCCTACCGGAATATATTTGTAATTTCACATAGAATCGCTTCTGTCCCGTTCAGGAAACGGGGCTGAAACGTTTTACCTGTCAACCGCTTCCAGGTAGTCGTCAGTTTCTTCTCCCGGATCCAATACGCTTTTTTCCCGCCTTTTTTCGCCCTCACGGGCGATCGCCGGCTTTTTTTTTTTGAACATTCGCCTTAGAGCGCTATAACGCTATAGCGATATAGCAACCCCATTGGAATATAGCGCTATAGCGCAATAGCATCATAGCAACCCCATTGGAATGCCTGCAGTGTTTTTTATAGCACTATAGTGCTATAGCGCTCTAAAGCGAACATTAAAAAAAAAAGGCACGGCGGGAAACGGCTGGAAAACAAAGCGGTGCAGTCTGAATTGCCAAACCGCTTCTGATTCGGCTCTTTTCCGGTCAGGGAAAGCCATGTGTGGAATGGCAGCCCTGTACCGGTTTACTTCAACACGAATCAGAAATGGCTTCAATCCAGCAGAATCTCTGTAATGTGAAATTCCCTAATAAAACTCTAATTAAGGCCCCATTAAAAGAAAGTAATACATCATTGGATTTTTCCTAATTAGATTTAATTTTTTACATAATTACACTTCACTTTATACTTCCTAAATTTCATGACCCCTGACCCACTGGTTGCATATGTGAAATGTGAAGTGTGAAATGATGACTCACTCATAGTATCTAAAGAAGTCGACTCTATTTCATAAAGGTATACACTGGAATAGCATTTTATTAGTTTTTCAGAAGCCACTAAACTCCTCTTCATTTTTGCTACAGCAGAGCGGCACAGCTTTTCTCTGGAAAGTATGCCCAAAATAAATTAATCTAAACATAGATTTCCATGGAATACTTTCAACCTGAAATATTTATGTACATAAAAGAAAACATCCATTAAAAATATCAGATAAACAGGGATGGAGAAAAGGGCAGATGAAGAATCTAAATAGCTCACACCAGGTAGACAGAGGTAAAGCTTCCATAGGGACCATAGTTTAATCTTTTCATTCCTGCACAATGCTCAAGATTTCTCAGCTGAATTCCCACATTACAGTTTTATCACTACAATGAGGTAGTTCATGCTAGCCCAAGATCACTCAGTGAGCTTCATAAATAATAGAGAGTTTGAACCCATGTGTTTTGCTCTACTACACCGGCTCCCTTCCTGTGGCCCTGGCTACTACTGGCCAATCTGGAAACCAAATTGTCCGACCTGCCGACCACACATCACCAATCTGGAATGTGCCTAGCCCTCTTGGGTTAAAAACTGGAAAGCACTTTACAGACCCTCGGATACACCCGTCTTTACCTCTGCCTGACAAGAGGCGATGCCAAGCCCTATGCTGAAGCTGCGTTGCTGGGGCTATCTCCCCGAAAAGTAAAAAGGCGAGAGCTAAGAGCTCGTAAAGAGGCGCTGGACAAAAGCTAGACAAATCCGGCATACAACTCACCCAGTATCGTCATTTCCCCGGCCATCTTCACAGGATTCGATCTGGTCCTTTGCCGCGGATTGTACGATGGTACTTCTTGTGGGACTAACCGGCTTCCTGGGTTGTTAGCGGAGCGATGACTGTACCTTCGTTTCGCATGAGCATCTCGAAAACCACCGGTATGTCGCGTGGCATCCTGGGAAATGTAGTCTCGCTGAGCGAAAGTTCCATTACACAGTGTAGATAAAAACTACATTACCCGTCAGGTAATCCAATTTGAGGAAGCACGTACTGACGCGTTTACCCAAAATACCTCATCGAATCTCTATGATGGGGCTGATGGGACAGGGAGGAAACTTCCAGGTGCTACGGGGGGCGGGAAATAACTGCTATGACGTTTTCCTGTACTTTGTCTTTCGGGAGCTGTAATATGAACACATTGATAGTAGACATGAACCTGCATTATACTTCCTCTCTCCTTTGGTCTGGGGCTGAGGGAGGACTGGGGGTGAGGCAGTTTTCTAAGACCGTGTCTTTCCTACTTAATTGTTTCATCAGGTATGCAAAGCTGAGTACTGTTCTTCCTAGTTGTAAATATCAAAACCTTTTAGTCTTTCTTTGCTTTCGGTAGAAAGTTAGCTCTTACGGGGTTGCTCCCTTTATTGATATGGGGTGCATTTATTTAATCCTTTAAATGAAAAAAATGTCTTTGGAATGAAATTATAACTTCAGCACAACATATAGCTCTTTCAGTTCCAAAAGTTCTGAATAAATTAGAGTATGTATATGTACACACACACATATATTGTATGTTTCTCAGCACTTTAATGCACTCAGTGGTAAGGAGTTTAATAAAGCTGATGTCAAATGACTTTTTAAGTTTGATCCTATTGGCATTTTACTCAGAAGTTAGTTACACCTTGTTCTATGGAGTTTGTTCCTCTCTAGGTGTGAAGTGTATTTTAGTCAAGTGTAAATTAGCCTTTATACTAGCTACCAGGGGTCTTTTCATAGAAAAAGAGCTGCAGGAGCTCATTAGCGTATGGCATGCTAACGAGCTACTAGGCTATTAGCATATGCCACACCCCCTGACATCACCAGAAGTGATGTCAGAAGGGGAAGCAAAAGGGGGGGGAGGCATCTTCAAAAGCCTCCCCTTCCCTTCCCCAGCTGGCCTGGGTGAGGGAGTGAAGAGAGAAGGGGTTTTAAAGTTTAAACCCCGTCTCACTAGAGTTGGGCCACAGAAGGAGGAAAGAGGGAAGGAAAGAGAGAGAGTAGAGAGAAGGAAAGAGGGAAAGAAAGGGAAGGGAAGAAGGAGGGAAACAGGGAAATGTGGGGAAAAAGAAGAGAAGAAGGCGGGAAAGAGGAAAAGGAGAGAAGGAAAGGAGGGAATGAAAGAAATTCGGCGGCAATTCGGCTCTATTATATCCTGTGGGCCATTGAAGTCAATGGTGAAAACATAGGATATATTCTGAGGGCTGGAGGGAAGGGGGTTTGAGGAAGAGGCTCCAAACTCACAGGGTAGCTTTTGGAGCCTCTCTCCAAGATACCCACCAAGTTTCAAGAACATTGGACCAGGGGGTCCAATTCTATGGGCTCCCAAACAGGTTGCCCCCATCCCCTCCATTGTTCTCTATGGTGGGGAAAAAAGTTACTTTTTTCCCATGGTCCTGTTAGTAGCTCTGGGTGGGGAGGGGTTTTAGGGAAAGGCTCCAAATTTTCAGGGTAGCTTCGGGAGCCTCTCCCCACATACACCCCTATGTCTCAAAGCAATTGGACCAATGGGCCTAATTCTATGGGCACCCAAACAGGTTACCCCCATTACCTCCATTGTTTCCAATGGGGAAACCCAGCCAGCAGCACTTAAGGCAGGCAAGCAGGCAGCCACCCACCCAGCAATCAGACTCTCCCAGAGAATCTCAGGGAAAGTGAACTGTCTTGGGAGGTGCTTGTTTGCCATGAGAACAAGTGGCACACTCCAGAACAAGTGGCACTGTGGCAGTGCAAGCATGCCACAGTGCCACACAGAAACCCCAAAAGACCAAAAGGAACAATATTTATACATGTATAAATTGATTGTGCAACCTCATCAGATTGTGCAACTCACACCACACATACCTCAAAAAGAATATTTATAGCACTGGGAAAAATGCAGAAAAGGGCAACTGCAGACGAAAGGAAGTACTTCTTCACCCAAACAATGATTAACATATGGAATTCACTGCTACAGGAGGTGGTGGCGGCGGCTGGCATGAACAGCTTCCAGATGGAATTTGACAAACGTATGGAGGCTGGAGCACACAGGAAAAAAACAAACCAACCCCCCCCCCACCAAGCAACAGCAACCAGCAGAACTTTTTAAAGTTGTAAACCTGTTAGAACCAAAAAACCTTTCATCTGTTCTAACTTCTAAACTGACTGCTCAGCAATTTGCGTGCCCACAAGTTCTTGTCTTGTGAGAAAGGGTGAAAAGTACTTCTTTCTCTACCTGCTCTATCCCATCCTCTATCTTGGGTGTGTGCTCGGTGCAAGGAGCTCCTGGTTCTCAGGGAGCGAGTTTGCTCCCTTGAGGCCAAGGTGGCTGACCTGGAGAAGCAGAGACAGTCAGGTGCACGGAGAAGACTCTTGGGGACTCGTTAGATATGTCCCACTCTGTATCTGGCAGCCCAGCTGCTGCCAGGGAGCATGAGGGTCAAGGGGAAACGGGGCACCATGCTGAGGATAAGGGGAATGTGCCCTCAGAAGGGACTTCTTCTTCAGCTGGTGAACGGGTATCCTTTCGTACCAAGGGACCGTCCCTGGGAAGGGTGGGAGGGGGCTCTTGGTAGTTGGTGATTCGATCCTTAGGCAGGTAGACAGCTGGGTGGCGAACCCACATACTGACCGTATGGTGACTTGCCTGCCTGGTGCGAAGGTAGCGGACATTACGCGTGTTTTAGATAGGCTGGTAGATAGTGCTGGGGAGGAGCCAGTGGTCATGGTGCACGTCGGCACCAATGATGTGGGGAAATGCAGTCGTGAGGTCCTGGAGGAGAAATTTAGGCTGCTGGGCAGGAAACTCAAGGCCAGGACCTCCAAGGTAGCCTTCTCAGAAGTGCTACCTGTTCCATGCGCAGGGTCGGAGAGACAGGCACAGATCAGGAGTCTCGATGCGTGGATGAGACGGTGGTGTAGGGGGAACAAGTTTGTTAGGCACTGGGATGCTTTTTGGGACAAGAGGGAGCTGTACAAAAGGGACAGTCTCCACTTGTCCCGAGAAGGAACCAGGCTGCTGGCGCTCAAAATCAAAAAGGTGGCAGAGCAGTTTTTAAACTGAATAATGGGGGAAAGCCGACAGGAGATGAAAAGTCTCTGGTTTGGGATGGCTCATCTCAAAGAGATGAAGGGGTAGCTATTACTTTTGTACAAGGAAATGGATTACAATTGTCAGACTGTGGCTAATGCTAGGAACTGCTTGGCAAGGTCTCGAGGCAGCAAGAGGAAGGCTGTGGGCTTAACAAACGTGGGAAACTATAAGTTTTTATACACAAATGCTAGAAGTCTCCAAGGTAAAATTGGGGAGTTGGAATGCTTGGTGTTGGGGGGGGAATAGACATTGTGGGTATTTCAGAAACTTGGTGGGATGTGGAAAATCAGTGGGATACGATGATTCCTGGTTATAAATTATATCGGAAGGATGGGGGGAAGGGTTGGAGGTGGGGTGGCTCTGCATGTCAGAGAGGGTATACCGGCCAGTAAGATTGAGAGGGTAAGAAAATTGGATTCGCTTCTGGAAATGCTATGGGTTGAAATAGTGGGTCCAAAAGGAGGCTTAACTGTGGGAGTTTGTTATCGCCCACCAGATCAAAAGATAGAGGAGGATTATAAAATGATGAATGAATTAAAGATAGTGGCTAGACGAAATAACTGTGTTGTAATAGGCCCACACATTGATTGGGTCAATATGAGTTCTAGTCGGGAAAAAGAGATTGAGTTTTTAGACACTCTCAATGACTGTGCTATGGAACAGATGGTCACAGATCCTACCAGGGGAGAGGCGATCCTGGATTTGGTCCTAAGTAACACCCAAGACCTGGTGAGAGATGTAAAAGTGATTGCATCACTTGGGAACAGTGACCATAATGTCATTGAGTTTAACATTTGTACAGATAGGGAGTTGCCCAAAAAGACTGATGCAACCACTTTTAACTTTAAAAGGGGTAACTTCTCTGGTATGAGGGGACATGTGAGGAAGAAATTGAAAGGACGAGTGGAGAAGGTCAAAACCATTGGGGAAGCTTGGAGACTATTTAAAAAGACAATCCTAGAAGCTCAGAAAAAATATATACCGCAGGTTAGGAAAGGCACAAATAGGTATAGAAAAAAGCCTGCATGGTTAACAAATAAAGTAATGGAAGCTGTAAAAGGTAAGAAGGATTCCTTTAAGTGGTGGAAAGCTAGTCTTAGTGAGGTTGATTAAAGGGAACACAGACTATGGCAAATAAAATGCAAGTCTGTGATCAGGCAAGCAAAAAGGGAATATGAGGAGCATATTGCAAAAAACATAAAGGCCAACAATAATACTTTCTTCAAATACATTAGAAGTAGGAAGCCACCCAGAGAGGCAGTGGGGCCCTTGGATGACCAAGGGGTAAAAGGAGTAGTGAAGGATGATAGGGAAATGGCTGAGAAGCTGAATGCATTTTTTGCCTCTGTCTTCACTGTGGAAGAGGAAAAGTGCTTGCCTACTTCAGAAGCACTGATTTTGGGAGGGGGTTTGAAAGACCTGTATCAGATTGCGGTGACAAGAGAAGAAGTCCTCCGACTGATGGACAATTTAAAAACTAATAAATCACCAGGCCCGGATGGCATTCATCTGAGAGTTCTGAAAGAACTCAAATGTGAACTTGTGGATCTCCTGACAAAAATATGTAATCTTTCTTTAAAATCTGCCTCCATTCCTGAGGACTGGAAAGTAGCTAATGTCACTCCCATCTTTTAAAAGGGCTCCAGGGGAGATCCGGGAAATTACAGGCCAGTCAGTCTGACATCGATACCGGGTAAGGTGGTGGAAACTGTTATTAAGGAAAGAATTAGTAGGCACATTGATTAACAAAAACTATTGAGGCAGACTCAGCATGGGTTCTGTAAGGGAAGATCTTGTCTCACTAACGTGTTAGTGTTTTTTGAGGGAGTGAACAAACATGTGGACAAGGGGGACCCAATAGAAATTATTTACCTTGACTTCCGGAAAGCTTTTGATACAGTTCCTCATTAAAGGCTCCTAAGTAAGCTCAATAGTCATGGGATAAAAGGACAAGTCCTCTTGTGGATCAAAAACTGGCTTATAAATAGGAAACAGAGAGTGAGTATAAATAGGAAACTTTCTCAGCAGAGGGTGGTAAGCAGTGGGGTACCACGGTCCGATGCTTTTTAACTTGTTTATTAATGATTTGGAATTGGGAATAAGCAGTGAAGTGGCTAAATTTGCAGATGACACGAAGTTGTTCCGGGTGGTGAAAACCAGGGAGGATTGTGAGGCACTCCAAAGGGATCTGTCAAGGATGGGTGAGTGGGCGTCAGTGTGGCAAATGGGGTTCAATGTGGCCAAGTGCAAAGTGATGCACATTGGAGCCAAAAATCCTAAATATAAGTACACATTGATGGGGTCTGAGCTGGCAGAGATGGACCGAGATCTTGGAGTCGTAGTGGATAACTCAATGAAAAAGTCTAGACAGTGTGTTAGCTGGGATAAAGAAGGCCAACGCTATGCTGGGGATTATTAGGAAGGGAATTGAAAATAAATCAGCCAGTATCATCATGCCCCTGTATAAATCATTGGTGGGACCTCATTTGGAATACTGTGTACAGTTCTGGTCACCACATCTCAAAAAGGATATTATAGCATTGGAAAAAGTGCAGAGAAGGGCAACTAGAATGATAAAAGGGTTGGAACACCTTCCCTATGAAGAAAGGTTAAAACGCTTGGGGCTCTTCAGCTTGGAGAAACGACGGCTGAGGGGTGACATGATCGAGGTTTATAAGATTATGAATGTGATTGAGCAGGTTGAGAAAGAAGTACTTTTCTCCCTTTCTCACAATACAAGAACTCGTGGGCACTACATGAAATTGCTGAGCAGTCGGGTTAGAACAGATAAAAGGAAATACTTCTTCACCCAAAGCGTGATTAACATATGGAATTCACTGCCACAGGAGGTCATGGCAGCTACAAGCATGGAGAGTTTCAAGAGGGAATTAGATAAACATATGGAGCAGAAGTCCATCAGTGGCTATTAGCCACAGGGTATAGATGGGAATTCTCAGTCTGGGGCAGGTGATGCACTCTATTCTTGGTGCTGGAGGGGACAGCAGTGGGAGGGCTTCTAGTGTCCTGGCCCCACTGCTGGATCTCCTGATAGCACCTGGTATTTTTGGCCGCTGTGTGACAGAGTGTTGGACTAGATGGGCCATTGGCCTGATTCAACATTGGCTTCTCTTATGTTCTTATGTCTTGTAAACCTCTTATCATGTCACCCCTCAGGCATCGTTTCTCAAAGCTAAGATCCCCAAATGTGATAACCTTTCTTCATAGGGAAAGTGTCCTCCTCTTATTATTGCAGTTGCCCTTTTCTGCATTTTTTCCAGTGCTATAAATATTCTTTTTGAGGTATGTGTGGTGTGAGTGGTCCAATGAGGTTGCACCATCAATTTATACATGTATAAATGATGTTCCTTTTGGTCTTTTGGGGTTTCTGTATGGCACTGTGGCATGCTTGCACTGCCACAATGCCACTTGTTCTCACGGCAAACAAGCACCTCCCAAGACAGTTCACTTCCCTGAGATTCTCTGGGAGAGTCTGACTGCTGGGTGGCTGCCTGCTTGCCTGTCTTAAGTGCTGCTGGCTTGGTTTTCCCATTGGAAACAATGGAGGTAATGGGGGTAACCTGTTTGGGTGCCCATAGAATTAGGCCCATTGGTCCAATTGCTTTGAAACATAGGGGTGTATGTGGGGAGAGGCTCTCGAAGCTACCCTGAAAATTTGGAGCCTCTCCCTCCAACCCCCTCCCCCCAGAGCTACTAACAGCACTGTGGGGAAAAGTAACTTTTTCCCCCACCATAGAGAACAATGGAGGGGATGGGGGCAACATGTTTGGGAGCCCATAGAATTGGACCCTCTGGTCCAATGTTCTTGAAACTTAGTGGGTATCTTGAGGGGAGGCTCCAACAGCTGCCCTGTGAGTTTGGAGCCTCTTCCTCAAACCCCTCCCCTCCAGCCCCCAGAATATACCCTAAGTTTTCACCATTGACTTCAATGGCCCATAGGATATAATGGGGCTGAAATTGACATTCGGCTGGCCAAAAGACTCCCCAATCTGCTTGTAGGGTGGAAATTTACATGCGGGAGCCTTTCTGCCCTCTGAAGCTGCCGGTGCTGTGCTCCGGTGCTCTCCCCCCCAAGAAGACCCCTGCTAGCTATTATACCTCTTCTGCAGAACATGCATGTTCCATAAGACAAATTAAGAGTGGGGTTTTTTCAGGACTTGTTCTTCTGATAGCAATGTAATTCTTTTTGTCTGGTGTAACTGGCTGTTTTAACACACACTGGAAATGCACTTTCATTGTACTTTAGCAATTGTTTGCAACCAGATTTTCCTATGTAAAACAGGGAAGTCCAGTTGCAAACAGCTGTTCAAGTGTATTGAAAGTTAATTATCCAACATATGTAAAAGCAGCCTGTGTTTCTAGAAAGTCCTAATAAAAGCCTCAACATTTTCACAGCTTATAGTATGAGTGCTACTTTACTTGTACATGTTTACTTGGAAGCAGATCCCATAAAATACTGTGAGGCTTCCTCACAAGTAAATGTTCAGAGGATTTGTAAAATGGCATGCCCTGTTTTCAGTACTTGTCTTCACAACAGTCTTGAGAAGTATACTATCAAAGACTGTTTTAGACAGTGCTAGTGATCCCTCATGGATCACTGCCTTGTCGTGGCGAGGGGGCTTGCGTGGTTCGATGAGGCTGTGGGCTATGCCGTGGAGGGCCACCCAGGACGGACAGGCCACAGCAGAGAACTCAGACCAAGCGTGATCCCCTGGAGAAGGAAATGGCAACCCACTCCAGTATCTTTGCCAAGAAAACCCCATGGACAGTAACAAAAGGCTAAAAGATATGACGCCGGAAGATGAGCCCCTCAGGTGTCCAATATGCTACTGGGGAAGAACAGAGGGCAAGTACGAGTAACCCCAGAAAGAGTGAAGTGGCTGGGTCAAAGCCGAAAGGACGCTCAGTTGTGGATGTGTCTGATGGTGAAAGGAAAGTTCGATGCTGCAGAGAACAATACTGCATAGGAACCTGGAATGTAAGGTCTATGAATCAAGGTAAGCTTGACGTGGTCAAAAATGAGATGGCAAGAATGAACATTGACATCTTGGGAATCAGTGAACTAAAGTGGACAGGAATGGGCGAATTTAACTCAGAAGACCATCATATCTACTACTGTGGCCAGGAATCCTGTAGAAAAAATGGTGTGGCCTTTATAGTCAACAAGAGAGTGAGAAAGGCAGTATTGGGATACAATCTCAAAAATGACAGAATGATCTCGGTCCGAATCCAAGGCAAACCATTCAATATCACAGTAATCCAAGTCTATGCCCCAACCACTGCTGCAGAAGAGGCTGAAGTGGACCAGTTCTATGAAGACCTACAACAGCTCATAGAACTAACACCAAAAAATGATGTCCTCCTCATCATAGGGGACTGGAATGCTAAAGTAGGAAATCAAAAGGTAACCGGAATAACAGACAAGTTTGGCCTTGGAGAACAAAATGAAGCAGGGCAAAGGCTAACAGAGTTTTGTCAAGAGAACATGCTGATCATAGCAAACACCCTTTTCCAACAACCTAAGAGGCGTCTCTACACATGGACATCACCAGATGGGCAACACCGAAATCAGATTGACTATATAATTTGCAGTCAAAGATGGAGAAGCTCTATCTAGTCAGTAAAAACAAGACCTGGAGCTGACTGTGGCTCAGATCATGAGCTACTCATTGCAAAATTCAGACTTAAATTGAAGAAAGTTGGGAAAACCACAAGGCCATTCAGATTTGACCTAGATCGCATCCCCTATGAATATACAGTAGAGGTGAAGAATAGGTTTAAGGGACTAGATTTGATAGACAGAGTGCCTGAAGAACTATGGACAGAGGTCCGTGACATTGTAAAGGAGGCAGCAATCACCGCCATCCCAAATAAAAAGAAATGCAAAAAAGCAAAGTGGCTGTCTGATGAGGCTTTACACATAGCAGAGGAAAGAAGAAAAGCTAAAGGCAACGGTGAAAAGGACAGATTTGCCCAACTGAATGCAGATTTCCAGAGAACAACAAGGAGAGATAAGGAAGCTTTCCTGAATGAACAATGCAAAGTAACAGAGGAAAACAATAGATTGGGAAGGACTAGAGATCTCTTCAAGAAAATTGGAGAAATCAAGTTTACGTTCCATGCAAAGCTGGCCATGATAAAGGACAAAAACGGTAGGGACCTAACAGAAGCAGAAGAGATTAGGAAAAGATGGCAAGAATACACAGAAGAAGGACCTCAATGTCCTTGACAACCACGATGGTATAATCCCTGACCTCGAGCCAGACATCTTGGAAAGTGAAGTTAAATGGGCCTTAGAAAGCATTACTAACAACAAAGCTAGTGGAGGTGATGTTATCCCAGCTGAGTTATTCAAAGTCTTAAAAGAAGATGCTGTTAAAGTGCTGCACTCAATTTGCCAACAAATTTGTGGCCACAGGATTGGAAAAGGTCAGTGTATATTCCAATCCCAAAGAAGGGCAATGTCAAGGAATTTTCAAACTATCACACAATTGCACTCATTTCACACGCTAGCAAGGTCATGCTCAAAATCCTACAAGCTAGGCTCCAGCAGTACGTGGATAGAGAACTGCCAGAAGTACAAGCTGGGTTTCGAAGAGGTAGAGGAACTAGAGATCAAATTGCCAACATTCGCTGGATTATGGAGAAAGCAAGAGAGTACCAGAAAAACATCTACTTCTGCTTCATTGACTATGCTAAAGCCTTTGATTGTGTGGATCACAATAAATTATGGCAGGTTCTTAAAGAGATGGGAGTACCGGGCCACCTCACATGTCTCCTGAGAAACCTGTATAAGGGTCAAGAAGCAACAGTTAGAACCGGATATGGAACAACTGATTGGTTTAGCATAGGAAAAGGAGTACGAGTATATTGTCACCTTGCTTATTTAATTTATATGCCGAGTACATCATGCGAAATGCTGGCCTGGATGAATCACAAGCGGGAGTTAAGATTGCTGGGGAAAAGATCAATAACCTCAGATATGCAGACGATACCACTCTGATGGCAGAAAGTGAAGAGGACCTAAAGAGCCTCTTACTCAGAGTGAAAGAGGAGAGCGCAAAAGTGGGCTTGAAGCTCAACATCAAAAAAACTAAGGTCATGGCATCTGGCCCCATCACTCCTTGGCAAATAGAAGGGGAAGTTGTAGAAGTAGTGACAGACTTCACGTTCCTAGGATCCCAGATCACTGCAGATGGTGACTGCAGCCATGAAATTAAAAGACGCCTGCTCCTTGGGAGGAAAGCGATGGCAAACCTAAACAGCATGATAAAAAGCAGAGACATCACCTTGCCAACAAAAGTCCGCATGGTCAAAGCAATGGTATTCCCTGTAGTAATGTATGGCTGCGAGAGTTGGACTATAAGGAAGGCCGAGCGCCGAAGAATAGATTCTTTTGAACTATGGTGCTGGAGAAGACTCTTGAGAGTCCCTTGGACTGCAAGGAGATCAAATCATTCCATCCTAAAAGAAATCAACCCTGACTGTTCCCTGGAAGGCCAGATCCTGAAGCTGAAGCTCAAATACTTTGGACACCAAATGAGAAGGGAGCATTCACTGGAGAAGACCCTGCTGCTGGGAAAGATTGAAGGTCAAAGAAGAAGGGGACGGCAAAGGATGAGATGATTAGATAGTGTCATCGATGCAACGAACATGAAATTGAGCAAACTTCAGCAGACAGCGGAAAACAGGAGGGCCTGGTGTAATCTGGTCCATGGGGTCGCGAAGAGTCGGACTCGACTGTGCGACTGAACAACAACAACAAGTGAAAGAAAAACTTACTTTATACGTACCCAATATCCTGTTTAAACTGCCATGTATGTGCAAAGTGATGATGTTAATAAAATATTCTCCTGGACTACCTATCTCAGAACTGCTGACACTGCTCATGTGGAGGCTGAGGACTAGGGTAAATGGGACATGGGTAAATGCATAGCTGTACAGGTAAGTTTCTCTGTCCTGCCAGCATTTCTTTCAAATCAGCATATCTAATTGTCAGTGTGGCAGACAATACAAATCTTTCTTTAAGCCTCAGAAAAGCTCAAGGTCTGCAGAAAAATCTGAAATCTTTTAAAAAGCCCAACATTGAGCTTTTTAAGCCCAAAATAATAGAAGTACTACCTGTATATTTTAGAAACAAACACCCTCTGTGGCTATTGCTAGGTAACTACAGCAGTATTGCCTGCTGAAGCCTTGGTTTCTGTCTGTAAAATGCAGGACCCTTTCTAGGGCTGTTTTGCCCTATGAGGAAAGGGCTCACTGAGGCCAAGCCCAGCAGCAAACACAGTGTCACTTGTTACCACCTGACTTGCGTGACTCACCTAAGCCTGGCTGCTTGCTGCCCTTCAACAACAGCCACTCCACAAAGGTCAGTGTGGTATAGTGGTTAGAATCACCAGTCTGCCATGGAAGTTTGCTGGGTGACTTTGGACCAGTCATACACATTCATTCTAATCTACCTCACCAGGTTGTTGTGAGGATAAAATGGAGGAACGGAGAATGGTGTAAGCTGCTTTGGTCCCCATTGTGGATAAAGGTGGAACATAAGTGAAATAAATAATAAATATAGCTGAAGATGGGAAATCGGGCAGATAAAGGGTAGGTGGGAATGAAGGAGACAAGGAAGCCGGGGAAGGCGAGGATGCCAGGATGAATGAAATCGGAACTAGTGTGGAGAGGTGGACAAAGAACTGGAGGATCTGCATTGGTTTGGGGGAAATCAGCAAAAAAATCCATCCCACCTGGGTAAACATAAGTACCGTTCTTTTGACACTGCTACCTAGTTAGTATAATACTCCTTCAATCTAGCCTTGGATATGGATGGGACAAAAATGCTCTGTCATGACCCCAGCGGGTTGCCACCTTCAGCTGCCACCACTCTGGACCTCGGGGTCCTTGAGAAGGCCTAGAGTACCCTCCCAAGCCCATCCAAAATTCCCCCTTTTAAGCTGAGAACTATAGGCATGATGACCAGGCAGAGAACAATTAAACAAATGGTTGATTAATACAGTAATGGGGCAAGGAAAACCAGACAAGGTGTTTTAAAATATATAACAGTGTTTAAGGCAAAATAAACAAATCTAACACGACTACCCGTTTCACTTAACTAGTTACTATTTCAAGGCCCATAGCCCTCTTATACCAGGCCTCCTGGCTGTACTCACTCTGTCCCAAGTGAGGGATCTTTCTCTCAGACTAGTCCCCTCAGTTTTACTCTGTGTGAGGCAAGACCGCAGAAGAGAAAAGAACGCAGTTTCACAGTTCAGAAAGCTTAAGTTACATCTCCTCACACGGTCCCTGAACTCTGATTGGTTACAACCGTCACTAAGCATTATGGGGATTGTAGGCTGTCTGCTTTCCACTCCCACACAGGTCTCTAGAGGCCTAGGCCTCTAGGCCTTGTCTCCCAGGCCTACACAGATCATGACATGCTCTAATAAATAAATTCTGTTAACATAAGTGCCATTACAGTGACCAAGCAAAAAGAACTATTTTCATGTCTCTAGATGTTGCCAGAAGACAAAATTAAAATCAGCTTTGCATAGTCATTGTTGTCTACTCCTGCAACACACGTGTGCAGGTGTGAGGTAGGATGCTGTAGCTATTTTTACTGTGTTTCCATGTTGACTTGCACACTCAGGAAAAGTGGCTGTTTTTTGTGTTTGTGTTAATAGACAATTGTTTTAAATTGTATTACTTAGTTGTATTGCTCAAATATTATTATATTTACTAATATATGTTTTATCCAATTATGATATGATCTGCTCTGAGCCCACTTGAAGGGAGGATGGAATACAGATACGAATAATTTTTTTTTTTGCTGGCACATGGCAAGAAATAGAAGTTTTCCAGTGCTTCACTGGTGTGCTGTTTTGCACGGTAGGAAAAAGTAAAGAAAGAGAACTGTAGAATGTGGCTTACCGGAAAAAAAATGAATGTATTTTTGTAGACAATCGAGATATCCAGAAGTTTATGTTGACAAGTTTGTGGGAAAATGGACTCATTTATTACACTTTGAAGCAATGGATATCAAGACACGCTATTTCTTTGTCTTTTTTAACTCTGTGAAATTGATTTTTTATACTATACTTTGTTTTTGAGGATTTATAATAAATCATATATCTGAAAAAGAAAATGAACTGTGAGCACGTGAAGCTACTCTGCTCTAAAACTCAAAAGGTGTTTCATCTGAAATTGGTTACCAGATTAAAATCTAAGTAACAGAGTTGGAACTTTGGAAAACAAAGAAGCAATAACTAAAAACTGCCGATACAATAATTAGAAAAGGCAGCAAGGACAGCTGATATTCTGCATCTTTTGCTCAACTGAGGAATGTGATCCTGCAGTGCTAATTTTCCAATAGGTAAACATAGGTCTACGAGGTATGTGACTTCCATTGTCTCTTCCATAGCACTGGCTACCAAATAATTGCTTTAATTGACAGTATTCTGATTTCTTCATAGTCCAATGGTTGCCTAATTGGAGATGCAGAAAGCAAGTGCTACCTAACAGGAGGCAGTAGAGCTTTCTTGATCCTTTAGATGCATTTTTATATTTTCTTTTTCTTAGAAGACAGGCATGGATGTAGCAAGCCCCCTCCCCTCCCCCAAGTCCAGGGCAAGGTTTTATTGATGTAGAAAATCCATATTTTGAGGCTTTGTTTGATGTCACACTATTAAAACACTTATTACCAGGCTTGCCAGGTCTCCCCATGAAGCAGGAGTCCTCCTGCCCCCTGCTGAATCATCCTGCCACTGCTCAGTTGGGCAGTAGGAGAAAAATGGGGAAGGTTGTGACTGTGCTGCAATCATATAACTTCCAGGGCAACTGGAAGTGACATCCTTGCAGTGCCAGGGGCCCTCTAGCTTTCACTCAGTAGTTAAACCATAGAGTTTTCACTGAATACTAGAGTGTCCCCAGAAGTGATGTCACTGTATCACTGGTAAGGCCCCACCACAATGGGTGAATCTCCCACTGTGATCATTGATTTATATTTATGGTTCTAAATGTAATCCTTCCTTAAAGAATGCTTTTTGAGTTACCCTGGAGTATAGTCATTATATGAAGACCGCATGAAATTGAGCCTTTTAAATAGCCTTCATAATTAACTTGTTCAAATGGTGAGAAGGCCAAAATGTTGGGTCCCAGTAAGTTAAACTGCCTGTGTGAAAAATTCTAATTACTCTCTTTAGCTCCATATTGAACTGTTGGAATAAAGCTATTCTGAGAGGTCAAGAGAAGGACTGGTAGCAAAGACCTCTTTATGGTACAGATGCTGTTGCAAAATGGAAGGTGTGGGAGCTCATAATAAGGCATCTATTTAAACTGTTACTGTGGAGCAGAGTCACGATATGAAGAGCATGCAAACTTTAGTCTTTTAAGCAGGTCTCATTTCCTGCAGGAGCGCACAGGAGCAAAGCTCCGGCAGTAAGGAGCCCAGGGGGCGGGCACATGCAGCAAGCCCCACCCACTGCTCCCAGTAGACCCCTCGCCTTTCCCGGCCCACTGGCCAATCCAGTGGAGCGCTGCCATGAGGTGACCCTCAAGCTGCTCTGCCACTGCCTGGGCCATGGCACCCAGCGTGCCCAGGCTCTGCCCGTCCTCATGCTGGCCCTGCCGTGGTACCTCTGCAAGGCAGGCCCTAGCAACTCCTGTGAGGCCTGTGAGGAGCTCTGCCCTGGCCTCCTCCACCTACTTGGCCTCCTCCTGTGCTTCTGCCCTGCCACCGCCCTGGCCCCCTACCTGCTCGAGGCCATGCGCATCCTCCGCGCTGCCATCCTCGACCCACGAGCAGCCACGCACCTTCCTGCACTTGCCGGCCATCCAGAAGGGTCCAGTGGCACCTTTAAGACCAAGGTTTATTCAGGTACAAGCTCTCCCTCCTCTGTGAGGGCAGATCTGCACGCTTCCTCCCCCCATAGCTAGCAATCCAAAGGATTCCAGTGGCACCTTTAAAACCAAGGTTTATTCAGGTACAAGCTTGCCCTCCTCTGTGCGGGCAGATCTGCGTGCTTCCCCCCCCCATAGCTAGCAATCCAAAACAGTCCAGTGGAGCCTGAGCGGTAGGTGTTGCCTTCTGACACACTTCCGGTGATGTCAGGGTGTGTGGCATATACAAATAAGTTATGCTAATGAGCTCCTGCACCTCTTTTTCTACGAAATGACCCCTGCTTTTAAGTAACCTTCATAATTAAATTGTTTGTTAACCCAAGCCATATCCGTAAGTGAGGACTTCTCATTGGAGACATTTGATGCTCAGATATCACTGCTTTATAAATAACTAGGAATAAGGCCCGTTGTGGAAATAAATACAATGGGCTCTAGAAAGAGGCTCTGGGATAGTGCCCCAGCTTTGGGCACTCAGTGACACTTTGCTGTGGCAATCTCAGCAGGGTGTTATGACAGTGTCCACCATTTTCTCCAGAGGAACTGATCTTTGCTACCTGAAGAGCAGTAGTAATTTTGAGTGATCTCCAGCCCACCCCCAAGATTGGTAACAGTGGTTCCCCAGGAGGGAATGGCTGGTTTGGAGGGTGGAGTCTATGGCATTGTACCTGTCTGAGGTCCCACCCCTCCTCAACACTCACCCTCTCCAGGTTTGACCCCTCAAATTTCCAGGAATTTCCCAACCTGGAGTTGATAACCTCCCTCCCAGCCAGCCATCAACCTACCTTTAGTTTTCCATCTCCTCCCCCCTCCCTCCTAGAGAGCAGTTGTAATTTTGAGTGATCTCCAGCCACCACCTGGAGATTAGCAACAATGGTTCCCCATCAGGGAATGGCTGGATTGGAGGGTGGAGTCTATGGCATCGTACCTGTCTGAGGTACCACCCCTCTTCAAATCTCACCCTCTCCAGGCTCCATCCCTCAAATCTCCAGGAATTGCCCACCTGGAGTTGGCAACCTGATCAGGACTGGGCCCAAGGAGTTTTCTCCCAAAGGCCAACATAGGTGTGGAAAGGGCCTTTTACTGACAGAGGAGAAAGTACAGGTGCCAACTCTGATTAGGGAAATACCTGGAGATTTGGGGGGTGGATCCTGTGGAGGACAGCATTTGGGTGTGTGTGTGGAAGGACTCAGCAGGGTATAATGCCATAGAGTCTACCCTCCAAAGCAACCATTTTCTCCTGGGGAACTGATCTCTGCCATCTGGAGGTCAATTGTAACAGTGGGAGATCTCCAGGTCCCACCTGGAGATTGGCAACCCTAGGGGAAAGTCAGCCACACAGCGGGGAGTTGAAGAAAATTGTCTGATGGTTGCTGGCCCACCTCGTTAGCCAGCCAGCCATGCTGAAGCTAAGCAGGAGAAAGAGACTTTTCCCATTTATTCTGACAGGAAAGTGGCCATTGGGGAGGGGGTTATGGGTGGGGGAGGGGGTTATGCTGAAAGTCCTTTGTTTTTTTACTCACAGAACCAAGCTTGGCTGCCTACCAACAGCCACTGAGGGGACAGTCCCTCAAAGGAGTCAAGAGAACTGTCTTCCTCAGGAGAGAGAGCTGTCTGCCAGTAAATCTGACATGCAAATCTGTCTGAAGGGGAAGTGGGTGGGGAAGAGGAGCAGACCCAGCCAATGGCACGCAAGTACTCTTGAGTGGCAGCTGATGGGCCAATGGCTGAGGGAGGGCATTTTATAGCCAATGGGAGCCCATGGAATCTTACAAAACCAAAAGATAATTATTATAAGGAGATATAAAAGATCTCTTTTTCATAGTCCTTCGAATCTAGTATATCATCATTCAGACATGCTATTTGTGTTTAACTTGCCACAAGGACAATTAATTAGTTAATTGAGCCAATTAAAGAATACCTTATGAATGATGTGTGGCCCTGATCACCATTTTAGGAAATGTCTTTCCCTTTCCTCTCTCCTCATCTGAACTGGCAACTGCTATTGCCTTTGTCTAGCAAGATTCAGCATGGTGGCTCTAAGCTCTGAGGCTCTAGACTACAGTCCAAGCAAGTGATCTTGCCAGGTGCTTCTGAGCAAGCTGTGAATCTACAGATCTGCACATTTCTGAAGAAGCCCCCCTGTAATCCATGAGACTGACTCCCATGCACAGTGATCCAGGAAGTGTATTCTTTTTCTTCAGAACTGTTGATTTTATCTATATGTAATTTTATGCATGTTCAAAAATTAATCCTTCTCAGAAGGCGAGTCTACTCAGAAGTAAGCCCTATTTTATTCAGTGGAGCTTGCTCCCAGGAATGCATTCTTGGATTACTGCCTTTATCAGCTAAAATTTGTATTTCTTCACAGCCGTATTGGTTAGAAAACATTTCATGAAGACAAGTACGCACAGTAAGGTAAATATTTTGTGAGAGGGACTGTGCAAGCTTTCAGTAGAGGCATTTATTACACACATTTTCCACTAGGTGTCAGAATATTGCTAGAGAAGTTGATTCGGGACAGATCTTAACAGTTTCAGATTCATAGAGAGCACATTAACCTTTGGTAATCGTTATCCAAATTTTTGCAAATGCATAAATCATAAAGAAGCCTCATCATTTTCTGCGTATTATATTTTATTCTCTAAGTCTAATAAATTCACTGAACCTTCCTTTGAAATCATTTTGGAAGTTCTCAATGAAATCTGTTCTTCCCTTTTCACAAATGTAGCCCACATTGTTAATGTCATGTAATCTGGAAATGTACAGGGCAGTCAGTGGGATTTTTACATGAGTGCTTGAAGCCATATTTTATGAATTATGGGCCTAAGCAGTGAAGTTGTTCAATGTATGCTGCTGTGCTTCATTATTGTACTGAAGGATTTAGCAATTCAAATGATACTTAATGACTCCATGGAGTGTGTTTTGAGTCCTGCTTTAGTGGGAAAGCAAATCTAAAATGGTGGGTCACAGTTAGTTAAACTGCATGTATGAAAAATTGTAAGGATCCCGTTCACTTTGATTTTTAAATACTGAAATAAAGCTGTTCTGAGATGTTGAGGGAAGGACTGGTAGCAAAGACATTTGTCCAGTGACTCTTTTATGGTACAGATGCTGTTGCAGGAGGTGAGGGAATCACAAAAAGGCAACATTTTCTTCCACCCCTCAAAGCATTTTTTTATGATGAAGCTGAGAATGTTAACTGGGGAAGGGTGCTGTGGCTTGGTGCTGCAGCTCAGAGTGTAAGAAAACTAAGTAAATGTAATGATCTTGGGTGCTGAGGTGGAGGACTTCACAGGCTGTGCAAGGACACTTAGGGGAGGAGAAAACCATGGAAACAAATCCTGCATGATCCTTGTCAGCCACATGGCTCAAGTGGGAACTTTGAGCTAATAACTCTTTCAACCTGGCATATCTCCCATGGTTCTTGTGGTGGATTGCAAACTCCAGGTTGGTAAATTCCTAGAGATTTGGAAGTGGAGGATGGGGCTAGGGGAGCAGAGGGATCTCAGCAAGGTATAATGCCATTCAGTCCACCCTCCGAAGCAGCCACTTCCTCCAGGGGAAATGATCTGTTTAGTCTAAGGATCAGTTGTAATTCTGGGAGATCTCCAGGCCCCATTTGGAGGATGGCTTGTGAGGTAGATGGATGCTACTCCTTGCAATGAATAAACAACAATATGATGGATGAGTGTCATATGATCCCTTGCAATCTAGCTGCAGTTTTGTTTGTGTGGGTCCCAATAGGGCCTATTGGCTGCCCCTGTACAGGCCTGGGTTTCTGTCCCTGTTGTGGAGACCCAAAAAGATGTCAGGCAACCGGATGCTTAACAGTATTGATTTGTTATCTGTAAATGAACTTTTGGGTTGATGGGTTACAGTTTAAAATGAGGGAGGGACAGTTGAAAGGGGCTCATGTGATGTGTTCTTTTTGATGACGTTGCCTTTGCTTGATAGAGAAAAGCAGCTCGCAGTCATTAGTGAGGTATTGTCCCACATGGCTCCTAGCAGAAGGCAGAATTTCTTTAGTTTATTATCTGAAGTAATGCAAAATACACCTATGGCTCATCAGAGGCCTTGCCTTTGTTTTTCAAAAATTATAGGAGAGGTAAGAATATTTCTCTTACAACAGCAAAGAGCAAGCTACCATAAAAAAAACACCATGGATTTATCGTAAGAGATCTTGACCTGAAGAGTTAGCAGTTTAACAGCCAAATCTTATGAGCAGCTGGGCAGGCAAATAATCATGGGATTCAAGCCAGTATAGCTAGTGAATCTTCCAGAAGCATCCCCCGTTTTGAACTAATTACTGATCTCCTTCACTTTACCTCAAAGAGAACAGTGTAAACCAATTCTGACACAACTTCAAGTCTTGTTCAAGTGGCAAAGTGAACTCAGAGAGCTGGTGCAGTATAGTGCATGAGTGTGTGAGCCTGGGCTTTCATGGACCAAGTCCACTTCAAGTCACTCCTTCCATTTTCCTGGTCTGCAATATGGGAGCTATAATATAATATTGTCCTATCTTACTGCTGATGTAAAGAACTCTGACCAAAAGTCCTATCTAAATGTAAAGGAAGTATTAGATTGTACCAGTGTTCAGCTGTACTGTGGTGGCCCTGTCTTCTTGCGCATCATAGCGGCAATACATAAAATCATTATTTGACCTGGCATTCCATGCACCTTGGTGTTTAGTTATGCTGGCCACATGACCACGGAAACGTCTTCAGACAGCGCTGGCTCTTTGGCTTTGAAACAGAGATGAGCACCGCAACCCTAAAGTCGGATTAAACTGGCTTTCGAGCAAGGGAACCTTTACCTTTACAGGCAAATAGTGCAGGAAGCTGGACAAAGGAGACAAAAGCAGGACAAAGGAGATAACACTAGAGACTAGGTTCTGCCATAAAGGACTTTCAGTCACATGGTACAAGTCAGTAGGCACAGTCTGAGCATTTTTAAAGGGAAGCTACCTGAGAGCCACAAAAAGGACAGACTTAAATTGCTTCTTCATGATTAAAAATGGGGCCAGTGCAGAAACATTGTCTTGTCACAACTGCGTACACCCATAGAGTTCCTGCATCTAAACATAATTTCCCCTTCCTTATTGCAGGAATCCCAAGAAGATGAAGTCACTGGCACTCTGGGGTATGTGCACTATATGTACATTTGCTATCATCTGAGTCTGCTTGTACATATACTTTCAGGCCTAGGTCCTGGGTTCCAAACAAAATTAGAGAAATAAATGGAAACTGTAGTAGTTGTATTTCCACTTGCCTAAAACACAAATGCAGGCTTTTGTCCTAAGAGCCTTTACTCATGCATGAGATCAATTGTTTTAAGTAGGATGGTTTACAGATAAGCATATTTTAGGTCAAATTTTATATGCATGAGAGTACATTGTTGTGAAAAGCAACTTTGGCCTCATGGGGTGAAAGGAGAAACATAGATGAGTCTATCCTTCTCTGGATTGTGCTCATAAGCTTTCAGGAGGTTAAGGTTGGGCCAAGTGTCAGTTGAAATAGCTCTGTCCTCACACTAAAAATAGCTGAGTGCTATGACTGAATGGCAGACTATCTCCAGTGTCTCTTATGGATGTCTTTCCACCAGGGCATAAAAGCAATAGGTATCCCTTGGTTTCTAAACAATACATTTGTTTATAATTTTCCATGTCATTTATCTGTTGAGCATCTACACATTAATACTAGGTGCTGCACAAAATTTAAACAATACCTTACATATGAATTGCAAGTGCAGCCTCTATGACTTTCAGGCAGAGGTGAGAGGTGTCATTAGTATGTGAACATCCTTCATTATTTTACAGTAGGATATAGTTAATCGATACAAAGTGAAATAATGATTAATAAGGGATAATGCCCTGTTGGAATTGTTAAGAACTAATCAATTTTTATTATTCTGGGTACGGTTCTGTATAAACTCATTACTAGGCACCATACGAGTATGACACTTGGTAAAGCCCGGTCACAGTGCATCTTGGCTTGTTCTATTTAAGAAAGTGAACTTTATTCTGAGCTCATCAGCATAAGTCAAGGTCTTCAGTGTTACTGCTTTGTAACTTTCCAGAAATCTCCACTCAATTGGCATCCAGTTTGTATTAGCTGTAGCGTCCGCTAAGCCTTTCAACATACCTGGAGGCTTCTTGGAGCTATTTCTGACAACACTGATGGAATCATTCCGACATTAGTCAGATTATTCTTACAAGACAAGCAAAAATGTTAGCCACAACTTGTCTCCTTTTCTCAGCATCACTCCCCCATGTGCTGTCATGTGAGTAGCAAGTGTCTTTTGGCCTGGAGAAAAAAGTTTGTTGAAAGCAGATACTGTAAACCTACAGTCCTTGTAGAGAAGCTGTACACCTCTCTGAAAACAGACTAGCTGTAAAAATAGAAGCCACTCTTGGCAGTACAACCACAAAACAATAAAAATACACAGCCTCAATCTCTTTCTGACTGATATTTATAGACCTATTGGGCTGCATATTTATATAGCCTACTATTACTATATACTCAGTAACAATCCTTAGTTCAGGGATTAGGGTTGCCAACTCTGGGTAGGGAATTTCCTGGTGATTTGGGGGTGGAGCCTGGGGAAGGGGTCTTAGCAGGGTATAGTGCCATAGATTCCACCCTCCAAAGTGCCATTTTCTCTGGTTAAATGATTTCTGTAGATAGGAGATCAGTTATGATTACAGGAGATTTCCAGGCTCTTCTTGCAGGCTGGCAATGCTAGGTATGTGGTATTTATCTTTATTGGTTGACCCTTCTTTGAGCCTTTTGAATAACTCCTGTAGAAATCATATTTGCTCTGGAATCGACAGAAGGAAATGTATTATTTGTAGTCCAGCCCTCTGATTTTGTGTGTTAATGAACTCCCAAATAGAATTACTGACTTTCGATTTCCAAATGTTGGCAGCTGTGGTAGGATCAAGAGGGAGAGGCTGTATAGACTAGGGGGAGAAGGTTGCATATAAGTCAGCAAGTCACAGGCACATAAGTACTCAGCTGCTGATTACCTGTGATTTGGATGGTAACTTAAGCATTTCGTGCTTCCATCCATTGTGCACTGTGGCGTGAACTTCCTCCCTCCTTACCAGTTCTTTCCCTTAAAATCTATCACCCTCAAAACTACTACTCCTTTTTTATTAACAAAAAAGATAGTGCCCATTTACATGCTGTTGTAGGTAACATGTACTTAGATATCACTTTCTGAGCCTGATGTTTGGATTTCACTGTATTTTGAAGTTGTTAACTAGCATGCAGTCCGTGCCAGTCTGACCCATGTTTCAACTTTTCTGTGCTGCTTTACTGAAAAAGTTCACTGCTGTCTAAACAGGTACACCTCCACAAAGTGAGCACAGTCATAGATATCACAATTGAGCTCTGTGCAGCCTAAGAGCAGCTGGGCGAAAGATGAGGCTTCCTGGGTTGATATACTCACCACAAATGTATTAGTGTTTCCATATGTGCTTCCCCTCTGTTATTATTGCAATTTAAAACAAATGCTTTTAAAACTGCTGTTAAATTTAAATTATTCCATCTAAGTATTGCTTTCTAGTTTTCCATTTCAGCAAATACTGTTCCATTTGAATAGCAAAATGGACACTGGGTTAGGGTAGTTAGACAGGAAAAAGCCCTATTAGGTGAGAGTCCATCACCCAGTAAGTGCAGGGCTGTAATACCTTGACAGAGGCCATATCTGATATTAAATTGATATAGTACATAAGCACTTCACATTAACCATAATTATAAAGAAAGGGGACATCCTGGGAGTGAATTTTTCATTGGAATAATAGTTTAGTAATCCTGAGAGCTGGAGACAATCTCTCAGAGATTAGTATAAGAAACAGCCTATAAAATATTCTAGAGATGGGCAGCTTTTAATTTTTTCTTTTACTTTTGCTAGCCTAAAGGTTCACAGTGGAAATGTAACATTTGCCAAAGGGTGGCCTGTTGTTTATGGAAGTTGCATAAACTTGTTCTCAAAATTTTTATAATATTCTTTGTGAACTTTGAGTCTATAAAGACAATTTTCCCCATATACTTTGGGAATGAGGAGCTGCGGTGGCTCAAGTGGTTAAGACACTGAACTGCAGGCTGTGGAAGGTCAGTAGTTCAGCAGTTCGAGACCTGAGACTGCCGCATGACGGAATGAGCTCCCGTCTCTAGTTCCAGCTCCTGCCAACCTAGCAATTCGAAAGCAAGAAATTGCAAGTAGATAAATAGGTACCACTTCAGTGGGAAGGTAACAGTGTTCCGTGCACCTTGGTGTTTAGTCATGCCGGCCACATGACCACGGAAACGTCTTTGGACAGCGCTGGCTCTTCGGCTTTGAAACGGAGGTGAGCACCGCAACTCTAGAGTCGGATTCGACTGGCTTTCGAGCAAGGGAACCTTTACCTTTACTTTACTACTTTGGGAATTATTTATTAATTGGTACCTTAATTTAGATTCACATCCTCAAATCATCAACAAGCTCAATTATGATAACTCACTACCTTAAGCTCTACAATGTCCAAAGCAGGAGTGTCTAGCTTGTACAACTACAGTTCTGGCACTGTTGTCAAAAGATGGGTCATTTCCCTTGATAATTTCCCAATTTGTATTTAGGAGTGTCCAAGGTGCCAGGGAATGTGTGGAGATAAATTTATTTATTTATCTAAAACATTTCTATGCTGCCTTTCAGGGTCCTCAAGGCAACAAGTGTTTAAAAAGTTGAAATATTAAAAAGCATTTAAAATAAAAATATAAAGTATTTAAAACAAAACGTATAAACACTTGAAAACACACATTGGGGGGGAGACTTAATAAGAATTAATGAGGGAACACCAAACCAAACAAAAAAGTCTTCACCTGCTGGAGGAGGACAATGCTACAGAAGGAGCCATACAAATTTCCCTGAAAGTTTCAGTGCCACCACCAAGAAGGCATTTTCTCAGGTTGCCACTCAGGGCCTTACAAAAATGACCAGAGAGCTTGGGCAAGTTCATATTGGAGTAGGTGGACCTTCAGGTATCCTGGCTCAGAGCCATATACAGCATTAGAGGTCAATACCAGCACCTTGCATTGGGCCTCGAAGCAAGCTGGGGAAGCAGTATAGGAGGACTAAGACTGGTCTCTATGATCCACTTTAGCCAGCATTCTGGCTGCAGCATTTTGTACCAACCCTAGTTTCCAGACAGTCTTTAAGGGAAGCCTCTTGCATAGTAATGATGATGAGAAGTAATGATGATGAGATGATGATCCATCTCAAAAAGGATATTATAGCATTGGAAAAAGTGCAGAGAAGGGCAACTAGAATGATAAAAGGGTTGGAACACCTTCCCTATGAAGAAAGGTTAAAATGCTTGGGGCTCTTTAGCTTGGAGAAACGACGGCTGAGAGGTGACATGATCGAGGTTTATAAGATTATGAATGGGATTGAGCAGGTTGAGAAAGAAGTACTTTTCTCCCTTTCTCACAATACAAGAACTCGTGGGCACTCTATGAAATTGCTGAGCAGTCGGGTTAGAACAGATAAAAGGAAATACTTCTTCACCCAAAGAGTGATTAACATATGGAATTCACTGCCACAGGAGGTCGTGGCAGCTGCAAGCATGGACAGTTTCAAGAGGAAATTAGATAAACATATGGAGCAGAAGTCCACCAGTGGCTATTAGCCACAGGGTATAGATGGGAACTCTCAGTCTGGGGCAGGTGATGCCCTCTATTCTTGTTGCTGGAGGGGGCAGCAGTGGGAGGGCTTCTGGTGCCCTGGCCCCACTGCTGGACCTCCTGATGGCACCTGGTATATTTTGGCTGCTGTGTGACAGAGTGTTGGACTAGATGGGCCATTGGCCTGATTCAACATTGGCTTCTCTTATGTTCTTATGTTCTTATGAGATATGGATAATAACTAGTATTAATTGAGAAATTATTATATCTCTATGATAAAGACAATAACAAAAATATTTATTTGATTAGAAAGGGTATTCCTGCCATTATACATTAATTTCCTATGGATTTTCTTAGAGCCTAGAACAGCGGTCCTCAAACTATGGCCTGCGGGCCACATGCGGCCTGCCGAGGACATTTATACGGCCCGCCGGGTGTTTATACGGCCCGCCGGGTGTTTATACCGCCGCTGCTTGTCTGTCACTTTTTTTTACATGAGAAGGAAGGTCATTGGTGGAAGAGGGAGAGGGGGCGGCGGCTGCCGCCGATTGGCTGGCCGGCTGAAGCGCTGGATCATGGGAATTGTTGTCTGGCCGCAATCTAGCTTCGGGCGGTGAGAGGAACCGAACAGCGCAGCCGGATTACAACTCCCATCTCCCAGGATTCAGAGGAAGCCAGGGCATTTGGGAGGGCCGCCTGCACGGTGACTTGTGGGCAGTGAAGGTCAGAAGCCACAGGAGGGAACCCCGCTCCAGACTAGGCTTGTCAATCTCCAGGTGGGACCAGGGGAGGCCATTCAGATCCACGCATCTGTTTTTAGAAAAGAGCCGGATCTCGCCTGACAGAACCCCGTTGTGTATCCCCCCTGCCCCCCCCGCTGGTTTTCCACCTCCTCCTCCCTCCTCCTGGGACTCGGGGGGCAGCTCCAGCCTCCTGCTTTTTGGAGACCCACCCACCCCGCCCGGAGCCTCCTCCTCCTCGGGGAGCGCAGCAGCAGCGCCCCCGCCTGCCTGCCAGGCTCCTCTTCCCGAGTAGCCCCATTGGGAGAGGTGCCTTTGAGGGCGTGGCGGAGAGCAGCCCGGGCGGAGCTCCTCCCGGTGGGATGGGTGCCTCCCCCCCTCCCTCCCCAGCCCGGGCGGGGTTCAGCTGGAGTGTCCAGGGACGGGGGGGGCTGCGGAGAAGAAGCCATGTGGAGCAGCTGGGCAGGGCAGCAGCGGCAAAGGGGAAGGGTCCCGGGAAGGGAGTCGCTCGCGGGGGGGCCCAGCTGCCGGGAGGGAGGGAGGCGGGGGACACGCTCGGCCACAGTAGCCGACTCCGGGGTGGAGAATTCCTGCACATTTGGGGGGAAGGTGCATTCCGGGAAAGGTCTGTTGGGGGGGAGAGAACCCCCCGTGGGAGCAATGCCGGCAAGCCCCCCTCCAGTGCCACAAGGGCCCCCGGGGGACTGATCCCTTTCAGCCGGAGGGGGGATGTCATCCTGGGGGCGGGGGCTAAGGAAGTCCCATTGAAATACTGGTAAGTTTGTTGATTTAACTTTACTTCATTTTAAATATTGTATTTGTTCCCGTTTTGCTTCTTCACTTCAAAATAAGATATATGCAGTGTGCATAGGAATTTGTTTATAGTTTTTGTTTTTACTATAGTCCGGCCCTCCAACGGTCTGAGGGACAGTGAACTGGCCCCCTGTTTAAAAAGTTTGAGGACCCCTGGCCTAGAACATAGTATTTCTGGTGCTAACTTATCTGGACAAACAAAAACAACCATAATGAGTGTTGTCAAAGTTAATACCTGGGAAAATTCTAGAGCAGATTATCAAACGCTCTGTCTGTGAGCACCTTGAACAGAATGAGTTAATTGGTTGTGGCCAGCATAGGTTTATCAAGAATAAGTCATGTCAGACCAACCTTATCTCCTTTTTTGACAGAGTTACTAAAAATGCTGTGGACATAATGTATCTAGATTTCAGTAAAGCATTTGACAAAGTTTCTCATGATATCCTTGAGGATAAGCTGGTTAAGTGTGGCCTGGATGGTGCAACTGTTGGATGGATTCGTGGTTGGCTGAAAAATCGTACCAACAAGTGCTCGTAAATGGCTCTGCATCTATGTGGAGGGAAGTCTCGACTGGAGTGCCACAGGGCTTGGTCCTGGGCCCAGTGTTGTTTAATGTTTTTATAAATGACCTGGAGGAAGATATAGAGGGGATGCTTATCAAATTTGCTGATGACACGAAGCTGGGTGGGATTGCTAATTCTGAAGAAGACAGAGTCAGGGTTCAAAATGATCTAGATAGGCTGGAACAGCGGGCTGAGACAAAATGCATTTCAATAGAGATAAGTGCAAAGTCCTACACCTAGGCACAAAAAAATCAAAGGCACAGATATAGAATGGGAGGGACTTGGCTTGACAGCAGCACATGGTAAAGGGATCTAGGTGTTTATGGTTGATCACAAGCTAAACATGAGCCTGCAGTGTGATGTGGCTGTGAAGAAAGCTAATGCAATCTTAGGATGCATTAACAGAAGCATTGTGTCCAGATCACGGGAGGTGGTAGTTCTGCTCTATTCTGCTATGGTCAGGCCTCACCTGGAGTACTGTGTCCAGTTTTGGGCACCACGTTTTAGGAAGGATGTTGAGAAGCTCGAGTGTGTCCAGAAGAGGGCGACCAGGATGGTGAGAGGGTTGGATTCCAAGTCTTATGAGGAAAGGCTGAAAGAGTTGTGTTATGTACTGAATGTGAATCGCTCCTATCTATTCACATGTTAAGCTTGAGTCTGAATGTGGCTCTTCAGATGTCGCATTGCTATTGGTCGGTTTCTGTGAAACCTGTGTAATTACCCAATCACTGAGTGATATTGTTGCAAAGAGGGAACAGTCCTGATTGGCCTTTATCCCTGTATTCTGATTGGTCTTTAACTTGTAATGGGTGTGGCTTTGACAGCCCAGGAGAGTTTAAAAGAAGGAGCTGTGCTCCCCTTGTTGTCGTGTGTTTCTGACTTACAGTTGCTGTTTAATAAAGCTGAAATCACTTGAAGCTGAATCCTTTGTTGAGTCTCATACTTCACAAGTTGGGTATGTTTAGCCTGGGAAAGAGAAGGCTTAGAGGGGACATGATTGCAGTCTTCAAATATTTGAAGGGCTGTCATGTAGAAGAAGGAGCAAATCTATTCTCTCTTGCTCCGGATTGCAAGACTAGATCCAATGCATGGAAATTACAAGGGAGTCGTTACCGGCTAAATATCAGGAGAAACTTCCTAACTGTAAGAGTGGTTGTGCAGTGGAACAGCCTGCCTCGGGAGGCGGTGGATGCTCCTTCACTGGATGTTTTCAAGTGGAGACTGGACAACCATCTTTTGGGTATGTTGTAGGTATGTAGAGCTATCTTTCGGCTATGCTCCTGCAGAGTGCAGGGGGTTGGACTAGATGACCTGCAGGGTCCCTTCCAACTCTAACATTCTATGATTCTGTGATTCCATTCCTGCCAGATCCCTAAGATGTTCATTAGGAGGCCTTTCTGAGTGCTTCTACTTTGGAGGTGAGGGAAGCAGCTAAAAGGAAAGGGCCTTCTCTGTGAGGGTGCCCCCTCTGTCAAAAAAACAGCCTTCCCGTATCTACAGGCACCTACACTAATGGATTTTAGACGGTAGGTAATCTGATTTCCTTGGGCTTTCGGAGGACTCTAGAATAGATTTTCTGTTGCTGGTTTTATCTGTGGCTGTTGGTATTATTATTAGTAGTAGTAGTAATAGTAGTAGTATTATTTTTGTCTTATTGGTGGTATATTGGAAAATGTTTTGTAAGCTGCCCTGAAAACAAAGACTGGATATAAACATTTTAAAATAAATAAATACTTCTGCTGCATAGGAGACCTGTCAGTTGATCAAAGAAAGCATACTTACTTTCTTGTTGAAAGGTTTTGAATTTCAGGATTCTCTAGTTGCAGCAACACTCATAAATTTCAGTATTGAACTGTGGAGCTTCAGCTGCCTGGGAGATAATTGATTTTCTCCCTGAAGTAATTTAGTAGTCTTCACTTCAGAGAACATCTTTCTGATTATTGACTCTGTATTATTAGTCATTTGCAAAATTATTGCTATGGCTACGAACATCACAGTTCTCTCAAACTTTGGCTCCTTTCCTTGAGCTTTGCTTCTCTGCCAAGCTGATTTTAATAATCTTGTGCTTGCAAAGAAAAATCTTGCCTTTCTTCCCTCCTGCCTCTAGAGACTTAGGAATGCTGGCACCTCTCCCTAGAAGACTGACCTTTCAGATCAGTTCTTTTATCAGCTTGTGCCTCAGTCGGAGCTCTACTCTAGTCTCAGAAATGCTTTGAAGAGCTGGGTCAGTGACAAGCTTTGTGGAACACCTGTTCTGTTGCACAGAGAAGAATACTTTCAATTTATTTCTATATCACCCTAAATATATAAATTGCTCGTCCTTTATCTCTTTTTCAGTGCAGAATTTCCTCCTCACACTGTCGTGTATTCTACAGTGTGAGCCTGATGTCGTCCCTGCACATGGAAGACAAGATGTAGAAGCACCTCAGATATAAGGACCTAAGATTGCCAACCTCTGGGGGGGGCTGGAGATCTCCTGGAATTACAGTTGCTCCCTGGACAAACAGTGATGACTGGAGGCAATGGCTGCTTTGGAGGTTAGACTCTGTGGCATTATACTCTGCTAATATCCCTCTCCTCCCAGGTTCCACCCCCAAATCTCCAGGGATTTCCCAAAATGGAGTTGGTAATCCTATAAAGACCTGGGGATAGGTGTCAGGTTGCCAGCACCAATTCTTGGCCCCAGTTAACAGCAAGCAGGTGGAGCCATCTTACTGTGCTACAGACTTGCAAGGTGTGTTCCTATATGAACAGGCCTTTTAATGTGGCAAGGAAAAATCTCCTGTGCCTTTCAACAAGCATTCAGCCACCCGAGCTTATTCTTACATTCAAGTTATTTCTTCTGAGGGCTACAGCAGTCTCCACATTATACCACAGTCCATTAGTATCAAGAGATAGTGATGATGGGGGCAAACTGAGTCAAAGAAAACGATAGTGCAATCCTATACCGAAGAAGAAGAAGAGGAGGAGGAGGAGGAAGAGGAGATTGAATTTATACCCCGCCCTTCACTTGGAGTCTCGGAGCGGCTTACAAACTCCTTTCCTTACCTGTAATGTATCCACTTGGGAACATGGGCTCCGGGCAGCCATGTGCTTGGACTGGTTCTAACCGGTCCACCATGTGGCCAGGCGAAGGGCCTGAGCTTCGCCCCGAAGGACAATGGACTAGTGGATCCTGACTCCCCTCCAATGGAGGAACAGGAGTTAATCCAATCAATGTATATAGCGAATCACCGGGTGTGTGTGTGTTTGGGGTGTGGGTCACTGGGGGATAAAAGCCGGCCTGCGAGCCGGCTTAGTTGTCTTGTTCTTCAACTAATAAAGTATGTGAGAGCTGAAATCACTCGTCAGTCTCAGTACTTTTCATTACCCTTCCCACAACAGACACCCTGTGAGGTAGGTGGGGCTGAGAGAACTCTAACACAAACTGCTCTTTCAGGAATAGCTGTGCCAGAGTTTGTGACTGACCCAAGGTCACATCAGCAGGAGTGGGGAATCAAACCCAGTTCTCCCAGATTAGAGTTTGCACACAACCACTACACCAAACTGGCTCTCCCTGAACATATATTGAAGACAAAGAGTTTAGAAAGGTGTAACTCTGTGTAGGCTTGTACTGTAAATTCCACTGTAGCTCTAGCACATGTCTTGGAACTCACCAAGCTAAATGAAGTCCACCATCCATTTCTGTTGAGCTGAGGCTTAATATCTATCCTGGCCAAATGGGTAAAGCCAGGAAGAAGAAGAGGAAGAAAAAGAATTGAATACCCCCTTTTCTCTACCCTAGGGGGTCTCAAAGCTGCTCACAATCTCTTTCCCTTCCTCTCTCCACAACAGGCACCCTGTGAGGTAGGTGGGGCTGAGAGAGTTCTGAGAGAACTGTGGTTGATCTAAGGTCACCCAGCAGGCTTCATGTGAAGGAGTGGAGAATCAAACCCGGTTGTCCAGATTAGAGTCCATCACTCTTATCCACTACACCATGCTGGCCAAGCACTTGTCAGGCATATATGGCTGGAAGGCTGTGTTTAAGCTGGTTGGTAACAAGGTCATTACAGCGATAAATAAACTTGTACTGACTTGGTTTAGCAGACAATGCGTTGGGAATACCAGAAGTTCTGCCACCATCCAGGGCTGGCTCAAGATACTTTACTCTCTAATACAACTATGCAATCTTCCAAAATATCTCAGAGGATGCTGTGGCACAACGATTAGTGTTGCTTGATTGAACAGTTCCACTTTGACATACACTTGAATATTGTGAGTGTTTCTGGAGTGTGCCTCTTAGATCATATTCTGCTTTGTCGGCATTATTGTTATTATTACTATAATTGTCATCATTTATAGCCTACTGTTCTCACTGAGAATCAAAGTGATTACACAGTATGAAAAGCAATTTGACCAGACACCCAAGATCTCCAGTAAACAATGAAGTAGGCCTAGCCTTACAGAACTGGAAAAACAATGCAAACGAAAACTAGTCTGAATCATGGCATTCCATAATGAAGGAAGGGGGCTACAAAAGTAGAGGTCATTGCAGCAAAAAGGGAGATGATACCTACCGGCCCTTTTCTCATTACCTTTCTAAACCACATGTTATCTGTCATTGGCCCAGTTCTGAGTAAAGCAATACAGGGATGGGTTTCACACAGCGAATTTCCTTCTGTTAATAAGCTGTCTCTGAAGTGATCTGGCCATTTCAAACAATACCACTTTCTTTCTCCTCCCCTTTTCACCCCGTGTATGTGATCTCTCTTGTTGGGGTTTTTTGGAAGGTTCTAATGTGAGTGCTAAAATGCTAAACAAGTATAGCAGGCCAGTGTAATAGTGGCACCATAGAGATGCCTGGACTCTTAGCCTCGGGTATTTTTGGGCAGGAACGCTCAGGAACGGAGTTCCAGCCGGCTCCCAAGTTGGCCACGCCCAGCAGGAACTCATTAGCATAACAGGCCTCACCAAACAGCAGAAACTCACTAGGAGTTGCTACATTAGGGGTGTGCGGTCTGTTCCTGCTACCAAAAAAGCCCTGGGTTTTGACAACAAACAAGGTACACAGAATAAGAAGCAAAAGGTGGCTGTGGCTGGATGACCACACTTCTGGTAACATGGGGCGCGTGGCCTAATATGCTAATGAGCTGTGCTGTCAGGGGTGTGGTCTAATAAGCTAATGAGTTTCTGCTGTTGGGTGTGACCTATTATGCTAATGAGTTCCTGCTGGGTTTTTTCTACAGAAAGAGCCCTGCTTAGCCTCATTTGCATTCCCCTCTCCCCAAGCCCCTGTTTACAGCTCAGCAATACAAGGAAGAGGAGAAAATCCGCTGTATCGCAAGGGGCAGCTCTCCCCAATGATGTGTTCCTATGTGGTGTGAAAGCTATGCCAGTTGAATTCCTATCTGCCAGGGAAGCCTTTAAAGGAAGGGAGAAGTGGTGACTCGTATTGAAAAAGTGGAGGTACATAATCCCAATATTTGTAATTTTGTGCTCCCCAACCTGCCTCTGCTGAGGCTTTGGATCTATTTATTTATTTGGATTTAAAGTGGATTTATCCCAAAGTGGGGGAAAGGAATGAAGCGTGAAGGTAGAAAAGGAAAGGAGGGAATTTTGCTTTTTGGCATTCTCCCCCCCCCTTTCCTCCCACAGCATCTAGGGCTGTTCTGTAGTATAGATGGGATTATAACAATTTTTTTCCCTTCTGATTATTCATATTTTTCTGGTTTTATAAATTTTTCTCCTAAGCAAGATTTTCTTAGAATGTAATTAAGGCCTATTAAATAGTAGGCCTTCCTCTTGTAGGTTGGATCAATGTTAGCTGATGTTAGCAGACAAGACAATAACATTCTTTTGGTAAAAGATAGGTATAAAGTTCATGGGTTTTAAATTGTTTAGGGTAACACTTTGCAGTGTCTGGGTCAAAAAGGATTTTAGCTTTGTATCAGAAAAAATACCTTTGTTTGGGTATAGAGAATCCTTGGCCAAATAGTATTCAGGTTAGGTTAAGTAAACACTTGACACTGTTGTATAGACACACCTTTCTTTACATTTGACCAATAAGGGAATTTTTATTCAAATGATGTTTAATTTTTTGTAACCAATTATGCCTTTTGAATGTTATTTTCATGATGATGTCATTTAAAGTATAAAACTTCATGTATTTCCTGGTTGTGCTCAGAAAGCATTCAATTTTTGATAGGTGTATTGATTGTGATCCTCCTCATTCTGACTCCAATTTTGACTGGGAATTTATTTGTACAACACTCTAACAGGTGTGCCACTCTTTCAGCTTAACCCTTTCTGTGCCTCAGCAGAGGTGGGATGGGGAGCACAAGATTGCAACTATTGGGATTATGTAGCTCCACTTTTTCTATAGGAATGCATGGGAACAAACTATATTTGTTTAGCGTTTTAGTGCTCACCTAACAACCTTCCAAAAAAAGGATGAGGAAGATTGCATGCATGGGGTGATAAGGGGAGGGGGGAAGCGTCATTGCAGGAAGCGCTATGGGACATTTCACATAGCACACCACAGCAATTCAGAAGTGGAAGGAAGGGTTTGAAAACAAAAGAAAGCAGTTTTCGTCAACAGTGGCTCAGGCATGCTTCCCCACAGGACACAAGCGAGATTGACTGAACAGGTAAATTAATTCCATTAGCAGCTGGTTACTAAAATGGGTCTGTATGAAATGACAGAAAAATTCTGTTAGTAACCATTTACTAAAACAGAATAGATAGACTGTGTAAAAAGGGCCACAGTGAAAAGCGCAACAGACGGCATTACTGTCCCTTATAAAAATAATTTCCCATGCTGTTCCATTATATTACTGTTCTAATCCCTTTTTAAAAATATGTTCCTGAACATTTCTCTTTTGAACATTCTGTGAAATGCTATCAAAATATTGCTGTCCTAAGCAATTGCTATCAAGCCAACCTGGACTCCACCATGAATTCATGGGGTGGCCTTGAGCAAATCTGTCAATACACCATTTATTTATTCCTAATATGTGTTCCCCATTTTTATCCTGTGGGGCTCTCAAAGTGAATAATAGTGTCTTACTGGCCAAGGCTGTTATGAAGATGACCACAACAAGATTTTAAAATGGTTTCAAGAAGTGCATTGTACGTGAAAAGTCTTGTGAAACATTACGTTCAGAGAACTGGCAATGTTGGATTTTGTTGGAATCTCTCCAGTTACCAAGTAGTAGGAGTTTGACATTAAAATCAACTAACATTTTTATTAGGCAGCCTTACTCTGTTTTCTTAATACCCATCTGGTGTGGACTGTGTGGCCGTACAGCTGTACATCTTTAGTATAATATAGTAGTTTGGCAGAGATCTTGGGAAGTTTGCTTTATCACTTATCCTTCTTGACGGGTTTAGCATTTTCAGCACATTACAGCTGAATCCCCCCCTACTGCCTCTTAAGGCCATTACAGTTTGTTGTGTCCTTGTGCACTAATGAGAATAACTCTTTTGCATAACAGTATTTTACATATCTGAAGACAGTAATGCTTCCCTTCAGTCCTCATTCCCTGAGACTGAACAGGCTTTGTACTCTTAACCTTGCTTCTTTCAGAGGTCTTATTTACTAACTGATCATCATTGCTGTTGCTCTCATCTGAACTCCTTCCAGTTCCCCCCCCCCAAAATGTGGTGCCCTACATGGCATAAAGCGCTCCAAATGAGGCCTGCTGATGCCAAGTCAAATATAAAAGTCAAAGTCTGTCCCAAGCTGTACGGGCTTGGTGCCAAATAGAGCAGAATAATTACTTCACTTTTTTTAAACAAGCAGTATTCCTATTAAGGCAAACCATTGTAGCACTGGCCTATATTCATTTTATCCATTTTTTCCTCTTAATAATGAAACATGGTCATCCTTCCCAACTTATTTTGGGAAATATGACAATCGAAACCATCTATTGTAAATTTCACAGGTGAACTGATGTTTTTATCTTTTGTACTTTTTAAATCTCTGGTTTAAAATTGTTCTAATTATGTATTTGTGTGTTGATTTTAATGGCTTTTAAGATGAGATTTTAATTTGTGTGTTTTCATGTGTTAGCTGCCCTTGGTCATCCTGGAGGACAGAAAGGTGGGGTAAAAATCTTGTTAACAACAGATGAACATTCCAGGTGCATGACTTATACCTCAGAATATGTTCATCAGATACCATTATTATAATGAAAATTAATGGTAAAGACTAAAAGCAAATATTAATACTTTTTATTCTGGTACCTGGCTGGCCAGGTAAGTGAATTCAAACCAACAGTTTAGAGACTGGGTGGGGGGAGAGAAAATGACAGGGCTACTTTGCAACTCGCATAGCTACTGAGTGTTGTTTTTTTTATCATTTCCTATTTTTACTAGTGTGTTGGAGAGGGCTGCTATTTAGCTAGTGGTAAAAATGAGTTTCCCCAGGTTTTTCTGTTCTTTCAGCCTTATTCTGCATGTTCTGTGTTCTTATTGTCTCCATATGTGTTATTATGATTACTGGAAGTGCACTCGAATGCTGAGTTCTTGTGCATTAGTGCAATGTATGTTGTACAAATTGTCAGTTTGTGTATGTGCATCAGTCATTGCATTGGAGACACACATTGCCACTAAGCACTTGCTTTGTGCACTCACTATGTAAAAAGCAAGCAAGCAAGCAAGGGCATGGAATGGTGCCTAAAACCAGGGTAGAAGTGGTGGTATCTTAACATAAGAACATAAGAGAAGCCAATGTTGAATCAGGCCAATGGCCCATCTAGTCCAACACTCTGTCACACAGCGGCCATCAGGAGATCCAGCAGTGGGGCCAGGACACTAGAAGCCCTCCCACTGCTGCCCCCTTCAGCACCAAGAATAGAGTGCATCACCTGCCCCAGACTGAGAATTCCCATCTATACCCTGTGGCTAATAGCCACTGATGGACTTCTGCTCCATATGTTTATCTAATTCCCTCTTGAAACTCTCCATGCTTGTAGCTGCCACCACCTCCTGTGGCAGTGAATTCCATATGTTAATCACTCTTTGAGTGAAGAAGTACTTCCTTTTATCTGTTCTAACCCGACTGCTCAGCAATTTCATGTAGTGCCCACGAGTTCTTGTATTGTGAGAAAGGGAAAAAAGTACTTCTCTCTCAACCTGCTCAATCCCATTCATAATCTTATAAACTTCGATCATGTCACCCCTCAGCCGTCGTTTCTCCAAGCTGAAGAGCCCCAAGCGTTTTAACCTTTCTTCATAGGGAAGGTGTTCCAACCCTTTTATCATTCTAGTTGCCCTTCTCTGCACTTTTTCCAATGCTATAATATCCTTTTTGAAGTGTGGTGACCAGAACTGTACACAGTATTCCAAATGAGGTCGCACCAATTATTTATACAGGGGCATGATGATACTGGCTGATTTGTTTTCAATTCCCTTCCTAATAATCCCCAGCATAAGAACATAAGAACATGAGAGAAGCCAATGTTGGATCAGGCCAATGGCCCATCTAGTCCAACACTCTGTCACACAGCGGCCAAAATATACCAGGTGCCATCAGGAGGTCCAGCAGTGGGGCCAGGGCACCAGAAGCCCTCCCACTGCTGCCCCCTCCAGCACCAAGAATAGAGTGCATCACCTGCCCCAGACTGAGAGTTCCCATCTATACCCTGTGGCTAATAGCCACTGGTGGACTTCTGCTCCATATGTTTATCTAATTTCCTCTTGAAACTGTCCATGCTTGCAGCTGCCACGACCTCCTGTGGCAGTGAATTCCATATGTTAATCACTCTTTGGGTGAAGAAGTATTTCCTTTTATCTGTTCTAACCCGACTGCTCAGCAATTTCATGTAGTGCCCACGAGTTCTTGTATTGTGAGAAAGGGAAAAAAGTACTTCTCTCTCAACCTGCTCAATCCCATTCATAATCTTATAAACTTCGATCATGTCACCCCTCAGCCGTCGTTTCTCCAAGCTGAAGAGCCCCAAGCGTTTTAACCTTTCTTCATAGGGAAGGTGTTCCAACCCTTTTATCATTCTAGTTGCCCTTCTCTGCACTTTTTCCAATGCTATAATATCCTTTTTGAAGTGTGGTGACCAGAACTGTACACAGTATTCCAAATGAGGTCGCACCAATGATTTATACAGGGGCTTGATGATACTGGCTGATTTGGTATCAATTCCCTTCCTAATAATCCCCAGCATAGCGTTGGCCTTCTTTATTGCAGCTACACATTGTGTAGACATTTTCAGCGAGTTATCCACTACGACTCCAAGATCTCTCTCTTGGTCCGTCTCTGCCAGATCAGACCCCATCAACGTGTATTTATATTTAGGATTTTTGGCTCCAATGTGCATCACTTTGCACTTTGCCACATTGAACCCCATTTGCCACGTTGACGCCCACTCACCCATCCTCAACAGATCCCTTTGGAGTGCCTCACAATCCTCCCTGGTTTTCACCACCCTGAACAACTTTGTGTCATCTGCAAATTTAGCCACATCACTGCTTACTCCCAATTCCAAATCGTTAATAAACAAGTTAAAAAGCATCGGACCGAGTACTGATCCCTGTGGTACCCCACTGCTTACCACCCTCCACTGAGAAAGTTTCCCATTTATACTCACTCTCTGTTTCCTATTTATAAGCCAGTTTTTGATCCACAAGAGGACTTGTCCTTTTATCCCATGATTATTGAGCTTACTTAGGAGCCTTTGATGAGGAACTGTATCAAAAGCTTTCCGGAAGTCAAGGTAAATAATATCTATTGGGTCCCCCTTGTCTACATGTTTGTTCACTCCTCAAAAAACACTAACAGGTTAGTGAGACAAGATCTTCCCTTACAGAACCCATGCTGAGTCTGCCTCAATAGTTTTTGTTCATCAATGTGCCTACTAATTCTTTCCTTAATAACAGTTTCCACCAACTTACCCGGTATCGATGTCAGACTGACTGGCCTGTAATTTCCCGGATCTCCCCTGGAGCCCTTTTTAAAGATGGGAGTGACATTAGCTACCTTCCAGTCATCAGGAATGGAGGCAAATTTTAAAGAAAGATTACATATTTTTGTCAGGAGATCCACAAGTTCACATTTGAGTTCTTTCAGAACTCTCGGATGAATGCCATCCGGGCCTGGTGATTTATTAGTTTTTAAATTGTCCATCAGTCGGAGGACTTCCTCTCTTGTTACCGCAATCTGATTCAGGTCTTTCAAACCCCCTCCCGAAATCGGTGCTTCTGGAGTGGGCAAACACTTCTCCTCTTCCACAGTGAAGACAGAGGCAAAAAATGCATTCAGCTTCTCAGCCATTTCCCTATCATCCTTCACTACTCCTTTTACCCCTTGGTCATCCAAGGGCCCCACTGCCTCCCTGGCTGGCTTCCTACTTCTAATGTATTTGAAGAAAGTTTTATTGTTGGTCTTTATGTTTTTTGCGATATGCTCCTCATATTCCCTTTTTGCTTGCCTGATCACAGACTTGCATTTTATTTGCCATAGTCTGTGTTCCCTTTTATCAACCTCACTAAGACTAGCTTTCCACCGCTTAAAGGAATCCTTCTTACCTTTTACAGCTTCCATTACTTTATTTGTTAACCATGCAGGCTTTTTTCTATACCTATTTGTACCTTTCCTAACCTGCGGTATATATTTTTTCTGAGCTTCTAGGATTGTCTTTTTAAATAGTCTCCAAGCTTCCCCAATGGTTTTGACCTTCTCCACTCTTCCTTTCAATTTCTTCCTCACATGTCCCCTCATACCAGAGAAGTTACCCCTTTTAAAGTTAAAAGTGATTGCGTCAGTCTTTTTGGGCAACTCCCTATCTGTACAAATGTTAAACTTAATGACATTATGGTCACTGTTCCCAAGTGGTGCAATCACTTTAACATTTCTCACCAGGTCTTGGGTGTTACTTAGGACCAAATCCAGAATCGCCTCTCCCCTGCTAGGATCTGTGACCATCTGTTCCACAGCACAGTCATTGAGAGTGTCTAAGAACGCAATCTCTTTTTCCCGACTAGAACTCATATTGACCCAATCAATGTGTGGGTAGTTAAAGTCGCCTATTACAACACAGTTATTTCGTCTAGCCGCTATCTTTAATTCATTCATCATTTTATAATCCTCCTCTATCTTTTGATCTGGTGGGCGATAACAAACTCCCACTGTTAAGCCTCCTTTTGGACCCACTATTTCAACCCATAGCATTTCCAGAAGTGAATCCAATTCTCTTACCCTCTCTGTCTTACTGGATGGTATACCCTCTCTGACATACAGAGCCACCCCACCTCCAACCCTTCCCCCCCTATCCTTCCGATATAATTTATAACCAGGAATCACCGTATCCCACTGATTTTCCTCATCCCACCAAGTTTCTGAAATACCCACAATGTCTATTTCCCCCCCAACACCAAGCATTCCAACTCCCCGATTTTACCTTGGAGACTTCTAGCATTTGTGTATAAACACCTATAGTTTCCCATGTTTGTTAAGCCCACAGCCTTCCTCTTGCTGCCTCGAGACCTTGCCAGGCAGTTCCTATCATTAGCCACAGTCTCAGTGGACAATTGTAATCCATTTCCTTGTACAAAAGTAATAGCTACCCCTTCATCTCTTTGAGATGAGCCATCCCGAACCAGAGATTTTTCATCTCCTGTCAGCTTTCCCCCATTATTCAGTTTAAAAACTGCTCTGCCACCTTTTTGATTTTGAGCGCCAGCAGCCTGGTTCCTTCTCGGGACAAGTGGAGACCGTCCCTTTTGTACAGCTCCCTCTTGTCCCAAAAAGCATCCCAGTGCCTAACAAACTTGAACCCTTCCCCCTACACCACCGTCTCATCCACGCATTGAGACTCCTGATCTGTGCCTGTCTCTCCGGCCCTGTGCGTGGAACAGGTAGCACTTCCGAGAAGGCTACCTTGGAGGTCCTGGCCTTGAGTTTCCTGCCCAGCAGCCTAAATTTCTCCTCTAGGACCTCACGACTGCATTTCCCCACATCGTAGGTGCCGACGTGCACCACGACCACTGGCTCCTCCCCAGCACTATCTACCAGCCTATCTAAAACACGCGTAATGTCTGCTACCTTCGCACCAGGCAGGCAAGTCACCATACGGTCAGTACGCGGGTTCGTCAGTCTTTCCTAACCTGCGTTGGCCTTCTTTATTGCAGCTACACACTGTCTAGACTTTTTCATTGAGTTATCCAGTACGACTCCAAGATCTCTCTCTCGGTCCATCTATGCCAGTTCAGACCCCATCAACGTGTAATTTATATTTAGGATTTTTGGCTCCAATGTGCATCACTTTGCACTTGGCCACATTGAACCCCATTTGCCACTTTGACGCCCACTCACCCATCCTCGACAGATCCCTTTGGCGTGCCTCACAATCCTCCCTGGTTTTCACCACCCTGAAGAACTTCATCTCATCTGCAAATTTAGCCACTTCACTGCTTACTCCCAATTCCAAATCATTAATAAACAAGTTAAAAAGCATCAGACCGAGTACTGATCCCTGTGGTACCCCACTGCTTACCACCCTCCACTGAGAAAGTTTCCCATTTATACTCATTCTCTGTTTCCTATTTATAAGCCAGTTTTTGATCCACAAGAGGACTTGTCCTTTTATCCCATGACTATTGAGCTTACTTAGGAGCCTTTGATGAGGAACTATATCAAAAGCTTTCCGGAAGTCAAGGTAAATAATATCTATTGGGTCCCCCTTGTCCACATGTTTGTTCACTCCCTCAAAAAACAGTAACAGGTTAGTGAGACAAGATCTTCCCTTACAGAACCCATGCTGAGTCTGCCTCAATAGTTTTTGTTCATCAATGTGCCTACTAATTCTTTCCTTAATAACAGTTTCCGCCAACTTACCCAGTATCGATGTCAGACTGACTGGCCTGTAATTTCCTGGATCTCCCCTGGAGCCCTTTTAAAAGATGGGAGTGACATTAGCTACCTTCCAGTCCTCAGGAATGGAGGCAGATTTTAAAGAAAGATTACATATTTTTGTCAGGAGATCCACAAGTTCTTTCAGAACTCTCAGATGAATGCCATCCGGTCCTGGTGATTTATTAGTTTTTAAATTGTCCATCAGTCGGAGGACGTCCTCTCTTGCCACCACAATCTGATTCAAGTCTTTCAAACCCCATCCCGAAATCGGTGCTTCTGGAGTGGGCAAGCACTTCTCCTCTTCCACAGTGAAGACAGAGACAAAAAATGCATTCAGCTTCTCAGCCATTTCCCTATCATCCTTCACTACTCCTTTTACCCCTTGGTCATCCAAGGGCCCCACTGCCTCCCTGGCTGGCTTCCTACTTCTAATGCATTTGAAGAAAGTTTTATTGTTGGCCTTTGTGTTTTTTGCGATATGCTCATCATATTCCTTTTTTGCTTGCCTGATCACAGACTTGCATTTTATTTGCCACAGTCTGTGTTCCCTTTTATCAACCTCACTAAGACTAGCTTTCCACCGCTTAAAGGAATCCTTCTTACCTTTTACAGCTTCCATTACTTTATTTGTTAACCATGCAGGCTTTTTTCTATACCTATTTGTGCCTTTCCTAACCTGTGGTATATATTTTTTTCTGAACTTCAGCTTGAGAACAAAGGAGAAGAGTTCCGGTTTAAGCGTTTCACTGCTCGGCTGCACTCTGTCTCTTTCTGATGGGGGGGAGCTGAGACTTGGCTGATGGGAAGGGTCTGAGATCGTTCCGGACCCTCCCGGGGTCTCTGTAGGAGACCCTCAGCCTGGGGAGCCAAGGAGAGCCCCTTCCAATGCGACGACCATGGATTTGAGGCTCACCTTTTTCCCCGAAAGGTCCCGTCGCTATAGAGCCAGTATGCCGCCGAGAGATGACTGCCGAAGCGGACACAGTCAAAAGTTTTGAAATGCTATTCATCCCTTTTCAGAATATAAAGGTAATGATTGGTTGAAATACCAAGAGTTGCTTCAAAAGGAAGGGAAAAAATATGTTTTAAAACCAAATAATGAATTAGAATTTGAGTATGGATGGTTACAATATTGTCAAATACGGGATATTTACAAAAAAGACTGTAAAGAGGTTGGTTTTAGAGCTAAGAACGATGAGTTTGAAGATATATGGTTGAAAAAAGAGCGAAAAATGATATCAAAGATGTATAAAACTTTGTTGACTGTTTATACTTTGGATGAAACTGTTAAAGAGCAAATGATAAAATGGGCCATAAATATGAACAAAGAAATATCTATGGAAACATGGGAGTTTTTGTGGAAAAAAGCTTTTAAAATGTCAACCTGTGTCAATGTAAAAGAAAATTGTTATAAGATGATGTACAGGTGGTATATGACACCAAAAAAGATTGCTAACATTAGTATGGATAAGAACTTGAGTAATAAGTGTTGGAAATGTAAAAAAATAGAGGGTTCTTTTTACCATATGTGGTGGTCATGCGATAAAGCAAAGGTATACTGGTCAAATGTACATTGTGAGATGCAGAAAATATTAAAAATTCCTATTAGGAAAAGTCCGGAACTTCTTCTCTTAGGTTTGACAATGGAAAAAATTCCACAAGAAAAAAGGACACTATTATGGTATATGATTACATCGGCGAGAATGGCTTTTGCTCAACAATGGAAAGCAGAGAAGGTGCCAGATATACATGACTGGTTAAGAAAACTGCTGTTTTTAGCCGAAATGGACAAAATGATGAAAAAACTAAATGGACAAATGGCAGAACAATATTTAAAAGACTGGGAAGGCCTGAAATTGTATATGGAAACTGAATATAGAATGAAAGGGAAAAATGTACAATCTTGATTTGTATTGAAACTGAATGTTAAATGAAATGAATACTTGATTGTACTGTACCTTTATTGGAAATTATGCTTGTAAAAGTCAGGCTTTTATGTATTTGAAATTGGGTTACCTGGTTTGTCGATTGTTACAAGTCTAAACTTGATTACCTTTTAACTTTTTCTTTTTTGTTATTAGCAGTGTTGGAAGCCTATTGGGGGGTGGGGGGTGGGGTGAAAATCTTTTTAAATTGTATTGGTGATGATGTTTAATAATGTTGAATGCATCCCAATAAAAATTTTGTTTAAAAAAAAAAAGTTTTGAAATGCTTCTAAAAGACTTCCAAGGCTTCAAAGCATGATTTAAGCAATGCTCAGGTGATTTAAAGTGTCTACAAGAACCTTGGTAGTAATTAGAAGCACCTAAGTGCAAAGTGGCGGAGGAGGGGGAAACTCAAGACTTCACCCCCCACACTTAAAGCAAGGCGGTTTTAAAGTGCAAATAAAGAACTTTGAGTCAAGCTAAATGCATCAGATTTACTAATGAATTCAAAAGCTGCATAAGAAGTTAAGCGGATTAAATTCAGCTAACTTTTACTTTGTTTTGGGAAACTTACTTCTTGTTGATATTATGGCTGGGAGAGGGCGGAAGGCGGGATTGGAGAAAAAAACATTGGCCGGAAATAGCCTACCAACGACTCCCTCCTAGAACCAGGAAGTAGCAGCAGATATATGTGCACTGTTGGCGAACGCACTGCACCCCCTAATGGAACAGATGACTAATCTCAATGCCAAAATGGACAATTTGCAACAACAATTGACTCAAATGGACAAAAGAACCTCTGTAACTGAAAAGACATTAAAAAAGATGGAAAAACAGACGGAGAGTATTAACAAAAGAGTGGATGAAGCAGAGAAAGAAACAGTCTGCAACAAAACACAACTAACACAGCTCCAGCTCAAAAGATCCACATACATTCTATGTTTCCAGGGAGTGCTAAAGGAAAAGAACGACAACTTAAAGGCTCATCTAGCAGAGGCTCTTGCTCCATTAATGGATTACAAATAGGAAGATTTATTGAAGGAGATGGACTGGGCTTACAGGACTTATCCAGACTTTATTAAAAAAACAAACTCCCGGGAGAAATATGCATGGAATTCATGAGAAGGTCCACCAGAGATCTGGTGCTGAAATCTACACAGGAGAAACCTTTAAAAATCAAGAATTAAGAGATAAAAATCTTGAAGGATATCCCCTTTGAAATCTGGAAGCGGAGGAGGCTCTACAGGGAACTTACTCTCCCTCTACAGAAAAAAGGAGTGCCTTACAGATGGTTATTCCTGGAAGGACTGAGTTTTAAATATGAAGATAAAAAAATTAATATGGATAATGCTCCCAAGGCAAAAAAGTTTGTGGACCAATACTTCAATTTAGTGCAATGCAAGAAAGACAAAAAAACAAAAACTGATGATGAGGAGGAGGAGGAAGAAGATGAAGAATCCTACTCACAGGATTCATCAAGTGATAGTTCTAAACATTATAGTTCTCCAGACACTTTGGAATCAGAGAAAGGAGCAGCTGCTCCCAAACCCCGAGGAAAGAAGAAACACAAGAAGAAAAGACTCTAAAAACAAGATAATTGTTGATAATGCAGTTTTTGACTAACCAGCTAACTAATGTTTTTTTCCCCACCAATCTTTGTTAAAATTTTATAAGCAGTAACAATTTTTTGTACTACTAGGTGACAAGGATATATATCTATGTAACCAGATCATGTCACCTCGTTAGTTTATCCTTCCCTATGTCCATTAGTATGTTTAGAGGTAGGGTCATAGTCTTCGTTCCCCATTCCAGTATGTTAGGAGATGTACTTTGAAAATGCTTTTATTTGTTGTTTTCTGACCTACACACACATCTGAATGGTGCTTGCAAGTGTCTTTGGTTTGGGAGAACTGTGTGCTTTGTTTGATGTGACCACCTGTACTAGGAAGCTGCCCTTCTGTTTGCACTTTCATGCTAATGAAGTCACACACACACACATATGCACATACATCTACCCATCATGCACCAGGAACAAGAAAGCATCTCCATTATGGTCTGCTAGTAGAATGACATAAACAACAACCTGTCTGCCATCGAGGAATTTGAATTCCACACGTAACCCACAGGATGCTTGGGTTTTGCAAGTGTTAAGACTGTTTCCTGTTGAGGGCTTGGACCAAGCTAGAGTCATCTGCACTTCTAAGGTTTCCATGACAACCCATCTTTGCACCTTGGACCAAATGTTCCCTTTAGTGAAAGGTGTAGATTTCCAATATTGCCCCACCTTAGTAGGAGGGTACCCCACATCCTATAGCCAATGATATAGGGATGGGACGGACTGGAAGACCCTAATGCCAGCCCCCCAAAATAGCCGATAAAAACAAGGTTCAACCTTTGTTCTGGGGCTCGCTCTGCTTCAGCATCCTTCATCCCTAGCCAGCTAGCTAGTCATCCTACCCCTACCTTAGTAACCTAAAGGTAACTCTGATGTGCTCTCTTGGATCCGGACCAAGAGGCCCCCCACACGTGTTGGCAGGTTCCAACTGTGTGTAGTAAGAGTTTCCCTTAGTTAGAATCAGTTCTTGTATTATTCACTGCGAAGGTCGAGCTTCAGGAAACAGATAAGTATCACGTGATTTCTCTCTCCTAAATATCTTCTAGTTTAAAACCCCATATGGTTTTCCATTTCTATTGTATCTAAAGGAACTTGGTTGTATGTGTGAATGCATCTGTTTTGTTTGCCTGTGAAACAAAGACATTATTCAGTAAAGAGAATAACTGATTTCACTAAAGAAACCTTGTCACGCGTTCTCTTTTGGGAAACTGGTTCTCTGGGCGAAACTACTTTCTCTGTATACATAGACCAGAACTCAATATAACTGTGAACCGATCAATGCGTAGATAAGCATTTTGGCTAACAAGTAGTTGATGGTGTATTAGTTGCCCTTTCCCGTCTCCCACAGAATTTAGAGGTAGGAAATTAGTATCCCTTCCCCGAACCCCATGCAATTAAAAAATCCCCTTCGGGGGGGCCTAAAAAAAAAGAGAGAGAAAGAACAAGGCAGAAGAAGGTATGACAGACCATCTCTATGATTAAACATAGGCTGAGTTCAGACTGGCAGTTTGCCCCGCTATAGCCATGTTTTAGCCACGTTTTACAAGTGGATTAAAGGGGGCGTTCACACAGGCACATCTGCCTGGCATTCCCCACCCATAGTCAACCCGTGCTGTTCCGCTTTGCTCCCGCATTTAAAAGATACCTGGTAAAATCCCTGAGAGCCCGTTTATCCTTTTTCATTTCGCTTCTGGGAAGTGTGAATGCCAACCCGAAAAGCCAGGAGCAACCCACATTGTGCATAAGGCAGCAGCAATATGATTGGCTGTGCTCCGCTGTACCACCCAATGCAGTGCCGGTGCAAAGGGATTCTCCCCAAATTGGCTGGATGCGCTTATGCGCACATAGCCAAATTACCAGGGAAAAGCCATTTACAGCCGTGCCTCTGGGCCAGCGGTCTGAACGCTCCCACACACCTCCTCCCGGTTTGCTCCCGCATCAAATTGGTGCAGTGTAACCGGGAAATTTGTTTCGGGGCTTTTTTGCCATGACTGGCTCCCGCTTCAAACTGTCAGTCTGAACTCAGCCATATGGTTTTTTGAGGGGGAAAAGGTAAGTGAGGACACTGAATTGCAGCAGTTATAGGAAGACCATGTGGTGTTTTTATAGAGTCTAGGAGTGAATGTGTGTTTCAGTCAAGTAGTTCTGAACAAGAATCTTAAGGCAATTATATTTACAGTGTTTTTTTAAAAAATCTTATGCATGTTCACATGTGCATCAGTAACATGGAGCAGGAAAAATATGAATTGACAGCTGTAGCAAACAGTGCATGCCCCAGTTCCAGAATAATAGAAGTTTTCCAGTTTTTAATTGGTCCTATTTTCAGTATTTATTGTATTAGTTGGAGCTAATGTGCAATATATATGTTTAACCACTGAGGAAGGCCAAATTGGCTGAAACACGTATGGTCTTGGTCACATATGTTTTCTGTTTGATACCTATGTATGATTTTATCCAGTTTTGAGGCTACTGTTGGGCCTATATCTGTTTTTGTCTAATTTGTAATAAATACATATATTTTGGTATATTTGATAATATTTATTTTATTTTTTGATATTATTTGGACCTTATATTTGTGGTGATTAACCTTTTGACCCCATACAGCATGCCAAAGATTCTAATTCTCAGTGTTATATTTAAATTTGGACATAAAATATTTAAAAGATTTTGAAAGCAAGAAATATTGGTACACAGAATCCTAGATTCAGTATTGTTGCAACATTTGTATCACTTAAGGCCACAGATCAGTATATAGAGTGCTTTGTCCAAAGCAACCATTTTCTCTGGATGAACTGATCTCTATCACCTGGAGGTCAGTTGTAATCCCAGGAAATCCTCCAACCAGCACTTGAAGGCTGGCAACCCCATTCCTTAATTATAAGGGCTTCTCACTTTTGTGCTGTTTTTTCCAGAATCTTGCATGCAGCAATGCACTGCTAGACTGTTTTGACATCCTACACTTTGAAGGTTATAACTAGCCATTCAAAAGATTTTTCTGAAGACTGGTGTTTGCAATTAACCAAATTACGCCAGATTGAAAATGGTGCCTGCCACTATGCCACTGGCTGATGATGATCCTGCTGTGCCAGTGGGGGAGAAGAATTTCTTTGCCAGCTTACACTGAAGGAGTTCCTTCTGTGACAGCATATCTTGCTCGGGTGCTTGATTTACTGCCCCCAATTACCATATTTTTGTAATTATGATCTGTGTCTGATGAGAACAGTGGAACCTAGAAGGCCTTGAGCAGAGGATCTCAGGGTCTTATAAGGATATACGTCTTCAATTGATCTTTCTGTTTTAATGTTTCATCAGCTCTGCAACCAATTGATCATTCTTTGAATAAGAACTGTAGCATAACTGTGTGCCAACTCCTGTGATTCATTTTCACTTAGCTAATCAAAATGTTGTTCCACAAGACTCTGAAGATGTTCAAGATGCTTTGTAGGAGGCATTGCCTCAATCTAAAGTGGCTGCCTCAGATGGCAGTTTTCTTACAGCTTTATCAAAGTACAAGACATGAGTTATTAATCATTACTATCCTGCATCAAATACCTATCAGGTGGTTCACAGGGTTATCTCTCCACAGTGTTTGCCTGTTAATAAGACCTATTTAAGTGTTTGCTCTTTATACAAAAAGACATCCGAATTATCAGCATTTTCTAATACATTTTTGGGCTAGTTATCTTTGTGATATATAGATACTCATGCCTTTAAAGACCTTTTTGGCCCCCGTTCCTAATTTGCCTGATTTAACCTCAAAGTGAGAGATACAAGTATATGATTCCCATTTCCCTGAAAGGTAAAACAGAAGTGTCAAAGAGTCGATGACACATTTCTTCATCTCTCTTAACATACAGATATAAAAATTAAATATGGAGGAGCAGGCTAATACCCAAACAGCAGCACTAATCTATAAAGTTTCATGATCTGCCTTGCCTGAAGCAAACAGTATACTTGTTGAATTCCCCAATACTATGATTTCCTCTTGGAAGCTAGCTGCAACAAATCAGACCTGGAGGCTGCACCACTGGCCTCATTTCTAGTTTTAAACCACTACTGCTGTTTGTGCTCTCCATCCTTGCGTGCACACGCACAAACACACAGTCAAAGGCAGAACGCTCATCTTCTCAGCCCCCATGCTGTTGGTAAGAGTGTCCTGGCTGGTAGGAATGACAACGATATCATAGGCCATTGAGGAAATCCTCTTGCTTCCAGCTAAAGAAAAGGCTGTGTCTCTGTTCTTTCTACAATACTTTCCAGATTCTCACAAAATATTTCAGTGTGTCTTGTGTTCTATTTAATATTTTTATATTAAACTTCAAACACTTATCTTATATTTTGTTGTTTTAAAACTCAGGTTTTTTATTCACTATAAAAATATGAACAAAAATGTTTGTCTAACCACATCCAGTTAAATTAAATTCAGAAAACAAGCAGATGCTGTAGTGAGGTGTGAAGAACTGTGAAGGGAATTAAGTGTGGCACTGCTGTAGTCTAGCTCTAGATAAATAGTTTCTTGATCTTCTAGAGATGATGAAGGCTAATGATGCTCTGGTTTATTCATTTACCTGAATGGTACAATACAGAAGGGATGTATTTTACTCCCACCCCCTGCCCTGTGCTATATGAAAGGGTTTGCAAAGTTAGAAACTATGGCTGGGGAATGTGCATCTCATAATACTCATCCTCAATCCTAATTTCATTCTACAGATGAGGATATTATACAATGTTGGGAACAGAATTTCCAGGCCAAGTCCTGCTTTATACAACAGTTGTGTTTTCCATCTCTCTGTGCATAAATAAATTAAAGCAGGCATAGATTAGTGGCTCAGAGACTAAGCAATGAATCAAAACATACCAACTTTGGATAGCAAGGCTGTCTTTCTCAGCCTGACTCCCCTTCCTAGGGTTGCTAAATCAAGTCCGGCAACTGGTAGGAGGCTTGGAGGCAGGGATATGGGGGGTCCTGAAGTCTGCTGCTTTGCTATGTCCTTTCCGGAGGAAACTTGGTAAAACCATAGAGTTTCTGGCAATTGTAGGGCTAGCCTACATCAACAAGACAAGCAAGACAGTGTTCCATTTATTATTATTAATATGTTTAAGGCATTATTTCTTGCATTTAAGTATCCAGATGGCCTTTTCAAAGAAAATGAGATAGATGCACTGTAGTGACCCAGACAACACCACTATTTTCCCCCTGGCACTGTTAGGAGTGGTGGCAGGCAACTAGGTCTGCTGGCAGACAGCCTTCTTTCCCCATCTGAAATGTGGGGGTGATCATATGGAGCGACACTGTAATAATTTCTTCCTTTCAATTTATAAGTCTTTGAGAGAGTGTGGCTAGTTAGGGTAGGGGCTAGACCTTTGCTTCTAATCCTAGTTAATCACCTTCACATTCTTAGCTTCAATGGAATCATAGGCCTTAAAAGCACAGACATCATCTTGAACTGGTTCAGTAGGGATTAGGGTTGGGGGTAAGTGCCTCAGGATGCTTATGCCCAGTTTCCAATCTACCCCCTTCAAAATACTATGGAGGCATAGGCAGGCCAATTTCTTCTACCTTATCCTCTGTTTCAGTCCCATAGCCAGGATTTTTCATTTTGTGGGGCAAATTTTTTTCTTGTGGGGCACCCATTATGTTTACACTTATACTTTAAAATCCTCTCTTGATACAAAACAAAACAAAACATTGTTGGGAATTTTAAACTGCAATTCCAGACTTGGGATCCCCTGGAGACTGGTATCCCCCCCAAAATGCTGATAGTAGGCCGATATTATTGGAAATGGCATCCCCAGGTCGTACATGGAGTATGGCATCCCTTCCTCTCTACCCCCCATGCAAAATAAAACAAGTAATCTTCACCCTACCTGTGTAGGGCTTGACTTGCCCAGCTTGGGAATTGGGTGGGGGCTTGCTTGCAAAAAAGAGAGATCACTGCAGCCATGTGGAAAGGATGGAAGGAGTAGGGGCTTGCTTGTTTATTTTGCCTATGAGGAGGAAGTAGCAGCAGGGTGGCTGGGCATGGAGGCCGGGCTTCCTTGTTTTGCTGGCTGGGTGGGAGGCAAGATGAGTAGATAACAGAATAACTGCGTGCCAGCTGGGTGACCAGTAGATAACAGAGTAGTTGAGTGCCATTGTGGAGAAGAGATACAGGCTAGCATGAGGAATAAGTTGGGAGGCCTGCACAGCATAGTAAGTCAGGGGGTCCTGATAGAAAGCCGGGGGGGCAAAATCAGCCAATGTAGCTATGGGCCTGCTCTGTTTTCTTTTTCTTTAACTAATGTTAAACTGCTTTCAGCATTTTGTGATTTCTGTAGAGTACTCAGTTTTCTCTGAGCCTTTCCTCTTTTTTAAAATTTGAAAATGAATATTTTCCTGCCTACCTGGGAGAGGGTTCCCATTTTGCTGCCCTGCTCAAACTATCACATTCGCTTTGGGAAGTTCTGTTGGACACGTTGCACTGGTTCTACTGGGCCTGCAAAAATGTCCCCCACCTTCAGTTTCTACTGCAGAGATTCTTGGAGACTTTGATTCTGTTCTGCTGGGCTTCTATGGCCCTTGCTTTTTTGGTTTTTTTCTCTCCATTGTAAACAATGGAGGATGGGGGCACCTTCTTTGGGTGGCTGTAACTTGGACTCTATAAATCCAACCCTCATCAATTTTGGAGTGCGGGTAGAGGTGAGTCATCTGGAGATCTCCTGGAATAGAGGTGTCTCTAGCATGCTGGGGGGGTACTCTACTGCATCATGAACCCCACAAACTGAACCAGTTCATTTAGCTCTTAAAAGTTTGTGAAGGTTCATGGTTCACAGACCATCATGAACAGTATTTTCCCAGTTCTTGCCTATCCCTACTGAAGATTCAGGTTAGGCAACTGGGGTTAGACCTCCTCTATGGCCAAATGATGGTTTTCCAATGAATCTTCCCTTTTTATATCTGTTATCTTGCCCATGAAGCACACTCAAAACCCTCCATTATCATGCTTCTGTTGGTAGCTGAGTGGATCATATGAGGTTTCTATAGCTCTGTTAACCTGGCTAAGTTACACAGTGGTCTTCTTTTCAAACTCTGGGGTTATGGAGAATAGCCAGTTTGGTGTAGTGGGAGCCAGTTTGGTGTAGTGGTTAAGTGCATGGACTCTAATCTGGGAGAACCTCACTCCTCCACTTGCACCTGCTGGATGACCTTGGGCATGCCATAGTTCTGGCACAGCTGTTCTTGAAAAAGAGCAGTTTCTGTCAGAGCTCTCTCAGCCCCACCTACCTCACAGGGTGTCTGTTGTGGGGAGGGGAAGGGAAAGGAGTTTGTAAGCCACTCTGAGACTCCTTTGGGTAGTGAAAGGAGGGGTATAAATCCAATCTCCTCCTCCTCCTCCTTCTTCTTCTATAATCTAACATTCTAAGCACAGATGATGTGTACAGTTGCATACAGTTATGTTGTCATGAAGACTTAAGTGAATGCTGTTGTGGTGGGTGTTTTCTGGACTGTGATGAATGGTATTGGTGGGATTTGTGTTATGCAGACCATGTCAGGATTCACATTGCCTAGAATACCAAAGGACAACCTAGCCATATACTAAAATTACTAAGATCCTTATTCTGACATTATTAGGAGCAATCCTAAGACAGTTTATATGGAAGTACCATTTTATTCAGTGATGCTTATGATAAACTGACTGACTATTTCTCCTTGTATATAATTGTGAAGTGGGGTGGCACTTTCTGAACATTCTACACGCTCCTAAATCAGTTGGCTCCATGATGTGTCACTCAGAAGCTGTCCCTATCCACTGGCTGTGTTGCCTGAGTCCCACCTCCAACATTCTAAACAGTTTGCTGTTCCTCTCCCCCCCATAGCCAGTCAGAACACAGAGGTCATTCACATATGCAGCCTGATTGGCCTTTGCCTCTAAACAGTTTCCTGTTGCTGTTGGGAGTCATTGAATGTGTCCTGAGGTAAAATACATATCCCAATCTTCCCTTAAAGGGTCACTGGAGTTGCCAATTTCCCTGTGGGGCCTGGAGATCTCCCAGAAATCACTTTGTTTGCCAGCCACAGCACATCATTTGCCCTACAGAAAATTTCCCAGCTATTATAACTGATCTGCAGATGACCAATATCAGTTTCCTGGAGACAATGGCTGCTTTGGGCAGTGGACTCTATGGCATTACACTCTGCTGAGGTCCCTCCCCACCCCAAACCCTGCCCTCCCCAGGCTCTACCCCTCAAATCTACTGGTATTCCCCAACCCAGAGTTGACAACCCTGTAACTGGCTATGGAACTGTTTTCCAGACTCTTGGAACCCAGAAAACATGGCATAGGAGGAGGTGCTTTCCTACCTTAGTTGCCACTGCATAGCCCCAAATTAACATAAGCCAGCCTCCAGGTGGCACCTGGAGATCTCCAGCTATTACAACTGATGTCCAGATGACCAAGATCATTTCTCCTGGAGACAATGGCTGCTTTGGCCAGTGGATTCTATGGCATTATACCCTGCTGAGGTTCCTCCCCACCCCTTCCCTCCCCAGGCTCTACCCCTCAAATCTACAGGTATTTCCCAACCCAGAGTTGGCAACATTGTAACTGGCTATGGAACTGCTTTCCAGACCCTTGGAACCCAGAAGACTTGGCATAGGAGGAGGTTGTTTTCTACCTTAGCTGCCACTGCTTAACCCCAAATCAACATAAGTCAGGGGTGGAGGGAATCAGTGTTGCCTCTAAGCTGAGTTAGTGTGAGCTAACTCACAGTTTTTTAGTCTCTGGCTCACACATTTTTGTCTTAGCTCAGGAAGGATGGCTCCAGAGCAAACTAATTTATGCCACAGCCAAATCACTCACTCACAACTTTAATGCCAGTAGCTCACAAGGTAGAATTTTTGCTCACAAGACTCCATAGCTTAGAGGGAGCATTGGAGGGAACCATACCTGTGACCATGAGGCTGTCCTCCCATACTACCCACTTGGGGCAGCAAAATGACTTGAGACAGTCCTGACTTATAGCTAAGCAGATGGAAATAAACATGGCTTGCCTCCCTCTATTTTCCCCTTCCCTCTGCCACCCCACCAGCCATAGCCAGGACACTCACCCGGAGCTTCTTTCTAGAGCTCATTGTATTTCTTTCCACAATGGGCCTTTCTCCTGGTTAGTAATATAATGAAATAGGGATCATGTTTGTCAAAAGAACTATATCAGTCCATCTCATATCCTTTTAAAAAGCCCTCTGAATACTTGAACATGGGAAATGATGTCTTAAACCTATGAATACCGAAAAAAAATTCTTTTCTGCCTTGTTGAGAAGGGCTGAAAGCGGCTTCTGGTCTGGGATCCATGGCGTCCTGACGTGTTCTGGCTTTGCTCTCAGAGCTCCCAGGGCATACGGAGGGTCTTTACGACAGGGTGGGCTATAAACAGCCCACTGCAGATCTCCCCAGGCAGGGGAGTGACTAGCAACGAGCATCGGCCCGAGAGGGAGTTGAGATCGGCTGATAGCGGGGCTTTAAAGAGCGTCGCGACCAGCCTTGATCCCCTCCCCCCAAGAGGGCACTTCGGAATTTCTCTAAAAGACCCCACCGAGTTGGATTCCCAACATAAGAACGCATGACCCAGACCTCCAAGACATTCTACGGAAATTGATAACAAGGAAACACTGCTATAACAAGACACGGACTTTGAAGGTAACTTTTTAAAATTGCTCACCGGAGATGCGTTGATCCCGAGAGTAAACAACATCCGATGAAGCGCATGATCATGCTGTATTTTGTGTACTAACACTGACTCCGAAAAAACACGGCTAAACAGTAAAAAAGGCCAAAAATCCGGTTTGTTGATCATTCCTGCGGTTGGAATATTGACTTTAAAATAGAAACTAACATTAAGCCCCACGAGAACTAGTGTGGAAAAATACTCTAGCTGCGACAGGAAACACCAGAACAGGAAGTGACCTCAGACCAGACAAGTAGCATTTCCTAGAGACGACCAAGGAGGCCGGAAGAAGGGAAGAAACCAGAAGTAAAGGGGGACGATTAAGACTGCCGGACAGGAAGTAAACAACAGGAAGATCTATTTACCATAGAGAAATTGCGCCCGCCATTTTGAGAAGGTCAAAAAGTTTTATTTGGATTTTAGACAAAAGACTTAACAGAAAAAAGCGAAAATAGAGCGGTTTAACTGGGCACAAGAAGGACTTTAATTTGATGTGAGTTTTATGTGAATTTTAAACAACGGCTTACGATCTTTGGCAACGACAGAGGGCGAACTCTTGGTCCTCCCCGAAAATGGCTGCTAAAGAGGAAAAGAAATTACAGGGCATGATGGAAGCCATGGAGAAACGAGTGATGGACGCTATTCAAAAAATGGAAAAAACCCTAGTAACAGAAGTAACAGATTTGAAAAAAGACTTGTCTGGGATTACAAAAGAAATACAGGCGTTGAACAAAAGAGCAGATGAGATGGAGGAAAGAGTGAAAGGAGTGGAGACATGTATCTGAGGTTGCTAAAGAAGCAGCAAAAGCTAATGTAATGGTGGAATACAATGGAATGCTTAATCATATGAGATTTAGGGGAATCCCTGAAGATAAAAATGAGAATATCTACTCTGTTATGGTGGATGCTGTTGCAGATTTTTTTAAACTGGAAGAGGAGAAGGTGGCGGCACAGATTGATTTGGTGTACAGAGTCAACTCTGCGATTACACAAAGGAAAAAACTACCCAGAGATGTGATTGTCCAGTTCATATCCAAAAAATTGAAGGAAGACTTGTTCAAGCAACAATTTCAGGAAGATTTTACAATTGATAACAAGAAAATTATGATATTAAAGGAACTACCCAGAACAATTCTTCAGGACAGATGACTTTTTAAAGACTTGATTGACAAACTGAAAACAGAGGGCATAAGATACAGATGGGAAATTCCAAAAGGTGTCAGTTTTACATTCAAGCAGAAGAGAGTCACCATCAAGTCAGTAGAGCAAATGAACAGATTCATCAATGACAATTTTAAAGACTCTGATAAATAAATACAAAGTCAACATGGAGAGTCAAATCATATCTTGGAATGTTAATGGACTTAATTCACCTCATAAAAGAAAAAACATTAGACTTTGGCTGGAAAAACAAAAATGTGATATTGTTTGTTTGCAAGAAGCACATATTAGGAAGACTGATGCTAAATTTTTGATTCAAAAAAGATTAGGAGAGGAATTCTACTCCCTCTCCTCACAAAAGAAAAAAGGAGTTGTCACATATATTAAAAAGGAATTGGAGCCAAAAGACATTTTTAAAGATAATGAAGGGAAATTTTTGGCAGTGGAAGTTATACTTCAGAGTAAAAAAACTTTAATTGTTAATCTCTATGCTCTGAATGGTGCAAAGGAAAAATTCTTTCAGGACTTGTGGGAACAGTTACAACAGTTAACCTATGAGCAAATGATACTGATGGGTGACTTTAATGGTACTGTTAATAATGTTATTGACAGAAAATCAAAAAAAGGAAATGAAGGTATAGGTAAACTCCCGAAAGTCTTTTTTCAAATGGTAAAACACGAGCATCTGGAAGATGCATGGAGAACTAAAAATCCTAAGGACAAAGATTATACTTTTTACTCATCAAGGCATGAATCTTTTTCAAGAATAGACATGATGTGGATGACCGAGAATCTGATCTTGCAAACACGTAAAATTGAAATTTTACCTAGAATTCTTTCTGACCACAGTCCAGTAAAGCGGTCAACATATGTTAAAAGAAAGAAATTTCGATGGAGACTCAATGAGGATTTACTGGACAAACAAAATATTGTGGACAAAATAAGGACGGAAACCAAAACGTATTTTCAACTGAACTTAAATAAGGATGTACAGACGCAAACGGTATGGGAGGCGTATAAAGCTGTGATGAGAGGACATCTAATTGCAATTAACAATAATGAAAGAAAACAATAATTGAAAATAGATAAAGAAATTATGGAAAATATTCAAAAAAAAAGAAGCAGAGCTTAAGAAAAGACCTGGCAAAAAGAAAATTTTGAGAGAGCTGAGGATCCTAAGGGAACAATACGATGCGAGGTTAAACAAAGAAGTATATTGGAATTTGAAAAAATTGCAACAGAAGTCCTTTGAAGGAGCAAATAAACCAGGGAAATATTTGGCATGGCAATTGAAGAAAAGAAGAGAGAATAAAATAATAACTAAATTGAAAGATGGGAACAGAGAAATCATAGACCCAGGAGGGATCCGGAGGGAATTTTATAAATACTATGCGACTCTTTTTCAAGCAAAACAAGTGGATCAGCAAAAAATTCAAGACTATTTATCTAAAGTTAAATTGATGCAACCAAGCCCAGAAATAAAAGCAATATTAAATGCTGTGATAACTAAAGAAGAAATCAGTAAAGCAATAGGAGATGCAAAGATCTCCAAAGTTCCAGGACCAGATGGTTTCTCAGCTAAATTTTATAAAAAATTTCAAGAAGACCTGGTTCTGGTTCTAGAGATTCTTTTAAATGAAATTAGAAAAAATGGGAAGATCCCAGATTCTTGGAATGAAGCTGCAATCACCTTAATACCGAAAGAAACCCAAGATTTAACAAATGTGAAAAATTATTGACCAATTTCACTTTTAAACAATGATTATAAAATTTTTGCAAAAATTTTAGCAGAGCGCCTTAAAGGGTTTTTGAAAGACACTATTGCTGAAGATCAAGCCGGGTTCTTGCCAAATAGACAAATAAAAGACAATATGAGGGTTGTTTTAGACGCAATTGAGTACTATGATAAGCACCCGGAAAAAGAAGTTGGCTTTTTATTTTTGGACGCTGAAAAGGCATTTGATAATTTGAATTGGGAATTCATGTTTAAAGTGTTCGAGAAATCCCAGATGGGCGCAGAATTTATAAGAATGATTAAATCAATATATAAAGAACAAAAAGCTACGGTGATTGTGAATGCAGAATCAACAGAAGTGTTCCGGGTCAGAAAAGGAACCAGACAGGGCTGTCCCCTGTCACCATTGCTATTTATCTGGATTTTGGAGATATTGCTGCAAATGGTTAGAGATGATGATAACATAAAAGGTTTGAATGTTAGAGGTTTTTCATATAAATTAAGAGCATTTGCTGATGATATTATGTTTATTGTTGAAGATCCTGTTAATAACATGCCGATGGTATTTGAAAAAGTAAAAGAGTTTGGCGACCTCGCAGGGTTCTATGTAAATAAGAATAAATCCAAGATAATGTGTAAAAACATGATAGCTACAAAGCAACAAATGTTACAAAACCTGACAGAATGTGAAGTGGTTAAAAAGGTTAAATATTTGGGAGTTGAAATTACAATGAAAAATATTGACTTGTTTAAGAATAATTATGAAAAACTGTGGGTTTCGATGAAGAGTGATTTAGAAAAATGGGAAAAACTTAGATTATCTCTTCTTGGAAGAATTGCCGTTGTCAAAATGAATGTACTGCCCAGGTTAATGTTTTTGTTTCAGACAATACCAATTGTGAAAGATGTGAAAGTGCTGGTGAAATGGCAAAGAGAAATCTTTAAGTTTATCTGGGCAGGAAAGAAGCCAAGAATTAAAATGAAAATAATGTATGATATTAAAGACAGAGGTGGCTTCCAAGTCCCGAATTTGCGTTTGTATCATGAAGCTGTATGTATGTCTTGGTTAACTGACTGGGTTAATTTGGAAAACAGAAAACTTTTGGCCCTTGAGGGTCACGATTGCAGATTTGGCTGGCATGCCTATCTTTGGTATGGGAAAAATAAAGTAGATTCAATGTTTAAGCATCATTATGTAAGAAAAACACTGATGCATGGACCAGATACAAGAACACAGTTTCTGATGAGAGGCCTTTATGGATTGTTCCTGCTGCAGTTATTCATCCCTTTTCAGAATATAAAGGTAATGATTGGTTGAAATACCAAGAGTTGCTTCAAAAGGAAGGGAAAAAATATGTTTTAAAACCAAATAATGAATTAGAATTTGAATATGGATGGTTACAATATTGTCAAATACGGGATATTTATAAAAAAGATTGTAAAGAGGTTGGTTTTAGAGCTAAGAATGATGAGTTTGAAGATATATGGTTGAAAAAAGAGCGAAAAATGATATCAAAGATGTATAAAACCTTGTTCACTGTATTTACTTTGGATGAAACTGTTAAAGAGCAAATGATAAAATGGGCCATAAATATGAACAAGGAAATTTCCATGGAAGCATGGGAATTTTTATGGAAAAAGCTTTTAAAATATCAACCTGTGTTAATGTAAAAGAAAATTGTTATAAGATGATGTACAGATGGTACATGACACAAAAAAAGATTGCTAATATTAGTATGGATAAGAACCTGAGTAATAAGTGTTGGAAATGTAAAAGAACAGAGGGTTCTTTTTACCATATGTGGTGGTCATGTGATAAAGCAAAAATATACTGGTCAAATGTACATTGTGAGATGCAGAAAATATTAAAAATTCCTATTAGGAAAAGTCCGGAACTTCTTCTCTTAGGTTTGACAATGGAAAAAATTCCACAAGAAAAAAGGACACTATTATGGTATATGATTACATCGGCGAGAATGGCTTTTGCGCAACAATGGAAAGGTACCAGATATACATGACTGGTTAAGAAAACTGCTGTTTTTAGCTGAAATGGACAAAATGACGAAAAAGCTAAATGGACAAATGGCAGAACAATATCTAAAAGACTGGGAAGGCCTGAAATTCTACATGGAAACTGAATATAGAATGAAAGGGAAAATGTACAATCTTGATTTGTATTGATACTGAATGTTAAATGAAATGAATACTTGATTGTACTGTACCTTTATTGGAAACAATGTTGGAAAAAGTCAGGTTTTTATGTATCTGAATTTTGTTACCTGATTTGTCGATTGTTATAAGTCTAAACTTGATTACCTTTTAACTTTTTCTTTTTTGTTATTAGCAGTGTTGGAAGCCTATTGGGGGGTGGGGGGTGGGATGGGAATCTTTTTAAATTGTATTGGTAACGATGTTTAACAATGTTGAATGCATCCCAATAAAATTTTGTTTAAAAAAAAAAAGAGAGAGAAGGGCTGAAAGCAATGGAAGATGTAAGGTGCTGAATTCCTAAAACAATTATCTTGCTCTGCTTTTTAAACTGGACCTTAAATTCTTTGTGTCTGAATGGGCCTTGGATAACTTTTGTGCCCTGGTTCATAACTCTGCTTCCCATCAAGATTGTGGATTCTAATGGCAGAACTACAGGTTGTGTGAATTCTTTGAGTCATTTCCCTCAAGGACCTCCGTTCGTCAAGCAGAGCACATGGTTTCAGATTGAGCAGAGGATCAGAGGGAAGGGATGGCTCAACCTTTTCCTTCCCAGTTGTTTGTTCATTAAAAGCTGATGTTTGTATATGTCTGTGAAGCCTTCTTACAAGGCTTTTAATCATGTATTTCACAAGGTTGGGTCATGATATATATAACCCATTGACTCTGAGTCTTCAATAGAATTAGAAGAGCATAACTCTGTTTAAAGTACCATTAAAGACTACCTGCAGCTGCTTCAGCACTTGAGGTTATATGTTGCATTAGGATGCTATCAGGTGGCTGGTATCAGGTTGAATAGAGAACTTGTGTCTGGGGTCAGGGTATTTAACCCTGTCCTCAGTCATTTGTTTGGTCAAAATCTGCTCTCTCATCTCCTTTTCTTTGGAAGAGCTAAAAATAATAACAGAGAATGTTATATCCAATGACCTGCAAACAGCATACATTTGCAGATTTGATTTCTTCCCCTTCCTGCATCCACGAAAAAGTTGTTCTTGAGAGCTGAGGACATTCTGACATAGAATACCATGTGGAGTTGAGTCAAGGACCCCTCTCCTCCCACCTGTACTCTTCCACAAATACAAGAGTTTGTACAAGAGTGGGGGAGTTCAGGGCTTATTTCTTCTTCTGGCTTCAGTCTCTGCACAGAATCCTTTCTATATTCCTGCAGGTCCCCCAACTCTCAGGAACACCTTTTTTGGAGGGAAGGGGGGAGTGCACAAGGCTGCAAAGAAGTGGGAGAAGAGGTCAGTTCTTTGAACTGGTTGGGATCATAGGTCATTGGATCCAGCTTAGTAACTTAGACTTTAAATTTATAAAATAACATTAGTTCATGGAACTGTGATGTATACACTGTATACAGTAAAATGGAACAGTTTGTTCCACTCCTCTGATATTTATGTGAATTGGCTTAGTCTCGTGGGGTGGAGTTCCTGCTGGGTTCTGTTTATTAGTTACAGTTGTGGACTGCATGATCTCGTTTGTTTGATAAATTAGATTTCTTAACTGCCCTTCCCTGCTTGTGCGGGGCTCAGGGTTATTTATAATGATTAATTCAATACATTATAAAATCAATAAAACCCACAAAAATTCCAATATTAAAAAACATTCAGAGACATTTAAACTCTGAAAACATTTTAAGCCAAGATAGCAGTGCTAGCATTAAGTCATGGGGGGAGGGGGGGTGCCAGGCAGATGTAAGGAACTGTTGCTGGCCTCAACCAAAGGCCTGGCAGAACATCTCTGCCTTACATGCCCTACAAAACTTTAATAAGTCGGGCAAGGCACAGATGTCATTTAGCAAAGAGTTCTACCAGGCTGGGGCCAGGATGGAAAAGGCCCTGGCCCTGGTTGAGGCCAGCCGGATATCTTTGGGGCCGGAGACCACCAGAAAATTTTTATCTGCAGATCTTAATGCCCTTCGGAGCACATATTGGCAGAGGCGTACCCGAAGGTTCATAAGTCCCTGACCATTTAGGGCTCTGAAGGTAAGCACCAAAACCTTGAATGTGATCTGGTGCTCCATAGGCGACCAATGCAGTTCATGCAGCACTGGATGTATATGTACCCTCCGTGGGGTCCCCATGGGGACCTGCACTGCTGCATTTTGTACCAGTTGAAGCTTCCAGGTCTGTTTCAAGGGTAGCCCTATGAGTTACAGTAATCCACCCTGGAGGTGACAGTTGCATGGATTACTGTGGCAACTAGTTGGTCCCAGCCCTTCATCTTCTAGTTTTGAACACACCCATCTCCACTGTGTGACCCTAAGAGCAAGAACCTGAGTGAGTACCCTATTTCTGATTTACAAGCAAAAGAAAACATCACAACTTTCTTAGTAATGCAAAATTGTACTGGGTTATTGGAATCTTCAATGTGATTTGGAAAAAGTGATGCATAATGATAAATGTAATCTAATTTGTTTGCTGAAAGAGCAGCATTTTTTATATAAATACCACAGGCTTACAAAACAGAGTCACCATCTTTTATGAAAAGGGTCTCCGACACTAAACTAAAGTCTTATCAGGTTTTGTTTGTTTTAAAAGATGACCTATAGAAACAGATTGATATAAAATCACATCTTCGTGACTGTTTTTATATGACGGAGTCAGCCCAGGTTAATTTTGCTTTCCAGTGGCTATTGGTGTGTTTATTTTGTGAGTGTTCCAACATGTCAGAATGATTAGACCCCAGTAGGTTGCACACAGGATAATGATAAATGTATTCTGGTCATATGTCAGACTTTTTATGCCAAGACCGTCAGGGTGCCAGGCTCTATGATGACTTTAAAATATTCAAAATGATTGTATGAGCTGGCAGCAGTATTCCTACTGTTCTGCTCATACTGTGCTGTTCCAGGTGATGTTTTTTGAACCCCCCAGTGGAAGGATTGCAAGGGGGTTTCCAGGGCTGCTGGTACTTGGGCTGAGGGCTGTACAAAATATTGAAAAGGCCTAGAGAAGATGGCTGTTTGGTTTTGAACACACACAAAGCTTCCCTACAAGGAATCAGTCCATCAAGATCAGTATTCAGACTGGCAGCTGCTTCCCAGGGTGTCTGTCAGAGGTCTTTCACATCACCTACTGCCAGTCTGAATAACCACCACTGAGCCAGAGCCCATCCCCTAGCTAGAACAGCCACCAAACATTCCATACTTCCCTGCAGAAAAAGGTATAGGAGCTGCTGATCTAAGAAAGCAAAGATTAAGCTCAGAAGGTAATGAAGACACAGCATAGAAACCAAATACTCTTTCCAAGCACTTGTCGTTATTGGGGGAGAATTCCCCACCCTTCCAGCCAATACTCCTGACTGCAACCAATTGCTTTGGCTTCAATTATTTCTAAACCACTGATGGACCTTTCAATTAGTGCTGTTTGCATAATTCCACACAAGAGCTTCCAGAGCTGCCCATTACATGGCAAGCATTCTTTCTGATTAAGCAGAGGAAGTAAACACTTGATTGACTTTTGCCATAAATGCTGACATTCCAAGGCCAAAGATAAAACCTGTTTATGATCCAGGCTATCTTTAGCAAGGATTTAAACTTCAAGAAAGGTGTTGGTGGCACAGCCCTGGATTAATGTGCCCAGGGGTCTTTTCGGGGGGAGCCCACCGGAGCGCAGCTCCGGGAGCTCAGGAGCCAAGCCCCGCCCCCAGCCGGCGTCCCCGGGAGTCTTTCAGGCAGCCGAATGTCAATTTCAGCTCCATTATATCCTATGGGCCATTGAAGTCAATGGTGAAAACATAGGGTATATTCTGGGGGCTGGAAGGGAGGGGTTTGAGGAGAGGCTCCAAACTCACAGGGTAGCTGATGGAGCCTCTCCCCAAGATACCCACCAAGTTTCAAGAATATTGAACTAGGGGTCCAATTCTATGGGCCCCCAAACAGGTTGCCCCTATTCCCTCCATTGTTCTCTATGGTGGGAAAAAAAGTTATATTTTTCCCACCATAGAGAACAATGGAGGAATAGGGCAATCTGTTTGGGGGCCCATAGAATTGGACCCCTGGTCCAATGTTCTTGAAACTTGGTGGGTATCTTGGGAGAGGCTCCATCAGCTACCCTGTGAGTTTGAGCCTCTCTCAAACCCCCTCCTCCAGCCCCTAGAATATACCCTATGTTTTCACCATTGATTCAATGGCCCATAGAATATAATGGGTCCGAATTGCCACAGAATTTCTTTCATTCCCTCCTTTCCTTCTCTCTTTTTCCTTTTTCCCTCCTTCTTCTCTTCTTTCTTTCTTTCTTTCTTTCCCACCTTCTTCTCTTCTCTTTTTCCTTCTTTCCCTGTTTCCCTCCTTCTTCCCTCTTTTTCTTTCCCTCCCTTTCCTTCTCTTTCTTTCCCTCTTTCCTTCCTTCTTTCCTTCTCTCTACTCTCTCTCTTTCCTTCCCTCTTTCCTCTTTCTGTGGCCCAACTCTCATGAGAAGGAGTTTAAACTTCAAACCCCTTCTCTCTTAGCTCCCCCACCCAGACCAGCCGGGGGAATGGAAGGGGAGGCTTTTGAAGATGCCTCCTCCTCTTTTGCTTCCCCTTCTGACATCACTTCCGGTGATGTCAGAGGGCGTGGCATATGCTAATAGCCTAATAGCTCATTAGCATACCATATGCTAATGAGCTCCTGCAGCTGTTTTTCTACAAAAAGACCCCTGAATGTGCCCCTGTTCTTTCATTAGATCCCTCTTTTTCTGATGTGTATATTATGTGCTGAATAATAAAACCCCTTTATATAAAAGTTCACCCAGGAGGTGCCAGTCATTTTTTTGTTTTGTTTTAAATTAGCTCCTTTTTCAAAATTGTTTGCAATCCAAAAATATGGAGTATTTTGAAGGAACTGGGCATATTTTGCCTTCGTTTGTGTACCAAACAGCAGAGAATGAAATAATGGGTCCTCTGCTGGGTTTATTTTAGTACAAACACATTAACTGGAATTGAGGTTAATTGACCTTTATATAATGGATACACAGGACAGTACTTACGCTATGCACATAGAGAGTGAGTTTATTTGAAAAGCAAATTGCATTAATTGACATTCATTGTGCAGCTTTCTGTTGTTTATTGCAAGCAGCTCATGTGAATAGTTTGTTGATGGTATAGATAGGACAAACATTTGTTTCTGATAAATAGGATTTTCAGTTGAGTAGCTTTTAATTAGATGAATATTACCTGAGCTTTCATATGAAATTATAAAGCACTGTACGATATGGAGGTAATACTAGCTAGAAATTTACATCCCTGAATTGCAACTCTTGCTGTTGTAACTGTTGAATTGTAACCCTTTCTGTTTTGGACCAGTATTGTGTAACTTCCCTGACATTTTCACAACAATGAAATACTTCTGCCCCTGAAGATGGCTATAACAATTTGGATGCACTGCCTGTTTACACAAGATGGTCCCAGTCTGCATAGGGCTTTTAGAGCATCAGTACAGCATGGTACAGTAGTTAGAGTGTCAGAGCAGGGTCAGGGAAATTCAGGCTAGACTTCTCACTTTGCCCTAGAATCTTGCTGGGTGACCTTGGGACAGTTTCTCTCTCTCAGCCTAACCTACCTCACAGCATGGTTGTTGTGTCAATGACAAAACGGAGGGGATAATGACACTGTAAGGCAATTAAGGTCCCCATTGAAGAAAAAAGCAGGCTATAAATATCTTAATAAATATATTTCAGGTATAGGTTCTGCAGCTATGGCTTCTTCCATAATTGCAACTATGACCGATTTCACAAAAGTAATTGTTGCGCCCTCTATCTCCCATTTCCCCCAGGTTGTACTATTCAATTTCCCACTATTTGCTGTGCGGCTGTATTTTGACCTGCATCTCCCCCCAATTTCCCTGTCTTCTTGATCCTTATTTTTTAGGATCAAGAAGATGCAGGGGGAATTGGGGGGAGATGTGAGTCAAAATGTAGCCGTGCAGCAAATAGTGGGAAATTGAGCAGTACAACTGGGGGAAATGGGAGATTGAGGGTGCAACAACTACTTTTGCGGAATCAATCTGTGTCAGGAGAAGACATTCCTGTGGAACACAGGACAGTTTCCTGTCATACTGTTTTTAAAGAATTCTAGGGCTGATCCAGATTAAATTGGTAATTTTGACAAAATCCCCCTTCCTGCTGCTGCAGATCTCCCTCATGTCATTCCACAGGGTCCCTGTCTCCCAGTAGCAGCATTCTGTGGAGATCAGCAGGCTATGGTAGTGGGGGGGGAGCAGGAAATTTCAGTTCTACCATTGGGAAATTTAGCATGTATCCTGCTCCTAAACTGAAAGCCACAGTTCTGCATTAACAAGTTCACTAATTTCTATTTTAATTTAGTATTGATAACCTAAAGTGGATTATTTAAAAACATGGTTTGAACCTGAATAGATGCAATGACTCTATTCTACCAAAGAATCAGCTACATGTTACATTTGCTCATTTTTTTATACTGTTTCTCCTGTGTTTCCCCACAGGAACTGCTTCTAAAAATGAAAGGAGGGCCCAAATGGGCTTGGAATGATGCTGACAGGAGGGACGGAAGAGCTCCTGCCTCCCTCCTCAAGCAGCTTTCTCAGGCAAAAATCAGGGGAATTATGTTGCCAGTTTTGCTGCTCCACACTGCCCAGACAGGTGTGAGAGCACAGAAAGGAGGGATCAGGTGGTGTAACCCCCTTTCCTTACCAGTCTGAGGCCTTGAGGTTCCTCTGCTGCTGGGAAGGTTGTATCGGAACAAGGGCAATGTGGCCTTGACAAGGGAGAATGTCACAAAACTGATGGGAAGAGCCCTTATATATATGCCATTTTTCTCTTCCACAGGTTGAATCACTTCTCACTGGATGGTGAAACAACTTTAAGAATAACAGGGTTCACCACTGGAAACAGCAGTGCTATGCACTTGGTTGTATCTCTATTTATGAAATTTCTATACTTGTGAACAGGGACGTGTGCATTTTTGTCGCTGTAGGGAAGCCATTTGAGCTTCACCTCCCAATGTTAATTATTTCTAGCTAGACATATGTGCACATATTATAGAGGAGCCTTCTCTTCTATGGTTTTCTGACAGCATATACATTTTTCTGTCTATACCTATATTCCCTATATTTGCATGCAGTGTCCTGACTAAAATTCTGCATGGAATCAATATGGAGGAATAAGCAGAGGACGCAGTCCCTGGACATTCTAAAAACAGAGTTGAGTTTCAACCAATTTAATCCCATGGTCTTCAAGTGTACCTCTTTGCTGTTATTTTGACAGCAGATTTCATTTCTGAATAAAGGTTGTTTCATTGGAATGCTCCTCCTTCTTGCAGTTCTAATGTGAGTTGTGGGAAAGCTATGAATTATCTGTTAACAGTAAACTGAAGATTGTCTTGTGGGGTTTGCTTTCTTCATCTGTCAGAATTTCACAGGAAGTTTAGTGCTGTCTACCTGGCCTTTCTCAGATATGGCAAATGATCTGGTCAAGCTCTCTTCCTGTGCTTTGAAACACCCAAGAATTTGAGTGATTGTTTAGCAGTTTTCTAACCAGCTGTAAACTAGACTTCAACATTCTTAGCACTGATATCATTAATAATCTGTACACTTTGCATTAGTTCTGGTTCTACCTTTATATTTAGACTAGGAATAAGGCCTGTTGTGGAAATAAATACAACGGGCTCTAGAAAGAGGCTCTGGGAGACTGCCCTAGCTTTCGTCACTCAGTGACAATCTGCTGTGGCAATCTCAGCAGGGTATAATGACAGAGTCCACCATTTTCTCCAGAGGAACTGATCTTTGCTACCTGAAGAGCAGTAGTAATTTTGAGTGATCTCCAGCCCACCCCCAAGATTGGTAACAGTGGTTCCCCAGAAGGGAGTGGCTGGTTTGGAGGGTGGAGTCTATGGCATTGTACCTGTCTGAGGTCCCACCCCTCCTCAACACTCACCCTCTCCAGGTTCGACCCCTCAAATCTCTAGGAATTTCCCAAGCTGGAGTTGATAACCCTATCTCCCTCCCAGCCAACCATCAACCTACCTTTAGTTTTCCATCTCCTCCCCCTCCCTCCTAGAGAGCAGTTGTAATTTTGAGTGATCTCCAGCCCCCACCTGGAGATTGGCAACAATGGTTCCCCGTCAGGGAATGGCTGGATTGGAGGGTGGAGTCTATGGCATCGTACCTGTCTGAGGTGCCACCCCTCCTCAAACCTCACCCTCTCCAGGCTCCATCCTTCAAATCTCCAGGAATTGCCCACCTGGGGTTAGCAATGTGATCAGGACTGGGCCCAATGAGTTTTCTCCCAAAGGCCAACAGGTGGAAAGGTGTGGAAAGGGCCTTTTACTGGCAGAGGAGAAAGTACAGGTGCCAACTTTGATTAGAGAAATACCTGGAGATTTGGGGGGGTGGATCCTGTGGAGGGCAGCATTTGGGGTTTGTGTGGAAGGACTCAGCAGGGTATAATGCCATAGAGTCTACCCTCCAAAGCAACCATTTTCTGCCAGGGAACTGATCTCTGTCATCTGGAGGTCAATTGTAACAGTGGGAGATCTCCAGGTCCCACCTGGAGATTGGCAACCCTAGGGAAAATCAGCCACACAGTGGGGAGTTGAAGAAAATGGTCTGATGGTCGCTGGCCCACCTCGTTAGCCAGCCAGCCATGCTGAAGCTAAGCAGGAGAAAGAGCCTTTTCCCATTTACTCTGATAGGAAAGTGGCCATTGTGGAGGGGGTTATGGGCGGGGGAGGGGGTTATGCTGAAAGTCCTTTGTTTTTTTACTCACAGAACCAAGCTTGGCTGCCTACCAACAGCCACTGAGGGGACAGTCCCTCACAGGAGTCAAGAGAACTGTCTTCCTCAGGAGAGAGAGCTGTCTGCTAGTAAATCTGACATGCAAAAGGGGGAGTGGGTGGGGAAGAGGAGCAGACTCAGCACCCATCCAATGGCACGCGAGTACTCTTGAGTGGCGGCTGATGGGCCAATGGCTGAGGGAGGGCATTTTACAGCCAATGGGAGCGCATGGAATCTTGCAAAACCAAAAGATAATTATTTATATGGAGAAATGCATGGGTTGATATTATACATTGCAACTATATAGGCAGTTTTTTTAAAAAATCACCATTTATATGATGTAATGTGTGGTAAGCAGAAGGTCCAAAACCATAAGCTGATCTTTCTGTACTACATGCTTCATAACCATTGCGACTGTCCTCTGTACCCTGAAGTCTGGAGTGCATCAGTGCTACTATCACTCATCCTCCAAGAGATAGAATGTGGCTCATTTATACCTATAATTCTGTGGGAAAGTCCTACGTTAGTAAGAAATACCTGGATACATTAATACATTTAATGGCAATGATAACCATCTTGTAAAAATCTAACTATAATTGTTCTATGTGTATTATGGCACGTGAATTCTTCCAGAGCACATGCACTTCCTCCATGTTATCTCATTTATTAAGAATATGTAGAATAAATTCTGCAATGATGGAGCACATCTGACCTGATCCTTAGTAGATGTGCTTTGTTTTTGAATGATGTGTACCTGAAAGTATTGTGCCATCCATATTTCCTCCCACATCCTGGTCTTTGTAACATCTAGTTACTAGACATCTGGAAGTCAGTACCTCATTAGCTAGATACCATCTCACTTGATATTCCTGTGTGGTTTTTGTTTTTTTTTTGAAATTCACATGGTTCCAGACTTCAAGGGTTATTGTGGTTGCAGTGGAAGAAACATAGCATGTGATGTCAGGGCACCCTTTAGAACTGTCAGCACTTAATGGATTCTGTTAAGTTCATTGGTGCAACTGAGGCATCTGTAGAACTGAAGCAGAATGGGTTCTGGAATTTGGGAAAGTCGGGTGGACTTATGACATGCTTCCAGCTGAAAACTCCATATTCTGCTGAACCAGTTCGGTAGCTCAGCATCATAATTCTGTTTCTGGTCAAAATATTATGTTTCTAAAGGAAAATGTATTAATGTCTATGCACAATTCTTTACTTTGGGAATAGTGTGTACTGTGATATGTTCAGTTTTTCACAACTAACAATAAATAATGTTACACAAAAATATACACTGAATGTATTTCGTATGAGACACAGTCTTGGAAATAACATTTGAAATTAAATGAATTCAAGTAATTTTGGTTTATTTTGAAAAGGAACATTTTAGGAAGTTAAACTTGTAAAAGTACAAGCAAATGAAACTGAGTGAAGGATGGACAATGTTCTATGATAATTTTAAGCAGTTATTGACTGTTTGCTAATAAATAGATATTTTTGATTGTCTATTTATATCCTAAGCACATTAAAAAGAGTTTAGCCAACACAAATTTTCTGGAAAAAAAAATCTTAATTCTAGTACCTGTATTTTCACAATGTTTACAAAGAGAATAATAGGAATAAGGAAACCTTTTATGTAAAAACGAACAAGTGCATAAAGAATTCAGAATACAGGTATAAATATCTTGTTATGTATATAAATATTCCTTTATGACATGCTAAATTATCTTAACGTGATTACTGAATTAAATTTTGTATTATATTCAATAAAATTAGGCATAAAAGTTTCATTTTTAGAATTCAGATATTTGGCCAGCTGCATTTTAATTGCAGTGGCATTTTGGTGAAAACAAAGTGTATCGGAGGATAAGAAGGACAAGATAATTTCTTTGCCTTTACAATAACAATTATTTACACTATTTACAATAGTTAGAAATGTTTTTGGAAATGAGCAGTCTCAGAAATACAGAACATTTACCTAGCCATTCTCATGATAGAAAAAGGAATTTGCTGTACAGATTATGTATAAAAATGCACAGGAAAGTAGAGGATTGTTCAAGAGACATATTTTCTTATAGAAAATGCCATTAGATGAAAATCCAATTGCATATTGTGTCTCCAAATTGATTGATAATGAACTTTACTTTCTATTATTTCATTTGCATGCTAACAGATAAGTTCAGGGTGTTTGCCAAAGCTGCAAACTCAGCATGAATCATTTTTGTAGAAATGCGAGCCCATTTACTTTGACTCAGTGATGGTGATTGCATGCACCAGGCCAGTGAGGTTCTCTGTATCTGGGTCATCTTTGCTAGTTTCTGAATTTTCCGATGAAGTGTAACAGCCAGAGTCTCTTGGACAGTCACTTGACTGTGACTTGTTAAAGCCAAGGTCAGGGCTTAAGGTCTGTGGTACTTGCTCAGTGTCTTGGTCTTGTTCATCTGCAAAAGTGAAACAATATATTATATTAAAAAACCCCTTTATGTCAGTGATGGCTACATGGCTGCATAAACTATGGTACTTTGCAATCATTATTTCCATTTGTATCCATTTCCACTATAAACAGAGACATCAGGCAGGAAACTACTAGTTGCCTTCTAAGGTTGTCAACCTAACAGAATTACAGCTGATCTCCAGAATACTGAGATCAGTTCCCCTGGAGAAAAGGTTGCTTTGAAGAGTGGACTCTGTGGCATTCTATCCTAATGAGGTCCCTCCCCTCCCCAAACCCTGTCCTCTCCAGGCTCTACCCCCCAATCTCCTGGAATTTCCCAACCCAGAGTTGGCAATCCTATGTCTGATAGTCCAATTCACCAGGAGGAAACTTGCATGGAAATAAATGTTACCTATATTTCCCGGACTCAAGAAACATGAGCCATAGCTGTGTGTACAGAGCTGAGGTCAGAGTGGGGTTACTGCGATGCTAGAGAGGTCACTCCCCCCAAAGTAGCCATTTTCTCCAGTTTGGAGATCAGTTGCAATTCAGGCCTTCTTGGCACCAAAATTTTGGAACTCCCTTCCCAGGGAGATTTGTCTGTCTCCCTCTGTCATTGTCATCCACAAACTGGTGAAGACACTTTGTTTCATTCGGCTTACCTCCAGTAGACTTCTACTGGTCCTCCTCCCCGGATGTGTTGTGTTTGTATGTCTATATGTTTTTATTGTATTGTTAAATATTTTTCATATACATTTTAAATGCTGTTCTAAATGTGTTAATGCCTTGATGTTCACCACCTTTGCAACCCTATGTGTGTAGAAAGTCAGCACAAAAATGTTTTTTAATAAATAAATAAAATCTCCAGACCTCATCTGGGGATTGGTGACCCTAAGCTGGACTCTCTGCAGTAGTGCCAATCATCAGGTGGAGGGGGCAGAGTGGAATAGTAGTTTCTTCAAGGCATTTGATTTCAATTTGCATTTTTAATATTTGGTTTTAAAGACATGCTAATGTTTTATTGACTAATATAGCCAGGCTGTATCCAAAGACTTCTGCTAAGTGAGAGTTCAAAAGCTTTCTCCATTGGTAGAAAGACTATTGCCCAGATGAAAAGTCTTTAGATCCAGCTGATTATGGTATCATTGGATGTTACATTACACATGGACAGGTAGGTTCAAGTCCAGTACTGTCTTAGAAACCAACAAGAGTTTCAGGGTATAAACTTTAGAGAGTCAACGCTTTGCCAGTAGGGAGCTTTGACTCTCAAAAGCTTATACCCTGAAACCCTTAATGGTCTCTAAGGTACTCCTAGACTCAAATCTAACTGTTGTGCTACAGACCATCATGGCTACCTTTTGAAACTATACACATGCACAGGCTTTTTTGCATTGAGTTAATGCAAAACAATTTTTTTTGGTAAGGTAGCATCTAAAATGGACTTGGGTTTGATGCAGAATCAGTTTTCCATCACCAGAACTCAAATCTTCAGCTTCCACTCTCTCACTTCAGCCCACTGATCTCCACAGTATGGTGCTCCTGAAATGTAGGGGATAGAGGGACCCTGAGGTATGAAATAAAGGGGGGTCGATAGTCAGATGGAGACAGTCTCTTCTCCTTCCATTAGCCAGAAATTTACTTCAGATTCAGATCCTTAGTTGGCTTAGTGACATACAAAGACTCTTGTGCCCAGTGCTTTGGATCAATTTATGTAAACAAAATCCCAGTGTTTTTTTCCCACTTGATAAGAATCTCTCACTCAAACTGCAACTGCTAGTGATATGGCTCCAAAGGGCTCCAAAAGGCAGCAAAAGTCCATTCAGTGTGGCACAAGAAGGGCAGGGACAGCTTTCTCCTACCTTTATCCAAACACTGTAAAAAATTTGTTCTTAAATAATAGAGCTGCTGTTGTCCTAAGTAGTGCTGTTGTCCTAAGAGGTTGTGCCCTGGTGGTTTCTCAAGCCAATATGTCCGGTTGTAAGATTTGCAGCCACAAGACAGCAACTCGTAGGAACTGGCCTTCAGACAATATGAAGAAGAAGAGATTGGATTTATACCCCGCCCTTCACTACCCAAAGGAGTCTCAGAGCGGCTTACAAACTCCTTTCCCTTCCCCTCCCCACAACAGACACCCTATGAGGTAGGTGGGGCTGAGAGAGGTCTTTCCAGAACTGTCCTTGAGAGAACGGCTCTGACAGAACTGTGGCTTCCCCAAGGTCATCCAGCGGCCACAAGTGGAGGAGTGGGGAATCATACCCGGTTCACCCAGATTAGAGTTCATGCACTTAACCACTACACCAATTTGACTCTCTAATATGCCCTCTAATCCTCAAATGTCAGCAGGAACAGCTTTGCTTTGTGCCTGGAGTGGGGAACAGCCTGGGGGGGGGGACAACACAGACACACCATGCTGTGAAGAATAAGGCCACACCTTTATTAATCACAGGCTCCTCAGGTCTTGGTACAGCATAGGCTGGGGACAGTGGGTGTGGCTGACAGCACAACTGCAGTCTGCATCTACTCCAATCAGCCTGTTGGGATAACTGAGGGAAGAGGGCTGCTATTAGGGCTGGAAGCAGTGGAAACATTTATTCCTGAGAGCCATTTTGGTGTAGTGGTTAAGAGTGGTGGACTGTAATCTGGAGAACTGGGTTTGATTCTCCATTCCTCCACATGCAGCTACTGGGTGCCCTTCGGTCAGTCAAAGTTCTCTGGGAGCTGTTCTATCAAGAGCTGTCCTCTCAGAACACTCTCAGCCCCACCTACTTCACAGGTGTCTGTTGTGGGGAATGGAAGAGAAGGAGATTGTAAGCCGCTCCGAGACTCCAAGTGAAGGATGGGGTATAAATCCAATCGCCTCCTCCTCCTTCTTCTTCCCCCCATCACCATCCTTCTGGGAGTATGGTCAATGTGTTAACCCCCAGTCTGGCTGCCCCCTCCCAAGCCTCCTAAGGGAACCTTCCATTTTTTGGTCATGTAGGGAGCCCACCCTACACAACCCCCACTACTTTCCCCAACCAGTGTGTCAGAGTACTTAACTTAGTCAGCAAAATACCAGGCCTTGTTCAGTGAAGCAAGAATAGTATTTATTTTTAAGCTGCAATAGTAGGTTACTGGAACAGAAGCATTGTTAAGAATACCTTGGTTACATGAAGCAAGCAGTTATACCAGAAGGGGGGAGAATGGGGACCCCCCCTCCACCAATAGAAGCATAGCGCGCGCGGGAACTGGAGACAATGATAATTAATGTAGTTCCCACCGCCCCCATTTTCCCAGCCTAGCTGTTGCTTTCGAAAGCGATAGGAAGCTAACAGCCTGTCTCCTCCAAGGTCAGTGTGTTAGGTCTGGGGAAGATACGGCCTGCATGGCCAGGCAGTCGAGGCAGCTCCCCGCATTCCATTCGAACACTCCAGGTGCATAAATCAACACCCCACGATCCCATCCACCCTCCCTTCACGAAACAAAGCCCATCCTCCCTCCCTTCTCCATCCATCATGGCAGGGCTACCTGACATGCTGCCCTCTCGATAACAAATCTACCCCTTTGGCTTGTGGGGATACAATTTATGAAAAGCACAGACCATCTTGGGGGCCAGAACATGTTCCGCCCGCACCCACTCCCTCTGTTCAGGCCCAAAGTCCGTCCATTCGACCAAATAAAACAAGCGGTTGCGAGAGATTTTAGAGTCCAAGATCTGTGAAACTTCATAGTGTGGTTCCCCCCCCACCAGCAGCGGAGGTGGGGTGGGCTGTCGCGGTCTCCATTTGTTCTCCTCAGGTGCACGGCGTAGGAGCCTTACATGAAAGACAGGATGAACAGACTTTAGTGATTTAGGCAAAGCAAGTTCCACAGTCACATTGTTAATCACTCGCACAATTTCAAAAGGTCCAACAAACTTCCAGCCAAGTTTGCGGCTCAGTTGTATTCCACGCAAGTTTTGAGTGGAAAGGTAGGCAAACTCCCCACATTTTGGGACCCAGGAAAGGTTGCGTTTTTTATCAGCCTGGGTCTTATAAGCCTCCTTCGCATCGTCAAGAGTTTTAGATAACAGCGGCCAAGCCGCTTGCAACTTTTTGCACCAGTCACCAGCATCTCCCGCCGGGAGGTCGGGAGAAGTCAAAAACGGTAATGGCGGGGCTTCATATCCATGGACCGCCTTGAACGGGGACATGCCCGTAGAAGAGTGCTAAGTGTTATTGTAACAGAACTCAGCTAAAGGCAAAAGGGAATGCCAATTGTCTTGTTGAAAGTTCGTAAAACACCTTAAATATTGTTCAAGGGTCTGATTGACACGTTCGGTTTGTCCATCAGTCTCTGGGTGGTACGCACTGCCAACCCCCGCTCCACCCCAAGCAGTGACATAAGTTCACTCCAGAAATGAGAAACGAATTGCACCCCCTGTCCGAGATCACTTTAGCTGGCAAAGTGTGGAGCCTCACCACGTGTTGGAGGAACGCCGAGGCTAATTTCTTGGCCAAGGGGATTGATGCAAATGGAACGAACTGGGCTTGTTTAGTGAAAAGATCCACCGCAACCCAAATAACAGTATTTCCCCCGCTAGGGGGTAGATCCGTAATGAAGTCCATTGAAATCACTTCCCATGGTCGAGTTGGCGTGGGGAGGGGTTGCAGGGCTCCGGGGGGTTTCCCTGGTCTGGGTTTACTCATCAAACACGTTTGGCAAGCAGAAGTGAACAAAGAAATGTCTTTGCGTAGCCCAGGCCACCAGAACTGTCTCTGCAATAATTGGAACGATTTAACAAACCCCGTGTGCCCCGCCAGTTTCGATCCGTGCGCCCAGCTCATCACCTCCCCCCGAAGGGAATGGGGAACAAACATTTTGCCATTCTTCAGCCAGCAGCCCTGTGCATCCTGTGTAACTCCGTCCTCTCCCCCCACCTCCTCCCTGTCGGCGTCGGACATCGCCGTAGAGAATTTCGCGGCCCAGTCATCTGCGGGAGGGGTAAAGGAGGGGGGGAAAGCTTTGCTTGCTTACAAGTGGTGACTGCTCCTCCCAATTGGGAAGGCATGAAAACAGAATCACGAATCTCCTCCCTCTTACTGTCGTGTTGTGGGAGGCGTGAGAGTGCGTCAGCCAGCGAGTTAGATTTCCCGGGAAAATGGTGCAGAGTGAAGTTGAACTTAGAGAAGAAATCAGCCCAGCGCAGCTGTTTGGTGTTCAATGAGCGGGGGGAGCAGAGGAGCTCAAGGTTTTTATGATCAGTCCAAACCTCAAATGGAACCCGCGCCCCCTCAAGCCAATGGCGCCAGGTCGCCAGCGCTAAGCGGATTGACCCTGCTTCTTTCTCCCACACCGACCAATTTCGTTCAGTATCATTAAATTTTCTGGACACATAGGCGAGGGGGTGTAGTTTACCATCGTCCCCCTCTTGGAGGATCGCCCCTCCCATCGCAACATCTGATGCGTCGACTTGTACAATGAATTTTTAAAGTTCATTCGGGTGCGCCAAAACAGGCTCCGACGTAAAGAGAGCTTTTAACCGGTCAAAGGCGCGTTGACATTCCGGGGACCAGTCTAACTTTGCCCCGGGACGTGTGCAGTCAGGAGGCTTCCCCTTCGTTTTAAGCAAGTCAGTTAGGGGGAGAGCCACTTGAGCAAAGTTTGACAGAAATGATCTGTAAAAGTTCGCGAATCCGAGGAAACCCTGGAGTTGCCTCCGAGTTTTAGGGGTTTCCCACCCCACCACATCTTTTACTTTGTCAGGATCCATCTCAATTCCCCTCTGCGATATGCGGTAGCCCAGGAAGGGGATCTCTGACTTATGAAATTCGCATTTGGACAGCTTAGCAAAGAGTTTGTGCTTGTGCAACGTTTGAAGAACTTCTCTCACCAGTTTGATGTGTGATTTCAGGTCGGGGGAGTACAAAAGTATGTCATCAAGGTAAACAAGGACCCCCTTGAATAAATACTTGTGGAGCACCTCATTAATCAAGTTCATGAAGACTCCCGGCGCTCCCTGGAGCCCGAACGGCATTACTAAGTATTCAAATTGACCCAACGGGATATTGAAAGCCGTTTTGAACTCATCCCCCTCCCTTATCCGCACCCTGAAGTAGGCATCCCTCAAGTCTAGCTTCGAGAATACCTTCCCCCCTGCCACCGCGGCCAACAGGTCTTTGATCAGGGGCATAGGGTAAGCGTTCGTGTTAGAAACTGCATTCAGCCCTCGATAGTCTGTGCACAGCCGTAGCCCCCCATCCTTTTTTTTCCGGAAAAGAACAGGAGCAGCAAACGGGGAGGATGCGGGTCATATAAACCCCCTTTCTAAGTTTTTGTCGATAAACTTTCTCAACTCCACCTTCTCCGAGGGGCTCATGGAGTATAGTTTCCCCTTGGGTAACTTTTGGTTTGGTAAAATTTCAATAGCACAGTCAGAGTTTCTGTGGGGGGGCAGTTCATCCGCTTCCTCCTCCCCAAAAACGGCGGCTAAGTCTCGATACTCTTGGGGAACCGCCTCCAGTTCCGTTTCAGCCACCCCCGCCATTATGAGGTCCCCCCCCGCCATCGGGGCACCCCAATCCCGTTTCCACAGATGGGGTTGGCATTTCTTGGAAATGAAATTAACTTTCCCCTCTCCCCATAGGACGTGTGGATCATGGTCGAAGAACCACACGCTACCCAACACTAGGGGAAATCGAGCAGAAGGGGTGACGACGAAGGGCCTCTCTTCCCAGTGGTTCCCAATCCCCACCCGTAAGGGCACAGTTTCATATTTGCACGGCTCTTTCATTGTAGAGCCGTCCATCTGCGTGAAAATCAGGGGATCAGTCAATTTCACCACCTTCGCCCCCAGTCCCGTCACCAGTGTGAGGTTAATGAGGTCTTTCCCACACCCAGAGTCAATGAGAGCTCGTACTCTCACATGGGTCAGTAGATCCGGGTCCATTAAAGTCACTGTGAGAAAGAAAAGAGAGGGGGGTCGGCTCACCGGGATTTGCGCTTGAGAGTCCAGGACCTGCTGTTCAGCGCTGTTTACAGCAGGTCCGTTTCGTTTTCTGGCTGCGCGGTCTCGCCATCCGATGAATCCGACGCCTCGCTGAGGGGTTTGGCTTGCAGGGCCCTCGCCCCTCTCGGTTTCGCCACCGGCTTCGGGGTGGAGGTGTCAAACTTCTTTTTGGTCCCTTTCGGGGCCCCAGTTGGTGCGGGGGAGCCTGGGCAATTCGCTGCAAAGTGGCCCCCCTCCCCGCACTTCAGGCAGAGCCCTTGCTTCATCCGGATTTCCCTCGTGCCATCTTTGGGTTTCGGGTTCAGTGGTTGATTCTTCCCTCGCGGAGCAGGTGTAGGACCCGATTGGCCCCCTTTACTCATCGCCACTGCATCGTCCAGTCGGATGGTTTTCAGGCAGTTTTCCATGGTGACAGCCGCTTGTATCCAGCCCGTCAACGTGTCCGGATCCTGGGTTCTTGTGATGGAATGGTGGATCTCTGCGTTGAGCCCCAACTTATAGTGGTCTGCCAGGACCCCGTCTTGCCAGCCTCGTGTTTTGGCAGCGCACCTGCGGAATTCCGCTGTGTATTCTCTCACCGACTTGGAGCCTTGCTTGAGGGCCTGTATAGCCGCTCTGGCCATCTTGTTGGCGTTGACATCTTCAAAGTGTTCCTTCATAGCCCACATGAACGCATCGATCTCTCTTAGCTCTCGCCCGTCAGCCTGGTGCAGCGCTACATACCAGTCGGCTGCTGCATCTTTCAGGTGCGAGGCTATCGCATCCACCATCCGATCCTCACTCTGGAACAGGTGGCCCCAGTTCTCAATGAGTTTTTCAGTTCTCACTAAGAAAAAGGGGAACTTCTCCGGGGTCCCGTCGAAGTCTGAGTCGAGTAGCTCGGCGGGTTTCGCTGGCAGGAAACCCCAGGGTCGTTGGGGTTGTGGTACCGGCGGTCCCTGCGGCCCCGGCCCCGTTGGTTGGTCGAGGGGTTGGGCAGGCACGTTCTGCTGGTCCGGGACCGGCACCTGTTGCTGGTCCTGAGGTTGCTGGTCGGGGGGCGCCTCCCGCCGTTGCCGTTCCCTCTCCTCTCGGATGCCCTCCGCGATCATCTTGGGGATGCAGGCGAGGGATTCATCTAGGAGGCGGAACAGGCGGTCTTGGCTCGGGTCGCCACTCCACCTCCGGCTCACCACGGCCCCTTCCAGGTCACCGGAGTCTCGGTAGGTGTCTTCCAACCCTTCTGCGGTGATCAGTCGGCGGACTGACCTCTCGGTTTGACTCACTCGCACTGAGGCTCGTGGAGTCGTGAACCACGTCTCATGGGTTTTGGCCAGGGGTTTCACCCAATCTCGTCTTTGCTTAGGTTGGGTGGTCACCCCTCCGTAGGCCGCTCCATAAGGGTCCCCGTAGGGCCCCCCAAGGTCGTACTCCTGCCCCCATGTCACTGGCACATATGGGCCAGGGGCTTTCGTGGGTACCGTCATCACAGGAGGTTTCTTGTCCTCCTTCTTTTCATCTTTAATCGGGAGAGTGTCTTCTTCGCCGCCACTCATGTTGGAGTCGCGGCTTTCCGACCAGCCCCGAAAATGAGGATTCTTAACAAACTGTCAGAGTCCTTAACTTAGTCAGCAAAATACCAGGCCTTGTTCAGTGAAGCAAGAATAGTATTTATTTTTAAGCTGCAATAGTAGGTTACTGGAACAGAAGCATTGTTAAGAATACCTTGGTTACATGAAGCAAGCAGTTATACCAGAAGGGGGGAGAATGGGGACCCCCCCCCCACCAATAGAAGCATAGCGCGCGTGCGGGAACTGGAGACAATGATAATTAATGTAGTTCCCACCGCCCCCATTTTCCCAGCCTAGCTGTTGCTTTTGAAAGCGATAGGAAGCTAACAGCCTGTCTCCTCCAAGGTCAGTGTGTTAGGTCTGGGGAAGATACGGCCTGCACGGCCAGGCAGTCGAGGCAACTCCCCGCATTCCATTCGAACACTCCAGGTGCATAAATCAACACCCCACGATCCCATCCACCCTCCCTTCACGAAACAAAGCCCATCCTCCCTCCCTTCTCCATCCATCATGGCAGGGCTACCTGACACAGTGCCTAATTGCCAGCAGTCAGTTGTGACAGTTATGCTCTTTTTACCAGTATAATCAAATATATACAGAATATATGCACTTTGCTATGGTGAAGGTGAAAACTCCAGGGTCTATTAGCCAATCAGAGCCCTGGATAAAATTCCTTGCTAGATCACTGTTAACCAGTAACTCCCTGCAGACATAACGAAGGATGAGTAGCCACACCGAAATAAACTCTGAAGCCATGGGCTGGAAGGGTGTGGTTTTGCTGGGATAGAGCTCCTGAATGCCCAATACACCTTCAACCCATTCATTTTCAACCTATGGACCAGAAAGAAGCCTGCAGCCCTTTGGTCCACCAGCCCCCACCCCTTTCCAGTGATCAGCTGGCTCCTGGAGATGAGGGCTGCAGGAAGCCGCTTGAGAGCCACTGGGCAGACATCCAATGCTGGGCCCAACTGCTTAGTTATCCTTGTCCCCCCACCCCTATCACAAATGATTCTCCAGCTTAAGGCTGAGAGCTAGACTTCCTGAATCACAAGGCATGTTTTAGAATTTTAGAGTACTGGTTGAAAGGTATAGGGTAGAGAGATTGTAAAGGCCACTATTAAATGTTGCAGATTCAGCAGAACACGGTATCTTATCAACTACTAGAAGTCATGTAATTTTCCTAAAGCATAGCAGTTTCATACAAGATAAATGGCTTTCAGTCAGAGTTGTCTAAGATAGGGTTAGCAGTGCTACGATATGCATCATTTTGACATGTATATTCTGATACTACTTTAGTCTCTAGGATTAGGCTATGGATATTGAAGAAATATATGTCTGATGCATACACTTTGACAAGAGCTATGTTATAAATATTAATTATCTGCATTTTTGCCCTTGTTTTGCCCTTGGATCTTTGATTTTGTGTGTGTGGCAGCAATACAGGTGTGCAGTTTACTATATTAGATGTGAGAATACGTCATCTTTCAAAAAGAAATGTACAGTTTAAAAGTACTTGATTCTGAAGATGATAATCATAAGGCCCTGATCTGGATGGCCCACACTAGCGCCATCTCATCAGATCTCAGAAGCTAAGCAGGGTAAACCCTGGTTAGTATTAGGATGGGAAGCCACCAAGGAAGTGCAGGGTCACTGTGCAGAGGCAAGCAATGGCAAGCTATCTCTGAACATCTCTTGCTTTGAAAACCCTACTGGGTCACCATAAATTGGTTGAGACTTGGTTGTACTTTGCCCCAATCATCATATGATATCTCCTAGTAGTAGGATTATACCATTTATGTCTGCGGATTCTCTGTGATACGGTGGTTCTGTATGTACAAAGACAGCCAGTGTGGTGTTGTGGGAAAAAGTGTCAGAGCAGGAACTGAGCAGCCCAAATGAAAATCCCATTCTGCTCTGAGGCTCACTGGGTGATCATGTGCCTAACCTACCTTGCAGGTTATAATGCGAATAAAATAAGGAAGAAAGAACCATGTATATCACGTGAGCTCCATGGAAGAAAGACAGGATAAAAATGTACTTCCTAGATAGTTATTCAAAGGACGTTTCTAAACTTGCTTGTAAATTGCTATCTGCAGTCTGAACAGGTACACTCCCCCAAAAGCTGCACTGTATGGTTATTCTAGAGCTAGGGTTGCCCAGTCCTACCTCACTGCCAGTGGGAGTCCCTGAAGTGACATCATTGCATTGCCAATGTTGGGGGTGACACTCTAGGTTTTGGCAAAACTCTGTAGGTTTTTTCCCTCAAAACCATAGAGTTTGCCCCAAACCTAGAGCATCGCCCCCAATGGCAGCCACACAATGATGTCACTTCCGAGTGATCACATCATCCTGGTACTGCTGCTGTGAGAGGGGGATTTTCATGGGTGGTGCTTCCCCTGCCAGCCACCTGGCTGGTGGCGGATTGGACCCCCTGGAATTGGAGGAAACCCCACCACAACTGGGGGTGGGGGTGGCAACCCTATCTAGAGCTGCAATGAATTTTCACTCACAAAAACTTTCAAGGCAAAAGTGGGATTTAGAGATGTATGGTTTGAAGTTCCTGTTTTCCCAGAAACAACTTTGATATTGTCGTGCCTTGCAGTGGTCTCATTATTTATTTTATTTTAAACATTTTTGTGCCTCTTTTCTACTGAGTTCAGGGTCCCCAAGACAGCAAAGTCAAGGAGTAAAACAATTTTTTAAATAGTGTGTGTTCATATATATATACACAGGGCTATTTTTGTAGAAAAAGCCCAGCAGGAACTCATTAGCATATTAGGTCACACCCAACAGAAGAAACTCATTAGCATATTAGGCCACACCCCTGACCACACAGCTCAGCATATTAGGCCATACCCTCATGTTACCAGAAGTGTGGTTAGCCAGTCACACCCACCTTTTGCTTCTTATTCTGTTTACCTTGTTTGTTGTCAAAACCCAGGGCTTTTTTTGTAGCAGGAACTTCTTTGCATGTTAGGCCACCCCCCCCCCAATGTAGCCAATCCTAATGAGTTTCTGCTGTTGGGTGTGGCCTATTATGCTCATTAGTTCCTGCTGGGCATGGCCAACTCGGAAGCTAACAACAATTCAGTATTACATAGACACATACATATGAACAGGAAGGAGGGTCATTGATGGAATGCTGAAAAAAAAGTTTTCACGTTGCAGGAAAACAGTAATAGTGAGATAAACCATACTCCATGGGGATGGAATCTCACAGTATCAGTGCCACAACACAACACAGGCCAGTTCTAGGATTGCCATCTGTGTCACCTCAGATGATGGACACGCTTGAAAGAGGGCCTCTAAAAATGACCATATTGGTCAGGAAGGTGCAAATGGGTGTAGGTGGTTCTTATGGTATGCTAGGTTCAAGCCATATGGACTTTTAAAGGTCAATACCAGCTCCTTGAATTGGGCCCAGAAGCAAATTGGGAGCCAGTGTCAGTGGAAAAGGGGTTCCTTGCTGTTTTTTTCTATTCATGAGTTTTAAGTTTTGGGAAGGGCATTTCCCCCCAGCTTTCCAACACAGAGGATGCAAGCGCAAGCACAAGCACATGCTCACTTCCCACACTTTCCATGTCCAGGAGAGGTAGTTGAAGACTGGCAAACTGACCTTCAGAGAAACCAGTTGCTCAACCCTCTGGGGGAGCAGAGAGGTGAGCCATGCAGACTGACAATATCATCTTCTTGGGAAATACTGATAAACAGTTGATACCAGGGGTCATTTCCTGCTGGAGCATGGCGGAGTGGCACTCCAGCAGTAAGGAGCCCAGGGCAGCCCAGATGGGGAAGGGAGAGAAAGGCATTTTACACATGCCTGGGTTCCCTGCCTGATCTTCTCTAGGTGCCCCTCAGTTTGGATCCCCTGGAGAACATCGGTCAGGGAACCCAGGCATTTCTGCCTCCCTGCTCCCCCCCCCCCCGCAGATTGGGCACCTGGAGAACATCGGGCAGAGAACCCAGGCATGTCTGCCTCCCTGCCCTCCTCTCCCCTTCTCCAGCTAGCCCGCCCGCTGTGACAGGCAGGCTGGAGAAGGGGAGGGGAGGTGGGCAGACATGCCCCCCCTTTCCCCTGAGCCTCTCCGCTTTTGAATAGAAACTTGGGGGAATGGGGGGATTTAAATGCTTGGGTTCCCTGCCTGATGTTCTCTAGGTGCCCTGCAGCCATGGGGCACCTGGAGAACATCGGGCGGGGAACCCAGGCATGTCTGCCTCCCTGCCCTCCCTTTCCCTTCTCCAGCCAGCCCGCTGCAGAAAGGAAAGGGAGGTGGGCAGACATGCCCTCCCCTTTCCCCTGAACCGCTCTGCTTTTGCGGAGAAACTCAGGGAAGGGGGGGGGGATTTAAATGGCTTTCTTTCCCTTCCCCATCTTCTCTAGGTGCCCCTCAGTTCGGATCCCCTGGAGAACATCGGTCAGGGAACCCAGGCATTTCTGCCTCCCTGCCCCCCCCCCGCAGGACACCTGGAGAATCCACAGGGCATCTGGAGAAGATCAGGCAGGGAACCTAGGCATGCTTGCATGCCTGCCCTTTGTCAGGGGGTGTGGCATATGCAAATGAGTTATGCAAATGAGCTCATACACCTCTTTTTCTGAAAAGACCCCTGGTTAATACTATTTTTCCATATAAGATGTAAAACAATTGATATTTTCCATTCTAGTCCCATGTCAAGGCTACCTTCTTAGAATTCTAATATTAATACATATATGCATGTTTATCCCTTCACAAAGAATTCCAGTGGTTCATATTAATTACTTTGACTTCCCATTGTGAAATGTCTGAGGTGCGAAGTTTAAAATGTAGAAAAGGTTCTACTGTAAAAGAACTTATGGAAGGACTTCTATAGCAAAAAAAAAAAAAAATAGCCAGAATACCTGCCAGAAGAATGGATGTAATTACAGTGGTCCTAATCAGAGGAATTAGTTGAACATAGGCCCCGGTCACACGGGCCAGAAAACGCGCGGGGGAGGCATGGCAGTTTGCCCCGGAGCCAAATAAGGCGTGGTAGCCCGATCTCACAGGCCACCGGGTTGCCACGCGCCAGCTCCGCACCGCGATCACACTGCGCTGCTGCAGCGCGGCAAAACAGCAGCACAGCAGACCACGCAAGTATGAAGTGCGCATGCGCCGTTGGGGGGGGCGGGCTGCTGTCGGTGACTTGTATGTGCGCATGCTCTGTCCAGCATTGGTGCGCATCCCAGGGAAACTTACAACATCCGGAAACCCCGGGGACATGGGCGGGTGTTGGAAGCCGCGGGATACCGGCGCTCCCGTGATCAGACGCTAGCCTTTGCCCCGGGGTTTCCAGAAACTAGTACCTCGGACCTACTAGTTTTTTACCCCGCGTTTTCGGAGGGAAGCCGCGGGTTGGCCACGGGAGCCCTACGCCTCCCAGATGTGCTCGTATGAACGCGCACGGAAAGTCCGCAAGGCTCCCGTGACTTCAGCGGGGCAAATGCTCCGTGTGGACGGGGCCATAATAAGGTAAGTTTGTTGTATGTGGCTTACATTCCATTTATTTCAACAGAACTTGAGGATGACTAACTTTATCTAGATGGGGACTACGTATTTGAAAGCCTTTCCCTAGGATGAAGAACAGGCTTGAGAGAGATGTCTTTGGGGCAAGATGTGTTTTGTTGGGTTTCTGCACTGAGTAGCTGTGAGAAGCAACTCCTAGTTGTCATACTTTCATTTTTTTATCTGCAATATTTTGGTATATAAAGAACTTGATTGGATTTAGTATGGCTCTGTATAAGAACAGCACCAAGCAGACAGTTAACCATATAAAGATGGAGGTTTTCCTTGCAAGTAAGAAAGACTAGTCTGCCTTGAAGTTGGTAAAATAAACTTTGAAGTTATTGCCTTGAAGCCTCAAACTGATACCTTCACACTGAGGATGCTGAGAACTTGCATTTCAGCTTTGTTCCATATATGAATTCAGCCAGTACAACTTTCTGTAAAAGAGCTACAGTGCTGCGAATCTGACTTTATCAGAAGTAAACTCAAGCCCATTCACAGCCCCAACCAAACCATTTGAATTTATGTGCTCAGTCTAAACAGCCTGGGGAATAGCTGAGCTTGTATTTGGGGTATTTCAGTGTAATTCCCATAGTCCGTAACAAGATTCTTTTGTACAATTGGGTAATTATGCTTCTCACTTCTAAGCACTACAGATAATCAATTTTAATCAGGAAATCATTTCTAGTAGACAGAATCATGCCTACTTAAGAAAAAAGATATTGACATTAGAAAGTTGATTTCAGATTCAATATTTACTTACAACCATGATGTCCAATTTTTTCAACCCAATTTTCCACTTGGGCTGAGAGAAACACAGTGGTTTAGCCAAGGTCATGCAGACTTACTCACTCTGCTAAGAGTTAACCCCAGGATCACTTTGGCTCCCATTCTTTCATTATAATTAGTTGACTGAATGACCTATTATATCCCATTATATACTTTAACAGATGTTTTCCCCTTATCTTTTACATTACTGATCAACACCAGGGAGAAAACATTATTGTTCTATAAGAGATAAAGATGAATGTTTTCAGTGACACCATTTTACTTTCCTTTTTCAGCTACTCCTTGTATATACATGAAGTACACAGTGTATTCCAAGAAACTCAACATTATGTGTTATATCACCAAATACATTGTGCCATACATATGTTTGACCCATATGCCATATACTGTCTTCTAGCAGCACTCTTGAGTGGAAGGGACATTTTATCCCCAAGTGAACCCACACCCCAACACACACAACACCCTGTGATTCGCTATTTACAGTAATTGAGTTATCCCCGGCTTCCTGATTGGAAGGGAGTGAGGAGCCTACAGACCATTGTCTTGGGGAGTGAAGCTCAGGCCCTTCGCCTGGCCACGTGGCAGACCAGTCTGGACCAGTCCAATCACATGGCTGCCCCATGTCCATGTTCCCAAGTGGATACATTACATCTCCTTAGAAAAGATGTGTGTGGGGGGAGAATTCGGCTCCAGTTGTCTGCTTTTTGCTCACGGCAGCTCAAGGGTGGGAAGGAGCAATTGTACCACCTTCAAATCCAGATAAGGTGGTGAGACACTGTAGTGACCTCAGAGTCAGCACTAAATGGCAATAAAATGATGCAGACAGCCGATGCTGAGATGAAACAACAGGAGAGTGTTTGCAGCATGAGATGCAGACAGAAATTTGTGAGACGATGTGAGATCATTGGCACAACGGTGGGAAAGACCAATGCAGATTGGACCTGTGATCTGCAGACAAATAGTGAGAGGACAATGTGTTTTAAAGATATGTTCATGTGCTTTCCTAAATAGCTTTTCTGGCTTTTCCTCAAATGACTATTTAGGATTCCTGCTTTATTTAAAGAACACATTATTTTATCTTATGCATTAAAGCACTGGAACACATTATCTTTACAATTAAGTTGTTATAGGAGGAGGAGTTGTTCTTTTCTCTCTGTCATTATTAATATTTATGGAACATAAATCATAACATGTGGCTGGCTTCAAAAGTGCCTATTTTCTTACCAACACTCATTTTAACTGTAATGTATATATCTAGTATCAGCTAAACAAAACCAATTTTTGCTTGGCAGCCATGGACTAACAGCAAGCCAGCTATATTTTCCCTGTAAGGGCAACTAGAGAATTCAGTTCTTCTTAAACTGCTACATACCATCTGTGGAATTCCAAATTGTGTAGTGGGGTTTGCCCTCCAACCTGAATTGGGACAACCATCTCTTGAAGCTCAGGCCTGGTTGAAGGCTTCCCCTTTGAAGTTAAAATTTTACACTCTGACATTCAAGAGGGCTACCGTGGCTTAGTCAGAGAGAACTATTATATTTCCCATTGGGATAAACTTGCTCAGCAATGACTACAGTTCCTCAGTCTTTCCTTGGACTCCCTTTATTCAGTTACCGGACAAGAAGCCATAAGAATGATCAAGAAACATCTATTTAAGTACAATTCTAATAATACAATCTGTAGAGCAAGACAAGTTTGTCCTACTCAATTTGTTAGTATTCTACCTGGAGAGCTCCCCGATTACTGCTCATATTTGACTGTTCCTCGCTATAGGCGTGTGTTTATGTTGGCGTGTCTTAATGTCCTACCATCTAGAGTTTTGCAAGGGAGGTATCTTAAGATACCATACTTTGATAGAGTATGTGACTGTGGTGCAGCTAATGTAAACATCCTGTATCATGTGACCTTTGAATGCAATCATTTTTATGAGCCTAGAAACCTTTTAATTTTTCCTTTGCTCCAAAATGTAAATTATATGGAGATTTACCTCTTTTATTAGAAGTTTAAAAAATGGTATTATTGGATTGTATTTATTGGTACACTGCAACCTGCTCTGAGCCTGCTTGTGGGGAAGGCGGGATAGAAATCCCATGGAACTAAATAAATAAATAAGAACAGACCTATCACTCTTTTAGGTGCAAAATTTTATGCATCCGTGATAGATTTTTGCAGCCGTTCAAATTGGGTCTAGCTTTTTCTATATTTTAGTAATCCACTTAAAACTAATAATTTAAGAAGCAGTATGAAGTACAGAAGTAAAGATAATGAAAACAAACAAAAAACACCCGGTATTTTTTGGATCCAGATACACTGGAGCAAAAAAAAAAAAAAAAGTATTCCAGGTTTTCCTGGAATATCTGTATGGTGATCAGTTATGCCACCCCCACCCAGGTTTCTAATATTTTTGGCTCCATTATTCCCTGTGGGGCTTAGGGTTGTTTTTAAAGCTACTGGCACCAAAACTGCAGGGGAGCTGCTGGTGCCTGTCTTTTAAATAATCTCTAAATTTCAAGTCATTTAGACCAAGGGGTTTCCCATGGAGGGGGGAAAAAAACTTCAAAAAACATAAAACCCAAGAATTTCCACTTATAGGAAGATGCAAGCTATTGCTAAGCCCAACCAATGTAAGACCCGAGAATCTGAACCTGTGTAAAACCTGAAAATATGAAACTATGTAAAACTTGAGAATCTCACCCATGTAAAGAATAAGAATTTCAATGTAAACCACAAGAATCGACAACTCCCCCATAAACCCAACATAAACCAAAGAATGAACTTTTAAGAAACAACAAAAACAGTTGAAACTGACAGAAACTGCAGTCTGGCAAGCCAATAGCAAGCTCTGGGAGGCACAAAAACATGAGGGGGGGGGAGAAAGGGAAAAAACAGTCCAGGGAGCCTCCCAATATTCCTTATTAATCCTAATATGTTCAAGATTTTTCAGGATTCTTTCATTCTGCAAATTGCTTAACTTAATTTGGTCTCCTTTCTGTTTATTAAATAAAAATAATTTCTGTTTAGCAAACTTACTCCCCTTTGTTCTTTTGAATGTTGGTCTGAATGTGGACCTTGGTATACACAGGCTAGATCCTAAGTACTGAAGTACCCCAAATATACATGTCTGTTCCATGCTAGTAGGGGACACCTTCGCATAATATGATTCCTTCATGTGTATGCTTCTTGTGGGTAAAACAAGCTGTTTTTTTGTACATTGTTCATTGCTGAGGGCTAAATGTATTGAAAGTCCTCTTTAGAGGTATATCTTCTGAATACATGCCCATTGCTTCACTTTTTAAAGAACTCACAGTTATTCATTAAAATGACAACATAATACTAAGAAAAACGAGCACTCACTTTCATAGTCCGGCAGGCTTTCAATAGCAGAGAGCAATCTCATTCTGTCTTCTTGGTTCTCAATCTTTAGCTCAATCAAATGGCTCTCTTTTAGATCTTTTAAATCTTCCAGCTTCTCATAGCCATTTAGCAAGAGAGTTGATATGTAGTCCTGAAAAAAACAATGCAAATTCCTACTTTTTAAATGACAGGAATTTTTACCTCCCCCCTTTTGTGGTTTTGTTAAAAGGGGTTCAGGATGATCTGGCGTTCCCAAGATCATCACTTTTTCATATGGTAACTTTACAAACAATTATGAAATGGCATATACAATTTATGTAATCTGATTACATTAATAAATATTTGGATATGATATTTCACTACATGAGCAAATATTTTGTAACTGAATAATTGTAAATACTGTTCTTTTGGAAAATATACAGTTCAAAGTCCAAATGTACAGTGAGAAACAATTTTTACTGTAAAACTGGAATTAAACAATATAATAAGTGCAAAATCTATTTCATGATGGGAAAAAGACACATGGTTTATTCTCTTGCTGAAATAAACATACCTGCTTAACTGTAGCAAGATTGTCCCTGTGTTTTTAAATTTCAGACATGCACCCAAATATTTCTTTTTCTTTAACTGCATACACTAGGATTTCAGTAAAAGAACCCAGCATGTATGCTAGCGCAAACACAATCCTTTACAAACCCTTTCTCCTATATTTACACATTCCCATTTGATGTATTCTTCAGTCAAATTTTTGTCAAATCTTAGAAATGTTTATATCCTGTTTGTAGAGAAAACAATGTCTACAGTATCTTATAAACATGCCATTTCAAACAACATTGCATTTTTGCACACAACATAAAGCATTTACTTATTACCACAGAGATATAACTTTGTTGTTTGCTATATATTTATATGCATCTATTTCTGAAGTCTAAGTATGTGAAAAAATTTCATTTATATATCTTGTGGTACGAGGTTAAGAGGAACAATTAACTTTTGAAAATGGTATTGTAACTGTGAAATACTACATAAATACTGTTTCTATTCAGTGCTGCAATGCTCTTATCCCATGGTTAAACAGAGTAAGTGTTGAGTTTCTCCCACCCTCTCCCAAGCATTTAAATCAGCTACAAAGTGTTTTTCAGTCATAAAGAAAATGGAGTGAAGGATTTTATGAACCAACTTAACAATAAGTACACAACTGGCAGGCTCATCAAATGGATTTGCTGCTTTTAAAAGTTCATTTTTAGCAGGAAGGGAAAAGTTAGGAGCAGACTGCTGGCATGTCATTTAAAAGCAAGCCCTTGCTGACTCACCACTGAGTAAAAAAGAAACCCAACAGTGCAAATGTGTTGGCCTGAATCCTAAACCTTGCTCCCATTTGCAGCTCTTTTTGTCCGTGGCAGAGGTGGTTTTCCACTTCTTTCCTCTGGCACTAGGTGCTTCTCAGCTCACTGAAAGACACTTGGATGAGTGGAACCTCCTAGTGATAGAGAAATGCATTTTACATTCGAGGATGCCTCTACAACAAAAAAAGTGTGCTGTGTGAAGCAAGGCTTAGAATCCAAGTCTGTGAGTTTATTTTCAAGTTGAATTGATGAAAAATGAATTGGATCTGGATTCTACCGATGTTCTACTGGAAGTGGGTCTTTCCCTTGCAGAAGCCCTTTACTGACCCACCCAAAAAGCATTACTGAGGCTCAGAGGTCCCTTGCAAAGAGAAAGCCATCCTGGTTACAGGCTACAGCAAGGAGAAGAATTGGGTAAGATCACCCCTTTTCCAGCAGTGGAATATCCACAAGATCCAACCTACTGTGCCACTCCATTCTATTTGTCTGATGGTAAAAGAAACAAGAGGACAGAGAGTGCTAATGCATTTGGAACACGATGATTTGAAGCTTCAAAGATTAATTTCTGCTAGTTAAATAGAATTTAAAAACTATATGTGAAATAGTTTTCTTTTTTCTGCATTCAGATGAGGTCACTACTGAGATTAAGACACCAAATGTAATTTAGAAACAGCTAGTAGTGAAAAAGGAAAGGAAGAGGTAATTAGGAACATCTGAGATATGTACTGGAGACTTCCCAATTCTCCCTTCCTTGTGGGCTAGCCATGTCCTCGATTTAAGTTACCTATAAAAAAGGAATGGGTACCTGATCAACCCACATCTTATTCAAATGGCTGAGATTGTCCCAAGACCCAGGTTCAAATCCTTATTCAGCGATGATGCTCCTCAGATGACCTCTTACTAGTCACTCAGTTTTAGCTTAAGTTACCACTGAGATCTGGTGTGAGGATAAAATGAGGGGAGACTAATATATGCTGTTCTGATTTTGGGGGGAAATGATTGGTAAATAGATATCTCATTAATAATATAAAGGGAGAGGCTGAAAGGTTAGTCCCTCCTAAATCAGCACTTATCCAATAAATAGTCAATTATCTGGCTACATACATATTGTTTGATATTTTGAGAGCAACTGCTCAATTTACCATGAAGTGATTTGATTCCAGAAGACAAAAAACTGTCTTATTAGTCAATTTCAGGCAAGGACAACAAACATATCCTGGGTTTCACAAATCACGGCCTGATGAAACTGTAGTTGTCGGCTTGAAAAGATGAACATTTAATTAACTATGTGCAAGAGAAATATAAGAAACCACAACAGTGTTTAGTTTACTGACCTGGAGATGGAGTCGTTCCAAGAGTTCCTGAAGAGATTTAGGCTTTGCCCTTTTACTTCTCCTGCGTGGCTTTATCTTTCTGGATGCAGGTTCTTCTTCTTCAATAAGATCCACATAAATAAATTTGAAGTTTCCGACTTTGTTATTCAAGAGCCCTGTCCACATGCCCATAGGAGTTTTGCAGATGATGTCAATAATGTCTCCTTTCTGAAAGAAGGAAAAATCATGAGAGGTTTTGGAAATCATACAGGTTAGGGTTAGGGTTGGGGTTGCAGTATTTGCTGCAACATGGTTGCTTTCCATACCTTTCCAGTAAGTATCAAAGACATACTTATGTGAGAAGTAATATGATATGATATATAAAATACAGACTTCACTTTGGATCTACACATTCCCTTCTGAAGAAGTAAGCAGTGACTCACAAAAGCTTATTCCATGCTGCCACATATTTTCTTAGTCTTTAAGGTGCTTCTGGACTCTTGCTCTTTTCTAGGAATAACAAGACCACCTCTTCTAATATCTCTTGTAAATGTGTAAGGAGAATGATCATGATTTCTGTATTTAGGTACCCTCATCAAATTCAATGACTATAAAAACCACCTAAAACTGGCGGTTTACCCCTCTACCACTGAATTCCCCTTCTCCTTCCAATCCCACATCCTCAATTGCCTGTGTGATGCTTCCACTCCAATGTCTGATTGCCACCTATCCAAGATGAAAATTCTTATCTTCCCACCTCCTCAGATCCATTGATGTCAATATCCACCTTGCAGAACAGGCACAAGCCATGGTTTTATTTTTGACTCTTTATCTCTCTCTTGTTCCCTACATTTAGTGTGCCACCAGTTTGCGTCATCATTTTGAGCATTAAAAAAAATGCAGCCAAACCTCTCACCCTCCTTTGCAAAAAATCTGGTGAACACTCTTATTATCTCCTACCTTTGACTACTCTAACCCTATCCCTATCTGGTTTCTGTTGCCGTACCTCAATCCAGAACTCTGTTGAAAAAAATAATTAACTTCTCTTATCATTCTGACCATGCAACAGTCATCCTTAAATTTCTACATTGGTTTACTAATAGTTCCGAATCCAGCCCAAACCCCACATTTTCATGGTCAAAGCCCTCTATGGCAGTAACTCCCCTTGTACTGGTCCTTTCTCATATCTGAATACACTCCTCCCTATGATCTGTGCTCTTTCATTTGCAGCACTCTTAGCAGGAGACTTTTGGATAGCTACCTCAGTAGCAATGCCTTTTCTCATTTGCTATCCCCTATCTGAAACTCCCTTTCATAACACCCACAGGACAGAACTTCACTTTGTTACTTCAGAACCCAAATTTTCTATTAAGCCTTTGGTACAACCACTTTTGTATCAAAATAAACCAAATGATAAAAAGGCATTATGCAGATTAATGCATATTCACATAAAAAGGTACTATGTGAATTAATGCATATTTTTGTCCTGTTTATCACCACCCATCTTCTGTGTCTTTGTTGTCTTCTCTGTGTGATACCTGAGACCATAACTGCCTAGGTGTTGGAACCTGTTTTCCTTTATTTTATTTATTTATTATTAAATTTATACCCCGCCCTCCCCAGATGGGCTCAGGGCAGCTAACAAATGACGCACATATGCCAAGATTAAAACAGGTAAAACAAGATAAAACAAGCAATAAAACAATCATTCATATAAAAATTACAAGTGCTCTAGATGTCACAAATAACAGATGGGGTCACACATGACAAGGTGGTCCCAGAGCGACACAGTAGACTCCAGGTGGTACAGCGATCTGTTCTTCCACCCAGGGCCGTCTCATTCCTCGATGACACCCACTCCATTTAGTGGTGGTGGTACGCTGATGGTATAGTGATGGTGGCGGGTCCTATTCAAAAGCCTAGCAGAAGAGCTCCGTCTTGCAGGCCCTGCGGAACTGCACCAGGTCCCGCAGGGCCCAGATCTCTACTCTGTAAAACGTCATGCATGTTGATGGTGATATAGCTACATTGAACTAGACAGAGCTATATTTTAATATTACATTTCCTTAACAAAGTACTGAAGCATCCAGATCAATATGTTTGGTCAAAATCATGACAAGTTGGTCCAAAAATACCTATTAGGCAAGTGGTAAATCTGGTTCCTGCATCATTTGTGCTAGATTATTAAAGTTTTAGAGGAGCTACTGGTTTCTTCTGTAGACATTAACCAAGAGCAAGCTATTGATATGCTCCAGTAAAAACTGACAACTTAGGCGGATCCTCCATTCCCACGGGGCTCAAATGATTACTTCAGAGTTCTTAGTCAGCAATGAAGCAGCACTTAATCACACCCCACAGTGTTTTAAAGATGGGCATTAGACATCATCTTGTCTTTGCTAATATGGAAAAGTGAAGCACCTCTCCACACCACCCTGCCCAGCCATAATTCAAGATCTTACAGCAGCAAAGTGTTTGGCAGCATTGTGTGAACTGGAAATCTCCAGACAATTATTAGTATATCTTTTTGGACAGACCCCTCTAAAAACTTACGGCCTTACAACATAAAAAGAAAGCCAGAGTATTTTTTCACCTTGATTTTGAGAGAGTCTGTATCATAAGGACTTGGTGTGAAGTCTGTGTGCACTTTGGCTCTGCCGCAGAAAGGTCCTGTATAAGGGACTTCGTCATCAAGCCTCAGGCTGTCCCTGTTGCTGGTCCCATCTGAGCAGCTAGTTACTCCACCTGAAAGTAATAAGGAGGGTCACGCTTAGATGGCAACTATGAGAAATATTTTTAAAATAAATCATCAGAATCCTTACTGCAAACACAGAAATATCATCTGTATGGTAGGCTGATGCACTTTATAGTCCCAAATTCAAATCAATGGGGTTTAAAAGTGCTTAACTTTGTCTGGATCATGTCTCACATAATTTATTAACATATGCTGGAGGATAATCTTAATTGTGATGATGTGCTAACAGATGGGCAATGTAGTCCTCCAAGTCCTGAAACAGCACAAATGCCATTAAAATGATAAAACCCAAATCAGCAGAGAGCTGTGAAGACTGGAGCCTGGATTTTCCTTGGGGCTTGTTGAAATAATGTTAAAACCCAGCAACGTGTGCTTTTAGTGCTCCAATTAAATTAGCTTCTGTTTAATGTTTCCTCTTTATTCAGGCAGCAAAGAACAAGAGTTTACTGTAGATGTACTAAGGTATGCTAGGCAGGAAGCTTCCAAAGAATGAAGCATTGTGGAGGATAAAAGTTTTAAGATTTCTAGACATCATTTTGTCAAAGCCAAACAGTCCAACATCAGCACATTTGAGCTCTGCTACATTGCCTCTAAATATGCTTATGGCAACAGCATTGGCACCATGATTTTTTCCCCACAAAACAGATAATGGAACAAGAAAAGGATTTCACCTTACATAGTTGATTAAGTGGGCACTGGAGAAGAATAAATAGTAGTGTCAGGTCATGACACATCTGAGAATCTGCCTATTTGTTTGTTTCAAAGTATATATATTAACAATGTATTGTCACCAATAGCTTTCAAAGGCAAAACATTGTAGGATGTATTGTCATATATACTATGATAACATCTAGGGTGGACTACTCAAAGCCTATAGCACAGTTACCAAGTAATAATTTTCGGTTGTTAAAAGGCACTACTGTCTGCACCTTGTTTAGAAGCAATATTCCCAAACTGCTCACTTAATCCAGTAGTGGTATGTATTCTTATTTGGAAGAGGGAATTAAATGTGCTTCCTGTCACCTCTCTCTATTTTGTAAGACTGGTTTTCTGTTTATCCACCCATATTATTAATGACAGGTATTGCAGCTACTCCTTCTCCAGTCCAGTGCCTTCCACCAACTGCTGAAGCAAGCAGAACTTTTGTTTTGCCCCACAGTGGAGGAAGATTAGGATAAACAAAGGGACTGTGGAAAGAAGTATGGCAAGAGAAGCCAGGATTATGTATTCATTTCTGACAACACGCGGTGTAAAAGAAACATGAGGCTTCTCAGTATTGCAACCTGGAAAAGCCAGGATTAATTTATATCCTTTCTTTGGTTTGTCTCATCAAACAATTCCTTAGACAGCTGTATTTACATAGATAACCTGGATTGCAAAACGCAGCATCTTCTGTCAGTTACTAGGGTTGATTCCTTAAGAGAGCCATCACATTCCCTTCTGCCCCTTTAAAAGTCCCAAAGGAAATAAAAGTTCCCAAGAAGATGTTTTTCCATCCAAGTGGCCTTTTTATCGTAAGGATGATACAGGCCCTATGACTCCAGGCCTGTGCAGGGGTAGATGGTTAGGACCTGATGGGTGATGGATCAGGTGTACTTCCAAATTATCTTCAAGGCACTGCCAGCCAACCTCACTGGCTATTCACACGTGGTCTGAACTCTGACCAAATCTAACTCAGTGTCACTGTGACATGTAGGCAAGCTCATTGTGGATACAACCACTTGTATCCATTTTGGACTGGATTCCACAATGACAGTAAATCCTATGTAAGAGCTATCTAGAGCTTCTTCTGGGGAATCAATTATTAAAGATAGAATTAGTAGGCACATTGATGAACAAAAGCTATTGAGGAAGAATCAGTATGGATTCTGTAAGGGAAGATCTTGTCTCACTAATCTTTTAGAGTTCTTTGAGGGGGTGAACAAGCATGTGGACAAAGGTGGCCCAATAGATGTTGTTTACCTAGACTTCCAGAAAGCTTTTGATAAAGTTCCTCATCAAAGGCTCCAAAGTAAACTCAGTAGTCCTCTTGTGGAATAAAAATGGGTTAATTAACAGGAAACAGAGAGTGAGTATAAATGGGCAGTTTTCACAGTGAAGGGTGGTAGGCAGTGAGGTACTGCAGGGCTTGGTAGTAGGTCTGGTGCTTTCTAACTTGTTCATTAATGATTTGGAGTTGGGAGTAAGCAGTGAAGTGGCTAAGTTTGCAGATGATACTAAATTGTTCAGGGCAGTGAAAACCAGGGAGGACTGTAAGGCTGGACAAGGGGGCATCAACGTGACAAATGAGGTGGTGGCAGCTACAAGCATGGATGGCTTCAAGAGGGAGTTGGAATTAGATAAACATATGGAGCAGAGGTCCGTCAGTGGCTATTAGCCACAAGGTATAGATAGGAACTCTTGATCTGGGGCAAGTGATGCTCTGTATTCTTGGTGCTGGGGAGGCATCAGTGAGAGGGTTTCTAGTGTCCTGGCCCCACTGGTAGACCTCCTGATGGCACCTGGTATTTTTGGCTACTGTGTGACCGAGCGTTGGACTGGATGTGCCATTGGCCTGATCCAACATTGGCTTTTCTTGTGTTCTTATGTTCACTGTGGGCAAGTGCAAAGTGTGTGTGCCATTGGCATGATCCAGCATCGGCTTTTCTTATGTTCAATGCAGGCAAGTGCAAAGTAATGGACATTGGAGCCAAAAATCCCAATTATAAATACACATCGATGGGGTCCAAACTGGTAGTAACTGACCAGGAGAGAGATCTTGGAGTTATGCTAGATAAGTCACTGAAAATGTCAACTCAGTGTGCAACTGCAATAAAAGAGGCAAATGCTATGCTGGGGATCATTAGGATGGGGACTGAAAACAAATCAGCCACTGTCATAATGCCCCTGTATAAATGTATGGTGCAGCCTCATTTGGAATATTGTGTACAGTTCTGGTCACTGTGCCTCAAAAAAGATATTATAGCATTGGGAAAGGTGAAAAAAAAGGTCAACTAAAATTATTAAGGTGATTGAACACTTTTCCCTGTGAAGAAAGGTTAAAAAGGTTAAGGCTCTTTAGCTTGAAGAAATGATAACCGAGGGGCGACATGATAGAGGTTTACAAAATTATGCATGGGATAGAGAAGGTAGAGAAAGAAGTACTTTTCTCCCTTTCTCCCAGTACAAGAACCCCTGGAAACTCAATGAAAGATTTTATTGGTTTTTCAATTACAAAACTAACACTAATACACTACAAACTACAAAATCTACTGGGTTAAAGGAAATGGGGAAAACAGACTAACACTAATACACTACAAACTATAGAAACTACTAGGGTAGAGGGGGTGGGAAGACCTAACAAAGTGACAACAATCTTGGTTACATTGGTATTTTGCTGTATCACCTACTAACATACAGATAGCATTATAAATGAAAACTAAAGAGTAAAAATTAAGTTTAGATAGCATTTTAACTAGAACTGCAGTTTAGACAATTATCTTAATTTCAGAGTCTTTTCTTCAGTTTACGTTGTTTAGGAGCAGCCGCTCCTTTCTCTGATTCCGACATCTCTGAAGAATTGGAACTAATGCTTATTGAATCCTGTAAGTAGGATTCTTCTTCATACACATCCTTTTCTTCCTCCACACTAAGTTTTGGATTTTTTTCCTTTCTATTTTTATTTGGTTTTAAAAATTGGTCCATAAATTTATTTGCTCTAGGAACAGAGTCAATTTTGGATTTTTTGTCTTTGTATTTGAAACTCAGACCTTCAGGGAATGCCCATCTGTAGGGTATTTCCTTTTTTTGCAGAGAAAGTGTAAGCTCCTTATGGAGTCTCCTCCACTTTCTCACTTCAAAGGGTACATCTTTCAAGGTTTTGACTTCTTCATTTTTGATTTTCAAAGACTTCCCCATCATAGATTTTAGCACCAGTTCTCTGGTCGATCGTTTAGTGAATTTCAAGCAAATTTCCCCTGGGAGTTTATTTTTCTTTATAAAGTCTGGATATGTCTGGTAAGCCAAGTCCATCTCGCTCAATAAATCTTCCCATTTATAATCCATTAGTGGTGCAAGGGCATCTGCTAAAAGTTCTTTTAAATTCTCATTTTTTTCTTCCAGGATTCATTGAAAATACAAAATATACATAGATCTTTCCAACTGGAGCTGTATTAATTGTGTTTTGTCAGAGGATCTTTCTTTTTTCACTTCATCTACTTTTTTGTCGACACTCTCAATCTTTTTTCCCATTTTTTTCAGTGTTTTCTCAGTCTCTGAGGTCCTTTATCCATTTGAGTTAATTTTTTTTGCACGCTGTCGAGTTTAAGAAGAAGAAGAGATTGGATTTATACCCCGCCCTTCCCTACCCAAAGGTGTCTCAGAGTGGCTTACAAACTCCTTTCCTTTCCCCTCCCCACAACAGACACCCTGTGAAGTAGGTGGGGATGAGACAGCTCTTGACAGAAACTGCTCTTTTTTCAAGAACAGCTCTTATGGCTTGCCCAAGGTCATCCAGCCAGGTGCAAGTGGAGGAGTGGGGAATCAAACCCAGTTCTCCCAGATTAGAGTCCGTGCACTTAACCACTACACCAAACTGGCTGAGATCTGTCATCTGTTCCATTAGAGGGCGCAATGCATTTGCTAGTAGTGTAGAAAAATCTGTAGTCACTTCCTGGTTCTGGGAGGGAGTTGTTGGTTGGTTATTTCTGGAAAGAGGTTTTTTTCTCCAGCATCATCTTCCGCCCTCTCCCCGGCATAATATCAACAAGAAGTAAGTTTTCCAAATTAAAAGTTCAACGATTTTATTCCGGTTTGCATTAACGTGCAGCTTCTGGGTTCGTTTATCTTCTCATGCGTTTGTTAGGCTTAAAGTCCTTTTATTCCCATTTTAAAAACGCTTTTCAGATTTTACTGGGGGGGGGAGTCTTGAGTTTCCCATCCAACCCATGCTTAGTCTGTAGGGGCTTCTAGATACTACCAAGGCTCATGTAAATGCCCAAAAGAACGTGAACAAATACTTAATTCACGATTGGAGCCTTAGAGTTCTTTTAGAAGCATTTTTAAGCTTTTGATTGTGTCCGCTTGCTCTGGCAATTGTCTCTAAGTGCCATGTTGGCTCTTCGGTGATGGGACTTTGCGGGGAAAAAGGTGAGCTTCAATTCTTTGGCAATCGCCTTGGAAGAGGTTCTCCTCAGCTCCCCAGGCTGGGGGTCTCCTACAGAGACCCCAGGAGGGTCCAAATCAATCCAAGACCCCTCCCATCCACCGAATCTCAGCATGTCTCCAGGACGAGACGCGTCCAAGTGGCGAAATGCTGAAACCAGAAGCTGAAACTCAATTAAACTGATGAGCAATAGGTTTAGAACAGATAAAAGGAAGTACTTCTTCACCCAAAGATTAATTAACATGTGAAATTCACTGCTGCAGGAAGTGGTGGTGGCTACAAGCATAGACAGCTTCAAGAGGGAATGGATAAACATGGAGCAGAGGTCCATCAGTGGCTATTAGCCAGAAGGTATAGATGGAACACTATGTCTGGAGCAGTGATGCTATGTATTCTTGGTGCTTGGGGGGCCACATGACACTTGGATTTTGGCCAGTATGTGACACAAAGTGTTGGAGTAGATAGATCCACTGGCCTGTTTCAGCATGGCTTCTCTTATGTTCTTAAGCTCTGCTTGTCACATTTGGATGAATTTCAGTTAATGATTTCTGAGGATGTGGATAATGACCCTGGAAATATGTGCTGGCCATGTGCGTTGATTCCTTGCTGATCTCAACTGGTTCATACCAGCTGGGAAAAACTAGAAATGTGGTCCAGGTAGATGAAGCCTTCCCTTCAGAAGGGGGTAGTTCCAGTTGCTTTGAAGGAGGAAACTGGAAGACCACTGTTTGTTTGTTTTACTCTAAACAGTTACCAGCAGGTCTCTAATAAACCACTGTTAGGACAAATGATTGAGTAGGAGTAATGGTACACAGATTTCTGGATGACACTGATTATATTGACCCTATTTGGCTTCATGCCAGTTTCCCAATTAACTCTGCCTTGGTGGCTTCCTAGTGCTTTACTTATGCTAGGAAAAGGGTGTGTTTGACCTTGCTGATTGTCCTATACCTAGCAGCTGCTTTCAACACCATTGACCATGGTAATCTTTTGAGTCACCTGGTAAAGTTTAGCATTGGATATATCATATTGTAGTGATTTTTTTTCTTTGCTTAAATGGTGCAGTAATACTGTGACACTACTGGCCCTTTTCAAACTGCCTTTGTGACCTTTTCCACACCTCAGTGTTGCTCCTGTTTCTTGGTGAGTTCAATCCCCAGTTGACTTTGCAGCACCCCTTCTGCAAAAGGGCATTTGGAGGATTTTTTTTTAATTCAAATCTGGCCCTCCCCATGTTTTCTGCACTTTCTTTGAAAAGGGGTTGTGCAGCCATGTTGTCATGTACTTCATTTCTGACTGAACATCCTTTTTTTTGTACATGTGCAGTAACATCATAACATTTTTTAAAACAAAGGCTGGATGTATCGTGGGGAACAGCATGGTTGCCATCATTTCAAAGGTCCCCCACTCCTCATTAGTCACCAGCTAAGAAAATGGCTGGTGATCATCAAACTGGATATACCGATTCATAACACTGTTATTCAATAATTATGAAGCATACTAAATGTGTCATCATGTCCTTTTGTCAGTGATGGAACCTCTTTTTTTGCATATACAGTGATGTTATAGCAGCATAAAATTGTAAAAAGAAAACAAAAACACACCAGGAGCTACAGGGGAGGAGGGGGCAGAATGAAGAAACAACATAAGTGTGTGGCATCAAAACCTACCCACCAAAAAAACTGAAGAGAAAGGAACTTCATGGATGAGTAATTGAAGCATGGAAAGCTATGGGGGAAGAGAAAGAAGGGGGGGGGAACAAAAGCAACACAAGTGCGAGGTGGCATAACCCACCCACAATAAAACATAAACGAATTTATGAATGGGAAGCAAAGGAGAGAAATTTCATGGATGGGAAGTCACGCGTCACCCAGCTCCATTACCCAACTTCTCCTTTAAAAATTATGCCCTCAGCACAGCAAGCAATCATGTTCATACAGCCCATTTTGTCATGACGTTATAACATTGCTGTGCTGTAGTGGAAAACATTAGGTTGTGATGCATTTTTTAAAAAAATGGCAGATGCCTCTGGGACAACTTGGGGGGGCGGGGGGCAGTAGGTGGGGTGAACACACATCACTGATGGCTCAAAATGGTGCTATGGTGGGAAAATAAATCTGAACATGAGAATTCCTCACGGGAAAACTGAGAGTTAAGATCCAAAGGGGGAAAAACATAGCTGAAAAGGTGGATTAGGAAAACATGAGGTTAAAGGATGCAACATTTGGATCTATTCCTGAGGATGCAAAATGTTGCATGGACAGTTTTGCATAGCTTGATTATTTAAGAATGCTGATGTGGGGGTTTGCTTGTTTGTGGAAATGGTCTGTATTCTGTTTTAGTGACTAGTCTGCTAATGGGTTTTTTCTATCATTTCAGACAGGCTGCTTTTCCATCTGCCCTTTTTTGCCACATCATTTTCTGCGGATCTTTTTTTGAATGTTCTAAATTGGGTGCTGTAGCTCTAAACAAATGGAGTCGAGGCATCTCAATGGTGCCACTACAGCACTGAAGTGCTATATTGGTTTAGTGCTATAACACTCAACTAAGAACATTAAAAAAAAAGTCTGAGGAAGATCGCACACTGTTTGAAATGACAATAGCGCTTCAGGGATGGGTCATTAAATGGGGGGGAAATGCTGTATGAAACCCCCACTTTACTCAAAATAAAAACAAACAAACAAATAACATCTGGTTTAGAACAGCAATGTGAAAAGGGCCTACTGTTTTGCCCCATGGGATTTATCTTATTATTACTTCAAGATTCTGTTATGTAGGGTATGCTTTTAAAAACTTTACATTAAATGCTTGGAGATATTGGATGGAAAAAGATAGTGGGAAGTTCTGAATGGATACCTGTAGTTAGCTATATGGGTGTATAAACAGAAACTTAGGCTTGCAAAACAGAGACACATGACAGGAATCCCAGTTAACCTCACATTTGATGAATTCCCCTTCTAGATGCGATTAAATTATCACTACTGGATTAAGGGTGCAGTTTGGGAGTATTGCTACTAACCAAGCTGTGGGCAACAGTGTCTTTTAACAACTATTTATGATTTTATGTATTTTTGTAGGAATCCGTTGTGCACCGCCCTGAGCCCATTTGCAGGGAAGGCGGTATAAAAGCCTAATATAATAAATAAATAAACTGGAAAATCATGATGTAGTAACCATGCTACAGGCTTTAAGTAGTCCAGCCTATCTGTTACCATAGTAGGTACTGCAATATATCCTACAATGGTTTGCCTCTGAAAGCTATTGGTGAAAATACATTCTTAATATGCATAGTTTAAATGGTTATTGGTTTTATTAAGGTTTTATATAATGTTGCAAATGGACACTGGAACTATAATTGGACCTATTCTTTGTGGAATACAGATTTCTAAATTAATTTTAAAAAACAGGCAACCACCCTCTGACAGATTAGTTTGGTCACCTTTATGAGCCCACTGTTGTGGGTAAAAGGAAACAATTAACACTTGCTGATATCTAAGACTTAATGGGCCCAGAGTCATGTCTTTTGGGAAATGTAATTAACCCAAACCCAGAACATGAACTTTACTGTGAACTTCAGCTCAGAAAACTAAAGACAGCTGCTTCAATGTCATTAATCAATTATATATGAGAATGTAAGACCTTACATAAGACTTTCTCAGTGAATAGCATATGATAACAACATCTCTATCTGAACTGGCCATTTGAACATTGTCAATACATCTGAACATAATGGATGAGTTAATATTTGGTGAGAGACAATCAGGTTGAACATGTTCTAGGACATTTGTTTTATTGATATACAGCAGAAGTAACCGAAAAGTTTCATTCATTTTACTCCTATGCTATTTTCTTATCTAATATATATAATTCTCCTAATGCATTGGCCATTTCCAGCTCTCCTATTGGCTCTGCTGTGTGCTGCATCAGCCATTGGCCCGTCAACCACCACTCAAGAGTACTCGCATGCCATTGGCTGGGTGCTGAGTCCACTCCTCCACCCGCCCACTTCCAGCCTGAATGCTCTTCCCACACAGAATAAACTGCCAAACTGGCTGTCTCTCCTGATGAAGACACTTTTCCTGTGGCTGGTTGGCTACTGACGTGGGCCAGCGGCCATTAAACAATTCTCTTCAACCGACTGCTGTGCAACTGACTTTCTCCTAGGGTTGTCTCAAGCTGATGGCTACAGTCCTTGAACAGACCAAAGAGATAACAAAAACTGTGCAGAATATTGTGATAATAAAAATATTGATCAAAAAGATTTCATACAAAAAGTGCACAATGTTTACATAACATATCAAATGTAGGTGAAGACGGTGATCTCTGGAATGTTCTGCCATTTCGACACAAGTCTTCTTCTGAACAATAATGTATGACCTTACAAAACAGTTATTGTAGAAGGGATATGCGTCAAGTTCTGTTGCAAAAAGAGGCATATTGGATTTTTAAACTTAATACTGTCCCTCCTTTTGGTCTGAATGCATTCTTGGATTTGGCTACCTACATCTAAAAGTACAGTTGCTGTGTATATACATTAGGTGGCTATTTTGTATAAGTGTAGGTTATTTTGGGTACGACATTGGGAGTGATAAGAGGGACATCAGTTGGCAACAATTAGTAACTTGTTACAGGATTGGTTTGGTATTTGTAATAAGTCTGTATATTATGTCATTCATGAAACTCACCTGGTAAGGCAACTCAATCTTCATCAGCCCATGGAAAGACTTTTCTAACTGTTTCTATAATGCATATGATGAGTTGTTACTATGTATTATGTTTTACTTATTATTTATACATATGCAGTGGATAGAGATGTTAATTGACATGTTATAATTCTGTAGATGATCCTGAGAGATCCATGAAACTGTTGATGATGAATCAGTTGAAATGAAATAGAGAGACACCACATGTAAGGTTATCATATCAGTTTTATTTTGATTTGATTGTATACTTACCTGAGATTCCTCCACATTAATGTAAACATGTTTTATACTGTTTTGTAAGGTCATACATTATTGTTCAGAAGAAGACTTGTGTCGAAACGGCAGAACATTCCAGAGAACACTGTCTTCACCTACATTTGATATGTTATGTAAACACTGTGCACTTTTTTGTATGAAATCTTTTCGATCAATATTTAAAATTTATTAGCGCAATATTCTGCACAGGTTTTTAAAAATCTCTTTGTTTCTCCTAGGGTTGCCAATCTCCAGTGTGGCATAGCAGTTAGTGCTTCAGAGCAGGGTCTGCCAGACCCAAGTTCTTGCTGTGGAAGCTTAGTGGGTGATTTCAGACCAGTCATAGTCTAACCTATCTCATAGGGTGGTTGTGCAAGTCAAAAGGGGGAGAGGAGAATGATGTAAGCTGCTTTGGGGGGCCACTTCAGAGGGTATAATGACACAGAGTCCACCATTTTCTCCAGGGGAACTGATCTCTGCCATCTGGAGAGCAGTTGAAATTCTGAGTGATCTCCAGCCCTCATTTGGAGATTGGCAACAATGGTTGCCCAGGAAGAAAAGTGCAGTCTTTCTCTGCAGTGGGGACCAAAGCAGCTTACATCATTCTCCTCCCCCCTTTTGATCTGTACAACAGCCCTTGAGATAGGTTAGGCTGAAAGTCTGTGACTGGTCTGAAATCAGCTATTCAGCTTTCACAGCAAGAACCTGGGTCTGGCAGACCCTGCTCTGAAGTGCTAACTGCTACGCCACACAGGCTGTGGTATTGCCTGGTATCACAACTGAACTCCAGACAACAGATCTCTCTCTCCCCTGGGAGAAAATAACTAGATAGAGAGGGTCAACTCTATGTCATTCTATTCAGCTGAGGCTCTCCCCTCCACAAACTCTGGCTTCCATAGACTCCACCACAAAATCTCCAGGAATTTCCCAACCTGGAGCTGGCAGCTCTAGTCAGGACTGGCCCCAATTAGTTCCTCACAAAGGCCAAAGTAGGCCTGGAAAGGGCCTCCTCTCCCCACCTTTTTACTGACAGAACCAAGTTTGGTTGCCTAGCAATAGCCACTGAAGGGAAAGTAAGCCACACAGCAGGAGGATAAGAGAAAGGTTTGATGGCTGCTGGCCCACCTCAGTAGTCAGCCAGCCAGCCGTGGAGGGGGCAAGCAGGAGAAGTGTCTTTGTCAGGAAAGACAGCTGTTTTGGTAGTTTACTCCGACAGGGAACAGTGGCCAGGCTGGCAGTGGGTGGGAGAGAGAAGCAGACCCAGCCCCCAGCCAATGGCACACAAGTACTTTTGAGTGGCAGCTGACAGGCCAATGGCTGATGTAGCACACAGCTCAGTCAATGGGAGAGCCAGAAAGTGCCAATACTTTGGGCTTTTTATATATATATATATATATATATATATATATATATATATATATATATATATATATATATATATAGGATATTGCTTATTGTCACAATATTTCTTTCTTGATTGGGGACACCAAAAATGTTCAGCTTATTGAAATTTAAATAATTTTGTGGAAAAACACTTTTAAAAACCCCATAGCCATCTCTAAATAGAGCTCTGCTGTAAGCTGAAGTAATGTGTCATATCTAGTCCTGTTCTCTGCTGATGCATTAAGTGGGCTAATCTGTTGAGTTAAGGTAAAACTACAATAGCGGTTCAACTTGATGGTATTTTCTTCCCTTCCCTATCTACAATTGTTTTTGATTAAATAAGATATTCATTTTTATTAAATCAGACATAATTAAGACACTAAGGATTGCTTTGTACTTACTCGATGAGCTCTGACCACTATTAAGACTATACAGACTGTCCATGGAGTCACTGGCTTTCAGAGATGCTTTCTCAGTGTTTGATCCTCCTCCAGGGTCACTGTCTCTATTAGAGCCAGAATCCTCTTTTCCTTCCTCATTCTTTAAGGGAAAAGAGTAGGTTAACATTAAAAAAAAATTGATTAATACACTTTTCACTGAATGAGTATGCATTATCGAAGTAGGCTAGCAGTTTCCAAAGATATGTTAATTCAATTCACATCCTGTTCTTAAACTGGACCAGATTCATTAAAACACCCATGGCTTCCAGGAAATAGGGATGCTGCTGAATTCCATCCAAAAAATATTCAGGGGCAAATTTAAGATTGGAACTATGGAGGAACTGAACTGGTATGAAACCTGGACTTAAAAGCATTCCTGGAAGTTCTGCTGTGTATTCCAAAGACTTCCATATTGAGGCTAACATGAAGTGAATGGCATTCTGTTGTATTAGAACAGAGTTTGAGTCTGGTGGCACCTTTAAGACCAACAAAATTTTTGTCAAGGTATAAGTTTTTGTGGGCGCATACACGTCTACCTAAAATGTTCTATACATCTGATGAAACATTGGAATCCACTGAATTCTAGCAAATTTGCCAGCAGAATTAGGAAGTCTGGAAACAATTCTTATGTGGGACAGAAGATTCTTTGCCCCATACCCTGAGAATCACTGGATGGGATCTGATAATATTAAGTGATGACACACATTGACCAGCAGAGGCAGTACTTCTGCCAATATTAAGCAATGTACCACACGGTATTTGTGAACATGTGTAGTCACTAATCATGGGGCTTTGAAGAGATGAACTATTTACCACACTAAAAATCAAGTGTGGTGAACTATTTGTCACATACACACAATAAAACGTAGAGTTGAGCTGTTAGTGCCAGATTATTGCTTTTCATCTCCAGTTTGCATGGGCAGTAGTTACCACAAGAAGGAATGCACAGAAATCTTAGAAGAAGCCATCAAGTGTGGAGGCCAGCTGGCTGCCTAAGGTGGGTCCCCAGCCCTGTCTCAAGACCAATGCCTGAGACTTACCAACTATGTGTATGGATTCTCTCTCTCTCTCTTTTTTTAAATAGATTTTATTGAGAATTTTTTTAGAACCAAAAGATAAAAACTAACAAAGACTTAGAAATACAAAGCTGAAAGGGGGGGGAAGCAATAAAGAAGTAAAAAAAGATAGGGAAAATATAAAGAAATATAAAGAAGTGACTTCTGATTTTCTCTACGACAAATGCACATAAAATTACAAACTTAACACATGTCAACACGAAGCCTTAGTAAATTAGGTTACTTAATTTTTAAATTTCAATTGAAATGGATTTTAAAATCCCACGTGACTACTGACTGATATCCTATTTACAACAATGGAGCCTTATTTGACTAAATAATGTTTCCACTTGCAATCATAAAGTCACAAGCTTAATAGGGCAGTAATAATGTTTCATTTAATGATATGGAAAGTCTCTAAACAGCTGGAGAAATTAAAATAATGTAGAAATATGTAAAACTGAATTCCTTCACACAGAGTCATATGAGAAGATCTCTGGTTCAGTTTAAAGGGTGGATGGGGAAAGAATGGGACGGCAGAGATCACTGTGGGACTACAGAATATCATCCAGCTCTACTTTATTCAAACTGCAAAGTAATATATCTATAATACAGCATGTTAACATCTATGGAAAGTGATTGGCTTATAATCATACTATGGATCCTTTATTGATTTACTGTGTGTACTTTTGTTCTTTATTTAGATTTCCCCCCAAACATTATTTTTCTGCAGTGAAATTTGCCTGGTAGTACTAATGAGACTTGCCTGATACTATTCCCCATCTGGAGCACTTTAATCTGCAGTTAAGAGATACCTTGTGTATAATCAAGGTTTCTAGCATTTAGACCTGTCTTTAGACCTAACATAGACAGCCTGTCCACGAAGTGTACCTAGGCAATTGCCTAGGGCGCTAGTCTGTCCCAGAGCTGGAGGGATGCCAAGCGAGCCTTCCCGCAGCATAGCAGGATCAGACACTACAGAGAGGCACCCAGGGAGTGGGAGGGGCCTTCCTCCAGCCTCAGGTCCCAGGCAGGATCAGGAGGAAACCAAGGGTGCATGTGAAGTTCTCCTCCTTCCTACTATTCTCCTCTGTCCTCCACCCAGCTTGCTGCTAGGGCTTTTATATCAGGGTCTCTTGGTGTACCTGTCCACTAGAACTTGACAGCCTCTCATAATGGGGTCCTCATCTATGAGAAGGTAGAGGGGAGGGTGGCAGCTTATCCCTGGCCAAGGAAGGATATGCCAGCCTTTCAGCAGGTGGAAGCACCACCCCTGCTGCCTTGAGCAGGGCCCCATGTGGCCAACTTGGAAGCATGCCTGCCAGCCCCAGCCACTTGCCTGTCACTTCTGCCCCTTCCCAAGGGGGAGGGATGACCAAGAGCAGTTGTGGAGGACCAGTAGGACATCACACCTCTGTCCCTTCCTAAGGTGGGTCCTGTGGTGTCTGGGGTATTTTGATTTAGCCTTGAACACTGATGGGGCACTGTGGGGACTAGTGGAGCCCTGTGGTCAGTCACAGACCAGCCCTAATGAGGGTGACCTGATGGGGGAGGCTTCTCCATGGCACGGGGAGTGGAAGCAATCTAGGGCACCAAAAATCCTTGGGCCAGCCATGAGGCTTATTCTTGGATTTGAACAGGAATTCACATTGTTTATGGAACAAAAAGAATGTGCCATCAAGTCACAGCCAACTCATGGCTACTCCATCCATGGGGTGTTCTGGGCAAGAGACAAGCAGACAGGGCTTGCCAGTGCCTTCACCCATGTAGCAACTGTAGTCTTCCTTAGCGGTCTTCCATCCAAGCATCTATCATGGCCATCCCTGTTTAGCTCTGTTTAACTCTGATGAATGAAGCTAGGCTATTCAGGCTACTATTTTTGGACTATTTATTCAGGCTGTTTATGGAATGGTGAATCAAAGGCTTTCTGAACATCCTCAGAGGTATATATTCTTTGAATAGTGGCTTGTCACTGCTAATTAAAAAAAATCCAGAGTTGAGGAAAACTGACCATTTTTCTGCTCTTACCCCCCACTCCCCCATTGTCTCACATAGTCCTGGAGAAAGTTCCTTACTGCAAACAGAGGAGTCAAGCCCAGAACAGTATAGGTCTCGCTTGTGACCCATAAATATAACCACTCTGGTTATACTAGTAAATGGCTTTTCAAAACGGGTAGATATTATAAACAGCTATAATACTGTCCTATCTTTGCCATGCATCACTGTGTAAGCTAAAGAATTAAGTAATCACTTCATAATAAAAGGGGAAATAAAGGGAAGCAATTTCCTCATAGTGTTTCATTATTACAAGGAAAGATGACATGCACACTGATCAAGAGATAATGTGCACCACTTGGAAGGTTAGAGTGAATTCACAAGAATATATCACTGGCCTTGGAAAGTGAACAAAGGTAATTAAACATCTGTTCCGCTGGGTGGAGAAGGTCCAGAAGCTAACTATCATTTGAGAACTCATACACAACACATTGATTTGACATTGAAGACAGTGCATCATAGGGATTTGTTGTAGTACCTTAAAGACTAACACATTTATTGGGGCATAACATGTCATGAGCCACAGCACATTTCCTCAGATGTATGATGCCAATCCAAATGCCATGCAAAAACATGGCTTAATTAAACTAAATGGTTAGTGTGATTATCTGAATGTGGGTCACTACACTAGCTATGGCTGGTTAGGATATGTCAAACTAAGATCTGAAGCTGTGATTGGAAGTTGGTTTCACATGATGTATGAATGTGGACGTCTCTTAATTTTGTGATGACCTTGCCTTAGTGCAGGAAAGGTGGAGGAAAGAGTGAAGGTGACAAACACAGCATTTGTTCAGGTGGTTGTTGCATTATTGTGCAGAAAACACACACAAATCAAAGAGTAATCTGCTCAAGCCAAGAGGGATTGGTTTGTGTGTGTGAGAGAGAGAGACACAGAGAGAGAGACAGAGAGAGAGAGAGAGAGAGAGAGAGAGAGAGAGAGAGAGAGAGAGAGAGAGAGAGAGAGAGAGAGAGAGAGAGAGAGAGATGCTAGCCAGAGCTGGCAACCCACCTAGAGGAGCTGGGAGACGAGGACATGAATGCTGGTGCACAAAGTCATTTCCGGTGAAAGAACCAAAAGTGATGTCATGATGTCACAGCAATGCTTTTGGATTTACTCAACTCCTACAGCATTGTCCTGACATTATGATGTCACTTCCAGTTTAACCAGAATCCTAGAGAATCCTCTGATGTCATGTTATCTCTAGTAGTGTTTCACTGGAAGAGATAAATAAAGTTTTTGTGTGAAATGAAATGTTTATGGTTTAAATCTGCTGTGTGCAAATTTCAAAGAGTAATTCTAGCCACAGAATAAACCCATCCTGACAAATTTTCTCCCAATGTTTGGACAACTGTATATCTTATCTCTTTTTTCTTAGAACAGAAGAACCCTGATCATTTAGACTTCCTTGCATGAAATCATTCCCTCGACAATTTCCTCCTGTCTTACTAACACTTCTAGATTCTATCACTTTTTTGAAATAAAGAGAGCAAATAGGGTAAGAGGGTTGAATAATCCATGTACTTATTCAGGGAATTATTATATATTCTGTCCCCTGGGGAAAAGAAACCTCAGATTCTTTGCTTTTTCAAGACTTAGTGCCCTAAGTTGACATTTACAGAAGCTATACACTGTGACTTCACAATCTTTTTCACTGGCAATAATAGCTTATTCAATACCTAACAATGTAAAAGTAGAATTGAGTTATTTTCACAAGGTGAATTTCTTTGCTTTAATGAACGTTCAGCTGCTATTTTGTTTCCCATTCTATGAGATCTTTTTGTAATTTTTCAGTCTACTTTAATGCTTCCCCTAAATTCTTCCACTTTACTTTTTACATCCATTCCCAGTTCATGAATGATTTTCTTAAAAGTCCCAATACCACTCATTTGACCATTCTGCTGAAGGCACCATCAAGCTGAAAGAACATGTCAATCATGTATACGCCTACCCTATATTCAGCATTAAATTTGAACTAGTGCTCAACCTTAACATCTGTTTATAAGGCAAACTTTGTCCCAGAACAAATGGAGTAATATTAATGAACAGTTCCTCTGAATATTACATTCCTTTCCCCATTCAGGGCAGAACTTCATGTTACATGGAAAGATGGATAATGACATTCTGAAGGCTATGGGATGGAGGGGGCATCTAAGCAGAAAAGCAATAGGGACAAAAACACTCCACCTTTCCCTTCTTTCCATTTGTCCAAACAGCTTCATTTCCCAGCTTGTGGGGGGGGGAGCAAGGGAGACAAAAGCTGAGGGAGGGGATCTGGAGCAGAGAAGCAGTGGACAAGAAAAGGGATAAGCACATTTCCCCCAGGAAAGGCAGTCACTGGATTTTGTTACATTTGTAAGTTGTAGTTCAGTCCTGAAACTCAGGCAAGAATTTCTGGGTCAGAAAGCAGGAATTCTAAGTTTCAGTTGCCTGTCCATTTGGAAATAAATCATTGCTTTCCTGTCATAAAATCAACTGCAGAATTATATTTATTTCAATGTCCCAACAACTTCACTAAAAAAAAAAAAGATCTGGTGAAAGGATCTTGCCAAAAGATGCCTGAAAGTCCACCATGCCCAACATCAAAGTGGACCAAACAGTGGATGAACATAACGCAGAACACGATGGAACATATAACTTTTTCCTAAATTTGTACAGGATGTTGCAGCCAGGATGTTGACTGGAGTGGGTTGTAGGGTGGTCTGTATTCTAGTCTTGGCTCATCTACACTGGCTCCCAGTTTCCTTCAGAGCCCAATTCATAGTGCTGGTGTTGATCTTTAAAGCCCTATATGCCTTGGGACCAGCATACCTGAACCCCTACTCCCATACAAGCCTATCAGACTGCTAAGGTCATCTTTTGAGGCTGTGATTTGGGGGCTCGCAACTTCTGAGAGTAGGCAGGTGGCAATCCAAGAGAGGGTGTTCTTAGCAGTGGCACCACAACCTGGAACTCTCTCCCCAAGGATATTAATCTATCCCTTCATGTTACTGTCCTCTATCAGCGGAAGAAGACATTTTTGTTTCATATTGTGTTCCCTCAATAGTTTCTCCCTCCTGCCATATGTTTTAATTACTGTTTTATGTTTTAATATGTATTTTAGTTATTGTTTTATGATGTTTTTATAATTTTTTTCTTTTTAATGTTAGCCGCCTTGGTAGGGTTTCCAGCTCTTGATTGGGAAATACCTGGAGATTTTGGGTGGAGCCTGAAGAGGGCAGGGTTTGTGCAGGGTTTGGACCTCAGCAGGAGTCCACCCTTCAAAACAACCATTTTCTCCAGGGGAAATGTCTGGAAATCAACTGTAATACTGTGAAGTCTCCAGGCCCCATCTGGCAACCCTATGCATTGGTGGGCCTGAATAGATAGAAAGGCAGCATACAGATTTTGTGCATAAATAGCTTTGCCCTTGTTCACATGGTTCCTGATAATCTTAGAAACTGAACTGTACTATAAGCCTTGAGTCCAGTGGCACCTTTAAGACTCACAAAGTTTTATTAAAGTGCACACACACTTCTTCAGATACATTGAAATGGAAGTTACCAGTCCGTACATATAGGCAGAGGATATCTGAAGAATGTATCTGAATGTGTGTGTGCACACGAAAGTTTATACCTTGAATAAAACTTAAAGGGCATAAGGGTGCCACTGGACTCAAACTTTGTTCTGCTGCTTCAGACCAACACAGCTACCCACCTAGATCTATACTATAAGTCAATAGCTAAAGAACTGGTTGTTTGGCTCAAATTAATATTTGTCTTTCAACTTGGCTAGCAGGTTGACAAAAGAAATCCAGAGAAATAAAGAAGCTAAGGGCAGAAAGCCCAGAGATAAGAAGGCTGAAGGTTCAGACTGGGCAATGAAGAAAAATGAAGGAAGCTAGAGGAAAACAGCAGAGGAGATAGGGACCAACAACAGGGAAAGATGACAGCTGGGTTACAAATAGGCCTATATGAAGCCAAACTCCCCTCTTCCCTCACATATAACAAACATTTCTGGCTCATCACAGCAGCCTTCATTGCCACATGTGATACAAATGTCACACCATGTAAATGCTTTCCTTTACAAAATTCATGCTTTCTCTAACATTGCTATTGAAACATTTAACCCAGTGTGTTCTTGACATGCAGAGTGTAGTACTAACAATACACAACAGAAGTGAACTCTGATACACCATGCCCTGATGCCTTTATTCACAGAGTGGGGAACCTTGGAGGTCATGAGTGCACAGTCACTGGAAGAGATCTGCTATTGTCTCCCAAAGACTGCTCAGTTTTGGCCCTTAAAATCAATGGCAAGAGAAGTCCTATTAGTCTTCTCTTGGTCTCTCTTCTCCCTCCCCACCATATGCAGTCCACCAGTTTGGATATAGAAGCACCTTCCATCCCTCTCATCCACTCTATCATATGAGTCTCCCTGAGTTACCAACCACTCTGAGCCACAACCCAGACAGTGCAAGTCATACTGATTACTCAACAGCAACCGCAAGGATATCTTACCTCATAATGAACTGCAAAAGAAGAATTTTAGGAGTCCTGAAATTTAAGGTAGATTCCTGTTTTGATACTAGTAACATATGGAGCTCTTTTATACAATCAAGGGCTGTGGCAAGGGAAACATTCCTGCTAAAACAACATCTTGAATGTTTATTCACTGAAGTTCAAAGATGCTTACATCCTATAATGGGATGTACACTTAGCTGAGTGGATCTCTACATACACATCCAGCCAAACGGATGGCAAAGGGAGTATGAGTGGGTGGATAGAGAAAGCCTCGTTCAATGAGCCTGAATTCACAGCTTGTTCTATATCTCTGTTTTGAAGAACTTCTCTAATGTTTGTTGCTGTGACATAGTGACTGCTCTCCTTAAGGTACAGAAGTTGCACACAGCTGACTATGATGCAATGGAACAGTTTATAGAGTAGAACTCTGCAGAAAGCAAGCAGTAAACACACACACACGGGCATAAAAGAATTTAGCCATATGTTTACCATTTCCTCTGAAAGTGCCTTGATGTACTTTTTCCCCATCTTTTTTTTCATGGTCATGGAAATTGCCCGCATTTTCTTCCCAAGGCTTCCTCCATTATGTGTGATTTTATTTTGTCCTGGTTCTCCACCATCACCTGCAGCCTCTACTTCACAAATCTATGGTTTTAAAGAAAAATAGAAACTTGCGAAAAGAATACAAGAAATAAAAAGTCAGGATATAGTGTGTTCAGGGGCAGCTTAATCCTAACATTTACATGGTCAAATGACACGGCCCATAGAATGCTTGGCCAGCTACTCTTTTCTAATTCAGATTGTAGTTTGTTTATAGCAGGTGAATTATGAAAGCTCTATTGTAGCCCTACTTTGTGTTTGGGCATGCCATTGCAGTCTTCCAAAATCATGAACATTCCATGGATCACAAACAATGTTACAACCAGCTATTAGGTCACCATGTTGTTCATACAAAATCAGTCAATATGGCATTCTCTATGCCAGAACAGTTGGAAGAAACATTACACTTGTTCAGTAAGAGCAATTAGATCTTGGAGTTACTCCTCCACCCCCCGCAACCAATCATGAGCTGGGAACTGTTGTTTTTACAGAAGTCAAGAGAACATCGTGTAAAAGAAGTAGATGGTGCAATATACAAACCTCCAATGAATCATCTGGTTTTGATGACGATGGATGTCTGCTGTGGTCAAAGTTTCCAAAGCTGCTTGCTCGCTATTGAAAAAGAACATTTGTTTATACATATAATCTCATAAATCGTTTTACTTTAAAAAGCCATTTGCTTCCAAGTTATTAGAACTGTACTAAGTGTTCTTTACAGATGGTATGGAAATTACTAGGAGGAACATTTATTAATGTTTGTCATGTATTTGGGGACTATAATGATAAAAGTCCTGGCTGAAGCAAACAGAACTTTGCAGATTTGGAAATTAAGAGTCACCATCTTGCCACACTCATCCCAACAGAAGGATTCACTGTTAATACCATATGGCTTCAATCCATACTGTAAAGGGCTACAAACAAAACTGGTAGGTTTAACTGACTCAGACAACAACTATCAGTCATGTTTTTAATTGTCTATACACCTGCATTGCACATATTTGCTTAATATCCCTAATATGTAACAAAGTGCTTTTAACTAAGATTGGAGAATCATTCATTGTATCCAAGTTTCTTTTCTTGACTGTATTTTCACATCAACTCTGTGGGTACTGAAAGAGCCACATATTAACACACTTTCATTTCTGACTATTGTGCAAGACAATGTGTTCCAGCAGTGGTGATTTGAAGAACAGTGTTCATGCAATTGACACAAAGGGCCGAACTAGACGTGACAGTGTATACAGATCCGGTGTGCTCTGGCTCCAAAAGACCCATATATATATATATATGAATCTTTTTGTAGCAGGCATTCCTTTGCATATTAGGTTACACACCCCTAATGTAGCCAATCCTCCAAGAGCTTATAGAGTTCTTCTTACAGAGGCTACTGTAAACTATTGGAGGATTGGCTACATTAGGGGTGTGTCACCTAATATGCAAAGGAGTTCCTGCTACAAAAAGAGCCCTCAGGGGCTGTTTCTAGGCAACCACAGAAATATTGCCAGCTTTCAAGCCTTGGTTTCTGTCAGTAAAGGAGGGTAACAAAAATGAGGAACATGCATATTGGATGTAGGATATACTTTGGGGTAGCAGTGTGTATGAACAAGATATTGGGGTATGGGTGGAATGTAAATTAAATATGAGCAGCCTGTGTGATGCAGCAACAAAAAAGACTAATTTGATCTTGGGGTGTATCAACAGAGACATAACATCCAAAGCACAAGATGTCATAGTCCAGCTGTACACTGCATTGGTCATGCCACACCTGGCGAATTGTGTGCAGTTCCAGAGGCCTCACTTCAAAAAGGATGTGGACAGAATGAAGCGGGTGGAGAGGAGAGTGACAAAGATGACTGGGGGCCTGGAGAACAAGCCCTATGAGGAAAAGTTGAGGGACTTGGGAATATTAAGACTAGAGAAGAGGAAGCTGAGGGGGGACATGATCGCTGTCTTTAAATATTTGAAGGGCTGTTACTTAGAGGAGGGCAGGGAGCCATTCCTGTTGGCAGCAGAGGATAGGACTCACAATCATGGGTTTAAAATGAAGGTTAGAAGGTACTGGCTGGATATTAGGAAAATCCTTTTTTACAGTAAGAATTGTGCAACAGTGGAATCAGCTGCCTAGGGAGGTGGTGAGCTCCCCCTCACTGGCAGTCTTTAAGCAGCATCTAGACAAGTACTTGTCAGGGATACTGTAGGCTGATCTTGCATTGAGCAGGGGGTTGAACTAGATGGCCTGTATGGCCCTTCCAACTCTGGGATTCTATGATTCTATGACAGGGTCCTTTCCAAGGCTGTTTTGGCCTTTGTGGGAGGACTAATAGGCAACAACCACTGGATGACTTGATAGCTCATGAATTGCATCTCAGCCAGACCACGTTGTTCAACAGCAGCCACCCCATGAAAGCCAGTGTGACATAGTGGTTAGAGTTTCAGACTAGGATCCGGAAGATGCAGGTTTGAATCACCCGTCTGCCATGGTGCTCAGTAGGTGACCTTGGACCAGGTGCACACACACTCAACCTACCTCACAAGGTTGGTGGAGGAGAGAGAATGAGGCAGGGGTCTTTTTTTGGGGGGGAGTGCACCGAAGCACAGCTCCAGGAGCTCAGGAGCCAAGCCCCACCCCCAGCCGGGGTCCTGGGGAGTCTTTCAGGCAGCCGAATGTCAATTTCAGCTCCATTATATCCTATGGGCCATTGAAGTCAATGGTGAAAACATAGGGTATATTTTGGGAGCTGGAGGGGAGAGGGTTTGAGGGAGAGGCTCCAAACTCACAGGGTAGCTGATGGAGCCTCTCCCCAAGATACCCACCAGGTTTCAAGAACATTGGACCAGGGTGTCCAATTCTATGGGCCCCCAAACAGGTTGCCCCCATTCCCTCCATTGTTCTCTATGGTGGGGAAAAAGTTACTTTTTCCCACCATAGAGAACAATGGAGGGAATAGGAGCAACCTGTTTGGGGGCCCATAGAATTGGATCCCCTGGTCCAATGTTCTTGAAACCTGGTGGGTATCTTGGGGAGAGGCTCCATCAGCTACCCTGTGAGTTTGGAGCCTCTCCCTCAAACCCCCTCCCCTCCAGCCCCCAGAATATATCCTATGTTTTCACCATTGACTTCAATGGCCCATAGGATATAATGGGGCTGAATTGCTGCTGAATTTCTTTCATTCCCTCCTTTCCTTCTCTCTTTTTCCTCTTTCCCTCCTTCTTCTCTTCTCGCTTTCTTTCTTTCCCACATTCTTCTCTTCTCTTTTTTCCTCCTTTCCCTGTTTCCTTCCTTCTTCCCTCTCTTTTTTCCCTCCCCTCCCCTTTCCTTCTCTTTCTTTCCCTCTTTCCTTCCTTCTTTCCTTCTCTCTACTCTCTCTCTTTCCTTCCCTCTTTTCTCCTTCTGTGGCCCAACTCTCATGAGAAGGAGTTTAAACTTTAACCCCCTTCTCTCTTAGCTCCCCCACACAGACCAGCTGGGGAAGGGAAGGGGAGGCTTTTGAAGATGCCTCCCCCCCTTTTGCTTCCCCTTCTGACATCACTCCCGGTGATGTCAGGGGGCGTGGCATATGCTAATAACCTAATAGCTTGTTAGCATACCATATGCTAATGAGCTCCTGCAGCTGTTTTTCTACGAAAAGACCCCTGGAATGAGGTAAGCTATTTTGGGGGCTCATAGTTGATTATTGGGAACAGATAAAAGGTAGATTGATGGATGGGAAAGAGAGAGGGCAGTAGGGAAATGTGATCATGTCGGGCTGCCAGTAGCAAATAGTATGGTGGGAATACAGGTGATAATGAGGGATACCCTTCAAGTTCTTCTCCGTTCCCTGCTGTGTAATTGGGACTGGCCCGGTGGCCACCAGCATCACACAGCTGAGCATGGCCCAGCCTGGTGGCCAGAACCACACACAGTTTTCCCAGAAAGAGGAGGCCAAAGGGAGGGAAGGAGGAAAAGCTGACAATAGGGGGACAAATATAAGTATGTTGGCAGGTGGGCGAGAAGGTCAGAAAGAAGCAGGAACAGGGAAATAGTGGGTAAGGGAAAATTCAGATGCCTCCTGTGAGTCTCTGTGGGTCCCTTGCTTGTATTATCTAGTTCTGAACATGACTTGTAGAGTGTGAATTGCAAAATCCACAGAATAGACCCAGGTACAGACAAGGGTCATTTTTCCAGAAACCCAGGAAAACTGCCAGGTTTGCAGAAAAATCATAAACTTTTTTTTAAAATGGGAGGAGGGTGTTACAAGAACCTCCAAAATGGAGACTTGTCGTCTGTACTTGCCATTCTGGGCAGCTGCAAAGTGGCCACTGGTGGTGGAGGAGCAAGGACAGATAAGCTAGTAGGCAAGAAGAAAGGACTGGTAAGTGAGGCCAGACCTAAAGGGGCCAACGCATGCCAGAAAAGCACCCATTTAATCAAGAAAACAGCAGCTGGAAAGAGAAAGAGGCAGCACTCCTTGTATCTGGAAGGAAATGCAGCTACTCATTTCTCTTTTCCCAAATTCCATCCCTATGCAGGAGAAAAGGAAGGCAAGTAGCAGTGAGTAGCCAAGAAAAGGAGAATGTGCTATTGCTGTGGCTTTCTCTTTTCTTGCTTCCCCACTGGCTGACCCAATCCTTTCCAGATAGAAAAAGTGTCCAAATGGCAAGAAGTAGCAGGAGGTCCCCCCAAGATCCTTGTGTCTTGTAAGTCACAAATTTACTACCCATATTAGGTCTCATATCTTTTACACTCATTTGTAAATAAAAATGGTTGTTGCCAGAGTAATAGGCAGGCTATGAATGGTCTAAATTTATCATATGCAGAATAATCCTGAGAATTTCAGATCTCTTGAATATTCTGTTTTTATAGCTTGCTTTAATCTTAAGGTTCAGGAAGAGTAGCAATAATTTCTCATATGGATCTGTAAACCCATCTAATCTTACTAGTGAGTATATACCACTGAACTCAATAGGACTGACCTCTGAGTTGATATGTTTAGGATTACATTGCTGCCCATTGTTCCCAAAATCCTTTAGGCTTGATAAATATTTCTATTTGAAATTGAAACTGAGGTTTAGAGAAAGAGCCCAGTTCAAACTTACAGCTAGAGGCATGATACCTTCTTCGTGGTAGTGATCACTCATGTTCTTACAGTAAAAATCTAAATACAGGAACTGTGTGGGTTGGGCCAATAACAGGGGCCTATTCTACTAAATCGTCATCTGACCAGTGTTCCCTCTAAGCAGTGGAGTCTTGTGAGCAAAAATTCTACTTTGTGAGCTGCTGGCATTAAAGCTGTGAGCGAGCAATTTGGCTACTGCATAAATTAATTTGTTCTGGAACCATCCTTCCTGAGCTAAGCCAAAAATGTGTGAGCTGGAGGCTAAAAAACTTTGAGCTAGCTCACACTAATTCAGCTTAGAGGGAACACTGCATCTGACTGAAACAGAGATAAATAATTGGCCAAGAAGGATCTGAGCAACTGGCCCCAATCAGCTCCCCTGTAGTTGATTACTGTAGCAGGTAGAACTGTGACCCAGGCCTAACAGCCTAGGGTTGCCAGCTCTGGCTTGGGGCATTCCTGGAGATTTGGGGATAGAGCCTGGGGAGGGCAGAGCTTTCATTGGAGAGCAAGCGCTACCGAGAGTGCTATAGAGTCTGCTCTCCAAAGTAGCCATTCCTCCAGAAATTGATCTCTGCAGTTTGGAGATCAGTTATAATAATTTCAGGAGATCTCCAGCCCCCTCCTGAAAGCTGGCAATCCTAGCTAAGACTGCAGTCCAAACTACGTTTATATGGAAGTAAGCTTTCCTGAAATCAATTGGATTTTCTTTCAAGTAGATATTACAGTTTAGGGTGTATGTTTGCAATTTACATCCTTTTTTAATTATTGGTTCCCTTAATTGAATGTATTCCAGCAGAGTATTTTTATTGGCTAACTGTTAACCTTTTTTCTTTATATAAAAAAGCTAATGAGAACTGATTAAAGAGGCCTTTAGCCTGTACAGTTAACATTTTATTTAAAGATTTCCTATATTAACTCGATGAACAATATCCTGACAAGTGACAAGGGGCAGCTCAATAGTGTGATATAACACACAGCCCTGAGGATTATGGGTCTATCAAGTAAGATTAACACCTTTTGCTGACTTTTCATTCTTTCTGAATGTGCCCCACAGCATTGTGGATAGATGGAAGAGAAGGAAGGACAACAGACGGCTGGAATTCATAACAATGCCAGTTAATTTGGAAGCAGGCTTAGGGCAAGATACAAATTTAACATCCAGCACCTTTCTGTAACATTTCATAATTTCAGCAGCCCTATTAGGACTCCCCGTATATTGCTGATGTGCCGGTGAGCCACTGAGGAGCAGAGGGGAAATAATGCTTATCGCTGCTGTTCTCATAAACAGCTGGAGCTCAGGGAAATCAGTTATTCCTTCAGAGCCTCCGAACACTCTTATATCCTCTCTGAACCTTGGGCTCTTGGGCTCTTTTGTCATGTACTTTAGCATTGCTCTGTACTTATTAAACATTAATAAGGACTGCAAGACGGTTTCTACAATTCAAGATAATGGGCTTTGTTCCACAAGACAGCATAAAGCAGAGCTTCTTCAGCAATCCTCAGCCTTAACTTTTTTCCCATTAAGCAATCAATAAAGCTGCCAATTCTTAAAATGCATTCAACCCCTACAACAACAGCATAAGGGGAGAAAACCCACTGAAGAACTGAGTGCCGTGACAGTTTTGCATCTGCTAGTGCATGTCGGCCACCACATTAAGCTTCAGTGGATACCTGCTTGGTGCAGCCATTGGAGTAATGTGCAAACCTTATTTCCAGGTTCAGGAAAGCTTTTAAAGCAAATGCAAGTCTATTGGAAGAGAATGGGCCATTGATTTTGACATGGGTATTCAGTATCCCATAAAATTAAGTGATTCTTTTTGGCAGAATGGCTGCATTAAGCAAATTAACCTCCTTGAACATAAAAATGTGTTGCCAGAGGGAAGGGGCTGCTTGCCCCCATTAAGAAGCAAGAACTAGAGGGCCAAACACTCCCTTTGAGCCTTGACATTTTTTTCCCCTGAGTGGATGATTCACTGGGGCAAGAGGCATAGAGAAACAGACTTCTTGGTCCGTTTGTTTGGGCTCATGGCTTTGGCACAAGTGGAAAAAAGCAACTGTTTGAATATGGGATAGACTCATATTTTTTCCAGGATTTCTTTCTTCTTCTTCTACCTACAGCTCAATTCATACATGCAGCCTCATTTATATGGGCCAAATTATACATTTTTCTGTGACTGCATTTACTCCATAGATGTAGCATAGCATCAACTCAATAATTTAATAGAGGCGTTGTCTTCAATTTGATAGGAGGGGAATTCACACAATGGATTTTTAGAATATGCTCTCCTAGGTGCATTCTTATTTGATCTCACACCCTCTGGAATCCATCCTAATCAGAGTAGATCCAATACTGCTTCATTCCCTGCCACACTGCTCTTTGTAGCCTTTCTAACTATACCTACTCTCATGGGTCTTTTGGGGGGTGAGCGCACTGGAGCATAGCTCCGGCAGCTTCAGAAGGCAGAAAGAGTCCCACATGTCAGTATCGGCCAGCCGAATGTCAATTTCAGCCCCATTATATCCTATGGGCCATTGAAGTCAATGGCAAAAACATAGGGTATATTCCGGGGGCTGGAGAGGAGGGGGTTTGAGGAAGAGGCTCCAAACTCACAGGGTAGCTGTTGGAGCCTCTATCCAAGATACCCACCATGTTTCAAGAACATTGGACCAGGGGGTCCAATTCTATGGGCCCCCAAACAGGTTGCCCCCATTCCCTCCATTGTTCCCTCCATTGTTTTTCCCATGGTGCTGTTAGTGGCTCTGGGGGCAAGGGGGTTGGAGGGAGAGGCTCCAAATTTTCAGGGTAGCTTCAGGAGCCTCTCCCCACATACACCCCCAAGTCTCAAAGCAATTGGACCAATGGGCCTAATTCTATGGGCACCCAAACAGGTTACCCCCTTTACCTCCATTGTTTCCAATGGGGAAACCCAGCCAGCAGCACTTAAGGCAGGCAAGCAGGCAGTCACCCAGCAGTCAGACTCTCCCAGAGAATCTCAGGGAAAATGAACTGTCTTGGGAGGTGCTTGTTTGCCATGAGAACAATTGGCACACTCCAGAACAAGTGGCACTGTGGCAGTGCAAGCATGCCACAGTGCCACACAGAAACCCCAAAAGACCAAAAGGGACATCTAGTGAGAAGGGTTTTAAACTTTAAACCCGTTCTCTCTTCACTCCCCCACCCAGGCCAGCTGGGGAAGGGAAGGGGAGACGTTCGAAGATGCCTACCCCCTTTTGCTTCCCCTTCTGACATCACTTCTGGTGATCACTTCTGACATCACTTCTGACATCACATATGCTAATAGCCTAGTAGCTCATTAGCATACTATATGCTAATGAGCTCCTGCAGCTCTTTTTCTATGAAAAGACCCCTGCCTACTCTACTATCACTTTGCACAGCCACTGCCAATAACTTGGTATAAAACTGATGGCAGAGTCAGTTCCTGGAAATGGTGTCACAAGGATGGAGACCTTGGCATTGGCTTGGGAATCTTCCACTGGTCTGCCTGTATCACATGACTCTAGCATTCAAGCACTACCAGGATAAGGTGGAAACTGGAAGCATGGTGTATTCATAACACATGAAGTGGCTTTTTACTGGAAATGCCAGGGATTGAACTTGGCACCTTGTATATGCAAAGTGATGCCACTAAGTTGTGAATTCACAGGTAGCACTTAAAAGTGTTTTTCATTCCTTTCCCTGTTGCTGGTGTTGTACACATAATAAACAAATTCTCTTGTATCTGGTTTCTGAAACAGCTGATGGTCAAACCAGAAAGCTGATTTACATTATAGTAGCTTTTTGACCTTCTTGTGTTTTACAGTGCATGGTTTTGGTTAGAGGATCAATCACTGTTTCTTTCCCTGGTTGAAAGATAGACGTGTCTGTTGCTTTTATTTGTATCATTTTTCCCCTTCTCCTCCTTCACTTTCACTAAATCCTTTGGGAAATCAACACATAGAACTAAAGCTGTAAATACCTATTAGTTTAGATACTGACATTATTATATTTGCATTTTCAATCCCTGTCTAAATAATCACTAAATCTCCATTACCAGAGGTGGGGGGGGGAGGTGTCTGTAGCTCTCTAGAGGTGCCAGTGCTTCTGGAGAGCTATCCAGAATTCTAGTATCACATTTTTGGGAATTAATAATCAGTTTCTAATAATGGTAAAAAAATAACAACAAAGTAATGAGGCCCAAGGTAGCCATAAGCCATTTCTTGTGTTTAGTTAGATTGTGCTAAGTAAAGAATTATCTGTTTAGCTCATTAACATTTGGTCATTGAAACAGTCCCAGTATGCCTGATCTAACTCTTCTGTCAGCTCAGTTGAAATTAATGTGGGGTGAGTGTGTGCATGTGTGAGAGATCAGTGCTTATTAGATTACACCTGTGGTAAATATTCATTTCAAGTAAAATTGGCTCTCTGCTGTGAACATGCCCAGCATAGGGCTTTGTGGACCACTGAAAACAAAGGATAAATCAGCAGGGGGGCTTTTGCTGAACAGAGGAGATTCATCCACCTGGTTTCACATCATTGGCCTTTATTTGTCCCCAGTGCAAAATCTTTTCTTTATATAGCCATAAACTGTTTCATCACCATAAGTGCTCCTTTGGAACTAGATTACAGTCTTACGATAACTGTTGCAAGACTTTAGTAAAGTAAGCTATTCACATCTCAGATCATCATCATCAGATCATTTTTTCCTTTCTATGTTTTTCTGTTTACACCTTACAAAAATATTTTCGGCTGCATTATGCCAGATCTTCTTGTCATATTAAAATTGTGTATAAGCACCCAGAGGACAATAGAATTATTTGCTTGATCGGAGACAGGGAATACATCCACCTAGGAAAACCCCACAAAAGTAGAATGAACACTTTTAACGGTTCCTTTCCAAATGTCTTTATACCTGCTTGAATATAATGGATATACAGGTATATACAGACCATATAAGTATCAGCAAACTGTAGGTCACCTGTATATAATATTTATATTATATTTGAAAGGTCAAAGATAGCTACATTACCTTAAAATATTTTCATCAAAAAGTGTGGATTGAGAGGCAGAGGAGAGGAAATCTTTAACAAGTTTTTTTACAGCACAGACCTAAGTCTAACAGGCTCAATCCTATGGTTGTGGGAACAAAAGACACTAGGTCCGTGGGATGTCTTTGTTTTCCTTTTCCTTTGCAGCCACACAAACCCTCAGAAAATTCAAAAGTCCCTCCTGAGAGTCAGGGGACTCTCATGAAAAAGGTTTCACAATGTACGTTGCCAGAGTATCAAAATTTGAATGAGGAAGATCCACCTGTACCGGGGGTCTGTTGGCCAGCAACTCCATCCACCCAATCCCCAAAGCAATATTATAAGTTCTTAATGTTATTAATAAATATGTATTGGCAGTATGGCATAAGCCAGACTTACACTACAGGAGACCCTGCAATCACATCTCTTTTGACAGTATACCAGTCTTCATCTATTATTTCATAAAGGATTTTACTGTAGAAATCAATGTCAAGATTTGGCTTCTAAGCCTTACAAATTAACTCCTATGCTTTCATGCTTTTCTCTGTAGCCCAGTGTAACAGAAAAATCCATACCACAAAGCACACTTCTTGTGTGCAGTTGAGGTACACTAGCATTAACAGCTGACTTCACTGTGTTCCATCATAACGGAAGCCTGGCTCAATGCTACTAGGCTAACAACAGCTACTATTTCACGGCACCTCCCCTAGGAAAAATAAAAGCAGCATTTGACACAATCTATCTTCTGTGTATCATACTTTTATCCTTCCTTTCCTCCAGACTCAGGGTAGGCTATATAGTTCTCCCTTCCTGCATTTTAATTAATTAATTAAACGAATAAATAAATTTGATTTATTAGGCTGCCTTTCCCTGCAAGTAGGGCTCAGGGCAGCTTACATCAGATGGCAAATTTTGTCTTTTCAACAGCCCTTGAGGCAGAGATATACTGAATTGCCCAAGGTCATCCAATGAATTTAATGTTTTTGCAGGAATTTGAACTCAGTTCTCTCCAATCCTATCCCCAAATTACAGAGTTCATAATTTGTGCATTTGTATTTCTGAGACAGTACCATCAGTGGCTCAGTACCTTCAATTCAAAGGCAAGTATTTTTTCTCTGAGTTTTTGCATATCTGAGCTGGGAAAGAATTTATTTCATCCTTCTCCTCACCTCCCAACCTCAGCTCCCAGTCAGCTGAGCTAAGTGCCCAGTCAAGTAACTGGAAAGAACAAAGAGACTTCCTGACTCATTAATTCCCTCTTCTTGTCTTGTGGCTCCAGGTCTTAGGTGGAAAGGGAGAGGTCCTATGGGTATGTATCCACAACCCAGTATAACATGCCAGATTTGGAAAAATTTGTGGAATAAAATGGCTAGAGCTTTATTGGTTACAGCTGTAAGAAGCACTGGCATAGCATGCCCCCCCCCCCATATCTGGAGCACTGGCTGGCCTGTGCCAGTCAATGTACCCCATCACACCCAGCTGGCCACCTTGGGTGGAGAATTGCAAGATGGCAGGTTGCAGGAGCCCACACGGACGACTGGCCCTCTGTGGACTCCCTTGGCATCTGCTCATGAGGGTAAGCACTGGCAATCCTGGAGCAGGCTTGCTCCCCTAAGTCCTCACACCAAGTCCCCTTAAGGAGGTCCCCGTATCCAGGAAATGGCATGCAGGCCAATTTCTGTAAACAGATCTGGCCCCATGCTGCTATCACCAAAAGTTCTGACTAGAAACCTTCGGCTGATCAGGCAGCTGGTTCCCTTCCTTGAACACAACGACTTGGCAACAGTGATCCATGTGAGATTTAAATGCTCTGTGGCCAGACAAAGGATGGGGGCAGGAGGTGAGTGGCCAGCCCTTTCTCCTTATAACTGCCCATCCCCAGCCACCTTGGGACTCTATGACTGGTCCCTGGGGGGGATAGGCCTAATTTTCCCATCACTCTATGCCCTGCCCTGCCCCCAGCCTCCAGCCAACTCTCCTCCTCATTCTTGGCAGCACAAAAATCGGGCCATGGCTAAGTTGGGCCCTCCCTGTTTCTACTAGATACTCTAACATTGCTTTGGTAGCACCCAAGATACAAAGTGCTCCTGGGAACCTGACAGACTTTGAGATTACAGTTCCCAGGTGCTTCTAGTGGCCCTGGCAAATGCAAGTTTTAAGAATCCAGGGTGCAGATGGATATGGGGGGAGACTCCCTCCATCTGCTTCTCCTCTTGCGGGCTGTCCTACTGACATTGCTGGGGTTATCAACAGTGCTAGCAGCACTAATGGCAACCAGTGAAGACAGATAAATGGGGTTGATTGTATGGAAGGTTTAGAAATGGTGCTTTTAGAAATTGTGCTTTTTCCTTTTTTAGCAGAATATCTGAGTTTACTGAGACCAATTCCAAAGCATCCTTTGTGAGTGCGGGAGGGGTTGCCCAATTCTATAATACAGAATTTAGCCATCTTAGCCATCTTAGTGCCAATGACCACACATCCTTACACACTTGATACATTAGAGTAACTTGTTCTGATGAGATTGCTATGAATAAGCAGCAGAGCAGAACTAACTTTCTTCCATGGACTGCTACTGTGATTACATCCACAGAAAACACACCCTGCAACTTCACAAGAGTGCATATCCAGAGGACTGAAGCATGCTGATCCATGTGTGATGTAGTGGTTAGTACGTGAGATCCAGGTTAAAATTTCCTCATTCATGAAGATCACTAGTCATTATATATGAGGATCAAGCTAACAGAATAAGTTATTATAAAAATGCAAATATTTATTGTGGTGTACACATTAATAAACGATAAAATAGGTTAAAAGAAATGATCCAAATATCAGACTCTTAAAATTTTTTACACACAGAGCTGAAAGTTTTACATATACAATTGATGGGTATATCTTATGACCCATCAATTGTACATGTAAAACTTTCAGCTCTGTGTAAAAAGTTTTAAGAGTCTGATATTTAGATCATTTCTTTTAACCTATTTTATCTTTTACTAATGTGTACACCATAATAAATATTTATATTTTTATAATAACTTATTTTGTTAGCTTGACCCTCATATATCACAGCCATATTTTGGGTTGAGTTCTCCCCCCCCTTCCCCCTCCCTCGGTTATTACCAATCATTACATACCAGGCTAATTCACACTGCGGGGTGGTTGCAAGGATAATGGGATACAAATTATGAAACACTTTGCACTCCCAAACGTGTTATGAAATGAAATCTCTCCTTATAATAATTATCTTTTGGTTTCATAAGATTCCATGCGCTCCCATTGGCTGTAAAATGCCCTCCCTCTGCCATTGGCCCATCAGCTGCCACTCAAGAGTACTTGCGTGCCATTGGCCAGGTGCTGGGTCTGCTCCTCTTCCCCACCCACTCCCCCTTCAGACAGATTTGCATGTCAGATTTATTGGCAGATAGCTCTCTCTCCTGAGGAAGACTCCTGTGACTCCTGTGAGGGACTGTCCCCTCAGTGGCTGTTGGTGGGCAACCAAGCTTGGTTCTGTGAGTAAAAAAACAAAGGACTTTCAGCATAACCCCCTCCCCCGCCCATAACCCCCTCCCCAATGGCCACTTTCCTGTCAGAATAAATGGGAAAAGGCTCTTTCTCCTGCTTAGCTTCAGCATGGCTGGCTGGCTGGCTAACGAGGTGGGCCAGCAACCATCAAACCATTTTCTTCAACTCCCCGCTATGCGGCTGACTTTCCCCTAGGGTTGCCAATCTCCAGGTGGGACTTTGAGTTCTCCCACTGTTACAATTGACCTCCAGATGACAGAGATCCGTTCCCCGGGAGAAAATGGTTGCTTTGGAGGGTAGACTCTATGGCATTATACCCTGCTGAGTCCTTCCACACACACACCCAAATGCTGCCCTCCACAGGATCCACCCCCCCCAAATCTCCAGGTATTTCCCTAATCAGAGTTGGCACCTGTACTTTCTCCTCTGTCAGTAAAAGGCCCATTCCACACCTTTCCACCTGTTGGCCTTTGGGAGAAAACTCATTGGGCCCAGTCCTGATCAGGTTGCCAACTCCAGGTGGGCAATTCCTGGAGATTTGAGGGATGGAGCCTGGAGAGGGTGAGATTTGAAGAGGGGTGGCACCTCAGACAGGTACGATGCCATAGACTCCACCCTCCAATCCAGCCATTCCCTGACGGGGAACCATTGTTGCCAATCTCCAGGTGGGGGCTGGAGATCACTCAAAATTACAACTGCTCTCTAGGAGGGAGGGGGAGGAGATGGAAAACTAAAGGTAGGTTGATGGTTGGCTGGGAGGGAGATAGGGTTATCAACTCCAGCTTGGAAAATTCCTGGAGATTTGAGGGGTCGAACCTGGAGAGGGTGAGTGTTGAGAAGGGGTGGGACCTCAGACAGGTACAATGCCATAGACTCCACCCTCCAAACCAGCCACTCCCTCCTGGGGAACCACTGTTACCAATCTTGGGGGTGGGCTAGAGATCACTCAAAATTACTACTGCTCTTCAGGTAGCAAAGATCAGTTCCTCTGGAGAAAATGGTGGACTCTGTCATTATACCCTGCTGAGATTGCCACAGCAAATTGTCACTGAGTGCCCAAAGCCGGGGCACTCTCCCGGAGCCTCTTTCTAGAGCCCGTTGTATTTATTTCCACAACAGGCCTTATTCCTAGTTATATAATAAACACAACCAGTTTGCTTTTCACTAGCTGGTTATTGCTAATTGTGCTAAATTTTATTTTGAATTGTGATTTTGAATGTGCACACTGACATATACCAGATTATATATACATAGGGCCATGGCCTTCCTAAAAAGATAACAAAATATACTTAGCACACTCTCAATGCAATTGTAAAAAAATTTACAACTCTCTAAATTCATTGAAGTCAATGGGTTTAAAAGAGCATAACTCTGCTTTGAATTGTATCATCATTCTCAAGTAACTGTGATTGGGAGAATAAAAGGAATACTTGAATAGTAATACTGAGCCACCTAATTGAGACTGGAGAATGGAGAAGCAGCACAATTTAGGAAATAGTCAACCAGTAGCCTTCCACTCCATTACTCTACTGAACTTTGAACTGAACTGAACAGGCCTTTGAGTCATAGCATGGTGTCATTCTGAACTTTTCTAAACTTTTCTAAATTTTGATTCTGAACTTTTAAAAAAACTAATTTTAGGCATGTGCATTCTTTAATGGACTAGTCAAAAAACAAAATGAAAAATCTTGTTCATTACTGTCATTATATTAGCTCATATTAGTATTAATTTTGTAATGCCTTTGCTTCTAATTTAGGGAGGCTTTTTATGGGGTGGGGAGTTCTTCATTTCCACAGTAAAGCGTCCCAATAATTGCTGGCTTGGGGAAGACCTTCTCAGCCCTATAGAAGCAACTTTCCCATAGGTAATATCTCTTGAGACATTTTTGTTCTCTTTGAGACTGAGTGTTTTCATGACCTTGTTAGGGTTGTCAAACTCCTGGGGGCACTTGGAGATCTCCCGCTATTACAATTGATCTCCAGATGACCGAGATCAGTTCTGCTGGAGAAAATGGCTGCTTTGGAGGATGGACTCTATGGCATTATACCCTTTGAGGTTCATCTCAACCCTAAACCCTGCCTTCTCCAGGCTCCACCCCAAAATCTCCATGTGTTTCCCAACCCAGAGCTGGCAACCCTAGTTCTTGTAGATGTATTGCAAACCTTTGATGCATTAAAACCATTACAGTCATCTTCAAGGGTTCTGCTTTGGATGCCTCTCATTATGTGAAGCTAATTGTGGGGTGGTAACACAAGAAAGAACCTTCTTGGTCACAGATTCTGCCCCCAAAGAGATTTGTCTGTCCCCCTCTATCTTGGTCTGCCACCAATAGGTGAAGGCTTTTCTGCTTTGTTTGGTGTTCCCTCACTGACTATCCAGTTAATGTTCACATATCTGTTTTTGAAGCTGGTTTTAATGGACTATTGCAATACCCTGTACTTGGGGCTACCCTTGAAGAGTGTTTGGAGGCTCCAGCTAGTGCAGAATCCTGAGGCTAGACCAGTGGTTAGGGTCAGTTACCAGGGATCATGTAATCCCAATCCTATAGCAATTACACTGGTTTATGATCCACTCCCAAACCCAATTCAAGGTGATTTTTTGGAACATTTATAGCACTACATGACTTGAGACCCAGGTATCTGAAGGACCATCTTCTCCCATTCTTTCCTATCAGGGAACTAAGATCACAGGGAGAGGCCTTCTTGAGTGTCCCTTTTGTCTTCAATCAGAGTGTGATGCAACTTTTTCATTCCTTGATATCATGTTATCCCCTTGTTATGAATCATAATGTCTGTCAACAATTTAATGGATGGAGAAATGAGAGTAAATCTGTTCTAGGAGATAAACATTAGTACTAAATAAAGGCTGTAACCTCTCTGTGTTTCACCTAACTTCTAAACCTGCTTAGTTTCTGGAGATTAATAAATGTTTCAGCCTTCTCCACTATGTTTTACTGCATCCATGCAACAATGCCCTTGACCAATGGCGATGACCAACAGTATACTAATTCTTTGGAAGATTTCTTTTTTAAGTATGGAGAGGGGGAGGGAGGACTTTTACTACTTTTAAATGAATGTTTGAGGCATCATTTTGGTTTACCTGATTAATGTGCACAGCAAACTCAGCCGCTAGAGTTGTAATGTTTCTGCAAGCTTCCCTAAAGCAAGGCTCAGCCATTAATTCAATGGCACATGTCAGCTCAGCAGAACAAGGTCACTCTTCTCCTTCAAGGGGAACCTTTTTAGAAATAATAAAACTGACAGAAAGTTCTTTTTTGCATGCTTTATATCACCTGAGGTTGAGTGCTGCAATGAATATAGTAGAGCATATAAACAATCCCATGCTCAGGCCACAAGCAACCTCCCAGCTTTTTGGAATCTGAAGCTTGTTTGTTTGTTTTTTAAAGTCAATGACAGCTTTATGCAGGGCATACATGCCATATATAATCCTAAATGAGTAAAGAATTAGTAAAAAATGAGTAAATCTTTTCTTCAGGTCTTTGGAGGAGAAAGTTTGGAACCCTAACAAGCACAAATGCTGATGTTGCAGCTTGCCTTCTGCAAGCTGGTGCTTAGGAAAAAAAATGTAGAGAATGGCTTTGTGTTGCTAATTCCACAAGGGTTTCAAACTAGTACAAAGTCAGGAAAATATAGTTCAAATATGATTGGATTGCTCAGACTTCAAAATGTAATTCCAGTGAGGTAGCTGTGCTAGTCTGTTGTAGCAAAACAACACAGAAATACAGTACAAGCTTAAACTGTTGTTAGTATTTAAGGTGCCACTGGACTTCTGTTTTGTTTCAAATGTAACTATAGTTGCCATAGTTGGGTTACCAACTCCAGGTTGGAAAATTTCTGGAGATATGGGGGTGAAGCCTGGGGAGAGCAGGGTTTGTGAAGGGGGAGAATCTTAGCAGGGTATAATGCCATGGAGTTCAGCCTTCAAAGCAGCCATGTTCTCCAGGGAATTGATGTCTGTTGTATGGAGATCAGTTGTCATTCCAGGAGATCTCCAGGTATCACATGGAGATTGGAAACCCTATATAATACAGTGGTTCTCTACATTTTTGCAGTGGTACCCTCTTCTACATTTAACATTTTGGAACCCAGTATGGTAGTGTGCATCTGGAAAGCAAAGGCTGTCAGCTACACTGGTCAGCTGTACCCGTCAGCTCCCAGACCACCAATTGGTTAGGACTGAACTGAGTTCCTGGGAATAAATGGCACCTCAGGGCAAAGGAGGGCAATGAGGTGGGAATGCAAGAGCTCTGCTCTTGCTTCTCCTTTGCCCCCTGATAAAAGCAGGGAACTCCAGAGCATCCTGACCCATCTCAGGCATATGAGCCTTGTGACTCCATTATGAGAGTCACGACAACCCACATTGGGGGCCTTGGCGCACAGTTTGAGAACTATTAGTACTAATTGTTAATACACTGGATTTGTAAATTATTGGAGATTTTCAGGTAGTTGTCTGACAGATCGTCAATACTGGATCATTCTGATCAAGATACTGAAAAGTAACAGCAAAATACAATCAAAGGCTGACCATTACAGAATGTTGCTTGCGTACTGACTGGCCTTTAGGCCTGTACAACCTCATATGAAGATTGGATGAAGTAAAGTCTGAAGCATACAGCCTTTATTAGCAACAATACTGAAGTGACTTGGGTTGTGGTCACACAAGGCATGGGCATATCTGTTATACATATTGGGAAGTGCAGGGGCAAGCTTTGGATTCATGTGCACAAATAACTTTTAATGAGAACTGGGGTTCTTACACTTAAATGCCTACATAAGTAGATCTGGCCTGCACAATCCATCTGCCACAAAGGTATAGTTAGGTAGGTTGTGTGATCATGGACTTCTGCTCAGTCTTCCTGTCTCTGTATGTATCGATGTAGATATAAAAGCCCCAATTCCTATTAAAGGTGTATGTATATTGAGAGAGGGTATATATCTCTGTGGATTATTCCTGCTCTTTGTGTCCAGACACATCACTAGGGGTGTGTGCACAAAAAAAAAAAATCAGTATTTTCCAGGTTTGGTTATACCGAATCCCAAAATTGTCAGTATATACCAATATAGGGATTCAGGAAATAATTGGTATTGATGAATTTATTCAGCTCCATACCTTTCCTTCCCTCTCCAAGTCACACCATAGTACAGCACGCATCAGAGAGAGAAGGGAAGGTAGTCTGTCTCTTTAAATACTTTCCCTTCTCTTCCCGACACACGCGGCCACTACAGGGTGACTCAGGGAGGGAAGGGGAGGTATTTAAAGTTTAAACACCTCCCCTTCCCTCCCTGAGTCATGCTGCAGCAGTGGCACGTGTCATGGAGAGCAGGGGAGGTAGTCGTGCTGCCAAGCTGATCGGTTTCCCTGGGAGGAAGCCATTTAACTCCTCCATTTTGTTTTCCCCTGCTTCAGAGTGGGGGTAAGGAAACAGAGAGGTTTGAGGCTTCCTCCCAGGGAAACCAATCAGCTGATAGGCTGGGAGATTTCCAGGCCCCACCTGTGGGTTGGCAACCCTCAGTCAGAGTCTCTGCAATAGCACCATTCATCAGTGGGTGGGGGCAGAGTGGAATAGTCCTTAGTGCAGAACTCTCCATTGGGTTTCATGGTTAGTATACTGTCAGGATCCTTCAGATTGCTAGCAAAATTGATTTCTGCTTTTTGTTCCATTGCTTTTTACTGTTAAGGAATATAAGTCATAAAATGGTAGAATAACAAATTGTAGAAGGGAACTGTATCATGGATTGGAAAGAGCACAAAAAGATCAAAAGATTGGTCCATAGATTGCCCCTATTGGAAGGGCAGTTCCTTGGGGCACTTAAGGAAGCAGTGGTCTACCCTCTCTTGAAAAAGGCATCTTTGGACCTCACCGAACTGGCTAATTATTGGCTGGTTTCTAACTTGCCCTACCTGGGCAAGATAATAGAGAGGGCTATGGCAATACAGTTTACAGGGCTTCTTGGATGACGCTTCCATTTTAGATCCCTTCCAGTCCAGCTTTTGCCCGGGCCACAGGAAGGAGACGGCACCAGTTGCCCTCACGGATGACCTCCGGAGGCACCTGGATCAATGCGGATCAGCAGTGCTGTTGCTGTTAGACCTGTCAGCAGCATTCAACATGGTTGACCATCAGCTACTGATCCACCACCTCGCCAACACTGGGGTTCAGAACCTGGCCTTGCAGTGGCTTGCTTCCTTTCTCCGAGTTCGGGGACAAAGGGTGGCACTGGGGGAACAACTGTCCCAGAGATACCCAATGGATTGTGGGGTGCCTCAAGGGGCAGAGCTATCCCCGATGCTTTTTAACATCTACATGAGCCCCCTTGCCCAGATTGCCTGGAGGCATGGGCTGGGATGTCATGAGTATGCGGATGACACCCAGCTCTATCTGTTGTTGGGTGGTCAGTCCAGCTCCAAACCAGAAGACCTAGACTGGGCGTTACAAGCCGTGGCTGGTTGGCTCAGACTGAACCGGCTGAAATTGAATCCAACAAAGACAGAGATCCTGTGCCTGAGCTGGGGCAGTCCGGGGGTAGGGATTCGGCTTCCAACCTTCAATGGGGCTCCTTTAGGTACCAGCACCAGAAGTTAGGAGTTTGGGAATGCTCCTGGATGCCTCCTTAACAATGGAAGCCCAGGTAGCAGCCACTGCCAAGTCGGCCTTTTATCATCTTCGGTTGATTAGGTAGTTGGTTCCCTTCCTTGAATGGAACAACTTGGCAACAGTGATCCATGCAATGGTCTCCTTGAGACTGGACTACTGTAATGCTCTCTACATGGGGCGGCCCTTGTCTCAAATCTGGAAGCTGCAGCTGGTGCAAAATGCTGCAGCCAGGCTGTTGATGGGACGTAGAGCTCGGGAGTACTTCCAGCCTGTGCTAAAGGCATTGCACTGGCTGCCAATATCATACTGAATTCATTTCAAGGTGCTGGTTCTTACTTTTAAAGTCCTTATGGTCTGGGGCCTACATACCTGAAGGACTGCCTTTCCCCATATGTTCCCCAGAGAGCACTGCATCTGGGGCCCAGAACCGGCTGGCTCTCCCAAGCTATAAGGAGGCCAGGCTGGTGACAATCAGGGCCAGGGCTTTCTCAGTGGCAGCTTCATTCTGGTGGAATGAGCTCCCAGTAGAGATCAGGGCCCTGCAGGACCTTTTAAAGTTCCGCAGAGCCTGTAAAATGGAGCTCTTCCACCAGGCCTTTGGAGCTGCCACCACCGCTAAATATGATCAATACCTAACAGCAGTAGAATAGAGAGCCCTGTGATCCTGGGATTTTAACAACGATGCCAGTGTTAATCTCTTTACGCTATCTGAAGGAGATCTGAGAGCCGATCATCTGGAGAGAGAACTGAGTACGGCTGCCATTGTTAAAGCAACAACAATAACAACAACCAAGGATAATAATGCTAGCACTTTATGTTATCAATTGGTTGCAGTACAGTTTTAATCATGTTATTGTAATTTATGTATTGTTTTATGTAAGCCGCCCTGAGGTTGGTGTAAAAATCTGACTAAATAAATAAATAAATAAATATGCATTTTTTTCCTTTTGTGCATCAGACTCAGGAATACTATTTTCAACCTGCTCATTTTCCTTGGAAAATTTCCTCTGTTTTTTAAATGCTATTTATTACAGCTTTAAAAAGACTGGCTATACACATTTGTAAACAATGGATACAAAAATGGGTATCAAGTTTAATGGCAATACGTCTATCAAATTCCATGAATATGATGAGAAAAAGGATGACCAGAATTTCTTCTTATATGAAAAAACATAAATGAAACTTAAAGATTCATATTAAACCAGAGTTGTCACAAAATGTGGTAGCATCCTTGAAATGTTGTAATAAATAATGGAATATCACAATAGTCACATCTCAGGGTGCTACTTTTATAGGACACTGTTCACCATTTAAATAAAAAAAATGTTCTTGTTTATTTAAACTTTATATTGTTAATAACTTGCATTTAAAATCAAACAAGAACCCAGTCATTGGTTTTGCTGCGTTTCCTTTCCTGTCTGCAGAAATCCCCAGCCACATGTAAACAAATAGGCTCCTTGTTGTGTTTATTCAGTGCTGATGACTTACAAGCCCCATAGAAACCTTCTGAAAAATAGGTCAGAATTTAAAGGAAGCAGCAAGAGGAGCATGTGTTAGCAAGTCCACTTTTCTGCCTGTCAACAGCCATCTGATGGTTTCTCAAGATGACTATCACTAACTTCACAATGTCAAGCATTAAAGCCACTTTTATAAACAGTGGAAGAGGGTGTTAGTTTTATTTCTTATAGTCCTCTCCTGCAGACCAAGTCTGAAGTACCATTGTAGTTCATTCTGTGTTTTAAAGGACAGAAAGAGCGTTTTCAGTTATTAAGGAATGATGAAAGTCTGATGTCCACTTTAATCGGAATAAATATCCATTAAGAAGGGGATTGAAAATAAATCAGCCAGTATCATAACACTCCTGTATAAATCTATGGTGCTACCTCATCTCTCCTTATATATAATTCTGTTTTGGTCATGTACTCCCCTGAACATTCCAACACGCTCCGAAATCAGTTTGCTCATGTCATCCACTGGCTGCTTTGCCTGAGTCCTGCCTCCAACATTCTAAACAGTTTGCTGTTCCTCCCCCCCCCAGCCAGTCAGAACATAGAGGTCATTTGCATATGTAGCTTGATTGGCCTTTGCCTCAGAACACAGTGGTCATTCGCATATGCAGCCTCATTGGCCTTTGCCTCTAGCATTCTAAACAGGTTGCTGTTGCTGTTCTCAGGTAAAATGTGTTCTGAGGTAACATACATTTCCCCTTAGTGCCTGTTGGGGGAAACAGTTGTTGCCAATCTCCAGGTGAGGGCTGAAGATCACTCAGAATTACAACTGCTTTCCAGATGGCAGAGATCAGTTCCCCTGGAGAAAATGGTGGACTCTGTGTCCTTATATCCTGCTGAGATGGCCCCTGTATAACAGCCAATGTGACGTAGTAGTCAGGGCTTCAGAGCACGATAGAGGCTGTAGGTGTGGGGGTGGAAAACTGAAGAGTGAGGAAAAAATAAAGGTAGGTTGATGATTGGCTGGGAAGGGGTAGGGTTGCCAACTCCAGGTGGGAAATTCCTGGAGATTTGAGGGATGAAACCTGGAGAGGGTGAGGTTTCAGGAGGGGTGGGACCTCAGACAGGTACAATGCTATAGACTCCACCCTCCATACCAGCCAGTCCCTCCCAGGGAACCATTGTTGCCAAACTCCAAGTAGGGGCTGGAGATCACTCAGAATTACAACTGCTCTCCAGGAGGGAGGGGAGAGGAGATGGAAAGCTGAAGTCAGAGGGGCAGATCGAGGTAGGTTGATGGCTGGCTGGGAGGAAGATAGGGTTGCCAACTCCAGGTTGGATAATTCCTGGAGATTTGGGGGTGGAGCCTGGAGAGGGTGGGTTTTGAGGAGGCGTGGGACCTCAGACAGGTACAATGCCATAGACTCCACCCTCCAAACCAGCCATTCCCTCCTGGGGAACCATTGTTGCCAATCTGCAGGTGAGGGCTGGAGATCACTCAAAATTACAACTGTTCTTCTGGTAGCAGAGATCAGTTCCTCTGGAGAAAATGGTGGACTCTGTGTCATTATACCCTGCTGAGGTCACCACAGCAAATTGACACTGAGTGCCCAGGACCAGGGCACCCACCCAGAGCCTCTTTCTAGAGCTCGTTGTATGTATTTCCACAACGGGCCTTATTCCTAGTATGGGATATTGTGCAAGTTGGTGATAAGACAGGCAAAAAGGGACTATGAGGAATATACTGCAAAAAAAATAAATAAAGACCAGCAATAAAAATTTCTTCAAATACATTAGAAGCAGAAAACCAGCTAGTGAAGCGTGGCACCATTAAATGATTGAAGAGGGAAAGCATTACTAAAGGATGATAGGAAAATGGCAGAGAAGCTAAATGCATTTTTTGCCTTTGTCTTCATTGTGGAAGATGGGAGGTGCTTGCCCACTCCAGGACCACTGATTTAAGGAGGGTTGTCAAAAGACTTGAGTTGGATCGAGGTGATGAGAGTGGAGGTCCTACGACTGATGGACAAATTAAAAACTGACAAATCACCAGGCCTAGATAGCATACATCCAAGAGTTCTGAAAGAACTCAAATGTGAACTTGTGGATCTCCTGACAAAAATATGCAATCTACTGCTAAAATCTGCCTGCACTCCCAAGGACTGAAAGGTAGCTAATGTAACCCCCATCTTTAAAAAAGGTTCAAGAAGAGACCCAGGAAATTACAGGCCAACCAGTCTAATGTTGATACTAGGTAAGTTGGTGGAATCTGCAATTAAAGATAGAATTAGTGGTCACATAGTGGGCATTAGCTTTCCCTGGGAAATGGTGGAGTGTGAAATTAAACTTAGAGAAAAAGTCAGCCCACCAGAGTTGCTTAGCATTTAGGTTACAGGGAGTGCAAAGAACCTCGAGGTTTTTATAATCAGTCCATACCTCGAAAGGTACTCTGGCCCCCTCCAAACAATGCCGCCACATAGAAAGCACTAACTTAATAGCCCCGCCTCCTTGTCCCAAACTGACCAATTGTGTTCAGTGTCACTGAACTTCCATGAGACATAGGCAAGGGGGTGCAACTTCCCGTCCTCCCCCTCTTGCAAAATGGCACCACCCATAGCAACATCTGAGGCATCGACTTGCACAATGAATTTTCTCAGTTCGTTCAGGTGTGCTAGCATGGTATGTGAACAGTGCTTTTAAGCATTTGAATGCCACGTGGCATTCAGTTGTCCACTCCAGTTTTGCCCCCAGTTTCGTACTGTCTGGAACCTTCCCTTTTGTTTTCAAGAGATCCTTCAGTGGCAAGCTTACTTGAGCAAAGTTGGCAAGAAATGATCTGTAAAAGTTTGCGAAACTGAGGAATGCCTGGAGTTGCCTCCGGGTTCGGGAAGCCTCCCACCCCACCACGTTCCGAACCTTGGCTGGGTCCATCTCAATGCTCCGCGGGGAAATGTGATACCCTAAAAAGTCAATTTCTGTGCAGTGAAATTCACACGTGGACAACTTTGCAAACAGTTTGTGCTTGTGCGATGTTTGAAGGACCTCCCAAACCAAAGAAACACGGGACTCTAGATCCGGAGAATAGAGCAAGATGTCATCTAGATAAATGACAACCCCCTTAAACAGGTGCTTGTGTAAGATCTCGTTTATCAAGCTCATGAAGACCCCAGGAGCCCCCTGAACTCTGAACGGCATCACCCAGTATTTGAACTGACCCAACGGGGTGTTAGAAGCCATCTTGTACTCGTCTCCCTCTTCAATTCATACTCTGAAATAGGCATCACGGAGATCGAGTTTGGAACCGATTTTCCTTCTGACAATTTTGCTAGGAGGTCTTTAATCAAGGAAAGGGCATAGGCATTCATAGTCAACACTGCATTCAACCCTCTGTAGTCAGTACATAGTCTCAAACCCCCGTCTTTCTTTTTCCGGAACAGCACGGGAGCTGCAAACGGGGAGGAGGGAGGTTGGATAAAACCCTGGGCAAGGTTTTTGTCAATGAACTTACGGTGTTTCCCCTTCTCCACGGGACTCAAAGAGTACAGTTTACCTTTAGGCAATTTCTGGTTTGGCAGCAGTTCAATAGCACAGTCTGAGTTTCTGTGGGGGGGTAATTCGTCCTTCTCCTCCTTAAACACCCGAGCTAGGTCCTGACACTTGGGAGGGATTATATCCAGCTCTTCCCATGTGAGGCAAGCCAGCACTGCTCCCTCCTGTGGGGGGTTTCTCCATGCCCCATCCTATCTGTGGTTTCAGCACTTGGGCAAAATGAAGCGAATAATGTCCTCCTCCCACAGAATGTAGGGGTCATGGCCGTGGAGCCATGGGTTGCCCAGTACCAATGGGAAATGAGTGGCAGAGGTGATAACAAATGATCGGTGCTCCTAGTGCTGCCTTGTGCCCATCTGCAAAGGAATAGTCATGTATCTACACAGGTCTTTCATGGCTGACCCATCCATCTGAGTAAACACCAGGGGCTCCGAGAGTTTAACCACTTCCACCCTGAGCCCAATAACTAGAGGGGGGTGAATGAGATCCCGTCCACACCCTGAGTCAATTAGGCCCCGCACCCCCACATGGGTGTTCAATTTGGGGTTTAAGATAGTCACAGTCACAAAAAGTGGGGGTAAGACCTCACCATTTTCTGTGCCTCTGGAATGGGGACCTGCTGGTCAGCGCTACTCACAGCAGGTCCTGGTCATTTCCCATCGGCTGAGCCTCCTCCTTGCTGGATGATGGGGTACCTTCCTCCTGGAGACTTGCTCGTAGGGAGCGTTGGGTTTTCAGACGGGCGGTTTGCTTCTTCACTGGTGTGTCTGACTGCTTCTTCTCCACGTTCCACTTTGGGGTGCTCGCAGGACCCGATCCTGGGCACACTGTTGCGAAATGGCCCACTTCGCCACATTTCAGACATAAACCTTGCTTCATGTGAAGTTCCTGTGTCCCTTCCTTCAGCTTCACCGGGGTCTTGGGTTTCGCTGGCATGGGTACGCTCTTCAACAGAGTGGCCGTGTTGTCGATGTGAATGGCCCGGAGGCGGATTTCCATGTCAGCAGCCTCCTTCATCCAGGTGTGCAAGGACACCAGCTTCACGCTACAGAGGATCATTTCCCAGATTTCCGGGTTAAGACCCAAACGATATTGCTGAGTCAGCACCCCACCAGGCCACCCCTGGATCTTAGCCGCATGGCATTAAAACTCCTTGGTGTACTCCCACACCGATTTCTTTCCTTAGCGGAAAGTGCGTAGGAACACCTGGGCCATCTCAATCACATTAGTGTCCTTATAGTGAGCTCGTAGTGCCCAAATGAAGGTGTCAACCTCCCAGAGCTCCCGGTCATCAACACTGTGTAGATTCACATACCAATCAGCCACCCCCTCCCACAAACGGGACACGGGATAGTCCACAATGCGCTCCTCGATGGGAAATAAGTGGCCCCAATTCCCAACGAACTTCTCAGCATGTACCAAGAAGAATGCCAGTTTCTCGGGCATTCTATCGAATGTAGCATCCAGTAGTTCAGCCAGCTGAGGCCCCTGCAGGATGATCGGTGGCTGGCCAGGAGGCGGCAATTGCACTGGCTATTGCCGGGAGGCAGCAACTGCACCTGCTGCTGACCTGGAGGAAGCGGGGCTGGCTGCACTGGGACCACTGGCAAGCGTTGGGCCAGCTCCCATTGACCATATGAAAGAGCCGGTCTTGGCCCCTCACGAGCTGGTCTAAATGGGTTTCCACAAAGTCCTCAGTATCACCCGTTTTCCCAGCACCTGCTTCTGGCCCAGGTCCCACACTCAGCTGGTGTATGGCCCGGTTGTACTGATTTTCCCGCCGGGGCCCAGGGGTAAGAGAGCCATTTTGGTGTAGTGGTTAAGTGCGCGGACTCTAATCTGGGAGAACTGGGTTTGATTCCCCACTCCTCCACTTGCACCTGGCTGGATGACCTTGGGCAAGCCATAGTTCTGATAAGAGCTGTTCTTGAAAAAAGAAAAGTTTCTGTCAAGAGCTCTCTCAGTTCCACCTACCTCATAGCGTGTCTGTTGTGGGGAGGGGAAGGGAAAGGAGTTTGTAAGCCACTCTGAGACACTTTTGGGTAGTGAAGGGCGGGGTATAAATCCAATCTCCTCTTCTCTTCTTCTTCTTCTTCTTCTTCTTCGGGACCATGTCTCAGTTGTGTCCACTTGGAACCTACCCCATGGCCGGAGCTTCAGCTGGGTAGTCATGCTGGCATGCACCCCACCGAATGGATCCAGGTAAGGTACGCCCCACTCCTCGTCCCGAGGGGTGGTAGTAGTCGGCACCGAGGTCATAGGGACCGACTCTTCCATAGTAGTTACAGGTATAGCCTCCTCCACCGCTGATCTTGGTTTGGGAGAGATGTGGACCAGGAGAAGGAATGGAGGATTACAGATACTTTGTCAGGTTCCTCAGTCAGCTCACAACAGAGAGTGAGTATAAATGGGCAGTTTTCACAGTGGAGGTGGTAAAAAAACAGTGGGGTACCACAGGGCTTGGTACTAGGTCTGGTGCTTTTTAACTTGTTCACTAATGATTTAGAGTGGGGAGTAAGCAGTGAAGGAACTAAGTTTGTGGATGACATTAAGTTTTTCAGGGCGGTGAGAACCAGGGAGGGCTGTGAGGTGCTCCAGAGGGATCTATCAAGGCTCAGTGAGTGGCCATCAATGTGGCAAATGAGGTTCAATATGGGCAAGTGCAAAGTAATACACATTGGAGCCAAAAATCCCAATTATAAATACACATTGATGAGGTCTGAACTGGTGGTAACTGACCAGGAAAGTTGGAGTTGTGCTAGATAACTGATTGAAGATGTCGACCCAGTGTGCGGCTGCAATAAAAAAGGCAAATGCTATGCTGGGAATTATTAGGAATGGGATTGAAAACAAATCAGCCAGTATGTCCCTGTATAAATGTATGGTGTGGCCTCATTTGGAATACTGTGTACAGTTCTGGTCACTGCACCTCAAAAAAGATATTATAACAATGGAAAAAGTGGAAAATCAATTAAGAGGATGGAACACTTTCCCTATGAAAAGGGTAAAGACTAACAAAATTTGTGGTAAGGTATGAGCTTTTGTGAGTCACTGCTCACTTCTTTCTTCCCTACAAAGAAAGGTTAAAGAGGTTAGTGCTTTTTAGCTTGGAGAAACGACGATTGAGGAGTGACATGATAAAGGTTTACAAAATCATGCATGGGACAGAGAAGGTCAAGAACGAAGCACTTTTCATCTTTTCTTACTATACAAGAACTTGTAGGCACTCAATGAAATCAGTGGGCATTAGGCTTAGAACAGATACAAGGAAGTACTTCTTCACCCAAAGAGTAATTAACATGTGGAATTCAGTGCCACAGGAAGTGATGGCAACTCCAAACATTGACAGCTTCAAGAGATGGCTGGATAAACAGATGGAGCAGAGGTCCATCATTGGCTATTAGCCACAAGGTATAGATGGAATGGACATGGTGGCTCAGAGGTTAAGACACTGAGCTGCAGACCGGAAGGTCTGTAGGTTGGCAGTTCGAGAGCATAGTGCTGCATGACGGAGTGACCTCCCGTCTCTGGCCCCAGCTCCTGCCAAACTAGCAGTTCAAAAGCAAGAAATTGCAAGTAGATAAATAGGTACCGCTTCAGTGGGAAGGTAACAGCGTTCCGTGTGTCTCAGCATTTAGTCATGCTCGTCACATGACCATGGAGGAGTCTTCAGACAGGCTAGCTCTTCAGCTTGGAAATGGAGATGAGCACCGCCACCTAGAGTCAGATTCGACTGGCTTTTGAGCAAGGGAAACCTTTACCTTTTTATAGATGGAATACTATGTCTGGGGCACTGAGGCTCTGTTTTCTTGGTGCTTGGGGGGCATAGTGACAGGGCTTCTGGACTTCTGGCCCCACTAGTAGACCTCTGGATGGCACCCGTGTTTTGCTCACTGTGTGACACAGACTGTTGGACTGAATGGGCCATTGGCCCAATCCAACCTAGCTTCTGTTATGTTCTTTTGACTCAAGACCACTTCAGGTTCTGCAGTTCTCACAGCTACCTTGTTTGTTTTCTTCAGATTTCTTCATCTTACAGCTGAATGTTATTGACAAGAAAAACTAGTCTTTTTGGACTAGGTGTGACGTTAAAGAGAAAACCACAAACCATCCAAAAGATGACATTGGAGTTTCTGTGTCACTTTCATACCAGAGGTGCAGGCTCAGCAAAATCTAAAGCACACCTACTGTCAGGTATCCCTGCCATAGGGATGGAGAAGGGAGGGAGAATGGGACTGTATGGAGAAGGGAGGGCGGATAGGATTGTCAGGTGTTGATTGATGCTTTGGGACTGGTGGGATGGAATGTGGGGAGCTGCCGATGCTGCCCAGGCAACCGGGTCGTATCTTAGATCCCAGGTCAAGAGTGGCCTTGAAAGCCAGGCTGACTGTCTCCTATCGCTTTCTAAAGACAACAGCTAGGCTGGGAAAGGTGGGCTGGAGGGTGAACCGTTATTTACGGCTTCTGGGATTCCCGCGCGCGCGAGGTTCACCCATTGGTAGAAGGGTGGGGCCCTTTCCCCCCTTTAGGGTATATCTCTATGCTTCATGTAACCAAAGTATTCTTAACAATGCTTCTGTTTTAGTGACCTAGTCTTGCAGCTTAATAAATACTATTCTTGTTTAAATGAACAAGGCCTGGTGTTTGTCTGACTAACTAAGGACCCTGACACCTACGGAAAAAACATAGCCCACTAGTTTTTCTTTGTATATATATTTTGATTTACTTTCCCTAGTAACTAAGTATTGCAAAAAAATTGGAAGTAAGAATATAAAGTGAATTGACAGAACAAAAACTAAACCAACCCATTACAATATTTTAATTCAAAATATGCTTCTTTTTAATTTTAATATCACCTCAGCTTTATTTTACAAATTTGGATCAAGTGTGGAAAGATATTTCTTATAGACTCTCTCCTTTAGACTCACTTAGTAAAAATAGAGTTAAAATATTAACATTCATTAGCTCTATCATAAAGCATTCTACAGCACTGTATCAAGGTGCTGTTTAAGCATTCAAGTACAATGTGTTTCCTTCTGTTCTCTGCAAGGTGCTCTAGCACTACAGTGTCTGCATCTTGGACCTCTGTGTTGTCACCCCCCCACACACATATAGTCTGTCCTGCCTAGCTGCCAGCCTAGCATTGTGTCCCTTTGCTGGGCAGTCAAGCTGGCTGGTACTGCCTACCTATCAGAAGGGACAGGAACCTCTGTGTCTGATAACAGATACAAGCAAAACCTTTCTTTGAATTAGCTGCCAGGAAAGCAGAGCTATGTATCTGGAGCTGGGGAGGCAACTCACTTGCCTTATAGACACACTGAGATATATTTATTTATTTATTAGTTTGTTTAAAATAAAAAATAAGGAAAACTGTTGGACTGAACTCCTAATACAACAGTCTTTACTTCTGATATTAAAGAATCCAACTAATTTTATAAAATGAACCAGAACTCCACTTCAAATGGGGTCAAAAAGTGGCGGACAGGAAAAGGTAGAGCAGCAAGAATGTACAGTGGAGATGCATGCCAATCCCTGTGTGTGCCCTTCCTTGATGCAAGACTTTTTATGCCCTCCCTTCAACCTCTGACGCTAAGATCTTCTAAGGCTACCTCCACGCGTAAGACAAAAAGACTAAGAAGAAGAACAAAAAATGCAGCTGTGTAAATGTTTGTTGAAAGTACATTGAAAAAATGAAAACTAGAAATACATTTGTGAAGCCTAAAAATTGGGAAACACTTTAATGGGCTAGTACAGCAAACTCCACATATGAGAAAAACCTACAGAGCAAAATAAGCTTGATCCTTCATTATTGAATATTTTACTATTGCTGTGATTCACTATAACTGCTAAGACTATATGTACTACTTATATTATGCATACATTTATTTCATATTCATTGCTATTTGGTATATTTTGCTTGCATGCTTATATTAGCCTGTGGTAAATATAATGGGTTGTACTCTGTAAAGACCTGTATGCTTAAGGCATGCAATTGGTAGTTTTCACCAATGTTTCCCTTGCTGTGGCAGCCCTTCAGCTCCCCCTTGGGCCGTTCCTAGGGGTGTTTCATCCTTCAGCAGCACCATTCAGGGGCCTTTCAGTCTACATAGAAAATGAGGGGGGAGCCATGCTGCTATGCACAGAATTTATACAAGATCCAATAGGATAATTTAATATGGAATATTGGAATGCTTTTGTTGTAATACCCAAATAACCTTTTATCACACCCTCTGCTTTATCTGTCATTGTACAAACTTTTCAAATAAGTGTTAAATTGATATATCACAACGTATGTGATCCAACATTAGATAGGACAAAAACATATTCACCGTCCTTTACATTTAATAAATAACTACAGAGTTTATTACAAATTAAGAACTTATGATGAAGTTGAAGTTCTGCACTCAAAAGTGTTTGAAAAACTGGGCCTTTGTCATATCTTGCTACAATATAAGTGCACTAACAACCTACTAAATAATCTTTAAAAATATGAAATATTTCAAATCCTCTAATTACAGTATGTAAATATGATTAAAATGCCATGTGGTTTTTAAAAAATAGGTCAATAAACTTTCTTTTTATGCCAATAAGATACACTTTTTAAGTTAAAAACATGCTATCGCCAGTGAAAAGTGCAGGGTACAGCCTACAGGGAAATCCTCTTGCACAGGCTAATTGGGAGCCACTAAAGGGAACGGTTTTCAGGACAGTGAAATAAATACCATAAAAGATGTAGACTTGTTGGCTAGGGAAGCTGTAGATAAAAGACCACACGCATACACATACAAGCCTATGTGATGCAATAACCAATGTTAGCTCTGACCTAGTTTATTTGCAAGGCCTGCAGGAAACAGGAAAACCTTATCTTAAATGTCACCCGCAGTTCTTTTTATACCTGTGCATATGCAGACTTGTTTCTGCAGCATTATATATGTGGACCTTATCTGATAAAGCTTCCAGGTACTGCCAGTAGAAATTTTCATAGCTGGATCTTATCTGTTTGGGTTTTTTTAAAAAAAGGGATTTGCAAGTATCTTGACAGTTAAAGACCTTTAATGACAGATCCACCTGCCACCTTTGTCTATGAGAATAAATTTTCATAGTAGGAAGCCAGGAGAAAAAAGATTACCATCAGCTCATCATCTTTCATTATTGTGGGACCCTGCAAGAAACTTGCGGGGAAGGAGCATTCTCCCACCTTTGCTTCTCCCCCCCATTCCTTTTCTTTCTGTCCCCAGTCCAATATCCCCTTCTTTCACTTCCTCTCTCCCCCAGCTAATACCCCTTCTTTCTATCCCCCACAGCCAATCACCCCATATTTCCCTTTCTTTCCCCCAGCCAATCTCCCCTTCTTTCTCTCCCCCAAAGCCAATACACCCATATTTCCCTTTTCCCCTGCTAATCTCCCTTCTTTCTCTCCCACCAAGCCAATCCCCCAGTTTTCCTTCCCCCCCAGCCAATCCCCCATTCCTTTTCTTCCCCAAGCCAATACCCCCATATTTCCCTTTCCCTCTCCCCCCAGCCAATCCTCCCTTCTTTCACTAGCCCCCTCTTTTTGCCTAACTGTGAGCTTGGCAGCATCCGGGTCTGGGGTTTGCCACTGTGGCAGCTGGGCCCAGAGCCTCTCCCAGAGTTCTGCGCTGCTGAGCTCCTCCCAGCATTCCCCACTGCTTGGGCTCAGAGCGGTTCCTGCCATTCCCTACTGCCATGACTGGGCCTGGAATAGCTCCAGAGAAGCAGAAGTATCATCCAGGCCCTCAAATGTAAGCTGTATTGTCTGTACATGGACAAACACTGTTGTTTATTTGGAGGCAGGAATTTAAACCCCCCCAAGTATATATTTTTTTACTTTTTAGATTTTTCTGCAATCCATGGAGTCCCCTGAGTCTGTAGAAAAACCTGTTAGAGGGGAGTGTGTCCTCTGTTTGCAGAAATAAGTATCCACACACAGAGGGGACTGTTGAGAATTAGGTATACAGATGCAAATGGGGAAAATGCTCCTGCCAAATAGGCTGCAAAAACCAGTTACTATGGCATTAAGGGTAATTACTTAATTATTGGCTCATTTTAAAAAACTGAATTTTTCTATTTTAGAGATGAACTTCAGAAATACCTTTGACATAGAAAGCTCAATTTTGCAACACCCAAACACATAAACCTTTGTAATTAATTAATACTAAACAACTAACACACTGCAGATCTGAGTCTTTAAAACCTACAATTATAGTTTAAATAGTGGTGTATGTTTAGTTTGACTTTACATTTTTTAATTTTTGTAGGTTGTTCTGAAATATACTTTAGCATAATACAGGAAAACAACAGATTTTTTTTTTAAAAGGATCTACCTAATCTATATACATAATGCCATTACACACATGTACACAATGCCACCAGTTTGAAGTGACCTAGACTTTTTTCAAAGATGGATATTCATTACTTGATAATTACAACATCAAACAATGAATTTGCATAGGTGAATAAGTCTTCAAAGATATAAAACCACATATTCTGTGTGCTCCTATCAACCTTTTCCACTAGTACAGGAGAGAGTAGGATCCCTTTTGATCCCTGTGAAGTGTATGCCAGGGGTCACCAGACCCACACATTCAAAAAGTCATGCATGATGCAGTGACTTGAGCAACTAAATGGGATTGAATAGCCATCTGGAAAATATGTTTTTTAAAGTGTGCTGTTAAGTCCAACAACATTCAAAATTAAATATTTATACAGAACAATAAAGGAAAGAGAGTAGGAGAGGAAAGGAGAAATCTCAAAAACAGCCAACTTATATTACAAGGGGAGGGGGGATTCATTGTAGTAAAAACAGAGCAACTATTTCCAAATTAAGCTAAAAGAAATGGATATTTGTAGAATGATACCCACTTTGCTTCAGTAAAGCTTGGCTAGCAGGAAGACATACACACACAAGGAAGTCAATTGTGAAATTCTGCCAGTGGCTTTGTAACGATAGATGTGTGCTTTAAGCATTTCCCAACCATATGGTGAGTTTGGTAAATTGCTTATTCAGAGGAAATGTTGCAAAATTCATCATGACAAATGTAGGCTTGGTTTTAATTTGGTTTTTTCTCTAACCCTTCACATCAAAGATTTAATTCTTAAAATTGTTTAATTGTCTCCTTCTTTTAATAAAAAGCAAGCACAATTTAAAATTGGTCTGAAACAAACAGAACAGTGAAAATATACTTTCATAGTGTCTTGCTAGCATAATTTGGCTTTGTGTTAAACTTCTTCAGCTACTTAATATAGTGGAAAAAATGACCCAACATACCACAGAGTAAATGAAGTTTCTTCACCATCATATGACCTAGAGCCAGCCTACTATAGTGGTTAGATCTTAGAGAAACACATTCTCTACACTGTCATAGAAGCTCGCTGAGCAACCTTGGGCTGGTCAGTCCCTAGGGTTGCCATCCTCCAGGTGGTGGTTGGCGTTCCCCCACTATTACAACTGATCTCCAGGCAACAGAGTTCAGTTCACCTGGAGAAAATGGCTGCTTTGGAAGGTAGACTCTACTGCATTATACCCCACTGAAGTCTGACCCCTCCCCAAGCCCCACCTTCCTCAGGCTCCACCCTCAAAATCTCCAGGTATTTTCCAACCTGGAGCTGGCAACCCTACCATTCCCTCTGTGGCAGTCTAGGCTACCTCACAATATTGTTGTGAGGATAAAATGGAGATGGGGACATCAAGTAAGCCACTTCAAATGCCCTTTGGGAGAAAAAACAGGGTATAAATATACCCTGTTTAACTAAATAAACAAACAAACAAATTCAGGCACCAAATAATTGGAGACCTATAAAATTTTATAGAAATATAGGAGGCATAAATTCCCACTGTCCACACCGGTGGTTTGCTGAGTGGTAGGCATTTAACATTCCACACTCACAATGAATGGGGCCTTACTGAATCCTGTGCCTCACTAGTTTACTGAATGGCTGTATACATGTGAAAGATCTAGTAAAATCAGCAGTGCTCACCCACCATGGTCCAGTTGCCATTGAAGGTTGTAATTCAGTGCCACAAGTGCAGTCTCCATCCTATACCTAGGTCTGAGGCCAGACTGGAAAGGATCTGCATGAGAACATAAGTGAAGCCAATGCTGGATCAGGCCAGTGGCCCATGCAGTCCAATATTCTGTCACACAGTGGCCAAAAATACCAGGTGCCATCTAATGTGGAAGTTTTATCCAGGAGCTGCTCAGCCCTCTCAATTACCTTCCCCAGAAACAGCAAATTTGAGACTGGGTAGTAATTGGCCAGCTTTGTCTTATAGTGAAAGGTAAGGAACTGATAGTCCATCCCATTGACTCCACCTTCTTCCTTTCATTTGCTTACCAGCACCACTTTCCTCTCTCATATAATACAAGTACTTATCTATATAATATTCTTAAATGCAAATGACCCAGTCTTCAGGTAAAAAAAGAATCTGATAGACATGTTCTTCAGGGCCCCTTGAGTGATACAATAGTATTACTACGTATTAAAATTCAGATCAATAATATTAGTTTCTCAGGTAAGTAAACCAGTATCAGTGTTGATAACAATTATCGATCTGTTATTTTTACTGTGTCCTCTATCTTTTTAACCAATGAAAAATGATTTATTCATCCATTCTTCCCCCACCCCAAATTTCATCAATAAAATGGATTATACAAGAATCAGTTTATCTATTTTCCTCCTCCTCCATATCTTGTATGGTACCAAAGATAGTGGAGATGAACCTGAGAAAATCCACAACAAATCCACAAAATCCACCAGCTGCCCTCCTGCCTGTTTGTACTAGCCGGTTTGGTATAGTGGCTACAGTTACTAGACAATAATCTGGGAGAACCAAGTTTATATCCCCGCTCCGTCATGAAGCCTGCTACATAACCTTGGTTCAGTCACTCTCAACCTCTCATGGAGGAGTGGAACATGATGTATACTGCCTTGAGCAAAGGGCAGGATAAAAATATACTAAATAAAACAATAAATAAATTTATTACATTTAACATCAGAAACATTACTCTTTAGAAACCTGTTGAAATCAGTTTAAAGTTTCCAGAGTGCAGAACTTTTTTCACTGAGATCCTGCCTTTAAATTGATAAAATTATTTACAATAATACACCAGATTACAAGAATAGTTGTGTCACAACTTGATCTATAGTGACAATACCAAACCATGATCAAGGTAGTTATGTATGACCCCAAAACACTTCTTTAAAAAACCAGTCCCATTACTAGAAATGCACAGAGATGCTGGACTGAATTTTTTTTTTCTGAAGACCAGTGACAGATTATACCACAAGGCAGACAAAGCAATTACCAGCAAAAGCTTGGCATAAAATAGTTAATTTGCATTATCACATTGTGCATATTCACAACATACATATTATAAGCTTTTAAACAGAAGCATTTACAGAATGTGCAACTGGCAAAATAGTTTTTAGACCACTTCCTCTACTGCTTAAATAAGGTATTTTTAAATGAAAAACACAGAAATACTGGCTCACACCATCAAGTGAGAACAAACACAATCCAAGAATTATTGTGGTGTTTCTATGCAAGCCACAACCAGTTCACAGAAAGTTTCTTCAAACAGTCACGTACCCAACACATCAATCTCGGGGAGAAGATAACATCCAATTTTAATTACTGATGTTTTATTCCTTCCAGTTGTGTCTTTTTTTCAACAAGTACTAACAATATGTTTCTAAATGAGCAACTTTGGCCTAATCATCTAAGAAGCACATGTACATGAAAACAGGCTTCCAATCTACGGACATATCTCTTGCTGGACTGCAAACAGTTCTTACAACTCTATTAGGAACCACACATGTAACCCCCCCCCGGTAAGTTTTGTCAGCACTACCCATCTGATTGATGGATATATCTTTCTGCACATGTCTTTCTGATCAGGACTTTTGTTATTTACTTTTGTTATTTACTTTATCCACCATTCAGATTTGTTCAGGTTAACATCTAGGACATGTTAAAAAATTCTCAAGGACATTTCACTTGCTTGGAATATAAGGTATATGCCTGCATAGTCTGTCTACAGTGACTTTGCAATTCCATTTTGTTGTCCTATAGGTAGATCCAAAAAGTTACCCTATATGAGATGACTTTGGAAGTTAACATGAAGCAGCTCTCTATCAGCAGACTCAAATAAGTAGACTGATGAGTCCAAGCCTACAGTTTTGGTGGCAAAGTTATATGCTATCATAAGCACCACAACACTGTTTTTCAAACTAAAAGAGATGATTTCAAAATCTAAATTCTCTTACCTTCGGCTTTTGAGATTTCTCCTTATCTGACGCATTGGAAGGTTTTCTCTTCAACATTTTAAAAATCAGATTTATTGAAAATATGTTTACAGAGGAGAGTTGGTAGACTGTTCTCAGATAAAAATGCAACAGTGAATGATTCACCAGAACTCACATCAGCTAAAAAAAGCTTCCTTATTCTACTAAGGGCTCTCTGTTAGATGTGGTTGAAATATTCTTGACAGCGGAAGGAAGACCAAAAAGAAGAAGAAGAAGGGGGTGGGGAGAGACAGAAATGTTGGCTTATAATTCACCCTTTCCCACGTTCATTTCAAGGTAGCTTGCATGGTGACAATGCTTGATGCATTATGACTTTGAAAAGCAGAAGTGACACTAGGAATCCACAAACCTCTTAAGTGTTTCAACCATCCTTTGATACCACCCTGAAAAAACTCCTGTCATGTCTGGCCTTACCAGATCGTTCTGTAGGAGTTTCTTTGCAAAGCAAGACTATTGGAAAGTAGATGGAGGAATCAATTGATTCCCTCCCATCTATCTTTTTTTTCATGCAGAGTAAGCTTACAAATAAGAATCTGGGCTTACTGTGATTCATCTTTAGGATCCTTTTGCACAAAAATATCTGATTGGCTCAGCTGACCTGTCCCTCTTCCCTAAACTTTCCTCCTGTCTGTCAAAAATTGAATGATACTTGGTTTTTTAGCAGCGTGAACTAAATCACAGTATTTGGTTTAAATGTGTTTAGTACATTTGATAGTAATGGGATCCAGTAAGCTTCATTCCTATGATTTTATTTATTTGTGCTGTAAGGTAACCTGACATATTATGCTATACTATACTACTCCTGGAAAATCCATGTAAGTAGATAGGAGAAGTAGTACAGGACCTTTTGTTGGTACACTGAATCCACAGTATCTTGTCCACTATCTAGGGTAATGGCCATAGTTACATTAGGTATTATATTTCAGTGGAGACAAAGGATCATGACCAGAATTTGACCGGCTGGTCAGGCAATTGGTTCCCTATCTCACCTCCCTATCTCCATGCAACGTTCACTTCCAGGCTGGATTACTGTAATTTACTCTACACAGGGCTGCCCTTGAACCTGATCCAGAAACTGCAGTTAGTGCAGAACATGGTCACACACCTGCTGATAGCGACATCTGTGTGGGTGCACATTCAGCCAGTGCTATGCCAACTGCACTAGCTGGCAATTGAGTACTGGGTCTGGTTCAAGGTTATGGTACTGACCTTTATAGCCATATGCAGCCTGGGACCAGCATACTTATGGAACCATCTTTCCCCGTATGTGCCCCAGAGAACCTTGTGCTCTGCAGACTGACATCTACTGGTTCCTAGGCCAAAAGATGTCCGCTTAGCCTCAGCTAGGGCCAGGGCCTTTTCTGCCCTGTCCCGGCCTAGTGGAACATGCTCCCCTCTCAGATCAGGGCCCTGAGGGACTTATTACAGTTCTGCAGGTCCTGTAAAGAAGAGCTGTTCTGCCCAACTTCTGGCTGAGGCGATAGACATTTAACCCTCTTGGCCTCCCCTGCCCACAGTAATTTATTATCTGACTAACATCCTGCAGTAGGCACGATGGACTGCTCTGGAGTTGTTGTTTTTTTCTTAGTTGCCGTCTTGTTCTGATTGTTTTAAATTTGGCTTTGATTATATATTTATTCATATTTTATTGTATATTTTATATATTGTGAGCTGCCCTGAGCCCACTTGTGGAATAGGGTGGGATATAACCTTAAATAAATAAATAAATAAATAAATAAATTGTTGTTACACCCTACTAATTACACCCAGAGAAAGTAGGCTAAATGGTCTTGATTTTTGAGATACAAATTTTAAGCTACTGTGGTGTAGTATTTAAATTTAAAGCTAGTGTGGTGTAGTAGGACTCCAGGAAGACTGTTAGCAATAGGACATTTTGGAGATCATTCATTCACAGGGTTGCTATCAGTCAGAAGGGACTTGGCAGCACTTAACACACACAAATTAGCAGTACCTCGCCTTACTTTTTCTCTCCTGCCACTGTTGTGCCAGGGGTTACACACCATGCAGAAGTCCAGAGTTCCACATCCCAGAAAGATTGCAGCATACATTAGATGTACAAGCACCAGGGTAGAGGAAGGGACAGAGGGAATCAGGGTGAGGGGGTGGGAAGGCACTGGATCACATGAAGGGGTCACTTGGGCCAAACAGCTGCCACCCTCCAAGAGACCCTTCATCTGCCAACATATTAGACCTCACCTAGAGTATTGTGTTCAGTTTTAGGCACCAGGATTTAAGAAGGATATAGACAAGCTGGAACATGTCCAGAGGAGGGCAATGAAGATGGTGAGGGGTCTGGAGACCAAGTCCTATGAGAAAAGGTTGAAGGAGCTGGGCATGTTCATCCTGGAGAGGAGACAACTGAGAGGTGATAGGATAATCATCTTCAAGTACTTGAAGGGCTGTCACCTAGAGGATAGTGTGGAGTTGTTTTCTGTTGCCCCAGAAGGTCAGACCAGAACCAACAGGTTGAAATTAAATCAGAAGAGTTTTCAACTAAACATTATGTAAAGTACTGGGTTCTTAGAAGTGTTGTAGTGAATCAGTTCATAGTTTATTCCAGAACATGAAACTAAGACAAAACAGCAGGACTGAAGCCCTGCTTAAATCCCCCAAACAAACCACATCCCCAACACACACCGCACACCGTGACTGGTTATTTACAGTGTCTCATATCTTATAGGACTCTGCTTGGATCTGGGCAGTCCTATTGCTCCGTTTCAGGATCCTAGGGCCTATTGTTCCTAAAGGTCAAAGCTCAGTGTGTCCACATGACCATGTGCGAGCCTGACCGCATGTGCAGTCTTGGTTGATACACAACACCTTAGGAAGAACTTCCTGACAGAGCGGTTCCTCAGTGGAACAGGCTTCCTCAGGAGGTGGTGGGCTCTCCTTCTTTGGAGGTTTTCAAACAGAGGCTAGATGGCCATCAGACTGCAATGCGGATTCTGTGAACTTAGGCACATCATGAGAGGGAGGGCAGGAAGGGTTGCCTCAGTGCTTAGTTCTTGTGGCCCTTTTGTACATGCCCAGGGAAATGCTGATTGCCACTTCGGGGTCTGGAAGCAATTCTGGAAGGTTTTTTTTGTCATCTTCTGGCGTGAAACAGCGCTCAGTGTGGATGTGGAGGGGGAGATATTTATGAATTTCCTGCATTGTGCAGGGAGTTGGACTAGATGACCCTGGAGGTCCCTTCCAACTCTATGATTCTGTGATTTAGGCTAGGATCTGATAGACTGAAGTTCAAATCCCCACTCTGCCATGGAAGTTTGCGAGGTGACTTTAGGCCAGTCATTCTTTCAGCCTAACCTACCTTGCAGGTTTGTTGTTGTGAAGATAGCATGGGAGAGGGAAGAATGATATTCTAAGCAGCTTTGGGTCCACATTGGGGAAGAAAACCATGTAAATAAATAAATACATATAGCTTTCTATCAGAAGCAACAACATCATGGAAACTTATAGTCCAATCTGTTGCATGTTGATTTTGTCTCTCTAAAGTGTTACAAGAAACTTTAGCACACAGCAATGCCTACTAAATTAAAAACTCATCCAGTTTTGAGCAGACTTCCCCCAAATGCTAGCTACTACAAGGATAATATTTCACACTGCCTTATTCTACAATCCTTTTAAAAAAAATTCCCTGTAATGCATGAATGAGAAAAAAAAATCAATAAGTACTATATATTTTGAAATGTCCTCTGTCTTTCTTGAGTTAACAGTAAATATTCTGACAAAAGAATGCTCAAAGCATGTATAATCTTTCACATGAGTTAGCATTTAATTTTGTTATTTTGGTCGCTACATAAATTTATGCAAATCTAAGAAGGTAATTTTATGCTGAGGGGGGCTGAGGTCTAGCAGCTAGCAGTGAAAGATTACAGAGACTCTGAGAATTTATATAATGGCATAACTAATTTTTTCAGACCTAAACAGTTAGATCATAAAAAGTGTTCATAGGCACAGTCTAAAAGGAACATCTCCTGCTCTATTAAACATGAGTGGGGCTAATGCCTAAAAAACTCAGTTTCATCCCAATACCGCATATTAAGAGGACTTTCCTATAAACTGGACTCTGTGTTTCATATTACCTAGGTTTAATTTTATTATGTAAATTACTTCAAGCTCTACTTTCACAACCTTTTCATTAAATTTCAGTGTAGTTGACTGGCACTTAAATTTTAAAAAATCCACCCTGAAATACTCTAAAGGGTAAAATATCTCAGCTTCTTACATGTGATAATTAGGGTTGCCAAATCTAGGTTTGGAAATTCCTGGAGATTTGGGGGGTGGGCCCTGGGGAGAGTGGGGTTTGTGCAGGGGAGGGACCTCAGTGGACCATAATGCCATAGAGCTGAGCCTCCAAAGGAGCCATTTTATGCTGAAAGGTATGCTAGCCTCCAGGTGGGACCTGGGGATTCCCCAGAATTACAATTTATCTCCAGATTACAGAGATCAATTCCCCTGGAGAAAATGGATGCTTTGGAAGGTGAACTCTAGGGCATTGTACCCCACTGAGGCTCCTGTCCCCCCATGCTCCATTCCTGAATCTCAAGGAGTTTCCAAACCTGCATCTGACAGCCCTACCCCCATGTCCTGCTGGTGGTCACGGAGGACCTGGCAACCCTAGAAACTGATCTCTGCCACCTAGAAATCAACTGTAATTCTGTGAGATCTCCAGGCCCCTCCTGGAGGTTGGCAAGCCTGGTTAATGGCAGTGGCAATGCAAACGTAGAAACCTAACCCAACTGACAATAAAGCAATTTAAGGGTAAATACAACAGGACCATAACCCACCTAGCACATAATCAACCTAGCAATATATTAATCATACATCTTTGTGAATGCACATTCTGTGTTCCATAGTCATTAAAATGGAGTACATTGACTTATCAGTGTATTTGTAACACTCTTGCCCATTTAAATAGCACATACAGCTTTAAGAACAGATCAGCCTACCTTGATAATTTAAGCATTAATTCCTTTCCAACTCTCTTTTAAAATCTGTGTGATTAATAAAAAGAGAATTCTTATGTAGAGTTAATATATGAGCCTCCTTTTGCTAGAATATTTATCATTAAACATGAAGAAAGAGACCATTTCAGGAGATATAGTACCCACCCCCATCTATTTCCTCTGTTCATGCATCAGAAAAATTATAGCAGCTTGAAAGCTGACCTGATTATCTCCTTGTCCTTGAAAATTTGACCTCTGCACTAGTTGTAGAAAATACCAAACAGAGCGAAAGACCAAGGATGGTAATATTACAAGCATATAATTTAGTTAAGTAGGATTCTTGAGTGAATTTTAATGCTTTGGAGACTAATGTAGTCTGTGATTTTTAACTTTTTAATTCATAAATGGTCTTTAATATAAAGAATAGATTATGTAACATTGATCATAAGGTGGGGCAGGAGATTGGGCAGCAAGTGAAGTAAAACCTTTTAAACCAGATTTTAGGAGCTGATTGTAAATAAAGAAAAAGCGACCATCATACCTCAAATTACTGTAGTCCTTTCATTCCCTAGTGTTTTGTACATCATTTTTTGTACAAAGGCCTAGATATTTACCTCCTTTCCCGGTTGAGAAAGAAGTGGATGATTGTCAGTGATCCCTGGGAGTGGAATGGTAGAGGCCATGGCAATAGGGCAGCTACGTTTCCTGCCTCAGTAGTCTCCCAGGGAGTTCTGTGGAGTTTACTGAAGATCTGTGATTATTTGATTCAACAGCTGTCTTAGTCAAATTTCCAGTTAGAACTTTGAAAGTCCCCTGAATTTGAAAACTTTTTTTGCTGTGCACTGGGAAGAGGAAGAAATAGATGAACTGGAAAAGAAACAGTTGAATATCCCAGATGTGTGGTCTGAGTGAGTGGGTGTGGGAACCAACCATAACCCTAAGGATTCTACTTCTACAATATGACCATACTGCAGTCACTTCACTAGGTACCAATCAGTTATCAGATTCAGTTTGAGATTCTGGCCCTTAATGACCTTGGACCCATATACCTGCAGGACAACCTATCCTGATGTGTTCCACCACAGCAGCTGCACTCCTCAGAGCATAAGTCTTCTAAAGCTACCGTGCCACAAACAGGTAAAACTGGCAACCACCCATTAAAATATATTATTTGTGGTGGCTCCCACATTATGGGGTGACCTGTCTGAGGCTATCAGGAAGGACCCTATGCTCCTGCGTGGTGGCTTTTCTGATAACCTCAGGCAGGCCTCTATGTACATAACAAAAATGTCCAGAAGGGCATTCTTATAAGGGGTTCAGAACTATGATATAACAGATAAGCCCAGGAAGTTGTTTCTATAAGGAATATCATTGTAGTATATTGCATGCTTATTACACGTATCACCCCCTTTTAATACAATTTATGTATTCTACCTTTGTAACTTTTTCTTCAGTATGGTATTTCAAACCCTAGACAGTTTTATTGCCTAATTTTTGCCTACATTGACTGTTTTGTTGCCTTAGACAGTTTTTTAAAAAAATTGCTTATATTGTTTTCCAGCTATCCAATTCTATCCCAGAGCATCGATTTGTTTATTAAAGATCTGGGCTGTTTGGTTGAATTTGTTTTCATACTTTGTAACCTGCCTTGAGTCTCATTGAGAAGATGGGCTATAAATGAAGATGATGATAATGGGCAGCCAGCATAGTGTAATAGTTAGGAGGGGCAGACTCTAATCTGGAAAATCAGGTTTGATTCCCCACTCCTCCACATGAAGTCTGCTGGGTGATCTTGGGCCAGTTACAGTTCTCTTAGAACTCTCTCAGCCCCACCTGCCTCACAAGGTGTCTGTTGTGGGGAGAAGAAGGGGATGTGATTGTAAGCCACCCCTTAGAGTAGAGAATAGCTGGGTATAAAAATCTACTCTTCTTCTTCATAATGCTCAAATAAAACACCATAATAAAAACAACAAACTCTCTTCTAGCTTTAAACTGAAGGTTCTAGAAAGGGTTTGTTCAGTTCCAACACCCTTCAATCATTTTCTGTATGTTTATACATTATTTTGAACACTCAAAATGTATGGAATTTGGCTGTTTTTCTGTTTTTAAAGGTTTGTTCATACAATCTTTTGAGACCATGGCCATCTATGTTGCCATGAGCTGAGCCAGGTACCCACATGACAACAACCATATGCTAAATTCTCAGATAAATTAATTTTATGTAACCAATTACAACAACAGATTTTAAGTAGTTACAACTGTGTGATAGAAAATATTCAACTTGTGGCAGTTATCAGATGCTTGACTGGGGGATCCCACAGCAGCACAGATAGAAGCCAAAATGGACTGGTTGAAAATCACAGCAGCCATGGAGTTGTGCGAATAGGTCCACAATTCACAGCTTTAAAAAAAGATTTTGTGCTTAATCTTTACAAAGTATTACAAAATGTAGAGAACAATGTTAAATATACATTATGCTTACAGAGATTTTACTCATTAAGTGTTCATGTCATTGGTAATTTGCTCACTCCCCTTTGTGGCAACTACAGAAGTGCTTATTCTGCATGACACATGCTGAAAGTCAGTCAGCACTGAAAATAACTTGAGGTATAAATTTAGACTGGCTAAACAAAGAGGTACTTTTGAAAGTTAGCATATGAGAATGTGTACCTAGGCAGTATCTTAAAGATAAGTGGTACTAATACAAGTCAGAAGATACCAGAATTTTTCTTCTGGTTACTTTGAAAAACTATTCAAATCTTGATGAACAATTAAATTATATCTAGCTCAAAGGATGTGGTGGGCAGGGACACTGAGAACTTCTGAACAGTTTTGTGGCTTTGGCCAACTTCCATTTGTTTATCTGGGACTTGGAGAAAAAGTTCAAGTGAAATTCCAACAGGATTGTGCCCAGATCAAGACAACTGACTGTTTTATTGAAGAATGCAGATTAGAATTTTGTGTGGAGAGTAACTTCCTGTTTATTCATCTAGGAACATGCTGACTTGTAGAGACTTCCAGTGCATATACCTGCTGCATTTGTTATGGTTGCTCCCTGCTCTATCTTAGAGCAAATGGGTCAACCTGGACTTTATATGCCGCAATCACATATGCATTGTTATCTCATAATTAAACACAAATACTGAATATTTGTGAATGAGCCACCAGAGAATTTTGATAATCACTGTACCTCAAATCAGGTATCATACTCTTCACACATTTAGCTGGGGGCCCTCAAGCAGTAACCAATGAGTAAGGTACGTAAGTGATATGTAAACAAGCCTGCAATACATAATGGCAGAATGCAGCTGTCATGGTTTTTAAAAAATGAAGGCATGGGTAGCAGTTATGTCCATCATAGCCTGCATCACTTCCTTTGTGGATTTGTGGTGATTTGAACATATGGAATTGTCTTATACAGAGTCAGAATTAATCCATTATTATCTTATATGCTAACAGCCACCCATGGCCTTCATCTTTGGATAGCTAAATCCACAGATTGGGGCCACATGGAAACTAAAGAGATTTTTCTGCACACCTGGGGAGTTCCTGAAGTGTGTAGAAAAATCTTAAATAAAAAATACATAGGGGAATTTAAATTCCCCCCTCCCAAATACAATTCTATTGTTTGTACATGTGCAGACAATGCAATTCAGGAAGCAGCTCTAGCCGGCTGTTGCAGTGGTGGAGGATGCTGGCTGCTGTTCTGGGCCCAATGCGGGTAGACACCAGTAGCCGCTGCTGGTCTAGCCATGATGGTGGACACTGGCAGCTGCTGGGGGTCTAGCACTGAGTGATGTGGACATTGGCAGCCACTGTGGGTCTGGCACTGAGAAATGAGGAGGCCAGCAGTTGCTGTGAGTACAGGCACTGTGGTGGCAGATGCCAGCAGCCATTGCTGACTGGGAGGGGCTGGCAGATGCCAGCTGTCAGGCTCAGTGTTGAGTAGTGTGGCCTGAAGCCTCACTGGCTCAGCAGTGGGGGGGCATGGGACCCCCCACGAGAATCCTGGGCCCTCCCTTGTTATTTCTATCATTCCTGTACTGTCTCTGCTCCCAAGAACACCTGAGGTGTCTTGTTGGAATGAAAATTAAAATAATAAATTATAAATGCATAACATGATGCAAATACAACTGTCACTAAAGCTAACCAAAAGAGCTAGGAAACAGCAGCAGGCAATAAAGGCCCTTACTGAAAGAAATAAACTCAACTGTAAAAATCCTTCCATAATGATAATAATAATAATTCCAATTTCCAATGAAAGGTAATTTAAGCTGGGGCTAACCAACATCCAGAGACAGAGCTTACCACTACCTGGAGAAATAGCTGAAAAGGTCCTGACATAACTGAGTGCCAGTCTTAATGGCAGCCCCATAAAAATGCATTACAGTAGTCCATTTGATTCAGGAACAGCACACATAGAATTTCTTTCTTTTCCATCTGCTAATTCAGAGACAATGACTAATATAGAAGCACCCCCCGTACTGGTGTGATCCTGATATTTCAGGAGGTAAAGCAATTATTAATTATCCATCTGTACACCATTCTCATGGAGTAACTTTTGGTAGCCTCTTCCATTTAAAAAAACTGCTCCACAATATGACTTTTCAAGTGGCAAATGTGATGCTACCTGCCTGTCTATCTCTGATTTAAATCAAGATCAACAGATGTTAGTTCTGATCAATAGTCTCCTGTGTGGAAGATCTTTTATGCTACCTCCAATTCCTATCAGCAAACAGTTCAAATTGAATCATATCAGAGCATCAAATTGCTGAACTGTCACAACATTAAAATAACCACTTAAGCCAGGGGTGTCAAACATATGGCCCGTGGGCTGGATCTGGCCCCTGCAGGGCTCATATCTGGCCCATGAGCAACTGGGTGCCTCCTGCTTCCTTCTCTGGGGCTGCTGCTGCATTGTAGCCCAGCTCCTTCTGCTGCTTCCTGCTTCCTTCCAAGCCTCCTTCCTGCTTCCTTCCAAGCCAAGCCTCCCTTCCCTCCTTTGGCTGAGAGTTCCTCCTTTGGGAGGAAGGGAGGGGGAGGCAAAGAACAAGAAAAAGCCCAACCCAGGAGAAAGAGCAAAGTGTGAGTCCCATGGCTCCTTTAAAACCAGCAATGTTTAATTTCAGGTATAAGCTTTCCTACACTTCTTTTTCTGTGGGAGGGTGGGTGGGTGGATAGATGGATTTTTCTAACAAGCACATTGCTCTGCTCTTCTCTTTGAGACTTGATCTCTCTCTCTCTCTCTCTCTCTCTCTCTCTCTCTCTCTCTCTCTCTCTCTCTCTCTCTCTCTCTCTCTCATACACACACACAAACATGCACACTTGTATGTGTGTTAAAAGGAAAGGGCACATTGGGATAAGGGGAAAGGAGAATTAAAAGAAAATTATTTTGGCTTATTCTGAAAAGTTTCTATTTAGATTAGATTTCTCTGTGCTTATCTAGGATTTTCTTTCAAAAAGACCCTGATTAGGAATTAGAACACTTGTTTGATTCCATTGTTTAATAATGGAAGTAGATGGCTAAGTATTTAAAAATATATTTATAGTTCCATATATTCCAGTTCAACACAACTCTCTTTCTCCCCTCCCACCTTGCAGGCTGTCTTTCTTCACTCCCCCTTTGCTTTTATCACTAGCACTTGAGTGGATTGTGACCAGTCTGAAACCCACTTGGAGAGTTTCCCCCTCTCCAGTTTAAACAGCTTAAGAAAAAAAAGAAATCTAACAGTACAGCCTGAAAGCTTTATTAGTGGAAAGGAGCAAGTGTTCAGTAGCACCTAACAAAATTTGTGGCAGGGTATGAGGTAACTGCTCACTTCTTCAGATACAGCTAGAATGTAAGTCCATTGGTCCTTAAATCTTGGAGAGTAGAGTGATTTTGGATGCCAAATGACAATAGCAGGCATTAATAATGTGACAGGAAGTCCTGGAGGATGCATTGAGCTTCATTATCAGTTGCAGTTCAGCAGTCTCTCTAATCTCCCTTTGAAATTCATTTGTAAGAGAACTGCTACTCTTAGGTCAGAAATGTCCTGGAAGGTTAAATGTTTTCCCCACTAGTTTTTGAATGTTCTGGCTTCTAATGTCAGACTTATGTCCATTTATTCTTTGCATCCTCTTAGACTGAATCTTCCTGGACCAAACTGAGACCTAAATTTCCTGTCTCATTAACAATGCTGGTATTTCCATTCCTACTACACCCCCGCATATCACACCTAATCCAATCAAGCCTGCTGTTGTCATCCACCTGCTATTGCCATTCAGCATCTGAAATCACCTTTATAAAGTTTATATCTCCAGTACCTCATGGTATGTTTTATGGTATGCATGGCCCAGCCTGACAAAGTGACATTTATGTTGTATCTGGCCCTCATAACAAATGAGTTCAACACTTCTGACATCAGCACTAATAGTAGAAGCCCAGCTACATTTTAACATTTAATACTTGAAAGAAAGCATTCACTATTTTCAGCACACACTATTTCATGCAAGGGTGACTGTGAGACATTGGTCAGAACATGAAAAAAAATCAAACTTGGAACTTTTAAAATCTTCAAGGGAAAACCAGTGCCAAAAGAATGGCAATTTATGGAGTATATAACTATCGCAAGGATGAAATATGGAAGGCAAGATTTAAGGGAAAATCTCATCTACAAGAATGAACAGCATAGACTTAAAATTATATTGAAGAGAAGGATCCAGAAGAAGAAGAAGCAATTTAAATTTTATAAATAAGAATGGGTTTAGAAACCCCTAGACTTGTATTACTGACTAGGACTGGTTAAGGCTATGTTATCTGATGTGTATAAACTGAGTGGCAATTAGACTGGTATAAGGGAGTATAATTTAAAAGTTTAGGATTATATTGAAGAGATTTAAATTTGGTTATGTAATATTCAAAATGATATAAATTGAGTGCTAATTAGATTTATATAAAGAATTATAATTCACAAATATTTTGTTAGGCATTGGTGGAGAATTTATAACAAAACTATGTAGTATTTATTTGATGCTTATAATTTGAGTGGCAATTAGATTTAAATAAGGGATCATAACCTACAAATAATTTGATGGGGATTTGTGGAGGTGATATTGAAAATCCTTTCCTTATATATAACTGAATTTTGGTCCCAGAACATTCTATGCTTGCCAAAATTGATTGGGCCCAAGAACTGGCAGTCAGAAGATGCTGGCCGGGGCTGACTGGCTGCTTGATGGAGTCCCACCCACATCAGCCCTGGCCAGTGTCTTCGCCTCAGTCTGCTCCAGTCCTCTGAAAGGAGAGGACCGTCTGCAGAGTGAGCGCAGGGACAGGCCCTCAGGGCCGAGGCAGGTGAGAGAAGCCCGTTCTACCCCCCCACACCATCCTCAGGGCCTTCTGTGGGCCCAGTCGGCCCAGGCAAGCCCCTTCCACCCCCCCCACCATCCTCTGGGCCTTCTATGGACCCAGTCGGCCCCAGCAAGCCCCTTCCGCCCCCCCCCCATCCTCTGGGTCCCTCCCTTCCTTTCTAGGGTCCATTGTCTTCCTCCACAACGGGCTTTGCTCCCTAGTTATATAATAAATTGTAAATTAAAATTGGAGGAAAACCTCTGTATTTCTGTTTTGTATTAAGTTTGAGCATAGAAAAGCGATAGATGTATTGCATTTAATCTGGTGTAAGGATTTTAGATGTAGGAGAACAATAACTAAATGACTGTAGATTGCTTAGACAAGAAAGTAAATATTAGAAAATTTGTTAACCTATTCATATAGTTTTATAGAAAAACAGTAGTGTAACACTTAGAGGCTGCTTAAATAGCTAACATATTATGACAGTAAGCATGATCTGCAGACTTGTATGTATGGAGGCCAGTAGTTTAAAGGAAAAATATTACAAGGGCAGTTAAGGAATTGAAATAAATGTATGTATGTATGTATGTATGTATGTATGTATGTATTTTTTGTTTGTATGTGTGTATTTTTTGTTTGAAAATAATAAACCTCTTCCATTAAAAAATCAAATTGATTAGTGATCTTTTTGAAGTAATTATAATAGATAACAAATACAAAAAGAATAAATCGTAAAATTCTGTGTCAGGCTTACAAGACAGAGTCTGCAGAAAAGGATTTCCCCCCCCATGTTAAATGTTAAGAAAATGCAAATAAATTTCCACCAGCTACAGTAAATATCACAAGAAGTGTACTTTTGAGTTCCCCAGAACTCTTCATTAAGCTGAATGGTTATTTAAAAGCCTTTAGTTTGCTATTTGAAACTGGTTCTAGCAAAGTGGTCATCTGAGAAAATTAGCTGATTATAGTTTACAGGCAACTCCAGTTGATAGAAGTAATTCATATGTCAGGCTGTTTTACACATGTACATCCTTTGAGGAGGAAAATACACATTTGCAGTTTTCAGATGTTTATTCTATAGTTATATAGAAGTAACTATTTATTATATTTATTTATTCTATAGTTATATTTCACTGCAATGGTGGGCAAATTTAAAATTCTTCTCAGTAACTTAGCAGAAAAAATGCATAGGCTCAGAACCATCAAAGTTTGGAAACAGATGGAAAAAGAAGCTTCCCTATATAGCAATTGGAAATGAAATTTGAGTTGTGAACTAAAGCAAAATAAAAGCTAAACTTTAATCAATGTACTATTAAAAGCAGTGTATTAGACAGTGGTTGATAGGAAGTCTATGAGATAATAACATTAGGGGTAAATTGACTTGAGTGTTCAGTTCCATTCCATGAAAAAAGGAACCATGCACTATATGCAGCCAATGTTCACTTCAAAATTTACTTATGTGGCATATGACCAGTTTGCATAATCTCTCTCCTTGTTCAAGAAGCAAAGAATAGATAAAATTTGATGTACCCACATTTCATTTCATTCTTCATGTGTAGCAGAAGTAAAGGGGGTATCTTTGTTCCATCTCTAATAACAGGGCATTTTTAAAACCTCAGACATCATGGGCCCTCCTTCTGCATCTACCTGTCCATTAATTAATATCTTTGGAGGCTCTTTTTAACCTCTTTTATCCTAGGTAAGATAGGCCTTTTTGGTTATGGCACCCTCCAGTTGTGGAAAGCAACCCCTTCAGTCATTTCCCTGCTGCTGAATCTTCTATGTTTTCAAGGCCATACAAAAGCATATCACTTAATTGGCTGTTGTTGGTATTATTTATTTTATTATTTATTTAATTAGATTTTTAGGCCACCCTTCCTTGCAAGCAAGGCTCAGAGTGGCTTACAACAGAAGACGACATACAATGAATAACTAAAAGTTAAAAATCAAGAATAAATACATAAAACATACAGCACCAATAATTCATCAGCATAATTTAGTCAATCCAAGATGATGAGAAAAATTCAAATTTCACAAGCCTCCCGGGGTGGGGGGCTACAGAGAATGGAGGGTATGAGAGTGCCATACTACATACTGTACTGTCACTGTCCTCAACTGAATGCCTGGTGGAAATTCAGTTGCAGAGCTTTATGGATGACACTTTCATGCTAGACCCTTTCCAGTCTGGCTTCCATCTGGACCATGGGACAGAGACAGCTCTGGTCACCCTCACAGATGACCTCCGGAGGCATCTGGATCGGGGTGGCATGGCAGTACTGTTGCTGTTGGGCCTCTCGATGGTATTCGGCACGGTCGACCATCAGTTACTGATCCACCGCCTCACCAACACTGGGATTCAGGGGCTTGCCTTGCAATGGCTTGTCTCCTTCCTACAATGGCTTGTCTCCTTCCTACAAGGGTGGCGCTTGGGGAGCAAGCTTGCCTTGCAATGGCTTGCCTTGCGATGGCTTGTCTCCTTCCTACAATGGCTTGTCTCCTTCCTACAAGGGTGGCACTTGGGGAGCAGGCATCCCAGAGGTACCCATAGGTGTGTGGGGTTCCCCAAGGGGCAGTGCTATCCCCAATGTTATTTAACATCTACATGCGCCCCCTCGTCCAAATTGCCCAGAGGCACAGGCTAGAGTGTCACCAATATGCAGATGACACCCAGCTATATCTGTTGTTGGGTGGTCAGTCCGACTCTACCCCAGATGACCTGGATCGAGTGCTTCAGGACGTGGTGGGCTGGCTTAGACTGAGCCAATTGAAATTGAATCTGATGAAGACAGAGGTCCTGTGCCTGAGTCAGAGTGGGTTGGGGGTAGGGATCCCATTACTGACCTTTGATGAGGCACTGGTGGCGCCAGCGCTGAGGGTCAGGAGTTTGGGAGTGCTCCTGGATGCTGCCTTAACAATGGAGGCCCAGGTAGCAGCCACTGCCAAGGCAGCCTTTTACCATCTATGGCTGATTAGGCAGTTGGTTCCCTTCCTCGAATGCAATGACCTGGCAACAGTGATCCATGCTATGGTCATCTCGAGATTGGACTACTGCAACGCTGTCTACATGGGGCTGCCCTTGTCCCAAATCCAGAAGCTGCAGATGGTGCACAATGCAGCAGCCAGGCTGTTGATGGGCCTCCCCATACGAGAGCACAAATAGCCTGTGCTGAAGGCATTGCACTGTCTGCCAATAGCATACCGGATTCGCTTCAAGGTGCTGTTTTTGACCTTTAAAGCCCTATATGGTTGGGGGCCTGTCTACCTGAGGGACTGCCTTTCCCCATATATCACCCAGAGAGTACTGAGGTCAGGGTCGCAAAATCACCTCCCTGACCCAAAAGACACCAGATTGGCTGTCACCAGAGTGAGGGCCTTCTCAGTGGCGGCTCCACACCAGTGGAATGTGCTCCCGGAAGACATCAGGCCCCTGTGGGACCTGTTACAGTTCCGAAGGACCTGTAAAATGGATCTCTTCCACCAAGTCTTTGATTAGGAGCTGTCACTGGTGAATGAGCTATTAACAACTGGACTACTATGGCCCCCATGCTACTGGCTTCTAGAACAACTTTGGACACCGCCCTAGCTTCATCGGACCACCTCATAGAAATTCGCCAACTGGATTCTACCGCACTTTATGTAATTTATTTGTAATTTGAAATTTTATAATATTGTATTTATTCGTGCTCTATTGCATTTTAAACTGTTGTACACCACCTTCAGCCTGCCTGTGCCGGCAAGTGGGGATATAAATCGAAATGAATAATAAATAATAAATCCAGTGCTCCACTGGAAGCCAGTGCACTTTGTGCAGCACAGGTTGAATATTTGCCATCCAGGGAGTCCCCGTAAGGACCTGCATAGCCACATTCTGGACCAGTTGGAGCTTCCAGGTCAGTCTCAGGGGTAGGGCCACACACAGTGAGTTACAGTAGTCTATCTTGAAGGTGACTATTGTGTGGATTACCATGGCTAGGTCAGAGTGGGACATGTAGGGAGCCAGTTGCCTGACTTGGCACAGTTGGAGAAACACCATCCTGGCAACCTTTGCAACCTGGGCCTCCATTGATAAGGAGGCATCCACAATCATGCCCAGTCTCCTGACAGTAGATGGTGATGTTAGGGGCACTCTGTCCAGAGACAGGAGTTGGCAACCCAGCCATGACTCTCCTACCACCACCACCCAGCCACAGAACCTCTGTCTTACCAGGATTCAGTTTCAACAGGATTCAATCTCCCCCGTCACCAATTGTTGAAATGTATAAGATCCAACAAATGTTTTATGCCATTGCTTTTTTTTTATTTTAGTACTGAATGTTTTGTTTTGCTGTTTTTATGCTGTTTTTAAAACATTTTAAGGGGGTGGTAACTTATTTTGCCTATATATTTTTTCTCTTTTTCTGGCACAGAATTGTGACAACATCAGCTTGTCACCCACCAACACCCCTCTACATTATACAACATCTAGAGTTTAGTTTAATGTTGCCCAGTGCCCTTGTTATGCTGCCCAGCTGACAAGTGGCTGGCTTAAGCAAACTCCTTTCATCAATAGATGCCTCAAAGCACATGTCAAATTTTCTTGCCCTTCTCATTAAAAAAAAAAAACTTTTAAAAGAAAGTAACCAAAGTCACAAGTTTTTATTTATTTACTTTCAAATAAGCAACTCTGACTCTGGTGTGAGTTGCTGCCAGCAAGTGGCCTACCAAAATCTGGGATGAGTCCATCCTGGATCTGAAACTGGTCAGCACTACTGCTGGCTATATACCTGCCAGCTCAGTTAGGACCTTACTAATCTAACCAGGTTTATTTAAATAAGCATAATCCCTCAATACAGTCTGAAGCAGTTGAAAAAAGAATTCTCTCACAGCCAATCTGAGACAGTCTCAAAACATTCCTGCTTGGGCCCAAGGTAAAGGTAATTTTATTTATTTATTTATTTATTTATTTATTTATTTATTTATTTATTTATTTATTCCATTTATACCCTGCCCTCCCTGCAAGCAGGCTCAAGGCAGCTTATATTAGCTGGTACATAGGTTTCTCTTGCTCAAAAGCTAGTCGAATCTGACTCTAGGGGGTGGTGCTCATCTCTGTTTCCAAGCCGAAGAGCCAGCACTGTCTGGAGACGTTTCCATGGTCATGTGGCCGGCATGACTAAATGCTGAGGCATATGGAATGCTGTTGCCTTCCCACCAAAGTGGTACCTACTTGCAATTTCTTGCTTTCAGACTGCTAGGTTGGCAGGAGCTGGGGCCAGAGACGGGAGCTCACTCCATCCCACGGCACTAGGGTCTTGAACTGCCGAACTACAGACCTTTTGGTCTGCAGCTCAGCGTCTTAACCTCTGAGCCACCATGGCCCTAACACTTGAGCCCAAAAGGAACAGCTAATCCCATACTGTAAACAGCCTAATACACATGCATTTTATTTAGTTATTTGTTGATTTAAGACGCTTATTAGCTGCTTTTCCACCTAATAGAACTCAAGTTGTCTTACAATATAAACAGAACAAAAAACATAAAAACACACAAAATACATTTAACCCCCCCAAAATTATAACCACAATTCACAACTGCCAGTAAGTAAAGGAAATTAAACTAATCAAGTGCTATCCTGAGTAAAACTGTCTTCAGCTACCTCCTAAAGAGCAAAAGTGAAGGAGCCAGGTACATCTCCATGGGAATGTTGTTCCATAATCCTGGAGCTGCCACTGAAAAGGTCTTCTCTCCTGTACCCACCAGACAAGTTTCTTTGGTTGATGGGACACTGAGGAGGACCTCCCCCTGTGATCTTAACTCCCAGGCAGGAATAAAATGGAGAAGATGGTCCTTTAGATACCCTGGTCCCAAGCCATGTAGGGCTTTAAAAGATGAAAGCAACACATTGAATTTTCAAGACTTGTAAAATCCAGAGACTTTGTCCTTTCAAGAGGCAAGAAGAAGAAGAAGAAGAAGAGGAGGAGGAGGAGGAGGAGGAGGAGATTGGATTTATACCCCGCCCTTCACTTGGAGTCTCAGAGCGGCTTACAAACTCCTCTCCCTCCCCCTCCCCACAACAGACACCCTGTAAGGTAGGTGGGGCTGAGAGAACTCTAACACAAACTGCTCTTTCAAGGACAGCTGTGCCAGAGCTTGTGACTGACCCAAGGTCACATCAGCAGGTGCAAGTGGAGGAGTGGGGAATCAAACCCGGTTCTCCCAGATTAGAGTCCACACACTTAACCACTACATCAAGAAGAAATATATCCCAACACTGTAGTCAGTGGATTAAAATCCAGGGAATGGTTGAAGTGTAAAATTAATTTGTCTATGAATTTCTAACCAAAATAACATGATAATCAAACATACCCATAACACATTTATCAAATTGATTCTTAGCTGCTTACATCTCCAACACCTATTTGAGTCTGATTACCTCTATTTATGTATATACTAGGGAGCAAAGCCCATTGTGGAGGAAGACAACGGGCCCTAGAAAGGGAGGGAGGGAGGGTGGAAGGGAAGGAGGGTTGGAGGAAGGAAGGAAGGAAGGAAGGAAGGAAGGAAGGAAGGAAGGAAGGAAGGAAGGAAGGAAGGAAGGAAGAGAGGGGACAGTGAAAGAAAGAAGGAGAGAGGAAGAAAGGAAAGGGGGGAAAGGAAGGGAAGAGGGGCGGAACGAGCTTCTCTGGGCCTACTGGGCCCATAGAAGGCCCAGAGGATGGTGTGGGGGGGCAGAACGGGCTTCTCTCACCTGCCTTGGCCTTGAGGGCCTGTCCCTGCGCTCACTCTGCAGACGGTCCTCTCCTGTCAGAGGACTGGAGCAGACTGAGGCGAAGACACTGGCCGGGGCTGACGTGGGCGGGACTCCGTCAAGCAGCCAGTCTGCCCCGGCCAGCATCTTCTGACTGCCAGTTCTTGGGCCCAATCAATTATGGCAAGCACAGAATGTTCTGGGACCAAAATTCAATTATATATAAGGAAAGGATTTGGGCCCATATAATATAAACAGATTTGTTGTATTATTTGATTATAAGTTACATGGAGAGTCTTTTTAACTGAGAGGTAGAATAAAAATGCTCAAATACCAAACGAATCACATCTGTAATGCACAGGTGACATATGTCATATGTCCTGACAATATACGCACTTGCTGTAGGAAAATTTGGGGTGGTTTTATTCTTATGGGAATCTGCTCATCAGTATCTTTTGATACTTCTATCTGGCCACAGTTAAACTAGACTACATGCAAAATATAGCAAAATCCTAAGCTTTTTAGTTGGAAAAAATCAACAACTTACCCATGACAACGGGAGATCCACATTGGTAAGGGAACAAGAAAGACGGGGCTGGTGAGAACAACAAGTACATCTTTCCCATTCCTCTATTCTGGTAATCAGAAAATCGCGAGGACATAACTGATTGTCAGGAAAGGGCTTCCAGTCACTCCAGAGCTGAAATTCAGTTTCTGAACGGATGGAAACATTTCCCAAATTGCTTAATCTTGAAGTATAAGATCTGCCTAAGGAAGCAGAGATGAGATCTGTTCTAGTTTCACTTTCTTCCTTTTGTCTTGTGTTCTCCTTCAAGACTTTCTTGTCCTGAGATTTTGTGAGTTTCATACAGGATGTCAGAACCTCATCCTCGTCTTCAGACTGGCAGGCATGCTGTGGTGGTGGATCTTCAAAAAGATTTTAAAAGATCGTGGTTTAAATCTGTGTGAATATCTGTCCCTCAAACACACAAATAATAAAACAATGTGGGCAGATGCATGGGTAAAATGTGGGTAGCCACTTCAGTTTCAAACATGGAGAATTAAAATGGCTGTATCCCATCTTTCCTCATGACTCAAAGTAGTTTACAAGTTATAGTTAAAGCATTACAAGGTTGAAGTGTGGTGTCTCCTAATGTGTTTCAATTGTCAGCTTGAAAATTTACTCATTCTTTGAGCTAACTTGTATAACACTTTATCTTCTCAGTAGTTTACAGTAAAAATATATCACTAGAATAATAACAAGATGTTTTACACCTTTTGCCATGCTGTGCTCTACACTGTGGACTTGTTCTCAGAACATGAGCTGAAACCAGCATAGAGTGTATGCAATCAGAGACTTTTACTTACTGAGAGGAGCCAAGACATGCTTGATGTCATCCAAACTGTGTACACTGGCTTTCTTGGTTCGGACTAATTTCTGCAACCGTTTTAAGGTTCCCATCATTTCAGCTTTGTTTTCATCTGCATCTGCAACCTAGTATAGCATATAAATAAATAAATAAATAAATAAATAAATAAATAATTGGAGAGCTGGGGGAAAAATCCAAATCATTGTCTCTCTCAATTATTTTGAGAAGCAAAGAAGTGTCCTCATTTCTTTCTGAATTTAAACTCTATTACAGTTCTGAGACATTGTCTAAATTATTATTGAGATTATTTCTATCTTCTCTGCCTCATTGATCCTATAGCAGTAGGGTGGGAAAAACCATAGAGAACAATGGAGGGAATGGGGGCAACCTGTTTGGGGGCCCATAGAATTGGACCCCCTGGTCCAATGTTCTTGAAACTTGGTGGGTATCTTGGGGAGAGGCTCCACCAGCTACCCTGTGAGTTTGGAGCCTCTACCTCAAACCCCCTCCCCTTCAGCCCCCAGAATATACCCTATGTTTTCACCATTGACTTCAATGGCCCATAGGATATAATGGAGCTGAAATTGATATTCGGCTGCCTGAAAGACTCTGGGGACCCCAGCTGTGCTCTGGTGCGCTCCCCCAAAAAAGACCCCTGGATGCAGTATTGTGAAAACCTCCGGGAAAAAAAGATTCTTGCTGGTTACAGCCTCTAGTTCCCAGTAGCTGTGGCAAGTTACCTGGAATCCAGTTTATTTTGTGGGGCTTTGAAGGAAATTAAAAGAGGGAATAGTTAACATTTGGCCCATAAGAATGGTGCCAATGCAGAGGGGTCATAGTTACAAAATGTTCTGAAATCCTTAATTAGGGATACAACATGGAAGGGTCTTGATAAGTGGTCTATTTGTGCCAGATGAGATTAATTTTATTAGCATTGGTTATTGACAGTGATGATGCATAGAAATTGGCTGTGCTGTAGGTAAAGGCAATGGTCCTTCCTGCTTTTAATCCACGTCATCACGTGGCCTTTTTTCTGGGGGAATGTGCCGGAACACAGTTCTGGAACCTCTTTGACAAAATTCTTTTAAAAATGTTTAAAAGTTCATGAATTTTCAGTATACAGATTGAAAACTTCATTTCCCTCTTGAGAGTTCCAGCACCTCTTTTTGTGTGTGTGTGGGGGGGAAATTAGATCAAAAGTGAATTTTTACATCTTTGCTGCTGTATCTGATAGCGGTAGTAAACCTACCTTCATTAGAAACATTTTTTAAGTGAGAGAAGAATACTCATGGAAACCATGTTTTCTGTCTGACTGGGTTTTGAATATAAACCAGACAGAATAGTTGGAACCCACTTTAAATTGCTTTTCCATAGTCACTGCTTTATAAACAGCTGTTTGTGTGCAACAGCTCACCACTCAGATCAAGTCAATGTCTCCAAGCTACCATAAAGCTCCATTCTCCAAAAGACTGTGTTCTCAAACTGAGTGCCAAGGTGCTGTATACTGAGATGCAGAGCCAAACTGGCCTCTGTTCAGCAACTCTTTCGTATTTTTCAGACCTCAGGTTTAAAAGTCTGTACAGATACTTCAGCGCCTGAGTACCAGCATTTTGATACAAGGTTGCAGAATATTAATATCAAAGTGTATTTTCATGGAATAAAATAGCCTTAGAAGAGAACACAATAGAGTAAATATGCAATATACTAAATTTTTGAGTAAGTGAATATAAGATGTAGGAAACAAATGGTTTTTTAGGCCTAAGCCACACTATACAAATCATTTGAGGAATAGACAGGGATGGGAAAGGGAACTATAATGAAAAATAAAATAATAGTATCTAAAGATGTAACATAATGTAACAGATTGCATTAAACCAAGCATGACCTTCTAAAATGAAAGAATGGTTTTACGTATCTAAGAACTTTTCATCAGAATATGCCTCTGAAGACAAAAAAGTCTACCGCTTTACATAGAATTAAATTTAAATTTAATTTGACGGATCTATAGCTGGTGCATAATGACACAACTCAGGTTGTTTAGGAGTTTATGGTTTGGATGAAATCTAATATCACTCACAAGATTCAGGAGTGTACATCTGAGTGATGCTTCCATGTTTGTTTAAAATTTCAAAGCCACTTGGTTGAATTAGGTATGCTGATTAAAATACTATGATTGTACACTACAGTACTGGCCAACAACATTTCTCAAACAAAAAGCCACAGTGGGGGTAATTTTGAACTGATAGTCCTCATGCTTCAAATACATAATATGCCCTAGGAAGGACATGTGGAGCTAGAGAAAAGGTGCAAAAAGCCCCCTTCCCACCACTATTTCTGTTGGCAAAAGTAGGGCAGGATGGAAACTAGAACCTCCATCTCTCCTTGGTTGGTTTCAGCGTGCATAATGCTGACTGCAAAGAGGCTTATGATTTTATGCATCTGAGCACAGATTCTTCAGTGATTTGTGAAGGCTTTGTATAAAATATGCATCAAGTGTTTACAGAAAGCTAGTAATTGAATTAGGTAATGCTCAACAGCCCAACTGCACAACTGTAATTATTCAAAAGTAACATGTCCATGAATTTTGGACATGGTGTTCTGATTTTGAAGTATAAGGGGGGGTACTCAATTCAGCACAGCATAATCTACTCAAATAATTGTACTAATGGTTGAAATGTAATCCTCTTTGTTTTAGAAGCAGATAATGGGCAGAGAGAAATGTTTTGTTAGCTAAAGTAATGTGACCAATATAATAAATGCAATTGTGTGCTGTTTTTTTTAATAGAAACTCATTAATGGTGATTGGGACTGTGCATGCTGTAGTCCCATTCCCTACTAGATTCAAATAAAGCACAGGACTTCATTGGTTGGACAACTAACTGTCTAGTCTATTGGAAGGGCCAAAAGGTAAGTTATGCAAGTAACACAGGATTAGCTGGATGCTTTGAGGCCAAGCATGTATTTTTGGGAGTCCTCTATGATTGGCTTATTAGGGGACCTTTTTGCTTGCTTCATATTGATGGGAGATGGAAAGGGATAATTAATCTTGGCCTATAAACCGGCCACAACTGGCCATTAGGCCATAACCAAATGTCAGGACTAGGGAAAATTGTTCTTGATAGGTATGTCAAATAGCTGAGCACCCTGAGCCATCTGGCATGATGGACTGTTCCTGAGAAGACCATCACTTGCCCCTGTGGTGAGGTGGGTAGGGAGAGGATGCCCTTGGTACTGAGCAGCATCAACCAAATCCTTAGTTGGCACATTGCTTGAGGGCAGTAAAACTGGGCACCTCTTAGAATAGGCATAATAGCAATTAATTGTTTGATCCAGGGTGGATTTGCCCAGATCCTAGCTTTCAAAGTGCTACCTGATGCTATCTAGTGCTAGCTTCCATTTAAAGGAAATAGTTATGATGTAGATCAGCCAATAAACTAGTTAAACTCAAAGGGAGCATTACTGGGACAAACAAATTAGCATGGAATAATGTGTCAATGAAAGGGGCATTATTTCAAAGGGTTTCATTTTTGTAGAAACCACAATAAGAGGTTCTATCTTTGCTTTGATTAAGCATAAACACCTAATTGTTTTGAGCATCCTGTTTAAATGTTGCCAGAGTACATGACCTAAAATCAAATAGACAATCTGACACAAAGAAGAGACTCTGAAAGTTGCTGATAGAAGGAAAGGCCAGTAACTTTATAAAGTAGCAAAGCAGTATATGAAAATACATGAATAAAAATAAACATTCCCACGTCGATGTGGGGATTCATGGGGTAGCCCTGCAATGGCTTTCCTCATTTCTCATTTCTCCATAGTCAGGGACAGAGGGTGGCACTGGGGGGAGAGACATCCTCTAGGTACCCACTGCTATGAGGGGGGCAGTCCTTTTCTTGATGTTGTTTAACATTTATATGCTTCCCCTCACCCAACTGGCTTGGAGTTTTGGGCATGGGTGTCACCAGTATGCAATGACTTATATCTGCCACCTGGATACTGCCCCACAACATCTGGCCGAGGGTTTAGAGGCTGTGGCAGAATGGCTAAGGAAGAGCAAGCTGAGACTGAATCTGGGGAAGACGGGTAGGGCTTCAGGGTTGGGGCTCAGCTTCCTGGCTCTTGATGGGGTGCCGTTGATACCAGTGTGCTCCATCAGGAGTTTCAGTGTGACTCTGGATTCCTCCTCAATCATGGAGGCGCAGGTCACAAATACTGCCAGACTGGCAATTTACCATCTGTACCAAACACAGCTACTATTCTGGGGATTATTTAGAAGGGAACTGAAAACAAACCAGCCAGTATCATAATATCCCTGTATAAATTGATGGTGCAACCTCATTTGGAGTACTGTGTACAGTTCTGGTCACCACACCTCAAAAAGGATATTATAGTACTGGAAAAAGGGCACAAAAGGGCAACTAGAATGATAAAAAGGTTGGAACACTTTCCCTATGAAGAAAGGTTAAAGTGCTTGGGGCTTTTTAGCTTGGAGAAACAATGGCTGAGGGGTGACATGATCGAGGTTTATAAGAACATGCATGGGATAGAGCAGGTAGAGGAAGAAGTACTTTTCTCCCTTTCTCACAATACAAGAACTCGTGGGCATGCAATGAAATTGCTGAGCGGTTGGGTTAGAACAGATAAAAGGAAGTACTTCATCACTCAAAGAGTAATTGACACATGGAATTCACTGTCACAGGAGGTGGCGGCTACAAGCATGGACAGCTACAAGCATGGACAGCTTCAAGAGGGAATTGGATAAACATATGGAGCAGAGGTCCATCAGTGGGTATTAGCCACAAGGTATAGATAGGAACTCTCAGTGCAGGGCAAGGGATGCTCTGTATTCTTGGTGCTTGGGGGCAACAGTGGGAGGGCTTCTAGTGTCCTGGCCCCACTGCTGGACCTCCTGATGGCACCTGGTATTTTTGGCCACTGTGTGACAGAGTGTTGGACTGGATGGGCCATTGGCCTGATCCAACATTGGCTTCTCTTATGTTCTTATGGCCCCTTTCCTGTCATGCCCTGACCTAGCCATGGTAATCCATGCAACAGTCACCTCCAGGCTGGACTACTAACTCGATCTATGCTGGCCTGCCCTTGAGACTGACCCGGATACTCCAACTAGTCCAGAATGTGGAGGCCCGAGTCCTGGTGGGAACGCCACAGACAGCACACATACAACCTGTGCTGGCCCAGCTACACTAGTTACTGGTGGAGTATCGAGTCAGGTTCAAGATGTTAGTGTTGACTTTTAAGGCTTTGAGCAGTCATGGACCCATGTACCTTCAGGACCATCTCCTCCAGTATATCCCCAGAAGAATGCTGAGATAGCCTGGTAACAACTTGCTGGTGATCCTTGGCCCTAGGGAGGTCTGGCTGTCCTCAATTAGGGCCAGGGCCTTTTGGCCCTGGCCCCGACCTCATAGAACTCTCTGCCAAATAACAACAGGGCTCTGCAGGATCTGATGTTCCACCAGGCTTTTAGTTGAGGGCAGCAATGGGAGAATAAATTTGGCCCTGGCACCTTCCCTTTCTCTTCTATGTACCCAGGCCTGTAGCTACAGTGGGGCCTCCCTGGGCCCACTCCTCGATTTCCTGACAATCCCCCCTTCCTATGCAGCCAAGGACCCCCAACTTCCTGGGCCACTCTGAAGACTCCCCACTCCTTCCCCCACCTGCCAGCAGCCTTGCAGGGTCCAGCGTGGGCTAGCTATTGGGGAGAGTGGCTGGGGGACCTGAGCTGGCAGTGGTGATGTGGGGCTCCCAGGGGAGGGGGAGAATCAGGTCACAGGGCAGCTGCCAGCAGCCTCAATCCAACTCCTGCAGCTCTTCCAAAAGGAAAACTGGGTCTCTGGTGAGAGGAAAAGGGCTCGTTTATATCTCTCTCACTGAACTGCATTTTGTTGTGGTGTGTGAGGAGTTGTGATCAACCCGCCCACCCTGGGGCTGAGGGGGGAAATGATCTTGCCTGTGCAAGAAGGGAAGTAGGGTGGCTAAGTGTGCCCTGCTTTTGGTAGTACTCAGAGGCTGGCGTGGGTTCGGCAGGTGTGCAGCATGGCTGAGGCCAGCTGGTTTGGGCCAGGGCACCTCATCCTCCTCTTCTGCCTCCTCCTCCTGCACCTGCGTGTCCAGCTGGAGCACTGGTGGAGGCCAGCTCAGCTTCCAGGGTGCATCGGCACTTGCCTGCCCACCCCCTCACCCTGTTGTTGCACATTGGAAGATCTGCTAGCGCAGGGGGCAGCCAGCATATGTGAGTTTTTAAAATTATTATTTCAGTGCCCTCTGACTTATTTAAATGCCCTCTGAATTTTAAAAAAATCCTGGCTATAGGCCTGCACGTACCCCTCCCTGCCATTCCCTTGTGGGACGGCAAAGGAGGTTTACTATATCACCATATTGGATTGGTTTTAAATTATTGATTTACTGTTGGTAAATTTAATTATATATTGATTGTAGGATGGGTGATTCATAATTCCAAATAAATAAATAAATGAATAAATAAACAAGAGCTTGTCGAAGGCTTTCACGGCCGGAGTTCATTAGTTGCTGTAGATTTTCTGGGTTGTGTGGCCGTGGTCTTGGCATTGTAGGACCTGACGTTTCGCCAGTAGTCGTGACTGGCATCCTCAGAGGTATAACACAGAATGCTTATACCTCTGTGTTAAACCTCTGAGGATGCCAGTCACAGCTACTGGCGAAACGTCAGGTCCTACAATGCCAAGACCACAGCCACACAACCCGGAAAATCTACAGCAAACAAGAGCTTGTTCCTAATTTTATCAAGATTCCAAGAATCCTAATTTTATCAAGATTCATGTGTTCATCTGGATTGGGGTTAGAGGAAAAAAAGGAGATGAATTGTTTCTCAGTTTTGCTCTGTTATTCTTATTGTGCCTGGAGTTTACTCAAGTAGTCTTCCAGCAAGAAAAGAGAAATTTAGAAAGTTCATCATTTGTTTTGTACAAGAAAAAATGTTTTACTTTGCACACTTGTGCAACACAGAACCCAAAAGAAAATCAACTCTTTTGAATTCCAAACACACACACACACACACACACACTCACTCACTCACTCACTCACTCACTCACTCACAGTGGCATGCACATGGAATCTTTTTGAGGCTGTTTCTTATTGCTTTTAATTGCATTCTTGTGCAAATAAAAACAAATGCTTTTCAGGACACCAAGGATTTCAATTGGTTTGAAGAGATCTGTTCTCTTTTTGTTGTTTTTTATGTCGCACAACAACCCTTCAAAAGAAACACTGATTTTGACATATTGGGTTACATAACATAAGAACAAGAGAAGCCAATGTTGAATCAGGCCAACGGCCCATCCAGTCCAACACTCTGTCACACAGCAGCCAAAATATACCAGGTGCCATCAGGAGGTCCAGCAGTGGGGCCAGGACACTAGAAGCCCTCCCACTGCTGCCCCCTCCAGCACCAAGAATAGAGTGCATCACCTGCCCCAGACTGAGAATTCCCATCTATACCCTGTGGCTAATAGCCACTGATGGACTTCTGCTCCATATGTTTATCTAATTCCCTCTTGAAACTGTCCATGCTTGTAGCTGCCACCACCTCCTGTGGCAGTGAATTCCATATGTTAATCACTCTTTGGGTGAAGAAGTATTTCCTTTTATCTGTTCTAACCCGGTTGGATCCAGCCAGCTTTTTCACTCAATCTCATCTCATCCCCCTCCTTACTATAACCCCAATCCTATATAGTTTTGATCCATGCAGGTCCCATGATGCCCAGCATAGCCACCCTCCCTTTTTAATCAGCTGAAAAGCTGGTTGAATCCAACCCAGTGAGTTTGGCTCTGGTATATATAGAACCTCAGATGTAAGGAGATCTAAGGAAGAACTTGGCATGGAAGGCATTTCTTAAGATTACTGCTGATTCTTGCAAACCACACAGTATGTAGGCCAAACAAAGCCAGATCTCCACAGAAAAATCTCTTTATTGACCTCAATATGTATATTCTTTGTTACCAGTGCCATCTGCAATCTTCCTTGCTGTGCTGGATGGATAGTATGTAATGCAGAACAAACTTCTCATTTTTACAGCTTATTAAGCATTAAAGGCCCTTGATCATCACTTTTCCCAAAAAAATCCAATAAATGACTTTTTATTTATACATAACAGTGGGAAATCACTCTTTTCTCCAGGGATAAGCCAGTGAACAGAACTTTTATCTCAAAAAGGATCTAAGTGATGAAAATAGTGGAGAAACATTGCAACTCACTGGAAATGTTAACCCAAAGTTAGTCAAATGGCCAACCATGTGAAATAGCTGTAACCTACTTTACCCAGGGAAGTAGAAGGAAAGGAATGGAGACTCTTAGGCTGAGGTCAGACTGGCAGTTTGAAGCGCAAGGGAGTCGTGGCAAAAAGACCCGGAACAGGTTTGTTCCGGGTTTTCCCGGTCACACTGCACCGATGCCAGAGCATACCAGGGAGGAGGCGCAAGGGAGTGTTCACACTTTTGGCCTGCCCCTGGCAGAAGCGCAGCTGTAAGCAGCTTTTTGTAATGTAATCTGATGATATGTGCTTATGCGCTCATGCGCATAAGCAGTCATGCATATAAGAGCATCCCTACCAGATCAGTTTGTTTGCATTCACACTTCTGGGAAGCAGGATGAATGCACTCTCCAGGGTTTGCTACCACTTTCACCTGGTATTTTTTAAACTCGAGAGGGAAGCGTTACAAGACGGGTTGAGTATGGCTGTGGAACGCCTGGCAGATGTGCCTGTGTGAACCAGCCCTTTAATCCATTTGTGAAACATTTCTGAAACATGCCTATATCGGGCCAAACTGCCAGTCTGAACTCAGCCTTAGACAGATTGAAAGGGCAGCAAGCAGGAAAAGGAGCACTTGCAAATATGCAGTAAAGAGAGTCCCAGGAGCTAGCTTGAGGCTCATCAGAGGAAGAAAGTGACCACTTATGGAGAGAAATGTGTTGTTGTTGAATTCAACCTTACTCAAAATCCTGAGTAACTGCCATAAACTAACAGACAACATTTTAAGAAGACTATTATTTTAATTTCAACTTAATTGTGCCATTAGAACTATTTTGTTACATTAATTAACGTTAAAGTAGAAAAGGAGGTGCCTTCTCGGCTTCCGGTCTGGGATTCATGGCGTCCTAAGGTGTTCTGGCTTGCTCGTTAGAGCTCCCAGAGCAAACGGAGGGTCTTGACGACAGGGTGGGCTTCAAATAGCCCACCGCAGATCCCCCCAGGCAGGGGGGTGACTGGCAGAGAGCCTGGCCCGAGAGAGGAGTTGAGATTGGCTGATAGCGGGGCTTTAAAGAGCGCCGCGACCAGCCTTGATCCCCTCCCCCAGAGAAGGCACTTCGGAAAATCTCTACAAGACCCCACCGAGATGGATTCTCAACATAAGAACGCATGACCCAGACCTCCAAGACATTCTACGGAAACTGATATCAAGGAAACACTGCTATTACAAGACACGGACTTTGAAGGTAACTTTTTAAAATTGCTCACCGGAGACGCGTTTCGGCCGAAAATAAACAACATCCGATGAAGCGCATGATCGTGCTGTATCTGTTGTACTAACATTGGAGCGGAAAAAGTGCAGTTAAACAGCTAAAAAAGGCCAAAAAGCCGAATTGTTGATCATTCCTGCGGTTAGATTATTGACTTTAAAATAGAAACTAACAGTAACTCCGCGAGAACTGCAGTGGAAAAGTACTGTAGCTGCTGCAGCAGAAATCGGCAAAACAGGAAGTGACTTCAGAACAGACAAGTAATCATCCTAGAGAAGACCAAGGAGGCCGGAAGAAGGGAAGAAATCAGGAACAAGGGGGACCATTAAGATTGCCGGACAGGAAGTGAGTACCCGGAAGAACCATTTACCATAGAGAAATTGCGCCCGCCATTTTGGGAAGGTCAGAAAAATTTTCTTTGATTTTAAACGAAAGACTTAATATAAAAAAGTGAAATTAGTGCGATTTAGGTGGGCACAAGAAGGACTTTGATTTAGAGTGAGTTGGAGGGAAAATTCTGAACAACGGCTTATGACCTGCGGCAACGACAGAGGGCAAATACCTGGTCCTCCCCGAAAATGGCTGGGAAAGAGGAAAAAAGGCTACAGGGCATGATGGAAGCTATGGAGAAACGAGTGATGGACGCAATTCTGAAGCTGGAAAAAACTGTAATAACAGAAGTAACAGAGTTGAAAAAAGAAATGTCTGGAATTACAAAAGAGATACAGACGCTGACCAAAAGAGCAGATGAGATGGATGTAAGGGTGAAGGGAGTAGCATCTAATATAGCTGAGGTCACTTTAGAAACAGATAAAGTGAATGTGATGGTCCAATATAATGCAATGATTAACCACATGAGATTCAGGGGGATCCCTGAAGACAAGAATGAGGACATCCATTCAGTCATGGTAGATGCTGTTGCAGACTTTTTGAAAATGGAAGAGGAGAGAGTGGCGGCACAGATTGATGTGGTATACAGAGTCAATTCTGCGATTGCACAAAGGAAAAAATTACCTAGAGATGTAATTGTCCAGTTTATATCTAAGAAGCTGAAGGAGGATTTGTTCAAGCAACAATTTCAGGATGACTTCATAATTGACAACAAGAAAATCATGGTCCTAAAGGAACTACCCAGAGCGATGCTTCAGGACAGACGACTTTTTAAAGACCTGATTGACAAGCTGAAAACAGAGGGCATAAGATATAGATGGGAAATTCCTAAAGGTGTCAGTTTTTCGTTCAAGCAGAAGAGAGTCACCATCAAGTCAGTTGACCAAATGACCAGATTCATCAATGATAATTTTAAAGACTCTGATAAATAATTACAGAATCAACATGGAGAGTCAAATAATTTCATGGAATGTTAATGGACTGAATTCACCCCAAAAAAGGAAAAATATCAGACTCTGGTTGGAAAAACAGAAATGTGATATTGTTTGTTTGCAAGAAACACATATTAAAAAATCAGATGCCAAATTTTTGATTCAAAAAAGATTAGGAGAGGAATTTTATTCACTCTCCTCTCAAAAGAAAAAAGGAGTTGTTACATATATTAAAAAAGAGCTGGAACCAAAAGAAATTTTTAAAGACGATGAAGGGAAATTTTTGGCGGTAGAAGTTGTGCTGCAGAACAAAAAGACATTAATTGTTAATCTCTATGCTCCCAATGGGGCAAAAGAAAACTTTTTTCAGGATCTGTGGGAACAACTACGACAGTTGACCTATGAGCAAACGATTTTAATGGGCGATTTTAATGGTACTGTTGACAATGTTGTTGATAGAAAATCAAAAAAAGGAATTGAGGCCATGGGCAAACTTCCTAAAGTCTTTTTCCAATTGACTAAACATGAACACTTGGCAGACGTTTGGAGAATCAAACATCCCAGAGATAGAGAGTACTCTTTTTATTCATCAAGACACGAATCTTTTTCCAGGATAGATATGATGTGGATGACAGAGAATTTAATCTTGCAAACACGCAAAATTGAGATATTGCCTAGGATTCTTTCTGACCACAGTCCGATAAAATGGTCAACGTATGTTAAGAGGAAAAAATTTCGATGGCGACTTAACGAAGATTTGCTGGACAAGCAAAATATCGTGGATAAAATAAGGTCAGAAACCCAAACATACTTTCAATTGAACTTAAATAAAAGTGTACAGACGCAAACGGTATGGGAAGCCTACAAGGCTGTGATGAGAGGACATCTGATTGCAATTAATAATAATGAAAAGAAACAACAAATGAAGATAGACAAAGAAATTATGGAAAATATTCGGAAAAAAGAAACAGAACTTAAGAAAAGGCCTGGTAAAAAGAAGATTTTGAGAGAATTGAGGATTCTAAAGGAGCAATATGAGGCAAGGTTGAACAAAGAAGTATTTTGGAACTTGAAAAAATTGCAACAGAAATCCTTTGAAGGTGCAAATAAACCTGGCAAATATTTAGCATGGCAATTAAAGAAAAGAAGAGAGAATAAAATAATCACCTGTTTGAAAGATGGAAATAAAGAGATTTTAGACCCAGGAGGAATTAAAAGGGAATTTTTTAAATATTACGCGACTCTCTTTCAATCGAAGCAAGCGGATCCTCAAAAAATGTTGGATTACTTATCCAAAGCTAACTTGATACAACCAAACCCCGAAATGAAAACATTTTTAAATGCTGCAATAACTAAAGACGAAATCAGTAAAGCAATAGCTGAGGCAAAAATCTCTAAAGTCCCAGGCCCGGATGGCTTTTCAGCTAAATTTTATAAAAAATTTCATGAAGATTTGGTCCCGGTGTTGGAGATTCTTCTAAATGAAATTAGAAAGACAGGAAAGATCCCAGACTCCTGGAATGAAGCTGCAATCACCTTAATCCCTAAAGAAATGCAAGATTTAACAAATGTTAAAAACTACCGACCCATTTCATTATTGAACAACGATTATAAAATATTTGCAAAAATTAAAAAGTTTTTGAAAGATACTATTGTTGAAGATCAAGCTGGTTTTTTACCAAATAGACAAATTAAAGACAATATGAGGGTTGTTTTGGACGCAATTGAGTATTATGATAAACACCCTGAAAAAGAAGTTGCTTTTTTATTTTTGGATGCAGAGAAGGCCTTTGATAATTTGAATTGGGAATTTATGTTTAAAGTGCTTGAGAAATCTTTGATGGGCGTAGAATTTACAAGAATGATTCAATCGATATATAAAGAACAAAAAGCTTCGGTGATTGTCAATGCAGAATCAACAGATATGTTCCGGGTAAGAAAAGGTACTAGACAAGGTTGTCCCCTGTCACCATTGTTATTTATCTGGATTTTGGAGATTTTGCTACAAGCGGTCAGAGATGATGATAATATAAAAGGTTTGAATATTGGAGGTTTTTCATTTAAACTAAGAGCATTTGCGGATGATATTATGTTTATTGTTGAAGATCCTGTTAATAATATGCCTAAGGTATTTGAAAAAGTAAGAGAGTTTGGTGATCTTGCAGGGTTTTATGTCAACAAAAATAAATCTAAGATACTGTGTAAAAATATGATTGGTACAAAGCAACAAATGTTACAAAATGTGACAGAATGTGAAGTGGTTAAAAGGGTTAAGTACTTGGGAGTTGAAATTACAATGAAAAATATAGATTTGTTTAAGAATAATTATGAAAAACTGTGGGGTTCGATAAAGAGTGATTTAGAAAAATGGGAAAAACTAAGGTTATCTCTTCTTGGAAAAATTGCCGTTATTAAAATGAATGTACTGCCCAGGTTAATGTTTCTGTTTCAGACAATACCAATTGTGAAAGATGGAAAAGTGTTGGTAAAATGGCAAAGAGAAATCTTTAAGTTTATCTGGGCAGGGAAGAAGCCAAGAATTAAAATGAAGATAATGTATGATATTAAAGACAGAGGTGGCTTCCAAGTCCCGAATTTGCGTTTGTATCATGAAGCAGTATGTATGTCTTGGTTATCTGAATGGGTAAATTTGGAAAATAGAAAACTTTTAGCTCTTGAGGGGCACGATTGCAGATTTGGCTGGCATGCCTATCTTTGGTATGGGAAAAACAAAGCTGACTCTATGTTTAAGCATCATTATGTAAGGAGGACACTGTTTGATGCATGGATCAGGTATAAGGATACAATTTCGGATGAAAGGCCTCTGTGGATTGTTCCAGCTGCAGTTATACATTTGTTTTCAGAATATAAAGGTAATGACTGGTTGAAGTATCAGGAATTGTTGCAAAAAGAAGGGAAAAAATATGTTTTAAAACCAAATAACGAATTAGAATTTGAGTATGGTTGGCTACAATATTGTCAAATAAGGGACATCTATAAAAAAGACTGTAAAGAGTTTGGTTTTAGAGCTATGAATGATGATATTGAAAATATATGGTTGAAAAAAGAACGGAAAATGATATCAAAAATGTATAAAACTTTGTTGACTGTATATACTTTGGATGAAACTGTTAAAGAACAAATGATAAAGTGGGCCATAAATATGAACAAAGAAATTTCTATGGAATCATGGGAATTTTTGTGGAAAAGATCTTTTAAAATGTCTACCTGTATCAATGTAAAAGAAAATTGTTATAAGATGATGTATAGATGGTACATGACACCAAAAAAGATTGCCAATATTAGTATGGATAAGAACTTGAGTAATAAATGCTGGAAATGTAAAAAAGTAGAGGGTTCTTTTTACCATATGTGGTGGTCATGTGATAAAGTGAAAGCATACTGGTCTAATATACATTGTGTGATGCAGAAAATACTGAAAATCCCAATTGAGAGAAAGCCAGAACTTCTTCTCCTCGGTTTGACAATGGAAAAAATTCCACAAGAAAAAAGGACATTGTTATGGTACATGATTACGTCGGCGAGAATGGCCTTTGCTCAGCATTGGAAAATGGAGAAGGTGCCAGATGTACATGACTGGTTGAGAAAACTGTTATTTTTAGTGGAAATGGACAAAATGACAAAGAAATTAAATGGACAAATGGCAGAACAATACCTAAAAGACTGGGAAGGATTGAAATTGTATCTAGAAACTGAATATAGAATGAAGGGGAAAATATATAACTTGGATACGTATGGATATTGAACGAGAAATGAAATGAATTTTGAACTGTATGTACTGTTATATACAATATGCTGAAATTGTAGAGGTTATATATAATTCAAATGTGTTACCTGGTTTGTCGATGTACTTAAGTCTAAGCTTGATTGCCTTATAATTTTTCTGTTTGTTATTAGCAGTGTTGGAAGCCTATTAGGGGGGTGGGGGATTGGGATGGGGATCTTCTTTTCTGAAATTGTATTGGTAACGTGATTGGAAATGTTGAATGTATCCCAATAAAAATTTTGTTTCAAAAAAAAAAAAAAGGAGGTGCCTTCTCATTAGCGTATACTATGGAAAATAGTAATATTGCTTCTACAAAAGTCAAATTGAAATTAATCTACACACAAGTTAATCTATTTTAACATAGGAATAGAAAATCTAGCCAGCTGGTGAATTCCTCCATTAGAAGGTCTAAATGAGGGCACATGAACATATGAAGCTGCCTCATATTGAGTCAGACCGCTGGGTTCAGTATTCACTGTTGTTTACTCAGATTGGTAGAATATCTTCACAGTCTCAGGAGAAGACATATCACCAACTCCTCCTACCCAAGGCTCTTTTATAGGATATCCCAGAAAAAGCCTGACACCTTCAGAATTGAGAGCCATCATGGGATAGTGGTTAGCATGTGGGACTAGGATTTGGAGACTTGAGCTCAAACCCCCACTCTTTCATGAAGCTCCTTGACCTTCACATGTTGTTGTGAGGATAAAACAGGAAAGGGAGAGCCATACATATCACTTTGATCTCCTTGCAGGATGAGGGGGTGAAAGCATACTAGATAGATGGGTATTCCACCATCCAATAGAAATAAGCATTTTTCACCACAAATACCAGCAGAAAAAGCAGAGATTTATCCTTTTTTTTTTTTTTTTGTCTTGCCACCAAATAGCCTTAAACTTATATAACGGAAATTCCCAGGCAAAGCTAGTATCTCCTGTGTGTCTTCTTTGACAGTGGATCTAATCAGACATGACACTTTCTATGTGTACACTTACAGGTAACTTGTAATGGAAGTGTCTATCTGATTAATGGTTGCTTTCTTCCAAGTGAGACAAAGATACGAAGCTATTGATACTGTGTAAGCTGCCTGGGAGCAGAAAGAAAATAACATGTCCTGGTTGAAGCAGTCAAACTAGTGGAGGAACCAAACAGCTTGGAAGGGCTGGGAGCATGTGAACTTGGGAGGGGAGGGCACATTCAAAGTGTGCAGGGGTGCTCAAATCTTGGGAGTGGCAGTGGCTTGCTGAGATCACTGGACACAGTAGCCAGCCCCACCTGGTTCGGCAGCCATTTGGTTTCCATGTGCAGGGTTATCCTGCTGGTGTTCTTGTCACTGCTTCTGTTCTGGCTAGCATGAAAATCCAATCCACCACTCTCCTCCACCCTCAGTGGTCAGTGCTACACAGTTCTTCAGCCCACAGGTTGTTGTTGCTCCCAGGAATCATTTATTTGCCTAGCTATGGACAAAATCAGCCAACAGCCATATGGACAGTACACTTACAAATTACCTGTAAGGGTATACATGGAAAGTGTTACATCTGGCTAGACCCCAAGTACTGACTGACTGCATGATCTTGGAAACAGTCCATATTTATATATAAACTGCAGTTCTTCCAGTTCAAGTCATGGAGGATAGGCATTCACTGAGCATTGGCAGAGTGCACTTAAACAGTTCCTTTCCAAAGCTGTGCCATTTCACCACAGCCTGGTCTTCAAAGATCTCAACTCAGGCACAAATCCTGCTGAAGCAACTAAGCCATGACTGGCAAAGCCCTCTGAGGATTTAAGCCATAGATCTGGAGAGATTTACTTCAATAATGTTAGGAATGTAAATCAGAAAGGAAAGTCATATCAAGAACTCTTTTCTTGCAGCCAGCTCAGTATGTATAGCAAACAAAAAAAATATAAGCCATGGTAGCTCACCATATTACTAGATGTAGCATGATTCTGAGGTGGAATCCACTGTTCCAATGTCATTACCTTGACCATGAAAGGTAAAAAAAAATACAAGTAGCTTAATAACTTTAATATCACATGTGCAGGTGTCAAACTGCCATAACAAATTGAATATTACAAAGATTTTATAGCATGTCATGGCTAGACATATTTAAACCCAGATCTGCCCCCAATCATGTAGAAAGAAAAACAGATCCAAAGGGGGCATGCAGGTGCACTTCATTCACCATCTACCTGTCCAGTCCCCTGCTGGGCACTTGGATTTTAATTGAGCAACAATACTGGAAGTGAGGTAGATTAAAGACTGGTCTATACATGCAGCCAAACAAGGTGTTGAAATCTTGAGGTGTTAAAATGGACTGTACCACTTCAGACTGCAGGTGGAAAGTCACAGATTTTAATGTTCTTACTGATAAAAATTAGCATATCAGGGGACATGGTTCTTGCATGGTCTCTACATGCTGTACCAGTTTTTCACTTTCACAGAATTAAGTTCCAGCATCTTTGGAAAATGTAATCCCTCAGCTGCAGTGTGATCCATTGTACCATCTTTGCAATGCATTATACCATCTTAGCATTCTTGCCATCTCATTACTGCTTTATACTGCTGACTATTTTAGGCCAGACCTAAGGAAAAAGTACTCAGGAACAAGAACAGTGTATGTAACACATGGGTGAGAGAACATTTCTGCACTCCTCCACCTCAGGTTCCCTCTGTTTCCAAGTTATTCCTGGAAGACTGAGATTTAAAATATGGATTTTCTAAGGTTGCCAGGCCTAGTCTGGCAACCAGTGGGAGACCAGATGGGGCAGAGAAGCAGAAGGGCAGCCATCAGTGGTGATGTGACATCATTTCAAAGAATAGCTGGTGTTGATTTTTGTTCTTTCTCCTGGCAGCCACTGGAATGCTGGCAAGCAAGACCCACTGTGGGTGGGAGATCTCCCATCCCTGATAGGTATTAGAAGTGAAGGATTTTGTATCTTTGCCTCAGATTCCAGAGGAAGATGACAAGAGAGTCAGAGAGCTAGATAGGCAGGACACTGATCACCCTTCAGGGGTCTTTTCGTAGAAAAAGAGCTGCAGGAGCTCATTAGCATACAGCATGCTAATGAACTACTAGGCTATTAGCATATGCCATGCCCCCTGACATCACCGGAAGTTATGTCAGAAGGGGAAGCACAAGGGGGAGAGGCATCTTTAAAAGCCTCCCCTTCCCTACCCCAGCTGGCTGGGGGGGAGCGAAGAGAGAAGGGGCTTAAAGTTTAAACCCCTTCTCACTACAGTTGGGCCACAGCAGGAGGAAAAAGGGAAGGAAAGAGAGAGAGCGGAGAGAAGGAAAGAAGGAAGGAAAGAAAGAGAGAGAAGGGAAGAAGGAGGGAAACAGGGAAAGGAGGAAAAAAGGGAAGAAGGCGGGAAAGAAACAAAAGAGAGAAGGGAAGAAGGAGGGAAAGAGGAAAAGGAGAAAAGGAAAGGAGGGAATGAAAGAAAGAGAGAAGGAAAGGGAGAAAAGAGAGGAAGGAAGGAAGGAAGAGATGGGAAAGAGAGAAAGAAAGGAAGAAAAGAGAGGAAGGAAGGAAGGAAGAGAAGGGAAAGAAAAGGAGGGAAAGATGGCAAAGAGATGGAGGGAGGGAGGCTCTCCCACCACACCCCATCAAGCCCCTGCCACCCCAACCCCTGCGGATCCCTTACATACTGCTTCAGCGGGGGCCAGGGAAGCCAGCAGCAGTGCTCCTGTGCGGGCCTGGGGGATACAGTGACGGGGCTCTCCTAGCATCCCCCAAGCTGCAGTGCCCCTGCGCGGGCCTGGGGGACATGGTGGCGGGGCTCTCCAGCCTCTCCCGAGCTGCAGCGCTTCTGTGTGGGCCCAGGGGACGCAGTGACAGGGCTCTCCTGGCATCCCTCGAGCCGCAGCACTCCTGCATGGGCCCGGGGGACATGGCAGTGGGGCTCTCCAGCCTTCCCCAAGGTGCAGCACTCCTGCATGGGCCTGGGGGATGCGGTGGTGGTGCTCTCCTGGCATCCCCCGAGCCGCAGCACTCCTGCGTGGGCTTGGGGGATGTAGTGGCAGGGTTCTCCAGCCTCCCCCAAGCTGCAGCGCTCCTGCTTAGGCCCGGGGGACATGGCGGGGTTCTCCAGCCTCCTCCGAGCTACAGCGCTCCTGAATGGGCCCGGGGAGCATGGCGGCGGGGCTCTCCTGGTGTCCCTGAGCTGCAGAGCTCCTGCACAGGCCCGGGGGATTCGGCGGCGGGGCTCTCCGGCCTCCCCCAAGCTGCAGCGCTTTTGGCGTGGGGAGCTAGGGCTGGGGCTTGCTACCGCTGTCATTAGCATGGGATCCTGGGCTGCCGGAGCAGTGCTTCGGCATGCTCCGGCCCCAAAAGTCCCCTGCTTTTACTACTCTGTGATACTAATCTTCAGGGAAAACTTCCTTCCTTCCAGTTACACTCTCTCTCCACACACAATGCTATGATTCTCCATCTTGGCACCATGAGGGCAGGATGCTTTCCTGCAACTCCATCCATCTAGCTAGTCAGACTAGATTCAAGAGTTTATCTCTATCTAAAAATGGTGTTCCTATAATGTTGTTATTGTTAGCCATTCAGTCATGTTCGACTCTTGATGATTCTATGGGCCAGGTCTCTCCATGTTTTCCTATCTTGTACTCTTTCTTTGAGTCATTCCATGCTCAGACTGGTGGTGACTTTTATGGTGTTGACATTTATGGACTTTTATGGTTCATATAATAAAGAACTCTTATTAGTTTGAAAAGATACAAGAGGCTGCATGAGTAAATTTGCTTCTTGCTGACACACACACTGACCAGATGGCTCTTCTGCATTTTAAGCCATTGAGCACTCTGGTACCCTACTAAAATTCCCAATAACAGGTATATGGCAACCCTAACTTTCTACCATCAAGTGTAGTCTGGTATTCTGGCACAAATATATTTCAATAGAGGCAGTTCACTCAATGACTTACAGCTGAATGTGTGTTGAGACACTGAGTGAAGTACATGCTTGTATTATCAGAAGCTGAATGAAGAAGCAGCATGTATATGTGACACTTGATAATTTGGAATACTTTCCATATTCAATATTGAAACTATTTATAAAATATATTTATTAGCACATTTACATCCTGCTTAATCAGTCATATCAGATTCTTGCTTGGGCTATGGTCTACAGATGCCAATGAACAAGACTAGTAAAGCTGACTGGTTATGAAAGAAAACAAATGTTTTCTTCTTTTATTTGTCTGTCACTTTAATAATATCTAACATAATGCTACATTTTTTCTCTTTGTAAATATGTATGAGGGTAGAAAGTCTGAAAGCAGCCTAAGAATTTATGTGGTGAAAATGAGACCTGAAACATTTTTGAAAATATATTCTTAAGGCACTTATTGTTTATTTTGTATTTTTCTCCCATATTCTGGGAAACATCTATATTAGGAAAGGTGAGTACTGTCAAAGAACTAAGAAACAAAATGTACTGGGAATAAAAAAAAATAACTTCAGTGAATATTCCTTATAGTGAACTATAAGCAGAAACATTCCAACCACAAGCTCTGATAGTCTTTTTCTTTTAAGCCATTAGTTGTTTAGATTTAAAAACTTCTCCAGCACAATGGAGGCCACTATCTTTGACAAGTATACCCTGAGTTAAATCCAGAGTATGGCCGAATCTGCATTTGTCTTTCCCACCAGTGTCCCCACCTTTTGACTCTGTCTTCAAAAAAACTGTCTACATTTGGTGTTGTTTTCACACCTCAACAGTGCTAGCATACTTTCGCACATTCACATATCGTCCTTTCAGGGCGACTCCACTGTCATTGCACCTCCGCACTGCTTTAAAAGAATCTTCTCCAAACAACACTCAAATAAGCATGGAGAAAGACAGTGTCACAGCAGCACGCAACTGATTTAAAAATGCAAATGCAGATTCAACCTATGAGATCCTGTCATTTCAGTGAATTCTACTCTCATATACAGCTGTCCTTAAAAGTGTACTATAATATACCATCCACAACAGAAACAAGGTTGATTTTTATTTAATACATTTTTATCTCATTGCTCAACCATGTGGCCTCCAAGAAAGCTGACGTCGCTTGAAACACATAATACATTATATTTTACTAAAAATACAGACAAATATTAATTAACAACAAACTGACAACACAGTAAACAACTGAGCAGAATACATATTTTTAGCTCAATCAATTAATGTGAGAGTTGTATATATCATAAAAAATAAATAAGAGGCCTTAGATCTATGTCCCCTGTGCCTCACATTTTTAAATCACTGAACAGAAGAGAACAGAAAATATGTGTTTTGAAGCCAGTGTTCTTATATACTACCTATTCCAGTAATTCTTGTGGTACCGTGAATGTGCCTGCAATTTGTCTTCTTTCATGTACTTGCAGGCTAGTAATTTTCTTCTGTTTCTGCAACATTCTGCTCTTTCCAAACATTCAGATACACTACATCAGATTCAAACATTGAGATGTACAGCAATTCTACCTCCCTATAATTTCTTTTGATGGTTTAATTTTTTTACTTTATTAAATTTTATATTAAAAATCTAACAGTTTCATACTATTTCAAACACTCCTATATGCATGTCTTATTTCAAGCCCAATGCATTAGGTCTCTAGAAGTGTCTTCATATCTCTAGAAGTTCAGAGTCTGTTTATAAAGAAAACCACTAGTGGGAAAGGACAAAAACCTCTTGTAGTTTCTAATTCGATCACTGATTTCTGAGCCAGCAGTAACTATGCTGTCATTGGCCGCACCTGTTTCTGCTGTGCCTTCTTGTTCCTCCGTGTTCAGCAACTAAAGAATCATTAATTACTTTTATAATATTATGCATAGGCCCAAGGGTCAGGCTCCTTTAATTGCTCATACTAGTAGGTTAATTAATGTAGTCTTCTGAAGAAGAGTGCCTGGAGACACAGTATATGTTTATAAAAATTGAGAAACATTCAGGACACATACACCAGACTGTAGCTTGCCAGATTGATTGAAGCACTTAGTATAGGTCTGTGTCAGATAAAATCGTAGCCAGCTAATTTAACAGTAGGCTAGTTATATAAGGCGGGAGGGGAACTAAGTTATTCTTCAGTCTCCATGGGTGACATAAAACAAATAGAAACTCACTAAATGTGAAGTAATACAACAACACTGAGGGCCAAACAAGACATGATGGTGTCATCATGGGCACCACGAGGATGCTGCCACCATTTTAAAGTCATTTAAAAATGTTGTGAGGGCAAGACCCTTTTTGAGCCCACACCATGGTATTCTTTTTTCAGCCCTGTACTTTTTCAAGTGTTGGAATAGCCACAGGATGGTAGCTGTGGCCCTTTGGCTGCGGTCACACATACTAAATAACCCATTTTCAGTGCACTTTCCAACTGGATTTCACTGTGTGGACTGGATTATTTAGTGTGTGACTACAGCTTTTGAGTACTTGACAGGACACAAGAAATAAGACTACCTCAGCCCATCACGCTGCAGGGACCTGCACAGCATTTTTAATGACTTTAAAATGGAGTCAACATTCTTGTGGCAGCCATGAGGATGCCATCATTTCTAATTTGGCCCTAATTCCTTAATTACAGTTACAGAAGCATACCTAGCATAAATTGTGGCAAAGGCACATGCGTAGAACCTAGGATTTTGGCCATCTCCCAAGGAATATAATCCAATAGTAACAGCTTGTTTTATTCCACCAGAGAAGAGTGAAATAATAATAAAAGCATTGATCTTGCTTTTTTACCCCACTGAGGATGTGCATTCAGATAATAACTAATCAAAATCTGAACCAAATGATAGCCTGTCTGATAACTCTGAGAAGGATAGCTAATCTGAATTAAATTTACTCCAGCGTTCATATCCGTGGCTGGTCCTTTTCTTCTTGTGTTTTGTAATATGCAGCTGCACACTGTTTTGTATGCCATGGGTCATCTTCTCTGACTGAAGAGAATTCTGTCAGCAGATTGTGCTTTCCTCAGCCGCCCACTCCTAGGGAAGCCTAAAATACCTTCTGAAACACTGCTTTGGGTTGCCAGCTCTGGGTTCGGAAATTCCTGGAGATGTTGGGAGTGGAGCCTGTGGAAGGCAGAGTTGGGGGGGCAGGGAGCTCAGCAGGGCATAAAGCCATAGAGTCCATCCTCCAAAGTAGCTATTTTCTCCTGTGGAAATGATCCCTGCAGCCAGCTGTAATTCTGGGAGATCTCCAGGCCCCACCTGGACATTGGCAACATCAGTTGCGGAAGACAGGGACTCCTTGATACAGCACTGGGGGGGGGGTTGTAGCATTACACCAGGGAGGGAGGGAGGAATCAGTGAACACTGCCCACATATTCATAAGCAGAAAATTTCCACAGGATCCAGCCCTCTAATTTCACTTTTAATTTCCCTGCCTTGGTAAGAAAGAGTGGAGCAGCTAGAGGGACTGAATGACAGTAGATATGTTCCTGACAGGCACACTAGCCAACCTTAGCCATGTGCATGCCAAACACACACACACACACAGAGAAAGAGAGAGAGAGAGAGGGAGGGAGGGAGAGAGAGAGAGAGAGAGAGAGAGAGAGAGAGAGAGAGAGAGAGAGAGAGAGAGAGAGAGAGAGAGAGAGTGTCTCTCGGTGTCTCAGAGCGGTTTACAAACTCCTTCCCCTCCCCCTCCCCACAACAGACACCCTGTGAGGTAGGTAGGGCAAGACAGCTCTTTCAAGACCGGCTCTTTCAAGAACAGCTCTGATAGAACTATGGCATGCCCAGGGTCATCCAGCAGCTGCAAGTGGAGGAGTGGGGAATTAAGCCCGGTTCCCCCAGATTAGAGTCCGCACATTTAACCACTACACCAAACTGGCGTTGCCTGTGATTGCTGTTCTGTGCATGTCACATCACCCAGCACATTGCTGGCTCAGAGGTTTGGGTAGGGCTTTACTCTATATAACCAGAGCATTCCAACTATTGAGTATGAAACAGATGGAAGGAATGGACAAACGCCTTGCTTTCAGCTGATGGCAGCATTGCAAAGGTGGTCTGGCAGAGACAGGTGAAGGCATTTTTGCCCTCAGCTGCACTCCATTCTGTCCCTCCTTGCAACTGATATGCAGAGTAGGGGCTATTAGGTTTCTGCCTGAAAAGGAGAGGGTGAGAGAATACTTATACACAGGGGCAGGGAAAGGAAACATCAGGATCAAATATCTCTTCCTGTTTCAAAGCCATCTTGGGAAAACCCAACTGTGCACAAGTCCATCCATTCATAAAGCTGGGGCAGAGAAGGCAGATGTATTTGGAGCATGAAGGTAATCTCTCCGTCACCAGCACCTTATTTCACTGTGTGAAATAATTCACTTTCTCCAAGAAAGCCAGTTGTTTTTTCAGCAGATCCTGGAAATAAGCTAATTTAAGCATAGGGCAAGAAGAAAATTGTTGAAATGAATGAAGTGTTTAGAAGCTCTAGCTGTTTCTGTTTAAAAACAGGCTCCTGCCCTGTGCCCACATCCAGATTCCAATGGCAGGAAACCACAGAAGGGGGGAGGGACACACCATATCCAGTTTGGTACTAGAATCCCTGTTGCCCCAGTCCAATTACTATATCAAAGTTACCTGACATGTAGTTTCTTCTATCCTTGTTCCTTGTAGTAAATGTAACTGTTCACCAATAAGAAAATCTTCATTCATTTCTGGAAGGGAAAATAAAAAAATTATGAACTGAATTACAAGAAGAAGGAGAAGGAGAAGAAGGAGAATGGGAGGGACTTGGCTTGACAGCAGCACATGTAAAAGGGATCTAGGTATTCTGGTTGATCACAAGCTAAACATGAGCCTGCAGTGCGATGTGACTGTGAAGAAAGCTAATGCAATCTTAGGAAGCATTAACAGAAGCTTTGTGTCCAGATCACAGAGGTGGTGGTAGTTCTGCTCTGTTCTGCTATGGTCAGGCCACACCTGGAGTACTGTGTCCAGTTTTGGGCACCACATTTTAGGAAGGATGTTGACAAGCTCGAGCGTGTCCAGAAGAGGTCAACCAAAACGGTGAGAAGGTTGGAATCTGAGTCTTATGAGGAAAGGCTGAAAGAGTTGGGTATGTTTAGCCTGGGAAAGAGAAGGCTTAGAGGGGACATGATTGCAGTCTTCAAATATCTGAAGGGCTGTCATTTAGAAGATGGAGCAGATCTATTCTTTCTTGCTCCGGATTGCAAGACTAGATCTAATGAGTGGAAATTACAAGGGAGTCATTACCGGCTAAATATCAGGAGAAACTTTCTAACTGTGAGAGTGGTTGAGCAGTGGAACAGACTGCCTCGGGAGGTGGTGGATGCTCCTTTTCTGGATGTTTTCAAGCAGAGGCTGGACGACCATCTTTCTGGTATGTTGTAGGGCTATCTTTCAGCTATGCTCCTGCAGAGTGCAGGGGGTTGGACTAGATGACCTGCAAGGTCCCTTCCAATTCTAACATTCTATGATTCTATGAGAAGAAGAAGAAGAGTTGGATTTATACCTCACCCTTCACTTAGCGTCTCAGAGAGACTTACAGTCTCCTTCCCTTTCTCTCTCCACAACAGACAGCCTGTGAGGTAGGTGAGGCTGAGAGAGCTCTTTCAAGAACTGCTCTTTCGAGAACTGTAACTGACCTAAGGTCACCTAGCTGGCTGCATGTAGAGAAGTGGGGAATCAAACCTGGTTCTCCAGATTAGAGTCCAGTGCTCTTAACCACCACACTAACCTGGCTCTTAACCTTACACCAAACTGGCTTGCCAACCCCCAGGTAGAGCCTGGATATCTCCTGGAATAACAACTCCAGGGGTCTCCAGTCTACAGGGGTCAATTCCACTGGAGATAATGGCTGCTTTGGAGGGCAGACTGTATGGCATTACATCCCTGCTGAGCTCCCTCCCCAAACCCCATCCTCCCCAGGATCCATCTCTCAAATCTCCAGGAATTTCCCAACCCAGAGTTGAGACCCTTACACTGAGAAATCTATTTTTTAAAGCACAGTTGTTTGAGTTCTACTCTATAGGCTCAACTATCCTTTTGCCAGTTGTCAAATTAACTCTATGTGCTTAAAGTTGTGCCTGTAGTTCAGTGTTTTGATTCATCAGGATCGCATGCTCTGTGGGGTTCACTACTAAATAATCACACCAGTTCTCTTTTCAGTGGAGGTGGAAAGAAGGGGAAGGAAGAGAAGAGGGGACTGTCCCCATTTCATTTTTCTAGAAAGCACAAAGGTGTTTTTGCTAAGGCTAGGTCTGACAGGTCTCTTCTTACCTTCAGGGGGTCCCTGGCTCCTCGTCAGGATTTTTCTGTCAGTAGTGACATCATCATGCGAGGGCATAGCACAGTGACTTTTAGCATTTGGGACAAAAACTCTATGGTAACCATAGAGTCCCCCCTGAATGCTAGAGCATCACTGCGTGATGGCCCCAGCATGATGACATCACTACTGGTGATGCATCAGTGGCATCCCTGTAGAATGCTGCTGTTTGTGGGTGGGGCTTGGGTGGGGCTTACTATTTGGGGGTGGCGGATTGGAGCCCCCAAAATCATGGGATCCCCTTGCCCCACTGGGGGGCTAGGAACCCTAGCTAAGACACTAGTTGAGAGTTGCCAGGATAATGTGTTACTTCTTAAAAATACTTGACTAGGCCAAACTCTGAAAGTTTCAACAGGCAATTGTTGCTGAAGCTATTCTGTACTGCAGCAAGTGAGGGTTTGTGTTTGATATTAGTTTTCTTACCAGACCTGAAAAGGAGGCAGCCATGAAAGGACTATAGAAAAATAAACCAAGCTTCTAGGTTGAAAAAGAAAGTTGTTCAAATAAGAGCTGCTGGCCTAAACAGAGTTTACAACCAATGCTTGCGATTGACTGGACAGGTCAATTTTAAGATTTCTTTAGTCCTTTCTTTAATCCTTCTTGGTCCTTTGTTATTACTGTCACCCCACTGGGGCTTAGCACTGGCAAATGTGCTATAAAAGCTATAAAAGTGCTACAAAAGCAGTTGCTAGATTTTATTTTTTTAATAAGAGAAACAGCAACCCTAAGAGTCAGTTCATAATTTCAGGGCTTCTGCAGTGATCCCAATGTTTGTTGTAGCAAATATGTAACATGACCACAGCTGAACAGGTGACAGCCAGGAAACTCACAGTATGGCTGGAGCCAAGCATCTCCCAGCATGTGTGTACTGCAGCAAAAACAGGCATTCCCAAACTGCCATATAAAATGTGAACTTGTTCTCAGTCTGGGTAAATTCTACATCAGTGGTGGCTCATTTACCACAAATCAAATCCAATACACAAATTACTGTATATATGTGAAGAATTCTTCTCCCACCCTCCTCTGTCCCATGCCTTAATGTGGGTTTTCCTCTGGTCTATTTAACTGGAAAACTGGTGAGTAATAGAGGGTTCTTCTGCATTCTCATTTTACTCATTGTTAATTTCCTGCTTCTTCAGGATTTCCCCCCCTGTTCTGCATGTGTTTTGCTCCCTCTAGTGCTTGATTCAACATAAAATAGGTTTATTTCTAGTTTATCTCCCAAGAGATTTAAACCACAGGGAAATAAACTGGAAATAAATCTGTTTTATGTTGAACTGACCACTAGAGGGAGTAAAACACACGCAGAACAGAGGGAAAATGCCAACGAAACGAGAACTTAACGAGTAAAATGAGAATGTGGAAAAACCCAAAGATTATTGCATGAGTCTGTAGTAGCTAGACCCATGAGGTTCTGCTCTTCTCTAGAAGTGTCACAGGCCCTTTCCACAGTCTCCTTTTAATCCAGGTTCACTGCAGTATTGAACAGCCATGCCTTTGCTCCATCTTTTTTTCTCTGTTCTACGTGTATCATGTTAAACTGGATTGGAACTGTTTTCAAATTCCACATTGTCGTTTCATTTGCCCTTGCTGTCATTGCTATGTTTTAACTGATGTTTTGGATGGTGAGAGAAAATGGATGCTTTGGATGGTGGAATTTATTGCCCCTCCTCAGACTCCACCACTACATCTGCAGGGAATTCCCAACATAGAGCCTAGGGGTACTGTAGTGTATCCAGCTCAAAACATGTGCTCCAACCAGCCATGTGCTCGGACCAATTTCAGCAGGTCCGACATGTGGCCAGGCGAAGTGCTTGAGCTTTGCTCCAGAGAACAATGGACAGTAGGATCCTAGCTCCCTCCCAGCAGGAATCCTAGGAGATAATCAATGTAAATAAACCAGTCACGGGGTGTTGTGTGTGTTGGGGTGTGGGTTCCTTTGGGAATAAAAGCCGGCCTGTGAGCCGGCTTCACTTGTCTTGTTCTTGAACTATAAAGTATGTGAGAGCTGAAATCACTCATCAGTCTCAGTACTTTTCAGGCACATATATATAACATCACAATAACAGCTACATCCTGCTGTAAACTTTTGACCCAGCTACAGAGCTGATCACGTGGTTGTTTTACATGGGTGGAAGAAAACTTTTCTCTTCAAAATATGTGACACTTCTGTCTTAGTGTCTGAAGTACCTAAGTATTATGTGCATGCACATGAAAGCATACACTCTAAATAAAACTTTGTTGGTCTTAAAGGTTCCACTGGACTCTCCCCATTCCTTCTACAACCTTAGATGCTGCATGGAACACAAAACCTCACAAAACTAGGCAGCTGTAGCAACAACAACAGTAGTAGTAATTAATAATAGAAGAAGGTGAATACTGTAGGTAATGATCCCTCTACTATGCCACCTTCACAAGAACAAAGAGCTGCCTTCCTGGACCAGCATCCTGTTTCCTTCCTGTAATGTATCCACGGGGAAACATGGACTCAGGGCAGCCATGTGCTCGGACTGGTTCTGACCGGTTCGCCATGCGGCCCGGCAAAGGGCCCGAGTCGCTCCCAAAGACAAAAGATTGGAGGCTCCTAGCTCCCTTCCAATTGGGGAGCCCGGGATAACTCAATTACTGTAAATAGCGAATCACGGGTGTTGTGTGTTTTGGGGTGTGGGTTCACTTGGGGATAAAAGCCGGCCTGCGAGCCGGCTTCTGTTATCTTGTTCCTGACAAAGTATGGAATCACTCGTCAGTCTCAGTACTTTTCACTGGCAACGAAGGTGGGATGCCAACTCCCTCCATGAACAACGACCACGAAGAAGAGCATCGCATCGAGCTCCGCCGCTCATCGCACCATTCCCGAGCATTGCATCGCTGACCCCAAGAGCAGCACCGCACCGCTCACTGCACCGCTCCTGAGCCTCGCCGCTGACCCCAAGAGCAGCGCGCCTCCCGCCCGGCTTTGACACTCATACCTTGCCACTGCAACTTGCACCACCGCCACCTACACATGGTAAGATGGCCGTGCCTCCAGTCCACCTCCGTGCCTTTGATATCTCCCAACCCCAGAAATGGGACGCCTGGTTGGAGACCCTGGAGAACCATTTCAGTTACCATGATGTGGTGGATGCTGGGAAAAAGAAGTCCTTATTCCTAAGTGTCTGTGGCATAGACACCCTCCTCTTCCTGCGGGACCTCATAAACCCCAGGACCACCAAGGAGGAATCTTATGCAGCGCTGGTGAAGGCCCTCACAGACCATTTCTCACCCAAGCCCACCAAGTTCATGGAGCGGCTGGGGTTCTTCGTGAGGGTCCAGGGGCCTGAGTCCATGACAGATTTCCTGGCGGACCTTTGGCGGGCGGCCACGAAATGCGCTTTCCCAAGTCTCTCGGACACGCTGCTCAACCAGTTTCTCATGGGCCTCCGCGAGCCCAAGCTGTGGCGTAAACTGGCCAGAAACAACAACCTCGACCTGGACAAGGCCATCCAGGAGGCAGTGGCCTACGAAAAGGCCCACCAAGACCGCCCCGGCTCGGCTGTCCACAGCATGCTAGCCACATGGGGATCCGACGTCTCGGACGATGAGGAGGTACTCCAGGTACACAGATGCCCGTCACAGCGACCTCAATGGACCCGAGAGGCCAAGTCCCAGCCAACCACAGCCTGCGCGAGCTGTGGCAGCACCCACGAGTGACGGACCTGCCAGTTCTGCACCGCAATCTGCCGGTTGTGCAACAAACCGGGGCACATCGAGAAGGTCTGCCGCTCCAAGGGACAACGGACAGCCCTCACGGCACAACTCATTTCAGTCCACCACCACCAAACGGTATGTAACTTGCCCCCCAACAGCCCAGACAAGGTGCATGTGACTGTCCGGATAAGAAGGGTCCCCCTGTGACATGGAAATAGATTCGGGGTCTTCTTTTTCAATCATATCGGCTGAGACCCTCCGTACCCTATGCCCGAAAGGGGGACCCCAGTTGCACAAGCCAGAGGGTCTAGTTTTACGGGACTTTAATAAGAACCCTGTGGCCGTCCAGGGTTGGGGCAAGTTCAAGGTCCACTTCAAAGGGTTCTCAGGCATCCTGGACCTGTTGGTGGTGGAGGGATGGCTCTCCAGCCTATTGGGACTCTCATGATTCAAACCCCTGGGTCTACAGATAACGGGGTTGAACCAGATCTGGATGGCAGACTGGGAGGCGGTGTGCCGGGAATTCCCCAAGGTGTTTGACAGGACTCTGGGAAAATACACCGGGGACCCCATTTCGCTGGACCTGGACCCAGCTGTGTGGGCCATTTGCATAAAGGCTCGGGTCCCTCCCATTGCGATGCGAGCTAAAATCGAAGTGGAGCTCGATCGCCTGGTCATGCAAGGGGTGCTGGAACCAGTCGCATCTGCACGATAGTAACGCCTATAAAACCTAATGGGGATGTGCACATTTGTGCCACCTACAAGTGCACACTAAACAAGGCCTTGCAGGACCACATGTACCCGGTCCCGGTGGTGAGCCACGTCCTCGCTTCTCTGGTGGGGGCCAAGGTCTTCAGTAAGCTCGACCTGGCACAGGCTTACCAACAGCTGCCCATGGATGTTGCTGCCGCGGAGGCCCAGACGATCGCAACCCACAAGGGGGCCTTCCGGGTCACACGGCTGCAGTTCGGGGTTAGAGTAGCTCCCAGGATTTTTCAATCTTTTATGGACTCTCTCCTAAAAGGCATCCCCGGAGTACAGCCCTTTTTAGACAATGTCATTGTCACGGCGCCAGACACCACCCCCTTCACTGACCGCCTCCGTCAGGTCCTCCAATGGTTCGACGCTGCCAGGCTCAAGGTAAAGAAGGAGAAATGCCTCCTGGGGGTGCCCCGCATTGAGTTTCTGGGGTTCACTGTGGACGCCCAAGGGATCCACCCCACGGACGAGAAAGTAAAGGCCATCACACATGCCCCCCCGCCCTCCTCCAAGGCTGAGTTGCAGGCTTTCCTGGGCCTGCTCAATTTTTACCACGCATTCCTGCCCCTCAAGGCGGCCATGGCAGAACCACTCCACCGCCTCCTCGACAAGGACGGGCCCTGGGCTTGGGGCCCGAAGCATGCAGTGGCGTTCCAGGGCATCAAGGACTTGCAGGTTTCGAACGTGGTCCTTCATCATTTCATGGAGTCGCTCCCGGTGGTCCTCGCCTGCAACACCTCCCCCTACGGGGTCGGGGCAGTCCTGGGTCACCGGTTGCCAGACAGCCGGGAGGTCCCAGTCGCTTATTACTCACGGACTTTGTCTTCAGCAGAGCACAACTACGTGTAAATAGATAAAGAGACGCTGGCGATAGTGGCTGGGGTACGGAAGTTTCACCATTACCTCTACGGCCGGCCCTTCAAAATTGTGACGGACCACAAGCCGCTGGTGGGACTCCTTGCTGCAGATCGACAGACCCCACAAATGGTCTCCCCCCGGGTCCTGCGGTGGTCCATTTTCCTGTTGGGGTACTCCTACTCCCTCACCCACCAGCCTGGGAAGGTGATGGGACACGTGGACGCTCTTAGCCGCCTGCCCCTGGCGACCATGGACCCTAACCCCACCCCGGAGCATGTGGTTGCCCTAGTGGAGACACTTCCCAACTGACCAGTCCATGTGCGGGAGGTGGACCACCACACGGCTCAGGATCCCGTCCTCTGTCGGGTCTTGGACTGGGTGGGGCGGGGGTGGCCTGTGGCCAGGGAGGGCCCTGAGTTCACCCCGTTCACCACCCGCAAACACGAACTGTCCATTTACAAAGGGTGCTTGATGTGGGGAGGCCGGGTGGTGATTCCAGCGCCGCTTTAGCAACGTGTCCTGGAGGCGCTACATGAGCATCACCCGGGGGTGGTCCGCATGAAGGCGTTAGCACAAAGCTATGTCTGGTGGCCAGGCCTCGGTCGGGACATTGAGGACATGGTGAAAAGATGCCAGCCCTTCCAGGTCTCACGCCCTGAACTACCAAGGGCCCCGGAATGAGCCTGGGAGTTCTCCCACTGCCCCTGGTCACGGCTTCACCTGGATTTTGCCGGACTGTTCCAGGGGCGGCTTTTCTTCATACTTGTGGACTCCTACAGTAAGTGGCTGGAGGTCGTCCCCGTGTCATCGACCTCCTCCAAAGCCACCATCAGGGCTATGTGGTGGATCCTAAGCACCCACGGGTTGCCCGACACGCTGGTCATGGATAATGGCACAGCGTTCACCTCCCGGGAATTCCAGGAGTTCACAGAGTACTACGGGATCTGGCATGTATGCTCCGCGCCGTTCCACCCCGCCACGAATGGTCAAGCCGAGAGGATGGTCCGGACCGCCAAGGAAGCACTACGGTGGATTGACTCTTCGGACTGGGAGTATAAACTGGCTTCTTTTCTTTTTGGTCAGTGTATCACCCTGCACTCCACCATGGGACGCAGTCCGGCAGAACTTCTCCTGGGTCACCACCTCACGTCATGCCTGGACAGGTTACATCCAGATCGGGCCCCGGAGCGCGAGCCAGACACCGAGGACCAGGAAGCAAGCAGGGGGTTCTTCCCAGAGGACCCCGTCTACGCCAGGAGCTACACTGTGGGCCCACCATGGGTTCCGGCAAGGGTAGTACGGGTCAGGGGACCCCATTCGTACGAGGTCTCCTGCGAGGATGGCATTGTGCTGCACTGTCACATCGACCAACTTCGCCGCTGGGTGGTGCTGCGGGAGCTGGACAACTACGAGGACTCCAAACCCCAAGAGGCTGAAGAACCATGACCAGCACCATGGGGGCCCAGCCAGGTGGAAAGTTCAGCCGCAGCACCCATCGCCCCATCTCCAGATGCCCTGACCGCCATGGACGACGCCTCAATGGCTGCTCCATATCCACTGGCACCGGTAGGCTCCCCAAACAGGACCCAGGCGCCGGCGTCTCCATCTGCCCAGGCAGCCTGGCACTCGACAAGGGTCAGGAAGCCTCCCACATATTTAAAGGACTTTGTTTGCGGGTGCCTCACGGACCAAGGGGGGAGGGGTGTAATGTATCCATGGGGAAACATGGACTTGGAACAGCCATGTGCTCGGACCGGTTCTGACCGGTTCTCCGTGTGACCCGGCAAAGGGCCTGAGCTTTGCTCCCAAAGACAATAAATTGGATGCTCCTAGCTCCCTTCCAATCGGGGAGCCCGGGATAACTCAATTACTGTAAATAGCGAATCACGGGTGTTGTGTGTTTTGGGGTGTGGGTTCACTTGGGGATAAAAGCCGGCCTGCGAACCGGCTTCCATTGTCTTGTTCCTGATCTAATAAAGTATGTGAGAGCTGGAATCACTCGTCAGTCTCAGTACTTTTCACTTTCAAGGCCAATTGCCTCTGTGAAGCTTACAAGCACGGCATGGTGGAGACATCTCTCTCCTCCCTCATATCCCCCTGCCCCCAACAGCTGCACATATAGGGAAGTGGTACTTGAAAAAAATGAGACCTGGGTATAGCTGTTTAGTTTGCCAGAGAAGATGCGGGAGGAGTGAGTATCTGCAAAATGAAAGGAAGAAAGCAAAAAGACAGAAGAGGCCACCTTATGCCCCGCCTGGCAAAAGCTGATTGGCTGGAATATAAGCTGGGAATGGGCAAGGAATAGTACACGTGACCACAGGGTCCTGCTTGAAAAAAAACAAGAGGACAGTGGGGATGAATAATGGGTGATGATTCTACATGTGCTGTGCTCAAACTGGTTTAGACGAGAAAATCCATCACAAAAGTAGTCTCAAAAAATGCAGAGCAATTGTGTAATGGAAATGCTTTGGGGATGGAATCATGAAAAACACATGTAGAATAAAAATTTAAATGCAGGACAAAAGTGGAGTGAAGGTGGAGACTAATGTGGAATGCAAACCCTCAAAGAGCTCCAAATGCAGAGCAAAATGCCAATGCAAAAAAGGCCACTAACTCCTGCTGCCTGTGGCAATTGACCTTTATATCAGACGACTATACCTTAAGTTAGCAATCTCTAACAGGGCACACACTGGCACCATGGTACCTAGGGCTGCCAGGCCTCCTACTATAGCGGAAACCTCCCACCAGCAGCCATAGTTGCCTACTGCTGTTCCAAGTGATGGCAGGAATTTTTTAAAAATAGGTTGACAACTATGCTGCTATGTCATTATTTCAATTTACTCACATGGTGATGATCTAAAGCAGAATGCTCTGGAGCAGGGGTCCCCAACCTTTTTGATCCTTCAGGCAGCTTTGGAATTCTGAGAGGCTGTGGAGAGTGCCAGTGCAAAATGGCTGCTACAGGAAGTAGAGCCAACCCCCCCAAAGGCTATTGCATTAGTTGAAGCCAAAATACCTCTCTCCTTACTTTACAGTAGAATTGCAGAAAGGTAATAAAAAGAAATGAAGGAAAGCTGGAGGGAAAGAGGGAGGGAGGGTGAAAGAAGAATAAAAAGAAAAGCAGAATAACCAGAAGAAAAAGGAACGAGATTGGGAAATATAAAAAATGAAGGAAAAGGGAAAAAGAGGTGTGATAAAAAAAAATAACTGAAGCCTGAAGGATGAATCAAACAACACACTGACTAAGGACAGCTTGGGTGCTTACCAGTCCACTGATCCTCCAGTGGCTGCGGTTGCTATTGCAGCCATCAAAAGCCTAATTATTTGAATGATGAGGGCAGCTAATAAAAGGTTCCATGATGGGCACCAGGGGAAGTACTGGCAGGTGCTAAGTTGGAGAACCCTGACCTAGAAGTAAACACTACTTATATAAGTGGGACACTGCCAAGTTAGTACATTTATTCTGGAAGTCTCAAGGATTTCTGTGTGGGTTCTCCCCATCAGTTCTGGCCCCATACTACTTTGGTTTATCCACTGATTTTGGCATGCATTTTTGTGCCTTTAGTTTTCACTCCCCCTTATTTTTTCTGGCTCTTTTGAGACCACTTTTTTCCCTGTCAAGTTACAGCTAACTTATGGGGACTCCATAGAGTTTTTCAAGCAAGTGATGCTCAGAGGTGGTTTGCCATTGCCTGCCTCCACATCACGATCCTGGTGTTCCTTGGAGGTCTCCCATCCAAATACTAGCCAGGGCTGACTCTGCTTAGCTTCTCCGATCTGATGAGATCAAGCTAGCCTGGGCTATCCAGGTCAGGGTGAGACCGCTTTTACCTCAATGTTTTTCTGGAAGCTGATTGTGAGTTTTTCCTTGTGTATAAAGTTTCCATTTGTTTACTTTGTCCCACCCACTCCCACCCACATCCAGACTACTTTTTGTTTATTGGACTGTCATGGTCAGACTACTCCCTCTCCCCCTGCTGAAGATGAGTGGTTTTGTTTTCTTTTTCTTTTTTAATAAGACTAAAATATTGATTGATTGCTAGAGCATTGTAACAGTAGGTTTTGCAGGTTCTCTGACTTTCCAGTTTTTTAAAAGTTTCTAGCTCTAGAGAGCCAGTTTGGTGTGAGAGCCAGTTTGGTGTAGTGGTTAAGTGCACAGACTCTTATCTGGGAGAACCAGGTTTGATTCCCCACTCGTCCACTTGCACCTTCTGATGTGACCTTGGGCCAGTCACAAGCTCTGGCAAAGCTATTCTCTCAAGGACAGTTTCTGTCAGAAGTTCTCTCAGCCCCACCTACCTCACAGGGTGTCTGTTGTGGGGAGGGAAAGGGAAAGGAGTTTGTAAGCTGCTCTGAGACATCTTTGGGCAGTGAAGGGCGGGGTATAAATCCAAACTCTTCTTCTTCTTCTTCCCTGGGAGCTGCAGTGGCTCAGACATTAAGACACTGAGCGGCAGACTGGAAAGTCTGTAGTTCAGCAGTTCAACACCCAAGTGCCGCGTGATGGAGTGAGCTCCCATGCTAACCTAGCAGTCCAAAAGCAAGAAATTGCAAGTAGATAAATAGGTATCACTTCGGTGGGAAGGTAACAGCATTCTGTGTGCCTTGACGTTTAGTCATGCTGGCCACATGACCACAGAAAATGTCTTTGGACAGCACTGGCTCTTTGTCTTGGAAACAGAGATGACCACCACCCTCTAGAGTCAGATTTGATTGGCTTTCAAGCAAGGAAACCTTTACCTTTACCTTTACCTAGCTTCTTCCCTCACAAAGATATAAGGAAGAGGTAAGGGAATAAAGGGAATAGAGACTTACTTTTTAAAAAATGATAGTCTAAAAGGAAAGCTGAAATGAGACCTTAAAATTTCATTAGAACACTATAGCAATATATTGATAATCAGTGCCTTTTTAAAGGGGGGGTGCTGCTGTAATGTCACTGATGCCACTACCGACGACAACAGCACCCTCCCTTGAAAATCCTCACTATTATAGGCAGATGTAGAAGAAAATAAACAGATTTCACAACTGTAAAATTCAGGAGAGCAGACACGCGGAAGAACTGTGCCCAAACAGATTCCAAAGCTTGTGGATCAACTGCCAAGAAAACAGGAGTAAACTGAGTGTTTGGAAAAGCCCCTGGTTTGTAATTTTGGGCTTTCTCTTGGAAGGAATATGTTATTTCTGTTTTCTGAAGATCATCTCATGAATTCATTTGGAGCCATGACTTTTATACATGCTGGTCCAACAATCCCCAGAATATGCATTTCATTTGGTAGTAAAAGGGACTCCTTCTTTCTTTTCCGGCAGCAGAAGAGCACACTATCTTTTAATGGGCTCATCGTCCCAAGAATTTGTCAAATCCCCCTTTTAAACCACATATACTAGTGACCATCATGACATCCTGGACCTGTAGCAGTAAACTCCTGATGTTAATTACACCTTGTGTAAAGGACCACTTTCTTATGTGCTCCTGGATCTATTGTCCGTCAACTTCATTGGTTGCTCCTGAGTTCCAGTGGTTTGCACCTCCTTTCTTATAACGTGAAAATACCCAAACTCGTTAGCTTTTATTCGTCGGGGAGGTGCCCAACCCCTTGTTCAGTTTGGTTACCCTTTTCTGAATGTTTTCTAGCTCTACAATATGCTTTTTGAGATGCGGTGGCCAAAAATAAGCCACAGTGTTTTAGATATTGCCACATTTATCCCATCTACCCTGTGCAGCAGTAAAGAAAACTGCATGCAGGTTGTACTGATCTACAGGAAGCATTTAATACCAGCCATGCAGTTCCTTACTTCAATTCTTCCTTATTTAAAGTACATATTTTTCCCTTGGGGAATAGTTAGCCCGCCCACACACAAAGGCCTTGACAAATCATTTCACTGTTTTCCTCTGTGCCCTTTAAAATGTTTTGTAGAAAATGCAAAATCAGCTGAAATGCATTTTGCAATTACCTTCAGACTGACAGTGCCTTCCGAAGTACAAATCATTCTCTTGCTTCTTGGGAAGCTGCCCGATTATGCCATTCACATTTTTTCTATCTAAAAGTGAAGCATAGAAAACAGTTTCTAGAATTCATATTATAATAGTGATAGGAATAAATATCCTACACAATTAACTTTGGGATGCAAATTGACCAACTCCAATGGACAACTTTTCTGCAAAAGCTTCCAGAGGGAAAAAAGTTGTGGCCAATTGCCATAATATTTACAGCTTGATCTTCAAATAGGCATTGAACTGGCACAGGGAGTTCTGAAATCAATACAAGGGGCAGTTGAACTCCCTGGGCTAGACTTGTCTACGTGATAGCTACACAAAGTGACTTGAATCTAGTGATCTGTCAACAGAAGACTGTTCCTGTGTTCCCCTTCCCTCAACAGTTCCTTTCAACTCCTGAAGAGATTATTCCTGGAGTTGTGGGACCTGTATGGAGCCAGATGGGTTGGGGGGCTGTTTTGGAGAAGGGGCCAAATCATCTTCTCCTTCTGCAAACACAGCTCTCATGAAGGAAGATGAAGAAAAAGAAATTTAACTTCTTCTGTCTCCTCAATGCAGTTCCCTCAACCCACATAACTTTTGTCTACGCAGGTCCTGCAAGTCCAAGAATCATCTTTCTAAGGGTCAGGGACTGCTTTTGAAAAGGACTTGTTGAAAACTCATATTTGCCAATGCCTTTCAGTGAGGGAATACTGGACCTAAGCCATTGTCCATTTGGCATTTCAGTACAATAACCAGAACACGTATACAAACTGGTAACCTGCAAAAGAACAATAAAGGCACAAATCATGCCAAGCAAATAGATATGGTCTACATTGGTGACACTGTCTCCCTCATGTGTGGAAGGGACAAGGGTGGAAGATATGCCCCATAAGATCACTAATGGGTATAGATTACACTGGTCAGATATGTATTGAATGAAATTGCCACGTAGACATCCAGGTATCACTGTCTTTGTTGCATGCTGATTGTGCCCAATTACATCACACAAAAGATCACATGATGGGTTGGCAATTGTATGTCACTTTACGGTTTGTTATTTTATTTAGTTTGGAAATAACTTTAATCAGAAACCTTCTACAAGGCTGAGTTCAGACTGGCAATTTGCTCCGGTAGGGACCCCGGGCCAACGACAATTCAATCCCGGAGTAAATGGGACGTTCACACAGGCACATCTGCCTGGCGTCCCCCACCCGTAGCCAACCTGTGCTGTTGCACTTCACTGCCAGATTGAAAAAATACCTGATAAAAGCTGTAGCAAATCCGAAAGCCTGCATGTGTCACGCGTTTTTCCGCTTCCGGGGAGTCTGAACGCACAGCCGAAAAGCCGGGAGCAACCCGCGTTGGGCAGGAGGCAGCAGTGGTGTGATTGGCTGTGCTCCGCTCCACTGCCCAATGCGGTGCCGGCATTGCAGGGCAAAAGAAAAAAATCGGCAAAATGGCCTTATGCGCATGAGCGCATGAGCGCTCATGTGCACATACATCCATACACCCACAGCTGAATTAATGGGGAAACGGTGAATATAGCACGCCTCTGGCGCGGCAGTCTGAACGCTCCCGCGCGCCTCCGTCCCGTATCTTCCGACAGAGGCCCCCGCAGTGTGAACGGGAAAACCTGGTATAGTTTAGTCCGGGGTTTTTTTGCTACAACTGGCTACCGGAGCAAACTGCCAGTCTGTACTCAGCCCAAGTAAATGTGGCATTTGTAGTAGACTCCTAACATACCTAGAGAAGTATTATGAAGACAAAGGTCTCCATTATTTTTATGTAACTATGCAGAACTAGTTTGTTCAATTAAAGATCAACATCATTATGTTTTAATACATTTGAATGTAAAATCATCCTTTAGAAGTAAGGTTGCTTGTTTTTCAAGGTTTTGCACTGATTTCAGGACTATAGTGAGACCACTTAACACAATAAAATATTTAGTTTTGCTGTGAAATGTTCTATGTGATTAACAGGTTTGTTGATACATAAGTGGCACAATTCCCTGTGTTTGTATTTTTAAAATTAATCTCCCATTTGTACCATATATCTCCATCTGTATTTCCATGTATATGTAGGAAAGAGATTTCAATGTAACATGGTTAGTTTGTATTTATGACTGCTTTTAAAACAATGCAGTGTCAGCTTCTTTACTTTTAATAAAGATCCCTAATTTAAATGCTATCCATTCTTTGTTTTCTAGAATCTGAATCTGAATCCTGCTAAACTGCAAGACTCACTGAAAGGTTGATAGGCTCTTCATGATATATTGCTATGCTATTTATTTCCATATTCAGTGAAAAATGTATTTTAAGAATTCTGAATAAATTTTAAATAAAGCAGAAGCATGACCTGGAATATGCAGGCAAGTGTTTGTTTTTAAAACTGGCTTTCAAAATATGTTTTAAAATCTTCTGAACATGAAAATAATCATTTTTGTTCATGGAAGAAAATTGCTAGCAAGTGAAAGTTTGGCCTAGCAAGTGAAAAACAGCTACTTCTTACCTACTGAAAGCCAATGGACAGACTGGAGTAACCTTGCATAATACTGCATCATACCCACCCAACTTACAACTCTTTTCCATTTCTTTTTGAAGGATACAATCTACAAAGCAGCATATAATTGTCAGGCTCCTTAGTCAGGTCACACAACACAGGTCTTCATGAGAAGAAAACTGTTTATTGGTGAATCAAAACTAAAGACACATGTACAAGTTGTGTCAGGAATGCCCAGGATAGGGCCTCCTAAGTTATACTATAATCAAACACGCCTTTAACGAGCTGAAGCCAATGAGTATAGTTCACACATAAGGGCAAAGCAAGCGGGCAAAGCAGGCAAACAATCTAAAAGCCGTTGGTTCTCAGCTTAGGAGTTCTGCAGCTGGAGCTTCTACGAGGTCACATAGATGATAGCATACAGACAGTGAAAACAGTAATTTTCAGAGACTGGTAGACTAAGAGTACTCCCTCCACATTCCATCCCCACGACAGGGCTACCTGACAATAATTTCCAACCATTCCATGTACAAAATGTAATGAAAATTAAAAGAAAGTGTACAGGAACAGTGTTTTGTATACTATCCTTTCCTTTCCTTTGTCTGAAATAACTTGGTTTCCTTCTTTTAGTAAAAATAATTGGGACACAGAGTGTCCTTTTATTTACAAGAAGAAATAGTACAGAAGCAAAACAGTACAGTTTTAATTACCAAATGCTTCATTCTCTGACATGGACTTCTGGATGGACCTAGGAAGGAAAAATAATGTGACATAATCAAATATTTATAGTTTATGCCCAATTCTCCAAGGATTTTAGCATACTGTCTTTAAATGACATTTGAATACACATACCACAATGGATCTTGTGATAAGATAAGCTCTATCCTACAACAGTTCCACCCACAATAGGTTTGTTAGACTTTCTAAGGTATTCTAGGGTTACATGTCATTTATCATAAGGTTGGTCTACTTAAGATGAATAAAATCTTTCCAGTTTGATTCTAATTTTCTTCCATCTATTATTCAACACCAAGCATTTACCCACCCAGCATTACAACCAGACTTGTTCAGGTTGTAAATAATTCATAAATAATTGACTTATATTATTCATTATATGTAATGATTGGATGATCATCTAAAATACATACATTTGAAAAGCTGGGAGATTGTATTCAAGATCTGGGCAGAACAACCAGCTCAATCTTTTTTTCCTGGGACAAGAAGCTTGAGTATACTAGCTATTGAGTAACCTATGTATGACGAGCGGGCAGTATGGGTTCACTCTGCCCTATCTCCCTCTCAAAAATCCTTATGAATGACCTTCAAATAATTGTTTTTTCTACTATTACAAATTTGTGTCAGAATAAGGCGGGGGGAAAGCCCCCAGTGCTCTCTATTATTCCAAAATCTTTTGTGCAACACTCTGGTTTTTTTGTCCAGCAGAGCCATGAAGAAGAGTTAGATTTATACCCTGCCCTTCAGTCAGAGTCTCAGAGCTGCTTGAAATCTCCTTCCCTTCCTCTCCCCACAACAGACACCCTGGGAGGTAGGTGGGGCTGAGATAGCTCTGAGAGAATTGCTCTTATGAGAACAGCTTTGAGAGACTTACCCAATGTCACACAACTGGCTGCATGTGGAGGAGTGGGAAATCAAACCCGGTACTCCAGATGAGAGTCTGCTGCTTTTAACCACTACACCAAACTGGCTCTCATGAGAGGAGGGCAGAAGGAGGGAGTGTGTACACAACATAATTTGATGGGAATAGAACAGTGATCCTTTGCACTTAATGGGCTGGCTCCCATGAATGTGAAAGGGAGAGATACTCTCACAAGAGGATCTTCCTCATTTTTCCAGTGCATTCAAAAACCCACCAAAGATTATGGGAACACTGAATGTGCTGTATAGTATGGGGGCACAGGGAGGGCACATGAGGCATTAATGTGTGAGCACAGCAAACTCACTAATGTGTGAGCACAGGAAACCCAGCTAGAAATGAACTGCACTTTCATAAAAAATAAGATGGCTATTTTACCCACCTGCTCCTCACTGTGGCCACCATAATACATGGCACTTTATTTATAAATGTCTCCTAAAGTCTTAGCGGAGTGACTGGGGGATAACAGGAATAGAGACATCCTTTTAAGTATGGTACACAACCCACAGGATCCAATCCAATAGTGGCAGTTGTATCAGTTAGAAAGCAACATCACAAACTGTACCTTTCACAAACCAAGGCTAGAAAAGCTGCATCTGTTGACAATTTCTCTTGTGCACTATTGTTGAAGACCCAGAAACTCTGTTTTTATTTGATTATTTTAGTTTCTAAAGCCCTGTACTAAAGCCTATTTTATATTGTCATTGTATACTGTACACATCCAACAACGAAAGGCACACAAGCTACATGCCAATATTCATCAGCCTTCTGGAATCCACTTATGTTTTAATCAACATCTGGCATATCTTCAGATGCTTAAAAATTAGTTTTTAAAACCACATGAACTAAATGGAATGTTCATTGATGTATGCCAACTATAGTTTTGTTAGCTAATTATAATTTTACTAGGACAACTATCTATCCTGCCTTGAGTCTGAAGCTGAATGTCATATGTTACCAACTGACAAAATCCTAGAATAACTGAATCCTCCTACAAACACATCACAGGAATTCAGATGGCTCGGTATATTTTCATATTTGTCAGAGAGACAAATGAGCTTTTATATGAGATTTCAATGGAAAGAGATGCCACCAACAAAGCAATAATGTCCCTGTCATGGGCTGAATAGAATTTCCTCATTTTTTTCCAGCTCTGGCTCTTCTCTACAAAAATTAGTACTTACTTATAATTAGCACAAATCATAACATTGGCTCACACAGATCTTAGTCAAACTGAACTGCTGTCACGGAAACACTTAATAAAACACAATCTGGTTTGGTGCTTAAGCCAAATTGTTTTCAAACTAATTTTTTTTATTGGGATAAAAGAGGGGAAAGCTGATAGATTATCAGGTCAGTGGTACAAACATGCTCTGAAAAGGGTTGCCATTTAAGTCTTTTTTTTTGGGGGGGGGATGAACATATGGTTAAACCAAGCTCAGGGATTAAAGACAGCTAGCTGCATCTGAGTTTTGATGTTCTTGCTTATGTTATTGTGAATAGAAAGGCTCTGAGAATACAGGGGAAAGCTTAAATAGTGTTAGTAATGAATTACAAACCTATTTTGCTTTCAAACTGCACTCCCATTTCCACATTCATATGAAGAATACGAAACACTAGATAATACCAAGCCTAGATAATAGCTGATAAAACAACAATATATACAAAATTAAGTAATTTCAGCTTACTTTCTTTTTTTCATTAACGTCCCTTCAATATCAGAAAATTCCTTTGGAAGAATGAAAGAATAAAACAAGTTAGTTTCCATTTTGTTTAAACCTATGCACATTTTAGACCTTTTTCATATGTGGTGGTTATGTGATAGTCAAAAGATATTGGGCCTGGATTAATGAAATATTACAAAAAAAAAATTGAATTGTACCATACCTTTTACTCCCAAATTATTTCTATTGAATGTAAGACCAAAAAATTCTAAAAAAGATTATTTTTATCTTATTATACATGTATTAAGTGCAGCAAGAATACTGTATGCTAAATATTGGATAAGAGTTGAAATACCTTTAAAAGAAGAAATCATAAGTAAAATCTTTGAAACAGCGGAGATGGATAAATTGACTTTATTTTTGAGAGGACAACAAGAAGAAAAATTTCACAATACTTTGTCAAGATTCTGTACATGGTTGGAAGAATATAATAAACATTAGAGACATTTTACATGTTTATATACAGGCCTTATAAGGGGTCAGTTCCTGTCGGAGCGCCCCAGACCAGCACTCTGGCAGTAAGGAGCCCAGCCCCCCCCAGGGGGAATTAAATGCCTGGCTTCCCAGCCCGATCTTCTCCAAGTGCCCCGCAGCTGTGGGGCACCTGGAGAAGGTTGGGCAGGGAAGCCAGCCAGGCATGTCTGCCCGGCTCCCCTTCCTTCTCCAGCCAGTCCCCGTGGTGGGCTGGTTGGAGAAGGAAGGGGAGCAGGTCAGACATGCCCTCCCTTTCCCCCGAGCCTCTCTGCTTTTGTGGAGAGACTGGGGGGAATTAAATGCCTGGCTTCCCAGCCCGATCTTCTCCAGGTGCCCCACAGTTGTGGGACACCTGGAGAAGATAGGGCAGGAAAGCCAGCCAGGCATGTCTGCCCGGCACCCCTTCCTTCTCCAGCCAGCCTCTCCACTTTTGCAGAGAGACTTGGGGGGGGATTTAAATGCCTGACAGGGGCAGCACGATCTTTCCTTTGAATTCGAGGGCCCCATAGAATACAATGGCCCCATAGAATACAATGGAAAGATCATGCCACCCCTGCTGCACAACTCTAGAAAGAATGGGTTTAAACTTTAAACCCCTTCCCTCTTCACTCCCCCCCAGCCCAGCTTCGCAGGCCAGCTGGAGAAGCAAAAGGGGGGGAGGCATCTTCAAAAACCTCCCCTTCTTTCTCCAGCCAGCCTGCCAAGGTGGGGCTGAGGGGGGAAGTGAAGCGAGAACTGGTTTAAAGTTTAAACCCCTTCTCTCTAGAGTCACGTCGCAGCGGTGGCACAATCTTCCCATTGTATTCTAGCCTGGGTAAAAAAATGCATTTCAGCCTGGCATCTAAAAGAAAGTAAAGGAGCCACCAGGTGAGCCTCAAGGGTGTTCCAAAGGTGATGTGCCAGCACAGGAAACGCCCTGTCACTAGTTTTCTCCTGCTTCACCTCAGAAGGTAGGAACAACACAAAGCACAGGGCTTGAGAGGCAAATCTTAACTGGTATCCTGGATAGTATAGAAGGAGAAGGTCCTTCAGGTAACCTGACCCCAAGCCATTTAGGGCCTTAAGTAATGCTCCCTCTAAGCAGTGGATTCTTGTGAGCAAAACTTCTACTTTGTGAGCTACTGGCATTAAAGTTGTGAGCAAGCAATTTGGCTACTGAATAAATTAGTTTGTTCTGGAGCCATCCTTCCTGAGCTGAGACAAAAATGTGTGAACCAGAGGCTAAAAAACCATGAGCTAGCTCACACTAACTCAGCTTAGAGGGAACACTGGCCTTAAGTTTTGACTTATTCAGTAAAACATTATGTTTAGGATATACTGGACGCCACAGTGACTCTTTAGTAAAGTATTGAGTAAAGTGTCTAATTGTGACATAGTTAATTCATAGAACACATCCTTTAACATATGCTTTGAGCATGTCCAGTAATTTGATTTTTCTGGGAGGAAATTACTACTCATATCAATTTTATAATAGAATGTTCATTGATTTTTTGAGAATGCTTCTATACTTTTAAACCATTTGCCCCTCTTTTGGAGGCTGTCAGAGCCCCTGAAGAAATCAGTTCCCAAGAACAGTCATTCAGAAGAAGTAAAGTTTATTGAGACATTGATAGGATCCAGACTAATAATGTTCTTTGTTAGAACTGAGGTCAAGCATGCGAAGCCAGCAATTGTAGCAGAATCAAACAAGACATTAGTGGCTCTTGGCCAATCGCATCTAAGCTAAAAGCCCGCTGAATTAAGGCCTTAAGATTCCCAGGAGAAAGAGAATACTAAAGACAGTGTAGGTCTCAAGTTTACATGGCTACACCAGACATCAGACAGATAACAATATAGAGACCAGAAACGAAAATATACATTCCTGTTTGCACACACCCCCACCTCTCCATGGCAACCAAGCTCCAGACAGGCGCTTTGGTTGACACTAACCAATGGGCAAAGAAAATGAACTCTGCTTGCCTTACTTCAGCTAAAAGAGTTATTATAACACAAGTGGGAACCCGCAAGATGGGAGGTATCTGATTTCCCCTCCCCCACTATTTCCTCTCCTTTTCCTGAACACTCCCGTAGCCTTTCCCCTTTACCTATTTCCTTCTCTCCTTTTAGGGTTGCCAACCTCCAAGTGGGGCCTGGAGATCTCCTGGAATTACAACAGATGACCCAATTACAGAGATCAGTTTCCCCTTAGAGTTGCCTGCTCCAGGTTGGGAAATTCCTGGAGATTTGGTGATGGAGCCTTGGGAGGGTGAAGTTTGGGGATGGAAGCAACATCAGCAGGGTATAATGCCATGTAGTCCACCCTCCAAAGATATAATTTATCCAGGAGAACTGATCTCTGTCATCTGGACAGCAGTTGTAGTTCCAGGTGATCTCCAGCCCCACTTGGAAGATGGCAACCCTTGTTCCTCTGGAGGAAACATCTGCTTTGAAGGGTGGAGTCTATGGCATTATACCACTCTGAGGTCCCTCCCCTCCTCAAACCCCACCCTCCTCAGGCTTCACCCCCAAATCTCTAGGAATTTCCTAACCTAGAGTTGGCAACCCTATCTTTTATCCACCTCTCCCCTTTCCCTCCCCCATTCTCTCCTTCTAAGCCATTCACCAATGTGCCTTTTATCTGCCTCCTATCTTCAGCTGTATTTATTATTTACTTTATTTATACTTCACCTCTCTCCACAGTGGGGGCCGAAGCAGCTTATTTTCCTCTCTGCCTTTTCATCTGCACAACAACCCTGTGCACTAGATTAGGCTGAAAGTATGTAACCAGTCCAAAATCAATTAGTGAGCGTCCACAGTAAGATGGGGATTTTAGCCTGGGTCTCACAGACCCTACTCTGAAGCTCTATCAGCTATACTACAGTGGTTTTCATAGGGTGGCTGCTGTTGAACAGTAGCAAGCAGCCAGGCCTAGTTGAATCATGCAAGTCAGATGGTATCAAGTTACCCAGAGGTTCTGCCAGACCCAGGGTTGCCAACCTCCAGGTGGGACCTGGAGATCTCCCAGAATTACAACTGAACTCCAGACAACAGAGATCTGTCCCCATGGAGAAAAAGTCTGCTTTGGAGGGTGGACTCTATAGCATTATAGCTGGCTGAGGCCTCTCTGCTATTTCCCAAAACCCCATCCTCCTCAAATGCCACCACAAAATCTCCAGGAATCTCCCAACCTGGAGATGGCAACCCCAGGCCTGGCTCCAATAAATCCTCCCTCAAAGGCCAAAATAGGCCTGGAAAGGGCTGTGCCCTTTTATTTACTGGAACCCAACCTTGGAATGCTGTGGTTGCCTAACAACAGCCACTGAGGCAGTCCATTGCTTAAAGCTACAGGCACTCCTTTTATCATTTTTGGGTTTTTTTAAAACACACAATGTATTTTTTTTTAATCACATTTTCCTGCAAACCTGGAGCCCTTTTCAGGTTTGTAGTAAGATCTGTCCTGTCCATTCACAGCTTCAGTCACCAGATTTAAGTATCCAAAGAATGGCTGACTTCTCAATTTGAATTTCTTTCTTTCTTTCTTTCTTTCTTTCTTTCTTTCTTTCTTTCTTTCTTTCTTTCTTTCTTTCTTTCTTTCTTTCTTTCTTTCTTTCTTTCTTTCTTTCTTTCTTTCTTTCTTTCTTTCTTTCTTTCTTTGATTTATACCCCGCCCTCCCTGCTGAAGCAGGCTGTTAGCCAAATTGCTCTATTTTTAAATATAGCAATTGGTTTATTATTATTTATTGGATTCTCGCCTGTATATACAGAGAATGCTGCTGTTTTGTAATGGTTCCCAGTAAAAGACACAGAGACCAGATATAATTAATAAAATATTATTTTACTGAATATAATCCTTATTTATTCATTCACAAACACACAAACAGTATTCAAGCATTCACACACATAAAATAGAACTAAGAAAGCAGAGGGGATTGATGGCTTATGGAGAGGTGATACTACCTGTCAGATGTGCAGAAGTCCATGAAGACGGATTGTGGCCTAAACCCAGAGGGTTCAGGGGTGGGCTGCCATTTTGGCTCATGGCAGAGACACACACTCTAAGGCCATCTGTGTGCTGGGATATACCCACTGTAAGACAATGCAGCCCAATGGGTGGCCCAGGGGGCTGGTCTCAGGTGAGAACAAAAGATTTCCTGGACCAATGATGAGTCCCAGGGGTGTGTGATGTCAGTAGAGGCAGACCTTAGGTTTGACCAATGGGCTTCCAGAGAGACAGGGTCTGGATTTAACAATAGAAGCCAGGTGTTGGGTGGCTAGTTGAATGGATTATAGGACTTGCTGGCCAGGTAAACAAAAGGTGGGAGACTTCCCTGATTGTCCCTGATTAGCATCAGGAAGGGTCGTTAACGATTTGAATGCTTGATTGGGTAATCCCTTCATGGACTGGCAGAGGAAAAGTCCTTTTGTCTGCTGTATGGCCCTTAATCCGTGTATGTGACATGCAGCAGGTATGCAATGGAGTCCCTCAGAGTAAAAAGACAGCTTTTTCCTTTCTCTATGGGCTTCTACCTTGGCATCCATTTTACAGTCTAGACAGACCATGTGGCAACAGCAAACAGTCCATAGCAAAGCCCCATAATGGCGTCGGGGCTAACAAGGCTAAGATTGGAGAGATAAATACCCACTTTCTATAAATCAGTGGGTTGAGGATCTTACAACTTTATTAATATTTGAATTCATGGCAGATAGACAATAATTGCATATGGACTTATTTATAGATATTTGGAAAACTTTCATGGAAACTTATGCGTAGCTCTGCCACCACTATTAAGTTTTTGTGTCTGCTCTATATGTATGGCTTCTCCCACCATATGCCAATAGAATATGCAGATGTTCACAAGATAAAGTTGAAACCATTGAACACATGAGTGTTCCATATTTAATGAGCTGAAAGTCCCATATTTAATGAGCTGAGGGCTAGTTTAATTACCCTTGACTTAAAAGTATGAAACAGCCTAATATGAGAGCTCAGGTGATGTGGCTGTTATTGGATATAAAGGATTCCATTACTCTTTCTGCGGCAAAATTTATAGGGGCAATAATTAAATATCATGAAGATAATATTAAGCAAGCTTTTTATCATTTTATTTTCTGCTCAGGGTGATAACTGTAAGAGCAGTACTAGATAGACGGATAAATAGATAGATCCTACTCCCTCCCCTTTTAGTAGTTGCTAGTTTTTGAGTTTCCCCCTTCTTATTGTTTTTTTCTGTGTTTTTAAAGAAACAAATAATAAATAAAGGGTAAGAACCAACACTTTGAATTATGTTCAGAAGCAGATGGACCTTTCAGCACAAAGCTAATACTTATTTTTTATACTTTTTTTATCCACCTATTTTTATCCACTGCATCAACAACCATTTAAAGAAAGAGATTGGTTATTATAAAATAATAATCGATATTCAGGTGTTGATGGTAATATAACACCAAATAGTAGTTATTGTGGGCTTTTACTGTGAAAACGCACTGCTTTTTTGTACATGTGTCCAACTACTACAACTTTTGATTTATAGAGCACACGTAGGATCATAAGAACATAAGAGAAGCCAATGTTGAATCAGGCCAATGGCCCATCCAGTCCAACACTCTGTCACACAGTGGCCAAAAATACCAGGTGCCATCAGGAGGTCGACCAGTGGGATCAGGACACTAGAACCCCTCCCATTGCTGCCCCCCCAAAGCACCAAGAATACAGAGCATCACTTTCCCCAGACCAAGAGTTCCTATCTATACCTTGTGGCTAATAGCCACTGATGGACCTCTGCTCCATATGCTTATCCAATTCCCTGTTGAAGCCGTCCATGCTTATAGCCTCCACCACCTCCTGCGGCAGTGAATTCCACATGTTAATCACTCTTTGGGTGAAGAAGTACTTCCTTTTATCCATTCTAACCCAACTGCTCAGCAATTTCATTGCATGCCCATGAGTTCTTGTATTGTGAGAAAGAGAGAAAAGTACTTATTTATTTATTACTTTCAATTTATATCCCACCTTGCCGATGCAGTACTGGCTCAAGGCGGCTTACACAGTTAAAATTCAATAGAACCAATAAATACAGTAAAAATTCACAATTAAAAAACAATTACATAAAGTGCTCATATATACAGATCGTGGCAATGTGTGGATATCTATATATGGTCTGATGAGGAAAGGCCATATCCAGTGCAGTAACATACAGCCGTGGCCTGCTCAGTTTACAATGGTTCGTTCGCTCAATTTACGATGGTTCATTCATCAGTGGTGGCTCCTAATCGAAGGCCTGGTGTAAGAGCTCTGTTTTACAGGCCCTGCAGAACTGTAGAAGGTCCCGCAGGGCCCTGATGTCCTCTGGGAGCTCATTCCACCAGTGTGGAGCCACCACTGAAAATGCCCTAGCCCTCATAATGGCCAGTCTGGTGTCTTTTGGGCCGAGGACAGTCAGGCAATGTTGGGTCCCCGACCTCAGTGCTCTCTGGGGCACATATGGGGAAAGGCGGTCCCTCAGGTAGGCAGGCCCCCGACCATATAGGGCTTTAAAGGTCAAAAACAGCACCTTGAAATGAATCCGGTATGCTATTGGCAGCCAGTGCAATGCCTTCAGCACAGGCTGAATGTGATCTCTTATGGAGAGATCCATCAACAGCCTGGCTGCCGCATTTTGCACCAGCTGCAACTTCCAGATTTGGGACAAGGGCAGCCCCATGTAAAGAGTCTAACCTTGAGGTGACCATAGCATAGATCACTGTTGCCAGATCATTGCATTCGAGGAAGGAAACCAACTGCCTGATCAGCTGTAGATGATAAAAGGCTGACTTGGCAGTGTCTGCTACCTGGGCCTTGATTGTTAAGGTGGTGTCCAGGAGCACTCCCAAGCTCCTGGCGCTCAGTGCTGACACCAATGGCGCCCCATCGAAGGTTGGTAGTGGGATCCCTACCCCCAGGCTGCTCCAACTCAGGCACAGGCCCTCCGTCTTTGTTGGTTCAATTTCAATCGGCTCAGCCTAAGCCAGACCGCTACGTCCTGAAACGCCCGCTCCAGGTTATCTGTGGTAGAGTCGGACTGGCCACTGAACAACAGATATAGCTGGGTGTTGTCTGCATATTGGTGACACCCTAGCCTGTGCCTCTGGGCAATCTGGGCAAGGGGACGCATGTAGATGTTAAATAACATCAGGGATAACACCGCCCCTTGAGAATCCCTGCAAACCAGCAGGTACCTCTGAGACATTTGTTCCCCTACCACCACCATCTGTCCCTGACCTTGGAGAAAGGAGACGAGCCATTGTAATGCAAGCCCCTGAATCCCAGTGTCGACAAGGTGATGGATCAGCAACTGATAGTCGACCGTGTCAAACGCCACTGACAGGTCCAACAGCAACAGTACTGCCATGCTGCCTCGATCCAGATGCCTCCAGAGGTCATCTGTGAGGGCAACCAGTGCTTTCTCCATCTCATGGCCTGGCCAAAAGCCGGACTGGAACGGGTCTAGCATGGAAGTGTCATCCATAAAGCTCTGCAACTGAAACTCCACCGCTCTCTCGAGTAATTTGCCCAAATAGGGCAAATTGAAAACTGGCTGGTAGTTGGCCAATTCAGCTGGGTCCAAAGATGGTTTTTTCAGGAGAGGGCGGACCATAGAAGACAATGAATACATAGAATACTTCTAAACAATTGTGCCTGGCGTGAGCTAGCAGATGCAATCGTGGCTGAGTAGAACTCCCTCTTCGCGGCTTTGACTGCCATCTCATAGGATCTCATAAATGTCCTATAGGATGCTCTTGTTGCTTCATTGCAAGCGTGCCACCATCGTCTCTCTAGTCATCTGAGCCCTCGTTTCATCAGTGGCAGCTCCTCAGTAAACCATGAGCCCACTTAGAGTGAGGGGACAGAGGGCTTTGGGGGGGGAGATCTCATCGATGGCAGTTGAGAGTTGGCTATGCCAGTCCTCGACTAGCTCATCTAATGAGCTGCCAGGGGGCATAGGATCCTGTAAGGCCATCGGAAGCCACTGTGGGTCCATTTGGCTCTGTGGGCGAGCTAAAATACGCTCGTCACCCAAACAGGGTCGGGGTGCCATGTTCATGTGGGCCTTCAGGGCATGGTGGTCTGACCATGGAACTGCCATAGCAGTAATCTGATCCACTGTAACCCCCGCTGTGAAGATCAGATCAAGCATGTGACCAGCTCTGTGAGTGGGAGCTGTTACATATTGGGAAAGTCCCAGTGCCACCATGGATGACACCAGGTCCACCACCATTGGAGAAACCACATCATCAGCATGGACATTGAAGTCACCCAGACTATCAGTCTAGGGTACTCCAATGCCCAGCCAGACACGGCCTCAACCAGGGATGACAGGCCATTGGCCGATGTGTTGGGCGGTTGGTATACTAACCAGATGGCCAAACTCTCTCCAGCTTCCCTTATTTCTTTCTCTACCTGCTCTATCCCATGCATAATCTAGTAAACCTCTATCATGTCACCCCTCAGTTGTCATTTCTCCAAGCTAAAGAGCCCCAAGTGCTTTAACCTTTCTTCACAGGGAAAGTATTCCAATCCTTTTATCATTCTAGTTGCCCTTTTCTGTACTTTTCCCAATGCTATTGTTATGTATTGAGCCTGAACTGTACTTGCAAAAAGGACTTAGATTGAGGACACAAAACAATGGCTTGCTAGGATCCTAGAATGGACCAGTAGGTAGACAGGGATCCTAGAGTAAACCAATTGGGAAACAATGGAGTGTAAATAGCCTTTCGTTGGGAGTGGGGTGTGTTTTGGGTGTAACCTTTTTCAGGCATAAATACCTGGCTGGACAGCCAGGGTTTTCAGTCTTCTTTCTCTTGCTGAATCACTAATAAACTATGAGCTGATCACTAGAACACGTCTGAACCCAGTATATTTCAGCTATAATATCCTTTCTGAGGTGTGGTACACAGTACTCCAAATGAGATTGCACCGTTGATGTATACAGGGGCATTATGATACTGGCTGATCCAAGTGATTTTTAAAAATACCAAGAAATCTTGTTCTTTAGCAAGGATGCAAGAAAGAGACTCTCAGAAGGTACTTATTGCTTGGTTCAGAATGAGTTGAAAATAAAATCTAGGAAACTGACTGGATATTGATCAGGATAGGTAGCCATGTTAGTCTGTTTGTAGCAGTAGAAAAGAACAAGAGTCCAGTAGCACCTTAAAGGCTAACAAAATTTGTGGCAGGATGTGAGCTTTCCTGAGCCACTGCTCACTTCTTCAGATACAGCTAGAATGTGAGCCCAATCTGTCCTATATATTGGAAAGTGGAGTAATTTCAGATTCTGAATCATGTGTAATTCTGAAATCACTCCACTTTCCAATATATAGGACAGATGGACTCACATTCTAGCTGTATCTGAAGAAGTGAGCAGTGGCTCAGGAAAGCTCACAGCCTGCCACAAATTTTGTTAGCCTTTAAGGTGCTACTGGACTCTTGCTCTTTTCTGTTGACTGGATATTATATTTGGTTGTGGGTTTTTATATAGTAGTTTCCACAACTGGTAGAATGATTCTTCAGTAATATGCAACAGACATTTGAAATGTCAGAACTGTCAAACCATTACAGCTGATAATAAAATATGCTGCCATTTTAGCTGATCCTGCAGCTCTCCCTTGACAACTAATGTGAGATTCATTCCAACTCGATATTTTGGAATGAAATTAAGATTGGTGCTTTTTGCTTCCCAAGATTAAAAAAACCCAAGTGCTGAGCATAATTTATCAGAAAGGAGGGTCTCCTGCTTTTCTTTTAGCAGCTGCATGGCGGTAAGACATCTGGAGGGTTTCATTTCTATCACAGTGCTGCATTGACAGCCATAGCTGATGAACTTCTGCAATAGTCACTGGGCTGAAGTAGCGATAATTATGTATGTGAGGACAAGTCATCAAGTGGTGATATTTCTGAGTATCTCATAAATTGTAAATGAAATCTACTGCAGTCTACTCCAAACATAGATGCAAGCTACAGTTTAAAGGTAGCAAAGCTTAATTTCTCTCCTGGCCAGCACTGTATACAAATACGGTCATCAAACATATTATCACATGAGTGGCTGAAGCAGGGGTCATTTCGTAGAAAAAGAGCTGCAGGAGCTCATTAGCATACCTAATAAGCTATTAGCATAATAGTTCATTAGCATATGCCACCGGTAGTGATGTCAGAAGGGGAAGCAAAAGGGGGGGAGGCATCTTCAAAAGCCTTCCCTTCCCCAGCCGGCCTGCCAAGGCGGGCTGGGGAGGGGGGAAGCAAAGAGAGTTGCGCCACAGTGGCAGCGTGATCTTCCCATTATATTCTATGGGGCCATAGAATACAATGGAAAGATAAGAAGCGGTTTTGGGCTTCCTAACTGGACATTATATTACAGAGCAGCGGCATTGGCATGGATTAGAGAATGGATCATGTTGGAAGATAGAAGGATATTAAAACTAGAAGGTCATGATCTGCAATTAGGTTGGCATGCGTTCCTTTGGTACAAAAAAGCCTCAGTGCATAAATATTTTAAACAACACTGGATACGGGCTTCGCTTATAAAAGTGTGGGAAATTATACAAAGGAGATGTTTTACAAAAATTTCTAAACTGGCTGTACCGCTAGAGGCGTTTACTCTACCCAGACTACGATGAAAATCGGCCAAGGAGATATATAAATATATTGAATTCAAGAAACGAGCTTAAATTGCAAGAAAATTTAACATGGTGTCAGAGACCTCAGATAGAATTGAGATATGTCAAGGATAAGAAGACAGGCTTCATTGAGTCTGTTACAGAGTTGGAGAAAATATTGAGTGCGCTGGAGGAGAAGTTCATAAAAAAATGTATACACTACTTTTAGAAGATATGATGGCAGATGAAATAGTGAAACAAAATATGATTCAATGGAGCCAGAATTTGGGGTACAATATAGAACTAGAAAAATGGGACCAGATATGGAAGAAAAATGTTAAAATGACTATAGCGATTTCTTATAGAGAGAATATGTATAAAATGTTTTATAGATGGTATGTTACACCAGAAAGAATTGCTAAATATGATGATAAATGTTCCAATAAATGTTGGAAATGTGAGAATAAGGTGGGCTCATTTTATCACATGTGGTGGTCGTGTAGCGTTATTAAAAGCTATTGGATATGGGTGCACAGACTGATACAGAAGATCCTAGGGAGCACAATTCCTTTTAAGCAAGAAGTACTGTTGTTAGGTATTTTACCTAAGGAGGTAAATAGAGATGACCGTTATTTGTTAATATACTTGGCAACTGCTGCCAGAATTTTGTATGCAAAATATTGGAGAACCACCCAAACACCATCAAGAGAAGAATTTATTGCGAAGATAGTTGAGGCGGCAGAGATGGATAAGCTGTCTTTGAGTATGAAAGGACATTCAGATTCCACTTTTCAGAACACTTGGCAACGTTTTTATGATTGGTACAAATTAAATGGGTAAAGAACTGTTTAAAGAAAAAATAAAATCAGAGATGAAATAGATGGTTTGTAATAAGAGATACTCACGTAAAGGGTAACTTTAAATTGAATGATAAAGTGCTTTAAATATGATATACAAATGGAACTAAAAAAAACCCATATGTATTCTATGTTAGTGTTTTAGTTTTTTGTGTTATGTTTTTCAGTGTTGTGTTGTGATACTGCATTGTAATGTACTGTGTTGTATTGTATTGTTCAGTTGTAGTTGGTTACAAAAATAAATAAAAGTCTGCCTTTTGGGGCAGTTAAAAAAAAAAGAATACAATGGAAAGATCATGCCGCTGCTGCAGCACGACTCCAGAGAGAAGGGGTTTAAACTTTAAACCCCTTCTCTCTTTGTTTCCCCCCGCAGCCTGCCTTGGCAGGCCGGCTGAGAAGGGGACGTTTTTGAAGATGCCCCCCCTTTTGCTTCCCCAGCCAGCCTGCCAAGGTGGGCTGGGGGGGAGTGAAGAGAGAAGGGGTTTAAAGTTTAAACCCCTTCTCTCTGGAGTTGTACCATAGCAGAGGCGCGATCTCTCCATTTTATTCTATGGGGCCACAGAATACAATGGAGTGATCGCACCGCTGCTGCAGTGCGACTCTAGAGAGAAGGAGCTTGGGGTGGGGCAGTAAGCTGGGGGCGGGGCTTGCTGCCACCGCCATTTGCGCCCACTCCTGGGCTGCCGGAGCATGCTCCGTCACACTCCAACCCCAAACAACCCCTGGGTTGAAGGATAAAATGTTACTGATGGCAAGACTCAGCAAATAACTAAGCCTACAGAAATAGCCAGGCTTTGCAGATTCTTATCCTACATCTTCTCAATTTCACCAAGCAGGACTAGAATTTGGAATATGGCATAATCTGTGAAGCATAGCATTAATTTTTAAAAGCGAGCTTCCAGTCCTTATGCAGAAACGCAAAATGGTCAGTACTCGGGACAGATTCAGAGAAAGACATGAAAAAGGTTTCTAAATGATTGCAGTTTGGCCCTCTGCACAGGTTCAGTATTGCACTTTATTACATTTTAGGATGCTCCAGGGCTGAGGTCTGCCAGTTATATTGGTTCTGGATAGAGTCCTAGAAGAACTACTTTCACATTTTGCTTCATAGAAAAGAGTAAGAGTCCAGTAGCACTTTAAAAACTAACAAAATTGGTGGTAGGGTATGAGCCTTCGTGAGTCACTGCTCAGTTCTTCAGCTTATATCTGTGTCAACAGGTGAAAATCTCAGTAAGGAGCATATTCCAAAATTGAAAGAAGCTGAAGACCTCTAAATCAGGTGGACATGTTTTTAACATCACCAAAATACTGTATCAGCAGAGCCTGTGCCTATAGACCATCAGCTGCAGTTTAAGATTCAGGCAGACTGGTCTTTCCAAGCCTTGCTGTCCAAGATCCTTTCCAACTTGAAATGTGAAGGATTGAACCAGGAAGGGCTGTACAGTGCTCTTAGGTCCCTATAAAGAACACGGATCTTTTTCACAGCCTGAAAACAGGCACAGCCCTATTTCTTTTGGAGTGTAGCAACACTCCTGTGAGAGTGTCAAGTAATGGTGTTCAGATGGTAACTGGCATAATTCATAATGAGAGTACAAGCAGGCTCAGTTAATAAGCTTAGAGTTGCAAATAAGGCATAGGCCTAATAGCTCTCACACTAGAAATAGAAGATAGGAGATTACACATTGTGCTTTGGTCTAAGCAGCATTTTTCCACAGGCCTCATTGCTGAACCATCACTACTAATCTCATTTTCCATTTCTAGAAACTGTTTTTATAAATAACCATATTGATTTGGCAGCTAACAGAGTGACACAGCAAAGAGCCGTTATTTCTAGTTAACTACTGTACTAAACATTCCCTAAAACAAAAAGACAAAGACCCGATACATTATTTATGTTTTTCATTAAAACCTGTTGATGGTGAGCAATTCGTTTCACTGATTTAGCATTCTGTAAGTTGGAGAAGAATTTTAATTAGTAGTTCGTAAATGGTAAGCCTTGCAGTTTTTTTAAAAATCCCTCTTCTATCAGCAAATGATAGCAGAATTACTCAACTGTTTTCATCAATATCATACATGTATCTTTTATATGAATTCACTTGCTCTTTGCTGTAGGAAAAAAGAATGCGATTTCTGCAGATTAAAATTTTCCAATAGTCATTAAATGAAACTCCTATCAGCCTCTCTCACATGCTCCAGGTTTTTAAAATGATATCGTGTTGTTAAGACTAAAACTATGGTTCAGCTGCAACAACTAACTGCCCAATTCTTTGTTAAAACAATGGAACAAGTCTTATCTTAACTCAATGAAAACAGAAAAAAAAAAACCTTGCCCTTCTGCTATCATTTTTTTTTTTGAAATAACTCTCCTAAAAAGGAGAGAATTTTATTTTTTTTATAAGAAAAGGGTAGGGTAGATAGATGGGAAAAGAAAAAAGAGCGGAGTGAGTTTTTTTCTGTTAGTAAAGGTTAATTTTAGATAAAATTTCTTCCAGTTGTCGGCATCCATCACGGTTGAAGGATCTTCTTTTCAGCTTTACAAAGTCCAAATCAATTCTGTTAGTAAAGTTAGTAAAGTCCACTGGGGTTAGATATTAATCAAATCTTTTCAGATGTTGCACGAACAAATTCCTTTTTAAGTCTCTCCAATTATCATTAAGTCATTTGAACTTTAGTGCCTCCCGTTCCGTCACTTCCCTCCCCCGGGCCGCCGTCTTCTTCAAAAATCCAAATTTTGAGTGCTGCTTCCTCCTCTATGCTGGCATGTCTCTTCAGAAATTTTTTAATCCATCTTCTTTCGCTTCTTTTTTTCTTGTTGTTTCTGGCAGTCAATTCTTGCTGGCTCCATTAACACTCAAGATGAAATTAGATCTCCATTACTTGCTAAGCTCAACACCCTTTTCAACTGGCAGAGTATATCCTTTTTTAAAGGCGGAGTAGGCTTTGAAAGCCTTATCCGCCTCTTCTTTTATTTATTCGCTCCACTGCCAGATAGAGGTGTCAAGACCTTCATCAAAATAAATCTGAGATCTTCTTTCACTTCTTCATCCATAGCTTGGAACTTTAACATCGAATTAATATCCATACATTTTCTGCCATCAACCTTGTTAATTCCAACATTTGTTTTTATAGTCTGATGAGAACAATTTCCATTTTAAAAACATTTCATTGATATTCCACATTTACTCCAGAAGGTGGCGCAGTATCTCAGTCTCTTGTGATTGACAGCTAGCTCTGGGGGGGTTGATTGGAACGGAAGTCCCTCCTCTCTTCTCTTCCGTTCTGAACAAGAATTTCCCCAGCATCGACATTTTATTTTTTATTTACTTTTTCAAGGTTCGTGTCACATCCCCCAGAAAGCAACTAAAGCTGCAATCTTCTGTACAACCCCAACGGTGCTTTCACCAACATTTTTTTCTTGTTACCCCCCTTCGCGTTTCCTTTAAAAATTCGCTTCTTCGGAGAGGGTGGAAGCTCCTCCCTCCTCCCATACGCTTATCCGCTTGCGGGGGGGGTTTAATTTTCGCTTCAATATAGATCTTCAACTCACGATTAGATGCCATTTCTTCTTTTCATGGTAATTCATCCGCTTTTCCTCACTCCTGGAAGTCGGTAGGGCTGCTAAGTCCCTTTCGGGACGCACTACGCGGCGGGGCCGATTGGGGCGGGGAGAAAGCCTCAATTTCCCGGCAGTTTGCCGGCAAAGAGGCTACTCCCCTATGCGCCCCCGGTTCGGAGCCTTTGACTAAGGCTCACTAGGGTCTTTCGCAAACGCGAAGACCCCCCCATTCCGCGCGTGGGCTGACCGCCTCCGGGAGCGTCCCGAGAAGCGGCCGCCATTCGCAGCACCGAAACCGAAAACCGCCCTTCTGCTATCATGACTTGTTATGGCATACCAATACACAAATGGCAGCATCCAAATTCCAGTTCAGCAGCAATCCCCAAAAGTTCGATTGACATTCTGTTAAAGCGCTATTCATGTAAAACAGTTTTGTCACACCTACACAAGAAAAGAAAAAGTCTAAACATACTGGTACTTGTTGCCATTTTTAAAACTAAATGCTGTTGCTGTGGAAAACATAATCACCTTGTACCACTGTTCTTCAGAAAGGAAAGTGCTCAGAATATATGAACCAATATTGAATCAAGGATAATTTGTTAATCTATTTATAATGTATTTGAGACTTTAGTTCCACTTCAGATCTACTTCCGAAGATGGAAGAATTGGCCCTGTATGGAAGACAGCCATAGACTGGGAAGTCAAAATGGCCCTGGAACAAGCTATACTGAGCAGCCCCTGCAGTGTTAAGCAGAGCTACTGGTTCATAGCTCTGGTTGTCCTGGCTACCAGCAGGCCTCTAATGCAGTGGTCCACCCAGAACTTTTCCTGGGAATTTAATGGTCAGTCTACCCCTGAGGGAAGTAATTTAATTTATGATCAGAGCTTGACAGATGCACAGAATGAGACATGAATAAAAGAGTTCAAGCAGATCAAGTCAGAGGGTTTGCGCTTCAAGATACTTCTTCTGAGTGTAACTTCTCTTCTTCTGGAAGAAACAGCTTCTTGTAGTTCATTCTTGTAATTACATAGATGTCAAATATCTGTACAATATGGTGGACCTGGTGGAACATGCTCCTACCTGAGATCAGGGCCCTGTGGGACCTATTACAGTTCTGCAATGACTGTAAACTGGAGCTGTTCTGCCAGGCTTTTGGTTGAGGCAGTGGATGTTCAACCATTCTGGCCTCCCCTGTTTATGGCCCCTTTCCCAGTGCCTGCTGTCAGATAATATTATTGGGCACTGGAGCACCTATATTCACCTGCTATGAGGCATGGGGTTTGATGATATTGTCTACCTTGCCATCAACTTTTTTATTGCTTTTACTGTTTTATTGTTTTACTAGGGAGCAAAGCCCGTTGTGGTGGAAGACAACGGGCCCTAGAAAGGAAGGGAGGGAGGTGGAAGGGAGAGAGGGTTGGAGAAAGGAAGGAAGGAAGGAAGAGGGGGAAGAGTGAAAGAAAGGAGAGAGGAAGAAAGGAAAGGGGAGAAAGGAAGGAAAGAGGGGCAGAAAAGGGCTTCTCTGGGCCCAGAGAAGGCCTTTACTGTCCCCACACACCATCCCCTGGGCCTTCTATGGGGGCAGTAGGCAGTGTGTGGGGGAAAAGGGCTTCTCTGGGCCTACTGCCCCCATAGAAGGCCCAGGGGATGGTGTGTGGGGGACAGAAAAGGGCTTCTCTGGGCCTACTGCCCCCATAGAAGGCTCAGGGGATGGTGTGTGGGGGATGGAAAAGGGCTTCTCTGGGCCTACTGCCCCCATAGAAGGCCCAGGGGATGGTGTGTGGGGGATGGAAAAGGGCTTCTCTGGGCCTACTGCCCCCATAGAAGGCCCAGGGGATGGTGTGTGGGGGACGGAAAAGGGCTTCTCTGGGCCTACTGCCCCCATAGAAGGCCCAGGGGATGGCGTGTGGGGGACGGAAAAGGCCTTCTCTGGGCCTAGTGCCGTCATAGAAGGCCCAGGGGATGGTGTGTGGGGGACGGAAAAGGCTTTCTCTGGGCTTACTGCCCTCATAGAAGGCCCAGGGGATGGCGTGTGGGGGACGGAAAAGGCCTTCTCTGGGCCTAGTGCCGTCATAGAAGGCCCAGGGGATGGTGTGTGGGGGACGGAAAAGGCTTTCTCTGGGCTTACTACCCTCATAGAAGGCCCAGGGGATGGCGTGTGGGGGTGGAAAAGGCCTTCTCTGGGCCTACTGCCCCCATAGAAGGCCCAGGGGATGGCCTGTGGGGGGTGGAAAAGGCCTTCTCTGGGCCTACTGCCCCCATAGAAGGCCCAGGGGATGGCGTGTGGGGGACGGAAAAGGCCTTCTCTGGGCCTACTGCCCCATAGAAGACCCAGGGGATGTCGTGTGGGGGGCGGAAAAGGCCTTCTCTGGGCCTAGTGCCCCATAGAAGGCCCGGGGGATGGCATGTGGGGGGCGGAAAAGGGCTTTCTCTGGGCCTAGTCCCCTCATAGAAGGCCCAGGGGATGGTGTGGGGGGGTGCAAAAGGGCTTCTTTCACTTGCCTCAGCCTTGAAGGCCTGTCCCTGCGCTCACACTCCAGATGGTCCTTTCCTGTTGGAGAACTGGAGCAGACTGAGCTGAAAACACTGACCAGGGCTGACGTGGGCGGGACTTTGCGAAGCAGCCAGTCAGCCCTGGCCAGTGTCTTCTGACTGCCAGTTCTTGAGCCGAATCAATTATGGCAAGCATAGAATGCTGTGGAACCAAAATTCAAATATTTGAAGGACAGGATGGACTGTATACTGTAAGCCACCCTAAATCCACTTGTGGGATAGGGCGGGGTGTAAATTGAATAAATAATAATAAAATAAGATATTGCTTAGAGTATATAATTCTTATTTGTTTATATGTTTCTCAGGCTTTCTTCAATCTTTCTCAAACTTTGGGAAAGATCACAGTACATCCTGAGTGGCTGCTGTATGGGTGGGAAAATCGCAGCCATTTTCCCTGCCACAGTCCCCATGGCAGCCATTTCATCCCCCTGCCACCACAGGGAGATTTTATTTTTAAAAAAGTAACACAATATCATATTGATATAACATTATAACAACAGGTTCTCTGAATCCCCAGCTTTCTTTTCTTTTCCTTTCTTTTCTTGAAAAGGAGAATCTCTAGCCCATTGTGTTGCCGGGATATGCCTTTCCCCTTTTATCTCTGCAATAGGAGCTAGAGATTTAAAAAACAAACCAAAACTGGGAATTCAGAGAACCTATTACACATATTGTTACAATATTATATCAACAATACTCTTTTAGTTTAGTTTTTTTTAATTGAAAAGGCTCTAGTGGCCCACGGAAGGCTGTATGCCTACTGCTGGGGTGCTAACGCAGGGAAACTGCAAGGGAATCCTGCCATATAGAAGCCCCATTGCCACTGCATTTTATCAGCAGCTGCACCTGTACAGTGAACATTGGCCAGATGGTTTTTAGCTATTTCCCCCCTGGAAATAGTAGTATATATGATATTCCAATCATACATTATTCCAATGCTTAATAATGTTGTTCTCACTTATTCAGTAGAAAGTCTCCTATACCCTTGAAAGATAAGAACAGTTCTCCTTTATTTTAAAGACAATTTGTCCACCTTGGCCCCTCATCCTCATACATATATTTTACTTTATCAGAGCACTAACACTATTCCTCAAGGGTTTTTGAAGCTTTGTTACTCCTCAGAGGTGTAAAGTGCTTTTGATGTTTAATGATAAGCTCCAATATACAATTACCAAAGGAAGACTGTGTGAACTACACTCTCTGATGAAGAAACGAAATGCCTGAGACTACCTGGGATCTGTGTTTGTAGTTCAGTTCAAAGAGTTTAAGGACTGCCACACCTATGTAGACATATTGCGGAGTTCTAAGCCTTGCCAGGTTCTTTCCAGCACATAGTGCCATGGCTTTTGAAAATATTGGTCCAGTTCCAGGTCTACATCTTTATTGATATCATTGTTTAAAGGACCTTGTCTTTTTCACCTTGATGACTTATAGCAAAACAAACCCGCAAAATCCTGTTCGATTCAGGGTTTGGCCCTGAACCAAACCCCAAACTGAGCCAAAAGGCCCTGAACTGAATTGGCAAGTTCAGTTCCCCCTTCTTCATGGGAGAAAGGGGAGAGGATCACCCAGGAAGGGTTAAATGGCTGTCAGCATTTAATCAGTCCATTTTGCTTCCCCTGTGAAGCAAAACTGATCAGATTAATGGCTTGCAGCCATCTAAATCTAACAGCTGATGGACAGACACGCCCTGCTGTTAGATTTAAATGGCTGGCAGACATTCAATCTTGTCTGTTTTGCTTGGAAGTGGGGGGAAGTGAAACCCACCAGTGAAATGGTTCACAGCCATTTCAGCATAACAGCTGGGCAGGTGCACCTGTCAGGCTGAAATGGCTGGCAGCCATTTCACTGGTGGATTTCACTTCTCCCTGCTTCCAAGTAGGTGGAAATGAAACCCACCAATGAAATGGCTCACAGCTATTACAGCCTAATAGTGGGGTTGGTGCACCTGTCAGCTGTCAGGCTGAAATGGCCCAGAGCCATTTAACTGTTCCATTTTGCTCCCCCCACTTCGAAGCAGGGGGAAAGCAAAACCCGCTGAAATGGCTCACAGCAATTTAAACCTAACAGGTCAGCTGTGAATCCACACCACTCAACTCTAAAGTTTAAATGGCCCAAGCAGCCAGACTCAATTGGGCGAAAGTCTGGTAAATGTTTGGGGGAGGCGCCTTCCCTGAACACTGGTTCGAGGGCTCCAAACTGGCCCAAGTTCATGCCGAATTTTGGCTTGTGATTGGTTTGTGCCCATCACTACAAATCAATAAACATATAGTTTTTCAAACAATTCCAAACAAATCAATAAATATATATATAGTCTTTCAAACAATTCTAAGGGATAATCACCCTAAAATCATCCTGTCCCATTAAATAAAAGGGTAGTGGTCTGGCAAGATTCTATGCTTGGAAAAATCAATTCGCTCCCTGGTGTGTCGCTCAGAATCTGTCCCTATCCACTAGCTGTGTTGCCTGAGTTCTCTCCCACCCACTGCAGCCTAGGCCACTCTTCTCTGATTGGGCCAGCATTTCAAGCTCATTTGCATACAGAAGCTGATTGGACTTCACTCCATTTTGCACCTCAAACTCACCCCCCCCCACAAGACAGTTGGAATTGTCAGTTGTTTATGCAACCTGTTGTATTCTGAGGTGAGATATGTCCTCACAACACTTCCCCTTCAAAAGAAACAAACCCAATAACACAACCATGCCACACCACAAAAAAGACAGGTCACACCACAAGCAGAATACCACAAAGCAAAAAAAGCTCTGGTACTAATTCTGGCAGGGGACACTGTGAGTGTAGAAAATGATTTATCAACACAGTGGGAAATCTTTAGGAATTGTTTGGTGCATTTACCATGGGGCACCCACCCAGAGCCTCTGGCATTTTCTCACTCTGCTGGCATCAAAACCAATTGCAGGCAAACTAGAGATATGGAGACTTTTCCATCCTCCTTTGCATCAATTTGTCTTTGTTGGCAATGGCAATGCTAGGCCTGGCTGCTTGCTCCTGTTCAGCAGGAGCATCCCTATGGAAACTGCCTGGGTGATTTCGGACCAGCCGGAGCCTTCTGCCTAACCTGCCTTACAGGGTTGCTGTACAGATCACAAAGCCGAAAAGAATGAAGTAAACTGCTTTGCTCCCCGCTAATGAGAAAGACAGAATTTTGCCTAGGAAGAGGCTGCTGAGAGGGGATGAGATAAAGCTGCCAACTGTAGGTATGGAAATTCCTGGAGATATGAGGGGTGGAGCCCAGAGAGGGTGAGGTTTGAGGAGGGGTGGGACCTCAGACAGGTACAGTGCCATAGACTCCACCCTCCAAACCAGCCATTTTCTCCTGGGGAACTATTGTTGCCAATCTTGGCCCAGTGGCCATCAAACCATTCTCTTCCACCCCCCGCTGTGCAGCTGTCTTTCCCCTAGGGTTGCCAATCTCCAGGTGGGACCTGGAGATCTCCTGCTGTTACAATTTATCTTCAGATGACCAAGATCAGTCCCCTGGAGAAAATGGCTGCTTTGGAGGGTAGACCCTATGGCATTATACCCTGCTGAGTCCTTCCGCCCCCCCCTCCAATGCTGCCTCCACAGGATCCACCCCCCAAATCTCCAGGTATTTCCCTACTTAGAGCTGGCAACCCTACTTTCCCCTCAGTGCCTGTTGGTAGGCAACCAAGCTTGGTCCTGTCACCTGTTTTGGCCTTTGAGAGAAAACTCATTGGGGCCAGTCCTGATAGGGTTGCCAACTCCAGATGGGAAATTCCTGGAGATTTGAGGGATGGAGCCTGAAGTGGGTGAGGTTTCAGGAGGGGTGGGACCTCAGACAGGTACAATGCCATAGACTCCACCCATCAAACTAGCCATTCCATCCTGGGGGACCATCGTTGCCAATCTCCAGGTGGGGGCTGGAGATCAATCAGAATTACAACTGCTCTCCGGGGGGGGGAGATGGAAAGCTGAAGTCAGGGGGCAGATAATGATAGGTTGACAATTGGCTGGGAGGGAGATAGGGTTGCCAACTCCAGGTTGGGAAATTTCTGGAGATTTGAAGGGTAGAGCTGGCAACCCTACTTTCCCCTCAGTGCCTGTTGGTAGGCAACCAAGCTTGGTCCTGTCACCTGTTTTGGCCTTTGAGAGAAAACTCATTGGGGCCAGTCCTGATAGGCTTGCCAACTCCAGATGGGAGTTTCCTGGAGATTTGAGGGATGGAGCCTGAAGCGGGTGAGGTTTCAGGAGGGGTGGGACCTCAGACAGGTACAATGCCATAGACTCCACCCATCAAACTAGCCATTCCATCCTGGGGGACCATTGTTGCCAATCTTCAGGTGGGGGCTGGAGATCAATCAGAATTACAACTGCTCTCCGGGGGGGAGATGGAAAGCTGAAGTCAGAGGGCAGATAATGGTAGGTTGACAATTGGCTGGGAGGGAGATAGGGTTGCCAACTCCAGGTTGGGAAATTTCTGGAGATTTGAAGGGTAGAGCCTGGAGATGGTGAGGTTTGAGGAGGGGTGGGGTCTCAGACAGGTACAATGCCATAGACTCCACCTTCCAAACCAGCCAGTCCGTCATGGGGAACCATTGTTGCCAATCTCCGGGTGAGGGCTGGAGACCACTCAGAATTACAACTGCTCTGCAGGAGAGAAGGCAGAAGTCAGCTGAAGTCAGAGGGGAAGATAACAGTAGGTTGATGGTTAGCTGGGAAGGAGATGGTGTTGCCAACTCCAGGTTGGCAAATTCCTGGGTATTTGAGTGGTGGAACCTGGAGAGGGTGGGGTTTGAGGAGGGGTTGGACCTCAGGAAGGTAGAATGCCATAGACTCCACCCTCCAAACTAGCCACTTCCTCCTGGGTAACAATTGTTGCCAATCTCCAGGTGAGGGCTGGAGATCACTCAAAACTACAACTGCTCTTCAGGTAGCAGAGATCAGTTCCTCTAGAGAAAATGGTGGTCTCTGTCATTATACCCTGCTGAGGTCACCACAGCAAATTCACACTGTGTGTCCAAAGCCAGGGCGCTCTCCCAGAGCCTCTTTCTAGAGTCCATTGTATTTATTTCTACAACGGGCCTTACTCCTAGTTAATTATAATTTTGAAACTGCCAATCTTGTCTTCCATGATGAATACTTTCGGAGAATAGTCATGTTTGCCTGCAGTATCTGACAAAAGTAGTTTTTACTCTTGAAAGCTCATACCCTGAAATCTTGTTTGTCTTTAAGGTGCTACCGGACTTATTAATGTTATGATACAATGAATTTTTAGAAATGGGAACTTTTCTGTCCCACATTTCTGCAGAAAACTGAGGCATGGGTCCTTACAGTTGTGCAAACAGTGGCTGAGCTACTTTCACAAATCCTCACCTACAATTAGTCATTCAGACAAACAAAGTGAAGGCAATTCAAGCAGCCATTCTTCCTTGCGACTATTTGACTATGCCTTATGCCACAGCTTTAATTTTAGAAACACACATTAACATGGTGACCCAGTTTCCAAGAGATAACTGAAATAGGTTCAGTAATAAATAGTAATACCACACACTGAAAATAACATCTGTTGATTCATGCTGTATACAAGCAAGATCTGCCATCTTATTAAAATAATATCACTTTAGAACATTGTACAGATGGCTTGCAGAATTACTGCAAAAGTAACAAGTGCTTCAACAGATCCATTTTCAAAACAACATGGGAAGTTATACAGACACTGCATTTTACATTACACAGTTTTCTACTGACTTTGTTTGCATGCAGAAGCAGGCATTTGTACATGCAGCTGATATATATGCCTGTCTCCTTCATGATGCTCAACTGGACTCTACCATACTGGCTTTTGAAGTGGTTTTACATCCCTCATAGTGGTACTATCTATTGTGCATGATTAATTGTATGGAACCAGAGCTGGATCAGATCAGTGGCTTCCATTATAATGATCTTAGGTATCTTGGTAAACCATACATACACTCCTCCAGGTTAGGCCTTATCTATAGCAGGTAAAAATATTAATAAGCAGTGGGCTCATTTAGGGGTGGTAAGGCTGCCAATCTCCAGGGGGCCTAGAGGTCTCCCAGCATTATAACTGATCTCCAGAGTACAGAAATGATTTCCTCTGTAGAAAATGGCTGCTTTGAAGGTGGGCACCCACTATGGTATTACACTCCATTGAGAACCCTCCTCAGGCTCCACTGCCAAACCATCAGGAATTTCCCAACCCAGAGTTAAAAGCCTTACACGTAGGGTCCTTGCCTATGTCATTGACCTTACAGGCAAAAAAATGGCTCCTGAAGCCTGGCCAACTCTGCTGCATCTTTTGATTGGCAACTGAGTGACCACAAATCAGGCTTAATCTACTGATAACCTTGTAATTTCAATTCATCCATCACAGCAAAGTATTGCACCATTGTTGTTTTGCTGAGATGATTTCAGATATGAGCCTCCAAGCAGTTACTGATGTATAACCACTGTATCTGATTGTGAAGTGCCAGTTTCCTTTCACACAGCAAATTCCATGCTATATGGCAGCTATGAATGTGAATTAGTATTTTGATTTGAAGGACTGCCTCTCTCCCTTTGCTCTGCCATGACAACTTCGCTCAAGTCAGCAGGGGCCTTCTGAGGGTGCCAACCTGCAAATGGGCAAAACCAACAACTGTCCATACACATGCTTTCTCCATTGTGGCTCCTGCCTTGTGGAATGGCCTGTCTGAAAAGTTCAGGAGAGCTCCCACTCTCCTGGCTCTCGGTAAATGATGCAAAACTGAGCTATTAAAGAGGGCTTTTCTGTGCGGGTAAGGTTCCACTGTACAAAATGGTTTTACAAACTTGCTTGGATAAATCATTAGGGACTGTGGTCTATACTGCTGTGTATAGCTTAGTTTAAACTTTATTATGTAATTTTTGTACTGCTTGATGTGTTATGTGAATACTTATGCAATGCTTCATTTTTTATTTCCTGGTGGTTCCAGACTTCTAAAATCCTAACAAACTGGTTACTGAGTGTCCCATTTTGTTGACTGTACTGACTCACCATGTGTAATCTATCTTGAGTCCCTGAGAAAGGTGGAGAAGACAGACAGAAAGACAGAAAGACAGAAAGACAGAAAGACAGAAAGACAGAAAGACAGAAAGACAGAAAGACAGACAGACAGACAGACAGACAGACAGACAGACAGAAAGAAAGAAAGAAAGAAAGAAAGAAAGAAAGAAAGAAAGAAAGAAAGAAAGATTATTGAAATAATTTGGAATTAACCTCCCCCCTCAAAGCTCATCTGTAACTTGCTCATGAACAGACACTGAAAAAAATCAAACCAGCTGATGTTGCAGAGCCCATTTTGGTTTGCCATGGCAGCCACTATGCACACTGAAGTTCCTGCCTTGCTACTCAGGAGAGATTTTTGGAGACAGGACCATAGCAAAGAGGAAGAAAGAGCAGGCAGGAGGCAGTGAGAAGCAGAAAGAAGATGTAAGAGGTGAAATCCCTCCCATATATTTCCTCCCTGACATATATACAAAACTTGGACACATACAAAATTTATTCCCCACCTTTCTGCCCTGATCAGGACAGTCTAGGAAATCCAGCAGCAAACTTTGCTACCGTAAGGACTCCCAAACTCATGTATATAAGAGAAGTGCTTGGTATGGGGACAGGGTAGAAGCCGGAACGGCCCGGAACGGCCCGGAACGGGCACTAAACAAACAATAGTGCCGCAAAAAACAGTGGCATGCGTTACAGCCACTCCAGAACAATATTACAGAAGTGAAAACACGGAACTCCCACCCTTTTTTTAACCCTTTCCAGGCCAAAAAGCCTCCGGAACACCCTGGAACGGCCCGGAACGGGCACTAAACAAACAATAGTGCCACAAAAAACAGTGGCATGCATTACAGCCACTCCAGAACAATACTCCAGAAGTGAGAACACGGCACTCCCACCCTTTTATTAACCCGTTCCAGGCCAAAAAGCCTCCGGAACACCCCGGAACGGCCCGGAACGGGCACTAAACAAACAATAGTGCCGCAAAAAACAGTGGCATGCGTTACAGCCACTCCAGAACAATATTCCAGAAGTGAAAATACGGAACTCCAACCCTTTTATTAACCCCTTCCAGGCCAAAAAGCCTCCAGAACACCCTGGAACGGCCCGGAACGGGCACTAAACAAACAATAGTGCCACAAAAAACAGTGGCATGCATTACAGTCACTCCAGAACAATACTCCAGAAGTGAAAACACGGAACTCCCACCCTTTTATTAACCCGTTCCAGGCCAAAAAGCCTCCAGAACACCCCGGAACGGAACGGAACGGGCACTAAACAAAAAATACTGCCACAAAAAAACAGTGGCATGCATTACAGCCACTCCAGAACAATACTTCAGAAGTGAAAACACGGCACTCCCACCCTTTCATTAACCAGTTCCAGGCCAAAAAGCCTCCGGAACACCCCGGAACGGCCCGGAACGGGCACTAAACAAACAATAGTGCCACAAAAAACAGTGACATGCATTACAGCCACTCCAGAACAATACTGCAGAAGTGAAAACACGGAACTCCCACCCTTTTATTAACCCTTTCCAGGCCAAAAAGCCCTTGGAATACCGCGGAACAGCCCAGAACGGCCCGGAACGGGCACTAAACCAACAATAGTGCCACAAAAAACAGTGGCATACATTACAGCCACTCCAGAACAATATTCCAGAAGTGAAAACACGGAACTCCCACCCTTTTATTAACCCTTTCCAGGCCAAAAAGCCTCCGGAACACCCCGGAACAGCCCGGAACGGCCCGGAACGGGCACTAAACAAACAATAGTGCCGCAAAAAACAGAGGCATGCATTACAGTCACTCCAGAACAATACTTCAGAAGTGAAAACACGGAACTCCCACCCTTTCATTAACCCGTTCCAGGCCAAAAAGCCTCCGAAACACCCCGGAACGGCCAGGAACAGGCACTAAAACAACAATAGTGCCGCAGAAAGCAGTGGCATGCATTACAGCCACTCCAGAACAATATTCCAGAAGTGAAAACATGGAACTCCCACCCTTTCATTAACCCGTTCCAGGCCAAAAAGCCTCTGGAACACCCCGGAACGGCCTGGAACGGGCACTAAACAAACAATAGTGCCGCAAAAAGCAATGGCATGCATTACAGCCACTCCAGAACAATTCTCCAGAAGTGAGAACACGGAACTCCCACCCTTTTATTAACCCGTTCCAGGCCAAAAAGCCTCCGGAACACCCCGGAACGGCCCGGAACGGGCACTAAACAAACAATAGTGCCGCAAAAAACAGAGGCATGCATTACAGTCACTCCAGAACAATACTTCAGAAGTGAAAACACGGAACTCCCACCCTTTCATTAACCCGTTCCAGGCCAAAAAGCCTCCGAAACACCCCGGAACGGCCAGGAACGGGCACTAAAACAACAATAGTGCCGCAGAAAGCAGTGGCATGCATTACAGCCACTCCAGAACAATATTCCAGAAGTGAAAACATGGAACTCCCACCCTTTCATTAACCCGTTCCAGGCCAAAAAGCCTCTGGAACACCACGGAACGGCCTGGAACGGGCACTAAACAAACAATAGTGCCGCAAAAAACAATGGCATGCATTACAGCCACTCCAGAACAATTCTCCAGAAGTGAGAACACGGAACTCCCACCCTTTTATTAACCTGTTCCAGGCCAAAAAGCCTCGGGAACACCCCGGAACAGCCCGGAACGGCCCGGAACGGGCACTAAACAAACAATAGTGCCGCAAGAAACACTGGAATGCATTACAGCCACTGCAGAACAATATTCCAGAAGTGAAAACACGGAACTCCCACCCTTTCATTAACCCGTTCCAGGCCAAAAAGCCTCTGGAACACCCCGGAACGGCCTGGAACGGGCACTAAACAAACAATAGTGCCGCAAAAAACAATGGCATGCATTACAGCCACTCCAGAACAATTCTCCAGAAGTGAGAACACGGAACTCCCACCCTTTTATTAACCCGTTCCAGGCCAAAAAGCCTCGGGAACACCCCGGAACAGCCTGGAATGGCCCGGAATGGGCACTAAACAAACAATAGTGCCGCAAAAAACAGAGGCATGCATTACAGTCACTCCAGAACAATACTTCAGAAGTGAAAACACGGAACTCCCACCCTTTCATTAACCCGTTCCAGGCCAAAAAGCCTCCAGAACACCCAGGAATGGCCCGGAACGGGCACTAAACAAACAATAGTGCCGCAAAAAAACAGTGGCATGCATTACAGCCACTCCAGAACAATATTCCAGAAGTGAAAACATAGAACTCCCACCCTTTTATTAACCCGTTCCAGGCCAAAAAGCCTCTGGTACACCCCAGAACGGCCCGGAACGGGCACTAAACAAACAATACTGCCGCAAAAAAACAGTGGCATGCATTACAGCCACTCCAGAACAATACTCCAGAGGTGAGAACACGGAACTCTCAACCTTTTATTAACCCTTTCCAGGCCAAAAAGCCTCCGGAACACCCCGGAACAGCCCGGAACAACCCGGAATGGGCACTAAACAAACAATAGTGCTGCAAAAAACACTGGCATGCATTACAGCCACTCCAGAACAATATTCCAGAAGTGAAAACACGGAATTCCAACCCTTTCATTAACCCGTTCCAGGCCAAAAAGCCTCCGGAACACCCCGGAACGGCCCGGAACGGGCACTAAACCAACAATAGTGCCGCAAAAAACACTGGCATGCATTACATCCACTCCAGAACAATATTCCAGAAGTGAAAACACGGAATTCCAACCCTTTCATTAACCAGTTCCAGGCCAAAAAGCCTCTGGAACACCCCGGAACGTCCCGGAACGGGCACTAAACAAACAATACTGCCGCAAAAAAACAGTGGCATGCATTACAGCCACTCCAGAACAATACTCCAGAGGTGAGAACATGGAACTCTCAACCTTTTATTAACCCTTTCCAGGCCAAAAAGCCTCCGGAACAACCCGGAACAGCCCGGAATTACCCGGAATGGGCACTAAACAAACAATAGTGCTGCAAAAAACACTGGCATGCATTACAGCCACTCCAGAACAATATTCCAGAAGTGAAAACACGGAATTCCAACCCTTTCATTAACCAGTTCCAGGCCAAAAAGCCTCCGGAACACCCCGGAACGTCCCGGAACGGGCACTAAACCAACAATAGTGCCGCAAAAAACAGTGGCATGCATTACAGCCACTCTAGAACAATATTCCAGAAGTGAAAACATGGAACTCCCACCCTTTTATTAACTCTTTCCAGGCCAAAAAGCTTCCGGAACACCCCGGAACGGGCACTAAACAGACAATAGTGTCGCAAAAAACAGTGGCATGCATTACAGCCACTTCAGAACAATATTCCAGAAGTGAAAACATGGAACTCCCACCCTTTTATTAACCCTTTCCAGGCCAAAAAGCCTCCAGAACACCCCGGAACGGCCCGGAACGGGCACTAGACAAACAGTAGTGTCGCAAAGAACAGTGGCATGCATTACAGCCACTCCAGAACAATATTCCAGAACTGAAAACACGGAACTCCCACCCTTTTATTAACCCGTTCCAGGCCAAAAAGCCTCCAGAACACCCCGGAACGGCCTGGAATTGGCACTAGACAAACAATAGTGCCACAAAAAACAGTGGCATGCATTACAGCCACTCCAGAACAATACTCCAGAAGTGAAAACACGGAACTCCCACCCTTCGGTACACTCCGGGAAAGCCTACGGAACACTCCGGAACAGCCCGGAATGGGCACTAAACACTCCAGAAGAATATTTTGGAAATTCAAATGTAGAGATATTGTGCACTTATTAACCTATTCTGTGCTGAAATGCCCCCAGAAGACCTCGGAACAGGCCAGAATGGGCATTAAACAAACAACAGTTCCACAAGAAACCATGGGATGCATTATAGAAACTCCAGAACAATATTTTGGAAATCCAAACAGAGAAATATTGTGTACTGATTAACTCATTCTGGGCCAAAATGCCTCTGGAACGGGCTGGAATGGCCTTTAAGCAAACAACAGTCCCACAAGAAAAAGTAGGGTGTGTTAAAGGCACTCCAGAAGAATATTTTGGAAGTCCAAATGCAGAAATACCTTGCAGTTATTAACCCATTCCTGGCCAAAATGCCTGTGGAACACCTCGGAACTTTGACAGGAGAAAAAATCTATACCGTCCTCTAGTTTGTAATCTTTTTCCTCTGAGGAACAGAGAGAAAGAAAATGACTAAGTCCTCTTCATTCAGGTGTCTTCAAGTTTTGCAGTGGCGGGGTGCTTGTTTAAAAAATAGCTTCCTGAGTAAAGAATAGTTATCTGAGTAATCCTGTGTCTTTCAAATCAATTTGCATGCTACCAAAAATCCACATATGTGGCATATTAGTAGAAATACTATTCATTCTTAGAAGAAAAGGGCCATGTTTAATATTCTGTATTATGACTCCATAGCAAGGTAAAGAGTTCCCAAAATCCAAGGCCCACTATAATAACATTTAAAATCACTAATAGTGAAAAGTACTGAGACTGACAAGTGATTTCAGCTCTCACATACTTTATTAGATCGTGAACAAGACAAAGTAGTTGGCTCGCAGACCGATTTATATTCCCTAAGGAAACCACACCCCACACACCCCAAACAGCCGTGAGTGGTCTATTTACAGTAATTGCATTAACCTCTTGGATCCTAGTTCCCTGATTGGAGGGGACTCAGGAGCCGAGGGTCTTTTGTCCTCAAGGTCCAAGCTCAGACACTTCGCTTGGCTGCATGGTGGACCAGTTAGAACCAGTTGGAGCACATGGTCAGCTAGGGTATATTACACCCCTCCCCCTTGGTCTGAAACTAGATACCCGCAAATAAAGTCCTTCAGGTATGGGTGCGGTTTGCGCTCTCGGGTTGAGCAGTGGGGTTCCAATGTCTCTGAAGCTGGAGCCATCACTGCCGTTCTCAGCAGAGTGCTGTCCACAGGCTATGTGCTGGCGGGCCCCTGGGTTGGCCCTGCAGGGTCTGGAGGCTGACTAGCGATGGGCTGGGCTGCACGGTTCCTCCAATGGGCCCGGTGTGGTTACCAGATCGGTGGTCTCAAGCGTGTCTGGTTCCCCGAAGTTTTCCGGCTCCACCAGCAGGGTTTGTCTGTGAAGTTGGTCACTGTGGCGGTGTAGTATTTGTCCATCCTCATTGGAGACCTCGTAGGAGCGGGGCCCTCAAACTCTCACTACTCTTGCTGGAATCCAAGGGGGCCCTCTGGTGAAGTTCCATGCATAAACGGGATCTTCAGGGAAAAACCCTCGGGTGGCTTCTGGAGTTTCGATGGCCGGCTCTTGCTCAGGTGCTCAGTCTGGATGGAGCCGGTCCAGCCTTGATGTGAGGCATCTGCCCATCAGCAGCTTGGCCAGGCTCCAGCCCGTTGTGGAGTGTGGCATTGTTCTTTAGCCGAAAAGGAAAGAGGCCAACTTGTAGTCCCAATCGATGGAGTCCAACCCGTTGGTGGCGGGGAGGAATAGGGCTGAGTGGACATAAGAACATAAGAGAAGCCAATGTTGAATCAGGCCAATGGCCCATCTAGTCCAACATTCTGTCCCACAGCGGCCAAAAATACCAGGTGCCATCAGGAGATCCAGCAGTGGGGCCAGGACACTAGAAGCCCTCCCACTGCTACCCTCCACAGCACCAAGAATAGAATGCATCACCTACCCCAGACTGAGAGTTCCTATCTATACCCTGTGGCTAATAGCCAGTGATGGACTTCTGCTTCATATGTTTATCTAATTCCCTCTTGAAATTGTCCATGTGTGTAGCTGCCACCACTTCCTGTGGCAGTGAATTCCATATGTTAATCACTCTTTGGGTGAAGAAGTATTTCCTTTTATCTGTTCTAACCCGACTGCTCAGCAATTTCATTGAGTGCCCACGAGTTCTTGTATTGTGAGAAAGGGAGAAAAGTACTTCTTTCTCAACCTGCTCTATCCCATGCATAATCTTATAAACCTCAATCGTGTCACCCCTCAGCGGTCGTTTCTCCAAGTGACGGATCCTGTAATGGTGAATTCTTGGAACTCTTCAGACATGAAGGCTGTCCCATTGTCCATCACTAGGGTGTCTGGGAGGCCCTGGGCACTGAAGATCCGCCACATCGCTTTGATAGCCACCCTTGATGATGTTACGGAGACAGGGAAGACCTGCAGTCACTTATTGTAAGAGTCCACAAGAATGAAAAACAGTTGACCCTGGAATGGCCACACGAAATCCAGGTGGAGTCGCAACCAGGGGCAGTAGGAGAACTCCCAAGCTCTCTCTGGTGCTCTGGGCGGGTCGGGGCGAGAGGCTTGGCAGGGCTGGCATTGCTTTACCTTCTCTTCGATGTCCCGATCAAGGCCTGGCCACCAGACGTAGCTCCTCACCAATGCCTTCATTCTTAAGATCCCTGGATGGTGCTTGTGCAGAGCCTCTAAGATGCACTGCTGGAGCAGGCCCAGTATCACCACCCAGCCTCCCCACATCAAGCACCCTTTATATGCTGACAGTTCGTCCTTTCTTGTGAGGAATGGTGTAAACTCTGAGCTCTCTTTGGCCAAATGCCACCCCCTCCCCACCCAGTCCAGGACCCAACAGAGGACCTTGTCCTGGGCTGTGAGGTGGGCCACCTCCCTCATGTGGACCGGGCAGTTGGGAAGTGACTCCAACAGGGCAACTGTGTGGGCAGGAGCAGGGTTGGGATCCATCACTGGCAGTGACAGGTGGCTGAGGGCATCTGCGTGGCCCATGGCTTTCCCGGGGTGATGTAGGAGGGTTTAGGTGTACCCTGCCAGGAAGATGGACCACCTGAGGACCTGGGGGGAGACCATTTGGGGCGTCTGGTGGTCCAGAGCCAGGAGAGGCTTATGATCCATCAATACTGTGAAGGGCCAACCGTAGAGGTAGTGGTGGAATTTTTTGACCCCAGCCACTATCACCAATGCCTCTTTGTCTATCTGCATTTAGTTGCACTCCGCAGAAGACAAAGTCTGTGAATAATAAGCGTCCGGGACCTCCCAGCCATCCCACAGCTGGTGGCCCAGGACCGCCCCGACCCCGTAGGGGGAGGCGTCACAAGCGAGGACCACCAGGAGCACCTCATTGAAATGGTGCAGGACAGAGTTTGAGGTGAGCAAGTCCTTGACCCCTTGAAAGGCCGCCATGTGCTCGGGTCCCCAGGCCCAGGTTGCCTCTTTATCCAGTAGGTGGTGAAGTGGTTCCGCTACTGTGGCTTTCAAGGGCAGGAACACATGGTAGAAGTTGAGCAGGCCCAAGAAAGCCTGCAGTTCCACCTTGGAAGGGGGGGAGCACATGTGATTGCCCTCACTTTATCGTCCGTGGGGTGGATTCCCTGAGCATCCACCACAAACCCCAGAAATTCAATGCAGGGCACCTCTAGAAGGCATTTTTCTTTCACCTTGAGACCGGCGGAGTCAAACCTCTGGAGCATTTGTCGGAGCCGGTCCGCAAAAATTGTGGAGTCCACTGCCATGACGATCATATCATCTAAAAAGGGTTGTACTCCTGGAATGCCTTTAAGAAGGGAATCCATAAATGATTGGAAAATCCCTGGTGCCACACAGACCCCAAACTGCAATCTCGTTACTTGGAACGCCTTTTTGTGCGTGGTGATTGTCTGCGCCTTGGCGGCGGCCGCATCCACCGGCAGTTGCTGGTAAGCCTGTGCCAGATCCAGCTTACCAAAGACCTTGGCTCCCGCTAGGGAGGCCAATACGTGGCTTACCACCAGGACCAGGTAAGCATGGTCTTGCAGGGCTTTGTTGATAGTTCACTTGTAATTGGCACATATCCTCATGTCACTGTTCGGTTTAACCAGCGTGACAATGGGGATCTCCCAGTGCACAGACGTTATTGGTTCCAGCACCCCTTGCTCGACAAGGTGGTCAAGCTCGGCCTCTATTTTTGCTCTCATCTCTAAGGGGGGGAGCCGTGCCTTAATGCGGATGGGCCGTATTGCTGGGTCAAGGTCCAGAGAGATGGGGTCCCCGGTGTACCTCCCCAGAGTCCTGTCAAACACCTTTGGAAACTCTCTGCAGACCGCTTCCAAATCCTTCATCCAGATCTAGTTGATCCCTGATATTTTGAGGCTCAGGGGCGTGAACCAGGAGAGGCCCAACAAACTAGTGAGGTGCCCTTCCACCACCAACAGGTCGAGGAATTCCGAGAACCCCTTAAACTGGACCCAGAACTTGCCCCAGTCATGGACCACCACAGGGTTCTTATTGAAGTCCTGCAATGTGAGACCCTGTGGCTTGTGCAGATGGAGTCCCCCGTTGGGGCACAAGGAACGGAGGGTTTCAGCCAAGGTTATGGAAAATGATGAGCCAGAGTCAATTTCCATGGAACAGGGGGACCCCTCAATAAGGACCATCACATGCACCTTGTCTAGGCCGTCTGGGGGCAAGTTACATACCTTTTGTTGGTGGTGGACCAAAACGGTGTGGAGATCCAATGAGTCAAGCTGTGCGGTTGTTTGCTGGCATTGTCCCTTTGAGCGGCAAACCTTGGCGATGTGGCCTGTCTTTTGGCAGGTACGGCAGACGGCGTCCCGGAATCTACAAGACCAGCGCTCATGGGGTTCACCGCAGCTGGCACAGGGTGCAGAGGTGGGGCATTGGGAGTGCTGGGCTGGGTGGCGTCAGAACTGTAGGACCTCCTCATTGTTGGAGATGTCAGACCCAACCATTGCTTGTGTGTGGTGGACCGCCTTGGTGTGGCAGTCTCGGTGGGCCTTCTCGTATGCTATTGCCTCCCAGATCACCTTGTTGAGATCCAGGTCATTTTGGCTAACCAGCTTCCTCCACAACTTGGGGTCCTGTAATCCCACGAGGAACTGGTTTAGCAGTGCATCTGCCAAATCAGGGAACAAACACCTCGTGGCAGCCCAGCACAGAGCCGCAAAGAAATCAGAGACGGTTTCGTCCAGACCCTGGACCTTCACAAAAAAATCCATCCTTTCCACAAATTTTGTGGGCTTAGGGGCCAGGTGGTCGGTCAGTGCTTTGACCAGCGTGGCGTAGGACTCGTCTTTGGGCAGCCGAGGATGTATTAAGTCCTTCAACAGGAGGTGTGCTGCCATTCCACAGTACACCTTTTTCTTACCCGGCTCTGTGACATTGTGTATGGTGAAGTGGCACTCCAGGGTCTCCAGCCAAGTCTCCCATTGGGTAGGTTGGGAGATGTCGAAGGCAGGGAGGCTCTCGGAGGCAGCAGCCATCTTATGGGTTCCACATGGAGCCTCAGAAGCGGTGGCGGTGGACTAGGAGCGGTGCCGTGCTGCTCTCAGGCTTAGCGATGCGATGTTCGGGTCTAGGAGCGGTGCTGGAAATGGCAACTGGAAAGGCGGCGTGAAGGGTTCTCCTCATTGGCCTCGATGCAATGCTTGATGCGGGGTCTCTGTTCATGGGAGGTAGCATCCCAACTTCATCACCAGTGAAAAGTACTGGAACTGACGAGTGATTTCAGCTCTTACATACGTTATTAGATCAAGAACAAGAAAAGTAGTCGGCTAGCAGACCGGCTTATATTCCCTAAGGAAACCACACCCCACACACCCCAAACACCCATGAGTGGTCTATTTACAGTAATTGCATTAACCTCTCGGATCCTAGTTCCCTGATTGGAGACCCTCAGTCTTTTGTCCTCAAGGTCCAAGCTCAGCACTTCACTTGGCTGCATGGTGGACCAGTTAGAACCGGTCAGAGCACATGGTCGGCTTGGGTACATTACAAGTACAAAGTAACTGTCACTGAGAAATCAGCTGAAGTTATAGCAAAGTGATCTAATAATTTAACCAACTGGTGGAGGTAGCCCTAAATATTTGTTTGAATGTGGTACTAATGCAAGCAGGTACAATCGTCTGTGGAACCCCATAGCAGAAAGACAAAAAGAGTGAGCAACAGCTACCCAGCATGACTCCTGAAAATTACACTCAGGTAGAAATGCATCCACTCAACTATGAAACACGCCCCCCCCACGTTCCAGGGGCATTTCAACCTCGAAAGGGTTAATGAGTGCACAACATTTCCATGTACTGATTTCCAAAATATTGTTGTGGAGTGTCTGTAACAAATCCCACCATTTTTAGTGATGCTGTTACTTGCAGAATGCCCATTTGGCCTGGAAAGAGTTAATAAAAGCATGAGAGTCTCATATATTCACTTCTAGAATACTGTTCTGGAGTGCCTGTAATGGATGCCACTGTTTTTTGCGGCGCTATTATATGTTTAGTGCCCGTTCCGGGCCGTTCCGGGATGTTCCGGAGGCCGTTCGGCCTTGAAAAGGTTAATAAAACAGTGGGAGTTCCGTGTTTTCACTTCTGGAATATTGTTCTGGAGTTGCTGTAATGCATGCCACTGTTTTTTGCGGCACTATTGTTTGTTTAGTGCCCGTTCCAGGCCGTTCCGGGGTGTTCTGGAGGCTTTTTGGCCTGGAACGGGGTAATAAAAGGGTGGGAGTGCCATGTTCTCACTTCTGGAGTATTGTTCTGGAGTGGCTGTAATGCATACCACTGTTTTTTTGTGGCACTATTGTTTGTTTAGTGCCCATTCTGGGCCGTTCCGGGGTGTTCTGGAGGCTTTTTGGCCTGGAACGGGTTAATAAAAGGGTGGGAGTTTTGTGTTTTCACTTCTGGAATATTGTTCTGGAGTGGCTGTAATGCATGCCACTGTTTTTTGCGCCACTATTGTCTGTTTAGTGCCCATTCCGGGCCATTCCGCGGTGTTCCGGAGACTATTTGGCCTGGAACGGGTTAATAAAAGGGTGGGAGTTCTGTGTTTTCACTTCTGGAGTATTGTTCTGGAGTGGCTGTAATGCATGCCACTGTTTTTTGTGGCACTATTGTTTGTCTAGTGCCCGTTCCGGGCCGTTCCGGGGTGTTCTGGAGGCTTTTTGGCCTGGAACGGGTTAATAAAAGGGTGGGAGTTCCGTGTTTTCAGTTCTGGAATATTGTTCTGGAGTGGCTGTAATGCATGCCACTGTTTTTTGCGACACTATTGTCTGTTTCTCCCTCATGGATCACTGCCTTGTCGTGGCGAGGGGGCTTGCGTGGTTCGATGAGGCTGTGGGCTATGCCGTGGAGGGCCACCCAGGATGGACAGGCCACAGCAGAGAACTCAGACCAAGCGTGATCCCCTGGAGAAGGAAATGGCAACCCACTCCAGTATCTTTGCCAAGAAAACCCCATGGACAGTAACAAAAGGCTAAAAGATATGACGCCGGAAGATGAGCCCCTCAGGTCGGAAGGTGTCCAATATGCTACTGAGGAAGAGCAGAGGGCAAGTACGAGTAACCCCAGAAAGAGTGAAGCGGCTGGGCCAAAGCCGAAAGGACGCTCAGTTGTGGATGTGTCTGACGGTGAAAGGAAAGTTCGATGCTGCAAAGAACAATACTGCATAGGAACCTGGAATGTAAGGTCTATGAATCAAGGTAAGCTTGACGTGGTCAAAAATGAGATGGCAAGAATGAACATCGACATCTTGGGAATCAGTGAACTAAAGTGGACAGGAATGGGCGAATTTAACTCAGAAGACCATTATATCTACTACTGTGGCCCGGAATCCCGTAGAAAAAATGGTGTGGCCTTTATAGTCAACAAGAGAGTGAGAAAGGCAGTACTGGGATACAATCTCAAAAACGACAGAATGATCTCAGTCCGAATCCAAGGCAAACCATTCAATATCACAGTAATCCAAGTCTATGCCCCAACCACTGCTGCAGAAGAGGCTAAAATGGACCAGTTCTATGAAGACCTACAACAGTTCATAGAACTAATACCAAAAAATGATGTCCTCATGATCATAGGGGACTGGAATGCTAAAGTAGGAAATCAAAAGGTAACCGGAATAACAGACAAGTTTGGCCTTGGAGAACAAAATGAAGCAGGGCAAAGGCTAACAGAGTTTTGTCAAGAGAACACGCTGGTCATAGCGAACACCCTTTTCCAACAACCTAAGAGGCGTCTCTACACATGGACATCACCAGATGGGCAACACCGAAATCAGATTGACTATATAATTTGCAGTCAAAGATGGAGAAGCTCTCTCCAGTCAGTAAAAACAAGACCTGGAGCTGACAGTGGCTCAGATCATGAGCTACTCATTGCAAAATTCAGACTTAAATTGAAGAAAGTTGGGAAAACCACAAGGCCATTCAGATTTGACCTAGATCGCATCCCCGATGAATATACAGTAGAGGTGAAGAATAGGTTTAAGGGACTAGATTTGATAGACAGAGTTCCTGAAGAACTATGGACAGAGGTCCGTGACATTGTAAAGGAGGCAGCAATCAACGCCATCCCAAAGAAAAAGAAATGCAAGAAAGCAAAGTGGCTGTCTGATGAGGCTTTACACATAGCAGAGGAAAGAAGGAAAGCTAAAGGCAACGGTGAAAAGGAAAGATTTGCCCAACTGAATGCAGATTTCCAGAGAACAGCAAGGAGAGATAAGGAGGCTTTCCTGAATGAACAATGCAAAGTAATAGAGGAAAACAATAGATTGGGAAGGACTAGAGATCTGTTCAAGAAAATTGGAGAAATCAAGGGAACGTTCCATGCAAAGCTGGCCATGATAAAGGACAAAAACGGTAGGGACCTAACAGAAGCAGAAGAGATTAGGAAAAGATGGCAAGAATACACAGAAGAACTATACAAGAAGGACCTCAATGTCCTTGACAACCACGATGGTATAATCACTGACCTCGAGCCAGACATCCTGGAAAGCGAAGTTAAATGGGCCTTAGAAAGCATTACTAACAACAAAGCTAGTGGAGGTGATGGTATCCCAGCTGAGTTATTCAAAGTCTTAAAAGAAGATGCTGTTAAAGTGCTGCACTCAATTTGCCAACAAATTTGGAAAACACAACAGTGGCCACAGGATTGGAAAAGGTCAGTTTACATTCCAATCCCAAAGAAGGGCAATGCCAAGGAATGTTCAAACTATCGCACAATTGCACTCATTTCACACGCTAGCAAGGTCATGCTCAAAATCCTACAAGCTAGGCTTCAACAGTACGTGGATAGAGAATTGCCAGAAGTACAAGCTGGGTTTCGAAGAGGTAGAGGAACTAGAGATCAAATTGCCAACATTCGCTGGATTATGGAGAAAGCAAGAGAGTACCAGAAAAACATCTACTTCTGCTTCATTGACTATGCTAAAGCCTTTGATTGTGTGGATCACAATAAATTATGGCAGGTTCTTAAAGAGATGGGAGTACCGGACCACCTCACATGTCTCCTGAGAAACCTGTATAAGGGTCAAGAAGCAACAGTTAGAACCGGATATGGAACAACTGATTGGTTTAGCATAGGAAAAGGAGTACGACAAGGATGTATATTGTCACCTTGCTTATTTAATTTATATGCAGAGTACATCATGCGAAATGCTGGCCTGGATGAATCACAAGCTGGAGTTAAGATCGCTGGGGAAAAGATCAGTAACCTCAGATATGCAGACGATACCACTCTGATGGCAGAAAGTGAAGAGGACCTAAAGAGCCTCTTGCTCAGGGTCAAAGAGGAGAGCGCAAAAGTGGGCTTGAAGCTCAACATCAAAAAAACTAAGATCATGGCATCTGGCCCCATCACTCCTTGGCAAATAGAAGGGGAAGTCGTAGAAGTAGTGACAGACTTCACGTTCCTAGGATCCCAGATCATTGCAGATGGTGACTGCAGCTATGAAATTAAAAGACGCCTGCTCCTAGGGAGGAAAGCGATGGCAAACCTAAACAGCATGATAAAAAGCAGAGACATCACCTTGCCAACAAAAGTCCGCATGGTCAAAGCAATGGTATTCCCCGTAGTAATGTATGGCTGCGAGAGTTGGACTATAAGGAAGGCCGAGCGCCGAAGAATAGATTCTTTTGAACTATGGTGCTGGAGAAGACTCTTGAGAGTCCCTTGGACTGCAAGGAGATCAAATCAGTCAATCCTAAAAGAAATCAACCCTGATTGTTCCCTGGAAGGCCAGATCCTGAAGCTGAAGCTCAAATACTTTGGCCACCAAATGAGAAGGGAGCATTCACTGGAGAAGACCCTGATGCTGGGAAAGATTGAAGGTCAGAGAAGAAGGGGACGGCAAAGGATGAGATGGTTAGACAGTGTCGTTGATGCAACGAACATGAAATTGAGCAAACTTCAGCGGACAGCGGAAGACAGGAGGGCCTGGCGTAACCTGGTCCATGGGGTCGCGAAGAGTCGGACTCGACTGTGCGACTAAACAACAAAATTGTCTGTTTAGTGCCCGTTCCGGGGTGTTCCGGAAGCTTTTTGGCCTGGAAAGAGTTAATAAAAGGGTGGGAGTTCCGTGTTTTCACTTCTGGAATATTGTTCTAGAGTGGCTGTAATGCATGCCACTGTTTTATGTGGCACTATTGTTGGTCTAGTGCCCGTTCCGGGCTGTTCCGGGGTGTTCCGGAGGCTTTTTGGCCTGGAACGGGTTAATAAAAGGGTGGGAGTTCCGTGTTTTCACTTCTGGAGTATTGTTCTGGAGTGGCTGTAATGCATGCCACTGTTTTTTGTGGCACTATTGTTTGTTTAGTGCCCGTTCCGGGCCGTTCCTGGGTTTTCCGGAGGCTTTTTGGCCTGGAAAGGGTTAATAAAAGGGTGGGAGTTCCGTGTTTTCACTTCTGGAATATTGTTCTGGAGTGGCTGTAACGCATGCCACTGTTTTTTGTGGCACTATTGTTTGTTTAGTGCCCGTTCCAGGTCGTTCCGTGCCGTTCCGGCTTTTACCCTGTCCCCTTGGTATGTGGCATGCAAACCTATACCTCAAAAAAGAGAGTAGAAAGCCATGTACAGGGAGGATCTTGGCCACCATCTTGACTTATATTACAAGGTATTTCTGTTTCAGAGGCACAAAGTTTTTAGTGCTACTTACCAAAGACTGAGATCGCTCTGGAGGCCCATACTTCACTGGGACATTTACTGGGGTGTTAGCCCGGCTGGTCATACAAATAGCTTCCCGTGGTTCTTGATTTTCTTTAACAGGTTCATATAAGCTGTCCATGGAGCCCTCCTGAAACAGAAGAACATCATAATTGCCATACTAAGCAGATCCTTTTCTAAGGTGATTGGGGATGATTTTAAAAGGTAGTAAATCCTGCTGCCCCTCCAATAGCTCCTGTTTTTATTTTTATTTTTTCTTTATGTATAGTTAAATTCATACCCCACCCTCCCTGCAAAGCAGGCTGTTGCCCACTTCACTGTCCCAGATTTGCAGTATAATAATCTTATATGAATGAATTTTATTGTCACAGCATACAGCCAGTGGTATACAACCCTAATAATCTTATATGCATGAATTAAAACGTTTTAACACTGCAGGTAGTTAATGAAACTTCATTCATTTATTCCTGTGCTCTACCCAACAGCAAACAGAAGCCACTGCTACTCTAGCCCGGACAGGACAAGATGTTGGAAAAGCCAATGTCTGGTGTACAAAGAAGAAGAGGGATAGCAGGAGGCAGCAAGAAGACAATTAGATAGGATAGTGAGGTCAGCACCTTATCTTCTTGAGAGCCAGTTTGGTGTAGTGGTTAAGTGTGCAGACTCTAATCTGGGAGAACCGGGTTTGATTCCCCACTCCTCCACTCGCACCTGCTGGATTACCTTGGGCAAGCCATAGTTCTGGCATAGCTGTTCCTGAAAAAGAGCAGTTTCTGTCAGAACTCTCTCAGTCCCACCTACCTCACAGGGTGTCTGTTGTGGGGAGGAAAAGGGAAAGGAGATTGTAAACTGCTCTGAGACTCCCTTGGGTAGTGAAGGGTGGGGTATAAATCCAATCTCTTCTTCTTCTTTCTTTATTATTTTTAATTTATATCCCGTCATCATCTTCGTCGTCTTCTTCTTCTTCTACTTTGGCTGTCTCCATATTGCTACTCTTAGGGCAATTTCCCCCTTCTTTTTGGAAGTGCCACACTCAGTCTTACCTGGTCTCTCAGCTAGAGATGTCATTAGGAATTTATCTCGCTCAGTCTGGTGTAGTGGTTAAGAGCACAGATTCTAATCTGGGAGAACCGGGTTTGATTCCCCACTCTTCCACATGCAGCTGCTGGTGTGACCTTGGGTCAGTCATAAGTTCTTTCAGAGTTGTCCTCTCAAGGGCAGTTCTCGAGAGAGCTCTCTCAGCCCCACCTACCTCACGGGGTGTCTGTTGTGGGGAGGGGAAGGGAAAGAAGTTTATAAACCGCTCTGAGATTCCTCTGGGTAGTGAAGGGCAAGGTATAAATCCAATCTCTTCTCTCCTCTTTCCTATCAAGTATGTTAATTCCTAAATAAACTTTATCTACTCTTTGATCAGGTTGTGCACTGTTGCCATGTTAATTATTCTGCCAGCACAAGACAAGTCAACTTTCTAAAAGCCTTGGCCTGGTCAGAAGAAGGAGGGAATGGACATGCAGCACATAGATCTTTTGTGAAAAGTTCAGCATAATCTAAGAACACAATGTGGTGTAGTGAATAAACCATATAGTTTTGGCTGAATGCTAGAGCATCTCCAGTAATGCAGTTATGTCATTTCTGGTTGCACTGGAAATGATGTCAGTGCATTACTGCTGACATTATTATGTCACTGGAGAGCCCCTCCCACAGCACCAAGTCTCTTGCCAGCTGCCAGCATTGTGCTGGTGGCCCTGCCTCACAGGATCATTGTGACAACAAAATGGAGCAGTTGGAAAACTCTGAGCTTCTTGGAGGAAACATAGGATAAAAAGGAGTTAGTAATTATTAATAATTAATACAATAGTGTAAAATTAGAAACAAACATGAATCCAGTAACTTGGAAGGATTTAAACATCCACTACAGGGGCAGGGGTTAAATTGCTATCCTCTTCTTTCCAAACTTCTTTCCAGCTGGGTGCTTCAACACTTGGGCCTCTAAATATTAACCTGTTTTCAAGTTTGTTATTTATCAGCAGTGATGACCTGTTGGCTCCACTGTGAGCACAAGGGCTTTCTGTACCTTTTGGAAACTGTGACTACTTACCGAAGAAGAAGAGATTGGATTTATATACCACCCTTCACTATCCAAAGGAGTCTCAGAGTGGCTTACAAACTCCTTTCCCTTTTCCTTCCCCTCCCCACAACAGACACCCTGTGAGGTAGGTGGGGCCAAGAGACCTCTGACAGAAACTGCTCTTTTTCAAGAACAGCTGTGCCAGAACTATGGCTTGGCCAAGGTCATCCAGCAGATGCAAGTGGAGGAGTGGGGGAATCAAACCTGATCCTCCCAGATTAGAGGCCGCACACTTAACCACTACAACAAACTGGGAAATTCCCAGCCCTATAGGGTGAACTAAAATGCTAATCCAAAGGGTTCAGAATAATAAGACAAGCCCTTAATATTATGAGATTGGTGAATATATATATATACACACACACACACACACACACACATATGGTTCTTTTCATGTAGTACTTGAGTTACAGTGGTGTTTTCAGTTTTTCCATTATGTATTACAAGTAGAAATCTACTGGGACTTTCAGAAGGCATCTCATTTCCCTCTCCCCCTCTATTTCCTCTTTCCCTTTCCTAAAGCCCCCATAGACTGTCCCCTTTTCCTGCTTTTCTCTCCTTCCCACCCAATAGCCAACTTACATTTATCTTTTCCTCTGTCTTCAGGTTTCCTTTCCCAGTCCAGTAGCCTCTACCTGGGAAAACTAAGGCTCAGTTGTGTGGTGCTGGCCACTGTGCCATGCCATGCCAATTTTCATGGCAGGCAACCTTCAAGGACTTGTGGGGGGGGGGAATCACTTTCCCCTCTATTCCCCTTCCCACATTATTTCTCCTTTCCCTCCCCCTGGCAACCCCTGTAATGTCTCCCCTTTCTCTGTCTCATTCACTCCTTCTCAGCAATCTATCTTTCATCTGCCTCCCATATTCAGCTATATTCATTATTTATTTATTTCACTTATATCCTGCCTTTTTCCACAATGGGAATCAAAGCAGCTGACATAATTTTCCTCGCCTCCTTTTTATCCTCACTAATCCCTGTGCAGTAAGTTAGGCTGAAACTATGTGACTGGCACAACATCAACTAATGAGCTTCCATGGCAAACTGGTGACTGAAGCCTAGGTCTCCCAGACTCTACTTTGAAGCTCTAACCATGACACCACAGTGGCTTTCATAGGATTGCTGCCATTGAGCAGTCAGGTCCTGGAGAGTCAGGCAGGTCAGGTGGTATCACGTCATCCTGTGGTTGCTGCCAGGCTTGGCCGCAATGTTCCCCCTCAAAGGCCAAAACAGCCCTAAAAAGGGCTATGCCTCCTCCCCCTGTCTTTTTCTGACAGAAATCAAGCCTAGAATGCTATGGTTGCCTAGCAACTGCCACTGAGGTCTTCCATTTTTCGAAGCTACAGGTGTTCCTTTAATCATTTGGGGGGTTAACCTGCCCCAGTGTAATTTCTTTTAGATTTTTCTGCAAACCTGGAGCACTGTTCAGCTTTGTAGAAAGATCTGTCTCACCCATTCACAGTTCCAATTGACTTCACTATTACAATATACGGGTGCGTTCAGACGCTCCATTTGAGCCGCTTTCAGCACGCCTCAGGAACGGATTTTATGTGCGCGTTCACACGCTGAACATCTGCGCAGTGTCCCCAGCCGTGGCTTTCTGGAGCAAACCCCCTTTAAACCAGAGTATTTTGATACCACTTACCAAGTGGTGTTTTCCTGATTCTCCAGTTTCGAGCCGCACTTTCCTGACATCTGATCACTCCATCAAGCCACTTCCGGGTGCTTCAACCCCTCCCCCCTCTGGGAAGCTGCCCCAGGCTTCCGGTTTTAGTCCGCCATTTTTTTTAATGCCTTAGCGGTGTGCGCTTGAGTGGAGCTCCGCGCCTAAGTTAATGAAAGAAAAGCTTAAATGGTGCCTAGTTTAAGCATTTAGACAAGTCCGGGATCTCAGGGAGGCCAGTTTCGGGGTGAAAATTTAAAAAGAAATCTTCATTTAAATTCATTTAAAGTTTAAAGGGACGTGTGGAAATCGCTGTTCTGTGCACGTGTGAAAATTTTAGCTCTAGAGAGGGCTGCCTGTGCGCATGTTCAAACTGAGGGGGGGGGGAACTCCACCTGCGTGTGGACGGCGGGAAGCCCGGAATGAGGAGGTCAGTGTGATCGTGATTCTCCAGATTAAAAAAAAAAACCCACATCTGACCAGAGCAATTTAAACTGCTCCAGCACGCTGTCTGAATGCACCCTACCAGTGGGGACCAACAAGAAACTTGTGGGGAGGGTGCTCAGCCTTTCCCCTTGCATTTCTTCAAACTGGTCCCAAAACAAAAAAGATGGCAAGATGTTGGTTAGGAACCTTTGGGGTGAGTTCAAGTGACTTCTATGTTGTCTTTTCACGCTTCCTGCGCAGTATTTATAGCAACAGTCACATCTCCCAGCATCTGGACCGTGAGCTCTCAGTGCTGAAGAGATGAAGAATTCTTCATTCTGGTTATTGTACATGGAAGAATGAAATGGGGAAATGAGTCTGAGTTTCTTCTTCCCAACTTGATTGAAATGTGTAGCATTGCTGAACATGTTCTCTCCTGTACAGTGAGATTCTTCACTACATTTCTGAAATGCAAGAATTCTTGTAATGTGTAGTAGACCCTCTTATAGCAAAACATTCTACAGCATTTTGTTCAGGTTAAACACACATGCTACAACTATACTCCCTTTTATGAAGGTTTCTCTTAAGTAAGGGACTTTCTCCATTTAATGAGTAGTCTGGCCCTTAGGCAAACCACCGTCTCTAAAAATAAACTTGCAATAAAAAGATGGTACTAGCAATAGGGTTCCCGAAGGATTACTGAGGAAGTATATGTGAAGAAATACTTCAGTTTGAAGTACCAGTTTGAAGTACCACATACATTCTTAGTAACTCAAACTGCATGTTGTTAAGTACTGGCTTCACACAAAGGTCTCAACTAACTGTATTGGAGACCAAAATAAGTTATTAGTAGGGCTATCAGTTTCCAGGTGGTGGCTAGAGATTTCCCAAAATTACAACTGGTCTCCAGGTTACAGAGTTCAATTTCCTTGGGGGGAAATGGCTACTTTGGAAGGTAGACCCCACTGAGGTTCCATCCCTCCCCAAACCCTGCCCTTCCCAGTCTCTACCCCCCAAAACTCCAGGTATTTCCCAGCCCAGTACTGGCAGCCCTAGTTACTAGTATAACTAGAGAACAACTACTTACAGACAACCAGGCTAAGGCTGTGGTCAGATGTGCCATTTGGCATGGAGGGGAAGTGCCCCTATTTCCTCTCAAGGAATATGACTCAGTGATGCAATCACACATCCCTTTCTGCTGTGGGCTTAGCCCATCACTGCAGGATCAGACACCACCTCAAGCGAGTGGGTTGTTTTTTTGCCTTTTGTTTCCCATGTGCATAAACAAGGGCCGAGGACAGACTGGCAATTTGCCGCGGGATGGGACCCGGGCTGACAACGATTCAATACCGGAGTAAATGGAATGTTCACACAGGCACATCTGCCTGGCGTCCCCCACCCGTAGCCTACCGGTGCTGTTGCGCTTCACTGCCGGATTAAAAAAACACCTGATAAAAGCCGGCACAAATCTTGAAAGCCTGCGTTCATTGCGCGTTTCTCCGCTTCCGGGGAGTCTGAACGCGCAGCCGAAAAGCCGGGAGCAACCCGCGTTGGGCATGAGGCAGCAGCGGTGTGATTGGCTGCGCTCCGCTCCACTGCCCAATGCGGTGCCGGCGTTGCAGGGCAAAAAAAAAATATCGGCAAAATGCGCTTATGCGCATGAGCGCATGAGCGCTCATGCACACATACACCCACAGCCGAATTAATGGGGAAACGGCGAATATAGCACGCCTCTGGCGCGGCAGTCTGAACGCTCCCACGCGCCTCCGTCCTGTATCTTCCGGCAGTGGCCCCCGCTGTGTGGACCGGAAAACCCGGTATTGTTTAATCCGGGTATTTTTTGCCGCGACTGGCTACCGGGGCAAATTGCCAGTCTGTCCTGGGCCAAGGAATTGAACCTCCATGTGGAGAGTTCTTCATGGAGTATGTGATTATGCACATACTGCTAAGTGAGAAAAAAAATGGCACTGAGATGGGATGGGATGAGCAGACCATCCCAACAGCTTCAGAACATGTTTGAGTGATCACACTAGGGAAAATCCATCCATGACCCATCATACCAATCTAGCAATGCCATAGAGTTTTTGGTGATTCCTAGAACTGTGTGAGGTCACTGTCACGCTGAATATTATTATTTTTTTACTTCCCCCCAACACTGGCTGCTGGAGCAGCAACAGGCAACAGGAGGTGGCGGCAGGAGATGTCCTTCGTTGGTAGGTAAATGGCAAGCCTAGCAGCCAACAAGCTAGAATTGCTAGGCTAGAGTAGAGAAATAGAAAGTACACCTTAATAGTACAGTAACACAATGTATAAGACTGAGGCCTGGTGTTCTCCTGGAATTACAGTTGCTCTCCAGACCACAGTCACTCTGGAGAAAATGGCAGTTTTGGAAGACAGACTCTATGACCACATCTAAGTGGAGATCCCTCCTCTTCCCAAACTGTGTGTTCCCCAGGTGCCACCCTCAAATCTCCAGGAATTTTCCAAGCCAAAGCTGGCAACCCTACATACTCCACACAGGTGTGATATTAAAATGTACCTGTTAAATCCATAACATGCAAAGGAGGTCTATCTCATAACACTAAACAAACTACCTACTAAGCCATGTTAATTAATCTAGACCAAGCTTCACCCACAGTTCTAGGCTCACTAGCACCAATATGAATTAGAATTTTCATGGCACACAGGAGTTCTAAAGCATTCTTAATTCACATTAAGTGATCTTGAGTGTGCAATACATTAGTTAGGTTTGAGATGACTTAAAGTCCTGTTATTGCTTTAACTTATGACTCCACTCCCCCTAGAGACAATGGCTACTTTGGAGGGGGGACTTTATAGTCCGCTGTGATCCCTCCTCTCCCCAAACCCTACCCTCCCCAGGCTCCACCCCCAAAATCTCCAGGTATTTCCCAACCCAGAGCTGGCAACCGTACATGTGAAGTTTGAACCTGGGTTGTCCCAATCCTAGTCTAATACAATAAGAACTACACCATACTGGCAAGTTATAAATGTCATAGATATTTATTTAAATAGGAATGTTTTTTAGATACACACAGAATTGCAGCATTCCTTTGGAGTAAATATCCATGTAGCCCAATATTATTCATTTAGTCTAAAACAAACTCCACTATGTTTAATGGTACTACCAATTAGGGGTGAGCATTTAGATCTATCCAAACGAATTGTTTTGGGTCAGCACGGGGAAAATTGAAGTGACCCCAAATATTCCTGAAATACCAGAAAAAAATGAAAAAAATGATATGTTCTGGAATATCAAGAGTATTTGGGGGTTTGGAGAGGTGCAGGAGCAGAGAGGGAAAGAGAGGAAGGTCTCCCAGGAAACCACTGTTAGTGTTTTAACAATTTAAAGGAAGAGAGACACCAACTATCAGCTCATCGGAGGGTAAACCTGGCCTCCATCCATGACACTTTAAATTTTAAAAGGGAAAGGACCAAACTGGCCCTGGATGTATCATGCCAGCATTCATCCCCACTGGAGGCTTCTCCCCAACTCCAGCATCGGAAATGGCAGAGAATGGCCCCATAGCTGTAAAATGGTAGGCAAGCTGACAAATTCCTGGACTTCCATGAGCCTTGGCTGTCACTGAGGACATTTCCTCCCCCTTCCACCAGGGGGGCTTTTAAAAGAAACATCAGCAATTGAACAGTGTTACAGCAATACAACGGTATAGTGATACATGTATCAAATTATCTCAATTTCCAGCTTTCATTTTTTAAAAGTAAATCTCTAACCAATTCCATTGTGAAGATATAGAAGAAGAAGAAGGGTCGGTTTTATACCCCACTTTTCTCTACCCGAAGGAGTTTCAAAGCCGCTTACAATTGCCTTCCCTTCCTCTCCCCACAACAGGCACTTTGAAATGTAGGTGGGGCTGAGAGAGTTCTGAGAGAACTGTGACTGGTCCAAGGTCACCCACGAGGCTCCATGTGAAGGAGTGGGGAAATCTAGTCTGGTTCTCCAGATTAAAGTCTGCCACTCTTAACTGCTACACCACACTGGCTCTTAGTATTGTATAAAGGAAAAGGCATAGATAGTATAAAGGCATATCTCTACAACCAAAAGTTCCAGAAACTCACTTTTTTCACCATGAAACATTCAGAGGATCTGATACACATATTGCTGTACTGTTACATCAGTATAAGGCTATTTAATTGCTGATTTAAAAAAAGAATGAACAGTCCCCACAGTGGTGGTTGGGGGAGGGAATGTTGCTGCAGCAACCAAGCCTCATTTATTTATTTAATTTATTTATTTCATTTTATTTTTAACCTGCCTTCCCCTGCAATGCAAGACTCAGGACGGGTTACAACAATATGACGAAGAAGAAGAGAAGAGATTGGATTTATACCCCACCCTTCACTACCCAAAGGCGTCTCAGAGCGGCTTACAAACTCCTTTCCCTTCCCCTCCCCACAACAGACACCTTGTGAGGTAGGTGGGGCTGAAAGAACTTCTGACAGAAACTGTCCTTGAGAGAACAGCTGTGCCAGAGCTTGTGGCTGACCCAAGGTCACATTAGCAGGTGCAAATGGAGGAGTGGGGAATCAAACCCGGTTCTCCCAGATAAGAGTCCGCGCATTTAACCACTACACCAAACTGGCTCTGATAGAATACGATAATACAATAATGATACAATAAATCAATATAATATCAACAATGATTAAAATCTAACTACAGTATCATTTATAATATAATTTATGGTGCCGTTTAAAACCATATATGTGCCCTATAGGTAGTAACTGGTAATTTGGGAGGTGGGGAGATGAGTAAACAATATAAGATGGAAAACGCACCTGGGGAGGCCGGTATTGCTAGATCTCTGTTTTGCAGGCCCCACGAAACTGTATTAAGTCCTGCAGTGCTTGGATCTCTCTTGGGAGAGTGTTCCACCAGGCCGGCACTAGAGCCAAGAAGGCTCTGGCTTTGGTCAAGACTAAACGGATCTCCTTTGGGCCAGGGATCATCAGCAGGTGTTGGTCCATAGAGCATAACACCCAATGGGAGCCAGTGCAGCTGGTGGAGCACTGGTTATATATGGGCTCTGAATGATGTCCCTCTATCCAAGCACCACCCTCTGTCCCTGATAGTGTAGAAATGAGACAAGCCACTGTAAGGCTGTCCCACATATTCTCAAATCTGCAAGGCAGTAGGTCATAAGATCAGGATCCACCATATTGAATGCTGCTGTCAAATCAAGCAGCAACAGCAGTGCCAATCCACCTCAGTCCAGATGTCTGTGGATGTCATCCGTGAGGGCAACCAGAGCCATCTCTGTCCTATAGCCCAGGGTGGAAACTGGACTGGAATGGGTCCAGGATAGAGGAGTCATCCAGGAAAGCCTGGAGCTATTCCACTGCCACTCTCTCAACTACAGTACCCAGGAATGGGAGGTTCAAAATTGGGTGGCAGTTGGCTGGATCAGTGGGATCCAGAGATGGCTTCTTTAAGAGTCGCCTCACCACTGCTTCCTTTAAAGTCCCTGGGAAGGTCCCTGAACTCAGGAACAAATTGATGATATCTGCCAGGGGATCTGTATCCTGTCACTGAACGCCTTCACCAACTATGATGGATATGGATCAAGGAGGCAAGTCGTTAGCTTCACAGCACTCAGGATCCTGTCAAACTCATCCTGGGACAGTTGGCTGAAGTGGTCCATTACTGGGCCTGAAGGCAGCCAAGGGGCCCTCAATTCCTGTACTGTGTCAATGCTGGCTGGCTGGTCATGGTGGAGTGACAGAATTTAGGGTTAGAGTTAGGGTTAGCTCACAAAGGCCTCACAGCTGGTTACTGAATTACTATGTTTTTGGGTTACCTGTGTAAGGGAAGTTAACCTAATTATCCTAAATAATTGAGCTGGGTGACATCTAGTGGATGCAATGGAAGACACATAGAATTCCTTCTTTGTGACCTTCACTGCCATCTCATAGGATTTCATAAATGTCCTATAAGATGTTCTTTCAACTTTGTCATGAGACCATCGCCATATACGCTCTAGTCATCTCAGCTCCCATTTCATTGTACCAGGGGGGCTAGTTTGGTACAGGAGTGGAGAGGATACCAGGGAGCAATTTTGTTGATGGCTTCAGAGAGATGACTCTTCCAGTCCTCTACCTGCACATCTAATGAGTCTCCAGGGGGTATTGGATCCTACAGAGCATTCTGGAAACTAATTGGATCCATCAGTTTCCACGGGTGAGCATAAATCAGCTTGCCATCTAGACAGGGTGGTGGTGGAATGCTCAACTGAGCCTTCAGGATTAAGCGGTTCAACCATGGCATTACATCAATGGTATCTAGGCCTATATCTATCCCCACCCAAAGATCAAATCCAGCATGTGGCCTGCTTGATGCATGGGACCTAAGACAAATTGACAGTCCCAGTGCTGCCGTGGATGTCACCAGGTCCGCAGCCTGTGAGGCGGCAGTTTTATCAGCAGGTATATTAAAGTCACCCAAGACTAGGGGGGCGGGGCTACAGGCACAGCAACATAGTCGACACTCCAAATTGCTCTTGGGTGTCGCTTGCTCTTTGTTCTATTTAGAGGAGTTTTTCGGGATTCCCGAAACTCCACTGGACCTTCTGGAGGAGGGTCTGGCACAGGGGACTTGATCTGGGCACCCTGTTTTTTCGGCAAAAGTGGGTGAAGACCTGAAACATCCCGAAGCAAAGAACGAAGAAGCATGGTGATGGCAGCCATCATTGTTTTAGCTGTATATGCCCTGGAACGATGAGAGTAAGCTGAGCCTCATCCCTGTCATCGATGAAGCCACTATATTACCATACTATACCATTAATGCTGTAAGTATCTGTGAATACATCATAGAAGAAGCATATGTCTTGCCCCATAAGCATCTTTGAATTTCAGAAGGATTCGGGATGGAGGGTGAGATTCCCCCCCCCTTCTTCCCCCGTGGAGTGGCTGAACCTGAGTGAGTTTTATACTGGGGCAAAAAGAGACTCTTGTTTGAGCTTATATAAAAAGAACTTTAGAACTCCTTTTTTAAGAAAAGAGATTATCTTACTGTGTGACGATTTTTGATGACGTCATGTATTAGTGCTGGGAACAGATGAGTCTATTATGTCTAGCATCTCCAGTAAGATCTAAGCAGTGGATATGAGCTGAGAATCCCTATCATTTGCTTAAAGAGTTGTGACTGTGGACTCTGCCAAGACCCCATAACAGCCGTAAAAATGGAGGGCTGGAATGTAGAAAGTAAAATGTCAGATGACATGCCCTTGTGGAGTTCCTTAGAAAGCAATCAATTGCAACTGACATGGGAGAAGATTCAGGACAGGATGGTGGGTATTTTTACTCTGACCATTGAGGACGCACTAAAAACTGCAATGGATAAACAAGCTGTAGTATTAAGCCAAACTACAAATCAGATGAAGGAACCTTACCAACAAACAACGCAAGAAGAGGGAAAGGCCCAGCAACAAACTTCCCAAGCCGCTGGGGAATTTTACAAGCTACTGAACTTATCACATAAAGAAAAGGATTCTCAGCACTTCAAAATGCTAATTGCACAACAAAGCTGCAATCAAGATGATCTAAGCTATAATATGGAAAACAGATTGACTACAGGGCTGTTAAACTGGAATCTCCCAGAGCGAAGATGGAACAGAACCTAATAACAACAGAATTCCAAAAGACTGTCAAAGCTTGGAATCCTCCAAACTACATTTCAAAAAGATGAGACAAATATTAGAAGCTCTAACCACCTTAAAACTTCAACTGAGAAGACAATTCCTAAAAGAGACCCCCTATCCATATAAGGAACAAAAGCACAGCCTGCAGATTTTGTTGAAAAAATGGAAGTACAAAAAGAAGAAAAGAATAAAGTTTTTCAAATAAGACTGATTTAGCGAATCTGTGTTTTAGGGTAATTAACTAAGATGGGTTGGGGGAATCTGTATCTGCAATTATAAATTGAATATACATTTGGTGTAATAGGCAATTTTAAATTATAGTTTATAATTAATTTGGGAAGATTGGAAGATTTTCTGAAAAGCTTTATAAATTAGTAATATATTAACTTGTGATGAAATAAGGGAGAAAAGGTTATAAATATATAGATTATAAGTACAGGTTATAAATGCTCACATAAACAAAGTTGTTTAGAGAAGGATGTTTAGGGAAAATATAATTATAGAGAATCTTCTAGAATTTATTTACAAAAACATTATAATGATTAGATCAATATGAATCTATAAATGTATATTATAAAAAGCTTAAACAGGAGAAAACTTGCTTTTGATTATTATTAGAAATGAAATGGAAATTATAGATTGAAGTACATATGTAATTTCAAGATATATGCATAACTAGATTTATAGAACAGAAATATAAAAGGTTAGATTGTTAAATATGGGTTAGTAGTAATAAAAACCACATACCAAGTGAAAATTGGTTAATAGATATATGTATTAGGATGATCTAAGAGATCTGATGAAGCTGCTATTGCTTTCTTATATGTTTGTTTGTCTGAAAATGTGTAAAAATAATAAAAATTGTTTGTTTGTTTTTAAAAGTCACCCAAGACTAGAAGTCTGGAGAAATCCAAGGCCCAGTCTGAGACCACCTCCAACAGGTACAACAGGGTATCTTCTGGCACACTAGGCAGTCAGTACACCAGCCAGATAGCCAAAGTCGCTTCAGCATCCAATGCTAGGCCTACACAGTCAGTGCCAACAATCTTTGGTGCAAGGCCTGAAGGAAAAAGACTCTTGAATTAGCATTGCCACCCCCCAACCTTTTGTCCAGGACAGTTGGAAGACCAGGAACCTGCCTGCCATTTTCTAGTTGTGGGGTGGATTCTGCCACCGCTGATGCCAGCAGTGTGGAAAAGCCTCCTGTGGGGATGATGGTAAATCTAGGGCTAGCTTCCTCTCTTTGTCTACCTCCCACCTCCTTCCTGCTGCCTCTGGGAGGGGGTGTGTGAGAGTAAAACATGACAAAAGTAATGGTGCCAAATTTTGGGGACCCCCTATTTGCTGGAGGAAAATCACAAACTGGTAACTACATTCCTGAAAAATCAGGATAATGAAAACAATACCCTATCTTAAATCCTCAGTCAAGATTAGTATGAACTTCTTTGAAGTGCACATCTTTACTACTAATAAGTGTGCATAGTATTGCTGCAATAGATAGAACTGGCAATTTCTTGTTTGCAAATATTTAACCCTGGTTTCAAAAATAGCATTTTAAAATCCTGAGTATCTTCCTTATTATTTACATAAAATTCAGTCGCAGAGCTTGTTAATTAAGTTATGAGCAGGTATTTATTATTTATTTATTTGTTTAATTTGTATCCCGCCCTCCCTGCCAAGGCAGGCGCAGGGCGGCTTACAGAGTATATATAAATACATTAAAACAGCAAGATATGTTAAAACAATAATATAAGTTAAAACCACAGCATATACAAACAAAGGTGCTAGAAACATAAGTACTAATAAGTGATGGTGGTGTTCTCTCAGCATCTAGATGGTCAACTATCACTATAGTGTGAGTTCCCGCCAGGCTATTAGATATTGTTAGTGCTGATGTTGGGGGCCAGGGCCTCAATATTGGAAGGCAGCCTCTAATCGAAAGCCTGGTGGAAGAGCCCCATTTTATAGGCCCTGCAGAACTGTAAAAGGTCCCACAGGGCCCTGATGTCATCTGGGAGCTCATTCCACCAGTAAGGGGCCGCCAAAGAAAAGGCCCTGGCCCTCGTCATGGTTAGCCTGGCTTCTTTAGGCCCTGGGAGGGCCAGATGGTTTTGGGACCCCGATCCTACTGCTCTCTGGGGAACATGTGGGGAAAGGTGGTCCCTTAGGTATGTAGGTCCATAACCATATACAACTTTAAAGGTAAGAACCAGCACGTTGAACGGAATCTGGTATGCTATAGTTAGCCAGTGCAATGCTTTTAGGGCAGGCTGGATGTGTTCCCACACAGGAAGACACAACAACAGCCTCACTGCAGCTTCTGGATTTGAGACAAGGGCAGCCCCATGTAGAGAGCATTACAGTAATCCAATCTCGAGGTGACCATTGTGTGGATCACTGTTGCCAGGTCATTGCGTTCTTAGAAGGGAACCAACTGCTTAATCAGCCGTAGATGGTAAAAGGCAGACTTTGCAGTGGCTGTTACCTGGGCCTCCATTGTTAAAGAGGCATCCAGGAGTACTCCCAGACTCCTAACCTCTGGCGCTAGCACCAATGGCACCCCATTGAAGGTCGGGAGAGGGATCCCTAACCTTGGTCCACTCTGACTCAGGCACAGGACCTCCACTTTGTCGGATTCAATTTCAGTTGAATCAGTCTAAGCCAACCAGCCACAGCTTTCAATGCCAGGTCCAGATCTCCCAGACTAGAGTCTGACTGGCCATCCAATAACAGATAGAGCTGGGTATCATCCGCATATTGGTGACAACCCAGTCCATGCCTCTGGGCAAGGGGGCGCATATAGATGTTGAATAGCATTAGGGAAAGCACTGCTCCTTGGGGCACTCCGCAAATTAGAGGGTGCCTGTTGGATAGCTCTTCCCCCACTGCCTCCCTTTGTCCCTGACACTGAAGGAACGAGGAGAGCCATTGCAAGGCAAATCCCTAAATCCCGGCATCGGCAATGCGGTAGATCAGTAGTTGATGGTCAGCTGTGTCGAACGCCACCGACAGGTCTAACAACAACAACAACACTGCTCTACCACCTCGATCCAGATGCCTCTGGAGGTCATCTGTCAGGGTTACCAGGACCGTCTCTGTCCCGTGGCCTGGTCGGAAACCAGACTGGAAGGGATCTAATGTGGAGGTGTCATCCAAAAAACCCTGCAGCTGAATCACCACTGCCCTCTCAATCAATTTGCCCAAATAGGGCAGATTGGATACTGGCTGGTAGTTAGCTAATTTGGCTGGATCCAGGGATGGTTTTTTTAGGAGATGGCGGACCACTGCCTCCTTTAGTGTACTAGGGAACAGTCCCTCCATGAGGGACTTGTTGATGATCTCCCTTAGGGTATACTCGCAACCCATCCCAGCCTGCGTTTAGCCATGATGGGAATGGATCAAGGCTACAGGTGGTTGGGCGTAATTTGTCAACCTCCTCAAGGCTGAGTGGACTAAAGTAATCCAAAACTTGACACAACAGCCTCACCTTGAAAACAAACATAACCTGTTTTAATAGATTCATGAATTAAGTTGTTCCAGTTCCTTTAACAATCATATAATCATGAAATTCACTGATAAAGTTATAATTAATGGGGTATAAAGCCATTATATTGGTTTTATTGCAGCTAAGTGTATCAATACACTTTCATGAGTAAGTTTCTCACCCTATGTACATATTTTAAAGAAACATAGGCATTTTCCAGATTGCCTTAATGTTCCATTTTCATTCCGCAATGCTACTAGGTTTTTTCTTGTGTCCAGACAACTTTGTTACCATCCCCATACTGTCCTGGTCTTTCCTTGCCCCCCCCCCCCATTCTTTCCTAAACTAGTTTTTCCTCTACTTTCCCCCTCCTATTGCAGAATGAATTTGCAAGATAGTCTCTTGTTCAGAATCTGAACATTTTTGTCCACCTTGCGGATCACCATCTAAAACCCACCCAGAAAGGGCGGGTTTGGGTGGTGAACTTCTAAAAAACGTATCTGCATGCCTGCACTGAAACAAACAATCAGTCCCATTGGGAGGTCCGACACTAGTTCCTGCAGCTGTGCTCATACAGGAAACCAACTCAGAGTCCATCTTCAAGGCGATTGTGGGGGTGGGAATGAATTCTGCAACTCCAGTTCCTTAAAAATCAGCTCTTGAGATGTTTACCAGAACAATGCAGAGAGAGACTGAAGAAGATACACTTATCAATCATAAGCCTCGGTAGGGGAAGGAAGGGGGGAGGAGAGACCAATATTCTGGCTACTTTGAATGCATTGGATCCCATCCCCACACCTCACTTTACACTAGAGTAGACATATTGAAGTCAATGGGGCTACTCTCATTTAAGGGATTGCACCCTGCCCATGTCTTCCGGGGAAGGGTTGGGTGATACTGACAGCTTCATTAAATGTCACTGCTTAACTCTGAAGTAAGGCCCAGGGAAGGGAACCAGGGCAAGGAGGGGGCTCTCATGGAGCCTTTCCCCCCAGAAAGGGCACAGGCGCTGACTGGTCCTGGAAGCATCATGGTGTGTGATGGGTGAAAAAATGTACTTTAATGGGGATTATGTAGCCCCCTTGAGACTGATAAAATGCTGCAATGCTTCACTGCATGTGCAACCCCCACCCCCACAACCTGGAAAATCAGTCCTCAGTGTGAATGTGAACAGACAGAACTGTGACGGGGGAAAGAAAAAATATATAAAGTGTGAACTGATCAGACCAATAGGGTGATCATCAGAACCCCCATGACACCCCCATGAAAACCTGAAATGTGGCAGCAGTCTGGAAAATGCCATAATAAACATTCCATAAATAATTGCAGTAGTTTTGTCCCTTCATTATTGTGAGGAAAAACATTCATTTTGGGCAGTCTTGGAAATCATCCTTGCTTGCTTACTTAGTTCATCATAATTCTACAAGGGTTAACTGTTGCAGCAAATAATTAACAGGAGTCTTGTGGCACTTCAAAGACTGATATTTATTCCAGCATAAGTTTTTGAGGACATCTGATGCAGTGAGTTCTAGTCCTCAAAAATTTACGCTGGAATAAAAAAGTGTGAAATATTTTTGTTTACTACTTCTTTTTATACCATTTTATAGTAGTGCTGTGGTTTGGGTAGATAATCTGATTAAGCTAAGCCAATAAATATTATTTTGATCTTGATCATATAAGGAAGAGTACATTAGCAGAAATCTTTCACGCCACCTAGTACCTTTTAACTGACAATGTGAACTTTGATTCACTAAAGCTTGTGCCCTGGAAAGTTTTGTTGATCTTTAAGGTGCTACTGGACTTGAAGTTTATTGTACTTTTTAACTGGAAAGTCCAGGGATTCGACTTGGGACCTTCTGCATGGCAAGCAGATGCTCTACTACTGAGCCATTACTCCACTCAGCAATATTTTCAATTACAAGGTCTGAGAATTTCAGCCCATCATGCTGAGGCCAGTCTTTCAGATTGGGTTGTGAATACAGCTGACTGTGGGAGACAAAATGCCACAGGACATACTGAAACATATAACTGATTTCTGTAGTGAGATGTATAATTGTTACAAATATTTTCTACTATTTTATTTTTAGCTTATACACACAGTACTTTGTAGTCCAGCAGAAAGTTAATAGCATGAAAGTGGTAATCATCCTTAACTAGTATTTCTATAATGATTTATAGTTCTAGGATGTTTCATTGGGGAAACAATTGCAAATAGAAACTCTGCCAAACCTTTGCTTTAATGCTACATTTATGAAACTTGTTCCCAAGGGAAATATATCAAGTCTGTTCTAGCCTTGGTTTTCAGGAAATCAGCAAAGGCCATCATTCCCTTCTGCCACAATTTAAAAGTAAGAAGCCACCTCAACATGCATTATTAAATTATTTATTTTATATGAGCTTTTTGTTCTAATTAGTGTTGTAAATTCATATTGACTGTAACTATAATAGTATTTTATAATGTTCTTACATAGCAGAATGTAGTGGCCTCTAAAATGTAGGTAAAAAATCTAGAATTAACTAAAATTAAAATACACAAATTAAAGTGGATCAATCATGTCACTGATCGTCTGGAAATACTTAATTATTCATATAGAATTAGCAAAGACTTTCAATAACATTACATTTTGTTTTCTCCATACCAAGAGCTGAAAAATGCCTAGGTACAACAGTGTGAAGTAATTATTGTAAATGGGAGATTGATAGTGTGATCCAAAGCATATATACTCCAAAGTATACCCCATAGAGTCAAACTTCTTTTTTAAGTAGAGCTTTATATAAATATATATGCACAGAATATATGGAAAGTGTCAAACTCTGACAAACAGATGTATCTTACAAGGACAATATTGAAACATAATAGTGGGCACTCTTGTATGTTAACATAGGCCCTGTGAAAGAGGGCAAGGAACCCCAGTATTTGAGCACACATTGTGCTTTTTACAGCAACAAAGCAAAACTACAAGCCTAGCATAGCAGAAATGCATGCTGAAGACATTTATAGTGCAACAGCCTCAGTATTTCCAAAACACGGCATAAGAAGCTGAATTCAAATTGCTGGGTAAATGCATAGCACAAATAGAAATTGTTTTATATTTATAAACACACTAAGAACATTTTTTATATATATTTATCAAATCAAGTATTTGTCTAATAGATTTCCTACTGATTGTGTTACCTTTGGTAGGAAATCCACTCCCCCCCTTTTGCTAAAACTTATTCTCATCTTCCTTACTGGCCTAGATAGCTTCATATTGTACACTGAGAGATCTCTTTCCAGTACCTTTAATCTTTGTCACCTAATTTACCTTACGCTGACAAACTAATACAATCAAGGTAGACTAAGGAAAGACTTACCAGTGAAAAACAGAAAAGATTCATTTTGCTCTGAAGGTCTCTACCACATTTACGAATAATTATCCAGTGACAAGAAATTCCAGCCACAGAATGCTGTTCCTTGTCCTTCCCAGCTGTTTGTTCATTTCCCCCTAGAGATTAGGGCAAGATAAAATCCCTGCAATAATCCACTGGATTCCCAGTCCATTATCAAATGAGATAAGATTGCCTGGGCTAGCACAAGCAGTGCCTCAAATTAATGAACAATGTTTACAAACAAACCCAGAAAAAATGTGAAAGGGAATGGTACAGAAATTTCTCATTCAATCTAAGAATGGTGGGTTTCTATGACTCATACATAGCTACCTCCATGTGTTACTAAAATATTTACACTACAAAGGCATGCCAGATTTCTTGTCAGATTGTTGTGAAGGCAGAAATTCAATGGGAACAGCTTTCCTAATTTTTGCACATTTGTGTCAGGGGAAGCCATGCCCATTTTGTGTCTGTTATACAATGATGAATAACACTGTTTGGAGGGACAGAGGAGAAGTATTCCTTAATACAAAATCTCTGTGTTTACAGCCATTGGAACCCAAATGGATGAGCCTTACTGGGGATGTTAATATTTACAAAAGCAAGGTACTTCAGCAAGGTGCTGTAAAATATTTTTTTCTTTACTTAATAGAGGTATGTGCTCATAATGTGCAATGGTAGTTTTAATACGGAAGCAGCAGTTTCTTCAGTTGTCAAAAGAGCTGCAACAATACCAGATGAATCAACAGCAAGAGTGATCATCCTTTTTGGTAACTGTAGCCAAAATTAGGCTGAGTTCAGACTGGCAATTTGCCCCGGTAGCCACTCGTAGCAAAAAAGCCCTGGAATAAACTATTCCAGGTTTTCCTGTTCACACAGCTGGGGCCGCTGCCGGAAGATACGGGACGAAGGTGCGCGGGAGCGTTCAGACTGCCGCGCCGGAGGCGTGCTATATTCACTGTTTCCCCATTAATTTGACTGTGGGTGTATGTGCGCATGAGCACCCATGAGTTCATGCGCATAAGTGCATTTTGCCAATTGGGGGAGGACCCCGCAGTGCCGGCACCGCATTGGGCAGTGGAGTGGAGCACAGCCAATCACACCGCTGCTGCCTTCTGCCCAACGCGGGTTGCTCCCGGCTTTTTGGCTGCGTGTTCAGACTCCCCGGAAGCGGAGAAACGCGCGATACACACAGGCTTTCGGATTTGCTACCAGTTTTATGAGGTATCTTTTTAATCCAGCGGTGAAGCACAACAGCATGGGTTGGCTATGGGTGGGGGACGCCAGGCAGATGTGCCTGTGTGAACGCCCAATTTACTCCGGGATTTAATCATCGTTGGCCCAGGTCCCTACCGGGGCAAATTGCCAGTCTAAACTCAGCCTAGATTTATAATAAACATCATGCCTAGCCTTCCTCCCAAAACAGCTTATATTGTTTTCCTCTCATCCATTTTTTCCTCAGAACAAGCCTGTGAGGTAAATCTGGCTGAGAAGGTCACCTAGGAAGCCTCCATGACACAGTTGGGATTCGAACCTGGATCCTTCTCTGGCAATAAAATCACCACACCACGCTGGTTCTGATAGTTCGAGGAAGTTCTTAAACCCTCCAATTTTTGTTCAGTTCTCCCTGTTCACACTGCCCTTCTCCCAATGGGGACTAAAGCAGTTTATGTTGTTCTGCTCTCATCCATTTTATCCTTAAAACAACCCGGTGAGTTTGGTCTGGCTAAGAATGTGTCACCCAAGACCACCCAGGAAGATTCTGTGGCATATTTTGAAATGTCTATCTTTATTTTCTGATGAGTTATACCTACCATAAACAATAACATTAGCTTCCATTACAAATAGAACGGGAGGGCTTCTGAAGATAATCTGGTCCAGAACACCCCAATACCCTTCATTTTTGGCACTGTAGCATCTTGAATTGTGAAGCCAGTGGCCAGTTTTGAGACACCTAGCTTTATTTCCTGGTGAGTTACATGTACCACAAACAGATAGACAGACAATGATGATGATGATGATTAGTATATCTAATTCTCAATGTGGCCAAATCTCTGTATACATAAATCCAAGAACTTGGAGGCATGAACAGGCAAGACAGATATTTCCACCAATCTGAGAAAATTGCCAAGTTTGCTGAAGCAACACCTGTAGCTTTTAAGAAATAAGTGCCCTGCTGTGGCTACTGCTAGGTTTTGTTTGGTGACATGCTGCAGTGGACTCAAACAGAGATGGTTAATGAGTGTAAGCCCCATGTCCAATGTGCCACTGTAGACTTGTGATATGTTTTTTAAAAAATTAATCTGCAGATTAAACCATGCACCTGCCTCTGGGTGGTTTTGAACTGCCTGACCCCTTGATATGGAAATGCTGGAAGGAAGATGGTTGTGCATGAAGCTACCCTATAACAAATAAGACCCGTGGTTCATCAAGTCCAGCATTGTCCACCAAATTGGCAGTTCAGTATTGTCCACCAAACTGGCAGCACTTCCCCAGGGTCTCATGCTGATGTAGTCTTTGACCTCATGCTGAGGTCATGTTTCACATCACTGTTTAACTGCAGATGGCAGGGATTGAGCCTGGGACCTTCTGCATGGACCCACTGAACCAGAGCCCCAACCCAGATCTAACCTGTGACCTTTTGCAGAGTTGCTGATTGAATGTATCCCTACAGAAGTCGGTTTTATATCTATCTAACCTACCTCATCTATTTAATTATCCATCTTAAACTATCTTTCTAAGAGATCTATCCAACCCATCTATCAGATGAAGAACTCCCACCAACTATCTGTCCCCAATATGTGGAACTTCATTCATGTGGCATGCAGCCAACTGGGGGGTTGGGGTGGGGTTGACTGGGCAGCCAATACTCTGGCCAAGAGCTTCTCATTAGCAGGCTGCCATGCCAATGAAGTCTGTGGAGACCCACTGGAATCTGCCATGGTGACCCAGCCCCCATGGCACATGGGTCCCTGGCACAGGGCTACTGAGTGGGAGCAAGCACTCCTACTGGCACCAATGATGATAAGGAAGACTCAATGGAATCCCCCCATGAAAGCCAACCCAGGCAGTTGGCATCCCCATGGCGTGGGTGTGGAGGTGCTGCTTGGGCCGTGGCCTGCCCCCGAAACCCCATTCTAGTGCAGGTGGCTGTGACAATGAAGCCTCTTGTGATCACACTGATCCATGCTGCAGGTCCCTGAACCATCCTGGATGCAAAAGAAGTATCTAAAGGCTGTAAAGGACCAATTGGAAGGACGTCCTTTCTGCCCCCTTGTTCTCACTAAGCACCAAACCTGGTTTGTTGGGTCAATCTGTGTTTTGGCCTTGCTATGGTCAAGCCACATTCCTGACCTTGCTTGGCCCTTGCTGCACTGGAGGGGATGCAGTATAGCTCATGGTGGACAAAAACCCATGCAGCCCCATTTGCCATTCCCATCCCTCTCTGGCCCCCTGTGATTTTCCCCAGCAAGCCCTGAAATTGTAAATTTCTTTTAGCAGAATTTGTTAGCTCTGTAGATCTGCTAGATGTGTTTGCATATTAAGAGCTGTCAAGTTGCTTTTGACTTATGACAACTCTATGAATTAATGATCTCCCAAACATCCTATCATTAACAGCCTTGTTCACATCTTGTAAACTGAGGGCTGTGGCTTCCTTGATTGAGTCTATCCATCTTATGTTGGGTCTTCCTCTTTTTGGGATGCCTTCAACTTTTCCTAGCATCATTGTCTTTTCCAGTGAGTCTTGTATTCTCATAATGTGACCGAAGTTATTTGGTCATTTCAGCTTCTAGGGAGAATTCAGGCTTGATTTGGCCTGGAACCCACTTATTTGTCTTTTTTGATGGTTCATGGTATCTGTAAAACTTTTCCCCAACACCATATTTCAGATGAATCAACTTTCTTCATGTCCACTTTCTTTACTGTCCAACTTTCCCACTCATATATACTAATCACCCCATTATGGGACTATGTTCTACTGTATAGGGATGTTGGTAATTATTGCATATGTTTTATTGTATAGGAATGTTGCTATTTATTGCATTTTAGTCAGTGGTATTAAATGTGATTCTTATGTTGTAATGTATATGGGTATTATGATGTTGTGAGCTGCCCTGAGCCGCCTAGGTGGGAGGGCGGGATAGAAATGAAACAAACAAACAAATAAATAAATAATGAGGAATAATATAGTATGATATATCTTGATCTTGGTTGCCAGCAACACCTCCCTACATTTAATGATCTTTTCTAGTTCCTTCATGGCTGCCCTTCCCAGGCTCAAGCTCCTTCAGTTTCAATTTCTTCATTGGTTGAATCTGCATTTGCATTTTTAAATCAGTTTCATGCTGCATTTGCATTTTTAAATCAGTTTCATGCTGCTGTGACACTCTTTCTTTATGCTTGATGGCACTGCAGCAGCACGAAACTGATTTAAAAATGCAAATGCAGATTTGACCATTGACAATCTTAAAGTTGTGTAATTCCTGAGTAGTCATTACTTTTGTCTTCTTGATGTTCAGCTGTAATCTTGCTTTGGCCCTTTCTGCTTTAACCTCCAGCAGAAGTTGTTTCAAGTCTTCACTTTTTTCTGTCAGTTGTGTGGTGTCATCTGCATACCTCAAACTGTTAGTGTTGTTATGCGATAGATTGAAGAGACAGGGAGATAAAATACATCATTGTCTAACACCTTTGTCAGCTGGAAACCATTCTGTTTCTCTATATTCTGTTCTAACAGTAGCTTCTTTTTATGAGTACAGGCTGCAGAACTAAACAATCAGATAGTGTGGCACACCTACTTCTTTTAAAACTAGCCATAATTTCTCATGATCCACAGAGTCAAAAGCTTTGCTGTAATTATGAAATACAAGCTGGCAGTTGGTACCCTTCCTTGAACACAACAACTTGGCAACAGTGATTCACGTGATGGTCACCTCGAGATTGGATTACTGTAATGTTCTCTACATGGGGCTGCCCTTGTCCCAAATCCAGAAGCCACAGCTAGTACAAAGTGATGTGGCCAGGCTTTTGATGGGCCTCCCTATGTGGGAGTACATCCAGCCTGTGCTGAAAGCAATGCACTCGCTGCCGATAGCATACCGAATTCGATTCAAGGTGCTGGTGCTTACCTCTAAAGCCCTCTATGGTCAGGGACCTGCATATCTGAGGGACCACCTTTCCCCACATATTCCCCAAAGAGCACTGTGTTCAGGGTCACAAACTGACTGGCCCTTCCAGGCCCAAAAGATGCCGGGCTGGCTACAACGAGGTCTAGGGCTTTCTCAGTGGCAGCTCCATACTGATGGAATGAGCTCCCAGAAAAGATCAGGGCCCTGTGGGACCTCTTACAGTTCTACAGGGCCTGCAAGATGGAGCTCTTCCACCAGGCCTTCATTCAAGAAGCCACATCAAATAACTGAAGGCTCTGTGCCTTTGTCTCACCTGTGCCTGCTGCAGAAATAAATAAATCAAAATAAGCTGTCCATCTAGCTAGATCACCTGAACTGACCATCATGTTACTGCCATTTCAAGTAAGGGTATTAATTGAGATCTACTGTTCTAGCACTTATGACAGTAATAGCACTTTATGATAGCTGAATTGTTTTATGACTGTTTTAAGATTATGTTGTCAAAGGCTTTCACGGCCGGAGTTCATTAACTGCTGTAGATTTTCCAGGTTGTACGGCCATGGTCCTGGAATTGTAGGACCTGACGTTTCGCCAGTAGCTGTGACTGGCATCCTCAGAAGTATAACACAGAAAGATGTAGTACTCTCTGTGTCAAGGTGAGCAGAAAAATGGTAGGCAGGTAATTTATATCTACCCTGGAAGGTGGGGTAGGGCTGAGTCATTATCTTGTAGGAGTTCTCCAGGCTATGAACATGCTAATGGAGGAGCTTTCCTGAGGAAGTTCTTTTGTCTATGGACTGTTTCCTGAGGAGGTTTCCTATTTCCTGAGGAGGTTCTTTTGTGTGTGGAATGGCTATTGAAACTCTAATCTTATCTGTAGTGCTTTTGTCAGCTGTAGAGCATTTTGTGTTTTTCAGAATAGGAAACCATGCCCTTTTTATTTTTAAACTCTCTTCTTTCCTGTTGAAGTTGTGTTTATGTTTATGAATTTCAATGGCTTCCCTGTGTAATCTGACATGGTAATTGGAAGTGTTGTCCAGCCTTTCAGTGTCTTGGAACAAAATGCTGTGTCCTGTTTGAAAGGACTGAAATGACATTTGTGTTGGTCCACACACACACACACTGAAGGTCTGGATTCTACTACTCCACACAGGTAACAGTAATATGATCTATTGGCATAAGGTTCTTTCTTTGCACAAGTGGAAAGATGGTGTTCACAGAATATGTTAATATTTGTTCCTCATAGGACAACTCTATATGCCCTTCTAAAGAGAATAAAGATAAAAATTTGAAGAAGAAAACCTAAAGGTCATGAAAGTTTGGTTAAATGCTACAAAGTATATTATTTAATTAAAGCTCTGGATCCTCATAGCAACTGTTAGAGCTACATTAGAACTGGAGTAAATGGCAGTGATGGTCATACAAAAATGTCACTTTTGCTTATTTTAAAATTCATACATTTAAATATTAGTATTGTATTTGTTCAGTAGGAAGGCAAGTCTTTTGCACTGCTATATTAGAAGTCTTTTGCATTGCTACTCTAGGCAGCTACCCAAGGCATGTTGTTGTTGTTGCTGCTGCTGCTGCTGCTACTACTACTACTATTATTCCTGGAAATTAAGGTTGGTTCACACATGTATGCTCATCAATTGATCACAGTTGTCAAGTGATGAATATGCTATGTGTAAATGGGCTATCCAAAATCTAATACCATCTGCAGACATAGTGCTTTGCAATGAAAACAGTTCACATTCAGATGCTAGTGACTGTACAGAGAAATCATAGACAAGCATGAAAGACCTTTGGAACCTCTGTTTTTCAGTCCATATTTCCAATTCAGATGTTTTATAGAAGCAGGAGTTTCCCAACTGAGGATCACTTAGGCTTCTGATTATCCTTCAGCACAAGTTTATACTACATTAATATGTTGTATTAGTACCACTTGCATTTTTGCTTACTCCTATAAAACATCTGAGTTGGCCCTGACCATATAGGGTCAGAGGGCCTGGAACACTCTGTTCTAGAGTACACACATACAACCAAAGGACCCTGAGCTACGCATTGCTAAGTCATTTGGAATGGACCCATGAAAACACTTGCTGAAAATCTAACTCTTAAATGCTATTGATTTTCTTTTTCTTTTTTAAAAAGAATCCATTTCCATTTAAACAGTTTTTTCAATTTCTTCTTCTCCTACTCAGCAACTAATTGAACAAGGTAAAAGGAACATTTTAATAACTTTTTCTTAAAATATTTCACATGGCACTCAGACAATTTACAATGGCACTGATAGAACTGCTCCACTGACCAGTTCTCGCAGCTGCTAATTGAATTCCAAAAGAGCAACCCTGTTCAAATTGATAGTTACTTCTAACTAAATTCAGACATAAAATGACACTAACTTTGCAAGATGACCCCATTATTTCTACCTTAATTCAGACATAAAAATTACACTCACTTTTTAAAGAGACCCTGTTCATGCAATTTATCTTTCCAGTCCCCTTTATCTGGAAGGACTATGATCTCTGCATGTTTATGTGGAGATTCCGTTGGGTATTATGGGGTATTGTGATGATCTTCCATATGCTCAGGGGTCATTTGGAGCAGGAGCGGAGCTCCGGCAGTTAGAAGCACAGGCGGTGGCAAGCCCCACCAACCAGCTCCCAGCAGGAGCACAAAACAGCATGTGTAGCATTCCTCCTGGGCCCAGATAGGCTACTCTGGGACTGGAATGACAGCCCCCTAGGGCTAGTGGAAAGACAGTCCCTAGGGGTGGAGCCTGAGTGGTGGGTGTTGCCTTCTGACACACTTTGGGTGATGTCAGGGGGTGTGACATATGCAAATAAATTATGCTAATGAGTTATGCTAATGAGCTCCTGCACCTCTTTTTCTACAAAATGTCTCCTGTATATGCTACAGCAGTGTTGCCCCTAGATGAATTTAGGAATGGATTAATCCTAAATAAATTTATACCATTCAAAGCTCATAGTTTTCAATGTACTTAAAGGGTATAGCTCTGTTTAGGATTGCACTGGAAGAAGAAGAGGAGAAGGAGGAAATCTCAGAGTGGCTTACAAACTCCTTTCCCTTCCCCTCCCCACAACAGATACCCTGTGAGGTAGGTGGGGCTAAGAGAGCTCTTTCAAGAACTGCTCTTTCAAGAACAGCTCTGACAGAACTATGGCTTGCCCAAGGTCACCCAGCAGCTGCAAGTGGAGGAGTAGGGAATCAAACCCAGTTCTCCCAGATTAGAGTCCATGCACTTAACCACCACACCAAACTGATGTATCCTATCTGCTGTCATAAACTTCATAGGAACTTGAAATAAAATTACTATTAGAGCAGTTTAGATCAAGTAGTGATATACAGTGTTTGAGAATCCTTGACAGAAGGGGTTGTGGCTCAGTGACAGAGCATCTGCTTGGCATGCGGGTCCTGGTTCAATCCCCTGCAGTTAAAAGGATTTTGCAGTAGTGATGTGAAAGACCTCTACCTGTGATCCCGGGGAGCCATTGCCAGTCTGAGTAGACAGTACTGACAAAGGTCTCATGATAACCTAGCATGCCACTTTTGATGGAGAAAATGGAATCCTCTCCTCCCTTTTTCACCAGGGGAAAGTAGGTTGTATTCAGCCTCTTAAATGGAGCAATTTAAATTGGTCTTTCTTGCAGATAAAGGCAGTGATACAGACACATAGAGGGTGTGTTCATACCATGGGGGTAACTACATTAACTGAAGCTTACAGTAAGTGAAGATCAACTTGGGGAAGCTGTTCCCTTTAGTGGTTTCTGATGCATCCAGCAGGAAAAGAACACACAAGACTGCCTTAAGGGAAATTGGAAAGATCCAGCTAGTTGGTTAGCAGTAGCTGAAGGCCATTGCAGTTGAGTTTTTCTCCTATCATTGGAAGTATTTAACCCTAGCTGTGGCTATAGGGAGAAGATGAAGGACCCTTGGTTCATGGCCTGAGGCATGCATTAGCAGACCAGTAAAGCTGGACCCATTCAGGATGTGCTTGTTTTTGGTTTTGTATGTTTATTTAAATTATATTACATAAATTATATTTTGAAACTTCCACTAAGCAACTTTGGGTTCGTTTAGGGAGAAAAGCAGCACAGAAATGCCCTCATAAACAAAAAACAAAAATAAATAATTGTGTCATTAAGTCACTGATTAAAAACCCAGGTCTGTATTCTGATTCCCCAGCCAGTTACTATATAGTTAACCCAATGCTGAATCTTGTCCAGCATTTCACAGCATCATTCCCATACACACACATGCACACACGCATGACCTACAAGGATTTGATTTGATTTATTTAGACTTCTATCCCACCCTCAGGGCTCAGGGTGGCTTACATAAAACGTGAAGAATTTTTACAATTCACATAAATTCCACCAGAGTGGAGCTGCCACTGAGAAAGCCCTAGACCTCGTTGTTACTAATCTGGCCTCCTTGGGACTTGGGAGGGCTAGCTGGTTCTGAACCCCTGATCGCAGTGCTCTCTGGGGTATATGTGGGGAAAGGCGGTCCCTCAGGTATGTAGGTCCCTGGCCATAAAGGGCTTTAAAGGTAAGAACCAGCACCTTGAAACAAACCTGGTATGCTATAGGCAGCCAGAGCAATGCCTATGGCACAGGCTGGATGTGCTCCCGAATAGGGAGTCCCATCAATAGCCTGGCCGTGGCATTTTGCACCAGCTGCAGTTTCCAGATTTGAGACAAGGACTTGAGTCATTCTCCCCCCCCCCCACTACTTCCTCTTTACCTTCACTGAAAGCCTCTATAACCTATTAATCCATTACTTTTTGGCCCTGAATTGGCCTAGTTACAGCCTCCATCTTTGAATAAAATGGATTTCAGCCCCTGACTCTGTGTAGTTTGCCATCAGAAACTGCACTTTTACTGAGACCGCACCAATAAAGCACCAACTGATTGCTGTGCATTCCAGTGGCACCTTTAAGACCAACAAAGTTTGATTCAAGGTATAAGCTTATAAGAAAGCTTATACCTTGAATCAAACTTTGTTGGTCACAAAGGTGCCACTGAATTCAAATTTTGTTCTGTTGCTTCAGACCAACGTGGCTGCCCACCTGAATTTATCTAACCACAAGTAGCTGTAAACACTGGAAAAGCAACCCTTAATAGTGATAGAAAGTGTTCATTTAGGGGTGCAACTTGTCTAAAACTTGTCCAAATGGATTTTTGCAATGGAAGACCTCGTCAACCAGAGAACCTCAGTGGTGTTGCTTTTGTAGTGTATTATTCAGTAAAGGTAAATGTTTCTCTTACTCGAAAGCCAGTCGAATCCAATTTGTTAAGTATGAGACTTAACGCAGGAGGTAAGTTCAAAAAGTGATTCAGCTTTATTTAGCTCCAAGGTTTAGACCAGCTAAGGACTAGACCAGCTAGACAACAAGACAGTCAAAAACAGCGATTTATATACAGTTAAGGCTGTAGTAGCCACACCCACAATAACAGCAATTACCAATAATAATCCGTACATAATAGCCAATCACAACTCAAAGATAAAGACCAATCATATTTCATTACATAACCAATCAGAGATGTTCCCTCCATAAACCCTTTGATTGGGCAATACTGTACAGCATTTCCGCTCCACATAATGAGCACCTGCTCGACTTATGCTGGCACTTATGTCTCTGAAGACATAACACAACTCTAAGGGGCGGTGCTCATCTCCATTTCCAAGTTGAAGAGCCAGCGCTGTCTGAAGACATTTCCATGGCCAAGTGGCTGGCATGACTAAACACCAAGGCACACAGATGCTATTACCTTCCCACCAAAGCGGTACCTGTTTATTCACTTGCAATTTCTCGCTTTCAAACTGCTAGGTTGGCAGGAGATTATTCAGTAATGCCCTTCAATAAGCTGCTTAATCCATATCAGTAACACTTTGAAGTCTGCATCTTCCTGATGACAGTTGTGTGCCCACCGGGGTGAGAACCCATAGAGAAGAATGGCCTATTAATTAAGGGGGCTGAATTTACATAGCCTCTCTCCTTTTCCTGCTTCCTTGTCTTCCCACTTTCCCTCCCCTGGCATGTTATACCCTAGAAAATTATGGCACTGTTGTGGGGCGTTGACTGCTGGACCAAGCCCATTTGGACAGTGGGGAACCCACAAGGACATGGGGGGCACCTCATTTCCCCCTGTATCTCCTTCCCCATACTATTTCAACTTTCCTTTCCCTTGGTAACCCCCATTTCCTCTCCTTCCCCATACTATTTCATCTTTTCTTTCCCCTGGCAACCCCCATTTCTTCACCTTTCCCTGCTTCTTTTTCTTCTTCCCACCCATCAACCAACCTATTGTTTACCTGCTCCCATCTCCAGCTTTATTATTTATTTTATTTTATTTACTTCATTTACTTTATTTATACCCTGCCTTCTTTGCAATGGGGACCCAAAGTAAGTCACATCATTCTCCTGTCCTCCTTATTATCCTTAAAATGACCCTGTGAGATAGGCAAGGCTGCGAGTGTGTGTATGACCATCCCAAGGTCACTGAGGAAGAATGGAGATTCAAAACTGAATCTCCTGGATCCTAGTATGAAACTCTAACCACTATAACACACTGGCTGCTGTGGGTGGCTGCTGAACCAGTAGCAAGCAACTAGGACTGGGTGAGTCATGCAAGTTGGGTGGTATGAAATCACCTGGCAGTTACTTCTGGCCCTTGCGAATCATCTCTAAAGGCCACAGCAGCCCTGCAAAGGGCCATGCCCCTCCCTCTGCCTTTTACTGATAGACACCGAGGCTTGAAGGCAGGCAATACTATTGTAATTGCCTGAAATAGCCACTGAGGGCATTTGTTCTTAAAGCTACAGTTGCTGCTTCTGTTCCTTGGGAGACAAGTTTTACTATCCTCCCTTTTTAGTTTTCATATTTTCCTGCAAACTTGGGTTTGTAGAAAGATCTGTCTTGTTTTGTCTGTTCTTGGCTCCAGTCTCTGAGTATTCAAAAAATTGGCCACATTGAGAACAATGCTCCCTCTAAGTTGCGGAGTCTTGTGAACAAAAATTCTACTTTCTGAGCTACTGGCATTAAAGTTGTGAGTGAGTGGTTTGGCTGCTGCATAAATTAGTTTGCTCTGAAGTCATCCTGCCTGAGCTAAGACAAAAATGTGAGCCAGAGGCTAAAAAACTGTGAGCTGGCTCACACTAACTCAGCTTAGAGGGAACATTGATTGAGAATTAGATATATTGTTACATAGCAGCCAGGTGCAAGCCAAGCTCAACAGCTCATTTTGCCAGTGTTGCTAAGGCTCACCTCAGCTTGCTATTGATCAGCAGACTTCCAGGGCAGTGGCTCATAGGAAACTTTCTTAGAAAGATAAATGACCAGACTAATGTGCACAAAATGTGGCAAATGAATACAAGAAGATTTCAAATCCAAAATGGACAGACAAACCACTCCAGAATGAAGGTAGTGGGGAAAAGCTGCAGTTTTTATTCAATTTTCTAGTGATTTCCTATAGTTCTAAAGCATATTGATTAAAAATAATCATACATGTTATCAACTCCATGAAAAGTGGAATAGTGGTACGGGTTAGCCAAAAATACTTTTCAATTTCATTAGTAAAGTCATTGGATCAACTTCTCTCCTTATGTAGCTTTACTGGATGCTAGAAAACTCAGCCCATAAATTTATTTTGCAATACAGAGTAAAAACTGTTAAGTTCCATCTTCAGGCCTATTCATATATTACCTGACAAAACTGATGTCTACAGTGAATTATGGGTATAGCAGCCATTATCTTCCAGGAGCACCTTGAAAACGAGATGTCTAATCTCAATAATGCAAGTTTCCTGGTTAAATAAATCCCCTGTGCTCAGTAATTCTTGCATTTATAGAAGAAATGTCAACTCCCCACCTCTTCAGACCTTAAAAAACATTTTAAAGTCTCAAGGGAATTTGCATTCTCACTAAACAGAATTGATTTCTGTACTTACTACTTAGTATTCTCTTAATCACACAGTTCATGCATTTCTCTTCTGTAATGGACTGGCATCAGCCAGCTTCACAAACATTTGCTACAAATGTACTGTACTCAGCTTTTGGGTTACTTGCAATGGCATTTTGGTTTTTGAATACAGTATTCAAAATATCAGTTTCCTGAAAACACATATGGCAGCAGTTGCTTAGACAACGGGCATCTGTCCTTTTCATCCAGAGCTAGCCAAGGTCTTGAATAAGTGTTCAGAAACAGAAAATGAAAGGTGTTGTGAGGTTTTCCAATCCACTTTGCAAGACAGCTTACCTCTCTTAACTTAAATGTAACTAACATTGCTAGGGCTTTACAACTCTGTCCTTGCATGTACGTCTTGAAGAAGACCTGAATTATCCTATCACTGTTGTTTCCCATATAACTATAATGTTGTTCTAGAAATCAGTTCCATGTACAAATTATAAAAGGTATAAAAATCTATGCATACATCTATAGATGGAGAAGCTCAGTTCATAATTTAGATAATTTTGTGCAGTATGGTCACCATACTGCACAATACTGCACCATACTGCAATGGTTGTCCCCATCCCCCCCGAGATCTAAACTCCAGAATTTTAGTATTCCTGAAGAAGAGACTCTGTAGAATATAAAGATATTAATTCAGCTTGAATATATATGTTTGGTCCTTGATCTAGACTTTTAAGCATAGTTTGTTTTATAACTTGGACACATGCTGTTCTACCTGCAATGACTGTCCACTTCCTCCACATTGTAAATAATTTTGTAAACCTCTTTCATATGCCCAAGTCACTTCAGTCTTCTCATAAAACACATACTCAGTTTAGTTTTCCTTGTCAGTATATTTTTTCCAGATTGTTGATTGGTATTTTTGAAATGGGGCAACTGGGACTGCATACAATATTCCAAAAGTGGGTGCTTCACATATTCATAGATTTATATAAAACCATTATGAATATGATTGTGCCTGTTATATTTTCAGTATTGTAGCCCAGAGGTGCTGCCTTACTTGTGGGTAGCCCCAACAGCAGGGCAACCCACTTCTGACCTGAACCAGAGACCCACAAAGTCAGGCCAAAGAGGACACTCTTGACCTGAGTCACAGGTTGCACAAGGTAGCCCTTGAATCAATTTCCAGTCTCCCCCTTGCACCCAGCAAAGGTATGCATATTAAACAATTGCAAGTTCCATCAGATAAAGTATCTGCATTTCCATAGCTATTCAGTAGCCACCTGGTGAATAGCTCCTCTGTCTCCAAACCTTCACGTAGCTCCTTTTGTGTGACACCTATGCCTATGTGGAAATCTTTTGTCTCAACATCTGTCCTCCCTGCTCCCTCCATCAGGATACTGAGTTAAACTAATCAAACCTTAATTTCATCAACAATTGTCTCTGATGGAGGCAGGATTTCGGCGCAATGAGAATAGTTGCACAGGGAAGCTCTCCCGAGTGTTGACTGGATTGCTGGCTTCCCTAGAGAGGTTTGGGGGCTCCCGAACTCCAATGAGTTCCCTGTAGAGGAGCTCATTGCAAGGGGCTTGATTTGGACCCCCCAGCAAGTGGCAGCAAGCGGGTGGAGATCTGCATGTGCCCCGACACAGGAGCTGTCTGAGAGTGCCCATGCTAGACATGGCAGCGTGCAGTTGTGACTGCCTTGATGGAGAAGGGAGAAGCTGGGATCTCATCCATAACACTGATGAAGCATAACACCATGAGTACATCTTAAAGCATCAATATCAGAAAATCTACTATCCATCATTAAGCCCCTTTAAAGTTTAAAAAGACAATGGAATGAAAGGGTGATGAATTCATTTTCTGCCCCCCTCATTTCTTTTTGGTGACTATGAAGAGACTTTAAAGCAACTTCTCAAATAGCCTTTTGGGCAAAGAAAATATAGAGGAAGATCTTCTCTAAGTCTGTATTTTGTGGAATATAAAATATAAAATTGGAGAAAAACTAGTTGAATTTGACTCTGAATCTTGGTGAACAGAAACGGAGTCTTCCCCTTCCCTTCCCCCTTGTCTGGAAAGAAGCCAGTGTTGAATCAGGCCAATGGACTAGATGGGCCATTGGCCTGATTCAACATTGGCTTCTCTTATGTTCTTATGTTCTTATGAAATAAAAAGAAAGCAGCTGGAACATCATGAAGACACTGAAAGAAGGACTAAAGTTGTTTATATTTTAAATAAATGGAATATGAAGATGCAATCTTTCAAGGGGAAAAAGAAAATTGGACCTTACCCTGATTTTTTCATTTATTATATCCCCATAACAATTTTATGTTTTCCTTTGCTGAAACTACGGATCTCCATTTTGTTCTGATCTCATTGTCTTGAAATGTAAATAATAGATAACATTCCCAACTTATGGTATGACTATATCAGTTGTTGATATATGCTTACTATTGTTGAATATATGCCTATTAGATGTAGTGCCACTATAAAACTTGGTTGGAAAATAATTCTAGAGATTTTTTGATTTTAACACGTAGTTGAAATAATGGATGCCACAGATAGACTTCAAATGGTGCCAGAGGCTCTATTTTTAGATACAATTGAACTTATAAGCATTGAATTATTACAGGTCTCCTTAAAGGATCTGCATATTTTAATTCAAAATATAGCTATGGTAGTTATAAAGAGGGCAGTTAAAGACATTTTTTATCCTATACAAGAGTAAACAGAAATGCTGTTGCAACAAACTAAGAAGGAAATAGTTCAGATAGCTTGGAAAGAGGAGGAAAAAAGACATGGCTGTGTAAAGGATATTGAGGAAACCTACAATCAAGATGACATCATTCACAGAATGGAGTTTGCTCCTATAAAGTGAAACAAAACTTCCACAAATGTGTACCAGAGACTTTATAAAAGAACCATCAGTGATGAAATTGCCAAAATAAGGAGTCACATGTCACCTCAGAGAGACAAAATCACACAGGAGGATTTGTCCCATGAAACGGATGGGTTGAGGGCGCATCAAATGGGCACGATCATATGGCAACATCTGGGAAGCGTAGCGCACCCATCATCAACCCGTACCGTCAGCCCGAAGAAGCTGATTTTAAAAGGACCAGTAAAAGGGTAGTAGCAACTGGAAAACATGGGTCACAGGCAAGCATTGGATTGTGGAAGTGGAGTTAATCCGACGCATCTGGCACGTGCATGCGTCCTGTCGAAGCGGATGTGTTTTTTTCAAGCCTCCACAGTATGTGAAGAAACGCAACAGTGCACATGCGCAAGACCCTTTGATGTGCTTCAACACCACCGTGGGATCACCAGCTATCGGCATCTGCATGGCATCTCAGGGACCCATCTGATCGCACTACCACGCATCTTTTTGCTCCAGCTCTAATTTGCCTCCTTTCAGCGGCGTAGTATCCTGCTCATGTGACTGGGACCAAAAGAAATCAACACTTGGATCCACAAACTAATCTAAAGATTGAGTACAGATATTTATACTCAGAAGATTTCTACACTTATAAGGAAAAAAGACACAAAATTAAGACTTTAAAACTTAAGAGAAGAAATCAGAAAATCAAGAAGAAGAGGAAAGCTACAAAACGGATGGGAAATTTCTGAGGGAATTTCTGAGATTACTAATGGTGTAAGACCATTACATTAATATCCAGAAGAAAATAAAAAATTATGCCTTTTTATATATCCAAAGAAAGAATTCAACAATATATTTAGACAAAACCTGTAATAGAAGAATATTTGCAAACATTATATAATAACAGTAGGTGGAAAAATGATATAGAATTAGTTAATGTATGAGGTAGTTTAATAGAGGGGGGGAAAGACTGAAATGCTGTACCCCAATTTTATGTTTGTTTGTTATGAAAATAAAAAATTGTTATAAAAAACAAAGCAATTCTCTCTGATGCCAATCAGAGACCAATTTCCCCCTCTTTTGTCTAAGCCTGGTTGGGCCATCAGCGGTCATCAAACCCATTCAGCTAGCTCTGGTAGGACCATCAACAGGCATTAATCCCATCAAGTTCTGACCCCAGAGACTGCCCCCAGAATTCCTATAGAGAGCAAGTGCCGCCTTGGTGTGCACTCTGAGGGTGCCTGTTTTGAGTATACCCCCAAAGTCTCTTCTTTGGGCCTCCTTCTCCATAGCGTGGAATGCTGGTCATTTGTGCTATCCTCTTCATGGACGTCTGCACATCTGGACAGGTAATATAACCCCCATAATTGTTCCTAAACACCTGTTTATTTCCTAGTTCTTGACTGTGCGCTTACTTTATTTTTGATTATCTTAGTGTGCTTGTAATCAGGGAAATTCTTTAATAAAGCTATTTAATTACTCTTTAAATATGGAGTCCTCCTACTGAACTACTATACCACATATAGGTGTGCAGTCCCTTGTACCCTTCTGGCCTTAGCTGTCTCATAGCTAATTTCCCCAACAACAAGACAGGCCACTTGTGGTAACTGTATGCTTCCTAATAATCCCTCACAGTGAGCTTGCCTTTTTCACTACTGCACTTTTTGATAGACCATAATGATTGAAAGAAAGTAAGTTTTAAGAAAATTGTGGTATGAAAGTCAGAGCTTCATTGACAGTACCCCTTGATAAAACATTTGGGAATCACCACCACCAGTCCCCCTTCAATGAAGTCAGAGCTTCATTGACAGTCCCCCTTGACAAAACATTTGGGAATCACCACCCTACAATAATTTTATGAAACAAAGGAGGATATGGTAAAATCAGTACATTGTTAAACTTTGGGTAACAAAGGTTCATTCCAAGAGTCAAGAAAAATGCACTTTTTGGCCACTTAAGAGTGGTTCATGCATTAAAAGTGTGCTCAGTGCATTTTTTTTAGAATCCTGGATTTCAGGATTCTAGCCTAAAGGCAAGAAAAAAGACAAGAAAGACACTGTTGAAGAAGCAGACAAGCTTGCCACCATCTGAAAAAGCTGCAGGCAGCTGAAACACTAGATAAAAGACTTTTACATCAAACGGTGACCCACCCTCCTTGCTTTTATTTTACCATAAGCCTCCAAAGCTGGTTTCATTGGAAAAATATGACATTTTTATCCTGGATAACCAAGAAACTGCAGTATTCTCCCTAAAACTATTGAATCAAGATGTGCCCCCCCCCCACCTGTTCAGTTTAAATTCACCAAAGAAAATACTTCCTTGGAGATGCCCATGAATAGCTTCAGACATCAATCAGGAAGGGGATAATGAAATGCATATATATATACTTAGTGCTGAAGAGATACTGTACACCTCTCTCTGAGTACCATGATATTTTTAGCAGTTAAATATGAATGCATAAAGATGTGATTTGGGATGAATTTTGGTTACTGACATAGTAAGAATGTTTATTTATAGCTGGTTTGAAAAGAACAACATGGAAAATAACTTGTAGAATAATTTTTATATAAAAAATTAAAATATTAGAAGAAACATACCCATTGGTGTTCAGATCAATGGGGAAAACCATGGGAAGTAGTAATTCTGTGCTTCATTTGGATGGTATCATGGAGCAGCTTGATCCTAATTAGAGGAAAGGGCAAACATTGCTAGGAGATGCAAGAGAAATCACAATTGATGAAGAATCAGATCATCTCTGTATGCAAGAAAGAACTGCTGATTTAGGATATGAATCTCTCAGACATATAGCTCAGTCTGGGTGGAGTAAAATTCTATTGAAGCTATGCATTATAAATATTTTTTCTGATGTCAGATTAGAAGATTGTGTCTGCATAAAGTGCCATCAAGTTGCAGCTGCCTGATGGTGACCTCAAAGGGTTTTCAAGTCAAGAGACTAACAGAGGTGGTTTACCATTGCCTTCCTCCACTTAGTGACCCTGGAATTCCTTGGTGGTCTCCCATCCAAACACTAACCAGGACTCATCCTGCTTCGCTTCTTAGATCTGACAAGACCAGGCTAGCCTGGGCCATCCAGGTCAGGGCCATATTAGAGGATACATTTTACTAAATCAGTTTCCACTCTCCAAAAGTCTTGCTATATCCCATGCCTTTTAAAAAAGAAAGTGATATGGACTTTAGATTTAAAAACAAATAATCCATCCATATATCAAAACTTAATTGTGTTTAAGTTCAAAATCCCATTTTTGTATTAAAAGATTTCTCTATGTGGAATTAAAAGGCCCTAGAATTAAGAATATTAATGCTAACATTTCATCATCTATTGAAAATGTTAAATTGTTTAGGAAACTTAAGACCCCCTTCCTCTTACTATGAATATTGCCAGAATGCTCTAGATCAGACAGCCAGACACCAGAATGCTAAATATTAATAAATATTAACAAATATTTTGGTCATGATATTAATGAATTGAGGCTTGCAATGGCATTATTTGCATCCCCCAACAAATTAATGCACTCCTTTAATTAAGAATACTACATCCCAAACCAATATATTTTGATTTTTATAGTGTTTTCCCTATATTCCTTGCTAATCTTTTATATATATATAAGCCCTAACATGTTGGCACTTTCCAGTTCTCCCATTGGCTGTGTTGTGTGTTCCATCAGCCATTGGCCCATCAACCATCACTCCAGAGTACTCACATGCCATTGGCTGGGTGCTGGGTCCACTCCTCTCTCCCGCCCACTGTCAGCCTGGCCACTGTTCCCTGACAGAATAAACTGCCAAAACAGCTGTCTCTCCTGATGAAAACACTTCTCCTGCTTGGTTCAGGTGGGGCTAACTTTTCCCTCAGTGTTGTTAGGCAACCAAGCTTGGTTCTGTTAGTAAAAAGGCCTTTCCAGGCCTACCAGCTCCAGGTTGGGAAATTCCTGGAGATTTTGTGGTGGAGTGTATGGAAGCCAGAGTTTGGGGAGGGGAGAGGCCTCAGCTGAATAGAATGCCCTAGACTGCACCCTCCAAACCAGCCATTTCCTCCTGGGGAACTATTGCTGGCAATCTCCAAGTGAAGGCTGGAGATGACTCAGAATTACAATTGCTCTTCACATAGCAGAGATCAGATTCCCTGGAGAAAATAGTGGACTCATTATACCCTGCTGAGATTGTCACAGCAAATTGATGCTGAAGGCCCAAGGCTGGGGCACCTGCCCAGAGCCCCTTTCTAGAGTTCATTGTATTTATTTCCACAACAGGCCTTATTTCTAGTATTCTATAAAATCATTTGAGATCTGGGAACCACCTGAAAAATGTCCCCAGTATTAGACATACTTATAATAACTGTGGCCCTAATAAATATTTCAGTTTTTTAATCTCCTTAATAAGAGCCAACACAATGCCCCTTAACAGCTCCCTTAGCCTCACTAAATTTATTCTTCTACCTTCATCTGCCATATTCAACAAATCTGTTTCCCCAAACATAATAAACTCTGAGTATACATGATATTTTAAACTAGTAGTTCATATCATAAACAAAGTTACACCCTTTTAAACTGAAAGTCAGTGGTTTTAGAAGGGGGTAGTTCTGTTTAGAACTCCACTTTAAATTCTTCAGTACCATTTCTAATAAACTCTTTCATACTTACATTCCTAGAAAGTCCAATAATTTCACCAGCAAATATATGTTGGAAACTTAACTGGGGGATCTTCAAAGTCCCCAAAGAGAAGAACATTTGTAGTTTTTATGAGCCATCCCATTGGCTTTTGGAATGAAGTAAACCAACAGAACTTATAATGCCACGGGGAGTGGGGAGGGGCTGATAAAGCGCATACTTAATGCCCTTGCTAAGCATAAAATGTCATCAGTCATAGAATTCTGGGCGAGCCCATCTGATGAAATTATGATTACCTTGGCTCCCTTTCAACCTTTTACTTGTGGTAGATGAGTAGCAGACAATAAAATATTTAGAAAATTATCATAACATTATTATTTATTAATTCAGAAAATTAATATAACATTACCGTTGATTAAATTACTATTGATTAACATAACATTACTATTAACTAAACACAGACTGCAGCAGGCTCCAGAACACTTTAGGGTTTTCACAAGTTTGGATTAAGATGGATTGATAGTGGAGGCTTCATAAATCTGTGGGGCCCTGCTTTCCTCCTGAGTTAGAATTCTACCTACCCATGGATGACATGGTAGAAATGGGATAAACCATGATAGCAAAAAGTTATGTGAGCTATGCCATACATTAGTACCAATGGGATAAAACACTGCTGCCATGACTGGGCAGGACTGGACTGCCTGACTGGCATACTTAGTGGGTCCCTATCAACTTCAATCTAAGTGGCTTGACATGAGGGGATTGTGGACCAGGCTCGTTGTGATGAAGTGATTACATGCCAGCACTGCAGGCAAAATGAAAAGAGCAAGAAGCGAAGGTGACTTTCTCCTTAACTGGTCATTTCTGTGCTTTGAAGTGTTTTTTGAATTGTTCAGCAGTGTGTGACCTGCTACAACCTTAACTTCACCAAACACATTATAAGAGAAAGTCAGGTTGATGGGAAATGGGGTGTTCATTATTTTTTATGCTGTAAAACTGGCATCCCACTTAGATAAATCAAGGTTTTGAAACATGCAGTTCATAATGATATACTGATATGTATATGTGTTGTATCTTCTAAATGAACTTGACCCCCAAATTCTTGTTTCATTCTAAAATCTTTAGGGACTGACACATACATTAGAACTTACATTTGGAGGTAGCTGTATTCAGGCTTAATTTGTATTAAAAAAAAGTTTGCCATGTAACAAATTATTTTTATTTTAGTCCTACACTGTTATTGCTAATAAAACCCACAACACTTTCCCCTTTTATAATGTATAAATTAGATAAATTGTTAATACTTATCAACTCCCTAGGGAGTAATGAATGACACAGTTTTCTGTGTTATCCCTGATAACGTTTAGGATATGGAAAGCAGTTTAATCCTCTTTCCTCACACTCCCATCTGTGCTTTAGGACCAACAGAGTGAATTACTGTGTTACAGAGGCTGTTGTAGGCGTAATTCTATTTTAGAAAGCTTAGATAATTTAACTCCTCAGTATATTTTAATATACTGGAAAAAGGTAAAATATCCAAGGAAGCTCTGAAAATAAAACTGTTATATTTAAGAGTGAGATGTAAGCTTTTGAGAAAATGGAGCAACATAAACATTGATTGGAATATAGGGCTAAGCCAAACTAATCACTTCAGTTTCAGAGCAGCAACATAGCAAACTCATTCATTATTTGTCAGCTATGTCAGTGATACAACTGATGTTCACAAATATGGCTGAAAACACTCTTTTAATTGTACTGTATACCTTTACTTTGGGAAGCTCATGCAGTTGATCCTCTTGTTATTGTTTTTTGTGGTGGAATATTTTTACTGCTATGTGTTCTGAGGAATATATTTCTTCTTTATCTTATTTTCAGTGTGAATGCAGAGTATTTGCAGAGTATTTCATCTGTTGCTGTGTTATTGTTTTCTTTCTGCTCTGCTCTTTTATATATTTAATTATTTTTATTGTATACTGCCTTGGATACATATGTATAAATGTAGTATTTATTTATTTAGACAATTTCTGTGTTGCATCTGCAGGGAACCTTCCTGGAGCTAGGTTCAAAATACAACAAAAACAAAACACAAAAACATAAAACCCAGAAATTGTTAATTAAAACCCAGCATTAAAACTTAGCTAGAACATAAAAACATAAAACATCAAGCAGCTTAAAATGAGATTCACACAGTTCTTGAGCTAGAAACAGACTACAAAAATGATGTTAAAGGTCAATTAACCATCTGGGTGAAAAGAATGTTTTGGCCTGGTGCCTAAAAGACAGCAGCATCTTTGCCGATCCTTTTATACTGAAGCCCTGTCTCTGGTCACCCCCTGCCTCAAGCAGAGGCACAGAGGGCAGGGCCATAACATAGTTTACAGTTCTGACTAACTCTGTAACCAGTCTTGTTATACCAACACCAATCTTTAAACTCCAATCATGAAATACATATCATGTAACAAAGATCAGATCAAATTAAGCAAACTTAGAGCACAAAAGTATAATGCTATAGTTTTGTGCTTGTTGCTCTTCCCTGCTATAGCTGTAACACATTTTGCCATAGGTCTTTTTAGGGTACATGAAACACCATGTGCACCTTGTTTATTCTGTAAATGGAGGTTACTGGGCCCATTTTAGTCAATAAATATATTCCCAAACCCTTCAGCCCCCTTTCTCCTGTTCTTTGTTGCTGCTGACCCTTTTATAGTGAACATCATTCTTCAAACACTGAGTAATATAGCAGAATAGTTCATGAAGCTGGAGACAATTATTGCAATAGAGAAAATGGGTATTGTTGCACATGTAAAATGGAGAGCTAAGTATTCATTTCTGTGTTCATTTCTTAAAACAATGACAGCTACAGAATTACATACAATATTATGTTGATGGCTTATTTAATTTTTGCCATAAAGGCTGTGTGTGTGTGTGTGTGTGTAGAGAGAGAGAGAGAGAGAGAGAGAGAGAGAGAGAGGGAGGGAGGGAGGGAGGGAGGGGGAGAGAGGAGTATAGATTTTGGCTTCCCCATAAGAACTGAAAATGATCTAGAATTCAAAAGCTTTGGAACCAAATCATTCATTAGTTCCCCTCCCCTTGTAGATCTGACAAATGCCATGCCCTCACAGTGGTACACTTTTTGAACCCTTTCCAGTTTCACATATTTCCCATCTCTTTTAATACCTCATTGCTTTTGCATCAATTACTGCCTGACCTAAAGCCACACTGGAAGCAGATATGATATATAGTTGAATCTATTTAAATGAATTTCTGATGAAAGAATAAAACTGTTAAAAGAATAAATTTACTGCACAGAGATTTATACAAATCCAGTATATGCAGTGAAATCCTCTTAAATGAAAAACTGATGAAAGATTAAAATGTTAAATGAATTAAAACTCAGCATCCTGATGATATATAATGATGATTTGACCTATTAAAGGAAGGAACTACTGTACTGTGAAATGCTCCAGTATGTCAGTTTTAAATACGCAGTGAAACTCTGTAAAGAAAATACTTGATCAATAGATATATCTATTAAAAACCAAATTTATTATAGACTAAATAAATAGGAAACATTTATTGCTCTTGGATAAAGACTGTATGTCCCCTCTTAATGGAAGCAAGAAGCCTGTGGTGGAGACTCCTACCAATTTAATTCAGAAGTGTGAACTGGAGGGTTATAGGATTCCAAAAGTTCCCAGACCATTTTCCTAGCTGTACTGAAGGGGAGTTTTTTTTTTTTAAAAAATATTTCCTAGTGAACTATGTATATCCATAATGCTTCACATAAAATAACTATATGGGGCTATTTATCCTTTCACTTGGCTGAGCAAATCTGTGCTTTGAAGTGCAAAAATGGATGCATGTGAACACATTGCTGTCACGTTGGCAAGAAATTGTCAGTAAAAACTATTGTAAAGTGCCTTGATACCTTCTCTGTTTTAACAATAAAGTTCACATATCTTCATAGAAATCTGAGGGAACAGGGAAAAAAGAGTAAGAGTTCAGTAGCAACTTAAACACTAACAAAATATGTGGCAGGGTATGAGCTTACGTGAGTCACTGCTCACTTCTTCAGATACACAGCTACCCACCTTGATCTATCTCCAAGGGAGCAGAAAGTAAAGGTAGAACCAAATCACACTTTGATCCTTTTAATTATATCTGCATGGAAAAGCATGGAATAGAAACATTTTTGGTGTAACTTTAAGCCTTAGTAGTCCTTGTCTATTAACTATAATTCCAATTGGTGGCAACCAGTGGGAGGATGGGGGCACTGGAGCAGGTGAAATGGTGCGGCACTGCTGGTGCAATGTCACTTTTAGGAACACTGGAAGTGAAGTCATGTTGTGAGCGTGACATTAAGGCAACAAACTCTATTGAGGCAAAACCATGACATCACTTCCAGGTATTTGCTGGTAGTGATGCCATGCTGCCAGCACATCACCATTTAAAAATATTACTCCTGCTGGCCCTCACTAGGTTCTCAGGCAACATTGAGTGGGGGTGAAAGGTCTCCAACTGAAGTGAAAGACCTGGTTTCCTTATATTCCATTGCTCTGCATGAACATTGTTGTGTTGTAAAAATATTAGAATCATAGAAGTAGAGTTGGAAGAGGTCTCCAGGGTCACCTAGTCCAACTCCCTGCACAATGCAGGAAATTTACAAATACCTCCCCCTCCTCACCCGCAGTGACCACTGTTCCAAGCCCAGAAGATGACAAAAAGCCTCCAGGATCCCTGGCCAACTGGCCTGGAGAAAATTGCTTCCTGACCCCAAAGTGGCAATCAGTATTTCCACAAGAACTAAACACTGAGGCAACCCTTCCTGCCCTCCCTGTCATGATCTGCCTAAATTCACAGAATTTGCATTGCTGTCAGATGGCCATCTAGCCTCTGTTTGAAAACCTCCAAAGACGGAGAGCCCATCACCTCCCAAGGAAACCTGTTCTACTGAAGAACCACTTGAACTCTCAGGAAGTTCTTCCTAATATTTAGCTGAAAACGCTTCTGATTTAATTTCAATCTGTTGGTTCTGGTCTGACCTTCTGGGGCAACAGAAAACAACTCTGTACCATCTTCCATATGACAGCCCTTCAAGTACTTGAAGATGGTTATCATATCACCTCTCAGTCGTCTCCTCTCCGGGCTAAACATACCCAAGCTCCTTCAACCTTTCCTCATAGGACTTGGTCTCCAGACCCCTCACCATCTTCGTTGCTCGCCTGTGGACAAGTTCCAGCTTGTCTATATCCTTCTTAAATTGTGGTGCCCAAAACTGAACACAATACTCTAGGTGAGGTCTAACCAGAGCAGAGTAAAGTGGTACCATCACTTTGCGTGATCTAGACACTATACTTCTGTTGATACAGCCCAAAATCACATTTGGCTTTTTAGCAACCACATCACACTGCTGACTCATATTCAGTGTATGGTTTACTAAGATGCCTAGATCCTTTTTGCACATACTACTGCCAAGACAAGTCTCCTCCGACCTATAATTATGTATTTGATTTTTCCTATACAAACGCAGAACTTTACATTTATCCCCACTGAAATTCATTTTATTTATTTTAGGCCAGTTTTCTAGCCTGTCAAGATCATCCTGTATCCTGACTTTGTCATCTACCATATTTGCCACCCCTCCCAATTCAGTATCATCTGCAAATTTAATAAGCATTCCTCCTATCCCTTCATCCAAATAATTTATAAATATGTTGAACAAAACAGGTCCCAGGACAGATCCTTGAGACACTCCACTTGTCACTGCTCTTCAAGAAGATGAGGAACCATTCACAAACACTCTTTGGGTGTGATCTGTCAACAAGTTACAGATCCACCTAACAGTCATAGGATCCAAACCACATTTTTTTCAATTTGTCATTATTGGATCAGAATATTATGTGGAACCTTATAAAAGCCTTACTGAAATCAAGATAAACTATGTCTACAACATTCCCCTGATCTAGCAAGGTAGTAACTTTCTCAAAAAAAGAAATAGGGGCCCCGGTCATACGGGCCAGAAAACGTGGGGGAGAGGCGTGGCAGTTCACCCCGGAGCTAAATAAGGCATGGTAGCCCGATCACATGGGCCACCGGGTTGCCACACTCCAGCTCTGTGCCCCAATCACACTGCGCTGCTGCAGCGTGGCAAAAAAACAGCAAAGTGCACATGCACCATTGGGGGGCGGGCCGCTGTCGGTGTCTTGTGTGTGCGCATGCGCTGTTCAGCATTGGTTCACATCCCATGGACACTTACAACATCCAGAAACCCCAGAGACATGGGCAGGCATCAGAAGCCGCAGGATACTGGCGCTCCCGCGATCAGACGCCAGCCTTTGCCCCAGGGTTTCCAGAAACTAGTACCTCGGACCTACTAGTTTTTTACTCCGCGTTTTCCACGAGAAGCCGCGGGAGCACTATGCTTCCCAGATGTCCTCGTATAATCGTGCACGGAAAGTCCACAGGGCTCCCGTGCCTTCAGCGGGGCAAATGCTCAGTGTGAACGGGGCCAAAGTTAGTCTGACATGACTTGTTCTTGAAAAACTCATGCTGGCTCTTAGTAATTACAGCCATCCTTTCTAAATGCTCAAGGACTGTCTGTTTGATGATTTGTTCTAAAACTTTCCAAAGCATAGACGTCAAGTTGGTGGGTTGGTAGTTACCTGGATTTTCCTTTTTCTCCTTCTTGAAGATGGGGACAATATTTGCCCACCTACAATCTTCTGGCACCTCACCTGTTCTCCAAGAATTCTCAAAAATAAGGGACAGAGGCTCCGAAATTACATCTACAAGTTCTTTTAGTACCCTTGGATGCAGTTCATCTGGTCCTGAGGACTTAGTTTCATTTAAGGAAACTAGTTGTTTATGCCAATCCTAGGCCAATCCTAGGCTGCAGCTCCCTTCCCTCATCATGTGTTCTGTTTTTGCCATTGAACACCATTTCCTTTGCAAGAGAAGACTGAGGAAAAGTAGGAATTGAGCAGTTCTGCCCTCTCTTCATCACCTGTTACAATTTCACTTTCCTGCCCCCACAATGGGCCTACCATGTCCTTGCTCTTTTTCTTACTTTGAACATAAGAAAAGAACCCTTTTTGTTGTTTTTAGTGTCCCCAGCTAGTCATACTGAGCTTTAGCTTTCCTAACTCTCTCTCTACAAGCACTGGTTATTTGTTTATATTCATCCTTGGTTATAAGGCCCTCCTTCCACTTTCTGAATGAGTCTTCTATTTCTTAAGTCTTTATAAAGCTGTTTATGGAGCCACCTTGGCTTCTCTAGGCTCCTCCCATTTTTCCTTCTCATAGGAATAATTTGTGATTATGCCTTCAGTATTTCACTTTTAAGAAACTCCCATTCTTCTTGTCCTTAAGTATTTCTGATCATGGGATTCTAGCCAGCATAACTTTAAGTTTGTCAAAATTTGCTTTCCTGAAGTCCAACCTATATGTCTGACTACATGCAGCTTTTACCTTCCCCAAGACTGTAAATTCCAAAATTACATGGTCACTGTTACCCAGGGTGCTCACTACTTTCACCTTGTCAACCAGTTCTTCCCTGTTGGTAAGAATAAAGTCCAAGATAGCAGATCCCCTTGTTTCCCACTCCACTTTCTGGAAAATGAAGTTGTCAGCAAGACAAGTCAGGAATTTATTGGACCTTTCAATTTTAGCAGAGTTGAACTTCTAACAGATATCTGGGTAACTGAAATCTCCCATGACCACCATGTCCCGTCTCTTTGAGAACTTTGTAATCTGTTTTAGGAGTGTCTCATCCAAAGCCTCTGCCTGGCTTGGTGGTCTGTAGCAGACCCCATCATAATATCACTATTATTTCTTACTCCCTTTGTTTTTCCCCAGAGACTCTCAACTGGACTTTCATGCTCAGATTCACATATTTCCTTGCAAGTATATAACACCTTTATATATAATACAACTTCTCCGCCCTTCCTTATATTTATGTCCCTTTTAAATAAGTTATACCCCTCAGTCCTAATATTCCAGTTGTGAATGTCATCACACCAGGTTTCAGTAATGCCTATTATGCCTTCCTGTATTAGGACTTCAAGTTCCTCCTGCCTGTCTCCCATACTCTGCGCATTAGTGTAGAGAAATCGGAATCCATATTTCATGCACTCTGAGGTTTTTGTTTCTGTACTTACAGGTGAGTTAATGTTATCTAGCTTACGTACAACTCCCTGCAAAACTTTAGAATTCTTATCTCCAGTTATTGGCATCATACTGGGCTTTGCATTTTTGTTTCGCTCCCCCACAGGATTTAGTTTAAAGCTCTCCTTATTAGGTTTGCAAGGCTGTTTCCAAACTCATTTTTTCCTATCTTCACAAGGTGCAAATCATCTCCTGATAGAAGAGCTTCATCTCGAAAGCATAAGTCCAAAAATCCAAACCTTTCCTGATGCACCATCCTACGTAGCCAGCTGCAGTATTCTTCTTTCCCTTCCTAAGCCATGGCCTTCAACAGGAAGAACTGATGAGAATACAACCTGCACTCCCAGTTTCTTCACCTTTTTACCCAGAGCCACATGGTCTCTTTTAATACATTCTGGGCTGTGCTGGGCTGTATCAATTGTTCCCACGTGGATGAGCAAGAAGGGATGCATTCTGTGTTGCTGCAGCAATTGCACTATTGTTCACAGAAGTGGAACTGAGCTAAGTACAGTTTCCTTTCCAGTCATGCATTGCCGGATCCAACCCACTCTTTCCCCAATTGAAACTGGCCCTGATGGACTGTTTTTAGCCCTTTCTCCCGTCAAGGGAAAGGCTACTTTTTATTGGAAATGATTTTGAGGGAACAATTAAATCTCCCATTCCCCAGTGCTGTGATCCTGAACCATATCAGACCCTCACATGGCTAATTTCTTTTTTTTTTTTTTTTTGAAACAAAATTTTTTATTGGGATACATTCAACATTTCCAATCACGTTACCAATACAATTTCAAAAAAGGAAGATCCCCGTCCCAATCCCCCCCACCCCCCCTAATAGGCTTCCAACACTGCTAATAACAAACAGAAAAATTATACAGTAATCAAGCTTAGACTTAAGTACATCGACAAACCAGGTAACACATTTCAATTATATATAACCTCTACAATTTCAGCATATTATATATAACAGTACATACAGTTCAAAATTCATTTCACTTCTCGTTCAATATCCATACGTATCTAAGTTATATATTTTCCCCTTCATTCTATATTCAGTTTCTAGATACAATTTCAATCCTTCCCAGTCTTTTAAGTACTGTTCTGCCATTTGTCCATTTAATTTCTTTGTCATTTTGTCCATTTCCGCTAAAAATAACAATTTTCTCAACCAGTCATGTATATCTGGCACCTTCTCCATTTTCCAATGCTGAGCAAAGGCCATTCTCGCCGACGTAATCATGTACCATAACAGTGTCCTTTTTTCTTGTGGAATTTTTTCCATTGTCAAACCGAGGAGAAGAAGTTCTGGCTTTCTCTCAATTGGGATTTTCAATATTTTCTGCATTACACAATGTATATTAGACCAGTATGCTTTCACTTTATCACATGACCACCACATATGGTAAAAAGAACCTTCTACTTTTTTACATTTCCAACATTTATTACTCAAGTTCTTATCCATACTAATATTGGCAATCTTTTTTGGTGTCATGTACCATCTATACATCATCTTATAACAGTTTTCTTTTACATTGATACAGGTAGACATTTTAAAAGATCTTTTCCACAAAAATTCCCATGATTCCATAGAAATTTCTTTGTTCATATTTATGGCCCACTTTATCATTTGTTCTTTAACAGTTTCATCCAAAGTATATACAGTCAACAAAGTTTTATACATCTTTGATATCATTTTCCGCTCTTTTTTCAACCATATATTCTCAAAATCATCATTCATAGCTCTAAAACCAAACTCTTTACAATCTTTTTTATAGATGTCCCTTATTTGACAATATTGTAGCCAACCATACTCAAATTCTAATTCATTATTTGGTTTTAAAACATATTTTGTCCCTTCTTTTTGCAACAATTCCTGATATTTCAACCAGTCATTACCTTTATGCTCTGAAAACAGATGTATAACTGCAGCTGGAACAATCCACAGAGGCCTCTCATCCGAAATTGTATCCTTATACCTGGTCCATGCATCAAACAATGTCCTCCTTACATAATGATGCTTAAACATAGAGTCGACTTTATTTTTCCCATACCAAAGATAGGCATGCCAGCCAAATCTGCAATCGTGCCCCTCAAGAGCTAAAAGTTTTCTATTTTCCAAATTTACCCATTCAGATAACCAAGACATACATACTGCTTCATGATACAAACGCAAATTCGGGACTTGGAAGCCATCTCTGTCTTTAATATCATACATTATCTTCATTTTAATTCTTGGCTTCTTTCCTGCCCAGATAAACTTAAAGATTTCTCTTTGCCATTTTACCAACACTTTCCCATCTTTCACAATTGGTGTTGTCTGAAACAAAAACATTAACCTGGGCAGTACATTCATTTTAATAACGGCAATTTTTCCAAGAAGAGATAATCTTAGTTTTTCCCATTTTTCTAAATCACTCTTTATCGAACCCCACAGTTTTTCATAATTATTCTTAAACAAATCTATGTTTTTCATTGTAATTTCAACTCCCAAATACTTAACCCTTTTAACCACTTCACATTCTGTCACATTTTGTAACGTTTGTTGCTTTGTACCAGTCATATTTTTACACAATATCTTAGATTTATTTTTGTTGACATAAAACCCTGCAAGATCACCAAACTCTCTTACTTTTTCAAATGCCTTAGGCATATTATTAACAGGATCTTCAACAATAAACATGATATCATCCGCAAATGCTCTTAATTTAAATGAAAAACCTCCAATATTCAAACCTTTTATGTTTTCATCATCTCTAACCGCTTGTAGCAAAATCTCCAAAATCCAGATAAATAACAATGGTGACAGGGGACAACCTTGTCTACCTCACATGGCTAATTTCTGAGGTGAAATGATACATTAGGGATCTAATCATAGATCCCTCAACCTTGTGAGCAATTTGGCATTTAATTATCATAGTTTGTTTCCTTCAACATTAGTTAACCATATGCTAACATGAGCCCAAACATAATCTATATTTAGGTATAGGTTATGTGGTCATTTTTCTTAAATCATTCTTCTTATTTTGTTCAAGGAATAAAATCATTCTTTTTAAAGAGACAAAGGGTTTAAAGAGTTAAACTAATTTATAGAACCAGGAATTTACTGAAGTACTTCAAAAAAAGCAACCAATCATTGTTGTCCACAACATACAACCAAGGAGGTCTAGGAGATTAGATGAATCTAATAAAGGGCAACCAAAATAATTCAGAGATTTGTGAACTAGAGTTTGACAGAAAGGTTAATCAGTCTTGCCCTTTATAGCTCATGTTAAGGAGACTAACAGGGTGATCTCCTTGAGAAATGCAAGTTACTTCAGAGATGGGAACAGATTGTTCCCACCAACAATCTGTTTAAGATAGCAACTAGCTAAAATGAATGAGAGATGGATGTATAAAGAGAAGGCCACCTAAAATCAATACCGATTTGATGGGGCTCACAGGAACAAAGTCATAAAATCCAATAAGGGCAATGGGATTGGTGAATGAGCCTGAACAGGAAAATGCTTCTGTTAGCTGATAGACTTCTTGAAATAGCCTATGAAAGTGAAAGGGTGCTTGGTAAAAGAAAAGTTTTAGAGAAGATAGTCAAAGTTTAAATTTAGAATACTGAGTGGAAAGAAATAGAATAAAATTGGTCTCACTTGTAAAAGGCCAAACAGAAGCAAAAAACTGTCTTGTATCCTAAGAAATTCGAATTATAATCTTAAACAGCATATTTTATGATCAAACAAATATAATTTGAGATTACAGATCTAGATCAATCTGTTAAAGGTAAATTGTGTGCATTCTGAGATGACATTCAGATCAGTGTCACATGGGAAGGAGATTTAACCCTTCAACTCCCAGCTGATATTACTGATAACCAGGCTTCCTCATGCTATTATTAGCAATTCAAAAGGAAAACAAGTCTTCTATTAAAGCCTTTCTCTTTTCTTTTACTTTGCAGTCATTCTATTAGCGACTGATCAGTTACTAGGTTCGGTTCACAATATTTACTATTCTAAAGTCCACATACCTGTAGGACTGTCTTTAGCTAGGCTAGCTATGCTCCATCATGACAACTTCATTCAAAGCCATCTGATGGTGCCACCTCACAAATGGATAAGATGAGCAACTTCCCATACCCACTGAAGTGGTTCCCACCTTGTGGAATAGCCTGCTTGAGGAGATCAGGATGTTGCTCATATTTCTATCATTCCACAGAATGGGCAAAACAGAAATGTTCAGGAGGGCATTTTTAGAAAGGGATCAGAATTGCAGTATAATGGGGGAGGGGGGAGAAGAAGAAGAAGAAGAGTTGGTTTTTATACCCAGCTTTTCACTACCCTAAGGAATCTCAATTGCCTTCCCATCCTCTCTTCACAATAGGCACCTTGTGAGGTAAGTGGGACTGAGAGAGTTCTGAGAGAACTGAGACTGGCCCAAGGCCACCCAGCAGGCTTCATGTGTAGAAGGAGTGGGAAATCAAACCAGGTTCTCCAGATTAGAGTCTGCCGCTCAACCACTATACAACACTGACTTTTATAAGGGAACAGGATTGCAGTCTATTGCAATGTCTACTGTATGTATAATTTTTCTTTTGTGTCACTGTCTTCTGCCTTTATCATCCACTTTTTACATTGTCATACTTTAGACAGTTTTCTATTTGCATTGTTTTCTAGTTCTGTAATCCTAGTCCTAAAAGGTAAAGGTAAAGGTTCCCTTGCTCGAAAGCCAGTCGAATCCGACTCTAGGGTTGCGGTGCTCATCTCCGTTTCAAAGCCAAAGAGCCAGCGCTGTCCAAAGACGTTTCCGTGGTCATGTGGCCGGCATGACTAAACACCAAGGCGCACGGAACGCTGTTACCTTCCCACCGAAGTGGTACCTATTTATCTACTTGCAATTTCTTGCTTTCGAACTGCTAGGTTGGCAGGAGCTGGAACTAGAGACAGGAGCTCACCCCATCATGCGGCACCCGGGTCTCGAACTGCTGAACTACTGACCTTCCACAGCCTGCAGTTCAGCGTCTTAACCACTTGAGCCACCGCAGCTCCTAGTCCTATTGCACAGTTTATCGGATGTCTTATGCTATCTGATTTAATGGTTCGTTATATTTTTTTAGTCCACCCTGAGTCTCAGTGGGAAAGACAGACGAATGAATGAATGAATGAATGAATGAATGAATGAATGAATGAATGAGTGATTTTTTCCCCAGGTGCAGGAAGCCTGGGCTTGATTAGTGAAACCAGGCAGGCATGAAGGCTTAACTACCCTCTTCCCTCCCTGCATAGCCTCAGTCTCAGTTGTGGCTGTACACATGCACACAATAGACAGAGAACTGTGATCTCCATCACACCTGTCTGATACTTCACAGCAGTCAGGCTCCAGAAAAGAACAAGATGTTAATGCGAGCCAGTGCAGTGTGGTAGTTAGTGTCAGACTAAGAGGTGGGAGACCCAGGTTTGAATCTCCACTCTGCCATGGAAGCCCGCTGGGTGACCTTAGGCTACTCACACACTCTCAGCCTAACCTATCCCACAGGGTTGTTGTAAGAATAACATGGAGGAGAGGAGAACAATGTAAGAACATAAAAACATAAGAGAAGCCAATGTTGAATCAGGCCAGTGGCCCATCTAGTCCAACACTCTGTCACACAGTGGCCAAAACTACCAAGTGCCATCAGAGGTCCAGAAGTGGGGCCAGGACACTAGAAGCCCTCCCACTGCTGCCCCCCCCAAGCACCAAGAATACAGTGCATCACCTGCCCCAGACTGAGAGTGCTTATCTATACTTTGTGGCTAATAGCCACTGATGGACTTCTGTTCTGTAAGCCTCTTTGAGTACTCTTTGAGAGAGTCAGCCTGGTGTAGTGGTTAATTGCGCAGACTCTAATCTGGGAGAACTGGGTTTGATTCCCCACTCCTCCACTTGCACCTGGCTGGATGTCCTTGGGCAAGCTGTAGTTCTGATAAGAGCTGTTCTTTGAAAAACAGCAGTTTCTGTCAGAGCTCTCTCAGCCCCACCTACCTCACAGGGTGTTTGTTGTGGGGAGGGAAAGAGAAAGGAGTTTGTAAGCCACTCTGAGACACCTTTGGGTAGTGAAGGGCGGGGTATAAATCCAATCTCCTCCTCCTCCTCCTCCTCCTCCTCCTCTTCTTCCTCTTCTCCTCCTCTTCTTCTTCTTCTTCTTCTTCTTCTTCTTCTTCTTCTTCTTCTTCTTCTTCTTCTTCTTCTTCTTCTTCTTCTTCTTCTTCTTCTTCTTCTTCCCATTGAAGTAAAAAGCATGGTATAAATTAAGTAAATAAGGATCAGGGCACCTATTCAGTAGGGGAACAGATTTAAATGAGGGAAAATGAGGCCCTTTGCAGTCTTGTTTATATTTGAAGTGGGGTTTGAAAACTATGAATGATGTTTGCCCTTTTCTAAAGCTCCATGTACGTGGCAATATACATTGGGCCTCAGGCCCGTAGCCAGGATTTTTTAAGTCAGGGAGCATTTAAATTTCTTAGGGGGCACTGGCTAATCAATTTAATCTGGGGAAGAAGGCCGTGACACCCTGGGCTAGATGGGAAGTCAGGGGGCCTAGCCAGCAAGTCGGTGGGCCTATCTGCAAGATGCCCCACTGTAGCTATGGGCCTGTTGGGCCTCCTGTATGGCCTTTGCCTCACACATAAGTATAGAGGTAAGTTCTGCACAAGGAAGAAGGTGCTTGCTATAGAAATGAATGGGGATGCCTTATTGCTCAGAGCTCTCTGTCCACAAAGGCTACCAGGATATTTTGTTCCAGAATCTCTACAAAAGTAAATTCTTTTCTACTGCTAAAATCTACTGCTGTTTTTCTGTATCCGTACCACATCCCTCCCCAAACAAACATCTGAGTATCCCTTCCTTATTCCTTTTATTACACCTCTGCTAGCTGCTTTACCTCAGCTCTTTTCTTCCTAGCTGTGCTCTCCATGATCTTTTTCTCAGCACTAGAGTAAACAAATCAAATCAATTTCATTTTATTCATTTTGTTTGTGTGTGGGGAAAATGGAGAGCTGGGATTTAAGGCTTCAGTAAAGTGGTGTGCAGTAGGCTAATCTATTCTATTACTAGACAATCAGACAAAGGCTGTACTGGTTCTGAGCTATTAGTTGTCATGGGATGGTAACAGTCACTGTGTATCAGTAATAGCCAGACATATTTCTGAAGGCTGATTCTTCCACAGTGTATACACTTATCCATTCTCCTGGACTAGCATTGATTTTCTAATGTAGTGATTTTCTGTGTAGTTCGACACAGGAGCATTGCCTTCCTAGCGTGGTTATCAGAATGAAAAAATGCAATGGAAAGGCCATTCCCACAGTGCAAAATAAACACATTCTCTGGGCTTGTATATAAAACAAACATACAAACATAGATACTACCTTGGAGAGACTATTGCCTGAAGTAGAATAAAGTTTGAGTCCAGTGGCACCTTTAAGACCAACAAAGTTTAATCTGGGTATAAACTTTTGTGTGCATGCACACGTCTTCAGATACACTGAAAAAGTTTTCTTCAAGGTGTGTGTGTGTGTGGAGAGAGGGGGTGGGTTAGTTAGATGCCGGGAAGGACTAGTTAGAGTCATGATGAATAACTAACTGGGTGATAAGTATAGCTGAGATAGGATTAAAGCAGTTGTTAAGGCCTGTGAATTAGCATACAAATACAAGAGAACAAACAGATGGCCTATTATGCATGGGTGTTTTCCCTCGCTTTCACCATGCATGTCTGTTGGGTTTTCCTTTTTGTTCTGCATTAATTTCCTCCCCTTCAGTGCTCAGTTCACTTTCCAGTTGCTGTTTCTTCAGGTTTTCTGAGAGTGGTTTTGTGCCAATTTTTCCCTTGTCTCATTTATAAAGCAGCAGGAAATTCAAAAGCATGCAGATTCTCTTGGATTTCTTCCTTCCACCCTTTTCCTGCCCCTTGGAGGCCATCCCACCATCCACATCAAGGTTGTTTCTCCCACAGTGCACCTTCTACTATCCTCTCCCCTTCATCGGTGTATAAGCTCCACTGCTGCTTACTTTTTCCATAGTTAAAATTTTAATTTTTTTACAAGCAGGATGAGACTAGTGAAATGAGAATTTCACTAGTCTCAGATTGCTGAATGAAAATAATTAAAATGACAAGAGGAAAGTTTAAAAGGAGCTGCAGAGGTTTAATTCCCTGCTTGTATTGACTTGAAAGGTGGATTGGAAAAGAGGCAAATGGCAGCATCCCCAGTTAAAAATTTATCACATAGATTTCCATGTTGAATGCAAACATAAGGGGGGTGATAGCACAGAATCAAATTCACATGAGATGTAAAGAGAGAGACATTGAGATGGGAAGCCTAAACCTTTGAAAACATTTCTCCCTTTCATGCTTTAGTGAACAAATATGGGGGGGGGCCTTTTTGGCAGACTCTGGAAGCCTAACATTAAAATGGCACCATGTTGTTTTACATTTATTTATTTATTTTTACAAGCGGCATGAGTCTGGTGACTTTAGCTCGTCTCAGATCACTGGAAAAAATTACAGGGGAAAAACATGCTTCTCTGGCAGCTCTCCAAGAAGTCTCTTTACAAGCTCTGTAGGGGAGAGGGAGAGAGCGGGGAGGGAAAGACGAGTATCCGGTTGTGTGGGGAATGGCGGAGGGTAGTGACTCTTTCCTGTTTATCACAGTGGCTGATAACACAACAGAAAATCCACTAGAGCTTGGTAATAAGAAAAGGGAACTTTGCAGCTGCTTTAGTCAGTTTTAAAAATATTGGTCACTTTTAGGAGTTTTTTTTAAAAAAATTGCCTGTTTTCCTTTGTGTTCCCTTTTGTTCAAGGACTGTGCAAGACAGCTATGTGAACTGCATTTTCTCAATGATAAACTAGATCATCTAAACCATGCACTTCAAGCAAATGGCTACTCCAAGAATGAAATCAGAACAGCGATTAAACTAAAGGTAAAACAAACAACTGAGGGAAAACAGTCTCCCACAGGAAAAGTGTTTTAGCCATATATCAAAGGAATCACTGGTCAGATGGGAAAACTTATGGAAGAACACAACCTTCAAACAGTATTCAAACCCACCAGAAAAATACAACAGATGCTACAATCAGCAATATACAGAAGAGACCCCTCCACTTCTGCAGGAGTATACTGCATACCATACAGTTGTGGGCAGATTTACGTCAGGACCACACTGTGTAGCATCCAGACAAGAATAAAAGAACATGAAAGACACCACAGACTTGACAAGCCTGAAAAATCAGCAGTGGCTGAACATAGCTTAACTCAAACAGGACACAGTATCTTATTCCAAGGCACTGAAATGCTGGACAACATATCCAATTACCATGTCAGATTACACAGGGAAGCCATTGAAATTCATAAACATAAACACGATTTCAACAGGAAAGAAGAGAGTTTAAAAATAAATAGGGCACAAAATGCTCTACATCTTACAACACCACTACAGATAAGATTAACATTTCAACAGCCAATCCATGTGCAAACGAACCTCATCAGGAAAGCTCCTCCATTAGGATGTCACAGCCTGGGAAACTCCTATAAGATAATGACTCAGCCCTACTCCACCTTCCTGAGTAGATATAAATTACCTGCCTATCATTTTTCTTCTCACCTTGACACAAAGAGTACTCCATCTTTCTGTGTTATAGCTCTGAGGATGCCAGTCACAGTTGCTGGTGAAACATCAGGTACTACAATGCTAAGACCACGACCATATGACCTGGAAAATCTACAACAACTAGTGAACTCCAGCCATGAAAGCCTTCGACAACATATCTACATGCCTCCAGCTGCCATCCTAAACATACCAAACAATCCATTGTATACAGCCAACCTGTATGCTACAACCTACAGACAGAGATTCTCACCTGAGGAATCTACAACAAACCTTTTTGGAACAAAAGTATCCACTTGGTGAAGTCAGGAAACAGATTAACAAAGCCAGAATGGTACCCAGAGAAAACCTGTTGCAAGGCAGGGCCAAAAGAGACAATAACAGAACACCACTAGTGGCCACATACAGCTCTCAACTCAAAACAGTTCAACACATCATCAGTGACTTACAAACTCCACTGGATAATGACACAAGTACTAGGGGGCAAAGCATTTCTTGCAGACAGACCCCCAATCTTAAACAACTTCTCACCCACAATAATACAACATCTGATTTGAACATGGACACCAGAGCTTGCAATAAACCTAGATGCCAACTTTGCTGCCACGTACACCCAGAGACAGCACAATCACTGGACCTAACACATCAACTACACCATGTCTGGCTTATTCACTTGCTCATCTTCTAACATTGTATATGCCATTAAATGCCAACAGTGCCCTTCAGTTCCTTACATAGGGTAAACCGGTCAAACCCTATGCCAAAGGATAAATGGGCATAAATCTGAAATCAAGAATCACAAAATGGAGAAACCTGTAGAAAAACATTTCAACCTCCCAGGGCACTCAGTGGGGAACCTTAAAGTAGCTGTTTTACTGCAAAGGATTTTCAGAAACAGATTGGAACTGGAGATTGCTGAATTACAAGGTATCACAACACTCAGGACGATGGAATTCCAAGGCTTAACAGAGGTCAAATCTGCATTTGCATTTTTAAATCAGTTTCGTGCTGCTGTGACGCTGTCAAGCATAGAGAAAGACAGCATCACAGCAGCACGAAACTGATTTAAAAATGCAAATGCAGCACGAAACTGATTTAAAAATGCAAATGCAGATTTGACCAGAGATATTGGGTTTTTATCTCACTACGCATGCTAAGTCATCTAGTTCTCACTTACTCCCAGAATTAAACTTTATTGGTCTTAAAGGTGCCATTGGACTCAAACTTAGTTCTCACTTCTGTTAACTCTTTTATTATCTGTACTAGGAATAAGGCCCATTGTGGAAATAAATACAACAAGCTCTAGAAAGAGTCTCTTGGAGAGTGCCCTAGCCTTGGGCACTCAGCATCAATTTACTGTGGTGACCTCAGCAGGGAATAATGACACAGAATCCACCATTTTCTCCAGAGGAACTGATCTCTGCTACCGGAAGAGGAGTGATTTTGAATGATCTCCACTCATCACCTGGAGATTGGCAACAATGGTTCTCCAGACTGGCAACAATGGTTCCCCAGGAGGAAATGGCTGGTTTGGAGGGTGGAGTCTATGGCATGGTACCTGTCTGAGGTCCTACCCCTCCTCAAACCCCACCCTCTCCAGGCTCCACCCCTCAAATCTCCAGAAATTTCCCAACCTGGAGTTGGCATCTCTCCTTCCCTGCCAAGTCTCAACCTGCCATTATCTGCCCCTCACTCTTCAGCTTTCTGTCTCCTCCCCCCCACACACCTGCAGCTTCTACTGTGCTCTGAAGCCCTGACTGCTATGTCACATTGGCTGTCATAGGAGGGCCCTCTCAGCTATAAGGACACAGAATCTACCATTTTCTCCAGGGGAACTGATCTCTGCCATATGGAGAGCAGTTGTAATTCTGAGTGAACTCCAGCCCTCACCTGGAGATTGGCAACAATGGTTTCCCATGAGAAAAAGTACAATTTTTCTCTGTAATGGTGACCAAAGCAGCTTACATCATTCTCTTCTCCCCCTTTTGACTTGCACAACAACCCTGTGAGGTAGGTTAGGCTGAAAGTCTGTGACCCATTCAGTTTCCACAGCAAGAACCTGGGTCTAGCAGACCATGCTCTGAAGCACTGACTGCTACACCTAGGGTAGCTATCCTCCAGAAGCCTGAAGATCTCTGGGGATCATAATATCTCCAGGAATTTCTCTACCTGGAGCTGGCAACCCTAGTCAGGACTGGCCCCAATGAGTTTTCTCCCAAAGGCCAAAATAGGTGTGGGAAGGGCCTTTTCCTGACAGAACCAAGCTTGGTTGCCTAGCAACAGGCACTGAGGGGAAAGTAGGGTTCCCAGCTCTGAGTAGGGAAATACCTGGAGAGTTGGGGGGCGGATCCTGTGGAGGCCAGCATTTGGGGAGGGGAAGGACTCAACAGGGTATAATGACATAGGGGAACTGATCTCTGCCTGGCAAAGCCTGCTCTGAAGCACTAACTGCTATGCCTAGGGTAGCCAAACTCCAGGTGGAGCCTGAAGATCACTGGGTATCACAATTGAACTCCAGACAACAGATCTTTCCCCCTGCCTGAGAAAATAACTGCTTTGAATGGTGCGCTCTATGGCATTCTGTTCAGCTGAGGCCTCTCCCCTCCCCAAACTCTGGCTTCCTTAGACACAGAATATCCAAGAATTTCCCAACCTGGACGGGCCCCAATGAGTTCCTTACAAAGACCTGGAAAGGGTTGCCTTCTGCCAGCAACCACTGAGGGAAAAGTTAGTTCCACAGAGGAGCCAAGCAGGAGAAGTGTCTTTGTCAGGAGAGACAGCTGTTTGCCAGTAATTCTAACACGGAACAGTGGCTGAGGTGGGAGTAGGCAGGGAAGAGGAGCAGACCCAGCACCCAGCCAATGGCACACGAGTACTCTTGAGTGGCAGCTGATGGGCCAATGGCTAATGGAGCGCATTGCACAGCTAATGGGAGAGCTGAAAACTGCCACCCCACTACTCAATTATATATAAGGAGAGATGCTAATTCACAGGTCTTACCAACTGCGTTATTCCAATCTTAGCTGTACTTATGCATCTTAACTCTCATTAGCCCTTCCTGGCAACTAACCACCCCCACCTATATGTAATGCTTGAGGAAATCTGTTTCAATGTATCTAAAGAAGTGTGCATCTATGCATGCTAAGTCTCTCAGTTCTCGTTTATATCCAGAATTGAACTCTGTTGGTCTTGGAGTGACACTGGACTCAAACTTAGTTCTCACATCTGTTTGTTAACTCTTGTATTTGTATGCAAATTTGCCACCATTCACAGGTCTTACTAACTGCTTTAATTCAATCTCAGCTACACTTATCACCCAGTTACTTATGCATCTTGACTCTAACTAGCCCTTCCTGGTACCTAACCCATCTCCCTACCCTCTGTCTACCTATATTTCAGGCTTGAGGAAAACTGTTTCAATGTATCTGAAGAAGTGTGCATGCACATGCAAGCTTATACCCAGATTAAACTTTGTTGGACTTAAAGGTGCCTCTAGACTCAAACATTGTTCCATTGCTTCAGAACAACACAGCTACCCACCTGAATCTATTGCCTGAAGTGCTATTTAGAAGTGATTTGCTCATAGTCTTGATCAGTCCACTGGCTCACTGAAGTATCTGGTCCTATTCAATCTTCTTGTGCTTTAAAACAAACGAACAGACAGACAGACCACCTCCTGTTAACATGATCATCTGGGTCTGCAGATGCCAAAAAAAGAACCTGCACTTTTTATCCCTCCATCGAAGGCACATTGCTCATGTGGCTTTTTCATACTAATAAAATAATGTGATACATATGCAAAATTCATATTTTAACATATATTTGTAATTACCTCTTTCCAAATGTTAAATATTGTTCAGAATAACTAACAAACACAAATGACTTACCATGGATTTGAATATGTACAGACTGCCAAATTATTTTGCATTATTTTCAGTTTTTGCATTCCTAGTCCTACTGCATTATTTATTAGATTTATTGTGCTTTAATTACATTGCTTTATGCCATGTAGCCTTCCTTGAGTGAGAAAGGTAGGCTATAAATAATGTAAATAAATAAATATGATGGGTAATGACTTGATGTCAAGTGTCCCTAGTTAAAGATTCTTAAAATTGACTGGATCCTAAGTCTCCGTCTGTGGCATGCAAGAGGGTGACATATTCTCCAGTTTTCTCTCCCCACCGCAGGTTCCCACATCACACTCAGCAACGATCCCCAAAACCTGCACTTCTAGGATACAGTGCATTGAAGATGATGGGAAACATCCATTCTGTGAGTGGAATTCCATTTATATTGCTTTGAATCATCCCAGTCTTTTTATCCCACTCACTGAGATAAAGAAAAATACCTGAGCTGCTAATTCTATTAATCCTGGTAGCAGCTAATTGCACCACTGGTTATGAAGCAGAGACATCCGTATGAAATACAGAGCATCCAGGAAGTGGTATCTCTTGTAAAGAAACTAAGAAAGAATAAAAACCTACTGCAAAATATTTAAAAGTGTTCCAGTTATTAGCTAACACCTTTATTCCCTTTAATCAAGTCTATTGGTGTCACTTTCCGGTAAGTCAGGAAAACCTGCCAGGCTAATTAATAGGTAAAGAGCAAAGTCTGTGATTCAAACATGGCACGTCCAATATTTATCTCATATTTATGGCACCCTTCTTTTCTTTATAATTTTGGGAGCCTTTACATTTAGCTATTATATTTATTGGTTTTATGTTATGTGATGATGTTCTTCTCTATCTACAAAAATGAGGTTTCTTTTTTGATTTGTAGTGTTTTAAATGTAACAATGAGATTCTCCAGCCGCTCAGTTTGGTATTAAATATGATATTCCATCCTTCATGGCATAATCATGGCCCTGGAGATTTCCAGGCCTCCTGCAAATGACAAGCTCTTGCCTCTTCTTATTTATGCATGACTTCTGCTTCACCTCTTGAACCTTTTCAACATACTGTCAAGCAGACTCTATTTTCTCTGATTATCCGAGATTACTTTGCCTCCTCTCCAATGCAGTTCATTACTTTCTTCAATGGAATTCCAAATCTGTTCACTAATAGATTTCTAATCCTTAGCAAACCTGTACATTACCAAGCCTTCGCTGTGCTTGCCATATGGTTAACCTGATTTCCATGACCCAAATCACATAATTTTGATTAATGATGTGTAATTAGAAAAATACTTTACCAGCAATAAGAAAGTCCCTTATGTATTTATCTTCACAGCCCATATAAAAAATATTGTTTAAACATCTTGCAATATCCTTTCTAGGAATCCAAGTGAAGGAAGGGTATGATTCCTTCCCCTGCCCCCATCATAACAATTCATTTTTAGAAGGTCATTATCCTAAGGTTACTCAGAATGTTTATTTGTAAAGAAATACACAAAATGAACTTGTGTCAGTCATTGGGATTTGGACCCATATTCTATACACACCAATTTTTCAGTCAATATACATTTGTATGTATTCAGATCTAGGGAAATAGACCCGTATGCATCTTTCTGCACTAACAAATTTGAATGCAAGTCAAATGTGCATATCTGAATATGGATTTTACCTATCACCACCACATTGCTTTCAATGGATGCATGCTTGAATTGAAATATGCAGTGAATTCTGCATCCCTTTGCATGCTGTAGTATAAATTAGTTGTGTGTCAATTAAATTGCTCCTGTGCTCCTGTCAATGCCCTGGTTGACCTCTGAAATGAGGAAATGCCCCAGGCAGTTCTCATGATCATGCCCAGGCTCCCTTTCACAGGTATTAGAGCCAAGGAAGCATCTTGGTTTGCTGTGGGGCTCCAGGCAATGAAAAGACAAGGGTCTGACCTAGAGTGACAGTGGAGGAAGACTTTGCCTAAATCCAATAGGACATGGGCAAAAGCTCATTTTAAAGTATCCTCTGTGGTGATGATGGCAGCAAAGACACAACATTTTTTCCGCCACCACTCTGTCTGCACAGTGTAGGCCAGGGGAGCTGGTCTGGGTGGTCAGAGGCCTGTTGGGATCTGGCCTGCTGGAGGAGGTGGACTGCTCAGTGGCCTGCTGTCACTGTTATGCTCACAACTTTGCAGATAAGATCTCTTGCATCCATTTTGACTTGGACTCTATACTTTTTAGTGTATTCAGTGTGAAGATGTAGACAAGATCACTGAAAGCTGGAAGCCTAGTAGCTGCATGTATGACCCTTGTCCTTCCTGGTTACTTAAATCTTCCAGTGGGCAGCTGGCTGACTGGGTTTGAGATGTAGTTAATGCTTCCTTAAGAGCGGGAGGTTGCCCCAAGTACATTCACTTCTAAAGGCTCCTACTTCTGACCCAGGAGATCTCAGTAATTATTGATCAGTCTCAAATGTTTCATTTTTGAGCAACGTAATTGAATGTGTGGGGGCTGGGCAACTCCAAGCCTTCCTGGATGAAACAAATTGTTTAGATCACTTTGATTCTGGTTTCAGGTCTGGTTATGGGACTGAAATAGCTTTGGGCCCATTCTGCATTTAGCATTCACTCTGCTGTTTTACCAAACCCACGTTGGAACAGAAATTCCCCTCTACATTGCATGCCACTTTCACTTTCTTTGATTGTCGCATTTTATGGTAGCCTCCGCACTGCATGCTGGTTTCACTTCCTTTGATCTCTCAGTTTTATGGTACTGTCTGCATAGATTTATGGCCATTTTATGGCTGCTCAGGTGTGACTCTGCAGTCAGTACGGTATTGGCCTGGTGTATTTGAAAGTGGTTTTGAGTCGCATCTTTTTCTGTTCCAGTGTGGGTTTGGTAAAACAATGGAGCGAATGCTAGATGCAGAATGGGCCTAAGTCACCCTGGTGGATGACTTGTACCAGGAGATGGACAGAGAGAGTGAAACTCTGTTGATTTGCCTGAATATCTGCAGTTTTTTATACTACTGATCATGGTATCCTTCTGGACTGCCTATCTGGACTGGGACTGGGAGGCACCATTCTGCCTCCCTGTCCTACCTGTAAGGCAGGTTTCAGAAGGTGGTGACAAGTGACTGCTGTTCAGCCCCTTGGTCTATAGGTAAAGTTGGAGACCTCCCAGTGGGGCCTGGAGATCTCCTGCTATTATAACTGATCCCCAGATGCCCCTGGAGAAAATGGCTGGAGGGTGGACACTGTGACATTGTGCCTTGCTGAGGTCCCTCCCCTCCCCAAACCCCACCATCCCCAGGCAGACCATAATGTTACTGAGTTCAACATTTGTATAAATAGGGAGTTGCCCAAAAAGACTGACACAACCACTTTACTGATATGAGGGGACATGTGAAACTGAAAAGAAAAGTAACAAATCAGCCAGTATCATCATGCCCCTGTATAAATCATTGGTGCGACCTCATTTGGAATACTGTGTGCAGTTCTGGTCACCACATCTCAAAAAGGATATTATAGCACTGGAAAAAGTGCAGAGAAGGGCAACTAGAATGATAAAAGGGTTGGAACACCTTCCCTATGAAGAAAGGTTAAAACGCTTGGGGCTCTTTAGCTTGGAGAAATGACGGCTGAGGGGTGACATGATCGAGGTTTATAAGATTATGCATGGGATTGAGCAGGTTGAGAAAGAAGTACTTTTCTCCCTTTCTCACAATACAAGAACTCGTGGGCACTCCATGAAATTGCTGAGCAGTCGGGTTAGAACAGATAAAAGGAAATACTTCTTCACCCAAAGAGTGATTAACATATGGAATTCACTGCCACAGGAGGTGGTGGCAGCTGCAAGCATGGACAGTTTCAAGAGGGAATTAGATAAACATATGGAGCAGAAGTCCATCAGTGGCTATTAGCCACAGGGTATAGATGGGAGCTCTCGGTCTGGGGCAGGTGATGCACTCTATTCTTGGTGCTGGAGGGGGCAGCAGTGGGAGGGCTTCTGGTGCCCTGGCCCCACTGCTGGACCTCCTGATGGCACCTGGTATATTTTGGCCGCTGTGTGACAGAGTGTTGGTCTAGATGGGCCATTGGCCTGATTCAACATTGGCTTCTCTTATATTCTTATGTTCTTATGTTATACCTGAAAGACTGCCTAATCCCTTATGAATTTACCCAACCACTGCAATCGTCTTTGGAGGCCCGGCTTTGGGTGTCCCCCCTTCTGGGATTAGGTGGGTGGCAATCTAGGAGAGGGCTTTCTTGGTCATGGAACCAAAGCTCTGGAACTCTCTCCTCAGGAAGTTTCCAGTTGGTCAACCATGTTGGTCTGAAGCAGTAGAACAAATTTAGAGTCCAGTGGCACCTTTAAGACCATCCCAGAAAGTTTCTCCTGTCTCCTTTCAGTGCTGTCTTCCACCAGCAGGAGAAGACTTTTTGTTTTTGTTTTTTTGGCATTCCCTCAGTGGTCCTTCTTTCTTAACCAGTGTTTTATTGTTTCTTTGTATTTTAACTGTTTTAAGACTTTTTAAACTCTTTTTGCAGTTGTTTTAATGAGGTATGTTTGAGAGGGGGTTATTTTAATGGTTTTGTAATGTAATTTTCTCATGTATGCTTTAAATAGTTAGCCCCCTTGGTGGCCCTTGTAAGGGCATAGAGGCAGGATTAATATTTTGTAAATAAATAAATAAATACATTTACATGAATAATTGAAACTGTACTGGAACACCAAACTTCAAGTTTCTCATGCTCTCTGCAGTCAGGTTGCTGTAGCAGGGATATCAGACCCTTGCCCCTGGGGCTAACCAATCTTTGGAGAGCTGGAGCCCCAAGGCTTGCACCTAATGAACTTAATGATCCAGCAAGGCAGTCCCCCCAGGCCTCAGCTTAAGGAGGCTGGGAGATAATGGGGCCCAGATGCACCGCTGGCAGTTCATGAAGCTCCAGAGACTGCACTGTGGTCTGGCTAGGATCCTGTGAGGAAGTCTTACTCCTAGAACACTGTTCTAGATCCACAGTGGGGTTGTGTACAACCAGTCTGGCGCTTTGCCTCCTTTGCACTACCTCAGACCAGGCCTTCTGCCTCCTCTGTTCCCGTAGAGTCCTAGTGGCCTGGAGATCTCCTGGAATTGCAGCTGTCCTTCAGACAACCAAAATCAGTTCCCCTGGAGAAAATGGCTCCTTTGAAGGGTGGGCTCTACGGCATTATACTCTACTGAGGTCCCTCCCCTCTCCAAACCCTGCCCTCTCCAGGCTCCACACCCCCAAATCTCCAGGTATTTCCTATCCCAGAGGTGGCAACACTACCAACAGCCACCTTAGTGTCTACAAAAGGCTTTGCTGAATATCTGTAGTAAGCAGTGGTAATTGGGAGCACTGATGCAATTCCTCCTGCCCTCCCTCCCATGATCTGCCTAAGTTCACAGAATCAGCATTGCTGTCAGATGGCCATCTAGCCTCTGCTTAAAAACCTCCAAAGAAGTAGAGCCCACCACCTCCTGAGGAAGCCTGTTCCACTGAGGTACTGCTCTATCAGGAAGTTCTTCCTAATGTTTAGCTGAAGACTCTTTTGATTTAATTTCAACCCATTGGTTCTAGTTTGACCTTTTGGGGCCACAGTAAACAACTCTGCACAATCCTCTATGTGACAGCCCTTCAAGTACTTGAAGATGGTTATCATATCACCTCTCAGTTGTCTCCTCTCCAAGCAAAACATACAGAGCTCCTTCAACTTTTCCTCATAGGACTTGGTCTCCAGACTCCTCATCTTTGTTACTCTCCTGTGGACATATTCTAGCTTGTCTATATTCTTCATAAACTGTGGTGCCCAAAACTGAACACAATACTCTAGGTGAGGTCTAACCAGAACAGAGTTAAATGATACTATCACTTTGTGTGATCTAGACACCATACTACTTGTGCTGTCAGACTTGGAGCCAAGCATTCTCTACTATGGTGAGAGTGGGAATGAGGACAATTTTGTCCGGTTTCCTCTCCTTAATGCAGGCTTTGATGCCACATGCCATTTTGTTCAGAACACTACCCTGGCCCCTTAGAGGAGACTTTGGGTGTTCATGGAACTATCATGGGGAAGAGGAGGAGGACCCACTTCTGCTTAAAGGGGATAGGATTCAATCTGTTTGTTCCAGGGGGCAAAATACATCAAAAAAGATCAGGCAACATTTTAATTTTTAAATGAGTACAGATGTGCAGTGTTGGAATACCAGAGTCTTACATGCATGGGGAAAATGTGATCTTTTTGGAGGATGTTTGCTTTAATGAAGCCATTTTAAAGGTAGCAGACTTCTACAAGGTTCATGGTATGTATATTTTACATAACTTCCACCTGCAATTTTTCTTTGCCTAACAGCCACTTTTCTATTATAAATGCACTCACCTATAGATAAAAATAAAAGTCAAAGAATCAGAGTACAGTAGTTAAATAACAAATTATAGTACATAACAGACTTACAATAAAATGATGCATTTTACCATGCTTCTTTTATGTTCCACAAGATCCTACAACATTTTTTTATTGATCTGAACACTCATATGCTTAATACTACATGACCCAAATGTACTCATGTATTTTCCCTGCCTCTTTAGTTTCAGGAAACCATACATAGTCCTTTTTAATTTTCTGTAAGATAATTGTACTGCATTTATCACAGCTACTAACTGGACACTATTGGATTCTTTTTGAAAAATTCTTTAGAACTCTTGGAGAAGAGAAAGCAATGTCCAAGGCTATCATTGGCATTGCTATGACAAAGGAAGGTCTTTCAGGGAGGGTTGGAGTGGAAGTGGAGCGAGAAATATAAGACTGCTTAGAAGCAGTTATAGAGCTGTGAAAAAACTGCTCATTCATTTAGTTATTATATTTCTGGTCTGTATTTCAACCAATCAGAACTCAAGGTAGCTTGAAGAAAATGAACAATATAATTAAAAGTGAGTAAAACCCTAAAGCAAGCTACATTCTTCTAAACAGCAAATGAAAATTACCTTTAAAGGTAAAGGTAAAGGTTCCCTTGCTCGAAAGCCAGTCGAATCCAACTCTAGGGTTGCGGTGCTCATCTCCATTTCAAAGCCGAAGAGCCAGCGCTGTCCGAAGATGTTTCTGTGGTCATGTGGCCAACATGACTAAACACCAAGGTGCACGGAACGCTGTTACCTTCCCACCGAAGTGGTACCTATTTATCTACTTGCAATTTCTTGCTTTCAAACTGTTTAAAATGCAGTAAATTGCCTTTTATAAAACCACCTTCCTCCCCTGAAGCTCTTATTTCATAAGAGTTTTGGCCAGCCTTCTAAAATGGGAGTTTGGACCTGCTCCTGGGAAGGAAAGTCCTGAACTAGGTGTGGAGGGGGTGGCCAGCCAGCAGTCAGACTACTGAGTTCCTGGCATACAAGTTATGGCAACATGAACTGTCAGTCCACAAGGAATGCCTCCTCTGGGGCAACAGTGTGGTCATTCCTCCCAAACTTCACCACTAGGTGTTAGAGGCCTTACATGCGGGACACCCCAGAGTGGTGCGTATGAAGGCATTAGCCCGCAGCTACGTCTGGTGGCCGCACCTGGACCAAGAGATTGAAGGATGGGTCTGTGCCTGCCAGGCCTGCCAAGAGTCGCCACTGGAGCCGCCTCAGGCACCAGTGCAATGCTGGGAGACCACTCGAGTGCCCTGTTCCCACCTGCATATTGACTTTGCTGGCCCTTTTCAAGGGCAAACCTTTTTGATTGTCGTGGACTTATTTTCCCAGTGGCTAGAAGTAGTCTCAATGTCTGTAATGACATTGGCATTGGTCATTAGGGCATTGCGCTGCATCTTTAGCACACACGGACTGCCTGAGACTATCATGTCTGACAATGGGATACAATTCATATCAGCCAAATTCCAGCGGTTCATGGATGCCAATGTGATCTGGCATGTCATGGCCTCCCCGTTCCATCCATCCACAAACGGACAGGCCAAAAGAATGGTCTGCACTATTAAGGACATGCTGCAGAAACTAGTCTATGGTGACTTGAGTCATAGACTAGCCAAATTCTTGTTGCAGCAGCACATAACGCCACATACGACTACTGGGTGAAGCCCAGCAGAATTTCTGATGAACCACTGTTTAATTACAGTGCTAGACTGCCTGTACCCGGACCTCACACATGACTGACCACCAGAGCGAAAGGCTCCTGTACCCCTCTGATCCTTCCAGCCAGGTGATCTTGTCTATGCCTGGAAATACGGCGATGGGCCAGTGTGGATTTCAGCCACAGTAACCCACCAGGACTGGGCCAGTTTCCTATGTGGTCTCCACAGCTGAGTGGAGAATCCTGTGCCGGCACATTGACCAGCTTCGGCGATGCTGGGTCTGGGAAATGCAGCCAGCGGATCCAGATGAGCAGGGGGAAGACTTTACACATTGCAACATTCCCCAGCCTACGAATCGCAACTCTCCCCAGCCAACGTATTGCAACGCTCCCCAGCCAACTACCAGGTTGGAGTCAGTAGCAGCTCCCTTGCCCGACACGGAGCGCAAGAATTCTCTTTTTTCAACATTTTTATTGCATTTTCTAAACTATAGACCTATAGGGATGGGGGGATGGGATATGCCTAAAACTAAGAGTAGCAAGGATCATTAATAGAGTTAAAGTTTTGATACTTCCCTAATACGTAAATAGTAAAATATGTGAGTTAACAGTATAAAGGTATAAAAGTATAAAGCAGGCAATCACAATCATACTAGGCTATAGTGTGAGCATCTTAGCTTTAAAGTTAAGTATTAAAAGTTATTTTGCTTTCTTCTTCCTTTTAAGCTTCTTTTCAAAATCCATTTTAATTTTTAAATGCTTAGGGACAGCCATCCCTAAGTCAGCTTCAAAGTCATAGGATTCTGCCGAGCCACTCGAGGCGTTTCAGAACTTTCCCCCTCGTTGAGTTCTTCCTCTTCTGTGTCTTTGTTATCCTCTTCTTTCCCAGATCGTCCGTCGCTTTCTGTTGTTGCTCCAGGTACTTTTTCGCTTTCAAAACACAGTCAATCTTTTCTTTTTTCCCATTGGAGTTGAAGATAAGCCCTTCCTGTACAATCCATCTGTATGTGGTGTTATTTTTTTGCAAAAACATAGCTAAGTCTCTGTATTGTCTCCTTCTTTTCCTAATTTCAAATGGAATGTATTTTAAGACATTTGTTCTCCTTTAATTTTCAAGATAATTCCATTTGTTGCTTTCAAAATTCTGTCTCTTGTAGCCCTTTTTGTAAATTTCACGTACACTTCCCCAGGTAGCTTATTTTTTTTATATATATAATCTGGATAAGTTTCTTCCAGGATCTCTCCTTTCTGTTCTGGAATATCTTGAAATCTCTGGACATATGCTGATTTCTCCACTTGAAGACGTAGTAATTGCTGGTTCTCAGATGCTTTTTCATTTTCTACCACTCCCCGTCTTTGTCCAAACTCTTTGGACTTAAGATCAACTTTTTTCAGCTTCTTATCTACCTTCTCTGTTTTTGTTGAGGTTTCTTCAAGTTCCTTTTGCAACGCATCAAACTTTTCATTGAGATTTGATACCTGGTCCAGTAGAGGGCGCAAAGCGGCAGCAATCATTTTGGGAAAGTCTATGATTACTTCCGGTCTAATAGCCAGAGAAGATGTGCTGGCAGTTCTTGTTGTAAGTTTCGCTTTCACCGCCATTCTTTCTGCACGTTGCATCATTGTTTATAATTAGAGAAAAGTTTTTAAAAGTCTCTGATGTCCTGGTTTTAGGTCACTTTCTTGCTATTCCGCCCCCCTCTCAGCCACTCTCTGCTCTCTTCCAGATGCCCTTTCAGTCTCTGCTTTAAACTCAGTCTTTTTGGAATCGGCTGTTCCCCTTCCCCTTCCGCTTGTTTGTGACTTTGGGGTGGCTTTACTTCTAACATTTAGCTGATTATTTGCTAAGGCATGAGCTCACTCACATTTTTACTTGCACTTGTTAGAAGGTAGAGAGGATTGTTTGCTTCAGATCTCTTGCGTGCTCTGGCCGGTGTGTGCCTCTTGTGCCATTGCTGGCTCCGTGCTGTGGGGACCTATTGGGGCAAAAAGGAGCCTCAATCCCTTGGCTTCCGCCTTGGGAGAGGCACCTCTCGCACCCGAGGGAACGACCCCCCTACAGGGAGCCAAGAGGGCCCAAGATCAACTCAAACCCTTCCCCATCAGCACAAGAACTCTCTAGCATGGGCACTGCCCTTTGAGCCGGAGAGTTCCAGCACAATGGGTCCCGACTGCACTATGGACTGTCAGCCACACACTTCCAGCAGAGATCCTACACTGTCTGCCAGGGAACCATGGCGATCCCAATGAGTAAGAACTCGCCTCCATCATTTGCAAGATTATGTGTGCTAACTTAGGGGGGAAGAGTGTTATGTATTCAGTGTTATTAGATGTGAGCTTAGGTCACAGCCTCATAGAAGCCCAGCATTCTAAAATACGCAACCGGATTGGTCAATGCTGTCTAGTAGGGCTGTGGTCCATAGCAAATGTCCTGCCATCCTAACCTCTAGTGCTGGTCCAAACATAAAATCCTCATTACATTTTGTATGTGAGTAAAAGAAGAAGAAGAAAAGAGATTGGATTTATACCCCGCCTTTCACTACCCAAAGGTGTCTCAGAGCGGCTTACAAACTCCTTTCCCTTCCCCTCCTCACAACAGACACTCTGTGAGGTAGGTGGGGCTGAGAGAGCTCTTGACAGAAACTGCTCTTTTTTTGAGAACAGCTCTTATCAGAACTACGGCTTGCCCAAGGTCATCCAGCCAGGTGCAAGTGGAGGAGTGGGGAATCAAACCCGGTTCTCTCAAATTAGAGTCCGCGCACTTAACCACTACACCAAACTGGCTCACTTTTTAAAACACATGTCGTCCATCATTTTAGATTTGTCTAGTGATAGAATCTCCTTGGATAAAAATTTTTAAGAGCACCTAAACAACAACTCTGTTGTAACCAATGCAATGTGATATACAGATGAGTCACAGTGAAGAAAGAAATGAACAGATAATGAGGCATTCATCAAAAATATTACTCATTTTGTATAGTTTTTACAGCTCTTCTGTTCTTTTGCACATTTTTAGTGGAGGCAAGGTAATGAAGTTATCAGTGATGCCAATTTATTTTTAGGTCTATTTATTTATAATTTCTGTTTTGCTTAGAAGAATTTATCAGGCTTTCAGTGGCTATGGATCTATGTAATTCTTTAATATGTTCCTACTCATGCCTTCTGACGCTCCATATTGTTCCCCACTTCTGCAATTTTTTCTTATTTCTGATAATGAAAATTTTTATTGCATTGCACATACTCTAGCTACTGTTATATAAAAGGCAACCCCCCACCAGGGACCTCTGTGTTTATCCCCCCAAAAAAGATTTTTCTGTCTTGAGTGCTTGAGGCAGTTGGATATCAAACCAGGGACCCCTGAACTAGTACAATTTCCTTGAATGCTCTCTCGCATGGAGGTAGTCCAATTTCAGGAATGCTCTGAAGATCACATTGAATACTCAGGTATGGGAGCTCCCGGCCTCCCAGCAAGGCCACTGGAGGTCCAGGGGCTGTTTTGCCACCCTGAAGGAAGCCAGGGTAGCAACAGAGCCATGACACTGTGCGTCATGACATGGGCAGGGGGCGGAACCAGCTTTGCTGAATGGCCAGGCTCCGCTCCCGCCCAGTGTCAGTTGCTCCGAGTGCTCACCCACCTGCCCACCCTGTTCTTATTGTAGGCTATGGCTGGTCACCTATTGGGGCCAGGTAGGAATTTTTCACTTTTGCCCAATATTGGCTAAATGGGTAGAGGTGTTTTTGCCTACCTTGCATTGAGAGCAGTTGATTGGATAGTTGGATGTGGTGGTCGACACCTAAATAGGCTGGTCACTTAGCAAGTTGTGTGGGCAAGAAACCGGAACTGGTGAGCACCTTACAGCATTTTCCCCATTAAGGAACAGGGGGTCATCAGGAACTGCCTTTGTATTTTTAAGGTCCAGGGTGGGGAATGGTTATCACCTCTGGGAACCTCTTAGGGTATGCTCTTGTCTGCAAGTTTGAAGGCTTCAGGGGTAGGCGCTCCTAGGTGGCAACCAGGTATGCTGGGCTGCCAGTTGCAAGCCAGGCCGATGGCTCAAGGCTGGAGCTGGGTGACCCGCCTGAGAAAAGGGTGAGGATGTTGGTCAGGGGAGTGACACGTACCTTGCCTGTTCCGTGCTCGCTTATTTGATCCCTTGTTGTAATGTTATGTTAAATAGTTAATAAAGTGGCCCTTGTTTACTTCCAAACTGTTGTCTGTCTCATTATTCCAACTGGGGGGGGGGCAATCACCACACCTAAGCTATTGCACTGCCCTATTTGGACCTGTCTGTATTCACCCAAAATTCAAACTCCCTGATAGTAAACAAGAAGCTGTTTCCTTGATCCACTTCTGCCGCAGACCCTAAACTCTGCACAAAATCAGATCAATACCAGAATTCCCAGTTGAACAACACATCAGACTCTTCAGGACAGGCAACATGATTTTCTTTTTCTCCCTTTATTTTTTCTTAGACTCCCCATTTGCACCCCCATTAGGCAACAACCAAGGGAAGTATTGCTGGGTTTGCATTTCTGTATTGCAATGTTGCTTTATGCTTTCCCTTACATTTGTCTAGTTTTGTATTTTCTTATCTGAGATGTTCTCTCTGTTTCATCTTTCTAAGAGTGTTGGGCTAGAAAGAGATCCATGTATACAACAGACTACATTGGTCCCAAATTATCCTGGAACACATGAATGGGTCTTCACATGAGGAGAATGGCCTGTATGTCATAGACTTGATTTTAGGACCTATTTGGGCCACATGACCAATGCAAATAGCTTATGATGAATCACTCAGCAAAATCACTCACCATTTTATGCTTGCTTTCTGGTTTTATTTTAATTAAGAACTGGCATGATAAGAAACTAAACAGAAAAATACAATATTTATGTTCTTTCAAGATGTGTGAAAAAGAAAGAAAAAATATGAACATCTCTGAGTTTAATTTCTACCACCATTTTTGAATCATTATTTGGTAATGTTTGATGTTAAGAAGGTCACTATGTGAGCTTAGCATGTAATCATGTTTTCTTTCTCCATATTGGATAAGTCTAGTTTACAATTATACTTTCTATCATACCCATTATCATTTTTGACAAGAAGAGCTTCCATATAGCCACATCCTAGGCAGAAGATGATACTCTGAAGGTTAAACCTGTAGTATACTGCCACCTGCAGTTAACAGTAGGCTGAAGGGAATTTTATTGTTTTTTGGATGTAGGCTGCTCTCTCTCATCTTGTTCCTGTTCTGTCAAAGAACTTAAACTCTGTCCACCAGTAAAGGGCAATCCATTTTATTGTCAGCGCTGTTATCTATTATCTATGAGTTCAGGTCAGTACACATGGTTCTCCCCTGTTCTATATGGTCTTATAATAGCCACTGAAAAGAATATTCATGGAATATTCAATACTAATACTAATGGAGAATTACATACATTTAGATAATGGTGAATGCAAAGTAGAACCTTGGACATGAATGACAGCCAAAGATTATTTGGACCTGGGGCGCGTATAAAGATAGCATCCAGGCCACTTTGCTCTTTCTTGATCCAGCTTCCATATGTAACAAGCATGGCTTGGAGCAACCTACAATATTCCTTTGACTAAATTGGTTGCCAAAGCTTCAAGGGACTATTATGGGAGCCAGAGGGGCAGTGTAACACAAGCTTGGGGAACATTCTGGTTTTGTCCCCTTCCCTGCAGGATGTTGAGTGGGTGTAGGGAAGATCCTGACAACTGATGTTCTTTGACAGGCAGTTACACTGACTTGAGGGAACCTTTCACTAAACTGACAGCTTGGCTTCTTCTGTTTTCTTGCTGTGAATTTGCTCTTATTGCATGCCAAAATGCTCAGCAGTGCCATGAGTACAGAGATGGTCTTGGACTACTGCAAGAATCAAGTCTTGAAAACAGAAGATTTTTTTTAAAGGCACTTACCACCAGGTGTTCAGAGGCTGAACGTCAAGGGGTTTAAAGATTATCCACTCTAGACTGCAGGTTTTTGTTTCCACTTGTCTCTGGTGGGATGATAATAGTAACAGCTAAATGATAAAATGGTGCTTTTCAAATCATTTACAGGTCATGTTGATTGTAATAAGGCTGTTCCTGAGTGCACATTTTCAGATTAGAACATGATCTCCTAGGCATGGTTATTTGGAAGTGAGTCCTGCTAGTTTAATGGGGCTCACTCTCAAGTAAGTGTGGACAGGACTGAAGCCAAAGTATTTAATGTATTATTCAGCAGCTGTCAGATCAGTATAGTTCCAAGACGGAAGATTCCAATCCAAGTAAATGCACATACCAGTTTTCCTGTAAATTTGCAAAACAATTAACCTTTTTTGGTCATATTACTGAAAATTCCAGATTCTATGCATGACCCACTGTGTTTCAATACAGACATTAACATATGTTCTTAACTCTTTGATGTTCAGCTGTGTGGCAGAACAGTCCTGCTTTGGCCTGCAAGTCCTGTTCCACCCTGCCCTCCTGGGTTCTCCCAACACCTAGTGGGGCTTTTCTCCCTCTCAGTTCAACCACTGCCACCACCTGACCTTTGTAGGAATTGCCCACTGGGAGGGTCAGGACTCCCAGCTTCTCTTCCACATTCTGAGGCCTTGCCTCTGTGTCTCCTGCTACTCAGAGTCTGGTCACCCCAGGACAGCTTGCTGCCTTGTACACCATTATGTATGTAGCCACTTGCCAACTGACTGCCCTCCCCTTCCTCCTGGTGTTCATTTTAAAATAGTGTGTCCAAGATGGTGGAGGTCTATGTGGTACAGAGAACCTCTACCAGGATCAAAAGTTATAAAGGAGTCTTTCAGCAGCAGCTGGACAAACACCTGTCAGGGATGCTCTAGGCTGATCCTGCACTGAGTAGGGGGTTGGACTAGATGGCCTGTATGGCCTCTTCCAATTTTATGATTCTATGAAAAAGAAAATGTTCACAAGCATACTTTTAGCACATCACCAGACTGAGCAAGGGATTAAAAAGAAAAGGGTAAAACGTAATTCCTCTGTCCCTCCCTCTATTCATGCCCTATCTGTTGTTAAATGTCCGACATACCTAAGGGACCACCTTTCCCCATATATACCCCAGAGAGCACTACAGTCAGGGTCTCAAAACTGATTGACCCTTCTGGGCCCTAAGGATGCCAGGCTGGCCACTATCAGAGCCACGGTTTTTTTCGGTGGCGGCTTCTTACTGGTGGAACAAGCTCCTGGAGGAGATCAGGGCCTTGTGGGACCTTTTACAGTTCCGCAGGGCCTGCAAGACAGAGCTCTTCCACCAGGCCTTCAACTAAGGAGCTGCCTCACTACTACCAGCAACAATTTGTAGTGCCGATCCTGGCCCTTACTGTTAACATCTGGCCTGTGCTGTTGCACAACTTAGGAAGATTACTGAGCTGGAAAACTGTGTGGTGTTGTTGTACTTATAAACTTTACTATGCCATCTTAACTAATCAATGACACTGTTTAGCACTTTATAAATTTATGATTGTATTTTTTTTTTGTACTTGGAACTGGTTAAATGATTTTATATAGATTTTAATGGTCATTATGGACCAATCAATGTGAGCCACCCTGAGCCTGTTCGCAGGGAGAGCAGGGTATAAATTTAATAAAATAAATATAAAGCAGGTTCCTTGGCTTAGAAAGTTACAGATTTTTACAGAAGTGCCATTACGTTCAAGTTTCCTTCAGGCCAGAAGTTCCATTACCTTCAAGCTTCCTCTAGACCTCAGTTATGAGCTCTGTCTGCTTCAATGGAATCAGCACCAAAGTGAGCTTCCTCCCTGCTTTCAGGTCTTTTTTGTCATTTCTCCTTTCTCAGGATGGGTCAGAGCATTTCCTGAAGTCTCCAAAAGTTTATTCCTAAAGTTCTTCTAGTATTTAATACCTCCAAATCTCTGTTCCTTGCTTGGATGGGGTGGGAGAGAGAGAGACATACACAAAGAGAAAATGTTTAAAACTCAGAGTGAAGGTTTTGCTCATTTCAAACCTCCAAAGAGAAAAATGCATTTCTTTACAAGTGTTGTCATCAGCCACAGTCAATCAATAGTACAATGGTTTCTTGTCCTGAATTCATGTCCATGCTTTGGTAATATATATCATCTGCACACTTATAAAATGGCTACATAGCCTTCACTTTGTTTGCCATCCCAACAAATCTATGAGGGAAATTGCTGTTATTACCAGTAGGTCACTTTAGGAACCAAGGATGACACTGAGATAATGATGTGGCTTTATCTCATGATGCTGCTATATTTAACAACCTTGGACTACAGAGCTGGGCTCCATTGTGGGTCCTAAATAATTACTGAGTATCCACTATCAGGAACAACTCAAAAGCCATCCTGAGCCCCAGACAATGATTCCATCTAATGTCCCCTATACAATGCCAACCCAACCAAAACATTGTGTAAAAACCAACTGAAGAACTTCCATAGTTCAAATGGACCTACAAGATGAAGAGGACCCCAGAATGTTGTCCACCTGGTCTCTCTGTCTTGTGGCCCTTATTGTTACTTGCCACAGATTGAGGTCATGATCAGAGAAAAATTGGAACCCAGTGTAGGCCCCCTTTTCTAGTGTCCCCACTTAATGGCTATTACCAGAGCAGAGAAACTGCCTCTTACTTCTGTATTAATGTGCTCCAGTCCATAATAGAACATTCAATACATTTGTTTCTTAAAGACTTTGTTTGCGTTTAAGCTGACATATAAACTTGAAACCAAGTTCCATTACAATGAATGTATTCATTTTGTGATGAACATTGGGCTATGAGCCCTCTTGGACATCAGTGGTGATGTAAACAGTAGCTTCTGTCACTACAGCTAACATGGCATTCTTTTCTCCTACAAAAACATTCTGTTTTCCCCTACTATTACTTGAAGCCCAACATCCCTTCATGCTGAGAAAGCTCCTCGTTTCTTTCTTGCCTTGCAATATAAAAAAGACATGTTGCTTGGTTGCTTTATTTATTTATTTCATTAAAAGATGCTATCAGAGTCTCAAGAAGGTCTTCCAAACATTTAATTAAAGCAGTCCATAACAAAGGACATAAAAACACTCTGAGCATTATTACGTTTCCTCCCTACAGACTAGCTTGGCTTAAAAAAAAAAACAGCCACATCCAACTGCTTCTCCTACAACTCTCCCCCCCCCAGCATATGGCAGAGATGCTTGCAAGAGTGTTTTTAAAAATGAAAAGGGAAAGATATTAGATGGAAAGCTATTGTGTGTGTACGAAAGGGAGAGAGCTGGAGAGATTGCATTAATCTTTAATGAAGCATAGGAGCTATGTGATTTAAAACAGAGATGTGACAAAAGAAATGGCTTCTGTCCTGATCCTGTGAGTGGCTTTGCCAGCACACATTCTCTTCCACTATTCAATGCAGGGGTTCCACTCTGCTATGACCTTGAGCCAGCCAATTGCTCCTTGCCTAATCTACCTCACAGGATTGTTATGAGGGTAGAGTTCATCACTCTAAACAGGATAAATATGTAATATATTGATATATTCTAAAGTGTTACGTAAAAATTGATAACTTGGGTGGGTTGGAACCAGTAGATCTATAAATTGTGTGACAAAAAGTTGCAGGTTGTTTGATAAAACTTCCATTGCCAGAGGTACACCATCTCATTTCTCTTACCTATTTTGGTCTCTGGGAAACTGGTTTTATAAATTCTGTAGCCCTTTAAAAACTGTTTGACCATGGTCATAGAAAATAATACACTACACACAATAATGGCAAAATTATCATCTGCACACTAACAGCGGCATGGAGGCAGAAAACACTGGTAATACTGTACATCATCATTGCTGTAATCCTATAAAAAGAACCAGTACATGGTAAACAGAATATTGTAGTAAATATCTATATATCAATTTTTAACAGTCCCCTCTGCATACAGATACTTATTTCCACAGATGGGGGGGCACACTCTCCTTCAACAGGTTTTTCTACAGACTCAGGGGACTCTCTAGGTCTAATGAAAAATCCCAAAAGTAAAAAACGCACAAACACAAAAAAACCACTCGGGTAGGGTTGAATTCCCCCCCAATACCTTTTGAAATGACCACTACAGGAATCTACTCCAGGCCCTACAGCATTGATAGCAAGAGAGAGATAGAGAAGAGACAGGCAGGCAGGCAGGCAGGCAGACAGGGAAGGAAGCAAAAAGCAGGATTGGATCTCAGATTGGGCAGCAAGAAAAGCTAAATAGTGGGAGGTGGGGGTGGAGGCCTGGGACTAGGACTGCCTGCTCCAGTTTGGGAAATTCCTGGAGATTCTGTGGTGAGGTCTGAGGAGTGCAGAGTTGGGTGAGGGGAGAGGCCTCAGCTGGATATAATGCCACAGAGTCCACCCATTTTCTCCAGGGGAACAGATTTCTGTTGTCTGGAGTTCAGTTATTCTGGGGGATATAAGCCTAGCAGCACCCTCTGGGTGACTTGATACCACTTGACTTGCATGATTCAACTAGGCCTGACTGCTTGCTACTGTTCAACAGCCACCCTATGAAAGTCAGTGTAGTATAATGCTCAGAGCTTCAGAGTAGGGTTTGTGAGACCCAGGTTTAGATCCTCATCTTGCTGTGGAAGCTCTCTTGGTGATTTTGGACCAGTCACATACTTTCAGCCTAACCTACCTCATAGGATTGTTGTGTGGATAAAAAGGAAGAGAGAATACTGTAAACTGCTTTAGTCCCCACTGTGGAGAAAGACCATAGTTTTCCTCAGGAAAAGCTATAGGGGGGGAGGAGATGGAAAGCTGAAGACAGAGGGGCAGATAAAAGTAGGTTGGCTGTTGGGTGGGAAAGAGATAGGGATGCCAGCTCCAGATTGGGAGGTGGGGAGGGATTTCAGACAGATATAATGCCATAGACTCCGCCCTCCAAAGCAGTTATTTCCTCCAGGGGAGCTAATGTTGCCAACCTCCAGGTGAGGGCTGGAGATCTCCTGGAATTACAACTGATCTGTAGATGACAGAGATCAGTTCCCCTGGATAAATGGCTGCTTTGAAGGGTGGAATTTATGGTATTCTACCCTGCTGAGGTCATTTCCAAGCTCAAATCTCATCCTCCCAAGGCTCCACCCCCATATCTCCAGGAGTTTCCCAAAATGGAGCTGGCAACCCTAAGAGGAACTGATCTTTGTATTTGGGCAATCCATTGTAATTCCTGGAGAGCAGCTGCTGCCACTGCTGCTGCGGGGGGGGAGAGCAAGTAGATGGGAGGCTGGGAGAGTGACAGCAGCAGAAAGAGTGATGGGGTAAGGGCAATGCTGATTCTGTGAATTTAGGCAGATTGTGAAAGGGAGGGCAGAGAGGGATTTCTTCACCCAAAGAGTGATTAACACATGGAATTCACTGCCACAGGAGGTGGTGGTGGCTACAAGCATGGACAGCTTCAAGAGGGAATTAGATAAACATATGGAGCAGAGGTCCATCAGTGGCTATTAGCCACAAGGTATAGATAGGAACTCTCAGGCTGGGACAAGTGATGCTCTGTATTCTTGGTGCTTGGGGGGTAACAGTGGGAGTGTTTCTAGTGTCCTGGCCCCACTGCTGGACTTCCTGATGGCACCTGGTATTTTTGGTCACTGTGTGACAGAGTGTTGTACTAGATGGGCCATTGGCCTGATTCAACATTGGCTTCTCTTATGTTCTTAGGGATGAGCCAGTTCTTGGCTCTTGTATGCCCAGGGTAATGCTGATCACCACTTTGGGGTCAGGAAGGAATTTTCCTCCAGGCCTGATTGGCACAGGAGTATTCTCCTGGGCATAGATTAGGGGTCACTTCAGGTGTGGGGGAAGATAGTTGTGAATTTCCTGAATTGTGTGGGGGATTGGACTAGATGGCCCTTGAGGTACCTTCCAGCTCTATGTTTCTGCATACTGTTGCTGTGAATTAAATAAAACACATTAAAAGAGGATGAAAAGGGGGCTTGGATTCTAATAATAAGGAGATCATTAAGACATGCATACCACATCTTGTTCCAATAGAGAATAAAAAATTGAATATCATACCAGAACCTTTAGCAACATTAAATTTTATAATTATTACATGATGGAAGTGTAATAGGGCTGCTGTACTGAATTTTCAAGATTAATATCAGGAGAAATTTCAGCCATTTCTATTGCATTTCTTTTTAAAATGCTGGTGGTTACATCCCTGTGAATGCCGCCCACTTCCGAATTTAGGTCTGGAGATCCCTGGCCAGGATATGAACCTCCCCCTGGAACCTGTGGAGAAGGATGCCTATTGCTCACGCTTTTTCACCTCATGTTGTCCTTAAACCTTTTGCATAGTGTGGCTTTTGCATGTGTGTGTGGGTGTCTGAAATATTTATTTCTCAATGTGGGCAATATGGGCATTGCAGTGGTAAAGTATTAACATTGTCATTAATATGTGCTAATTATCCCTCTTCAATAATACTGTTTCTGTTTTTCAAACAATTCCTTGATTGCTGTTTGTGTGCCTCAGTGCCCAGAGGTGATGCATTCTTGTATCTTATATTTTACAGTTTCCTTTGTCAGGTGAGCTAATAGGAATGCCCAGTGCTTTGTCAGAGGTGAAAAGGAGGGAGTTCCTGAGTTCTGGGACATGTCCAAGTAAGGAAAGACCTGGAAAGTATCTGGACAAAGTGGAGGTGTGGTTGGGAACAATCTTAGGTTCTTCATGGAACAATGGGAGATTAAGTGGGAGATTCAATAGTCCAAATTAGATCACTCTGGGGTACAATTTCTTAGTGGCCACTACTAATATAAGCATAGCTTTTTATTGGCAGGAATGCTAAGGCAGCAGGATTCTTTGTGTTTAAATATCCCTGTTTCTTTTAAAGGCTACAGTACAAGAGGGCTCCTGGTTTTGATTAGTGAAACCATGTGTGGAGTAAAATCTCCGTATAGCCCTGATCCAGGATCATAATTTGATCTAAAAACTCCCAAGAACAATAATCTGTCATCTTCTTCATATCTAGTTTAACTATGAGTGCCTGGGTTTTGGAATAAAGTTTGAGTCCAGTGGCACCTTTAGGACCAACAAAATTTAATTCTGGGGATAAGCTTTCTTGTGCATGCACACTTCATGCACATAAAAGCTTGTACCCAGAATTTAACTTTGTTGGTCTTAAAGATGCCACTGGACTCAAACTTTGTTCTATTGCTTCACATCAACATAGCTACCCACCAGAATGGGTTTTGGAATGTCCTGTTGAGGCAGTGTTACCTTCATTGTTTTCTTGCTCAGCTTCTGGGACCAGCATCTCTCTGTGTTTTGTATAAGACAAGTGAACCATTTCTCAGGATATTACCTAACACAACAAGTTTTTTTCCAGGGACTAAAATCACACTGTTAAGTACCAGGGTCCTTGATTAATGGTCTCAGTGCTAGGTGGTACTGGGCAATGTGAGACTTCACTTTGGAATATCTATTCTCTTCAGACTATATCTATCTATAAGCATGTGAATCCAATTTACCAGGTGCTTATCTTTGTGGCCCGGGCTGGGAGAGAAACAAGGAAGAGGTCCATCTGCTGCTGCAGCCACATGTGCTGGCTAGCTGTGCTGGAGGCTTGTGCATTTCCAGGCCAGATTGCCATATCATTGCTTCAAGGGTGGGAACTGCACTAGGAGCAATGGTGGTGGAGGCATTTTGGCAGGCTCCTTGTGGGCATTTAAAATGTCTCAGCCAGATGCCTCTTCCTGTTTTGTGGATCTTCAGCTTTCCCACCCACCCTCCCTCTTCTGGTCTTAGAATGTTTTGTATTATTGTTTGTACTTTGATCTGTCACAGCTTCGGTGGTTTGGGCATGGCATGGATCCACTGGGGGAGTGGGACCTGCGTGTTCACCTCCTCCATTTGGGGACTCCCTTAAGGGGTCTTGGGGGCGGGGCCAGTAGTGGTTTGCCCAGCTCAGGAGCTGTCATGCAGCTTCAGGACCAGATGGCAAGGGAACCTTTCACAACATTGCCACTCCTCAGTCCCCCCAGAAGACAGGCTGGGGGAGATGGGTTTCATTGGACAACAGTTGGGTTGTTAGATGCTGGATCCATCCCCATGCTGCACCAATGCTCCTTGGTTTGTTCCTAATAAAGAGCGGTGGTCATTTTTCTTCCACAAAAGTGTTTTGCTGTATTTTCTTCCACACTTTCTCTCCTCAATAGGAAATGAGCCCACAATCTCCCTTCCTCCCTCTTTTGTGCCTCCCCTCATGAACGGAATATCTGGCTTAACATTTGGATGCCAGGAGTGACTTACTTGTATTAGGTGCATGCTTGATGTTATTTTGACTAGTTAAGATTTTCTAATTGTCCATTTCAGTCATTTGTATCATTCCCTGTAATGAACTTTATTTCATCCTGTTCAGATCTTAGTGTACTTTACAAGCTGGTAGTGGCAATTTACTACAGATCCTTATGACTGGTGTGTGGGTTGATGGATCTAAAATTGGGTGTAGAATGTCAGCGCTTATGCTCAGGCTATTTTGTGGATGCAGGATTGAGTTGGAAAGAAAACCATATTCAGTGGGCCACATCATTATAGTACATATATCTTCTAACTACATACAGTAATAACATATCTGTGCTGTGTAGGAAGGACAGTTCAATATTTTTGTGCATTACTTTCACTTTATACATTAGCTGAAGAACCAATGTTTTTCTCTAAAGATCGTCAGTATGGTAAAAGTCGTTGTAGTAGTGAGACATACAGTAAAATAAGTTTTGCAAATACATAAGAACACCATTTTGAGAGGCTAATATGGCTTGTTTGGCTTGTCACAATGAATTGCTGGACCCAAGAGAAGCATTTTGTCAGTTGTTAGAAACAGGAAATCGGTCTTCCATGAACTGGGCATTCATGGAAGGCTGATTTTCATTTTTCCATTGCCTGAAAGAAAGCTTCTCTTGGGCCTAGCTATCAAGTCATTCTAGTATTTTAGAGCAGATCCATTGTGTATTTGGGAGACATTAGGGGCAAGACATTTCTCAGATAATTCTGTGGACGATGACAATGCTAAATATAAAATAAGCCCTTATGGCAGGCTCTTTTAAACCAACCTAGAGGATCCACACCACCACCTAAGATTTCCAGGAACCTCTTAATATAAAGATTTCACCTCACTGTTCTGCTCAGTTACAGAGTATAGTTAGGGTAGCCGGTATAAAGACTTTGGTTTTGCTGGCATGAGGTAAGTTTTGTGGTGAACAAGGTGAACACTGTGATTCACTGAAGCCAGAGTAGAATTTTTTTTTAAAAAAAAGATGTTTTATTTATGTACAGGACATTTCCCACCCTGGGAGGTAGCTTTGGTACATAACCATTCTGAATGACTTCCCCCACTGAAAGAGAAGGAAATGTTGGAACCTACCTGAAGGTGTCTTCTCTTCAATGGGGTGGAGTTATTCACTTCCTTCCCTCAAAAAAAAAAAGATGTAATAGTTACGTTTTTGGAGCTGGGCTATTTGAGGATTGGAGGGGTCAGCTTCGATCCAGCCAGTAAGACTTGCAATCAAATTTGCATAGCCCTGCCTGGAACTGGAGGAGGTGTGATCTAACCATTCTGAATGGCTTCACCCCACTGAAAAGAAGAAACCTTCAGGTAGGTTCCAATGTTTTATTTAAAATTGATCCAAATAGTGCAGATATGGATATGTATTCTACAACTCATTTGTTGTGAGAATTCATGTGACTTATTTTGAGAGAGAAACAGTTATACGATTTCCTCCATAAATGAATATAAGGCCTGATAAGGGAGAAATTGTGCAATACAGCAACCTCCGTCCACTGTGATTTTATTATTAATATTGACAAATCAAAAACTGATGACATTAAACACTGTAGGGTCCATCTGCTTCAGTGTGGGTGTGCAAAATGTAATCTCATCCTATTCAGTATGAACAGCATGAGAAGTTCTTTTCATTTGATTAAGAAGGAGGTAAAAACAACAGCTTGTGTTTGACATAGCAGGCTGGTCTGACTTTGGAATCCAAGCATAAGTTAAGCCAAGATTGTCACAAAGCCCCAAGTGACTGAGAAGGGGAAGCATAAATTTTCTGTTCCCTGATGAATTTTTAGCAAGCCAAAAATGAAATAAAAGAAGAAACAAGCAGCGTACACAAACAAGTGAGCTTGCATCCCAGGGTGCTAAAAGAAATTGCAGATGTTATTTCAGAGCCTCTGGCTCTAATATTTGAAATGTCCTGGAGTACTGGTGTTGTGCCGGAAGATTGGAGAAGAGAGAATTCTAGAGCAGATTATTAAACGCTCTGTCTGTGAGCACCTTGAACAGAATGAGTCCTGGAGTACTGGTGTTGTGCTGGAAGACTGGAGAAGAGAGAATGTTGTCCTGATCTTCAAGAAAGGAAAAAAGATGGAGCCGGGAAATTACAGACCTGTCAGTTTGACATCAATACCTGGGAAAATTCTAGAGCAGATGATGGTTAAAATGAACATCTAGATGGGCACCACTGGAAACATAAGAAGAGGAAGGTGGAGATTACAGATGGTGGGAATTACTTAAACAAAAAGGGTACAGTAGAATACAGGATTTGCTGTCTGTAAACACATTAAAACTACTTCGAGTCATAGAAGAGAGAGTAGGTGCAAAACATTGGCTAAAAGTGGCAGGCTTATATACAAAGATTAAAAAAAAGGAAAATAGCAATATGGATATAGAAGAGCCAACAGAAGAGATATATAAATTAATGAGGAAAACTAAAAGAGGAATAGTGGGAGTTATATACAAGAAAATGGTTTCAGATAAAGAAGCAACAATAGGCCACCTCCAAGGAAAATCGAGTATAGAAACTCAACGGAGGAGAAAGCAAAAAAGTTAATGGAAGGAATTAAGAGAATAAAAATACATAAGTTCAGGGAAATGGAACTAAAATTCTATACCAAATGGTACAGAACTCCAGCCACCTTAGCTAACATGTTCTCAGGGCTAAGCCCGAATTGCTGGCATTGTAAAAGTGTGAAAGGATGGTACTCCCAGATGTGATGGGAGTGCCCCAAGGCAAAAAAATTATGGAACAATATACTAAGAGTGATAAGTGAGCTGTTTAAGGTAAAGCTGAATATAGATTTTGAACTAATGACGATAAGCACTCTAGGTAATGAGACAGTAGAGAAAAAAAACCCAAGACCTATTAAAAGCAATAATATTAGCCAGTAAAGCAGTAATAGCACTAGGGTGGAAAGATAAGAGTAAATGGACAGAAAGAGCTTGGCATAATTATCTGCTTGATTTTATCCAGTCAGATATAACGGCTACAATGACCCAGGATCTACCATGGGAAGATAGAACATCGAGGATCAAGGGAAAATGGTCTCTTTATCTGGACTGGAGAAAAAGAGAAAAGAAAGAAGACGTTCAGTGGAAGCTAAAAAAATTCTAGAGCAGATTATTAAATGCTCTGTCTGTGAGCACCTTGAATGGAATGAGTTAATTGGTTGTAGCCAGCTTGGGTTTATCAAGAATAAGTCATGTCAGACCAACTTTATCCCCTTTTTTGACAGAGTTACTAAAATGGTTGACTCTGGCAATGCTGTGGATATAGTGTATCTAGATTTCAGTAAGGCATTTGACAAAGTTTCTCATGATATCCTTGAGGATAAACTGGTTAAGTGTGGGTTGGATGGTGCAACCATTGGATGGATTCATGGTTGGTTGAAAAATCAGACCCAACGAGTGCCCGTAAATGGCTCTGCATCTATGTGGAGGGAAGTCTCGAGTGGAGTGCCGCAGGGCTCGGTCCTGGGCCCGGTGTTGTTTAATGTTTTTATAAATGCCCTGGAGGAAGACATAGAGGGGATGCTTATCAAATCTGCAGATGACACGAAGCTGGGTGGGATTGCTAATTCTGAAGAAGACAGAGTCAGGGTTCAAAATGATCTAGATAGGCTGGAACAATGGGCTGAGACAAATAAAATGCATTTCAATAGAGATAAGTGCAAAGTCCTACACTTAGGTACGAAAAAATCAAAGGCACAGATATAGAATGGGAGGGACTTGGCTTGACACCAGCACATGTGAAAGGGATCGAGGTGTTCTGATTGATCACAACCTCAACATGAGCCTGCAGTGTGATGTGGCTGTGAAGAAAGCTAATGCAATCTTAGGATGCATTAACAGAAGCATTGTGTCCAGATCACGGGAGGTGGTAGTTCTGCTCTATTCTGCTATCGTCAGGCCTCACCTGGAGTACTGTGTCCAGTTTGGGGTACCACGTTTTAGGAAGGATGTTGATAAGCTCAAGCGTATCCAGAATAGGGCGACCAGGATGGTGAGAGGGTTGGAATCCAAGTCTTATGAGGAAAGGTTGATAGAGTTGAGTATGTTTAGCCTGGGAAAGAGAAGGCTTAGAGTGGACATGATTACAGTCTTCAAGTATCTGAAGGGCTGTCATGTAGAAGATGGAGCAAGACTAGATCTAATGAGTGGAAATTACAAGGGAGTCGTTACCGGCTAAATATCAGGAGAAACTTCCTAACTGTAAGAGTGGTTGAGCAGTGGAACAGCCTGCCTCGGGAGCAATGTTCCCTCTAAGCTGAGTTAGTGTGAGCTAGCTCACAGTTTTTTAGCCTCTGGCTCACACATTTTTGTCTTAGCCCAGGAAGGATGGCTCCAGAACAAACCAATTTATGCAGTAGCCAAATCGCTCGCTCACAACTTTAACATCAGTAGGTCACAAAGAATCTTTGCTCACAAGATTCCACAGCTTAGAAGGAACATTGCTCGGGAGGTGGTGGATGCTCCTTCACTGGACGTTTTCAAGCGGAGACTGGACAACCATCTTTCGGGTATGTTGTAGGTATGTAGGTATGTAGAGCTATCTTTCGGCTATGATCCTGCAGAGTGCAGGGGGTTGAACTAGATGACCTGCAAGGTCCCTTCCAACTCTAACATTCTTTGAATCTAAGAAAGGATGCCGTTTTTTCTCCCATAGGTCAGCAACAGGGCTGGTGCTGGCAAGTGGGACAGCTGCCAGGGCCTAAGACTTCTCACCATAAACACTATTTATATTGTGTCTTAATAATTTTTGGATGGATTATTTGTGTTTCTTTTTGTTCATTTTGAGAAAATCTGATAAAATATCAGAACATATTTTCACCTTCCTGACCTTTCCCCGCTATTTTTATCATTTTTTTAAAAAAAATCTGAAATTCTAAGATGATTCTACAGTCTATCAGATATTATAGGAGAATGCTGTGTTAGTGTGTCACTGAACTTTCCAGAACCTTGTTTGTATAATTTATGTAGCCCTTTTCAGTCCAAAGTGCTATTGCTTTCTGTCTTGTTTGAAAGAAGGGTAATAATCTGCAGGAACCATATTTTAGCATTTTAATTAGAACCAAAACATGCACTAAACATACCCTCAATACAAGGGCACACTGTAATAAAGTCAGCACAACATGATTCTGTTAACCTAGCAAGATCACTACCTGACAGGAATTGCCAACAAGATAATTGGCGAGTTGCCAGCATAACCAGCCACCTTGTCTTCTCCCATTCTTGGAGGAGACTGTTCGTAGTTACTAAATGGGAAAGTACTGTAAGTAAGAATATATCTGTTGTCTCCTTGCCCTACCAGCAAAAAAAATACTGCATTGATTGGTTTTGTGTTACTAAACTAAAAACTGTGAATTATCTTCAACTGCAGGAGCAGTAGGTAGGTTAGTCTATCCTACATACATGATGAAGTGTGGAAGAGCAAAGCTTGGAACCCAAAACTTGCAAGATAACAACAGGGCTGTCTTTAAGAGAGAACTTTGTCTTCAATCCTGCTTTGGGATTGTACCTTAACTCTGTGATTTCAGCTCCAGAGAAAAAAAGATGATCATAGAATTATACATGAAGCGCCTAATTTGAATTAATGTGGTACTCCAGTGGGTCAAAGGGAGAGTACTTCAGTTTCCATGGTAGAAAGTGCTATGTAAGTATTATCTTAATTTTTTTTTTTGCAAGCCGTAAACACCAGAAAGCTGGAACAGAACTCACTCAAATTCATACCAGCCACAGTAGTGGTATCTTTACAGTCTTACTAAGGTTGACTTTCCAGGCAGGATTGCCAGCTCTGGGTTGGGAAAAATCTGGAAATTTTGAGGATGAAGGCTGAGGAAGATGGGGTTTGGGGAGGGGAAGGACTTCAGTGGGGTATAATGCCATAGAGCCCTCCTTACAAAGTGGCCATTTTCTCCAGGTGAACTGATCTCTGTGACCTGGAGATCAGTTGTAATCCCAGGAGATCTCCAGCCACTATCTGGGGGTTGGCAACTATTTTTCCAGGCTAGCTTTGACTATTGAGGGAGGACTCTTTGGGTGCAGGCCTGGCAGCAATCATCACGTGACTTGATCCCGTGATACTTGCATGGCTTACCTGGGACTGACTGCTTGCTACCATTCAAAAGGAGCGACCCCACAAAAGTCAGTGTCGTGTAGTGGTTATAGTTTCAGACTAGGATCTGAGAAACCCAGGTTAGAATCTCCACTCTGCTGTGGCAGCTCATTGGGTGATCTTGGCCCACTTACTTCACAGGGCTGTTGTTGTGAGGATAAAATGGAATATTGGAGAAGAATGTGAGCTGCTGTGTACCCCATCGTGAAGAAGAAGAAGAAGAGTTGGATTTATACTCCGCCCTTCACTTGCAGTCTCAGAGTTGCTTACAATCTTCTTCCTTTCCTTTTCCCCACAGCAGACACCCTGTGAGGAAGGTGCGGTTGAGAGAGCTCTGAGACAACTGTTCTTGAGAAAACAGCTCTGAGAGAGCTGTGACTGACCCAAGGTCACCCAGCTGGCAGCATGTGGAGGAGTGGGGAATCAAACCCGGTTCTTCAGATTAGAGTCCACCTCTCTTAACCACTAAACCATGCTGGCTCTCGATGAATATGAAGTAAATAAATATACCTGAAGATGGGTGGCATTTAAAGGGTAGGTTGGGTGGTTGGGCAAGGAGGGAAAGTGGGAGAACAGAAGAAAACAAGGAAAGGTGGAGATATGAGTTTACCCAGGAGCAGCAAAAGGGAGGGGTATACAGTGGGAAAGTGAGGTGTTCCCCTGCAAGCCCACACAACTGGGCCCACCCTGGCAGCTGTTGTGCTCCGGAGCTATAGTTTCCCCAAACAGAGGGTGCCAGTGGGAGGGAAGGAGGGAAAACTGAAGACATCGAGGCACATAAATGTAGGTTGTCTGGTGGGTGGAAAGGAAAGAAATAAGCAGGAAAAAGAGAAGCTATGAGGGCTTTCAGGGAAGGGAAAGAGGAAATAGTGGAGGAGGGAAAAATGAGATCTCCCTTGCAAATCCTTGTGGGTCCCCTGCAGACCATAAACCAGCAAAAAGATGAAACTATAATTAAAATATATGAAATTATCAGTCCAAAAGGAATAAAATGAAACAGTGGAAGCCAGCCAGGTCTATAAAAGACAAGACACACAAGGAGTGGGAAGTGAGAGTTTGACCATTATCGACATCAAAATTGCGATTTGAACCTTAACATAAATATCTGAACATTATTACTTAGGGTTGTGAAGCTTCCCTATAATTGTGTCCAGGGCTTGAATGGAATTTAAACCAAGAATGGCAGAGGTTTCTGTGGTTGAATAAAGTGTCATTGAATAGTTACGTTTATTTATGCTATACTCCATATTGCTGTTGACGGCACAAAACTCCTGTGAGACAAAATGTGGGCTGCCTACTCTTTACAGTAGTCCAGTCATATCCCATTCCTTACATATCATGGCTTATAATCCTCAGAGGTATATGGCCCACATCTCACTTCAGGTTCCTTTAAGGCCACATAACAGCCATCATACTGAAGAGCTTTCTTATGCCATTATAGGGATATTTTCCCAGTGCAGATGCTCGTGAGTGCAGTGACCAAAAAGTGTTTTGTGCCAATCTTCTTCTTTTCTAGGTTCCCTGACACAGCTGGAGTACAATAAGTTCTCCTGTTGAGGGGAGGTCCGTACTTCAGCCAAATGCTTATCAGCACCTCAACCGACCTCTTTCATCTGCAAACCAGCATCCAAACCCTTGTAGCTCTTCCTGCCCCCTTCTCCTGAATGCTCTTTAAACACTTTGGGGAGCCAGTGTGTTTCTCTGCCTCATGGGATCAGCAGCCCCTGTCAGTTCTGGTGTTTCCATGTCTACATCCAGATGCAGTGGCTTTGCTAGGTTGTTGATGGAACCAACCGCCACTGACTGCCATCACTTTCTGGAAGAAATTTCTTCCCTTGTCAAACATTAAGCAAAGATGCAAGGTAAAATACAGTTCAGTGCCATAATCCACGTCTCCAACCTCAGCCAACTATCACTGATCTTAAATGGCTGGACAACCATCAATATTTATAAACACAGCAGTTTCCACCACCCTGATTTCCTTAGGCAGCTGAACAGCCACTTGATACTACTTCTTGTATGTATGTATGTATGTATGTATGTATGTATGTATGTATTTAATATCCCACCCTATCCTGCAAGTGGGCTCAGGGCGGATAACAATATGTAGGTTAACAACCATAAAAGCATTTAACATAAAAACTAAAACAAGTTCAAAATGAACAGGTAATAGCAACAATGACAACAAGATGGAGAATTCAGATGCCTCCTGCAGCTGACAGCCTTCTAGCAGAGTCAGTAATAAGTCACATGAATTTAAAAATCTCCAATTTTAAATCAGTCAAGTTTTTTTTATTCTAACAGCTGTCCTTGGATGACTCTTTCAGAAGTTTGCTACATTTAATTCATGCCCTAAATTTATTCATTGTCAGAGTACAACAATGTGTTCTTGAACTGTGCATCTGACATCTTTTGGCTTATATATCTCATTCCCTTCTCTTATGAGTAGCCTTCATGTACTTGAAAAGCATAGTCATGTCTTCTCAAAAACATTTTGTTGATAAACTGATTGGGCCAGCCTTATATATATATAATCCCATAAAATAAATTCTTCATCCTTCTGATCATCATAGTACCCTCCCCATGTTCTTGTTCTGACTAACCCCCAACTAGTTTCTTCCAATTCTAAATCTTGTCATACTCCTGATTGCCTGTGCTTGGAGCAAGACTGTTGCTGAGTTGCAGAAGAGAAGAGAGAAGAAGAGAAGAGATTGGATTCATACCCCGGCCTTTGCTTGGAGTCTCAGGGGGGCTTAAAAATCTCCTTACCTTCCCCTCCCCACAACAGACACCCTGCATGACGTAGGTGAGGCTGAAAGAGCTCTTTCAAGAACTGCTCTTTCAAGAACAGCTCTGACAGAACTATGGCTTGCCCAAGGTCATCCAGCAGCTTCAAGTAGAGGAGTGGGGAATCAAGACCAGTTCTCCCAGATTAGAGTCTGCACACTGAACCATTACACCAAACTGACATATTTTTATGTCACTGCTAGAAGCCTCCAGTGCAGCAACTGGAGTATTTGTGCTAAGTGACAATTTAGATACACTGGGCATTGGAGAAACCTCATGGAATGGGAGAAAATCAATGGGATGCAGATTGTATGGACAGACTGGGAAGACATAGCGCATAGCACAAAGATAACAGAAAGTGATCTGTTGAAGAGCTGGAAAACAGTGCAACCAAGATGATTAAGGGGTTGGAGCCAGCAGCATACCTGTCAGCTAGCTGCCATTAATTGGAATGTTGGATGTGGGGGATGCAGCCGGTTGCTGCTTTGGAGAGTTTTTTTTCTCTACTGTCTCTCTGCCTTTCTTGCTTATCGGCCGGTGGCCTTGAAACACTGCTCTGCCTGCTCCAGCCTGTTTTTGCCTTCCCACGCATCTTGCTTGGGAATATGTAGCCGTTAATAAGCCTGTGCACTCAGGTGCCCTATTACTGGCCCCAATGTATCAGGGGGGTTGGTTTGAAGGGGGTATTTCTTCTAGTGTTTTGTCTGAAAGCGCCATTACTGACACAAGAGTTTCATGATGCCACTTTGGTGTAGTGGTTAAGTGTGCAGACTCTAATCTGGGAGAACCGGGTTTGATTCCCCACTCCTCCACTTGCACCTGCTGATGTGACCTTGGGTCAGTCACAAGCTCTGGCACAGCTGTTCTTGAAAAAGAGCAGTTCCTGTCAGAGCTCTCTCAGCCCCACCTACCTCACAGGGTGTCTGTTGTGGGGAGGGGAAGGGAAAGGAGTTTGTAAGCTGCTCTGAGACTCCTTTGGGTAGTGAAGGGCGGGGTATAAATCCAATCTCCTCCCCCTCCTCCTCTTCTTCTTTTTTCATGCCTAATTCATTCCTCCATAAACTGAACTAACTACAAGACTATTGTTGAGTGTTATGACTGGGATACTGACAATACTGGGATACTGGGGTGGGGGACTGCACTGTGCTCCAGGTGCAGCTTGAGGAACACCTTTGCAGCCAGCATCATGCTGCATCCTGATTAATGTCTCCCCTTTTCTTTTTAAAATGCAGTTCTGGCTGCAGCCACTAGGGGCTCAGGGAACTCTGAGCATAGCACTCTACGACTGGCTGGACTTCCCTTATTCCAAGACTGAAGCAAACTTGCTTTACAGATCATGCTAACCCAACAATCAAGCCAGCATGTTGATTGCTGCTACAGTAATTGCCATCTTGCAGGTCAATTTTTTTTCAATAGTCTAGCCTTTCTCTCTTCCTTTCCCTTCCCCCAGCTCAGGCGGGTCTTGCAAATCAGTAGTTAGAGTGTTGCAGCAAGATAAAACAACATTTCCCTCTCTTAATTTGTCTCCCTCTTTCCCACACATTTCTCATTCATTTTTTCTCCCTTCAACTAATTTTTCCATGTCCAGCCCCCCCCCCCCCCCGCTTTCACTTCTTGGTCTCAAGACCTTCTCATCCCTATCCTGCTTGGTGACAGAATGTATTAATGTATCTATAGTAGCAAACCTTTGTTAATAAGAACAGAAGGCACTGGGTTTGCTGGACACTGTAGACTGTACTGGTTCTTCTGTGCTTCCAAATCCCCCCCCCTCGGCATGGACTTTGATTCTGTACTTGACATCAGCTGGCATTGCTACAGTGGCACTGGGTTCTGCTGGGCACTGTACATTGTAGACCTAGGCTTCCCCCCCCGGCTTGGACTGTGATTCTGTGCTTGAAATCAGCTGGCATTGCCACAGTGGCACTGGGTTCTGCTAGGCACTGTGCATTGCACTGGTTTGCTGGGCTGCCACCCCCCCCAGCTTGGACTGTGATTCTGTGCTGGACATCAGCTGGTATTGCCACAGTGGCACTGGGTTCCGCTGGACATTTTGCAGTTGCACTGGTACTGTTGGGTGCTCTGATAATTGCACTGGTTCTGCTGGGCTTGCAAAAATGCCTCCCCCTTTCAATTTCTACTGAAGAGATTCTCTGATTTGACTTTAGTCTTTTGGAAACAATGAAGGATGGGTTCTTTGGGGATTAGTGTGTTTCTTAACATCCAGTCTGGTGAAGCTTGCAATCACTATTTTAAATTTTTTTAGGCTCCCCGAAGGGGATTTTTTATTGCATTTTCTGATATCTATACTATGAGGTTCAGGGAAGGGAGATGAATTTCCTACCTCTAAATTCTATGGGAGAAGGGAAAGGGCAACTAATACACCATCAACTACTGGAATGGGGAAGGAAAACTAAGACCCTACCTCTAAACATATTAATGGATATAGGGAAGGATTAACTAACAAGGTGACACGATCTGGTTACATAGATATATATCCTTGTCACCTAGTAGTACAAAAAATTGTTACTGCTTATAAAATTTTAACAAAGATTGGTAAAAAAAGGAAACATTAGTTAGCTAGTTAATCAAAAACTGCATTATCAACAATTATCCTGGTTTTAGAGTCTTTTCTTCTTGCGTTTCTTCTTTCCTCGGGGTTTGGGAGCGGCTGCTCCTTTCTCTGATTCTGAAGTGTCTGGAGAACTGTAAAGTTTAGAACTATCACTTGATGAATCCTGTGAGTAGGATTCTTCATCTTCTTCCTCCTCATCATCAGTTTTTGGTTTCTTGTCTTTCTTGCTTTGCGCTAAATTGAAGTATTGGTCCACAAACGTTTTTGACTTAGGAACAGTATCCATATTAAATTTTTTATCTTCATATTTAAAACTCAGTCCTTCTGGGAATAGCCATCTGTAAGGCACTCCTTTTTTCTGTAGATGGAGAGTAAGTTCCCTGTAGAGCCTCCTTCGCTTCCAGATTTCAAAGGGGATATCCTTCAAGATTTTTATCTCTTGGGAGTGCACAGGCGCGGTGCGGCGCTACACATGCGTTTTAACATGGTGTGCAACTTTTGATCTTTAAAGGGGACCCTTGAGTGATTAAGGGACCCCCCGCCGCCCCGGGAAGGGATGGACGGCTGCAAGGGGCTTGATTCAGGTCCCTGTGAGATTTGCAACTCACGGGGAGACCAGAATCACCCCCAACATGAAATCGAAGTTCAGGTTCCTTGAGAGCATAGCCAATGCTCCTGCAACGGGGGGGGGAGAGAAACTTTGCCAATAAAGTGCTCCTGTGAGTATCCGTAAAAGTGAAATGGAAGATGTAGGGCAGTTATAAAAAGAATAATTAGCCCCAAGGAGTAGCAGAAGATTGGAGGGTTTTCTTCCCCCCGAAGATCGACTGGCTTATAAGTGGAAGTGCAGAAGTTCGATAGATCGGAAATGGGAGGTGGGCGAGAGTGGGAGATTCACTCCATCCTGCTTGTCAAAAAGCACAACTATGCTGGAGTAGATCTGGTTAAAACGGTGGAAAACAAGTACTGTTTATCGGTTCTATCCTGCCTAGCCCTTATAGAAGCAGAGAGGGCTTGAGTTGGCTAAGCCCCCCCGGTCTGAACAGAGGGGAAAGTTACATTGCATTAATAATGAGGGAAAGAGGAAGATCAGCGGGGATCCCCCTTTGCAGCACTATTTTTAACCCTAATGGGGTGGTGGTAGAAGAATCTTGACAGAGGGAGCCCCTTTTCACCACTCACTAATTTTTAACCCTTTAGGGGCAGGGTAGAAGATCCAATACTCCAAAGACAGTTTTCAACGCTCTCAATTTTTGCAGCTTCCAATAAACAGAATCATAAAGAAATAAATATTTGTTGTAAAAAGACAGGTTATAAGGACAAAGTGTAGGGACTCTATTTGGGTTAATTGGGAAGGAGATTGGTAACAGATCATTGTGCATTGTTCAATTGCTTCTTTTTTCATTCTCTTTTTTTTCTATTCTCTTGGTGGAGAGAAATCACAACAAGAGTTGGTTAAGCTGGGAAAATTGCCAAGAATAGAGATGTTTTGTAAACAATGAGTAGATTTGTCTAGAAAGTTTCTGGGAATGTTGCCAAAGAAACGGCTAACCTAAATAATAAGATTAATCTGTTTTGTTGATAGTTTCTAAACGTACAACAGTCTGGGCATAGTGCCAGAAATTTATACTTGTTCCTAAACAATTGATAATAAGTGAAAATTATATTGTTTGATTTAGACATCTCAGTGGGGACTAGAGTCTTAATTTGATATTTGAAAATTTTTTGATTCCCTTTAAAGGGAAATTTAATTTTTGAATTTAAGTGGAAGGGAAGGTTGAAAAATGTCCAATGCTGGAGGGAGGGAGGCATCCTTGGTCTCACCAGGGATGTCTAGCTCAGCAGCTACAAAACTGGGAGTTCCCACACAAAAGGAGACACAGAAAGAAATGCAAGCTCTCGTGCAATCAACTATATTAAGCACTATTAACGATGTAGTTGATCCTATCAAGCGCAGTATGGAAGAAATCAGAAACTCCATCCCACAGGTGATACAGCCACTTAATTGAGCAATACAAGAAGTTAGGGATATGATTCCTCAAGCTGCGGAACCCATACAGATCGCTATGAAGGACATCACAGTACAATTTGCACAGAGTCTACAATAACTTCAGAAGCAAATAATAGAAAACACACCCAAAATTACAACTCTCAATATGGCAGTGGAAAATGTGGAGACTAAGACGAGAGAAATGAAAAGCAAAGTACAGAACAATGAAGATAAACAGTCTCTATTAGAGCAGGATGTGATGTGGTTACAGGTGGAAAGAGCAGCATTTGTTCTAAGGTTCCAAAATATTCCAGAAGAGAAAGAGGAAGACTTGAACATAAAAATGGCAAAGTTACTGGCTGACCATCTTCAGATGGAAGATTTGAAGTTGATGGAAGGAGAAATAGATGCAGCTTTTAGGATGAATTCAGCATATGCAAGAAGATTTAAAGTACCGAGGGAAGTACAGGTGCGCTTCCACAAAAGAGCAGTGAGACACAAAATATTGAAAGAAGTTAATGCATCTCTGTTGAAGATGGATGAAGAGGAAATAAATGTGTTGAAAGAGATCCCATGGAGAGTGAGAGAGAAAAGAAAAGCATATACTGAGTTGACAACCCTATTGAGATCCAATAATATTACATATAGATGGCTTCTTCCAGAAGGGCTCTTTTTTACTTTTGAAGGGAAAAGATTCAAGATAACATCGGTCTTTAAAGCAGCAGACTTTTTGAAAACTTATGGAGAAGAACTCTCAGATGACCAGAAGGAAACTGAAGAAAGAGAAGAAAAAGAGGAAGGAGAAGTAGAGAAAGAAACAGAGGCTGAACTCCAGGGAGCAACAGCATTGCTAACTCTTATAGGACTCCCGAAAGCATGAAGGCAGAAAAGGTTTAGACTCAAGAGATCCCCAATAAACATGAGACAAAGGGCAAAAGACGAAAAGGAACAGCAACAGAAAGTAAATCAGGATGGATAGAAGGAAATTGAAGACGATTTCAGTAAATGTTAATGGTTTAAATGGACCTCAGAAAAGAAGAAACATCTTTCATCAATTAAAAAAGCACAATGTGGACATTACATGTATTCAAGAAACACATATAAGAAGAAGGGATGAAAAATATTTAAATGTTAAAGGCTTAGGGAAAGTATTTACAGCCACAGATGAAGAAAAGAAGAAAAGAGGAGTGACCATTTATATTAAAGATTATTTGCAACCAGAACTAGTTTTTGCTTCAAAAGATGGAAGAACCTTGATGGTGGCTATTCAGAGGCAAACTAAGCAAACACTGATTGTGAACATTTATGCACCAAATCATAATCAAGAAAAATATTACCAGCAACTTCAGAAAATTATTGCACAACAAGAATTTCAAGAATTATGTATTATTGGAGATTTTAATGTGATATTTGATAATAAACAAGATAGAAAAGTAAATGCTAACAGGAAGAAAGGAAAAGGCAACTGTTTTACCGATTCATTATGTCAGATAATAGAAGAATGGCAATTAACAGACACATGGAGAGTAAGGAATCCCAATAAAGAACAGTACACATATTACTCGGCAAGACACGATTCTTGGTCCAGACTAGATATGTGTTGGATGTCCCCTACAATGATTAAAGATTTATGGAAATCGGAAATTGAGGCCAAAACTTATGCAAACCATAATCCGATAACTGTTGAAATACAAGGAACAAATCATAGAGCCAGATGGACATTAAATCTTTCAATTTTGAAAAATAATAAACTGGTGGCATCCTTAAAGAAAAAAATTGCTCTCTTTTTAAGGAATATATTACACCAGGCATGCCGAGAAGAATTGTGTTGGACACCTTTAAAGCTTTTGCCAGAGGCCATTTAATAAAAGAAGCTGCAAGAATAAATAAGAAGAGAAATGAAGAATATACTGACTTGAAAAAAGAGATTCAGGAACAAGAGAAAAGATCACTAGAGATGGGTACAATGAAAGGAAAAAGAAGCAAGATTATGTTACTTATGCATAAAATGAATTGTTTATTATCTCTGGAAATAGCAAAAAAATTGACCTTCGCTAAGCAAAACTTCTTTGAAAATGCAAATAAACCAACCAGATGGCTTGCTTATCAAGTTAGAAAACAATCAGAAAAAAACTTTATAAAAACCTTAAAGAAGAAGAATGGGAAAAAACAAATAGGGTACAAGATCTGAAGAGTACTGTAGAAGACTTTTATAAGGAGCTGTACAGAAAGAATGAAATTAAAGCTGAACAGATAACTCAGCATTTGGAAGAACACAAGATACAAAAGTTTACAGAAGAACATAAGAAGATACTGAATCAGCCAATCACGATGATGGAGATGGTAGAAGCCTTAAAAAGACAAAACAAGGGTAAAGCACCAGGTATGGATGGACTTCCTGTTGAGTTCTACTCAATATTTGAAGAAACACTTCTTCCACAATTACAAGAAGTGTGTAAGTCAATAATGGAAGGTGAAGAAATACCAGATACATGGAGAGAAGCGACAATATCTTTAATACATAAACCAAATACAGAGGGAAATGAAATAAAGAATTATAGGCCAATCTCCCTCCTAAATGTGGATTATAAGATCTTTGCTTCCATCTAAGCAGAAAAATTGAAACGTATTCTGGCGAGAACTATACATAGAGACCAGGAGGGGTTTCTACCAAAAAGACAAATTAAGAACAATTTAAGGTGCATCTTGGACATTTTGGAATACTATGAAACTCATTCAGAAAAGGAGATGGCACTGATTTTTCTTGATGCGGAAAAAGGATTTGACAACTTGAGCTGGTCTTTTATATTAGAAACGCTGAAGAAGGCTAAGGCGGGGGAGAAATTTATCCAGATGATGCAAGCGATATACTCAAACCAGAGAGCTACAGTTATGATTAATGGCGAAAGGACGGAACAATTCCAGATACAAAAAGGCACTAGAAAGGGTTGTCCACTATCACCATTACTTTATATCTATGCATTGGAGGTATTGACAGAAGAGGTTAGGCGAAATCCAAAGGTGAAGGGCCTGAAACTACAAGAGGAGGAGTTTAAACTATTGGCCTTTGCAGACAACTTAGTATTCATATTGGAAGAGCCAGGACAGTCAATTGAAGAGTTGAACAGAATTTTAAGAGAATATGGCTAAGTGGCAGGATTAAAAGTGAATGTCAATAAGGCTAAAGTATTGACCAAAAATATGAGGCAAACAAAGAGAGAACTTTTTCAAGAAGATTCTGGATATCAACTTTGCAATAAGGTTAAATATTTAGGGATAAACCTGACAAATAAATGTAGTTCGTTACAAGAGAACAACTATAAAGAGCTCCTGAAGAGGACAAAACAGGACTTAGACAAATGGAAGAATCTAAAGATCTCATTGATGGGATGAATGGCTCTGGTCAAAATGAATATTCTACCAAGATGGATTTTTCTCTTCCAAACAATTCCAATATTGAAAAACTATGGAATTCTTAAAGAACTGGAACAAACCATTGGTAAATTTATATGGCAGGGGAAAGGGGCTAGAATTAGGTTGAAAGCCCTACAAGATTCAACAGAAAGAGGAGGGTTTGGTCTTCCCAACTGGATGCTATACTACAGAGCTGGAGCATTGGCATGGATTAAGGAATGGATTATGTTACATAATAGAAGAATACTAAGCCTGAAAGGACACGACCTTTTAGCTGGATGGCATGCATTTCTATGGTATGATAAGGTGGCGTCTCATAAGAACTTTAAACAGCATTGGATACGAGATGCATTGATGAAAGTATGGGAGATAATTCAAAAGAGGTGGTTTACTAAAACATCTAAATTGGTTGTACCCTTAGAGGCTATGACTTTTCCTAGGGTATATAATGAGAACCCTCCAAAGAGATATTTAGATATAATTAACGCAAAAGGCGAGATTGAAATGGATGAAGAGGTTACATGGTGGCAAAGAGCACAAATCGAATCAAGGTTTACGAAAGATAAACAATTGGGTTTGAAAAATCCCTTTCTGATATGGAAAAAATATTGTATGCTCCGGAGTAGAAATTTATTTAAAAAATGTATGCATTATTGTTGACGGATCTCATGGCAGATGGTTAAGAAAAATATGATCCAATGGGCACAACATTTTGGCTATAATATAGAGCTGGAACAATGGACTCAGATCTGGAATAAAAATGTTAAAATAACTAGGGCAGTAACATATAGAGAAAATATGTATAAAATGTTTTACAGATGGAATATTATGCCTGACAGGATTGCGAAGTACGATGAGAAATGTTCTAATAAATGTTGGAAATGTGGAAATAAGACAGGCACATTTTATCATATGTGGTGGACATGTGACATTGTTAAAAAATTCTGGATCTTGATTCATAGAAAGATCCAAAAATTTTTAGGACAAGCCATACCTTTTAAGCCTGAAACTATGTTATTGGGTATACTGCCACAAGATATAGCCAGAAATGATCGTTACTTAATAATATATCTGGTAACAGCAGCCAGGATTGTATATGCAAAATACTGGAGAACAAACCAGGTGCCGTCACAACAAGAATATATAATGAAGATATTGGAGGCAGCAGAGATGGATAAATTGTCTTTGACTTTGAAAGGATATGAAGATTCAGCCTTTCAGAATACTTGGCAGCGGTTCTATGAATGGTACGACTCAGAAAAACAGGATGGAACTGTCTTTGACGGAAACAAAAAGAAAAATTAATAGGTAGTCTGAAGTAATAGTAATTAAGGTAGAATTTAAGGATACTTAGGTAAGAGTTTTGTAATGGCATGGCAGTTAAGCTGGATAGTAGAATGAAATGGTTATATACCCCCCGGTCAGGGGTCTTTTCGTAGAAGAACAGCTGCAGGAGCTCATTAGCATATGGTATGCTAATGAGCTATTAGGCTATTAACATATGCCACGCTCCCTGACATCACCGGAAGTGATGTCAGAAGAGGAAGCAAAAGGGGGGGAAGCATCTTCAAAAGCCTCCCCTTCCCTTCCCCAGCTGGTCTGGGTGGGGGAGCTAAGAGAGAAGGGGTTTAAAGTTTAAACTCCTTCTCATGAGAGTTGGGCCACAGAAGGAGGAAAGAGGGAAGGAAAGAGAGAGAGTAGAGAGAAGGAAAGAAGGAAGGAAAGAGGGAAAGAAAGAGAGGGAAGAAGGAGGGAAACAGGGAAAGGAGGAAAAAAGAGAAGAAGGTGGGAGAAAGAAAGAAAGAAAGAAAGAAAGAAAGAAAGAAAGAAAGAAAGAAAGAAAGAAAGAAAGAAAGAAAGAAAGAAAGAAAGAAAGAAAGAAAGAAAGAAAGAAAGAAAGAGAAGAATGAGGGAAAGAAGAGAAGAATGAGGGAAAGAGGAAAAAGAAAGAAGGAAAGGAGGGAATGAAAGAAATTCAGTGGCAATTCATCCCCATTATACCCTATGGGCCATTGAAGTCAATGGTGAAAACATAGGGTATATTCTGGGGGCTGGAGGGAGGGGGTTTGAGGGAGAGGCTCCAAGATCACAGGATAGCTGATGGAGCCTCTTCCCAAGATATCCACCAAGTTTCAAGAACATTGGACCAGGGGTCCAATTCTATGGGCCCCCAAACAGGTTGCCCCATTTCTCCATTGTTCTCTATGGTGGGAAAAAAGTTATTTTTTTCCCACTATAGAGAACAATGGAGGGAATAGGGGCAACCTGTTTAGGGGCCCATAGAATTGGACCCCTGGTCCAATGTTCTTGAAACTTGGTGGGTATCTTGGGGAGAGGCTCCATCAGCTATCCTGTGAGTTTCGAGCCTCTCCCTCAAACCACCTCCCTCCAGCCCCTAGAATATACCCTATGTTTTCACCATTGACTTCAATGGCCCATAGGATATAATGGAGCTGAAATTGACATTCGGCTGCCTGAAAGACTCTCCGGGAAGCCGGCTGGGGGCGGGGCTTGGCTCCTGAGCTCCCGGAGCTGCGCTCCGGTGCGCTCCCCTCGAAAAGACCCCTGCCCCCGGTAAATGTTTAATGTTGTTATTTGTTTGATTGGTGTTATTATTAATGTTTGTATGTTATGTATACATTGTTATGTGTTGTGGTATGTTATGAAAATAAAAATTCCCTTTCGGGGCGCTTATTAAAAAAAAAAGGATTTTTATCTCTTAAATCTTGATTTTTAAAGGTTCCCCCTGTGTAGATTTCAGCACCAGATCTCTGGAGAACCTTCTCATGAATTTCATGCATATTTCTCCCAGGAGTTTTTTTTTTTTTAATAAAGTCTGGATAAGTCCTGTAAGCCCAGTCCATCTCCTTCAGTAGTTCTTCCTGTTTGTAATCCATTAATGGAGCAAGAGCCTCTGCTAGATGAGCCTTTAAGTCCTCGTTCTTTTCCTCTGGCACTCCCTGGAAGCGTAGAACGTACATGGATCTTTCCAGCTGGAGCTGTGTTAATTTTTTTTGTTGGAGGTTCTTTCTTTCTCTGCATCATCTGCTCTTTTGTTGATACTCTCTGTCTGTTTTTCCATCTTTTTAAATGACTTTTTAGTTACAGAGGTTCTTTTGTCCATTTGAGTCAATTGTTTTTGCAAATTGTCCATTTTGGCATTGAGATTAGTCATCTGTTCCATTAGGGCGTGCAGTGCATTCGCCAACAGTGCAGACATATCTGCTGCTACTTCCTGGTTCTGGGAGGGAGTCATTGGTAGGTTATTTCCGGCCAACTTTTTTCTCCAATCCCGCCTTCTGCCCTCTCCCAGCCATAATATCAACAAGAAGTAAGTTTCCCAAAACAAAGTAAAAGTTAGCTGAATTTAATCCGCTTAACGTTCTTATGCAGCTTTTGATTTCATTAGTAATCTGATGCATTTAGCTTGACTCAAAGTTCTTTATTTGTGCTTTAAAACCACCTTGCTTTAAGTGGGGGGTGATGTCTTGAGTTTCCCCCTTCCCCACTGCTTTGCACTCAGGTGCTTCTAATCGCTACCAAGGTTCTCGTAGTCACTTTAAATCACCTGAGCATTGCTTAACTCATGCTTCAAAGCCTTGGAAATCTTTTTAGAAGCATTTCGAAACTTTTGACCATGTCTGCTTGTCCAGCAGTTGTCTCTCGGCACCATACTGGCTCTACGGCGACGGGACCTTTCGGGGGAAAAGGTGAGCCTCAATTCCTTGGTCGTCACCTTGGAAGAGGCTCTCCTCAGCTCCCCAGGTTGAGGGTCTCCTACAGAGACCCCGGGAGGGTCCGGGATAATCTTGGGCCCTTCCCGTCAGCTGAGTCTTGGCTCCCCCCCATCAGAGCAAGACGGGGTGCAGCTGAGCAGCGAAACGCTTAAACCGGAAGTCCGCAATCACTATTTTGTGATGCTTTGGTTAGTATTATTTAGTAAAAGTTAATATAAAGGCAGACTCCTAGCTCTCAAAAGTGCCTTATAGATGTTTGAGATGGTCAGCTGTTGGGTTTCAAAATAGAGAACAGAAGGTCTCACAAGAGCCTGCTCAGAACAAAAGTGGTGTGATGGATTTTTTTTTTTTGCCATAAAGTCACAGCTGAATTATGGAGACCCTGTAGGCTTTACAAGGCAAGAGATGTTTGGAGGTGGTTTGCCATTGCCCGCCTCCACTTTGGCCCTGCTTAGCTTCTGATGAAATCAGGCTATCCTGGGGCTATCCAGGCCAGGGCTAAGTTGAGAGTAATGTGACTGTCCCAAGGTCACTCAGCAAGCTTCCATGGCATGAGTGGGGATTCAAACCTGGATTCCCCAGATCCTAGTTCAATGCTTTAAGCATTACACCACATTGGCTCTCGTGATGGAATAGCATGTTGGAATTTGTATCTTTTTGCTGGCATGTGCGTGTGTGTGTATATTAGGAATAAGACTCATTCTGGAAATGAATACAACGAATTCTAGAAAGAGGCTCTGGGAGAATGCCAAGGCCCTTGGACACTCAGCGTCAATTTGCTGTGGCGACCTCAACAGGGTATAATGACACAGAGTCCACCATTTTCTCCAGAGGAACTGATCTCTGCTACCTCAAGAGCAGTTGTAATTTTGAGTGATCTCCAGCCCTCACCTGGAGATTGGCAACAGTTGTTACCCAGGAGGAAATGGCTGGTTTGGAGAGTGGAGTCTATGGTATTGTACCTGTCTGAGGTCCAACCCCTTCTCAAACCCCACCCTCTCCAGGCTCCATCCCTCAAATTCCCAGGAATTTCCCAACCTGGAGTTGGCAACCCCATCTCCTTCCCAGCTAACCATCAGCCTACTGTTAGCTGCCTCTCTGACTGCAGCTGATTTCTGCCCTTCCTCCTGGAGATGAGTTGTAATTCTGTGATCTCCACCCCTCACCTGGAGATTGGCAACAATGGTTCCCTGAGAGGAAATGGCTGGTTGGGAGGGTGGAGCCTATGGCATTCTACCTGTCTGAGGTCCTACCCCTCCTCAAACCTCACCCTCTCCAGGCTCCACCCCCAAATCTCCATGAATTTCCCAACCTGGAGTTGGCAACTCTATCTCCTTCCCAGTCAAGCATCAACCTGCCATTATCTGCCCCTGATTTCAGCTTTGCATCTCCTCCCCCCCTCTCCTGGAGATCAGTTGTAATTCTGAGTGATCTCCATCCCTCACCTGGATATTGGGAACAGTGGTTCCCCAGGACAGAATGGCTGGTTGGGAGGGTGGAGTCTATGGCATTGTACCTGTCTGAAGTCCCACCCCCCCTCAAACCTCACCGTCTCCAGGTTCCATCCCTCAAATCTCCAGGAATTTTACAACTGGAGTTGGCAACCATATCTCCTTCCCAGGCAAGCATCAACCTAACTCTATTTTGCTCTCCCTCTTCAGCTTTCCTTCCCCCCCACACCTGCAGCCTCTACAGTGCTCTGAAACCCTGACTTCCACGTCACATTGGCTGTCATGGGGGGGCCATCTCAGCAGGGTATAAGGACACAGAGTCCACTATGTTATCCAGGGGAACTTATCTGTGCTATCTGGAGAGCAGTTGTGATTCTAAGAGATCTCCAGCCCTCACCTGGAGATTGGCAACAATGGTTTCCCAGGAGGAAAACTAGTCTTTCTCTGCAATGGGGACCAAAGCAGTTTATATCATTCTCCTCTCCCCCTTTTGACTTGCACAACAACCCTGTGAGTTAGGTTAGGCTGAAAGTCTGTGACTGGTCCAAAATCACCCACTCAGCTTCTACAGCAAGAACCTGGATCTAGCAGACCCTGCTCTGAAGCACTGATTTCCAGAGAACAGCAAGGAGAGATAAGGAGGCTTTCCTGAATGAACAATGCAAAGTAATAGAGGAAAACAATAGATTTGGAAGGACTAGAGATCTCTTCAAGAAAATTGGAGAAATCAAGGGAACGTTCCATGCAAAGCTGGCCATGATAAAGGACAAAAACGGTAGGGACTTAGCAGAAGCAGAAGAGATTAGGAAAAGATGGCAAGAATACACAGAAGAACTATACAAGAAGGACCTCGATGTCCTTGACAACCACGATGGTATAATCACTGACCTTGAGCCAGACATCCTGGAAAGCGAAGTTAAATGGGCCTTAGAAAGCATTACTAACAACAAAGCTAGTGGAGGTGATGGTATCCCAGCTGAGTTATTCAAAGTCTTAAAAGAAGATGCTGTTAAAGTGCTGCACTCAATTTGCCAACAAATTTGGAAAACACAACAGTGACCACAGGATTGGAAAAGGTCAGTTTACATTCCAATCCCAAAAAAGGGCAACGTCAAGGAATGTTCAAACTATCGCACAATTGCACTCATTTCACACGCTAGCAAGGTCATGCTCAAAATCCTACAAGCTAGGCTCCAACAGTACGTGGATAGAGAACTGCCAGAAGTACAAGCTGGGTTTCGAAGAGGTAGAGGAACTAGAGATCAAATTGCCAACATTCGCTGGATTATGGAGAAAGCAAGAGAATACCAGAAAAACATCTAATTCTGCTTCATTGACTATGCTAAAGCCTTTGATTGTGTGGATCACAATAAATTATGACAGGTTCTTAAAGAGATGGGAGTACCAGACCACCTCATATGTCTCCTGAGAAACCTGTATAAGGGTCAAGAAGCAACAGTTAGAACCGGATATGGAACAACTGATTGGTTTAGCATAGGAAAAGGAGTACGACAAGGATGTATATTGTCACCTTGCTTATTTAATTTATATGCAGAGTACATCATGCGAAATGCTGGCCTGGATGAATCACAAGCTGGAGTTAAGATTGCTGGGGAAAAGATCAATAACCTCAGATATGCAGATGATACCACTCTGATGGCAGAAAGTGAAGAGGATCTAAAGAGCCTCTTGCTCAGGGTGAAAGAGGAGAGTGCAAAAGTGGGCTTGAAGCTCAACATCAAAAAAACTAAGATCATGGCATCTGGCCCCATCACTCCTTGGCAAATAGAAGGGGAAGTCGTAGAAGTAGTGACAGACTTCACGTTCCTAGGATCCCAGATCACTGCAGATGGTGACTGCAGCCATGAAATTAAAAGACGCCTGCTCCTTGGGAGGAAAGCGATGGCAAACCTAAACAGCATGATAAAAAGCAGAGACATCACCTTGCCAACAAAAGTCCGCATGGTCAAAGCAATGGTATTCCCCGTAGTAATGTATGGCTGTGAGAGTTGGACTATAAGGAAGGCCGAGCGCCGAAGAATAGATTCTTTTGAACTATGGTGCTGGAGAAGACTCTTGAGAGTCCCTTGGACTGCAAGGAGATCAAATCAGTCAATCCTAAAAGAAATCAACCCTGACTGTTCCCTGGAAGGCCAGATCCTGAAGCTGAAGCTCAAATACTTTGGCCACCAAATGAGAAGGGAGCATTCACTGGAGAAGACCCTGATGCTGGGAAAGATTGAAGGTCAAAGAAGAAGGGGACAGCAAAGAATGAGATGGTTAGACAGTGTCATCAATGCAACGAACATGAAATTGAGCAAACTTCAGCAGACGGCGGAAGACAGGAGGGCCTGGCGTGGTCTGGTCCATGGGGTCGCGAAGAGTCGGACTCGACTGTGCGACTGAACAACAACAACTGAATGACAGTGCTGTTATTAGGGAAAGCCCTGGCCTTTATGCCTATTGTTGGCCCTCCAGGGGAACTGGTTGACCACTGTGTGAAACACAATGCTGGACCAGATGATTCAGCAGAGTTCTTCTTATGTCCCTTGCTTGTCCCATGCACAATTTTTGGCAAGGAATCATGAGATTTGTAGTTTCTCTGATTCATGGATTAAATTGGGTGGCATAGTCGGAAAGAATGAAAGGGCTGAAATATGTTTTATGCATACAACAGCAGACAAAACTACAATCCTAACATCCCGGAACATAATTTCTTGTGGGATTTAAATGGCTTGAGGCTTTTTAAAAGTGTGTATGACAGAAAGTCACAGTATGAGCCTGCCTCCAACCAAAATTTTCTTGGATTAATATGGCAGATATGAGGAAGCCAGAATTCTTTTTACTTCTTATGATTCCCTTCTGCCATGGATATGAGCTGATCTTCTGTAAACATTGGTCAGAACAATGCTTGCTTTTGTTCAGAAAATGCATAAAATGAATAGTGCTACAAATCCCTTCTGAGTCCAGGCCATTGAGTACAAAGCTACACATTTGTACTATGGATGGAGAAGAATTTTGGGAATGAGGAGGAAATGGGATTTTGAAACAAATTTCCTTATTTCAGTAATCCCCAAATTATTACATGCTGAATCCCCCCCTTTCCAAATTTAGCTTAAACTCATAATTACTTCTTATCTACCACTTTCTCCCTTCACCTTATTTCTATCTCTTTCACTGGATACTGAAGAGAGAAAAGGATGCCAAAAGTAGATCAAAGGTCACCTCTAAACTCACTCTGTTAACGTGAAATGTAGTTTTTAATTCTTCATGGATCACTGAGCAGGGTTAAGCTGAGGGCTGGGTTAAGCTGAGGGCTGATTCTTTTTTTGCCAATCAAGATCTATGCATTGCTGTCTCTGGGAAGCGTACTTTTTTAAAACAACAACACCACAACATTCTTATTCCCTGAATAGCAGTAGTATAAAATTCTACAACTTCCACAGTTCATAGTGACAATGGAGGGTCCATGAATACTTAAGGTGCCACTGGAGAAAGCTGAAATTAGAGACCATTTGAGTTTTGTAAGCTCTCCTGGCTGCTGCTTTTTCTGTTCTTCATTGAACCCCTTTCCTACCACAATACATACCAGTCTGCCTTCTGAGACAGGTCTTCAAAACCTCCAGGAAAATGAAGAAAAAATGTATTAAGGCATTTATTAGATATGTGCGCAGTTAGGTATCAGTACTCTGCCTGATCCCATACACCCCCCCCGAAATAATGCCCGTTGAGTTCAATGGTGTTTATACCCACTTAGGTGTGCATTAGATTTCAGCCTTAGGCATCTATTAATGAACCATTTGTTTCATCTGAGCTTATGAAAGAGAATAAAATTGCAGTTTCATATTCCTCCAGGTATTTATGAGGTATAAAGCATCAAAAAGAAAATTTACACCCACCTATTATGACTTCATACTCGCCTATCAAATAATGGCCTTCTGCTTGGTGCACCAGCCCAAGGGAATACTTGACAGTGAACTAATACAGCCAAGCAACTGATGATATTATAATATTTATAGTACTTTTTCATGCAGTTACCGGGAATGACCAAGTTCCATTTTCTTATCTTTTTATCCTTTCATCAAGGAGGCCAACTGACCAAATCTGCATATAATATGTGTTAGAGAGCAGTCCACTGTTTTCATTTAAGACTTTGCTACATCTCTAATACTTAAGTTAGCAACTGTGCAGATAAAGCAGCCCATATGTCAGTCACTGCAAGTTCTGGACACTTACCACCTGTGTGGGGATGGATGCTGCATTTCCCAGTTTCAGGGGTCTTTTCGTAGAAAAACAGCTGCAAGAGCTCATTAGCATATGGTATGCTAATGAGCTATTAGGCTATTAGCATATGCAACGCCCCCTGACATCACCAGAAGTGATGTCAGAAGAGGAAGTAAAAGGGGGAGAGGCATCTTCAAAAACTTCCCCTTCCCTTCCCCAGCTGGCCTGGGTGGGGGAGTTGAAATTGACATTCAGCTGCCTGAAAGACTCTGGCTGGGGGTGGGGCTTGGCTCCTGAGCTGCCAGAGCTGCGCTCCTGTGCGCTCCCCCCAAAAAGACCCCTGCCCAGTTTAACATCCATTAAAAACCCCTTACCTTTAGGCAGGCTTCATTCAGACATGAGAACCTAAGAACTGCTGTGCTGGATCAGACCAGTATTTCATCTTTGCATGGAGGTCAACCAGATGGCCCCAAAAGGCTTACAATAAGGTCATATAAGCCAAAGTTTCCCCCAGCACTGGTGTTCAGATGGTTATTTCCTCAGGACATGGAGGTTCCATTTAATCATCAGGGAGAACATCAAGTGATGAGTCTGTTCTCCATGAATGTGGGTAATTTCCTTTTAAAGCTAACTGAAGAAGGGACGGTGACCGTATCCTGTGGCAACAAATTCCATAAGCCTCTTTGAGTAAAGAAGTTCTTCTTTTAGTCAGTTCAGAGGCTGAGGACAGACTGGCAATTTGCAGTGGGAGCCAGTCATGGCATACAGTTTGTTCTGGGGTTTCCCGGTCACACAGCTCAGACTGATGCGGGGGCATACTGGGAGGAGGCATGTGGGAGCGTTCAGACTGCAGGTCTGGGTTAAAAAATACTTGAAGTCTTTGGGGGTGGATCTGGGAGAGGATGGGGTTTGTGGAGGGGAGGGGCCTCAGCATGGTACAATGCCATGGAGTCTACCCTTCAAAGCAGCCATTTTCTCCAGGGGAGCTGATCTCTGTCAGATGGAGATCAGCTGTAAAAGCAGGAGATCCCCAGGCCCCACCTGGAGGCTGCCAACCCTATTATTTATAGCCTGATCAACTTCACAGGATTGTTTTGAGGATTTAATGGCGAGTGTTCACTAGCTGAAGCAGATGCTAATCTTCCATGCTTGAAATTGTATCCAATGAAGAGCTTTGGATACAAACAACACACACACACACAAACACACACACACACACACATGATTTTGATGCCTTCTATCATGCCAAATAATATTTTTTTGCTTCAGTATAATCCCACTGATTGCAGTCTGAGTAGCTCTGAAGAATCTCTTGCCAAGAAAGGCATTTCCTGACAAGAAAGGTCAGTATATACTCAAAGGAGAATACTAACAGGAGCTGATGCCATTTCTCCCATGCAGGTGAAACGACTCAGCTGTTAATTCATAGAGACAGAGCATCTTAAGGCAGAATTACTGGAGGATATTTTGGCTTGTTGTTTTGTGGTTTCAATAGCTGCTTTGAGGTCATGGTTGTAACTGTATATGAGAGATGCAACGTGAGATGTATTCTCTGTGAACATATCCATGGTTATTGATTCTTCTCTGGAAAAAGCAATTCCATCAGTAAAAGAAAAAGCATTAAAACAACATCAGTTGTTATGCAAGAAGGTAGTATAGGTTGCATAGGATCTGTTAGATCCTTAAAAATCTACTCTTTTACATAAGTAGCTAGCTCGGACAGAGGTATACCTGTGCATTAGCCTCACATAATAATATGTATCCAACCATCCAAAGTCCTTGTAGAGTGGGACTTTTCCACCTTCCCCCTCCTGCTGCAGCCCACTAAGCTCCACAAAATCTTATTCCTAGGAGTCTGCAGGCTGTTAGGAACAGCACGGGGGCAAAGCAAGGGTCTGCAGTGAGTCTTCTGCAAACTGAAATGCTGGAGGAATTGTGTAGTTAGATACATGCTGAGGATCTGGGTCATGGCCTCAGTTCACTAGACAGGAGACAGTGAGAAGAACAATCATTCCCAAGCATGCCAGTGTGGTGTCAAGTAAATTATCTATTATCTGTCTATGCCAACTATATCAGGATTTGACCCACAACAAAAGCATTTATGCTATCACAAATTTATGTGTCAATTCCATGGTAGTCAACTGGCATAACAGTATTGCAAGAGACACGCAGAGCACTAAAATTATTTTGCCATATGTGAATCTTACAAAGGATGCACAGTGTAAGGCACTTTGTATGAGGGTCCAACTATTTAACTCTGGAATATACATTTCATGTGGCATTAGGGTATGTGTATGAACAAATTGAATGGCTGAAGGGTGCTCTAACTAAATCCACTTTCACATTGCCATTCTAAATCAGCTGTTATCTGTTGCTTTTCTAATTCCTTGTAGATCAAGATGGGACCAGAGTGGTGGGGCTTAGCTACTTCAGTGCCTTGGCTGAAGATTTCCATTTTATACGCCCCTGATTGTGAACTCCTCTCCCCTGCTGGGGTTTGGGTGTTAGGTGAATTCAAGGCTCTGAGCTACCCTGTCTCTCTGCTCAATCCAAGTGCCTTGACTGAGGCCCCAGGTTTGATACCCTACTGATTGTGAACTCCTCTTTCCTGCTGAGGTTTCGGTGTTAGGTGGTCTCATGGCCACGCAAGACAGGTCGGGTCAGATGATAGCCTCATGTGACCAGTACTCCAGGGGATTTATGTCGGTGGTTTCAGAGGACTTGGCGAGGCACTCCCTTTGCCAAAAAGTCTGCCATTGCATGCCTGGCTTCCTTGCTGCTCCTGACCTCCCAGTTCACTAGTGACAACCAGTAATGGAGCTTCTCCATGGTTGGGCTCTTTGAGGCAGAGCTGCTAAGCTGTGGCTCCTCCACCTGCCCAGCCTTTTCCACCCACTGTTCCTTCTTTGCAGAGCTCACATTTCCATTGCAAGAGCTCTGCATTCAGGAGAGCAATGCTGCCTTTTATCTGGGGATGCAAACTGGTGGTGATACCCGCCTGCAACCTCTCTGTCAAGGCCCTGACCCATGGGAAAACAGTCAGCTCCAGTGCAGAGCTTAGTGCCCAGTCCAGTCCTCAAATCAGGGGGATGACTTGCCCCAGGCTGGCCATATGGGTGCACCAGCCCTGTAACCATGGGGGGAGGGCTGAACACAGGTAATGCCCCACCTCAAATGTGCCCTACTCCACCAGGTACTTCTTTGTGGCCCCACCCTCCCACAGCTGAAACCTGTGAGACCTATGAAGGGATATGGTGAGTGCTCCTTTTCTCTCCTCTGTGGCCTTGGAGGTGGGCTCCAGCTTCTCACCTTTTTCTTCTCTGCCCAGGGGGGCCTCTGCCTGCTCCCTTACCTTCACTGCCTTTGTGGCTTGTCCTTGTCGCTTGGCCAGCCCCATGACCTCAATGTTTCCCTCAGGTGGCAGAGGAGGAAGAGGCAAGGAGCCAGACCCCACCATCAAGGCCACCAGGGAGAGAGGGAGAGAGAGAGAGAGCACCATGCACCTTGAGACAATGGCAGAGCTGTTGCTGAGGCTGAGGCGACTGCTTGAGGGACATGTCATGTGCTCTCTCTGTCTTTTTCTCTCTCTCTCTCTGGTGGCCTTGGTGGTGGACTCCAGCTCCCCTCCTCTTTTTCCTCCGCTGCCTGAGGGAAACACTGGGGCCACAAGGCTGGCCAAGGGATGAGGACAAGCTGGGAAGGTAGCAAAGGTAAGGGAGAGCAGTGGGGCATGGAAAGATCTAACTAAAAAACTAAAAAAGATATTTTTTAAAAAAAATCCTAAATGCTTCAAGAGCTGGTTGCAGTTCAAAGCAATGGTGCCATTGCCTTCCTCCTTCCTGCGGGGTCCCAACGTTTCTTTTAAAACCATTGTACTAAACTGCCCCGTTAACAAAAAAAAAAGCCCTCCCCCCCAAATTTTGGCTACAATACTGGGGCACACAGCACACCGTTGGTGTCTTGGAAGGACTTCAGGACATGCACCATTTAAGAAAGGGTCAGCGAGATGTTGGAGCTAATGCTGAGCTTCTCTTCCCCTTGCAGGATGGTCATGGAGGAGATGACATCCTGTGCTGCACTCTTCTGCTCCACCAAAAATGCAATTATGGTGTAGATGGAGCTCTTTATCCCACCCCCCCGCCTCACATGAAGCAGATGAGCAGACTTGATGCTGCGTGAGAAGTGGGCAGCCAGATGCCAGCAGGTCTCAAGGAAGGACTGTATCTCGGGGGGGGGGGCAGCATCTCAGGTGACCTTGACAGTGTCTCCCAGCCCAGAGCATCCTTCACCACCAGCTGAAGTGTGTGTGCCAGGCAGATGATTCCCTTGAGGTGCAAACACTTTTCCTCTGCCAGCATGTTGGCACTGGCATCTGTGAGTGTATAGCCACAGATGATGTTGCTGCTGCCTACCCACTCCCTCAGGCTATTCTGTATCACATGACAGTGATGTTTTGCACTGTGCGGTCTGCATTAATCACCTGCATATGGAGCAGAACCACTTTGTAACCTGGTGGCAGGGCTGTCTCCTCCTAGGTCCTGGACCATGCCCTGACAGTCCTGGTGACTGCTCCAGAGGTCTGCCATGAAGTGCATGGTTCTGCCTTGCACTCTGGAGAGCTGAGCCTTGACCATTACCACTGCAGCCGGCAAAAGCTTACATCCTCCATGAAGGAGAAAGGTTGTCCATCCACAGAAATCATCTAGCCAATGAGGTGAGTGACTGATTCCTGGGCCCCCCATGTAGCCCTTTTGACCTCTTGGAGGGTGGCTCACCTTGATGTCCCACCCACAGCAGCCGGAGTGCAGGAAGCCTCCTACTCCCCCTCTGCTTCTCCATGCTGAGAGGGAGTGGGCCTCTTCTTCCTCCCACTGGCCGCCACTCTTTTTTCCGGTGGCAACATAGCTGGGTGCACCCTTTGCAGGTGCCTTCGGAGGATGGAGGAGGAAAAGTGCTGGGGGGTTGTGCCCCTCTGGACATGGGTGTGGCCCACCTAGCATTCTGCTGCAAAAAGGTCACTGGGGAGGGTGTGGAAATGTTTCCAAACTGTGAGCTTCCACCCCACCCTCTGAATCACTGCTGTCAGAGTCCTCCTCTCCAAAGAGTGTCAGCAACTGCTGGTGTCTCTGGGCAGTGCTAAGAACTCTTTTGACTTTGTGGAGACTCCCAGGAACAGATCAGGGGAAGGAGGCTCTGAGACCCCTGGTGATGCCCTGCTAGGACTGGGCTCCAGAGGCCTGGCAAGATGGGTATGGTGCCTGGGACAGGGGCCTGTAGTATGCAGGGGGTGGAGGACTTCTTTCCCCCACAATGAGCACCTTTTGCACCCACTTCCACCTGCATGAAACACAGAGGTGTTCAGGAATTTGAAGCAAGCAGCGGAATGTTTTTTAATGCTTTGTCATGCAAAACCCATATTCTGTAGTACTGGGAGCAATCCTGAGAGCTTGTTTCAAAAGCCACTCCTCTGCTTGCTTCAAAAGCCACTCCTCTGCTCCCTTTGCTTGTGTGGTGTGGCTAAGATGTCGGCCAAACTGTCACAGGGTTACTTTGAGGGGGCCCTGTCAGAAATCTGGGCAATGTCTGCCTTTCTATCATTCAGAATCTGCCCTTGGAGACTTGGTGGTGGGCTGTGAGCATAGGTGGGATGTTTGCCTTGCTTCCAGCATCTGGCTGGGGGGTCTGCCCAGGTGAAGTTCCCCTGTGAGTTTGGTCACACTGGCTTGTTCCTGAGCCATTCCATAGACTCCAGTAACTGCAGCTGTCTTTTCCAGAGAGAGCACTGGGGAGACCTTTTGGGAGGGTCTGTAACTGGGAACCCAGAAAAGTAATCTGCCCCCAATTTGGAGAGATTGTAGAGGAGCGGGCAGCAGGATGAAGTTCCCTATTCATCTGGTGAGTATAGCTTGCACTTTACACTTTTGAACCTGCCTCTGACATTTTTCCTGGGGGGCATCTTCTTTGGGAGGGCATAACTCAACCTCCCTAAGTCCCACCTGCACATAACATGGGGAGTATGTAAAGGAGCATCAGGGAGAGGTCCCCTGTTAGTTTGATGCCTCTAGCTTGCATAGGGTCTGTTCTATACATTCCTGAACCTCCTGAACCTGCACCTGTCATTTCCCCAGAAAGCACTTTCCTGAGGGCACCTTTGGGGGGGGGGTCAGGTAGAGGAGAGTCAGCCAGAGAGCCCCTGCAAGTTTGGTGTCTCTATCATATCGAGGTGGGGGATGTTACTGCATCACAAACCTCACAAACCAAACCAGTTCATTTAGCCCTTAAAAGTTCTTCTTTGTGATCACAAGTGACTTTGTATGAAAAGGTAAATAAAATCCGTTAGCAGCCTGGAGCCAAAATGGTTGTGTCTGAAATGACACAAAACTGCTTTTAGTAACCTGTCAGCTAAAATAGATTACAAAGGCTGTTTGAAAGGGGCCTAAGTCATTAGGTCATGTTTTAGAGAAGCAAGAGAAATAACAACATGAGTCAGAATGTCAAATGTGTTAATATAGCACAGCCATTTTTTCCTCCAGCTTTGCAGTGATATATTATAAAATGTACATGCATGGGGCATGTCATATTAGAGATGGGGGGAATTAGACTCTTTTCATCCATTCACAGCCACCTAACTTCGCTGTGATGAGAGAAGCAGTGGCAGTTCACACTGAAACAGCTAATGCTGCTTACATGGAAGCTGGGGCACAACCTTACAACACTTTCCAGTTACCATTGGAATCACTCAGAAATCTATACACAATGAAATAGGTACAGATCTATGCTAGCAACTCCAGTTCTCTGCTGCAGAAGCAGCTCTTTAAAATAATGCATCATGAAGTAGCACTATCTCCACCAAACAGTGCCACACTGTTCCTTTTACAACAGTGGCACTCCATCAATCCCATAATACCTGTTTCTGTCTGCTATAATGTAAGAGGAGGAAGTCCCAGCACAGAAAAAACCCTTCCCTACATTTTTTAGATTACTGAAGGTTTCATATTTGTCTGACTTTGTAAAGAATATCTTTGCAAATCTTTCTCTCTTTATTCTTCATATGTGCAAAAAGTTATTCTAAATTTCATTCAGGTCCAGTTCAGATGTTAGTTTCAAAGTGTGAGGAGCCCCTGCAGTCTCAACTGTTGCCAAACAAGCTCCTTCTCACATTGCTTGAGTAACATCAGAAGGCCTAAGCCCTATGGGAAGAGTCCAAAATAGAGATGCAGAAGCACCCACTAGTTCAGCTCATACCCTGTTAGCTAATTGCAAAGAGAGACATAATTTTTCAACAATCAGTTTGATAGTTCATCAGTAGGGATGGGCACAAACTGGGAAAATGTGGTTCAGTTTGTGGTTTGTGATAAGCCCAGTTCGTGAGGCACTAACTGTCATGAACTTTTAGATGCCAAACAAAGTAGTTCAGTTTGTGAGGTTCATGATATGGTAGAACAATCCCACACCTTGGCATGCTAGAGACATCAAACTTACAGGGGATCTCTGGCTGTCTCTCCTCTACCTGTCCTCCAAATTTGGTGAGGATTGGATTTACAGGGTCTGTTACGCCCCACCCCAGAAGGTGCCCCAGGAAAGTCTTTTTGGGGGAAATGAAAGGTGCAGGTTCAGGAGGTTCAGGAGTGTATAGAACAGACCCTGTGCAATCTAGAGATATCAAACTTGCATGGGACCTCCCCCTGATGCTCCTCTACAGGCCCTCCAGGTAATATGAAGGTTGGACTTAGGGGGTTCAAGTTATGGCTCTCCAAAAAGATGCCCCCGGGGAAGTGCATTTGGGAAAAATGTCAGACGTAGTTTCAAAAGTGCAAGCTACACACATTAAATGCACAGGGAACCTCACCCTGCCACTGGCTCCACTAGAATCTCTCCCCTTTGTCGCTTTGAAGTTTGGTTAACATTTTGATTGAGGGAGACAGTCTGTCTGGAAATGTATCAATTCATGAACTGCCACAAATGGCTTGAAAGTATGTGGAAAGTTTATGCAAGTTGACCTGCCATGAACTTCAGTTCACAAACCACGAATCAGCCCAAATTCAGCATGAACTTCAGTTCATGAGTTGGCTCGTGCCCATCCCTATTCATCAGTCTGTTTGTGGGTGTTCGGCAGGTTGTTTCACTGTATTCTATCTAACCATGCAATACAGTGGAATTGACTTTTTTGCTCATGTGAGTTCTCACACAGCTTGATTTAGGTCTAATACATTCCCATACTGCTGCATAACTTCTCTGTTCAGCATGCAATTGTTTAAATAAACAAATCACATAAATCAGTCATCAATAAATGCTTTGTTTCAATAAAATGGTGTTCAAGTAGTCCTTAGTGACGCTAATGGCTGCTAATCAGTTTGAATCAGCAGCATCCTCACATATGCATGTTTTTGGGGAAACCTGATGAAAACTGGTTTGGCAGGCATTCATAGCTGCTCGGCATGAACCTTCAAAGTAAGTTTGAAGTGAAATCTGCAGTATCCCAAGTCCAAAAAGTATTGCTTTCTCCCAACCTGGAACTATGGCAATGGTGGGAAGAAGTTGTGTCATGTAATTTGTGGATTCTGAATTACCTGAGTGGTACAGGAAAAGGTCAGACAGTGCCAACCTAATTCAGAAAAAGTAGAATCAGAACAGGTTATTTGATGACAATGAGAAATGTAGGCTGAAGCAGTACTGAATAAATCTTTGAAAATTAATACATGTGATATTTCTATTGATTCATTTAGTTAAAGATATAACCAGTGTTCATTGTGTCTAACAAATTTGTGGGTGTGTTTATAATTTAATTCAAAATATCTTTAGTTTGAAGGAGAGTAAAATTTGGTCTACAGAAAAGAAGAATTTGGTTTCCAGCCTTGTATGGTAGTTTTTAAAATACTCCTTAGCGCCAAATCCTACCTTGACAGTGTATGAAGTGAATTCTTTAAGTTCAGATAAGTTATGAACTACTTGCATCAGTCTTGAATGTAGTCCTTCCCCCCCACCCAAAAAAACCAGGCAGCTGAGGTTAATTGAGAGAGGATCTCAGCCTTCTAAATCCATATAGGCTTAACATAATAAGGGAGAGATGAGATCAATTGCTAGTGGAACTTAGATGGTAATTATTCAATGTCTAGCCTTGATGTTCAAAAGTCAAGGTTAGAATGTAAGGCAAGGGCAGATGTTAAATTTCCCAGTGTGAATGACAGATGTTATAGAAGGTAAAAATCCTTAGGCATAGGACTGATGAGTAAGCAACCTATTGATCTGAATCTTTCACAACAAGTTCAGAAAGCATGTCCAAACTTTGTGCTATCCTAGTTAATTCAAAGAGAAACTAGAGGTTAAGCTACTTGAAAAACTTGGTCTGTATTGTTGTTCAATCTAAATGGATGGGATACCTAATTTAAAAAGTAGGAATCATTAATTGATGTATAAAATACCATTTCTTTATATATTATGCAGCAGTCGATTGCTGAAGAGGGGCCAATATATTAATGGGAAGCTGCTACTCACCCCGTAAAATAACTTTAATCCCCATCCTTGTGTAACCCTCCTGAGAAATATTCCTTAATTTTATGAAAACTCATTGGCTTCTATCAACATTCTTCAGACATTTTTATTTAAACTTGTTTGGTTTTCCTGAACATTTTTCACATGGTTTGCCTGGAGAGAAACAACCAAACTCAAATTTAACTGCTGATAGCCACACCATGTTGGTCAGCCTCAGGCTGTTGCCCTCCAAATGACCTGGCTTGAGGCTTACACAGCTGGTTAGAAGCAGCATGCCGTCACTGGGGCAGAGTGATGATCACTTCATGCATGAATTTAAGGAAGAAAAGCTTTCAGAAGGGAGAAGAGAGAGAGGAAGCTAAGGGGAGCACTGGGAGAGTGGCTTATATCCTGCAACAACCTCAGTAATGGAAGCCAATTGACCACCAAACCAACGAATGATTGACTGGAAGCAGTCTCTATATGAACTCTGAGTCAGAAAATAGTGGCAGCCATTAGAAATGACCCTGCCCTTTGACAGCTCTATGAAGGAATTACAGTTGTATAGCAACATGGCAGGACAGTGGCAAATAGGTCCACCAATGACTACTAGCCATAGTGACCAAAGGAAATCTTTGTATTCAGAGGGAGTAAATCTCTGAAAGCCAGTGTTAGGACGCATCACTGGGGAAGGCCTTAGTCTGTATGCCATCTGTTGTCCCTGTAGGGCAACTGGTTGGCCACTGTGTGTCAACTGTACATCCCCATGACAACAATGACATGCAAATATTTGTTCTATTAGATTTTAATGGTATGTTTTAAGTATTGAGGCAGGAGATGATGGTCAAACAAAGAGGACTTTATTCAGAACATTGCTCAGCTCAGGATTGCTCTGCAAAGAACGGCACTCAAACTTATACGATTTTAACAGTAAACTATATACAATGTAACCATATGCACATGGTCTGATTGGACTTAAGCAGAGCCCTATAATTAGTTACTGTAGGTGGCTTCAGGACCAATGGGTGGTCTTTATTTGACCGCCAATAGAATGAAAGAACTCAGATACTGGAGGGCAATTCAAAACAACATAGAATAAACCCCAGTACACAACACTCCTCCCCCCCTTAGCTTAAACTCCTCCCCCCTTAGTCTTTAATATATGTGGGGGTGCGCCTCGTTCGGCCGGACCTGGGAATGTCCATAGTCACAGTGACCTGGAGGCTCTTCAGCTTTATCAAAATCCCACACAGTTTCAAAATCCAAGTGGCAAGGTGTCTGCTCAACCTGTGGGCTAGACACCACAGCACCCTGAGTAGGCAACAGTTCACTGCGGCAGGCAGACATATCGGATGAGGGGGGAAGGAATGGGCTCGACCGACCTGATTGAGAACAGCTGTTCCCATAGCTCCTTCGATTAGGCCACAGTTCACTGTGAGAGGCAGGCATAACAAGCAAGAATGGAGAACTGAGCTCGGCCGACCTGAGTGGGAACTGCTTTTCTTGTGGCTGGCTAGATGCCACAGTGCCCCTAACAGGTGACAGTTCGCTGCAGCAGACAGGCATAATGTGTGAGGGGGAAGAACTGGGCTCAGCTGACCTGAGAACTGCTCTTCTCGTGGCTCCCCATCCTCCCAGGCCGGAGATAGCAGCTGCAGGTCCTGAATGCCAACAGAGCGCTGTGACGGGAGATCTCCCGGACAGGGAAACAAGCAATGATTAGGAACTGGGGTGCGTTGCAAGGTCTCAGGAACTGGCGTGCGTTGCAAACTCTCGTGGATGCAGCTCAGCCATGTGCATAGTTGGTGGTCTCTAAGGAGCTCCGCTGGGGTCCTCCCCATGGCGGTGTGTGGCGTAGAATGCAGCTGGAGCAGTAAGTCAGTGAGGTTGTTAAGTTCTTTGATAACATGAGGCTGAATAGCAAAAGCTGCTCGCCGGGGCTTGAGGTGTTTGGGTTGGATGACAGGATTCAAGGTGAGGGAAACAGGCGGAGGCTGAATAGTGGAAGATGCTCACCATGGCTTGAGGCATAAGGGTTGGACAACAGGATTCACAGTGAAGGAGACAGCTGGACCATTGTGACAACCAAGCTATGAGCTGAAAACATCTCAGAGTTCTTTTATGAAATCTGTAACACTTGAGCGACTGGTGTGGTTGATGCCGATAATGTCAATATCAAGGGCAGCGAACCAGTCTGGACCAATAAGGCTCGTATGGCAACCTTCAACGACAAGCAAGTTAAGGCAACTGGAGAATTTTTTGTACCTGACCTGGACAGGTGCGATGCCGATGATAGGAAAGCGGTTTCTCTGGAAATCGAAAAGCTGCAGACTGCGCTTCTGAAGACGGCGTGCAGGAAAATGGGGACAGACTTGTTGAAACATGCTCCATGAGACGATTGACTGGAATCGACCTCCATTTAGCAAGCACAACCTTCAATGACGACTGTAGTCTTCATTGTGGGACTCTGATGTATGTACAGGCAATTGGTGTAGTCTTCTGATGCACTTCCTTCATTGTTGAGGTTCCGCCTCCGATGGCATGATTGAGAGGACGGAAAACGAGGTGAATGGCGAAATTTGCTGGAAACTCTTGTCAGACAACAGACTACTTCAGGCGCGGAAAAATCTTGTGACTAGTGGCAGGCTTTGGCAAGGTGGCCCATTTTTCCACATGCACAGCAGATGGCGTCGCGGAATTGACAGTCTCTATGAGCATGCGTGCCACCGCAACCAGCACATACTTCCTTTCATGGGCTTTTTCGAGAATGGCGCGACTTCTGGTTGGCTCCCATTCTATAGACTCCATCATCCAATGATTCTGATTGGTCATCAGATGATTACTAAACCAGAAAACAGGCTGACACTCAGCGCTTTAAGATGAAATAAAATACAATTTCTCTACTATATTTAACAAAGTTATTTTATGACAGTTGTTCACATATCCATGTTGTTGTATATTCTTTTTTCATAAGCACACCATAAGTACAGAAAAAAGTGGGTTGATGAAACTCCCCGGAGTTGACTTTCATTTTGTTCACAACTTCATCTGAACACACTGAAGCACCTTACAAAATGACATAATTTCTCTGGAAGAGTCTAACTGCTGGGTGGCTGCCTGCTTGCCTGCCTTAAGTGCAGCTGGCTGGGTTTCCCCATTGGAAACAATGGAGGTAATGGGGGTAACCTGTTTGGGTACTCATCGAATTAGGCCCATTGGTCCAATTGCTTTGAGACATGGGGGTGTATGTGGGGAGAGGCTCCCGAAGCTACCCTGAAAATTTGGAGCCTCTCCCTCAAACCCCCTCTCTCCCAGAGCTACCAAGAGCACCGTGGGAAAAAAGTAACTTTTTTCCCACCATAGAGAACAATGGAGGGGATGGGGACAACCTGTTTGGAGGCTCATAGAATTGGACCCCCTGGTCCAATGTTCTTGAAACTTGGTGGGTATCTTGGGGAGAGGCTTCAACAGCTACCCTGTGAGTTTGGAGCCTCTTCCTCAAAACCCCTCCTCTCCAGCCCCCAGAATATACCCTATGTTTTTGCCATTGACTTCAATGGCCCATAGGATATAATGGGGCTGAAATTGACATTCGGCTGGCGAAAGAGTCCCAAATCGGCTTGTGCAGCGGAAACTGAAACTGACATGTGGGAGCTTTTCTGCCCTAGGAAGATGCCGGAGCTGCGCTCCCCCCCAAAAAAAAGACCCCTGGAAGATGTTAATTGGTTTCAATATAACAAATGTTTACTATAAAATCAACAACTCTACAATTAATATGAGACTGTTTGTTGCCCATTACTGAGCTCAGTAACTTTGAGGCTGCATGGCAGGAATCTGTTTCTTGCTTATGTTTTTCAGCAAACAGGTGTTTATGCACCTGCGCATTAGAGGAAAATCACTTCCTTCCCCCGGGTTATGAAACTGTGAGACACTTTTAAAGAACACATTATTCAGTTTCTTCCATCTCTCTGTGTGTGCATCATTGTAATACCTTTCAATGGAAGCCTTCCCACTTCCATTTTTCAATGAAACCATATAGGAGGGAAAGGCAGAAGTAGGGGAGCTAGGTTAAAGCCTCCAACATTTTCTGAACAGTGTAATTAAATGCCCTGAAAAGAATCCACTGCAATGGCCCATAATGCTATGGTCCTCACAAATATCATGCTCAAAAATCATATTTGTCTTGCTTGCTCTTCCTCCTTTCTCTTGTGTTGAGCACTTTATGCTTGTGGGACCAACAGGATTTTATTCCAGCATCAACTTCTGTGGGCTTGAAGACCCCACTTTTTCAGATATAACCTCCTATGTCTCTGGAATTTTTTCCCCTCCAGTCTAGAGGGAAAAAGTCTGGAGAAAGATTTACCAGCTTTAAGATTTACATAATTTACCTGCTGCATTTCTCCTTGTGAATAAGCATTTTTTTTCCAACACACAGAAAATTTCCAAAGAGAGCAAGCTTAGCACAGGTACCTCTGGGGAGGTAACACCCTAACCTGGATAGCCCAGGCTAGCCTGTTCTTGTCAGATCTTGGAAGGTATGCGTGGTCAGCCCTGGCTAATATTTGGATGGGAGACCTCCAAAGAATACCAGGATCATGATGCAGAGGCAGACAATGGCAAACCACCTCTGAATGTCTCTTGTCTTGAAAACCCTAGTCAGCTGTTATTTGACAGCAACAACAACAAATACATATTAATATAAACCACAGTCCCAGATAATTTCTCTAAGTGACTTTGTGCATCATCCCCTACAGGGCCATCCAATTGCAGAAAGCTGGCAGCCTTCCTGACCTCAGGCATGCTGTTGCACAAGGTGGAGACCACCAAGAAGGCACCCTGGATGGGGAGTTGCTAATTCTGCCCATTGGTGTGGGCGGGTCCTGCAGGAGTCCCTGCTGCTCAAAGCTGTTATGGCGGAGAGTAAGGGGAGAAAAGAGCAAGAGTCCAGCAGCACCTGAAAGACTCACAAAATTCGTGGCAGGGGAGGAGCTTTCCTGACTCAGTCACAACGCAGGAGTTTGTAAGCTGCTCTGAGACTCCAAGTGAAGGGCGGGCTATAAATCCAATTTCTTCTTAAGACTGACTTATTTCCCTCTATGACTTACTTGAGAGTAACCCTGCTTGGAATCCAGCAGCTGAAAAGCTTTTTTTCTCCTGTTGCAGATCTGAAACCCTCCCTGGTCTCTTTGGCCATTCAAATAGCAAAGCCCCCTCCCCTCAACCCTGGAAAGGCCTTTTCCTCCCTCCTGCCCCCCCAGCCTCTCCAGGAAGCAGCTTGCACTGTTTAACCCTTACAATGCTGCAGATTCCCTGACTGTGTCACCCCATGCAAAGTTACTCGCGAGCAGCCTCGTCAAACCTACATGGTACAGACATTTAAAAACTATTGCATTTCAAAACTATTTAATACAAACTCCCCATTCAAAAACAAAAATAAAAACCCACAACAGCTGCATTTCTCTCTCCAGAAGGGACTGAAAGGCTTATCTCCCCCCCCTTAACTTAATTGTGAGTAAACCTGCCCGGGATCCAGCTGAAGGGCTTTCCCCCCTCCAGCTGCAGATCAGAAGCCCTCTCTGTTCTCTTTGGCCGTGATGCAAGAGCAAAGACCCCCTCCCCTTCCCAGAAAGCCCTTGGCTTGATTTGCTGCCCTGTTGCTCCCCATGCAGCCTGTGTTGCAGCGGTGGTGACTAAGGTGAGCGGGAGTGGCAAAGTCTGTGGATCATCAGCTGGAGTCCTTTTGGGCTGCGGGCAGCACAGGGATGTGCAACGCACCTGTGCTCAGCGCGCCCGGAGGATTGCTGCTTCTTCTAAGGATGAGCATGAGGGCGAGGCTCTCACTCGCAAGATGAATAGGGATTGTGTGATACTGCCTCCATGCTCCACTCAGGAGGGCCGAGCCAGAGCCGGGGAAACAGGGAGCCGACAGCGACTGACATGAGGGTGACTCTTTTGGGGAGGGGAGCGCTCTTCTCATCTGACCTTATGATAGAGCTGGCCATGCTCTTGGCTTGTTACTGACCCCTGTTTCTCTCTTAGCTTCCCCCGCCAGCCCGCTGGGGGCGGGGCTTGCCACCACCACCATATGTGCCTACTCCTGGGCTGCCGGAGGTCTGCTCTGGCTCGCTCCGGGTCCAAATGACCCCTGATTAGGGGTGTGTCACCTAATATGCAAAGGAGTTCCTGCTACAAAAAGAGCCTTGAATATGCATTTAGAAATGAAAAGCAGAATTTTAAGGCTTGAGCAGAACTTACTGTAGGAAGATTTTCTAATTTTCTAGTATCTTTGAGCAGAGACTGTTTTAAGCACGGGGGGGAGGGGTTCATAGCAGCAAGTAAAAGGACAGAGGTTGAGTCTAAATGTTTTTGAGAAGCTTTGGAATCAGTGTCCAGAAATCTTCTGAAGGTGATGGATAGTGTCAGGGCTCTTTTTGTAGAAAAAAACCAGCAGGAACTCATTAGCATAATAGGTCACACCCGACAGCAGAAACTAATTAGCATATTAGGCCACATGTTACCAGAAGTGTGGTCATCCAGCCACATCCACCTTTTGCTTCTTATTCTGTTTACCTTGTTTGTTGTCAAAACGGTTTTGACAAAACCAATAAAAACATCATTTTTTCCAATTTCATACTTTTAACAGAGCCTTGAAAAGCTAAAAACTATAAGGTACAGGAATCAGTTTATTGTTGCAAGCATTCACTATGCACTTTTTTCAACTCTATTTTTACTATATTAGGATGGTAATAATTTGGATTTAGTAGCCCTTAACCAGGCTTTTCTGCTTTGCATACAGGAGGCTAGCATAGGTAGACTTCAGTCTTGAATGTATTTTTTATTTTGCTAAAACCCACAGACCATTTTAAATTCACAAAGCAAAAAGGGGGGGGGACCACTCAACGTACCTTAATAGTTATCACTCATGTGTTTTAACATACTTTGTTTTAGCCCTGTGATAAGCAATGCCTCACTGGATCATATGAAGCTGTCTTGTATAGAGTCATCTCATTGACTCATCTGACTCAAGACAGCCTGCTTTGCCTAGCATCAGCTCTCTGGGGTCTCTGATGGGGAAAGATGTTTTTCCAGCACCTGCTACCTGAGATCATGGTAGCTAGAGTGCCAGCTACTGAGCTTGGAATCTTCTACTTGCCATGTGTGTGTTCTACCCACTATGCTATCAGCCCTCTTTACTGGATCAGAGCAAGGGCCATCAGGCCCAGCATGATTTTCAAGAACTGCCAGTGTTCCTTCTAAGCTGTGTGCCTGAGTGGCTGCTCGTTAACACAGGAATCCCCACTCAGCAGCAATCTGGAGCTGCACAGGGTCTTGCACTGCCCATTGCCCATTTTAAGATTCCAGCAGTTATGTTCTGCCCAGGATGTGAGCTGCTCCACTCAGTAGGGAGGGGAATTAGATGGAACATTTATTGCAGCACCAAGCTGTCCACATGCAATTGGCTCATAATCCATTGGTGAACTCAGGTCACCTCCTGGCTCCTACAGGAGAAATCACTTATTCAGATCAGACCTAACACAGGGAATTCCACAGGCACCAAAAGAAATAGAAAACAATAATTAAATAGTTGCTGTAGATTTTCCGGGTTGTGTGGCTACACAACCCAGAAAATCTACAGCAACTAATGAACTCTGACCATGAAAGCCTTCGACAATATAATAATTAAATACTTTGCAATATAAGCCTAGTCACACATAAGAAGAATCTCTCTAAAACCTAATGGCTGCAATTTCAGCTCTAGTTACATACAAGAAGCCTCAAGGATAAAAGTACATTGCCAATGTGGATGCAAATCTGCCTCAACAAAATTCATCTAGGCCCACTGAATTCGTTGTTTTCATCTTCTAATATGGACACCAGTGTGCCTATGAATGTGAGCTTGCTATCTCCCTTGTTAGACTGAGGTAGTACCAGAAGCCCCAGTTAGATTCTTGTGCATGCTGAGCAGTGAGCAAAGTATAATACTAAATAAAACTCTCACGAAAAAACTTGACTCACAGAATTTAATTACCAGCATAATAACCTATTTTTGTCCCACTCTTCTTATAAGGAGCTCAGAGTAGCATGCATCATACTCCTTCCCTAATTTTACGCTAGCAATGCCATGGGATGGGTTGAACTGAGAGAGCGACATGCGATTAGCCTAAAGTTGCCTAGTGAGCTTAATGGCTCAGAGAGGATTTGAATCTGGGCCTCCCCATTCCACATTTGATACACTAACCACTATGCCACACCAGCTCTCGGCAACACATAGGCAACATTAGTTTAGAAGCATCATTGTGAAAGGACTTACAAATATCATTACTTCCAGCGACATTAATGAAATAGCATAGAAACTGTTAAAACTGATGCCTAGTTTTGCAAGAAGTGCAAAATACACTGCTGCGCCAGGCCCCCTCTGCCAGGCAGCTGACCCTCTCAATAGATGATAACGATCCAAAAACACAGTTGAACGAGCTGGTCTCACCATCCAGCCCCGCTTCAGCAAACCTAAGGAAGACCCAACAGATGAAGCAGCTCCCACAGCTCCACTCCTCCTGGTGACACTGTCCACCCCCACCCCGCCCCTGCTACCTGAGCCCAGGTGCCCAGTGGGGTGGGGGGGAGTTAAGTGGAAGCAGGAGTCAGGCCTGTCCCCCCCGGGGCTCTGGCGTGCAAATGTGGCCCGGCTGCAGGCAGCGGGCCTGACCAGCCCTAAGGAGCAGCCCGCGGGAGTTCAACCAGCCCGGCTGCAGGCTGCTTCCTGGCCCATGACCAGTGGCAGCTCCTGGCATGCCCAGCCTCCCTGACCTCGGGTACACTGCTCCTGAACAGAAAAGCTCCACTGAAGCACAATCCAGAGAGCAAAGCCTTCCAGGACATTCCCAATGCTTCGCAATAAACACTGTTGGTGAAGGGGCGGCGAGTGTGTGCGTTTGCTTCACTGGGCGAGCACTTGCCTCCAGAGGGAGGCAGGAAGGGACCAGTAAAGATGGTGCCAGAGAGCCTGATGGCGAGGGAGTTCTCCTGCGCAAGGGACGGGCTTTTACGGCAGACTCCCCAGGTCTTCAGCCCATCCAAAGTGGGCACCGCAATGCCCTGGGCTGTTCCCCCCTCTGCCTGTCTGAGGTTGGAAGGGGAGCTTCCTGGGGGGAGCAGCTTGAAGCACAGCAGTCGCCTGGCCCGCAGCAGCCATCTAGGGAGCGGAGTTCACCCGAGCGCTGTTGGGGCCCTGGCTGGCAGGCCACACCAGCAAGCTCCAGGTGCCACCCACACAGGCCCAGCCACAAGGCCAGGGGGAGTTGCCACACCAGGCTGGTTGGTTGGGTGCCATGGATTACCCACGGGCTGGTCGGTTGGGTGCCATGGATCAGGCTAGCCGGCCTGCAGGAGACACATGTAACTGGTGTTTTTTTAACTACTATGCTGGTGTAAGTCCCATTGATTTCTCCCACCAGCCACTCATTCGTCCTCATGCAAGGCGCTCTGTTCGCCCAGGGGCCATGGCAGGTTGGCCTAATGGCAGTGAGGAATGGGTGGGGTGGGGAGGGATGGGCTCGGAAGCTAGCCAGAACGCCGTTCCTGGGTGTTTGGGGCCAAAAATAGCCCTGGTAAGTGTGATGTAGTATTTAGAGTAGTAGACTTGAATCTGGGAAATCCAAATTCCAGTCTTGCCATGAAGCTTGCTAGGTGGTCTGATCAGTCACACATGATCAGCCTAATTACTTTACAGAGTTGTTGTACGAATAAACTGGGGAAGGGAGAACCTTCTTCCGTGGAGGAAGAACAGCATAAAAATGAAGCAGATAGAAGACTTGAGTCATAAGCAGTCTGATGCCTTGGTTCTGCCTCCAGGGTCACTTTTGTGTGTCACATGGATGAAATATGGGAAACTTTTTACACAGAAGAAACTTTGAAGTTTTCAACAGATTGAAATGAATGTTAGCACCTCCTGACTCCCTTCTGTTGTCACTGCTGAGGAGCTTATGGTCTACAGTTATCACAGCCTGAAAATGTTCTTGTCTTATTAAAACCTTCTGATGAGTTTTGATCAGTTTCATTAAAAAAGAGGACATTTTGCAAAGGTTATAGCGGTAATCAAGTGATAAAAAGTGTAGAACAGCATGAGCATATCAATAATGCTGTCAGTCTAGTGGATATGAGTTGCACCATTCACAATTCCAAGAAAATGTTATAGTTAATGTGTAGGTTCTCCTACTGAGACCGATATTTTGATCCATGCCTGATGCCCTATTGGACATGTCCATAATTTGGGCACATTGTTCCACAACTCTGCTAATCAGAGCTTATATGTGCTTAGCTTTCATTGCATCACTTTAAACTATCACAGTGGCAAAATGGCTCCTATTTATCATTCACATCAGCTTGTAGTTCAGTTAAAGATAGTCATGACTTATTCAACATTTTATATCCTTCTCTTAGATACTTTATTTTCTACAATTACAGTATCCCTCTAAAGTAGGATTATCTACCAAAATTGTGTGGTTATTCAGAAACAGTGCACACTGACAAAGGTTTACTACTAACCACTATCCTGATCCAGGATTAAATTCTGGTTAATAATCTTGGTTTGTGGGAGAAACTAACTCTGGTTAAGCTATGTGCCTGTTTTCATAAATGTCACAGATAAATTGAGTTAATCTTAAACTGTCATAATTTCATTGTGCATCTGAATTGATCCATCATATTTCATTTTATAATATTAACTTCATATGGAATACTTTTTGTAACCCTGAAGACATTCAGAAGAAATAGGTTAAATTCCCCAAGGTGATACAATTGTACATACATACAAAAACATTCCTTTAATATCCTGGTATGTGAGAAGAAAGGTTATACTTTAATATTTTAAAAATGCATTCCACTAAACATTTTCTGCCTAGCTAGCCTAATGCTGAGGGTCAGGAATAACTGGGAAATATGTAATTAAAATGATGACTTTTTTTAAAAAAGCTGAAGCCTCAATTATTTTCTTTAGTAAGACAAACACATCACACATACTGCCCTTGACCAAAACAAACCAAAAATCTTTTGGAAATCAGGTAAATCAAAGCTGAGAGATTTGTTTGTTTGTTTGTTTTTTGAAACAGTCACCATCTAGCATGTCGGGTGGATGGGTCACAGATTTTGCTAATCTTTTACACATTATCTTCTATATCTGCTGGCAGGGAACCCAATAGGACTTGAGCATCACTCTGTGCAGGAAGGCCAACTGAGCCAAGACTCATTAAGGGTTTGTTTCTCTTGTGTGTGTATAGGATACTATATTCCTGATGAGTGACCAGAAGTTGCACAAATACAGATTATCAAACACATGCCAATTACACTAGTCAAATCACTTTTCAAGTATGCACATAACAGCATGTCCCCAAGTATTCAAAGGCGTGTCAGTCATGGTTTTTGAAATAATTTTTGATGTTGGATCCAGTAACTAGTATATCTGCTCCATTGCCAAAATGTTCCAGCTCCAGTGGCAAAGTGTCTGGAACAAGGGAATAAACAGGCAAGTTTAGCAGATGTGCAAGTTCAGCACAGGGTGAGGAAGCCAGGACACTTGTATCTCCACGTCCTTAGTGAGCCAGGATGGTGTAGTAGTTAAGAACAATGGACTCCAACCTGGAGAACTGGGTTTGATTCCACAATCCTTCACATGAAATCGGCTGGGTGACCTTGGGTCAGTCACAACTCTTTCAGAGCTCTCTCAGTCCAAAAAATAAGTCTATCCCACCACCTAGCATGATGCTAATGAGCTAGAACTTAAGGCTGCCAGACAACCTTCGGATCTCCTGGCAATACTACACACCAAAGGATTATTAATTAATTTATTCTCCATCTCCCTAAAAAGAGTAAGCATACTTTCCTCAAACAGATCTACATAAATAGGAAATTTATAAAAAAAGGGATTTAAAAAAATTATGAAGGTAGAATGCCAGCAGGGGGTTGGGGACTAGCCAGTGTATTGCACTGAGTGCAACATGTATGACTATCTACCAGCTGGACAGAAGTCATATGTGTGTGCCTGGTGCAAGGATTTCCTGGTTCTTGGGGAACAAGTCTGCACCCTCAAGGTCAAAGTGGCTGACCTGGAGAAGCAGAGACAGTCAGGCACACAGATAAGACTTGGGGACTTGTTAGATGGGGAATGGCAGCCCTGCTGCTGTCAGGGAGCATGAGGATCATGGTGAAAAAGGGCACCATACTGAAGAAAGGGGGACTGTTCCCTCAGATGGGACCCCTTCTACAGTTGGTGAACAGATATCCTTTCACAGCAAGGCACCATCCCAGTGCAGGGAGGGAGGGAGGGAGGGAGGGAGGGAGGCTCTTGGTGATTCAATCTTAGGCATATAGACAGATGGGTTGCAAACCCACATACTGACTGCACAGTGACTTACCTGCATTAAATGTGGTCTAGATAGGCTGCTAGACACTGCCAGGGAGGAGCCAGTGGTTGTGGTACATGTTGGCACCAACAATGTGGGGAAATGTAATTGTGTAGTCCTAGAGGAAATGTAGGCTGCTAGGCAAGAGACTCAAGGCCAGGACTCGAAGGTAACCTTCTCAAAAGTGCTGCCTGTTCCACGTGCATGGCCACTGCCTAACAAATCAGGAAACGGGAAGAAGGGTTTAAGTTTGTTAGGCACTGGGATGCTGGAATTAGATAAAATGTCTCTGGTTCAGGATAGCTCATCTCTAAGAGATGAAGGGGTAGCTGTTACTGTTCTAGAGGGAAGTGAATTAGGAATGGCCACTGAGAGGGTGACAATATTGACTGCCTGACAAGGTCTAGAGGCTACAGGAGGAACACTGCAAGCCTAACATGTCTTGGAAATTATAGATGTTTATATGCAAATGCCAGAAGAATCCAAGTAATGCTTAGTGTCAGAGGAAAACATCGACATTGTGGGCATTTCAGAAACTTAGTGAGATGAGGCTAATCAGTGGGATACAGTGATTCCTGGATATAAATTACATCAGAAGGATAGGGAGGGATGGGGCGGAGGTGGAGTGGCTCTGTATGCCAGAGAAGGTATACAGTCCAGTAAAATTGTGAATCTAAAGGAAACAGATTTGCTTACAGAAACGCTATGGGTGGAAATAGCATGCCCAAAAGGAAGCTTAACTTATCACCCACCAGATCAAAGGTTAGAGGATGATTTAAAATTAGCAAAAGAATTAAGGAAAACAGCCAGACAAAATGTGTCATAATAGGTGTTTTTAACTACCCACCCATTGGTTGGGTCAATACTTGTTGAAGTCAGGAGAAAAAGACTGGGTTTCTAGATACTCTCAATGACTGTGCCATGGAGCAGATGGTCACAGAACCTACCAGGGAGGAAGCAATCCTGGACTTGGTCCTAAGTAATGCTCAGGATGTGGTGAAAGATGTAAAAGTGATGCCACCGGTTGGGAACAGTGACCCTAATGCTATTTTTAGCATTTATATAAATAGGGAGTTGTCCCAAAAAACCAGCACAACCATGTTTAACTTGAGAAGGGGTAAATTCTCTCAAATGAGGGGGCTGGTGAAGAAGAAACTGAAAGGAAAGGTAAAGAGGGTCAAATCCTTTCGAGGAGCCTGGAAAATATTTAAAACTACAATACTGGAAGATCAGATAAATTGATGCCACAGGTTAGGAAAGGGACAAATAGATATTAAAAAGGCCTGCATGGTTAACAAAGTAACGGAAGCAGGATTCCTGTAAGCGGTGGAAGGCTAGTCAGAGTGATAAATAAAAGGGAGCACAAGCTCTGGCAAATAAAATGCAAGTTGGTGATCAGACAGGCAAAAAGAGACTATGAGAAACATATTGTAAAAAACATAAGGACCAACAATAAAAATGTCTTCAAATACATTAGAAGCAGAAAACCAGCAAGGGAGTCAGTGGAGCCTTTGGATGACCAAGGGGTGAAAGGATTACTAAAGGATGATAGAGAAATGGCAGAGAAGCTGAATGCTATTTATGCCTCTGTCTTCACTGTGGAAGATGGGAGGTGCTTGCCCACTCCAGAATTGCCGATTTCAGCAGGGTTGTCCAAAGACCTGAGTCGGATTAAGGTGATGAGAGAGGAGGTCTGTGATGGATTGCACAGGAAAAGCAGGTTTTAAAATGCTGCTAGTTCAGAGAGCCTAGAAGATAAGAAGTTAACTGTCCTTGGAGTGGAGAGCTTGTTTGATAGGCTGTTCTACACATTCTCTGATTGGCCAGCTGTGTACTGGAGGGAAAAACCTTTTCATTTGGAATCAGCAAGCCAGATAGCTGGCTTCTGACACAGAAAGAAACAGTTGGAGTCAGAGGTTCTGACAGGATTAGTCAGATAGGTTCTTCTTCTGAGAGAAGAGACTCCTTTACTCTAATTGAATAAGCGCTCCTCTCAGGGAGAATTGTGATTCTAAGTCCAGAGAGCTAAAAACTGCTTTACACAGAAATCAGTACTGGAAGAGAGATTTGGTAAGGGTAACTGGGTTGTTAGGCTGTAACTCCCAATCAAGCCAAACATAAAAGGGTTATTGCTTTTGGGAAAAGAAGAATAATTCCTGCCAGTTAAAAAGGATTGAGCTCTGAAGAGAACCTTGGTCTGTGGTGAAGGGAATAAGCTTTAGACACTTCAGGAGTTAATGGAAAACTCTGATTTCAAAAGGGAAAGATACTCTAAGAAAGAGGAAATCTCCAGGAAACTATGTGAAGTAAAATTGAAACTGATGAAATACACTAAGCAAAATACCTCCCACTGAAAAGATCTACAAATCTCTGAAAATAAGCTATAACAACACACTTATTGTTTGAAGAAATCATTCCTGTAAAAAATATAATTTTAACCTCAGCATTATATATTCCCTGCCTGTTAAATAAAAATCTTTTATTCTATTTTGAAAATTATATAGTCTCAAGTTTCATTTCAAAGGGTTTAAGTCAAGAGGGCTCCTGTTTTCCCTCAAGTTCCTGTGCTGGGTTAAAAGCGAAACTAAATATCTGACAAAGGGTGGGACAGTCAAGTCTTTTATGACAAAGAAATACATGCTACTGAGGGGTGGCTCAGACACAAAAAGAAACTAAGTTTTGGCAGGAAAAGTCTGCCTGGGTGTTGGGAAGTGACAGGGGTCTGTCATAAGGTCCTACACCTGATGGACAAACTAAAAACTGACAAATTACCGGGTCCAGAGGGCATACATCCAAGGGTTCTGAAAGAACTCAAATGCAAACTTGTGGATCTCCTGACAAAAATATGCCATCTCTCACTTAAGGCAGGCAAGCAGGCAGCCACCCAGCAGTCAGACTCTCCCAGAGAATCTTAGGGAAAGTGAACTGTCTTAGGAGGTGCTTGTTTGCCATGAGAACAAGTGGCACACTCCAGAACAAGTGGCACTGTGGCAGTGCAAGCATGCCACAGTGCCACTCAGAAACCCCCAAAGACCAAAAGGAACATCATTTATACATGTATAAATTGATGGTGCAACCTCATTGGACCACACACACCTCAAAAAGAATATTTATAGCCCTGGAAAAAATGCAGAAAAGGGCTACTGCAATAATAAGAGGAGGACACTTTCCCTATGAAGAAAGGTTATCACGTTTGGGGATCTTAGCTTTGAGAAACAATGACTGAGGGGTGACATGATAAGAGGTTTACAAGGCTATGGATGGGATAGAGCAGGTAGAGAAAGGAGTACTTTTCACCCTTTCTCACAAGACAAGAACTCGTGGGCACTCAATGAAATTGCTGAGCAGTCAGGTTAGAAGTTAGAACAGATGAATTGGTTCTTGAATTATGGTCTTCAGAGTCCCTTGGACTGCAAGATTAAATCAGTCAATCCTAAAAGAAATCAACCCTGACTGCTCCCTGGAAGGCCAGATACTGAAGCTGAAGCTCAAATACTTTGGCCACCAGATAAGAAGGGAGTACTCACTGGAGAGGACCCTGATGCTGGGAAAGATAGAAGGTAAAAGAAGAAGGGGACTGCAAAGAATGAGATGATTAGACAGTGTCATCGATGCAACAAACATGAAATTAAGCAAACTCTGGAGAATGACGAAAAACAGGAGGGCCTGACGTGATGTGGTCCATGGGGTCACGAAGAGTCGGACCTGACTGTGCGACTGAACAACAACAAAGTACAGTTGTGGTCATAGCACCTCAAAAAAGATATTGTAGCATTGGACAAAATGCAGAAAAGGGCAACTAAAATGATTAAGGGGATGGAACACCTTCCCTACGGAGAAATGTTAAAGAGGTTAGGACTCTTTAGCTTGGAGAAACATTGATTGAGGAGTGACATGATAGAGGTTTACAAAATTTATTTTATTTATTTATATTTATTATTTTGATTTCTATACCACTGCTCCCGAGGCTCTGAGCAGTTTACATAGTGATTTATATTTCCTAGCTAGGGCCACACTTAAATGGGGAGGTGAGTGCCTACCAGGCACCCTATCGGCTTGTTTTTCTGCGGCTCTTCTGCTACGGTGTCTCAGCGTGGACCGGCTTCTGCGTGATGTTTTTCGGCGTGATCCAGCTCGGCATGGCTCCACAGCGGCTCCTACTGGGCTTGATTCCACAGTCCGCGACTGTGCGACGACTGCTGCACTAGCCTCTGTCCTGATTGGCTCTGGCTGTGCTGCGTCGCCATGCTGCTTCGTCTCTGGCCAGTCCCACCCGGAATGCTTGCTTGGCCGATGTTGATTCACGGCGATGTTTTTTCAGCCGGAACACCTTGCTGCCCGTCGCCACCGCCAGCACCGTCGCTCTTCCTCGTTCCTCCTCACCGCTGGAAGGCGGGTGCCCCCCTGCACCTAGGCAGGTACCCATTTATCTACTTGCTAGGCTTCGAACCGCTGGGTAGGCGGGAGCTAGAACAAGGGCCGGGAGCTCACCCCGGCTGCGGTGGGACTTGAACAGGCTTTTTATGGCTTGTTCACAGATGAATTACTGCAGGTGTTTTACTGCCTGTGCCACTGTTCCCTCATTATGCATGGAATAGAGAAGGTAGAAAAAGTTGTACTTTTCCCCTTTCTTGCAATACAAGAACTCATGGGCGCTCAATGAAATTAATGAACAGTAATCTTAGAACAGATGAAAGGAAGTACTTATTCACCCAAAGAGTAATGAACATGTGGAATTCACTGCCATGGGAAGCGGTGGCAGCTACAAACATAGACAGCTTCAGGATATGACTGGATAAACATATGGAGCAGAGGTCCATCAGTATAGATAGAATACTATCTCTGGGGCAGTGATGCTCTGTTTTCTTGGTACTTGGGTGGCAACAGTGGGAGGGCTTCTGGAGTTCTGACCCCACTGGTGGACCTCGTGATGGCCCCTGGGTTTTGGCCACTGTGTGACACAGAGTGTTGGACTGGATGGACCATTGGCCTGACCCAACATGGCTTCTCTTATGGTCTTACTCATTAAAAGCTTGACAAATACCCACATGAACTCTAATTATCTGGTAGAGAACTGTTCTTTGGTACAAACATCCAGGCAGCATCTTCTGGGTTTTGTTGTTGTTGTTTAAAACATGTTTAAGGTGGGTATACCATTGGCATGTGTATGGTTGTGGCTATCAAATTACTTACTTTGAAATCACTTTATTTCAGCAGAACTTCACCAGAGAGAAATTTTTGCAGCTTGCACAGATCATAATCCTTTCCAGCAGAGAAACTGAGCTAAAATATGGTGCATTGTTACAGTAAATGGGAAGTGGCAAATTGATGGTTGTATTTCTTATTTTGTTCTTGAAAAAGCAGGGTTGGGAAAATACTCCTTGGCTCTGTGTGTGTGAGAATCTATACACTGAGGCAAAGGGATATCTAAGATTATTTTAGTGGAATTAGTCCCTTTGTTCTAGCAGGAGCAAAGATGAAGATGCAGTCCAGTCAGGGCAAGAGGTTGGAATGCTGGGGACAGGAAAGGAGGAGGAGGAGGAGGTAGCAGAGCCAGCCCAGTAGAACTGAAGTGTTTCTTCTGCTATCAATTACTTGCTGAGTTAGGGATCTATGCCTCTCACTCTGGGAGAGACTCTCAGGATGAAGGTATCCTGAGGTAGTGTTCTATACTGTTTAGAGCATTGTACTGGGACTGGGAAAACCTGATTCAAATCCTTAATCAGCCATGAAGTTCATTGGGTGCCTTTGCGCCAGTCATTCTCTTTCAGCCAAAACTACATCACAAAGTTGTAGGGATAAAATGAAAGAGGAGATAACCATATATACTTCTTGGGGGAAGGGTGGGGTAAAAATGTGATAGTAAAAATAGACAGCAGCAGCTCCCTATGCCCCCCAAAACCCATCCCTCTGCAGCACCCTGGCCCCATAAAGGCACAAAGCTACCTTATAATGGATCAGACCATTGGTCCATCAAGGTTCGTATTATCTGCTCAGACTAGCAGCCATTTTCCTAGGTTCAAGTAGAGGTTTTTCACATCAACTGCTACTGGAGATGCTGATGATTGAACCTGGGGTCTTTGCATACCAAGCATAAGCTTGACCACTAAACTGCAGTTTTAGGATCTAGACCTGAAGTAGTTTTCTAGTTCCCTTCATGATGGAAGCCTTGACCTGGATAGGACAAGCTAGCCAAATCTTGGCAGATCTCAGAAACAAGCAGGGTCAGGCCTGGTTAGTATTTGGATGGGAGACCACCAAGAAAGTCCAGGATTGCTACGCAAAGGCAAATCTCTGGCATCTACCCCATGAGATGTTACCATGAGTCAGCTGTGACTTGATGACACTTCACACATACATACACATGATGTAATAATAGGTCACCAAAAGTATGAGATGGCTGAAATGATGGCAATCAAAAGTGAATAATTTAGCTCATAAGATTGTATTACAATAACATTTCATCTATAAATTTTCAAGAAGAAATATGGAGGAGAAAGTGAAAAACAGTACTTAATATTCAGAAAGAAGTGGACATGGCTCAGTACCAAATAGGTCAGAGGGCACTCAGCATAACTGAAACTCAGCCAAATCTGTATGGCTTGGGAAAAGCTGGAAAGATTGTCAGAGACCTGAAGAATAGATTTGACAGGGAGCTTTGATGTGTAGTGCCTTCGTCACTTGCTGATAAGAGTTCTGTCAAAGCCCAAAAGTGGCAGACTTCCCTTACCAGACAACCCAGAAGAACCCATAGTTCTAATATGGACAAGCATTAAAAAGTCAAAGGAGTTATCCATTTTATAAGCAAATCAGCTTCTTCTTTTGGCAAGATAAGCTGCATTACTGCAATTGTGTTAAAATTAAATATAAACCAATCAAATAAATTAAGAGAGAAAAGGCATACCATCCTCCTGCTGTTCCTCCACACAGGTCCACATTTGGAAAAACAATGATCACCCCCAAATCATAATTTGTAGCAGCATTAATCATTCCCTTTGGAACTGGATGTGAAGGCAAAGTAGCCCACGGTGTAGTTTAATGACTGCACACAAGATGGCATGAGGAGGCTCCACCACAACTATCTGAGGACAATGAGTAATTGGTGCAACAATTGTATGCCCTTACATGACTCTGC